>OY714911.1:24297790-26697790 GCA_946902985.2 Meconema thalassinum
CATTCATAACTGTTCCCGAGCGAAGCTGGGGCAGGTGGCTAGTATAATAATAAAAATAATAATTTATTATTTATTTATCGTATGGCTTTTAGTGCCGGGAGTGTCCGTGGACATGTTCGGCTCGCCAGAGGCTGTAGCTGCTTCAAGCGGACACCACTAGGGTGAGCTACAAGTTCCGTTCAATTTCAAGTAGTTCTAACATTCGCTACCAGACATCATTGATACCTAATGGTGAACGCTGGAACTTTGTTAGAGCGTTACAACGAAATCTAACCAAGAAATTTAATAATAATAATACTAATAATATCAGTCAATAATAATATAATAATAAATCAATCTCACGTAAAGGAAAATTACGAGATCACAACACGGTAATCAAACCCGAGGCCTCTGAAACACTGATCATTGGGGGAAGTTCAAAGATATACAAAAACAAGAGAGAAAGGAAATCCCAGGAGCTTTATCTGTATTCGGAGGAAATCTCGGGCCCACTCAGGAAAATACCTGTCAGATCTCATGGGCACATTCTGAGAATAAGTCATCACAGGCTGAATAAGAGAATTCTAAATGTTGTTGTTGTTGTTTGAGTCTTCAGTCTTTTGACTGGTTTGATGCAGCCCTCCATGCCTCCCTGTCCTGAGCAAATCGTTCCATCTCTACATAGCTACCATACTGTTACGTGCCACCTCCTATTAGCACTTCCGTTAACTGGATTACGCTGGGTAGAAGCACTACACAAATTGTTCCTTTAAAGAAACGTATTAGCTTTATTGCGGGCCAGAAAGATACACCACACAATAGCAAATACAAGCAATTAGTATCTCACTCTAGTTTCCTCTTGTAGGGAACACTTCCCTTCCACTTGTCAATAAGCCACAGAAGTTAATCCCCCCTAATGGGACCGGTGGCCTCGGTAGAAATACCTGCAACACTTCCTTGAATACACAAGCTACAGTTATTTACGACAGCCAGTCACTCACCACTACATACTGCTTCGCTGTCCGCTGGCTAGGGAAACAGCCCCCTGTGTTTTTCGCAATTCACCACAATATATCTGTCGCACTAAGTAAACACACACTCTTCAAATACAGTCCCTCCGTAGGCTTCACACTCCTTCGCTGTCAAGAGAATCAGCTTCACTAGGGTTTCGCAATTCACGTCACCAACAACTGTCGCTCAAGAAAAAGCACGCACTAGCTCAAAAGCACTGTCCACCTCGCTGGCCAGGTTGCTCTTATATAGCAGGCTGGTGACTCAATAAATGCTTCTAGACCCGTCCAGGATTCACGGCTTCTCGAGATTTCCATCACTGGCTGGGTCCCGAATATTCTGGACCATCCCTTTGTCCGCGCAGCCCTTTGCGTAATAAGGCGCACGTAATACACTGAGGCAGAGCACAGCCCGGGGCAGCTGTGACTCACGCGGCGAGGCGAAGAAACAAACTCACAGCCGTAACATACCATACATCCGAGGCAATCTGTTTAACATATTCTAAACTTGGTCTACTCCTACAGTTCTACCCTTCCTTCCATAACTAAGCTTGCTATTCCTGGGTGTTTTAGTATGTGTCCTACTGTACCCGATACCTAGTTGAGGCTATCGGCTACGCCAGCTGACATTGAACCGTAGTTGAGATTTACGGGAAGAATTGTAAAGATAGCGCTCACATCGAGTAGAGGAGAATATTAGAAAATGACGTAGAAGGCCAAGGATCAAGAAGGCACTGGAATTATGGGAGGAATATTAAAGTTTTATTAAGATCTAAATGGAACATAGTATTTAATAATCTCAGAAGAGAAGAGATAACAAGCATTATATATGATAATAACTTGAAGAAAGACAGATAATCCCTTAAGTTTTTTTATAACTTAATAGCCGAGATGAAGGTGGTCGAGATTATTTTTTGTGACGCACGACCGTAGATGGTGGGGGAGAGCATCACGTGACCGCGCCAGGTAGGAGCTGGTCAATGCAGTTTAGAGAAGTCAGTCGAGTTCAGCCAGCGAGCTGAGTGGTACACATGCGCAGAGCGTACGGTAAAGTAGAGCGGTGAACAGCACTTGTTACGTAAAGCGAAGGCGACAGTATTACTTAACCAAGCAGAGAGCAGGAAGTAGGTCATTGGGCCAAGGCGAGCAACGCAGGGCAGACGGCGAGAAGACCGGTTAAGCGGCAAGCTGTACGGGCCGTGTACGGAGGAGAAAGGCCGGGGTTCAGAACAGCATTGTAATACGAGTTTGAGAACTTTATTTCGAGCTGCATTTTATAACGCAGAACAGTATAGCAAAGCGGCATGGCGAGGCCGGCTTTAAGCATAGTTCATTCTGGAACAATGCAGTAGATCCGAGCGGGCTAGTTCCGACTTTTATACGCAGGCAACATTAAAGAAGCTGAAGTTCATTTCAACATTCAGTTACACCATTGAGTTGGGACTTGTATTCAGTAATAGAATTGTGCAGGCAGATAGTTACAATATACTGCAATTATGAACTTAGATATTCAAATTACATTACGACTATGCATTTCATAACGGAATATGTAGAGCGACCATGGGGTCCAAACAACATTAACGCTTTTAAGCAAACGAACTGTTACAATTATATGCACTTATGAACATTGGCACGTGCATTAATAGAATTCGTTTTCATGTTTGTTGTTTGAGTCTTCAGTCTTTTGACTGGTTTGATGCAGCTCTCCATGCCTCCCTGTCCTGAGCTAATCGTTTCATCTCTACATAGCTACCACACCCTACATCCGAGGCAATCTGTTTAACATATTCTAACCTTGGTCGACCCCTACAGTTCTTGTCCTCGACCCTTCCTTCCGTAACTAAGCTTGCTATTCCTGGGTGTCTTAGTATGTGTCCTACCAACCTATCTCTTCTCTTCATTAGCAGTCGCCAGAAACATCTCTCCTCTCCCACTCGCCTTAATACCTCTTCGTTTGTAACCCTATCTACCCATCTGATCTTCATCATTCTCCTGTAACACCACATTTCAAATGCTTCAATTCTCCTCTTTTCTGCTGTACCAATAGTCCAAGTTTCACTTCCATAGAGCGCCACGCTCCAGACAAAGGCTTTCAAAAATGACTTCCTAATACCTAAATCTATATTCGATGTCAACAGATTCCTTTTTTGTAGGAATGCTTTCCTTGCCTGAGCCAACCTACTTTTTATATCCTCTTTGCTTCGTCCATCACTGGTTATTATGCTTCCTAGGTAACAGAAGTCTCCAACTTCCTTCAGCTTTTCACCTGCCAATTTGATCTCCATAGAAGTTTCTGATTTATTTCGGCTGAATTCCAGTATTTTTGTTTTACATTTATTCATTTTCATCATGTATTCATTCTGTAAGACGGAGTCCATACCATTCAAAAACTGATTCAAATCCTCAGGCGTGTCGGCCAAGATGACGATGTCATCAGCAAATCTCAGAGTTGAAATTATTTCTCTTTGAATCTTCACTCCCACTTTAAATTTTTCTCCAATTTCGTTCATTGCTTGTTCAATGTAAAGATTGAAAAGTATGGGTGATAAGTTGCAGCCTTGCCTTACACCTTTCTGAATACCAGCTTCTCTCTCATGTCCTTCAGC
Organism: Meconema thalassinum; assembly: GCA_946902985.2. Lineage (NCBI taxonomy): Eukaryota > Metazoa > Arthropoda > Insecta > Orthoptera > Tettigoniidae > Meconema > Meconema thalassinum. Next base: position 24,301,386 of record OY714911.1, read on the forward strand.
TCGAATGACTGCTGTCTGGTTTCTGTATAGATTGTATATCACCCTCCTATCCCTGTACTTTATTCCAATAGATTTCAAAATGTCAAACAATTTAGTCCAATCAACGTTATCAAAAGCCTTTTCTAAGTCTACAAATGCCATGAACGTTCTCTTACCTTTCCTTATTCTACCTTCCAAAATCAGCCTAAGACTTAGTACAGCTTCCCTTGTTCCTACATTTCTCCTGAAACCAAACTGGTCTTCACCCAACTCCGTTTCTATCTGGCTTTCAATCCTCTTGTAAATTATTCTAGACAGGATCCTTGAAGCATGAGTAATCAAGCTGATTGTACGGTAATCTTCACATCTGTCAGCTCCCACTTTCTTTGGTATAGGGATGATAACATTCTTCTTGAAATCAGGGGGTACCTCACCTGTCTCATAAATCCTACACACCAAGTGAAATAACCTGATCAGACCTTCATCTCCTATGCAGCGTAGCAACTCAATCGGTATATCATCTATGCCTGGTGCTTTGTTCCTGCCTAAGTCCTCTAATGCTCTGTCAAATTCTGATCTCAATATTAAATCTCCTTTTGCATCCTCATCAATTTCCTCCTCCCTTTCCATTACATGATTCTCAATCTCCTTTCCCTTATACAAGCACTCTATGTAAGCTTTCCATCTCTCAACCTTTTCTTCCCTATCTGTTAGAGGCTTTCCATTTGTGTCCTTAATATTACAGCACTTAGTCTTCTTTTCCCCAAAAGTATTCTTAATCCTTCGATAAGCTGTGTCTACTTCTCCTAATTTCAGACAATTTTCTATCCCTGCACATTTCTCTTTCAACCATTCTTCTTTCGCTTCCTTGCACTTCTTGTTAACCTCATTTCTCAGATGTCTGTATTCTGCTTTCCCCTTTTCATCTCTTACATTCTTGTGTTTCCGCTTTTCATCCATCAATTCTAGTATATCCTGAGTGATCCACGGTTTTCTACCTATTCTTTCTTTCCTACCAATGTTTTCTTCTGCGGATTTTGTTATTTCATTCTTCAAAAGTGCCCATTCGTCTGCAATCGAAGTCCGTTTAGGATTTTTCATTAGTCCTTCCGTTATACTCTTCTTGAATCTTTCGTTTACAACCTTTACTTTCAGTCCGTCTATTGCCCACCTATTTGGCTTTTGACTTTTCTTCAGTTTCTTCAACTTTAATCTGCAATTCATTACAACCAGATTGTGGTCAGAGTTTATGTCAGCACCAGGATATGTTTCACAATCCAAAATCTGGTTTCGAAACCTCTGCTTGACCATAATGAAGTCGATTTGGTAACGCCCTGTATCTCCTGGTCTCATCCATGTGTATATTCTTCTATTGTGGTTATTGAATAAGGTGTTAGCTATGAGCAACTCATGTTCGGTGCAGAATTCCATCAGCCTGCTTCCTCGATCATTCCTTTCACCTAATCCGAAATCTCCTACTATCTTCCCTTCTCTCCCTTTTCCTACCACAGCATTCCAATCTCCCATTACTATAACATTTTCATCACCTTTGATATACCTCAGAATGTCATCTATTTCTTCGTAGACCTTTTCAACATCCTCATCATCAGCTTGACTGGTAGGCATATAGACTTGTACCACTGTGGTGCACGTAGGTTTAGTATTGATTTTTGCTACAGTAATCCGTTCACTGTATTGCTCATAATATTCCACCCGCTGTCCAAGTTTCCTACTCAATATGAGACCAACTCCTGCTTGGTCATTGTTTGATTTAGTGCTAATGATCCTATAGTCTCCTGACCAAACGTCCTGTTCTTCCTGCCAGCGCATTTCACTAATCCCAACCAAATCCAACCTCAACCTATCCATTTCCCGTTCTAAGTTTTCTAACTTTCCACTTCCTAGCAGACTTCTAACATTCCACGCTCCGATCCGTAGAATGTCAGATTTCCTCTTTGTCACTTCTGTGATGTTAACCCCCTCTCGAGTAGTCCCCACCCGGAGATCCGAACGGGGGACTAGTTTACCTCCAGATTGAAATTTTACAAGGGAGGAGGCCATCATCACATGTAATTATGCATAGAGAGGTGTATATCCTCGGGAATAGCATTACGGCTGTAGTTTCCCGTTGCTTTCAGCCGTGCAGCAGGACGCAGTGTAGCCATTAGTTGGCTTATATTATCAATATCTTAACCGTCTATTAGACTAGTAAAGAATTGATTTATTCTGAAAGGCTGCTACTCCCTTTCAGAATAAGTAAAGAGCAATTCTACTACAAAATACTAACCTTCTACTAACAATTAAATACCAAAATTCTACTAACGAAAAAAATACTAAAGTTTCACCAACAACAAATACTACCACTAAAACAGTCTGTCACCAGGCCCACTCACATGCACCCTCACCAGACACACTCACACACCACAGTCTAATAGAACAATGACATATATCTAATAAACAAATTAACTCCATACTTACAACTAACACTAACTACATACTTACTGTACTGTAATTGACAAAATGATAATCTGGTAGCAAAAATATCTACCCGAGATCTCTAGGTAGTATGTCTTGGATAAGCGGGCACAGGGATTTCCGATAACACGAAACGTTATAAAAATGAAAGCACGACCTTGAGGGCATATATTGTGCAAGTTATGAGTTGTAGAGCGACCATGGGGTCCAAACAACATTAACGCTTTTAAGCAAACGAACTGTTACAATTATATGCACTTATGAACATTGGCATGTGCAATGATAGAATTCTTTTTTCATGAATTGTCATAAAATATCGAGTACGAACACAGCTACAGGGTGTTTCAAAAACTTATACACTCTCATAAATAAAATTTATTTTCTGCAAGTGAGACTTAACCGCTGTGGAGATTGAACTTTTAACAAGCAAACCGAACATTATATGGGACAGTGGCGTAACATAGAAGAGGAATATGGGGTACGCTGCTTTTATGAACTTTTACGTAAGAATTTGGACAGTATCCGCTATGGATAACATGCAGTTCATCATGTCGGAGTAAACGAAGACAGAGACGCGATGGCACCACGGAGCGATGGATTCGATTCCTGAAGAAGAGGAGGTCTAACAGCTGATTCACTTGGGATATGAAGGCGATCGTTATTGCGTGGGTGAAACGATATTCACGTCGATCTTTCGAGAAATTTATTACACACAAGAATAATCGACGATCTTTGAAATATAATAACAGCTGATATGAGAAGGTACTGTAAGAGTTATGACTTTCTAATATGATATTTTCATGAACACTGGGCATACATGTATATATTTTTCTAGTAGGAGTTATTCAATTATTTAGACATGGCTTAAACATTATTTGCTCCGAGTATTGCTAGAATATGGCGTTACCATATGATATGGCAGGCACCATTATACGAAATTCACACCATTGGTTGGCTTTATTAAGCAGATGTTTGGTCTTTTAGACATTTTCCAGTAAGGATAGTTTTCCCTGGATAGTTAATTTTTTGTGACGAGTATTTCGAACTCGTGATCTGCAATTGGATTATTTAAATCACTTCGTCAGTTCATTGCATACTAGCGAGTGTGTATTATTCATCAGTAAGGATTTTTCCATTGGATTGTTTGGAGATATTAAGATGTTATTCACTCAAGTGAAGGAATATCGCTTTTATATGACAACTAGAGACTTGTTGATTCCAATCTGGTACATTCAGTCATGAGACGACGAGATGGGGCCTTTCGTATTTATACGATTGCGTGGTGGTACACATCTTTACCCATCGTTCAGGGCATTATCATGTTAGACGACGGGGCAAGGCCTTTCGTATTTATACTCATCTTACTTGCCATTGAGGGACTCATTTTTATCATCCGAGTGTACTTGAGATTGTAAGAGGATCAGACAAGAAACTACTAGTCACATATCAGTCGAATTTTGTTAAATAAATTAAAAATACATGTCAGCAGGGTTACATTTTGTAATTCTTGTTTGCCAATCCAATATTTCGTTGCTATACTCTTTTGAGAGTACTTTCAGTTAACAGCTGATACAGTTGATGCTTTTGATAATTTTTATGATTGAATTTGATACCTTTGAGAAGGATTTAAAGTAATTGAATCTTGTAAGATGAATCATTAATGGTCAGATTTATTTTAAGGCAGATCAGTATTGCATATTTCGATGTGAGAGATTATAGCACATTGGTATTTTTCTGTGAAGTGAATTATGAGAATTTTAAGAGAGTTTATGCTATTTGAAAGCAGATCTTAAATTTGATTACGATTAATAAGGTAATATATTTTTCCTAATTGTTTAAGAAGTTGTCTAGATGTGATCAAATTAATTACAGTTATTGGATATTGTGTGCGTTGATAATTTGAAGCCAGTTATGTATTTTTTGTAGATCATGCAACGTGATTAAGAGAAGTTTGTGATAGGCATTTTGTGGAAGTTGCCAAGTGGAAGTTGCAATATTGCTAATGTATTTTGAAGCAGACATGAGGTTGTCGAACCCAGTCTAGCATTATTTTTGAGATTCATGCTGTGCGCTGAATATTTATGGAGTTTGTGGAATAATTGTGGTATTCAAATGTGATATTTGATAAAGTGAAAATATATAATGTAGTTGTGGATAGTGAGATCCAACGTGAATTTGTGAAGGCAATGATATTTTTTGGCATGATAACTAAATACGAGATATAACTTGGAAGTGATAAAACTGTAAGACAACGTTCTATAACCCTTATTAAACAATTTGTTAAGAAATTAAACAAATAAATAATGTTCATAATACGAGATTTTCAGATAATAATAATTAATGAAATAATAATCTGAAATGTAAACATATTAATGATCTGACCTAATGAAATAAAAATCAGAATGACTAGATGAAATAATAAAAATCTAAATAACCAGAAGAATAAAATTTAAAATAAATTGATAAATTAAATTTTGGAATAGATCAATGAATTAAATAAATGGATGAATTAAAGATTGAGTAAATAAGCTGATTTAAAGAAATTAATAGATGATTGAATAGATGATGAATAACTGAATTAGAAGGTGATAATTAACTACATAAAGAAACTGATGATTAATAAATTTAAATGGATTTAAATAAATTTAATTGAGAAATGATTTGAAGAATTGCAACTTGTGTTGATGAATTAAACAATTAATTTTGATGATGATGATAATTATAACCAATGAATAGTGGATTTTCTGTGATTCATAAAACAAGCAACGATTAATGACAGTGTAAATAGTGTAAATTAATTATTCGATGTTTAGGAGCATTTTACTAACATATTCAGCATTTGAATAATGCCATGCAAGCCATAAATTATGTGATATTTAAATATGTGTTTATAATATGTGTGTTTAGACAGATTAATAATATTTTTTACATCCACATTCATGATGTTAATTTAAAGAGAAATTAGGTCTCAGTTATCACGAATGTCAGTGACGCAAAGACATAGTGCTACGGTGATCCTGAGAACCCAAGAGAACTTTAGAAATTTTTCCTATTTTATGTGGATTAAATACACTTTGAGTAGAATGGAGATGGTTCGATTTTCTGGACAATGACAATTTAACGTTGGCATTCGACCATGCTCTTAGGTAGGATGAGTGTTTAATATGTCTGTCTGACTATCAAAGTTGAATAAATTTGTTTTTATCTTAGTTGTGATCTGATGGTGATGTGATTTTCCTTTTTCTTTCCTTGTCTTAATTAAGGCTTAACCAGGGAGGATGTGGTTTGATAGGGATTCAGTTGATGGCGCCCATTTATATTTGTATTTTTTAAATTAAATTTACACCCGTAACGACCCTGGAGATACTTTATCTCGTGTTACCCTCTGCTTTTGAGATATTTCAACTGAATTTCCGACACATTCCTTATTTGACTAGGTGTTCATTTAACTCCGCTCTGTCCTGGAAATCCAGGAATGCGATGTAATAGCAGATGGGTCATCGCATCCCCAGGACGAACGGGTACACTACCAACTATCTTTTCTCTTCATTAGCAGTTGCCAGAAACATCTCTCCTCTGCCACTAGTCTTAATACCTCTTCGTTTGTAACCCTATCTACCCATCTGATCTTCATCATTCTCCTGTAACATCACATTTCAAACACTTGAATTCTCCTCTTTTCTGCTGCACCAATAGTCCAAGTTTCAATTCCATAGAGTGCCAGACAAAGGTTTTCAAAAATGGCTTCCTAATACCTAAATCTGCATTCGATGTCAACAGATTCATTTTCTGTAGAAATGCTTTCCTTGCCTGAGTCACCCTACTTTTATATCCTCTTTGCTTCGTCCATCACTGGTTATTTTGCTTCCTAAGTAACATAAGTCTCCTACTTCCTTTAGTTTCTCCCCTACCAATTTGATGTCCATAGAGGTTTCTGATTTATTGCGGCTGCATTCCAATATCTGCAGATCTGAATTCACACAACTACTTGACAATTAACAATTTTCAGAACACTCAAACATCACAACGAACACAACCTGTAGGGAGGGGTGCCATAGCGAGATGTTGAAGAGATTTTGGGAGGACAAGAAAGCAAGATCATCTCCTTAGACGGACATGACGGTGTAAGATAATGGCAATAACTCGAAATACAGGAGAGAAAGATAATGAGGAAGATATTGGGGCCTGTTAAGGAAGGAAAAGACTACAGAAGGCGACCTCATCAAGAGCTGTACACGTACTGAGTACGAATCACGGATGTTGCTAGGAAACGACGTATAGTATTGAGACCGCTTGATCTCATGCTGGTGATAATTTTATTGGTAAAATAAGAATACTCCAACTGAGAAACACTGAACGCATTCCGGAAGCATGTATCATCTTCAGGAGAACTTTTGACTTCGTTTGGAAGAGTAAAAACAATTAATCATGATCGCCGATTTTTATATCTACGATGTGCATCTTAGAAATATTATAATTGGTAATTCTGCATTATTAGCCACGTCTATATGATACTATGATTGGTAATTTAAGGTATTTGCATCGCAGAAACGCGAGGAAGAAGGAAGTAAAGGCTAAATGACTTCGGCGGTATTCGAAGCCGGAACACGCCAAGCAGAGAGGAAGGACAATCCCATGTGCGTTTGAGCCGCACGGATGTGTGCGTTACTAAGTCCGGTCGAGTGACCGATGAACATTTTGTTGGTGAAAAGACTAAGGAAGTCGTATCTAAGGGTTGACCAAGCATCCTACATTGTATCAGCACCGCAGTGCTTGTGAAATTGTTTTCTACAGAATTATAATAGCGATAAAGTGATATTGTCAAAGTACGAGTGATTTAGTGATTTTTCTGTACGCCTTGTACATTGTGCAATCACCACATGGTGGAATGTGGGTCGCACTAATTTCCAGCAAAGTGAAAATTATAGTGCTATTTAACAGCGTTGAGAGCTGTGGAAATTGTTAATGCTAAAGAAGTACGCCGTGTCTAGGCGAATCTCATCTAAATGTTTAAAGTGATTGTGCTAATAACGTGCTATTAGAACCTGTGAAAGATAGCTTCAGTGAAGCAGGCACATGGCCATTTTATTCTATAAAGCCTGCAGCATTCAAAGCCAGTGTCGCTAAAATTAAACATCAGCAGTGATAAAACAGCCTCAACCTACTATTTCGTTACTTCAAAGAGAACGTCAAAATGTTTGACGGTGACGACATTCTGATTTACGCCTGTACCACGAAGAACGAGATGAAGCCATAAATATTCCAATGGAGGAGCCATTGACCATCTAACATCAGCAATATGGAAGCCGATACTAGAATTGCGAAAGCCATGGCCGAGGAAATACCATTACCACCTGGGAATACAAGGATTGATCCATGAATTTGAAGCCTGGGACGTTTCTCTGGGAGAAACATGACACCGTTAGTTTACGTTAAATTTCTATTTGTATTTGGTTCTGGTCTCGGGGGTGGGTTAGTTGTAGTCAACCGTTATAACAGTCATTTAGGTAGGTCCTGTATATTTGTAGATGCCACTGACGGCATACTTTCATTTCCATAAGCTTCCGCATTTTGGCAGATAGCTTATGTCTATGAGTTAGACACCTCAGAGGGGTGCGAATATGTGTCATAATTTTGTACAGTCCTTAGAATGGACATCAGCTGAGAAGAAATAATGTTTTGTCTAATTTAACCAGCTCAAAGAAAGGTCATTTTCTTTTGATAACTTTGAGGCCCCTTTTTATTGAAAGAATAAATACGCCACAGACGGTCGTATCATTTTGATGTCGTAGAGGTTACGCATCTACCATATTTTTGTAAAATACATTTTTAAGGTGTCGGAACCTTGATTCGAGGTGAATCACTTGAGAGAGTGGGAGTGACTTTTGTTAAAGCAATTGTAACCGACCATTCAACATTTAATTGTATCATTTGAAATAGTAAGCCATGAGGATGGCGTTTGTAAGAACATTTTAATTATTTTGAGTGCATTGCGCACGTTCTTTTGTGAACAATTCATTTCTTTGCGACAGTGGAGTATTCTTTCTAATCTCTTTGAAAAGTAACATATATTTCTTTTAGTATGTTTTGCAAAGCTTATGTTTGGACCTCATTTTTCAAGACAAGTTTCGAAGCCTTGTTATCCCAATGATAAAGACATTGTATTATAGTATGCACAGAGTGAAATAATGGACATTTTTGAGTGCATTACACCAAATTGTTCTTCATGTTGATAGACATTGACACGCAGTGAAGCGTGCAAGTAACACTTGGGTTTCGTTAGGATGACAGCTTTCGATGCTCAAGGTTAACTGCTTTAACCTGCAGAGCAGCACACTTGATTTTTCATACCTTGTTTATGCTAGAAAGATTTTCTTTATCGAGCAGTTCATAGAGCTCAGTCATACATGAACACTTGCATCATTGTTATTTGAGTATAGGGTGATTAAGAAGTTGTATTTCCCACTATTTAATTAAATTCGCAGATGTTGTAAGTGGATGAACATGATATTTATATACTACCAGAGTATTTCTTTTATGAATGGAGCCACACTTTTGCTATTTTTGGTAGGCTTATTTTCTCACTTAAGGTGATTGATTGTTACCGTGTTTTGACACGTTGATTTATAGGGGTGGTTTTCCGTTCAGATTTTTATGCTTGCAGAGTCATGGAGATGACTGCTGAGGTGAATTCTTGCGTGATCCCGTGGAGGACACGTTTAGATATTTGAGAATGGTATTTAGATGGAACTTTCCTTGTCCATCTGGAGATGTGTTGTTATGGACTAAAGCATATTTTTAGCATACTTTCGATTTTTGCAAAAAATGAAAGTAGACTTATGAGATCAACACAGGGCGAAAAAAAGTCTGTCTGTGTTTGTGTGTATGTGTGTGAGTCTGTTTGTGTGTGTGTGAGTGTGTGTACTCTGAATGTCTGTCCCCCCTATCAATTCGAACACGGTGAACGCGAATTGAACGAAATTTGGTACAAAGGTAGCATTAGCAAAGAACACCTCAGTGTCATGTTTTATATCGCCGCCATCTTGACAGAAACGTAATGGTGGCCACACAAATGTTGAAAGCTTAAATCAAATTACGACTAACCTGATCATCCAATCTCTACCAATTTGTGCAACAACATACCTTTCTGGGGGAGCATCCTTTGACCAAACTAATAGGTCATCAGCCTAATATTTTGCGGATGGCAGCCATCTTTGTGTGAAAATCGATTCCCCCTATTAATTCGAACACGGTGAAACCGAATGGAACGAAATTTGGTAAAGAGGTAGTATTAGCAAAGGAAACCTCAGTTTCATGTTTAATATCGCCGCCATCTTGACGGAAACGTAATGGCGGCCACACAAATGTTCAAAGCTTAAATCAAATAACGACTAACCTAATCATCCGATCTCTACCAAATTTTGCAACAACATACCTTTATGGAGGAAGCATCCTTTGACTAAACTAATAGGTCATTAGCCTAATAGTTTGCGGATGGCGGCCATCTTTGTGTCACAATCGATTCCCCCTATTAATTCAAACACGGTGAAATCGAATGGAACGATATTTGGTACAGAGGTAGCACTAGCAAAGGGCACTTCAGTTTCATGTTTTATATCGCCGCCATCTTGGAAGAAACGTAATGGCGGCCACACAAATGTACAAAGCTTAAATCAAATTACGACTAACATAATCATCCTATCTCTACCAAATTTTGCAACAACATACCGTTATGGAGGGAGCATCCTTTGACCAACCTATTAGGTCATTAGCCTAATAGTTTGCGGATGGCGGCCATCTTTGTGTCAAAATCGATTCCCCCTATTAATTCGAACACGGTGAAACGGAATGGAACGAAGTTTGGTACAGAGGTAGCACTAGCAAAGGGCACCTCAGTGTCATGTTTTATATCCCGCCATCTTGACGGAAACGGTGTGACGGCCACCCAAATGTTAAAAGCTTAAATCAAATTACGACCATCCTAATAATTTGATCTCTACCAGATTTTGCAACAACATGCCTTGTGGAAAGCAGCTTATGACTGATTACAAGGTCATCAGCCCAATAGTTTGCAAATAGCGGCCATGTATGTGTGAAAATCCATTCCCCATATCAATTCAAACACGGTGAAACCGAATTGAATGACATTTTTTTTACAGAGGTAGCACTAGCAAAGGGCACCTTATATTCTTGTTTAATATCCCTATAGCACGTTGTATTTTCACAAGCTACTACAACCAACATTTAATTATACTCCTTGAAAATAACAGAGAGTTATAACAATACCCATGCATTTAGGAGAAAGTAGGCTATATGTTCTTTATTGAACATCTTGTTATGATATTGGAGCCGCTTAATGCTCAATGTTGCCATGATTATTCGAATCATGCATCTTGTAAGGAACTGTCAAAGACTTACGATTAGGATTTATAACTTGTTTTATTGTTGACAAACAATTGCCACGTGCATTCTGTTGTGTTTAGTTTTCAGTCCATTAGCCTTTCATTGTTGGTCATTCAATAATACTCTTAAATAATGATAGCAATAATCCGAAACCTAAATCATGAAATATAATTTTTTATTAAATCGACGTGGGTTAAAACTTTAATTAAATATTAATCAACTGATTAACCTTGATCATGATTGTTTACATTTTGGACCAATGCAACGTGCTTGAGATAAAGTATCCTTAGGACGGAAATTCTAGACAAATATCTGGTTTAACTTGATAGGAATCAGTTGGTGACCTAAGGGAAGTCAACTTGTGGATCGTGTACCACATGTTTCTTTTGATATGCTTCTAAAGCATGCCTTGTTTGAATTTGCTTACACTGTAGATGACGAATGGAACAAACAGTCTCCATTTCGAAGCAGGCAGGGAAATAAGAAGCATTATTATTGTGTTCTGAATTTATTTCAGTGTATTTTCCTTATGTGAACCCTACTGTTATTTTTTATGTAGTGTTGTGTTATCACTATTTTGTTATGTGTAGGATTGTATTGAAATGACTGTTATACTAGTTTTGTTTAATTTATACACGGACATTTGGATCCGATGTTGCTGTAATTCAGATTTAGCTCAGATTTACATTAAATGTAAATGCGGGATGGTCGTTAGAATCATTTAGATTTTTGCAGTCATTTGTGACTAGTTATTCATGGCACGATGATTCTTTCTAGAACATCGTTACCTTTTCTATTGTAATTTCAATTAGGGTTTGGAACCATTTTCCCCAGTTTTGCCCAACTTTGTTTGTAATTAGAGCTGATCGTGAGGGTTTAACTTTATAGTTTAGGGGTTAGTTTTCTTTCTTTGTTTGTATTTGATTAGATAGCGGATTAGCCGATTTAATGCCCTCGGATCCTAGGCTAGGGGTTGGATTTTATAAATAAACAATTCCAACGATCTTTACTTAAGACTGGACTACTTTCTTTCGTAGTTTTTTTTTTGTGGGAGTGTATTACCAGGGTGCCTATGACTTTGTAAATTATGATGGGAACCTGATCCTTGGGACAGGGGAGTCTCACAGCCGGCGAGCCCTTTTGGTTTGCACTCCTATCCTCTTCGTCGGTATGTGTTCGGAGGAAGAGGTCATCTGGGAGGCCATACAGATGGTAACCAGATGATCTCCTCAAACGGGCACAGTATTTTATGGACACGTCTACAGGATGCATCCTACCAGGTTGACCAACCAGTACCTCGGTTACTGGCAAAAGCGGAAGACCAAGTCACCATGGTTGTGGGAAGTGAGCAAAGATCTGTATGAACTTGGAGGGACGGAAAGAGACTTATATCCAACTTATGTTAATTGCCACTATCAACATACAGCATTTCAGTTTGATTGCTGTAATAGATTCGTAGATATTGAGAACCGACTAAATATAGCGGATGGTCGCCATGTTGGATTTTTACATATGTAGGTCTTAGAGTTATGTACTGTTACATGAAGATTATTGTGTACGTGTAGTATTCAAACTTCATTCGCATGATTAGGACACAAGAAATAAAAACCAGATTTTAAAATTTCGCACAGCTGCCATATTTTGGTTATGGAAACAATTGAAATAAATTCGAAGCAAGTGGATTAACATTCGTATAAGGATTTACTGTACCAAGTGTCACTGCTCTCGGATGGTTAAATTGCGAGAAATGACCATGTGAATATTTATACTTTGCGTCGCCGCCATGTTGGATTTGTGATCAGTGCTCACCAGGTTATTGAAAGTCCTATCGGTGAACTTATGTTCATAGCCCCTATGAACACTAAAAAATTCAGTTGGTTTGCTGTAATAGATTCGTAGATATTGAGATCCATCTAAATATTTCGGATGGTCGCCATGTTGGAATGTTATATGTATAGGCCATAGAGTCATGTACCATTAAAGGAAAATTATTGCTTAGGTTCATTATTCAAACTTTCACTTCGATCGCATGATTAGGACACAAGATATAAAAACTTAATTTTAAAATTCACACAGCCGCCATCTTGAGGTTATCTAAACAATTGAACTAAATTAGATACCAGTGCATTGCAATGTGTACAAACATTTCCTGTACCAAGTTTCATTGCGTTTGGATAATTAAATCGCGAGAAAAGTATATTTACAATTTTCAAATTCGCTTGGTCACCATATCCGTTTTGTAGTTAACCGGTTTTTGAAAGTCTTATAGATGAACTTTCAGTATTGCCCTTTATCTCCGTACAAAATCTCAGGGTGCTATCGGTAATAGTTTCAGAGATATAGAATGCCGATGAAATATTTCACACAGCCGCCATCATGAGGTTATATAAACAATTGAACGAAGATAGATGTCGGTGCATTACAATGTGTATAAGCATAAATACTGTACCAAGTTGTATTGCGTTTGGTTGGTTAAATCAAGAGAAACGTCCATTTAAATTTCGCAACTTCGCTTGGCCGCCATGTTGGTTTCGTATTTACCAGGTTTTCAAAAGTCACATAGGTGATCTTCTAATAGTTTCCTTTATCACCGTAAAATATTCCAAAGTGATATCCGTAATAGTTTCGGAGATATTGATTGCTGGTGAAATATTTCGCACATCCGCCATGTTGGATTGGGAGAGGTAACAAATTTGATGGGCTCGGTTGGGGTCGTCCGAAGTAGTGCTATGATCTTACCGAGTTTCATTGAAATCGCTCCAGCCGTTTAGAAGTTATTATTGGGGGGCACACACCATCACACACACTATCACACGCGCACACGCAGACAGACACACGGACAAAAGGTGATCTTATAAGCCTATTTTTTTCATAAATGAAAATAGGCTAAAAACGGACACCTCTCAGGAAGATGCTTCAGCGAATGAGGTTCCAGGACAAACCACCAAGAAAGAAAACAGGGAACAACACAGCCAGAGGATGCGTAACTACTGGGCAAACATCAAAGCCCACTCCAAAGGTAATAGTTGAACGTCGTAGTCCTTAGATGACCTATACGGAACAATAATAAGAATATTTTTTGGACATTTGTACACGATGGATGACAGTAGGTTAACCAAGCAAATCTTCACATTCCTGTGGAACAACAACCTGAGTACAAGAAGTCAAAAAAGATTTGGAAATAAACAATATCAGATAAGAAGATACACCACAGAGAGATATTTTTAGGCAAAAAATGCTAAAAATGGAAGGATTCCAAGGGAGGAAGAGAAATAAAGCCAGCTCGAAATGGTCCGAGGAAATGAAGAGGAAACATAGTGAGATGTTGGAGGAATACTGGAGGATGAAGAAGGAACAGCAAAGGACAAAGCATTGAAATTGGCTCGTGGTGCCGAGACGATAATAATAATAATAATACCGTGAAGCCTGCCTGAACTGGACCCTTCTTATACCTGAAAACTGGACAAACGGAATACAAAATTCGAAACAGAGGTATTTCCTATGTAACTGTAAACCGGAAGGCTACTGCCTAACGTGGAAACAGAAAGAAATTGTGTAACTGTAGACGTAAATAACCTGAGCAAGACGGATTATCTTATCCGTAATACAAAGCTATTTACTAAATTTTGAGCGCGCTTGTACTTGCACCAAAGTTCTAGGAAACATTAGCTCTAATTTTTCCTCAAGGATGCAGCAGGTTTGTTACATTTATCCACATCTGTAAGTGAATGGAATGTATCGTTACTTCCTCGAACCCTCTTCTGACAAATGAGCGTACAAGAAAACAGTGAACTTGAGTGATCTTTAAAGGTGTACTTTTTACTGTGTACTGCATTTATTTACGTACTTGTAAACATAAGACACTTACACTACAGGAGAGTTATTGAAGAACACGAGAAAAACAAGTAGTTCCGTGAAGGACTATACAGCCTATTTTCATATATCCTACTCATGTTAATTGCCTCAATCAACATACAAAATTTAAGTTTGATTGTTGTGATAGATTCGTAGATATTGAGAACCGTCTAAATAACTTATTTCAGATGGTCGCCAGGTCGGCTTTTTATTTATGTACTGTTACATGAAGATTATTGTGTGCGTGTGGTATTCAAACTTCAATGAAGTGATTAGGACACAAGAAGTAAAAACGAGATTTTAAAATTTTGCACAACTGCCATCTTGTGGTTACGAAAACTATTGAAGTAAATTAGATGACAGTGGATTAACATTTGTATAAGCATTTAACGTGCAGAGTTTCACTGCACTCGGATGGTTAAATCGCGTGAAACGTCCATTTAAATATTTATACTTCGCGTCGTCGCCATGTTGGATTTGTGCTCACCAGGTTACTGAAAGTCCTATAGCTGAACTTATGTTCATAGCCTCTATGAACATAAAAAATATCAGTTTGATTGCTGTAAAAGATTTGTAGATATTCGGTTTAATTCATTGTAATCCTATGCGATAATACAGCATTTCTATGTAATGTATTTTGTATTATTAACACTCAACCCTGTGTAAAACGGAAACCTGTGAAAACGGAAAAATAATGCTGGAACTATTGCGCTCCGCTTTAGGCAGGTTCTACTGTAATAATAATAATAATAATGATATGGGATTTACGTGTTTTTCATTCCCTGTAACTTGGGGACCGCAGACGAGAACCTTACCACTCGCACAGTGGATGTACAGTACCGCCTTTCCCTCAGAGTAATCATAACTGACCTTACCACTCGCACAGTGGATGTACAGTACCACCTTTCCCTCAGAGTAATCATAACTGACCTTACCACTCGCACAGTGGATGTACAGTACCGCCTTTCCCTCAGAGTAATCATAACTGACCTTACCACTCGCACAGTGGATGTACAGTACCGCCTTTCCCTCAGAGTAATCATAACTGACCTTACCACTCGCACAGTGGATGTACAGTACCGCCTTTCCCTCAGAGTAATCATAACTGACCTTACCACTCGCACAGTGGATGTACAGTACCGCCTTTCCCTCAGAGTAATCATAACTGACCTTACCACTCGCACAGTGGATGTACAGTACCGCCTTTCCCTCAGAGTAATCATAACTGACCTTACCACTCGCACAGTGGATGTACAGTACCGCCTTTCCCTCAGAGTAATCATAACTGACCTTACCACTCGCACAGTGGATGTACAGTACCGCCTTTCCCTCAGAGTAATCATAACTGACCTTACCACTCGCACAGTGGATGTACAGTACCGCCTTTCCCTCAGAGTAATCATAACTGACCTTACCACTCGCACAGTGGATGTACAGTACCGCCTTTCCCTCAGAGTAATCATAACTGACCTTACCACTCGCACAGTGGATGTACAGTACCGCCTTTCCCTCAGAGTAATCATAACTGACCTTACCACTCGCACAGTGGATGTACAGTACCGCCTTTCCCTCAGAGTAATCATAACTGACCTTACCACTCGCACAGTGGATGTACAGTACCGCCTTTCCCTCAGAGTAATCATAACTGACCTTACCACTCGCACAGTGGATGTACAGTACCACCTTTCCCTCAGAGTAATCATAACTGACCTTACCACTCGCACAGTGGATGTACAGTACCACCTTTCCCTCAGAGTAATCATAACTGACCTTACCACTCGCACAGTGGATGTACAGTACCGCCTTTCCCTCAGAGTAATCATAACTGACCTTACCACTCGCACAGTGGATGTACAGTACCGCCTTTCCCTCAGAGTAATCATAACTGTCGGTGTAAACTTCCTAAATAGCAACTTTGAATGACATTTCGTATTAGAATACACAAACTCCACTCCGGGGAGGGAAAGCGCCATCTGCGCCGCACGCACGAGGGGTCGCTCCCCTCAACACTCTTCTTCAACATCCAAACATCACCAAGTTTGTTCATTCACCCGGCAGTATATGGCTCATGACCTAGACGTTGTTTATTCACGATTGAACTAGACCATACTGAGATCGTATGATCGAATTCTGGCAATTATCCTCCAGGGTGGATTACTGCGGGTTATCCATGTTCACTCTAGGCAAAAGTCGGGATGATACTGGATTTCAAGTATGCCACTTGTAATAGGATATATATAGTGTTCCACAGTTGTGGTGGTGACATTTAATAGATTATATAATGGTAGGGCGACAGTACATAAGCCAATAGCTTGTAAACGAATCAAGAAATAATGTACGGTAGAGCACTTCAAAACTCTCTTTTTCATGGTGTGGTGTAATTCTATTATCAACCAGGTTCATTAGCTAGGAGGCAAGATACTATATACTGTAATGTATATAATTTTATTAAAGAACTTAGTAAAGAAGTGGATGGATTCATACTAATCGAACTGACTGTAGCTCTTACATAAGCAAAACATCATTTTAAAGATTACAGCAAACAATCATACATTCTCTACTTTCAAAATGCTTCCTGAGGTGGGCATATGAATCCATTGTACATAAATGATGTGATTATCGCATAACACTACTAAAGAAAATAGTGTTTCCAGTAGACTTTCGTTGTATTCGTTAACCCTTGTTTTTACTTCTACCGAGAAGAGATTAAATATACCAATGCAAAACCAATGTAATGCAGTAAAGACGACAGAATATCCCAAATCTCTATTCCGTCACCAATAATCTTCATATCATCTTTGAGTAAAACTAAAATATTCAGAATAGCTTCCTGTTGCAAGACGATCTATACGCTGTAGTTCTCCAAATCACCACTACAAAAGTTGCAAAACAGCATCCATCTTGCATGTTGCCTATATAAAGTCTGTTCCGCATTCATTATGATACTTTCTCTATAGTTTCTTTACTCCAAGCTAGTAAATCAGAGTGCCGATACTAAGATACCAATACAAGTACACCTACCAACACCTCTCCTCCTCATTGCACATCGAAACTACACAGGTTAAAATTTAAACAGTTCGACTCTCGACCTCTAATTAATATATTTCACAGTAAATCATGAAATTCTCCTCAGAGAACATTTCCAAAACCTTCCTGAACTACATATGTCAGTAGCTCGGCAAGAATCTCAAAAAATAAAACGAAGTTATTGTCGCGCTGGAAGTAATTTTTCAGTCTTGCCTTAGTAATTGAAATTTAATGCTTTTCAATCGGTCAACGCGATAATACCCAATTTTGATGTGTGTTTCCCTAATCCTGATAAAAAGTACACTAATTAATTAACTACTATTAATTGTCATGATAGTTAATTATAAACTTCATGTAATTATTTTTCATTGCAACTTGGTACAATCATGTTGACCGACTGAAAACCATTACACTTCGAGAATTGCAGCCAATGGACATAGCTGGGTATGTCAATTGAAAGCCCGTAGTTCAATTTCAAGTAGTTTGGCTACCAGACGCCACTGACACTGACACCCCGGGGTGAACGTTGGAACTTGATAGAAGGTTTATCATGAAATAACCTACAAAGTTTGGCTACACACTTCCAATTGTAGTGGAATGTTCTTTAACATCCCATAAATCTATAACATGGGCCCGCCGTCTTTTCTTCCCCTCTAAAAGAAGGCATACTGAAGGATTTTAAAGCTCTTAAAAATCCGATGACTTCGGCCGGGTTTGAACCGGCGATCTTGGTCATAGCAGTTCAGTATGCTACCGACTACGCAACGTTAGATGTTTGCTTATTATACCAGTGTAGATATATTTTCAAAAACAACCACGATTCCTACAGGAAGGCGATAGCCCAGCCAAGGTAAGTATCCATGGAAACGATTACGAACCTCACAGGATTCGGAACAATCCTTGTGATCATTCAGTTATTGTTGTCTTAAGGGGCAGAACTACGAGGTCATCTGGCCCTTGTGATCATTCAGTGTTTGTGAATTGACGTCAAGTCCAATTTATATTTTGAGCTTCTATGCCCAAGGTCGTGGATTCAAACCCGGCTGAAGTCGTTGGATTTTTAAAAGCCATAAAAATCCCTCAGTATACCTTCCTTCCGAGGGGAAATAAAGCCGGCGGTCCCATGTCATAGATTTATGGCATGTAAAAGAACCTTCCACTAACTAAACTTGTGTGAAGCAAAAAATTGTAGGTTGGGTTTAATTAATGCTCTAAGTTCCAACGTTCGTAACCGGGCGCTGGTTGCGATGGTATATAGTAGTAGCCAAGTTCACACCTAGGTCTCGTGGACAGTAGCTTTTGAAGACCTCACGGAAAGAACGGGGTAAGTCCATATTTTTCGGAAATGAGTTTATGGCGCATTTTGGTGGCCAGCAATGGTCACTACAGATCAGTTGAGGTGAATTTCAAATAAAGCGGAATGTCACAGAGATACAGAGGTTTTTATTTTTAGTTGAAACAGAAGGAACGTCCCTCATCCTCCAACTTTAGTTGCAATTTGTTTTACAAGTACTTCCTTCATAAGAAATACATTTAGCAAAAAAAAAAAAACTATAATGCTTGCCCTGAATTGGGATGTTTTAAGTATTTATTGTTAGTGTTGAAAGTTTAAAGTCGCTCTCCTGAAAAATTACAGAATGTGACTTACCCCGTTTTTCTCGTGGAGTCTTCAATTGGTAGCAAAAGTAGGAACTACTTGAAATTATTGTCTGCAGTCCTTACCTGAATTAAAACAGATAACACACACTAATACAGCCTTCACAATTAACACCGGTTATCAGACAGATTCTGCACACACCCAAAGTACACGGGGCTACATGACCACATTACCGCAGCCCCTAAACTGAGAAACCAACCAACAAGTGGTAAGCTGATTGCTCATCCAGCAGTGGGCAACCACTAACAGCTGACATAAGTTCGCAGGATAAATATCTGATGTTTGGATGGCCGGCTATATTAGTGTGTGTAGTTGTAATTGTGATGAGGATTGGGAAGGAGCCGGCCGTGGCGTTAATTTAGGAACGATCCCGGCATTTACCTGGAGTAGAAGTGGGAACCACTTTCAGGATGGCGGAGTGTACCCCGTTCGAGCCCTCAGACCAGAATTTAATTTCTTGGCAGAGCCGGTAATCGAACCCGGCTGGAAGGAAAGTGTGCCTTACCTCACCAAGTATTTGGTAATGTCAACACTGGGTTTTGAACCTGGGTCTTTAGACCACAATATTGGTTCTCCTCCCCCAACTAGAAGGAAAGTGCGCCGTTACTCACGCCTGGGCGCACATAAAATGCAGCCTGCAACACATAGCACCTGTCGTAATAACACGTGATAGCTGAGCATGTAAACATCGGGAGTTTACGAGGCACATTCCTGTAAGAACCGCGCGCCGCACATTCCAGACACTGGCCACTGCTGCTTTATCTTCTGTGGTGCGATACTTTCCCAGGAATTAGAGCTGCTTCCTTGTGTATTCTGTGTTAAACTTGGGACATTCTATGGAGAGTATATTTGCAATCAGCCGACATAATATTGATATTATTGTTACGTGCCACCCCCTAGTGGCACTTTTGTTAACTGGATTACGGAGGGTAGAAAACACAACACCAATTACTGCTTTGAAGAGAAGTTAGCTTTATTGCTTGCAGGAAGAGGTACACTACTCATCAGCAAATACAAGCAATTGGAACCTTACTCCAGTTTCCTCAAGTCTCTTCCTTGAGCGCTCTTGGCCCTTCCACTTGTCAACAGATCACAGAAGTTAAACCGTCTTAATGAGTACGGTGGCCTTGACAGAAACTACCTGCTCCTCTCCCTTATGTACACCAACTACAGTTACTTACGATAACTTGCTGCGCGCTGTTCACAAGCTGGGAAACAATGTCACTGGATTTCGTAACTCGCACGGCACTTCGTCACCACACTTCTGTCGCTCAGGAAAACACACACTAGCTCAGAAACACACACCCACCAAAAACTCGGTCCCCTCACTGTTGAAGCCGCTTATATAGCAGGCTGGTGACTCACTGAATTCTAGAATCGTCCAGGACACACGGCTTCTCGACATTTCCTTCCTGACTGGGTCGCAAATATTCTGGACCATCCCTTTCACTTCGCAGTCTGTAGCGTAACGCGCACGTAATACACTGAGGCAGAGCACACACAGCCCGGGGGAGCTGTGACTCATGCGGCGAGCGACAAAACAAACTCACAGCCGTAACATTATTTATATGTGACTAGCTGCACCCGAGATGCGTTGCGATGCCAATCAAAGAAAGTGTTAGCGTTGTAACTTTGTTTGTTGAAGTGCTTTTGGGTACACACTGTTTTTTTCTTTTTCCGTTAAGTGCTTCTGAACTATTGTAACATGGATTTAGTATCTCAGAAACATTTGTGGGAGCGTGTTCAACAACTCGCCAAAGTGTCATCGCAATCGGATGAATGGTTTAAGAACGCATACGGGATTTTGCTAGGGGGCACATACAGCTTAGGGAGCCACAACAATAACGATTTTAATATCATCACTGTGCCTGTCATAAATCCTGTACAACAACGATATACATTTCCAAAGAAACACACACACCTTGCTATTAGAAACTAAGTTAAACATTTTCAAAATTCAAATGGTATTTATTTTTATCAATTTTTTCAAAATTTGGTTCATGTTTTGTGCTCACCTTCACCGTCTCCCTGATATCTCCGGTGTTTATAGGAATTTTTGGAGTTTTCTTTTTTTAATGTGGGTGTTAAAGCTTCTGCTACAAAATGAATCTCACTCAAAACCGTTGTGACCTTAATTAGTCTTTCTATGAAACGTTAACTTTTTTTTTTAGTTTGCTCAGAATAAAAATGGAAATAATGACGCTTAATTAATTTATCATGTGAAAATATGCGAGATTCATTTTGTAGCAGAAGGTTTAACACCCACATAAAAAAAAAGAAAACTCCAAAAATCCCTATAAACACGGGAGATATCAGGAAACGGTGAAGGTCAGCACAAAACAAGAACCAATTTAGAAAAAAATTCATAACAATAATTACCATTTGAATTTTGAAAATGTTTAACTTTGTTTCTAATAGCAAGCTGTGTGTGTTACCTTGGATATGTATATCATTGTCGTACAGGATTTATGAGAGGCACAGTTATGATATTAAAATCGTTATTGTTGTGGCTCCCTAAGCTGTATGTGCCCCTTAAACGAATCGCGCGCCGTAACTCAATTGTTAAATCTGCCCGTGCTCTACCTATTGTAACATGGATTTACTACCCTACCAGGGAATTGTTACCGCTAGCTGTGGAGCGCAGCTGTAGTGTATACATTACGTCATCTCGCCTCGTTATGGCTGCAGCGAGCGGAACGCATGTACAGTCATACAATGAGAACACAGCCACGACTCAGCATGAATCATGCACACAAATGACATGCGATGAGGTTTCGCTGGCGACAACTGCACGTCTATCGCAGGCGTGTGACCGGGCGGAGCGGATTAGTTCCGATTTCCACCACCGGTAACAATTCGCTGGTAGGGTAGTACTAAGTCAGAAATTTTGCAGGAGGGTAAACAACAACTCACTAAAGTTTAATCGCAATCGTATGAATGTTATATGAACGCATACGGGATTTTGTTGAAATGATTCGCGCGCTGTCACACATTCATTGAATCTACTCGTGCGCTACCTGTTGTGAAATGGATTTTCTAAGTAAAAAAAACCCTTCGCAAGAGTGTACATAACTACTCACTTAAGTTACATTGCAATCGGATGAATGGTATATGAACGGATACGGGTCTTCGTTGAAACGAATCGCACGCTGTCACACATTTATTGAATCTGCTCGCGTGCTACCTATTGTAAAATGGATTTGTATAGAGTAGATTATACATTTATTTATTAACAAATACACAATGGTGATCCACCAAAAGTCAATAAATTAAGCACTAGAAGTTCTATAATGCACTAGTTTCAACCACATTGTGGTCATCTTCAGTATTATTAACTTTTGACGAGTGATATTGAATGACAAGTGTTAATAATTGCGTGTATAGCACTAAGTAAAAACTTAAATTAAAAAATATTTATAGTTTGGAATGTTCTTAAATTAAAGAAATATTAACAAAGGAAAATCAGATCTGTTTCAATGTTAATTAATAATAATTGTCTTAATATCCTTAAAACATTTTGACACATCATGGGGCCCATGACCTCGATGTTCTCGCTCCCTGGTTTACTGCTGTACGTATAAGGGCCCATGACCTCTACATTGTCGCCGACTGTACACGAGATATATGGGGCTGTCTGCTCGACCCATAACCGCTCCTTAGAGCTCGGGGAGCGATATTAAGGTAATTTAACAGCGCTTACTTCTAATGTAGCTAGTAAACATTTAACCACCGAGCGTATTTTAAACACCAAATTGGTATCGTGGGGTTTGTACTTAGCGACTCCATCTACTGCTTGTAGCTTGTAGCTCAGTCTAGTGTTCATATCCCCACTCAGACAATGGTAGCTCATCAGGCCATCAGAGCTTACTGCAAGTGCACGAGTGACAGCCAATTTCTCCTATGCCACTGTGCATCTATAAGAGCGTCTCTACCTTAAAACACAGTACGCATTAAATGGAGCACTCTGATGCCAGATCTGCTGCATATACAAAGTTCTGCAAGGCCGGGCACATGATGTAACATAACTCGTATACAGGCGTGCTTTTACGTAAGACTCAGGAAATTTCCAAAATATTTGTTTGTTGTATATAACTGTACCTCATACCTTGCAGCGAACAACGCTACAATATTTAGATTATGATACATCGAAGCTCAGATCGCGATTTTAATGCACCCATTATAATAATTTATAATTTTCAATTATTCATGAATATGATGATATTATAACCTGTTATAATATTACATTTTCTCGAATATCATAGGTTATAATAATAATAATAATAATAATAATAATAATAATAATAATAATAATAATAATAAAATAGTATACGTATATTGTGGTCCACGTATTTTGTGTGGTCAAGTTGGTGGTTTGCAGCCGAAATTAAATTATTCATTTCTTCTTTCTTGAATGAGACGTTGTTCAATTTTATATAGTTCTTCATCTTTCGATGGGATTAAGTTCACTGTTGTATGGTGGTGTGGTATGGTGGCAAGCAAGGAACATATTTCTCTGCTGTGATAGCCTACAATGTCTATTACCAGACTAGATCCTTCGGGAACATTGAGCAACAATTGCTCGGCGTACCACTTTTCATACACTTCACCTGTCATTTTGTCGTGGGTGTCTGCCGTGTTCTTTTGGCACAGAAACGTTAACTCTGCGCCATTAACGAACCCCTGTTAATTCCCGGGACGTAGGCTACAAAGGCAAACTACGGAAACCACTTCGAGGGTGGCTGAGGTAGGAATCGAACCCATCTCTTCTCAGTTTTGTCTCATGAAGTTGAGTACACCCCGTTCCAGCCCTCAGACCAGAATTACATTTTTTGGCAGAGTCGGGATTCAAACCCGGTCCTCCACGGTGACAGCACAGTGACAGCCAAGAATGCTAGTCACTACGCAACGAGGCGGACAATTTATAAAGAACACAAGCTCCACTTCATTTCACAGTTTAACTTCACACCATCACCTACCCTCCTTCAAACGCAGTCGGGGAGATACCCTACGGGCCACATTAGTAAACAAACTTTCGGTGCGTCAGCGCCTGGCGGGAGAAGTATGCAAAGTGCTATAACTTATGAATGCTATCTGATATCGAGCTCTGGTTTGTTTTAAAAACTATTTCAGGCATTAATGAACATTTCTTCTCACTTAGTCACCAACGTAAAGTCAACAGCAAAAATGTTTCTCGCTACGTAACTTTTGTGTGACACCACCCGAGATTTTTCAAGTAACATTTAAGAAAAAAATCATAGCTTTCTTATTATGAAAATAATAACTGCTCTGAGAAGTGGGGTATCTTCTACCAACATCAGACAATCTAAAAATAAATTCTTGATCTGTTGCGATCATTAGTTTATTATCTATGGCGTGATAAGTTTTATATATGCAAAAATATAGATTCGCGCTAAAATATCGTAATTGTGAAAATTGGGCCATGTGTTAATTATTTATGGTTCTTATTTTTACATCATCATAAAGAGCGGGAAATTCTCTATAAGACCACGCAAACAGTTTCTTAGATTTGTCACTTTCAATTATTGGGAAATGGCAACATCGCCGGCGTAGAAGAGGACGAAGCTAATTGCAGGACAGAGGATTGCGAGTGAGAACAAATACTACATTTAATTCCATACTGTCTTTTAAGGTAGAGACGCTCTATACCCTTGTCTGCGAAGTCTTCATCAGGGGGAACTTGTATGGATTATCCTCAACTGATTAGAGTCTTATAATTAAGGCCCGGAATTTCATACAAAATCATATTTTTGCACATTTATCCATATTTTGGTTATTTTGGCGCAATGCAACATATTTTTCTCCTTTGCGTGTTTAAGAGCATATCTCTGCTTGAGAAGGGCGGATATTCTAATTCCCTATTGTTTTGAAGCGCGTTTTGTTACTTGATGTTCTTAAAGTCATATTACGATTCGGACTCCGAGAGTCTATGACAGAATAATAATAAAATTATTTAATACCTAGTATGTTTCAGTCCTTTTTACAAGTTAATGTCAATTATTTTTATTCAGCATTCACTATGTAAATATTGTACAATTATTTGTATTTTTAAAACTTCAATGGCTAATTCACTGAATAATGAACATAATAACATACACCACTTGAAGTTCAATAAAATTACATTAACTACTATTTAGAACTGCTTCTTAGTTGAGGTATTTTAAAAAAGGTGTACTTATTTGTCCGTCTGTTCATATTTTCTTTATATTCAAAATATAAACGCTAAAGAATACGGAGTGATCGTAATTGCCGTAATAGTTTCACAATGCATATTGTTTGAATCTTGATCCATATTTGACCAATAATTAGCGTATTTTTGCATGCATATTTATTCATTTAATACTGCATGAGCATCCGGGCCTTAGTAACGACCATAGTCCTGGCATGTATTCATCTCCTGGTTAATTCCCTTCTGTAATATTACAGTATTATATAGTAGAGCTGGTACTATAATAGTACATTATGCAACGAGCCTATAATGCCAATAATTAAGTCAGTAGTATGTTTATAAAACGACGGTAAGCGAGTTTAATAATTTCCATTCGAGAGTCTTAATTACTATCATAGGCGAGTTGCATAAGACTGTTTATGTTCGACGATAATTATAACTTTATTATATGCTTTAACATAAATATTCATAAATATCTGTGGGATTCAGTTACTTCAACATTAGTGAATAGGGCGCGCTGGCTTTGCTGACTGACAGAGCGCATGCGTGGGTCAAGGCACTCCGAAAGCAGAGATCATTCACCTTGCTTGTTGGATTTTGAACTCATGCGCGAAGGTATCCTTACCTAATTTGTCACACAACTGTTTCTTGAGCTCTGATTGGTTGGAGAAACTGTTTCATAATGAAAAATAGTGATATAATGAGCCTCAATATGATACAGTTTTCTGACATATAATGTTTATATTTCGACATCGTCGAACAAAAACAAATTAACTTCAGTTATCGAATGATCGATTAATTGATACAGCGATTAATCGTGTGCAATCAATCAATAGATTGGTCGTTTAATCGATTCTTGGGTTAGGCGACTAATAGATTCTTGCGATAGGTGACTAATCGATTCTTGCGTTAGGCGACTAAGATTCTTGCGTTAGGCGACTAAGATTCTTGCGTTAGGCGACTAAGATTCTTGCGTTAGGCGGCAAAGATTCTTGCGTTAGGCGACTAATAGATTCTTGCGTTAGGCGACTAAGATTCTTGGGTTATGCGACTAAGATTCTTGCGTTAGGCGACTAATAGGTACTTGCGTTAGGCGACTAATAGATTCTTGCGTTAGGCGACTAAGATTCTTACGTTAGGCGACTAATCGATTCTTGCGTTAGGCGACTAATAGATTCTTGGTTAGGCGACTAAAATTCTTGCGTTAGGCGACTAAGATTCTTGCTTTAGGCGGCAAAGATTCTTGCGTTAGGCGACTAATCGATTCTTGCGTTAGTCGACTAAGATTCTTGCGTTAGGCGACTAATAGATTCTGGGTTAGGCGACTAATAGATTCTTGCGTTAGGCGACTAATCGATTCTTGGGTTAGGCGGCAAAGATTCTTGCGTTAGGCGACTAATCGATTCTTGCGTTAGGCGACTAAGATTCTTGCGTTAGGCGACTAATCGATTCTTGCGTTAGGCGACTAAGATTCTTGCGTTAGGCGACTAATAGATTCTGGGTTAGGCGACTAATAGATTCTGGGTTAGGCGATTAATAGATTCTTGGGTTAGGCGACTAATATATTCTTGCGTTAGGCGACTAATAGATTCTTGCGTTAGGCGACTAAGATTCTTGCGTTAGGCGACTAATAGATTCTGGGTTAGGCGACTAATAGATTCTGGGTTAGGCGATTAATAGATTCTTGGGTTAGGCGACTAATAGATTCTGGGTTAGGCGATTAATAGATTCTTGGGTTAGGCGACTAATAGATTCTTGCGTTAGGCGACTAATAGATTCTGGGTTAGGCGATTAATAGATTCTTGGGTTAGGCGACTAATAGATTCTGGGTTAGGCGATTAATAGATTCTTGGGTTAGGCGACTAATAGATTCTTGCGTTAGGCGACTAATAGATTCTTGCGTTAGGCGACTAAGATTCTTGCGTTAGGCGACTAATAGATTCTGGGTTAGGCGACTAATAGATTCTGGGTTAGGCGATTAATAGATTCTTGGGTTAGGCGACTAATAGATTCTTGCGTTAGGCGACTAATAGATTCTTGCGTTAGGCGACTATTCGATTCTTGCGTTAGGCGACTAATCGATTCTTGGGTTAGGCGACTGAAAGATTCTTGCGTTAGGGGACTAAGATTCTTGCGTTAGGCGACTAATAGATTCTTGCGATAGGTGACTAATCGATTCTTGGGTTAGGCGACTGATAGATTCATGCGTTAAGCGACTAATCGATTCTTGGGTTAGGCGACTGATAGATTCATGCGTTAGGCGACTAATAGATTCTTGCGTTAGGCGACTAATCGATTCTTGCGTTAGGTGACTAAGATTCTTGCGTTAGGCGACTAAGGTTCATGCGTTAGGCGACTAATAGTTTCTGGGTTAGGCGACTAATAGATTCTTGCGTTAGGCGACTAATCGATTCTTGGGTTAGGCGACTATTCGATTCTTGCGTTAGGCGACGAATAGTTTCTGGGTTAGGCGACTAATAGATTCTTGCGTTAGGCGACTAATAGATTCTTGGGTTAGGCGACTAATCGATTCTTGGGTTAGGCGACTGAAAGATTCTTGCGTTAGGGGACTAAGATTCTTGCGTTAGGGGACTAAGATTCTTGCGTTAGGGGACTAAGATTCTTGCGTTAGGCGACTAATAGATTCTTGCGTTAGGCGACTATTCGATTCTTGCGTTAGGCGACTATTCGATTCTTGCGTTAGGCGACTAATCGATTCTTGGGTTAGGCGACTGAAAGATTCTTGCGTTAGGGGACTAAGATTCTTGCGTTAGGGGACTAAGATTCTTGCGTTAGGCGACTGATAGATTCATGCATTAGGCGACTAAGATTCTTGCGTTAGGCGACTAATAGATTCTTGGGTTAGGCGACAAATAGATTCTTGCGTTAGGTGACTAAGATTCTTGCGTTAGGCGACTATTCGATTCTTGCGTTAGGCGACTAATCGATTCTTGCGTTAGGTGACTAAGATTCTTGCGTTAGGCGACTAATAGATTCTTGCGTTAGGCAACTTATCGATTCTTGCGTTTGGCGACTAATCGATTCTTGCGTTAGGCGACTAATCGATTCTTGGGTTAGGCGACTAATCGATTCTTGGGTTAGGCGACTAATAGATTCTTGGATTAGGCGACTAATAGATTCTTGCGTTAGGCGACTAAGATTCTTGCGTTAGGCGACTAATAGATTCATGCATTAGGCGACTAAGATTCTTGCGTTAGGCGACTAATAGATTCTTGCGTTAGGCGACTAATCGATTCTTGGGTTAGGCGACTAATAGATTCTTGGGTTAGGCGACTAATAGATTCTTGCGTTAGGCGACTAAGATTCTTGCGTTAAGCGACTAATCGATTCTTTCGTTAGGCGACTAATCGATTCTTGGGTTAGGCGACTAATAGATTCTAGCGTTAGGCGACTAATAGATTCTTGGGTTAGGCGACTAATCGATTATTGCGATAGGTGACTAATCGATTCTTGCGTTAGGTGACTAATCGATTCTTGCGTTAGGCGACTAATAGATTCTTGGGTTAGGCGACTAAGAGTTTCTTGGGTTAGGCGACTAATAGATTCTTGGGTTAGGCGATCAATTGATTGAATGTTTAGTCTATTAATAGATTAATCGTTTCGATTCATTTCAAAATATTGAATAAATCGGTTGTTAATGGATTAAACGAACATCGCGTATTGCCAGGTCTACTCTATATTGCTGTGAATCCTGACCAAGCCCGAATAGTGCTCCCTGACATGTTTCAGTCATTTGCATATTAGCCTACTTTCGATTTTTGCAAAAAATGAAAGTAGACTTTTGGGATCCATACAGGGCCAAAAATTGTGTGTGTGTCTGTGTGCTCTGAATGTCTGACGCCCCCTCCTATCAATTCGAACACGGTGCAACCGAATTGAACAAAATTCAGTACAGAGGTAGCACTAGCAAAGGGTACCTCAGGGTCATGTTTTATATCACCGCCATCTTGACGGAAACGTAATGGCGGCCACCCAAATGTTCAAATCTTAAATCAAATTACGACTAACCTAATCATCCGATCTCTACCAAATTTTGCAACAACATGTATTTATATGGCGAGCGTCTTTTGACTAAACTACTAGGTCATCAGCCTAATTGTTTGCTGATGGTGGCCATGTATGTATACAAATCGATTCCCCCTATCTATTCAAACACGGTGAAACCGAATTGAACGAAATTTGGTACAGAGATAGCACTTGCAAAAGGCAACTTAGTGTCATGTTATTTTATCGTCACCCTCTTGACGGAAACTTAATGGCGGCCACCCAAATGCTAAAAGCTTAAATCAAATTACGACCAACCTAATCATCTGATCACTACCAAATTTTGCAACAACATACCTTTATGTGAGAAGCGTGCTTTGGCCAAGCTACAAGGTCATCAGTCCAGTAGTTTGCTGATAGCGGCCATGTATTTGTGAAAATCGATTCACCATTTCAATTCAAGGACGGTGAATTTGAATTGAATGGAATTTTGTACAGAGGTAGCACTAGCAAAGGGCACCTCATATTCATGTTTAATATCCGTATAACACGTTGTATTTCAACAAGCTACTACAACCAACATTCAATTATACTCCTTGAAAAGGACAAAGAGTTATAACAATACCCATGCATTTAGGAGAAAGTAGGCTATATGTTCTTTACTGAACATCTTGTTTAATAATTGAAGCACGCCACCGAACAACGCTGTACGGGATATTTGTCAAAGTGTACAGGAACAAAGAGAAACTCTTCATCGTCGGATATACAGTACTTTATGTTCGAATTAAATACTATTCACCATAATTATTGGTGATAACAAACCATTTTCATGCCCCTCCAATGCCTGTGCAATGCCTATGGAGCTTTATCAGCCTCGTGTAGTTGGTTGTGTTTTGTACTTGTCTGATAGGTGACTGTATGAGGGACAGGGTTGGGGTTGGAGTTGAAGTGATGCAAATTATTAGATTTGACGCCAGTTTTCCAAAATAACATTTTTACTTTTCACTGCTTCTTCTTCTTATTATTTCTTCGGCTTTTCCCAATTAATTGGGGGTCGCCTGAGCCAACCAGGTTAATTTTGGTTTGGCCGGGTGCCCTTCCTGATGCCACGTGATTTTTCAGGTGGAAATTCCACCCCGATGTTACCGGGTTTCGAACCCCGGCCATCCGGGTGAAAGACAAGCAGCTAAGCCACGGCGCCATCACGCTATTCACTGCTTAATACACTAAATATGTTTGCAAGGCGCTGAAATTACTTCCAATACTTAACGAAGAGTTTTCATTGTATTATCTTTTAAGAAACTCAAAGCAATGCCCACCAACAGTGGAGCTTAGCCAATGCAAAATGCCCACCAACAGTGGAGCTTAGCCAATGCAAAATGCCCACCAACAGTGGAGCTTAGCCAATGCAAAATGCCACACGTTTTGTTTTGATTACTTTGCTCTACTTTTCGTGTGAATTTTAGAGCCGAGGGTTTTGGAATCATTTTACTGATGATCTGCTCTGGAACTATTCAAAGATTCATGAACCATGGATTGAAATAACCTGACTTAGAGGGTATATTCCAAAGTAAATGGAAAAGTAAAA
Source organism: Meconema thalassinum (assembly GCA_946902985.2). Lineage (NCBI taxonomy): Eukaryota > Metazoa > Arthropoda > Insecta > Orthoptera > Tettigoniidae > Meconema > Meconema thalassinum. The sequence continues at coordinate 24,332,562 of OY714911.1, forward strand.
AACGGACCCTGCTCAAGGACCCCTCAGAATCCCCAATTCTGAAACTTTCCAGAGGCAATTCCTTAAGGGTAAAGGTGTAAGTACACGGGAGGGGAAACACTACTAAGTAGGGTTACAAAAGAAGCCAGAGATGGTCAATAAAATGATTTTGAATTAAAAACAAGATGTTCAGTAAAGAACATAATAGCCTACATTCTCCTAAATTCATGGGTATTGTTATAACTCTTTGTCCTTTTCAAGGAGTATAATTGAATGTTGGTTGTAGTAGCTTGTTGAAATACAACGTATTATAAGGATATTAAACATGGTTATGAGGTGCCCTTTGCTAGTGTTACCTCTGTACAAAATTTCATTCAATTCGGTTTCACCGTGTTTGAAAATTGATATGGTGAATCGATTTGCACACATACATGGCCGCTATCTGTAAACTGTAGGGCTGATGACCTTGTAGATTGGTCAAAGAACGCTCCTCTCATGAAGGTATGTTATTGCAAATTTTGGTAGAGATCACATGATTAGGTGGATCGTAAATTGATTTAAGCTTTTGAAATTTGGGTGGCCGCCATTATGTTTCCGTCAAGATGGCGGCGATATAAAACATGCCACTGAGGTGCCCTTTGCTAGTGCTACCTCTGTACCAAATTTCGTTCATTTCGTTTTCACCGTGTTTGAATAGATAGGGGGAATTGATTTGCACACATACATGGCCGCCATCCGCAAAATATTGCGCTGATGACCTTGTAGTTCGGTCACAAGTTTCCTCGTACACACAGGTATAATGTTTCAAAATTTAGTAGAGATCAGATGATTAAGTTGGTCGTAATTTGATTTACGCTTTTAACATTTCGGTGGCCGCCATTATGTTTTCATCAAGATGGCAGCAATATAAAACATGTCACTGAGGTGCCCTTTGCTAGTGCTACCTCTGTACCAAATTTAGTTCATTTCGGGTTCACCGTGTTTGAATAGATAGGGGGAATTGATTTGCACACATACTTGGCCGCCATCCGCAAAATATTGGGCTGATGACTCTGTAGTTTGGTCGAAAAATTCTTCATACATAAAGGTATAATTTTGCAAAAATTGTTAGAGATCAGATGATTAGATTGGTCGTAATTTGATTTAAGCGTTTAACATTTGGATGACCGCCATTACGTTTTCGTTAAGATGGTGGCGATATAGAACATGACAATGAGATGCCCTATGCTAGTACTACCTCTGTACCAAATTTCGTTCATTTCGGTTTCACCGTGTATGAATAGATAGGGGCAATCCATTTCCACACATACATGACCGCCATCTGCAAACTATTTGGTTGATGTCCTTGTAGTTCGGTCAGAAAACGCTCGCCGTATAAATATATGTTGTTGCGAAATTTGGTACAGATCGGATGATTAGGTTAGTTGTAATTTGATTTAACCTTTGAACATTTGGGTGGCCGCCATTACGTTTCATTCAAGATGGCGGCGATATAAAACATGACACTGAGGTGCCCTTTGCTAGTGCTACCTCTTTACCAAATTTCCTTAAATTCGGTTTCACCGTGTTAGAATTGATAGGGGGTGGGCAGACACACACAAACACACACACTCACACACAGACACACACGCACACACAGACACACAGACACACACGCACACACATACACACAATTTTGGCCCGTGTTGATCTCATAAGTCTACTTTCATTTTTTGCAAAAATCGAAAGTAGGCTGAAAAGAGTGACAGTCAGTCTGAAATACTAGTCTTTATATCATTTTAAATGCTACAAATGCTACAAATGCTGCGTGAACTCAAAGTCCGTTAGCAAGTGCAAACCAAGGTCAAAGGAGGTAGCTGGCTGGATGACGTCACGCTCACCGGAGCGCGCGGGGAAAGGAGGGAGCTCAAGCAGTACTATGACGTCACACACCTCAGTGCATTCTCGGAACATTTCGTCCCGTCGCCGTAACGTAACGCCAGACCACAGGAGTAAACTCAGACTCGGTGCAAATGCACTGAACAACATGATGACGTCATACACGCCGTAACATAACGCCAGACTTCAGCGTTACGCCAGATCATTGTGACTGATTTAGATTCTTTATTTGATCCCAATAATTTGCACACCTCTGTACTATCTCTGCATTTGCCTGGACGGAGTGTGGACAACCCACACTCAGGATAGTCGCTATCAGCGCCGGGATACAAAGCTGCGATCTCCGGACTTGCTGCAACTCCCTTCGCGTGGTAAATGTTAATGCTTGTAATGATATGAGCTTTACAAAGAGCTCCTAAACCTCGAATGTCTTACATTACGGATGAATTAAACCTGTCCTGCATTTAGCAGAGGCCAGCGTGGCGTCATCCTTTCAAGTGGAATTTGCTCTGCATAATATGGAGATAATGTTGATGCACCTGAGTAGCGACAAACCCGGGCGCTGCGCCGTCGTATTTATAGTTCTCGCGTGTGCTCAAAAATATTACTCGCGTGCAGTGAGGCCATTTTATGCACTTCTACTGGAAACGAATAAAATGTTTATGACAACTTGGCTGTATATATTATAGAGGGCAGGTCGATACGGCGTGTGTGTCACGTGGTAATAGAAACATTAATAATCTGGCTTCATCAGTGCAACATAATAGAAACTCAGATTCTTATCACTTCTCTGTCGCAGCTAAATGACTAAAGTTTGTGCAACAGTAATAATTTAATGTAGCCTAGTCTACATAAGATGATACAGGACGTTAAAATCCACCCTTGAAAGATATTTACAAAAACAGGTCGGTGAATTGCGGGTTTGGTCGCACGTGGGACTTGATACAACCACAATGTATCCTTACTTTGCCAGTTGAAACAAATAAATACATAAATAAAATTTATTAATAAAAATGTTATCTACAGGACCGCCAACAATTCCGGCAAGCCTTCCGACAGCGAGTTTTTCCTGTATCACTGACAGCTAGGGAGAACACCGATGTCAGCAGACCACCATGGACGGAGGAAAGAAAGCTGGCACATAGTCAGATGATGAAAAAGTACTGGAAGAAGAGAAAATACAAAGCGACGAGGAGATACGAGCCCCGTGGTCCTCAGTAGGCCCTATCGAAAAAGAAGAAGAAGAATATTATTGGTTTCACGTCCCTTTTAACTATTCTGGCTTTTAGAGACGCCGGGGTGCCAGAAAATTAACCCGAAGGGGATCTTTAACTTGCCAGTAAATCTACTGACACGGCTCCCTCGCAATAACGCACTCTCAAATGTCAGCTGACTGCGCCAAGATACGAACCTGCTACCTTGGGCCCAGCAAGCGAGAACGTTACCGCTGAGCCGCGCAGCCAGTCAAATGAATAAAAGAGACCGTAGGCTACTGGGCAACAGATGGTTTGACGGACAGGTTCGACTGAGATCCAACATAGAAATATAGAACCAATAGCAACAGCAATCAAAATGAGAAGACTAATATTCTATGGGCACGTCTTCTGTACGGACAACGACCGGCTCACACAGAAACATCTGTGTAACATCTTTCCACTCGGTATCTGGATATTTTTGTGAGAGTGATTTTGGAAAAGAGACGGAAGTGGATGGGACGGAAGTGGATGGGACGGAAACAATGAGTGCGCGCGGTGGTGGAGATCGGTACAACGACGTACTGTAAGCCATGTGACTATGTGGAATGTAAATCGCATACGGTTTACCTCAAGGTTTGGAGGCCCCATTAAAGAAATTCCTACAATAAATCATCTTGAAGTCGTCGTTGTTTAGTGTGAAAATATTCATTATGTCATATTTGCTGAAAACAATTACGATTTATTACATCTTCATACTTTTGGTGTATTCTTATTTAATGTAAGCACTCGATACTGAACCCGCTGAGCTAAGGTTCATGTGATATTTTTCATGACAACACATTTATGATGGGATGTACTACCTTTGAACACACCCAGAAAGCAACTAGAAGCTGAGAGCTTATACAATTCTCGTTGGAGTAGCGAAGGATCGCACTTTTGACTCTGGTGAAGTCTGCTAATTATTTATCTGAGGTCTTATTAATCAACTGTAACTTTCTACGAGACTCAGAATATTCCATTTCGTCATTCAGTATTATTGAAACATTTTGGAGATTTTTTCCCCACTTTAAGGTATGGTAATATCATTGCGGATATGCAAAAAGGAATGTAAACAGTCGCTAAACGACTTAGTTTGACGACTTGATTCCACGGGGAACGCAGTTCCGTGCACTACGTCTTGAGGATCCGCCCGGTTGAGGCGTGTTGTAATACCCGTCGTGTGAGACGTGGGAATAGTCCGCTTTATAGCGAAGAATTTTATCAAGTGTCATCGACCACCATCGTATTGTGCATCACGATTATCAAAGTGTAGTGATCAGCACTAATAGTATTGTGAATTTATTTGAAACGTATTGTGAATTTTCTACGATTTTGTAGCACCGCATTTTGTACCCACGTGATTTGTGGAGGGCTAAAGCCTGGTGTCAAATATACAAGTAATCGTGATAATGTTGCATTAAACGAGTGTTATATTAAATACGCTTCGTGTATAAATTGCTACAGTGGATTATCTGCAAGAATTCGACGCCAATTTCACGGATGCCACGTGATGGCAAAAATAGAATCTGTGCACGTGTGAACCAGCAGATCAGTGCATGGCCATTTATTTATGATATCTGCAAAGTGTAGAGGCTGTGTTGCTAGATATATGTGTAACGCCTTTGATAGCTACAAAGCACGCCGCAATTTCAAGTGATAAAGAAATACATGTCTAATATTACCGACCACGTGTTCGACATTTATAACACCATGTTCGAGTCGATGATGATGGGCTAGATACCGTCATGGTATGAGGGAGACGTCTTGGATGGAACGAGCATGATTTGGAACTTCAAGAACGTCGAACGAGAAGGAAGGAGTCGAGGATGCCCTTTCTAGGCATGTTCAACCCACTCACGATGTCAACTACGGGGTCAGACCAAACCCTGATCTTTGGGAGAGCCAAGATGGAAGTTCTGATAGGGATAAAACCAATCCTGAAAGCCAGAGGTGCTTTGTTCAACCCTTGTCGTTGGAAAGAGCTAAGTGTGGGCTCCTTCATATCGTGAGTTTGTACAACCCTTCATTGTTCTAGTCATTGGTGGTATATTTAGATTAGTGTAGATTGTGAATCAGCCGAACTTCGTGACAGCCATTTTATAGGCAGGGATAGCAATTAGTATAATTAGATGTTATTTATTTACAGTGATTGTGAGCCACCCTTGGGTTCGATATTTTGTTTAACCCTGGTGCAACCTGATGGACGTCGTAGGACGCCAATTCCTGTCTATTGCTAAACGTGACCGTAGTCATTTCAGGGCTACTTTGTTTAACCCCATCTGGGGTGATTTCCGAGTCTTATCAGACTCCTGACATGGTAAATTGATGCCATGGTCATAATTCTTTAACTGCACTCATAGCAGCCAGTCAACGTTACGCCCCTAACTTGATTAGAGAAGTCGTATCATTTAGGCAATCGACTGTAAATACCAGTTTTGTAACTGCATTTATATTTCATTCAGGATGTGCTCAGAAGCCATCCAGGTCGAGTGTAGACCTTGTAAGTAAATGGTATGTTTCGATGTAACCTAGCATCGAACCCAGTTCCCAACGTATCATTAAGCAAATCCAGCAGAGTGAGGTTCGCACCATAATATTATTTTGTTTGTGTCAAGTGTAATGACACGAGATTTATTTGAATGTTTGATATAAGAAACAGATGAAGTGTTTTAGCTTTGAGAGCAAAGAGCTCCAGCAATGATAGACATTGCTATCTTTTAAACGTCTTTGCTATGAAAGACAGATTTATATATTTATGTTCAGCTTTATAGCGTGCTCTTAATGCACACATTCTTTGATGTTTATAACCTATGGTATGGGTATTATTATGAGGCCAGTTTTATATTTATTTTCTTGCCAAAACTGCCGGCCCAGTCAACGTGTTGTGTCAAATAGTACAGGGAGCCAGTAACCCGCTGTGACACGAATACAGGTGTGTGAATATTTCCCAGCGCACGATTGAGAGCGCTTGCTTCCAAGTGAGACAGACTTATTTTTAACACAGGACGCAATGCTTGCAGCCATTTCTTTTTCATTGCAATGATAACTCATGGAACCCAGTGTTAATTTCTGTGTCTGAACACATGTTCTGTAGATTGTTATTTGTTAGTTAAACGCCTTTTGCGTGTACCGTTGGTTCGACGAGTACAGTTATGTCAGGGTTCTTATATTATGTTGGAGTCTAGTGACCCCCGTGAAGAGGCTTTTCATGTAAGAAGGTATTTTGTGTACCATGCCCGGGACAGTTCCCGTAGACCAAATATTTAGGGAGGCTAGCTGATGTGTTTCCAGGCCTGTCCCAAAGTTATCGAACGCGAGCTGCGCACCGCTGGTAACTTGTGTTATTGTGTGTCTGAGATGTTATTACTCGTTGATCGTATCCCGACTTTTGAGTCGAGGCTCCTCGGCTGAGATGATCTCGCAAAGACGCTCCATGCCAGGCTAGTCAGATGTTCTTCGTCATAAACCAACGATAATTCAAACCGACATCTTAATAATAAAACGCATAATTTTTGATAAACAAAATATAACTAACAAATCCTTTCTATTTATCCTTGTTCATTTGCATTTGGAACCTGCTGACATAGCCGTGCCAATTGAAAGTATTTCCTGGAGGAAATGACCTTAGGACAGCTGACACTTTTTGTAACGACAGAGGCTTGCTTGAACCTATATTTCGTAGCTGGTGGAGCGCTGGCCATACGATGTTAGACGTAGTCTTCACTACGCAGTCGTCACCGTAATTACACACGTTAAATGACTATGGCTTACGAACAGTAAACCAAGGTGTAGGTAGGCTTTGAATAAAACTGTGGTCTTGTATTTATTGATTTATTGATGTGAAAATGTATGCATCCTCTATGTCACCTTTTGTGTGCTGGTTAGCACCTAGTTTGTAAGAGTGCCTTAGATGTTTTCTTTTATGGCTTGTCACATAGCTTTGATTGTAATTGTTTGATACTACGGACGTCACCGCCGTAAATTTTGTAATTAATTGGTAGGACTTAGCTAAATGAATTAATATTAAATGTAAATAAGGGAATGGTATCATCCTAACTTAGATTTGTTTTGCTGCCCTGTTAAATGTAAATTCCGATATTAGCTTGATCTTGTAACTTGACCTAGGGTTTCTCGCCGTACCATTTTCCTAGTGTTGCTGTTGTTGCTTTAATAATTGTGAGATCGATCTTTCGCGAGGGTTTACTGCAACTTCTCAGGTAGGGACCTGCTCTTTATTTTTGATTATTTATTAGCTTGCGGATTAGCCGATAGAAACCCTCCGAACTAGGATAGGGGTTTGTCGATTTTAAAATAAATCTTTACGATGTTTTACATAAGTCTGGATGTTTCTTTTCTCAGTCTAGCTTTTAAGGTGAACCTTTCCTTAGGCAGTCTATGACCTTTAGTCACCATGTACCACAATCCCCGTGGATGAAGGATTCTCGTGCCGCTTTGGCCTGTTTGGAAGTTCACCCGATCCTCTTGGCATTTAGGTCCGGCGGATGAGATGTTAGGGAAGTGATTTCGGTTGTTGGCTGTCCTGGCAGCTCCTCTGACGGGCTCAATACCTCGAGTGCTATATCGCATCAACCAACACTCCAAACAACGTAGGTATTCAGTATATTAACACCGACTACTAACAATAATTACAACTTCGTTGGTCTAAACGTATCACTGGGAGGAACACATATAATATACCTACTGCACACCTAATTTTTAATCGCGTCTATACTTGGCAGTGCGCTATATCGGCAATAAGAGGCCATTTTCAGTAACACCGCTGGCATGGGTTCTCAAACTGGCCGGTATAAAGCGCAGCTCGCATCAAGTAGGCAGTGGATTGCTCCCGCATACAGTTGCAGGTTTATGGCACTACTGCAGATGCATTGGAGGAGAATCCTTTCAGGTTTGCTGGCACAAGGCAGCACTATGAGTTCATTCTTTAAAAAATGCGAGTAAGTAATATGGAATTATTCGAATAACATGTCAGATGTTACACATCATATGCGACTACTGCAAGGCTGTTTTTTTTTAATTCCAAGACACCTAGAATAAAGTTGTTCCAAGAGTATGGCAGAAGATCTGAGAGAGATACGCATTGTAAATGACGGGCACAGCATCAGAAGGAATGTGAGAAACCATCTAGGTTTTATAGTGGGTTCATAACCGAGGGAACAGAGAGGACCTTTATCCGAACAGAGAAAGAAAGCGTTGATTGATGGGCTCAAGAAATACTGGCAAGATGTCAAAGCTGGCAAACGAACTAGATCTACTAATTTGGTTGTTATTGACCCGTTGCCTACAGACAAAGATTGGAAAGACTGGACCCATATTTTAGCAATGCTACCCAGAAGATCTGTTTGAGAACATCCCTTAGATTTACATTTGGAAATAATACAGAGGCTCATTTTAACTTACTTTCTCTATTCACCAAACTATTACAAGTCCAAAGACATTTAAACAAACATAAATACATACAACATATAAAACATTTACAATAAGGTGTGCGTTCCGGACCTAGGAAAGGTACTCCCTTCTGAGGGGTACGGTATCCTAATTTCATTTGCCCTGTCATAACTAAACATTCACATACGATCTTTCTAACCGGCAGCTTCTTAAGGTCGACGACAAGATTTGTCTAACAGTGGATATACGGACTCTCATAGGATCAAACACATCTCTTCCAATATAATATTTCATCATACATCTTCTTTCTTCAATACATCTATTCATCATGTTCTTCTCATCGCCTAAGTAAATATGAACCAATTCATATCAGCAATCTCCAATAACATGGTAGAGGTCCCAATTCCGTAAATTTTACTAATGGCTCCACGTCGATCTTCTCGTATCTACTTATTATTGTCGGCCTACATACTTAATAATCTTATAGGTGCCATGACAGTTGACAAAGACATACGAAACTCTTACAGCGCTGCTAATACCACACAAGTTAAAGAACTGAATAAATAATAAATTATATGAGATCATATGGATCATGCTAATCGTAGTTAAAGAGGGCAAACGTTACAAAATTTAAAGAGATTTTAAAACATTAACTACGTCACACTGAAGCCTCCGTGGCTTAGGCGGCAGCACGCCGGCCTCTCACCGCTGGGTCTGTGGTTCAAATCCCGGTCACTCCATGTGAGATCTGTGCTGGACAAAACGGAGGCAGACTGGTTTTTCTCCGGGTACTCCGGTTTTCCCTGTCAACATTTCATTCCAGCAACACTCTCCACTATCATTTCATTTCATCTGTCATTCATTTAATCATTGCCCCAGAGGAGTGCGTCAGGCCTCGGCAGCCGGCACAGTTCATATCCTCGCCGCTAGATGGGGGCTTCATTCATTCCATTCCTGACCCGGTCGGAGACTGGAAGCAGGCTGTGGATTTTCATTTTTCAACTACGTCACACTAAATGAATGTCAGTTGCTACAGTGAGAAATCATGAGCCTGACCAATAAATTAAAAAGACTTCTTCACTCAGCTAGGCCATCGCACTTCCAAACAAAGAAATAAATATTAAGACATTACCTCTGGTCAATTTCCATGTGCACATCTACTTACTGCAATACCTACACATACCAATATACCGGCGACATCATTCGATCTAGTTCCAATAGTTAACGCAATTAACATGTTAAAATGTTAGCAAGTACGACCAAATCTTAATAAAACATCTCCATACGTAGCCTTCATATCAATACTTCCCTCTTCAAATGCTAGGCCTAATTTCCACCAGATGTAGTGTATCAATAAAGCTTCCAATTTTCCACCAGCTGATCAGATATTCTCGATGGTCAGAATAACATATCGGGACCATTAATAAGGAGGACAAGCCCCCTTTCTTCCCGAACCAACTTCCCGCACGTGCAGTTACATTTCTCTGGTCAAGAACATATCACCATCTTGTTAATCATTCCATCTCAATAATTGTCGTCATGCCATTTAAAAGAAACAGAACAAATACAAGTTATGTTCATAACGTAGCCTCATACTGCGCTCTATCAGCAAATCATGCAACATGCCAAATCCAGAAGTGGATCCATCTAGTGACCGCCAGAGCAACTATATACCTTACATTACTTCTTGTATAGTCTTACCATTTACCTTTTCTGAGGGGAAAGTCGTAGAGTGAGCCGAGAAACGGCTCAGTTATCATGTAGTCAATAGAGGCTCGATTCGGATGTGATAAATAAATAAATATATTTAATAAATGAATAATTAAATACATAAATAAAATTAATAAATGACCTTCATCAGCAGAATAAGAGAAGTTGCAAGCTCGTGAAAAAATATGATTGAGATAAAAATGTTTTTGTGAGAAATAGTACAACAAGTAAAAATGTAATTTATAAAAGAGACGAGATTTATTTCCTGTCTAAATTATAAATTTTGTTACAAATTTTGATAAATATGAAAGATGTTTCTCGAAAAGCAGCTGGATGACATTCTTCTATAAAGGTAAGGTTAATGTGAAATAAAGGTCTGCGTTCGATTCCCGACTGAGCCAACACATTTCAATTCTGGTGTGAGGTCTGCAAAGGGGAACACTCAGCCTCGAGAGACAAAATTGAGAATATGTGGGATCGATTCCAACCTCACCCATCCTGGAAGTGTTTTTCCGCGGGTTCCCCCACTTTCTCTCCAGGCAACTGTTGGGATGGTTTCTATCGTAAAGCCACGGCCAACTCCTTCCCAATGCTATCCGCAATATACAAATACACACCCGAGTACAGTCATCACAATAACACAGAATATCACACAAATTCCACACACACCCAAATATACACGAGGCTATAGACTATATTCAAATTCGGGATAGGATTGGCCCTGGCCTTTCGTTAGGAATCATCCAGTGTTTGCGTGGAGCAGAAATGGGGGAAACCTCCAAATAACACTTCCAGAAAGGCTGAGGTGGGAATCGAACCCCCTAAAATAAACAACAACAACAACCTTCAGGAAAACATTCCTGCAACCCGGTGTCTCTAAAGCCGAGGGCGTGGTGGCTCAGCGGTCTAGCTGTATGCCTCTCACCAAGGCGGTCCGGGTTCGATTCCCGGTCAATGCATGTGAGATTTTCGAAGTGAAATGCCATGTCCTGTGGTTCGGATTCCACGTAAAAAGGAGGTCCCGTGGCTCATGATCTCAAGATTAACGGTCACGTTAAACTACAAGCTTCCTTCCTTTCTCTAAAGCCGAGAGTGCGCGCCTCAAGCACACGACATAGTCGATGACCAGCTAGGCACAGAGCTGATCCACTCCGCGATTGGCTGAACGCTGCCCAAATGTGCCTCATGCAATAAACACTCTTTGCTGTAAGTGCGCAGCCCATATTATTCCGCATTAAAATAAAGTTAAATCTTCGGTATTTTAACGAAAGTGTGATGCATTTACACTCGTTTAAATGACTTGTATTAGCCTGCACGTGAGCCAAGTAACCTGCTTACACCGCACAGAAAACACACAAACTGAAATTCAAGATCACCTTTTGACGCGACAATGTAGGCTATTGACAATTGTTTTTAAAGTCAATTTTACCCTCTAGGTTGGTTTTTTACTCGAACTCAGCGAGGGATCCCACCACTACCGCCCATACGGGCAATGTTCTGGAGCTTGGAACATCTGGACGTGGAGGATACAACTGGGGAAGTGTGATCAGCACCTCGCCCAGGCTGCCTCACCTGCAAACCGAACTGCGGCCTCATGAGGGATCGGAAGGGTGGGGAAGATTGGGACGGATAGGCAAGGAAGCGGGAAGGAAGCGGCCGTGGCCTTACAGTAGGTAGCCTACCATCCCAGCATTAGCCCGAAGACGAAGTGGGAAACCACGGAAGACCACTTCGAGGATGGCTGAGGTGGGAATCGAACCCCCTCTACTCATTTGGACCACCCTAGGCTGAGTAGACCCCGTTACAGTCCTTATACCACTTTTGAAATTTCGTGGCAGAGCCGGGAATCGAACCCAGGACCTCCGGGGTGGCAGCTAATCACGCTGACCACTACGCAACGGAGGCGAAATGCATTGACTGTACGGAAATAAATGACTCCCCCACGCTATGTTTTAAACTTTGGCCACGCACAGAAAGATATTTTAAAAATAGGCTACATGTTATAAATATCAGTAGGCTATCTTCGATTATGCTCCATCGTAATATCTAGAACGTGTAATTTGGAACTATGAAGGAATCTAAAGAAAACAAACGCTTAGAATCCAAGAAATACACTGTACTTACTTTCCACCAACAACCAATAAGAAACCGGCAGCCTCCAGCCAATCAAACAGTGTACCTAGCCGCTCGTCATAGTCGCAGTTTATTAGCAGTAGGTGCTGAATGATCCATGAGCACCCTATCGTAAAACGTATCGCAAAATGGCAGCATCCCCAGATATTGAGCATGACAATTACGATGCACCCCTAGTTCTTGAACTCTGGTTACGCCCCTGTGAAACCACCCGTGTTGGTGAAGACGAGAGCGCAGTGGCCCTCATTAGCTTGTAATAGAAACTGTGTGGAGTAGTTAATAAGAGGGCTCAGATCGCTTATCTCAAGCAATTTAACTCCACAAGGTTATGTCTACAACAATACTCTTGGTACAAGACACCGCGTGTTCCAGGTTAAAGGCGATGTCTCATGGCGTTACGAGCTAACTGCTGCGATACGGTAATGCTACTACTACTACTAATATTAATTAAAATAATTCGGAAGAAGTTCCACCTTAAACTAAAAAATATTGACGAGTATTTGTGCTACGACAACTCTCGTTGTGTTGAAACAAAATGCACTTCACGCATTATTGATTGAGCACCACCTTACTTGATTATGTCGCTCGTGTATTAAAATAATTGATAATATTGCTTTTTTCAAGTTGATACAATCACCTTTTACTAAAACTGAAATATATTAATTCGTATTTGTGATACTGCAACGTTTCTTGGAGAGCCTCCGTGGCTTAGGCAGCAGCACGCCGGCCTCTCACCGCTGGGTCCGTGGTTCAAATCCCCGTTACTCCAAGTGAGATTTGTGCTGGACAAAGCGGAGGCAGACAGGTTTCTCTCCGGGTACTCCGGTCTTCCCTGTCAGAATTTCATTCCAGAAACTCTCCACTATCCTTTCATATTTTCATCCGTCATTCATTTAATCACTGCCCCAGGGGAGTGCGACAGGCTTCGGAAGCCGGCACAGTTCATATCCTCGCCGCTAGATGAGGGCTTCATTCATTCCATTCTCTGACCCAGTCGGTCGACTGGAAGCAGGCTGTGGATTTTCATTTTCAACGTTTGTTGGCTTAAAAAATGCAATTCACGCACTATCAATCGAGCCCAACCTTGCTTGATTCTGTCATCCGTGTTTTGAAATAATTGCGAATATTCATTTCACCAAGATCATTCTTCTTGGCAAGATGAGTGCCGGTCGTAGTGAGCGAATCAAGTGTTCTGCAACACGCATGCTCCCAGGAACCAGATGGCGTGTCCCGCTGCAACATGCAAGCACTCGGAGGCAAACTCAATTATAGACGTAATAACAAATAGTTCCGTGAAGAACTAAATAGTCTACGTTTATATTTTAAGATTCCATATTCCGGCAATTAGATCAATTTAGAGCAAAATCTTCTTCTGGCAGCACTGCCATTATACGATTTGCTCAAAATGTAACTGAAATATTTAGGTGTAATACAGCTGTGGACTTTGAGATATTGATAGTCTACGGCTGAAATGCTCAGGGAGAGTTAACAGGTTGCTGATATCGCTGATCTACCTGAGAATTCACGCGTACGGCAAGCGGCAGTTTTGTTATTGGCTGCTGCGGGGGCCTTGGCCGAGCTTGTTGCGCGCCACGGCCCCCTGCTTTAAGCCTGTGTACAATCCTGTATGAAATATTACCTTATAAAAGATGCTGGAAGTGTCGTCCTTCCGGGGTTATACAGCAGGCATTGTATCTGGTAATCACATTCTGGCTGACGCGAGTGAGTTCTGCCACTGTAATGTCTATGATTTGTAATTTTATGCTTTTTATTGAGCACTGAGTTAATAGTCTCAAACTTATTTACAATTACGTGAATCTGTGCTAGTGAAGGTGGCACTTCATCAGGAAATTGCTGAACAAATGCATCAGGTACCCGTGAGCCGACTCGTACTTAAAATAAGTTTTACATACAAAAATAAAATGTTGTAATGATAACTGTCTCACCATGTTAACATCTGAGGTTCAGGCTGAAGACTGAGCACCTGCACGTTTATTGCAAGGTCGAGTACAGTATATACTACGCGCGCGCTTTCAATACTACAGCAGGGGGCCGTGGCACGCCACAAGCTCGGCCAAGGCTAGTATAGCAGCGGATAACAAAGCCGCCGCTCACCGTTTGAATTTTGCGGAACGAATAGTTCACAGGCGGAATGAAGAAACCCCGAGCTGCACTTCCGGGGAAACTCCAAACACAACCACCCTTCTCAGAAGTCTTAACTCAACACGACTCAACGGTTTGCTGCTGGCTGTATCTGGGGCAATAGGTTCGCCCGCTAGCTAGGCTGAAACAGGGTTGATAGATTCGCTCTTAGATAGCTCGTAAACTGTTGCCTCAGTATTTGAATGGACATGGTTGGAAGAAATTAAAACGTAAAAACACTCATAGTGGACGATGTATTGAAGATAGACATATGCTCTCGCTGACTTTTTTGTAAAACTTTTCATGCTGAACAATTCTTACACTCATAGTATTTAGATATTTTAACAGTTTGCACAGCGTAAGCTTACAAAGCGCTTGGACGCCAGTTTGTTTTTTTTACTTTTCCACCGAAATCGTTACTGCTCGGCTTCCTTTGATCATAAATAAATTATTTTCTACAGAAATCATCCTCGAGATATTCTTTACAGAATGGTGAAAACCGCATGAAAATCCATCCAGTGGTTCTCGAGTTTACCCGTAACATCCAAGAATCGGGGACTTTGTTTTATACTAAGTAGAGATTATACGCCAATCAGTATAATTTAATATAATATAATCCTTCTTGGTTTGAGAAAAGGAAAATCTACAACACAGGCTATCCAATGCCTTCTAAATGATATTGAGACAGCTCTGACAGTCCCAAAAGGAAAGCTATATGCCATATTTATAGACTTCTCCAAAGCTTTCGACATGGTCAATAGGTAGATCATCATAGAGAAGCTAGGAAATCAAATGAGAAGTAACAGCTATACAAAACGGCTTATCACAAGCATCCTGGCCTCAAATTACATAGAGATAAGCGATGGAATCACAACATCAAACCCAATAGATCAAACAACCGGTGTATTGCAAGGCGACCCTCTAACCCCATTACTGTTCATCATCGCGACGGCGAATATCGCACAGGTAGTCTCGGAGAAAGTAATTCTGTATACGTAGCTGACGACATTGTGCTGGCCTCGAGATCTCAAGATGAACTACAATCTGCATTTGATCTGCTGTTGGAATGGGCGGAAGGGAATGAACTCATTCTAAACGAAAACAAGACTGTGTCAATGACTTCCCGCAAAGGGGGAAAACCAGCAGTTTTTCACACACACAGAAAACCCCTGGAGAGCGTTTCTTACTTTAAATATCTAGGCGTGACACTTCAGACAACGGGCAACGTATTTACGCTTCACGTTAACGATAGGATCAGTGCGGCTACGAGGGCCATAAATGATATCAGACAGTTGAGAAAACTCTCCGTCAAAACAGCCTTGAAACTCTTCCAGCTCAAGGTTACACCCGTTGTAACATATGGATTAGAGAATATCTGGACACATCTCAAATTGAAACACCTGGAAAAGTTAGAAAAACTAAAAGCGACTTTCTTAAAGAAGGTTCTGTGTGTTTCAAAATACACGCCTTCAAGACTAGTCTATGAATTAACACGTGAATTATATTATGCGGAAGAGCTCCGCCTCCAACTGTCGCTACCGTCTACACCAGCATACGTGCAACTCATGGAGAAACTGAAATCGAAGAAGAGAGACATATGGTGGGATTTCTACATCACTGACGCAATGACCTGCAATGATTGGAAACGGGGAGGCTACGAACTAAGACATACTGTTACACGCTTTGCCATACATGGCTTTCACCATAAGCTGTGCAAGTTAAAGAAGTTTCACCAGCCAGACGCAGACTGTGTATGTGAACGTTGCGGCAAATGGTGCGAAAGATATCATGCGTTGTACTGTACATATAGACTTGACGTCCTTCAGTTGTAATGAATAGTTTATTCCTTTGTATGTTTCATTTTGTCTGTATCATTCCTTTGGCTATTAGCTGCAATAAATATTTTATTAATCCTCCTTCCGTCCAATCTAAATTGACTGTGAATTTTTCGGAACGAAAAGTTCACAGGCGAAATGAGAGTTGCACTTCCAGGAAATGGCGAGGTGAATGAAACACAAATCCCCCTTCCGTCCAATCTTAACTTGACTGTGTTTCACAGGCGAAATGAAGAAAACCCGAGTCACACTTCCAGGGAATCTCCAAACACAACTACCCTTCTCAGGAGTATTAACTCAACACGACTGGAGGGTTTGCTGCTGGCTTCTATCTGGGGCAATAGGTTCGCCCGCTAGCTAGGCTGTAACAGAGATGATAGACTCGCCCTTAGCTAGCTCGTACTCTGTCGCCTCAGTAGTTGAATGGACAAGTTTGGAAGAAATTAAAACGTAAAAACCCTTATAGTGAGCGATGTATTGACGATAGACATATGCTCACGCGGACTTTTTTGTAGAACTTTTCATGCTGAACAATTCTTACGTTTAACGTTTTGCCCAGCGTAAGCATACTAAGCGATCGGACGACGAGAAAGACAGGCCATGGCGCGGATCTGTGACGTCAGAGGAGTGGTGTCGCTCGCTCGCCTCGCCGCATTGATTGCACCAAGGTATTCTCATCTATAGAAGCCTACCAATAGCCGAGTAATTTGTTATTGTGAATTTAAGGATACTCAAAAATAAAGTTAAAAGCTGTGGAAGAAATCCACCCCTATCACTAGCTCAAAACCTTAGAGCAGTAGAATATTAAGCAGTGTAATACAAACGTTGAATGGATGTTCCAGTTTATGCAGATATACAAAACTGTACATATTATCCTCTTATCTTCGTTCATCAATAAGTTGTTTCCATATATACCAGTTTACATGTGAGTTTAACTTTAAAAGCAGCTGGAATTTTTAAAAAAGAAGAAACACCCAAGCATTGCATTAGGAGAAAGTATTCAGTGCTTCATTTATTGCAAGGGAAGGGTCATTCATGCCCCAAAATAATAAAAACGAATATAAGAAATTTGAGCCTACACTCGTGGTTTTTAGCATTTTGCTTTTTTGAGAAGGCCTACCATAAGACAATCTTTTTCAACAACAAAAATTTAATGCATAGGACTACTTCAGATACATATATGAATTGCTGAGATTATACTTACCTCCTTTAGCAGAGAGCCTTTTATCTGACACCAATCCCCTACAGTGGCAGGTTTACTTCTTGTGGCAAATACCTTCATGTTGGACATGTTTAACGGTTCTCTCCCGTTCCCAGTTAGGCTTAGGTCAAATTTATGGTTTTATGGGCTCAAGATTTTTATAACGAAGTATATTACTACAAATGAAGGACCTTGGAAACTTATTCATTGTGAGTTAATCCAGTGGATTGAAATGTCGTGGATATCAGCCCCATGCACTTATGTGTGTACTGTACTTGTAATAGAAAAGGATATGGTAGTGGTTTTCAGTTAGCTTTTATTTACAGTTGAGTTGGGAAGACACTTCCAGGATGCAAGGAGTGGGATTCAAATCATTCTATCAAGAGCCTTTGTGCGAAGCTTTGAAGACTAAATCCTATATCAGGTTTCAAATACTCCTTCGCAAAACAGGTCATCTGGACAAGAAGCCACTTTACTTACCCCTACTCCATGTAGGTGGAACTGTTCCATTTATTAAAATTAAAGAAAGACCATACTTGCCATTGTAATTTGGATCTATGCTGGCTACACGGACATGGTATCTCCCTCCCAATAAGATGTCCAAGATCTCCACCAAATGTCAAACGAGACCCTTCAAATTATTCAAATGAAAGCATTCCTCAACTTTTAATTATTTTTTCTATTTTTTGTTTCACCCTAGTGGTCTAGGGATGAAGAATTTTATAACATACCCAGTCCCCCCCTTCCCCTTCCTCCCAGAAAATATCGCATAATCCTCACCACATCCATTCCCCCTGAAAAAGAACATGGGCATCCTTGCAGGCCACATGGAAAATAAGCAGTTAACAGTACTACACACTGGGTAAATCGGTTTGAAATGGGTAAATCTAGAGCTTTAACAGAGAATTATGGATGTGGTGATTGGTAGGGCCCTGGAGTACAAAACTATGCCCGTATCTTCAAGAACACTAGCAAATTGCAAGTAATCTTCCTCCAATGACACAGTAATGTTTACACTAAATTATAATAAGCACACACAAAATGTATTACAGACATTATTTTATTTAGGATATTGGTTATAAATATAAGCATCTCAAGCACATTAACACATTGTCTGGAAGAATCTTAGAATGTAGAAAATGAAGTTTGCAGGTTTCACCAAGTAGGCTATAAAGGTGATATCTTGCTGATCTTGGATATATTACTGACGATTATTAGGATCTAATATCCTCCAGCTATTAATATTCTCAAAAAATCCTGCACTGCACATAGGGCCTACAGCCATTATACCCTGCTGATGATTCATGATCTCTTCAGGATTTTAAATTTTTCTGACACCATTTCTCAATCTCACTGGAGCTTAGTGGGTTACAAATTCATCGTTACAAAGATGCATGAACACAATTTGAGGACTGGACATGTCTAACTTGATTCCAGCTGCCTTGCTACTGTTTCCTTATGCAGTACAAAATCACTATCAATTATATTGGTATCTTGCAGCCTTGGCAACGATAGAGTCTTGTATTAACTCTTGTACTATTTTCATCTCTAATTTATCTCAACAAAACAAGCCTGCCAACTTGTGTCAATAGCTTTAATGTGGACATGGAATGGAATTCACACTTACAAAATTCCCCTAGACACAAAATTGCATCTTCCATGACAACGTGGACAACACTTAGGGTTTAAACGCTGCATACATGTTAAATTCTATGTGTTATACTCTGATTTACAAAATATGAACGGTGCAAGCTGCCATCCGCTTGAATAGTGAGGTGAGGAGTGGAGACAAGAGGGGTAACTGTGTCCATAGCAACAGCGAGCAGTGTTGCAATGAATGCTGACACAACAGTGAGCACATGGTTTGACGCAGTGTTCTACTGTGAACTAACTCGTCACTGCCATTAGTAATATCCCGTGTATATATTGAAGTGCATTTGCTTATTCTTTCATAGGCTACAGTAAACGTTATCCTTCTGTTTTTGTTGAAAGCGTGTGTATATACAGATTTTGAGTTTATTTCTTTTATTTGCATCATCGTGTCTATTTTCGTTGTGTAAAAATGGCATCGGTACATGCTCGCGGAAGGCCCAGGATCCATTCTCTGCGACAGAACAACTTCAGGCCGTGGTGTGACTCTCCATAGCCAAGTAAAGGAGATGGTATGTGCGGTGAGGAATTTTATGGAGGAAGAAGAGGAAAGTATGCGCTTACGGGAGAAACCTCTGATTCCATTTGTTCAGGTGAGGAAAAGAATTTCCAAGACTCTTGGTGTGAGTGAAATCACTGCATACTGAGTGACGGAAGGGAAGTTCCTGTCTGATGATGCTGGCCCGTCTAAACTATCAACTCCAGGGAAGAAGAGGCATAGAGAAGGGGTGGTCACTAATTTAGATGGCTTTCAACAAGATGCTGTTAGACGGCATATTTATAGATATTATTTTAGGAAAGAAATTCCAACATGTCGCAAACTTCTTGTTTTTGCTAAGAGAGGCACAATTATTTCAAGGAAGCCTTTCTTCACTGAAAGTGTTGCACGATCTGGGATTTAAATATAAGAAAATTAATGGGGGGAAGGTGATCATGGAGAGGCCAGATATTGTGGCTTTGAGGTGTCAGTTCCTACATGAAATGGGGAGACCCTACTGAGTTGTAGGCCAAAAATTACAAACAAAAAACCAAAATCTGGTTTCATGCCCTAGAAGTTACCTTATCACTTGGGGCACTTAAATATACATTTGTTTTTTATGTACGGCCATTTTTAAATACCTTACGGGGGCTTTTAAAGAACACGTGCTTAGGTCTTGATATGGGCAACGCCTACTTCCTAGAACCAAAAACCCCCTCAATTTTGTTGTAATTTCATACTCTTGGCCAAGATTATCATGCCAATCATCTGAATACAAGCTTATGGTGCCATCTGTTGGTCAATTTATCAGTTATGAGTAACCTAGGCAATGTTTGTCAAGTGTAAAACTTTTCTTACCGTACATGTTATTTTCTTATCCCATATAATTTTTAGCTGTATGGCATTCACTAAAAGAATATCATTACTATACACATGCACATATTTAACATCGAACAGAAGTATTTTGGTTTGTAGTAAAGTATAGGCCATTTTGGATACATAGTGGAACCATGCGTCTTTGTTTATTTTGATGGTCAGTGGCTTTAGTGAAGTTTATTCACAAGAATTATATTTTTATTGGTTTACTGTGAGTGGTGGAACTTGTGTAAGTTAATGGTATTTTAGAGATTTGTGTGCAGTTTATTAGATGTATTCTGTATCTAGTCGATGGCGTAAACCGAAAGTCTGTGAAACAAAGAAATGGAATAGTGCTATTTTGAATGTTGACAAACAGTGGGGTGATATTACATGTGAAGTTAAGTAATGCAAGTTCAACAGCTGCAACTACTTCTTCTGCCAGTGTCAGAAAACTGGAATAGGCCTATTTTAGTGAGGAGAATACTGTTAGACCTAGTGTTAATGACAAGCACATTCTCATTCATATATGGGTGCCCTCCAAAATTTGTTTACAGAACTGTGTGGTGAATGTGGCAGTAAATCTTCGTGTCAACGTCAGGGAGAAAGATGGGTTTAGTAATAAGTTACCTCTGAAGTGTGGGAAAAGTGATTTGTCAACTCAGGGAAGTCTTGATGCAGGAAATTCCACTAAAATACTGTTTTTCTTAATAAAGTTAGGTTTTTCTCAATACTATATTTTTCAGCATTTTAAATGTTCCAGTTGCCTGCCTTTTGATCCCATTACCTTCAAACTTGTTTTGCACATACAACTTTGTGGTCTTAATAATGTGTGGAATCCATTTTGAAAAATATTAATAACTTTCAGAAATATTTAGGTTCAAATTTGAAAAAAATGACATATTTTAACAGAACAACAGGTCATTCTAAGAAAAAAACATTTTAATAATAAACCATTTGCACTGATTTTAAAAGTAATACCAATTTTTATTTGTAGACCATTGATGATCATTCCATAGAAGTTTTAGATTGATAACTTTAAATTTGATGTACCTGGGACATTTTCAAAATTTGCATATTTATTACATAAAATGTTATGATTTCTAAATGACTGAACCAAATAGCTCCAAAGTTTAGAATTCCCTTAATTATGCTCACTTTAAAGAACCTTCAAAATTTGGTGAAAATTGGGTGAAAATAGGCTACTGGAAAATTCAAAACTTAAGTTAATAGGGCAAAAATGTTATCGATATTGTGTGGTTAGGTGAAATGAGGGTCAATGCTGGTCACACAGTATCTAAGGGTTGGAGTGACAACTCAGTTCAGGGGACAAGGAAGGGCCGTCAGGCAGAGGGGGTCGATTTATTATTCTATATGCCGGGCTATCACACGGCTTTGTTAATAATACACTTTTGCTCTTTAGGTCGAAAAGAACTCGTGATTACCATGAAGACATGGACTAAAATGGTTCCAGGAACAATTGTTACCCAACATCCCTGAACACAGTGTTATTGTAATGGACAATGCTTCGTACCACATAGGTCAGATAGAATAAGCTCCAACAACTTCAAGTACGAAGTCACGAATGTTGGAATGGCTGGACCACCATCGTGTAACCTACCATGCGACAGCTCTCTGACAAATGGAATCCTTCTCGGTAGTGCTGAATGAACATAGAACGAGCGATAACATTCTATATAATACATGAATTCGCCAAAATACCTTATAAAAGGATGAGAAATAAATCAGGAAGCAATGTTTTAATAGATGTTTCCTCCTCCGCCGTCTGTGACCCACCCAGCCATTCCAAATATAGCGAAAATTACAGCAGTGAGCGCCATTGTTCAAATCAATCTTCAAAAAAGTACCATAACAGTACTGCCAACCTCGCCCTTACGGTACTATGTGAAACAAAAAAGTGCCCAATTTACTCTCTAGTGGGCATCATTCGTTCGCTGCACTCAGTTCACGACTCTAATTATGCTAGTGTGTGCAATATTTCGCATCTCTGTACGGCTGAAATGAGTGTTTTTTGTTATCTGCTCTGTAATAACTATGCAGTATATCGCTCTCCTGTAATAAGTATGTGTATTTTTTCCCGCACAACTGTGGTTTTGACAAAGGTTACAGCCTAACGCGCCCAGATCAATGGTTTTGTGTCAACCATGCCCCGCTAGTAGCGCGCGGCCAAGGCTGCACCTACACCCGACCATTCTTACCTACACTTTGTCCAATCCAATGGTTTTTGACAATGGTTACAGCCTAACGCGCCCAGATCAATGAATTTTGGCAATGGTTACTGCCTAACGTGTCCCGATGATTCTTTTTTTTATCAACAGTGATTTTGCATCCCACTTCTTTCTATCAACAGTGATTTTGTATCTCACATGTGTGCCTCGGTGCGTGCTGCTAGAGTGAGCCTTGATGACGGTTAAACGAGATCAAGTGCTATCGAAGCATGGCAGCTGTTTTTAAAATAGCAAAAAACAAAAACACATATTTACGTACTTTAGCACATATATGAGGTTCAGTAGTAAGTTTTAATTAGGGTTCCTAATTTCAATGCGTAATATCGCCCAAAAAATGAAACAAGGACACAAGGTATGTAAAAGTACATTCATGTCTGCTACAAGTGTATAAGCCGCGTTCCACTTTCATTCAGAATTAATATCCTTCTCAACCTTATACAGCAGCGCAAGCCTAAACCCATGTAGGCTACCACGTGGATGAACTGGCGAGAAAGCATGGCCATGAGATCATCACGCTGCCCCATATCATTGCCACTTCAATCCTATAGAAATGATATGGGGTCAAGTGAAGGGTTATCTAGCACGGCATAATAAGAATTTCACACTCCGTGAGGTTGAGAAGCTTACCGTTTAGGCTATTAGGGAAGTGACTTCATAAAACTGGAAGCGTTTTGTGTTAATAGTGCAACGAGAACTGGATGAGGCTACGAAACGTGAATGTATACTCGATGATAGGGTAGATTGGTTCATAGTTTCCCTGGAAAGCAATTCCAGATCCAATTCAGACACAAGTGACGAAGAGGGGGCGATGAAAGGAATAGACCCATAATTAAGTTAGTAGCAGCTAGAGCGATTAGGCAACTAAAAATTCCCCTAAACTCGCGTGCATCGCAATGTTTAATTGACCCTTCACACGAATACGGCTGACACACCACAGATCCCAGTATTTGTGTCTTCCTGGAAACTTCTTGGAATGTTATGAGTCATGATCTGCCTCAGTGGCAACGCAGCATTTCCTCACGTGTTAGCTTTGACAACTGCCAGTGCTCATTATTGGTACCGGCAATACAGAGTATTCTTTGCGTACAAACACAAACCTAACCCCAGACCTCCTTGCTTGTACTAGGCCTACTAACAATAATTTTGGTCCAGATAGTCGCCTAACCAAGTAGCGACCAATGGCTTTGTCTCGCCATGACTTTAGAAGAGTACAGTTCAACTTTTCCATTAAAATGAACTACGGTAAAAGTAATTTATGAACATTCATGATCTTTCAAGAAATTATTCTTCTTTAGACTGAGATAGGCTACTCAATACTCCCAATAATGTCAAAAGTACTCAAATCAAACTTACCAAGCAACTTTTGAAGATTTGATGGATGAGGCAGATAAATATGACCACTCCGATGTAACTTTTTGTACACTGATGACAAGTGAACATATTATATGGAAGCTGCCAAGAGTAACGTGTCTCCACTGTACCTACGATTGTTTACCTAACATCTAAAAAATTAATTTGCTCTATTAAAAATTATAAGGGTGTGCAATCATCACTCGAAAAACTTCTCTGTAGGGTGTTCACAGGAGCATTCACTACTGACAACTTTCTTCCATTTTCATCGCACTCAGAATTTTCAATGAACTGAAGTAGGCTAGTTCATCAAATGAATTTTTATCAGTAATGCAAAGAAAGTTTTGTGGAACTTAATGTTTGGGAATCTGCAACCCATTGACTCAATGTTGAGGTTATTTAGAATACACACAGAACCTGTAATTATGGGCACTGCATCACTCAAATTCTTCAAGTACTTCACCAACTTGTCTTCTGTCTTGATATGTGTCCATTCCTGCTTAAATTTATTCCTGTTGGAGGAGAAGTGTTCAGATATATCCGATAGACTGTGCACAGAATTCTCTTCTTCGTAGTGTCTGAAGTCTTCCAAGCTCGCTTCTATGGCTTTATCCGAGATTTTCTACCTCTGCATCACACAGTCTTCTAGAAGAAGGCCCAGGAATGGATAGCTATTCTGGCAAATTCGAAAATATTGAAGATACTGCATCAGGATTCAACTTCGGGTAACTCCTAGCAAATGTCTTTATTTCCCCATCAACTTGCTCTGTCCTGAAAACAGAGCTATCAGGAAAATGTTTTATACAAATTATAGGCTTGCTCACTTTAGAGAAGTCAGTGGGAATTTTTCTAGGCCATATATTTCTTAATTTTTCGTCCTTTGGGAGAGAAAATGTAGACACATTTTCATGCTGGGATCTGTAATTGTTCTTACAGCCAGCCACATTACAGCATCTCGGCATTTTGATTTCCTGTAAAGAGACACATTCATTAAATATCTAACTTTAACTCAGATAATTAACTTAGCATGCATTCTAATAGTCCTTAACATCCACAATATTAGGCTAACGTAAGTTCGTACATAACCTGCACCACACTTGCGTTTGATTAACCTGTGTCATTAATGAGAAATAAAGTGTTAACACTTACCCTGTAGGCTACGTGATTATTGCAGCTACATGATGCACCACAACACAAGTTGGATGTAAAGTTGGACATGACACTTTATAAAACACTAACTATTCTCACACTGCTATTCACAAACAAGTCTTCTCAACCGGAGTCACTACTTCGCCTACGTCACAGACAAGATGGCTGCTCGCACTGGGGCCAGTATCTTTCGTGGGCCACGATTTCCTGCCAGGTGACGTCGCTGCACTTCCGGTACAAGATGGGGCGGGAGAGATCGCGGGAACAGATAAGTGCGTGCGAGTCCAATCCGCGCCAGGCACTGACACCAGAGCGCTCTGTCGGCGTGGCGTGCCAACATTACCACACGTAGAAACTGAATTGTGAGTCTCTCCGTGCGAGAGCAATGCAGCTACAAGGGCATCCTACGTCCCATATTGACAGAATGCCAATAAAAATTAAGAAAGTGTTGCTTTGGTAAAAGCATTAATTAATTGTAAATTTGGTTGAACCCTACTCTTAACTTATTAGATATTTTATAAACAATATTAAGATTGAAAATAGACTGCCTCGTGGTATAGTGGCTAGCATTGTTGACTGCCGCCCCGGAGGTTCGAATTCGATTCCCGGCTATGCCAAGAAATTTTAATTCTGGTGTGAGGGCTGGAACGGGGTACACTCAGCCTTGTGAGGCAAAACTGAGAATTCTACTGTACGGAACTTTTGAGAAATAAATTATAAATTTGTAAAAGAAGATAAAAAGAGAACTGTTTACCTTTCAGTTTAATAAATTGACAAATATTTATATATTTGCCATTCATAGTCCATAGGCCATAATAGAAAATTCATTATTTGTGTGTTGTGTTGTATTTTACAACTTTTTTTTTGTTGCCACTAATTGTGGGCTACATAAATTCAGAATTTTACAATTAACACTTATCTAAAATAATTACACAAAGTTATATGCTCTAAGTTATTGGTTGATATTCATGGGTATTTTGCGGCACAATCCCTAAGAGTATTCACAATTTTCCAGGATAGTCCCCCCCCGTCCGAACTACATACGCCCCTGACTGACATACGCCTCAGGTTCACTCTCCATAACGAATGTGGCGAAACTTCAGCTCATCCAAAATTGGATACTAAGATTAGCACTCAAAACCAAAAACAAACTAAATAAAACATGATACCTACTTGACTACATGACAAATAATTTCGCAGGAAAATACTACAGAAAATCAGCACAATACCCAACCCTACTAATACGTAGCCAAGGACACCAAAAACAAATTGCAGACATACTTAACATGAAAGACAGATTACGGAACAACGATGACTAGCCCCAAAAGAATAAGGAAAAGGAAGGAGCATTGTAGTTTTACGTGACCGCGAATCTTGTGATTATGAGCCATGGGACCTCCTTTTTACGTGGAATCCGAACCACAGGACATGGCATTCCACTTCGAAAATCTCACATGCATTGACCGGGAATCTAACCTAGTTTATCTTGGTGAGAGGCCAACAGCATGGCCGCTGTGCCACCACGCCCCCAAAAAACTGGGGCAGTGGTGATCCAGAACAATTGACACAGGCCACCAGGGGCGGGGGAGAATGCCGCGTGGACAAAAATTGATTACAAAGGGGTTTTAGAATCAAACGCAGAACACATTACTTTTACGAGACAAATTTTTCGAGGTAATGAAAATAATGTTTTTCACGATATACAGTACCTATTATAAAAATAGATATCTCGCGCCTCAAATGGGAGAGGAGGGCCGTAAATTAAAAAGTATACCCCGTAAGTACAACATTTCCCGTTACAACAATTTTGTTGAAAGTGAAGGACGTTGATTCCGATCCTGAAACTTTTCTATTGTTAAGGCTGAAAATGTTATAATCATTGCTTTACGAGGTGCTGTCAGCTTTGGAGGGGACTTGATTTTTTTAAGCGAAGTTTTATGGGGTGTGCTCAGCTGAACACTGAACTGTATCCTTGGGTTAGCTACTGAAATATCAGTTTCCCCTTGTTATCCACAAAACTTACGGAAGGTATGAGTCAGCAACCAAGAACCAAGAACCAAGGACCGGTCTCACAAGAAAAGTGATCGCAATCTGGACGCTGTAATGTTTATAGCTCTTCCTTAAATTGAAAGTGACCGCAATCTGAACTACTAATGAGGTGAACGCAATCTTGAATGACCGCAATCAGGAAGACACCGCTGGACAAACAGTGCACTTACTTCACGAACTACTGTGAGCCACCAACACCACAACACACACATACACTAACAATTACACTGCCCCAGGACCGTTTGTTAACCAGAGGCGTAGTTGGTAGCATGCTGAGCTTGTATGTCCAAGGTTCAAACCCGGTCGTAGTCGAGGTCGTCGGATTTTTTAAGAGCGTTAAAAATCCCTGAGTATGACTTCCTTCAGAGGGGAATTAAAGCCGGCGGTCCCATGTCATAGATTTATGGCATGATTAAGAATCTAGTAACCAAGTTTAGAACTATTTGGTCGTTGACGGTGGCGTCTGGCAGCAAAAGTTGGAACTACTTGAATATCGAATGTATGCAGCCCTCACTTGAATTAAAACAGATAACACACACTAATACAGTCATCACAATTAACACCAGTTATCAGACAGTATCGACACACACCCAAAGAACACGGGGCTACATGACCGTGTTGTCGCAGCCCCTAAACTGACGAATCAACCAACACTTATACCAACATGGCGAGTGAAATGTGAGTGGCAGTTGGTAGCGGATGCGCGTCAACACCAACCGACTGAGAACTCTAACTACGAACCAACTCTGCGATTAAATAACACCCACTAAATCATTTCATTAACCAATGTCAAATCAAATAAATCAAAACCCAAATATTAGCCCACCCCTGGAAGGCAGTTACCGCGGGACACGCCGACCAACAGACGTCGCGGTGGGACAGACCAGGCTCGTTTTATAAACATACTCGTGTCTTAATTATTGCCATTATAGGGTCGATGCATAATGTACTATTATGTTTTCCATATATTTCTAATACTCATAAACCAGGCAGACAAGCGAGAAGCCAACCGAGTGTTCCATCCTGTGGGTTGTTGTGGGTTGTTACTGAAGCTAGTCTGCTTTGTCGGACAAGGCAGAATCAAATCGCGTTAACAACAACAACAACAATAATAATAATAATAATAATATTAATAGAAATAATAATAATAACACTGACTACAAACATCGACACGATCAAGTTGCCAATATTATCCACCAGAAACTAGCCTTGAAGTACAAACTTCTTCAAAGTTCCGTCCCCTATTGGAAATACACACCATCCGCAGTACTCGAAAATGCCACACACAACTCTACTGGGACAGAGGAGTTGTGACAGATGTTGCAGTCAGTAACAACCGGCCAGATATCATAGTCATCAATAAAGAACACAGAGAGGCATTACTGAGAGATATCGCAAGTCCCAACACTCAAAACATCCAAACAACAGCTGCTACTAAAATATCTAAGTGCACAGAGCTGGCAATTGAGATAAAGCAGATGTGGAAACATACATAAGTCGGTGACTACCATCCCAATAATTGTATCGTGTACTGGAGTTATACCCAAAACTCTCCACAGTAGTGGACACACGCAGATATACATTGAACTACAGAAGGCAGTTCTGTCAAACACATACCATATTGTCAGGAAGTTCCTTGGTGACAATACCCTCACTGAACACGCAGCAAGGCTCGAAGATGATTCAGAAGGAAATTTAGCTCATTCTATTAATGAGGGAGACTCGTGAAGAGTCCGGACACGAAATTAATGTAATGTGAGGGTTCTATAATTTGCATACATTGTATTTCAGTACAGATGGTTCCTTGCTGAGGCCTAACCAGGCTGTAATAGAAAATGTAACTGGTATCTGCCTTGTTAATGATGCAATAATAATAATAATAATAATAATAATAATAATAATAATAATAATAATAATAATAATAATAATAACAATGTGTTCAAATGCTGAGCCATACGAAGAGTAAACATGCAAAGTACAATCCTTCGAACCGTAGCCCCCTTGAGATCTTAGACACATTAAAGCAACAACTTGAGGCAAAGGCACAGAGATTACGTCGATATAAAGAATCGAACGAACGAAAGCAACAGAACAAGCTATTTGTTACCAATGAGAAACGGTTTTATAGGAATCTTGACGATCCTGGAACACAAATGGGCAGTTCACCGCAAAAAGAAGAGGTAGAGAACTTCTGGTCTTCCCTATGGTCGAATGCTGGAGATTATAACAGCAACGCTAAATGGATTACGGAGGAGGAGGAAAGAATGTCAGAAATTGACACGATGAATGACTCTTCTGTATCAACTGAAGAAGTGACCCGTGTGGTTAAGGAGACCCAAAATTGGAAAGCGGTTGGACCAGACAACATCCATAACTTTTGGATCAAACGTTTTACTTGCACTCATGAGCATCTTGCCCACTGCTACACAGATTTCATCCAAAATCCACAACTTATCCCCTCTTACTTGATGCGAGGTAAAACATACCTTCTGCCAAAAGGTGATAGAACCAATGACCCTTCCAAATATCGACCTATCATCTGTCTATGCACCCTGTATAAGATATTTACATCTTGCATTGCACGTAAGATTTGTGAACACACAAATCTTCATAACATCCTGGCTGAGGAGCAGAAGGGATGCATGAAGAAGTCTCAAGGCTGCAAAGAGCAACTTGTAATCGATGCAGTTACTATGGAACAGGCAGGAAAGATGATGCGTAACCTCAACATGACCTTTATTGATTACAAGAAAGCTTTTGATTCAGTGCCACATTCCTGGTTAATCCAAACCCTGAAGATATATAAAGTCGATCCTGCCATCATTATAAGTCTACAACATATGATGTCTCATTGGGGGACCAACTTATTAATGTCAAATGGAGACACACATATGAAATCGGGATTTATTCAAATCAAAAGGGGTATCTTTCAGGGTGACAGCTTGAGCCCTCTATGGTTCTGTTTGGCGCTCAATCCGCTATCATCATTGCTGAACAATGCAAAGTGTGGTTTTCCAATTAAGCACCATGGTATAGTGAAATACAAAATTTCTCATTTGATGTACATGGATGACATTAAACTGTATGCATCCTCTGAGAAACACATCGACAATCTAATTGCAATAACTGCTTCGTTTTCTTCTGATATTGGAATGTCCTTCGGATTGGATAAGTGTCGCACCCTCACCATTCGGCGTGGAAAATTGGAGGCTCGAGCATTTCAACTTGATGACGGTTGTCTCATAAAGGCTATGGAAGGTAATGCGACCTACAAATATCTTGGTCTCCTGCGATCTAATCGAATTGATCATAAAGGTATTAAAGATAGAAACGTAGCTATCTACAATCAACGACTTAACAAGATTTTAAAATCAAAGTTGAATGGAAAGAACACCTTTAAGGCTATTAATACCTATGCTATTCCTGCTCTGACATACACTTTCGGTATTATCAAATGGACGCAGACTGACTTGGATAACATACTAATTAGGACACGTACCATCTTAACAAAACACAGATGTCTCCACCCTAAGTCAGCTGTTGAGCGATTGACAATCCCGCGCCAAAGAGGTGGACGAGGGCTTACGGACATTATCCAATTGCATGCAAGGCAAGTGAGGAACCTTCAGAGATATTTTCTGGGCAGACATGACTCTCCCATACATCAAGCCGCTGTGAAGGCAGATGACAAGTGCACACCGCTGGATCTTCTTCACGTAAGGGATATACAGTTAGCCACTGATGAGGAATGTTCAGCCATCAAGCTTCAGCAGTGGACGCAGAAAGCTCTGCACGGTCGTCATCCGTATGATCTCAACCAGAAACATGTCGACATTGATGCTTCGAACAGCTGGTTTACTCATGCGGACCTATTCACTGAGACTGAAGGATTCATGGTTGCAATCCAGGATCAAGTTGTGGCTACCAAAAACTATCTTAAATATATAGTTAAGGCAAATATTCAGGATGATAAATGCCGAAGGTGCCAACTAGAACCGGAAACAATTCAGCATATTATAGGAGGCTGCCAAGCAATCTCCTGTACTGATTACTTGAAAAGGCACAACCAAGTGGCCAAAATAATGCACCTACACCTTGCACAAAAGCACTTATTATCTGAAAATACTTTGCCTTACTATCAGTATGTTCCTGACGCCGTTTTGGAAAATAGTAGTCACAAGTTGTTATGGGACCGATCAGTTATTACTGATAAAACGATACCAGCAAACCGGCCAGATATCGTTCTTGTGGACAAGGTGCAGAAGAGAACCTTCCTCATTGATATTGCAGTGCCCAATTCCCATAATCTGCAACAAACCTGCTGTGATAAGATCACCAAATATCTGCCCTTGGCTGAGGAAATACGGCAAATGTGGAGACAGGAAAGTGTAGTAGTTCTGCCCATAGTCATTTCTTCTACCGGCATCGTCCCTAAATCGTTGGCTCGCAATCTGGAAATATTGGGAATACATCCTGGTCTACATATCACCATGCAGAAGGCCGTCATCTTGGAGACCTGTTCCATTGTTCGATCGTTTCTCAACGTGCCACCTTAAGCGAATTAGCCATACCGTCTTGCAAACAAGCCGACGATATATTGATATGCCCCACTTGTGGTGAAATGAATGTGATAACAATAATAATAATAATAATAACAATAATAATAATAATAATAATGAAATACATACAGTATATTGGAAATACGGCCTTGACGTTGGATGTGAACATCTCTTTGCCTCCTTTAAGAGTAGGCTGGAGATAGAAGGAAGAGGCTTGGACTTTGGAAAATTAGTGTCATGAGGTGAAAGAAAAAATAAAATGAAACCAATAACCAATTATTTATTTATTTATCGTATGACTTTTAGTGCCGAGAGTGTCCGAGGACATGTTCGGCTCGCCAGAGGCTGTAGCGGCTTCACGCGGACACCCACGGGGCGAGCTACAAGTTCCGTTCAATTTCAAGTAGTTCCAACTTTCGCTACCAGATATCACTGACACCTAGTGGCAAACGTTGGAACTTTGACGGAGCGTTTCAATGAAATCCAACCTAGAAATTTAGCTCCACACAAGTATAGTTAGTGGATGGATCTTTTACATAGCCAGCTTTACTTCCCCTCCGAAGGAAAGCATACTGAAGGATTTTAACACTCTTCAAAAATCCGACGACTACGGCCGGGTTTGAACCCGCGATCTTGGGCACAG
The DNA here is from genome assembly GCA_946902985.2 of Meconema thalassinum. Taxonomy (NCBI): domain Eukaryota; kingdom Metazoa; phylum Arthropoda; class Insecta; order Orthoptera; family Tettigoniidae; genus Meconema; species Meconema thalassinum. The sequence continues at coordinate 24,365,063 of OY714911.1, forward strand.
CAGTTCAGCATGCTACCAACTACCCCACCAAAGCCAATAATCCATTAAGACGGGAGAATGAGACACACGTAATACCACTGGAGGGGGGACTGATAAGATTTCACCAAGGAGGTCCAAAGGAGAGATGAGAGGCCCCGTGGTCGCTAACCCTCTAGCTGTGAGCCACTGTGGCTTTCAGGTTGATTAACGGAGTATTATAAACAGTGAAGTACGGACGGGGGAAAGGTTAAGTTTCAACCACCCCACACATTTGTTTACCTGAATCCTTATATTGTCTCATCCACGAGTGTTTTCACTACCGTCAGTGGAGCTTCTTTACTCCGATATCTACTGGATGTTAAATGTGATCATGCCTCTACCCGCAGCGAGACTCTTCCAGCGTTGGCGCTAGACTTGGATCAGATTTATGTTCGACGATGTCGATATGTACAGTAAATATTATATGTCAGAAAACTGTATCATAATGGGGGTAATTGAAGTACTACTTTTCATTATAACACAGATTTTCCAACCAATCAGAGCTTCAATATTTTTATTCATTGGCCAATTAGGAACTGATAGCTTCTTACATGCACTCAAAATCCAACATGTCGGACAAGAATTACATTTTTGAAAGTTGACAATGTAGCCTACAGTATATTGGATCAACCATTGTAGTTACATTGCATAAACAAAGTGGGAAAATTGCAAAAGAAATAGCACTTTACCTTAATATCCGCAACTCCAATTTCTACACATTCGTAAGATTTCGCCGACAATTTTAGTTGACATAAACACACCAGAACGTCATAGAGGAAGGAGGCATATGACATTAGTTCCACGGATAATATAATCCAGGTCTCGGTTCAGTAAATGGATTTCTTACGCGAAACTTCTCCGCCAGATATCATAACTGTTCTATTTGGGACTTAATTGATTTGCCTTCCGTTGACATTCTATACGCTTCGAATTTGAAGAATAACTAGTTGATAATACGATATATTTTAATTTTAAAGCGTTTATAACAGCCTATTTTGTGTTATTTGACCAACATAACAAAATGATCCAACATAGTACCTGTGCGCTATCTGTTGCGCTACTCCAGGATAAACAATGTTTCAAAGCTTTGGGATTCGTTATTGGGTAGAGATCAAATGGTGAGCCCACACAATTCCCAAGAAGAAGAAGTCAACCGACAGAATTTAGAGAGATATTTATGAATATTTATATTAAAACATATAATAGTTATAATTATCGTCGAGCATAAACAGTCGTATGCAACTCGCCTATAATGGCAATAATTAAGACACTCGCATGCAACTCGTTTTATAATTGTACCATAATGATTTCCATATATATTTCTAAATGTTGAAGTTTTAAATTGTTGTATTGCGCTGAAAACACATAACTAAAATAGTTTTGATGCAAAGAGAAAGTTTGTTTATTGGGTTTCATGAATAATAATCAAAGTATCATTTTAATAACTACCTTGCTGTAAGAATAATTCCCTGCGTACGCCAGTGGTTCATTTTTATTTTCCGTGTCCGAATCAAATTAGATTTTGCCAGTAAGTAGCAACAGTTATAGCATTAGCATTTGCAGCCAAAAGATCGTCTTTTGAACATATGTCCTCCTTTAAGGGGCAGATCAGCAGGTGTTCTGGATCTTGTAACATGCTGCAGTCACAGAACTCATCATTGTTGACGAGCATGTTCCATTTCTTGAGATTGTTCTTGCAGCGTGAAACCCCCGTCCTCAGCCTGCTCAATGATTTCCAAATTCCATATGGCAAGTTGTGACCAGGTGCCATTTTTTCTGATGGAGGAATAGTTGGGTCTGTGATCTCTGTCTTCCATATCTTCACACGGGCAGCTTCTTGTGAGCCTTCGAGGGCTCTTACTCCCCTCAAAAAGCTGTTTCTGGACTTAAGTCTCTGTCGGGCTGGTTGTTGGTTGAAAAGTGGATGCCTTGAATCGATTTCTTGCCGTTTCTTCTCATATGCTGCTGCTACCATTCTTCGGACATGAGGTGGAGAAATTCCAATACGAGGGTAGATCTTCTGAAGTAGTGTTGGCTTAAGACACCCAGATACAATCCTGGAAGTCTCATTCAGAGCTATATCCACCTCTTTGGAATGTGGAGAAGAAATCCAAACTGGTGCTGCATATTCAACAGCTGAGAAGCTCAGTCCAAGGGCTGAAGTTCTGAGAGTGGTGGGGTGAGCACCCCATGTCCTTCCTGTTAGGCATCTTAGTATGCTATTTCGTGCATACACTTTACTTTTGGTGTTCAAGCAATGTTACTTGAAATACCGAGTTCGATCGAGGGTGACACCAATAAATTTTGGTGTAAAACAATGAAGGATTGTTTCACCTTGCCACTTAATGTTCAGTGTCCTCTTTGCTTCTTTATTTCGCAAGTGAAAAGCACAAACTTGCGTTTTGGCTGGACTTGGCTTCAAATTATTTCTGTGATAGTATCGACCAAGTTCTTCCAAAGCACAGGACAAAGAATGTTCTACTTCTTCAAAGCTACAACCTTGCACGGATACTGCAGTGTGATCTGCGTAGATAAATCGCCTGGTGCCTTCCGTTCTGGGCTGGTCATTGGTGTATACATTGTAAAGCAGTGGTGCTAAGAGGCTACCTTGAGGTTGTCCATTCTTCTGGAGGCGCCGACGACTAATTTTCCCAAGGAGAGATACGTAAAATCTTCTGTTCTCAAGGAAAGTTCTTAGCAGTGAGGTAAGCCGGTAGTCCATTGTCAGTTCATAAATCTTACGAAGTAGTGTGTTATGATTAACAGTGTCGTAAGCAGCAGTTAAATCTATGAAGTGGTTATAATGCTGAAAGGTATGAATGCCTTGCCAATCAAACAATGAGGTGTGGTACATGCAGAGACAGGGTACTTCATATCAGCCATCCATGGGGCTGGGAAGGGGAGATTTTATGAGGGTTGGGGTGCAAAATGCAACCCCTCATAGCTGCAGTTAACTCAATAAACATTCCCAGGGTAGTGTTTTAATTTCCGCCACTGGGCGATAATGTGCTGGCTCAAGACAAGCACCGATTGTCCTCCCCAAAACGTAAGTCCCCTGTAATTGAACCATTATCATTTACAGTGGCGTACGCAGAATTTCATACTAAGGGGGAGTTTCATTAATAGAGTAGGGTAATTGTGTACACTATTAACCTTGCTGTTCCGCCCCGTAAAACTACAATCATCATCATACATTATTAAAATTATATTTCGATTAATATTCATAAAAACAATAATTGAATGAACATTCTAAGGAAAAAAAAACTCATTTTTGGCCTGATTATTTTTTCAGCACATTAAAAAACAAGATGTTCACTAAAGAACATACAGCCTACTTTCTGCTAAATGCATGGTCCTTTTCAAGGAGTATAATTGAATGTTGCTTGTAGTAGCTTGTTGAAATACAACGTGTTATAGGCCTAAGGATATTAAACATGAATATGACGTTCCCTTTGCTTGTGCTACCTCTGTAAAAAAATGCAATCAATTCGCTTTCACTGTGTTGGAATTGATATGGGGGATCGATTTGCACACATACATGGCCGCTATCTGCAAACTATTGGGCTGAAGACCTTGTAGTTCAGTCAAAAGATGCTTCCCACAAAAAGGTATGTTGTTGCAAAATTTGGTAGAGATCAAATGATTAGGTTGGTCGTAATTTGATTTAAGCTTTTAACATTTGGGTGGCCGCCAATCCATTTCCGTCAAGATGGCGGCGATATAAAACATGACAGTGAGGTGCCCTTTACTAGTGCTACCTCTGTACTAAATTTCGTTCAATTCGGTGTTACCGTGTTTGAATTGATAGGGGGAATCGATTTGCACACATATATGGCCACCATATGCAAACTATTGGACTGATGACCTTGTAGGCTGGTCAAATCGGGCTTCTCACATAAAGATATGTTGTTGCAAAATTTGATTGAGATCAGATGATACGGTTGGTCGCAATTTGATTTAAGCTTTTTACATTTGGGTGGCCACCATTACGTTTCCGTCGAGATGGTGGCGATATAAACATGACACTGAGGTTCCCTTTGCTAGTTCTACCTATGCACCAAATTTCGTTCAATTCGGTTTTACCATGTTCGAATTGATAGGGGGGGACTGACATTCTGAGTACACACACACACACACATACAGACAGACACACAATTTTGGGCCCTGTGTAGATCTCATAAGTCTACTGTTTTTTTTTGTGCAAAAATTGAAAGTAGGCTAACGATGTTTCTTAAACATGGAAAAGAGTAACTAAATATTAAAACTGAAAATATGCAGTGGTCGGCCAACACGAATGTACCCAAAAGAGCTGGGTTATGCCCTAATCCTGAAATAAATTACATGAGGTTAATAAATACACAAGGATGACCAGTTTCGATCGTCAAGCGATCATCATCAGATCCATTACACTTCGGCTATAAGATCTATGTTTGAAAATACAGGTGAGAATATTTACAATATGTACAATTATTTAGTTGCAGTATTGGTGATGCAACTGTCGGTGTATGCTAAATGCAGTATAAATGATGTTAGGTGAAATGTTAAATGGTGATAGATATCCGGAGTTTGTATATTTGGAGTGATTATGTGGTTGTGAAAATCAACTATGGTTAAACTGTAATATTACAGGCTACTACTTATCTGGTTGTCTTCTTTGCTGGAGCTACGCGCAGTTTCGTGTTCACTGTGACTCCAGGTGTGGTCGACTGAGATGGGCTGTTATCTCAACGACACTGGTTTTTCCCCTTCTCCCCCCTGTTCATATGTGCTGTGCGGATTCAGTGCGATGTGTTTATGTGGGGTGTTGCCAACCTAGATAAGACGTATGTTATTGAATGAGGTGGGTCTACAACTATTACAGACCGCCCACAAATGATGTTATGCCATTACTTTTGACTCTCAAAATCTGCCATCCTGATGACTTTATCTGTATCATTAATTGGAATAAATTTCAGAAACTGCTCGTGTACTGAATTATCTTTAACGAAACGGACACACAATTAAAGCAACCCGAAGCGACGTGGAAAAGTTTACCGATCGCACACTTCAACAGTAAAACTGATCCATGGCTCGCTCCAACACTGAAGGAGGAATCTCACTGCGAGTAGAGTGCAGGACATTTACCAAGTGAGGGACGTGATCACTTTTAAAATATATACATGAGTAAGAAACCTCAATAGTGGTAGCGTAAAACAGGTGATAGATGGGACAATATAAAGATCCAAGTAAACAAATATCTCTGTGGAGGGTTTGAACCCTAACCCACTCCCCGTCGGTACTTCGCTGCCTTTTATTGCTGTCTTGTGTCACTGTGGCTGAACAAACCCTTTTGCATGTAGGATGAACAAAGAGTATTTCTGCATCTTATTATACCTTTAAATACCTAGGGATGACACTCCAGACCACATGCAACTCATTCAGGGTCCATATACAAGAAAGAGCTGCAGCCGCCATCAGGGGAATGTTTGAAATCAAAAACATCACCAAACTCACTCTACAAACAGCCATTACGCTATTTCATTCCAAAATATCTCCAGTTATAACATACGGCAGTGAACTAATATGGGAGAGACTAACCCTAATGGACCTTACCAACCTTGTGAAAATCAAATCGAGATATTTGAAGAGAACTCTTGGAGTAGCGAGAACGACCCAGTCCAGACTGGTGTATGAACTGTCAAGGGAACCGCTTTACATAGAGGACCTGAAACTCAAGCTGCTCCTACCTCACACCAAGCAAGTATCTCAATTAATAGAGCTAAGGAAACAAAAAACAAAAGAAATACTCGAAGACTTTTACGCTATAGTCGCCATGATTGACAGGAGATGGGCAAAAGCGAACCAAGAACTGCGATCGGTGCTAACCAGACTTTCAGTGCACGGCTATCAACACAAGATATGTAGAAATGACAAATTTCACGAACCAAACAATGCATGTGTATGCGTACTATGCAACGAATATTGTGAAAAATACCACCCAACTAAATGTCATAAGAGGACTAAGTCAATCATTGACTTTATGAAAGACTAGATCTAAATGTATCAAACATTGTACATAGGATATAAGTCATTATGTATGCACGTTTGTGCGCATTTTATGTAATAATTATTCCTGTTTATACAAGGTCAGGAATAATATGAGTTCAGTCTCTATGATTTTACACCCGGGTCCCTTTCCTTACGCAACTTAATGAGAGGTGGTTCAGAGAATGTTTCTTATCGTTTGAAAGCCTAACGCTTAATACAGTATGATATGTAAGAAATCTCTTATACGACACACTTCTTTTACCAACTTCAGAGTTAATAGCGCAAGTATAGACTTAATGGTTATAATGTTATAACATTACGTTCAATCGCCATCTTGAGAGTATGGAGTCAATGCCCTCTGCATAGTTCTTTATACATTTTCGCCTTGTTGTTTACGTGCGTTATTGTAGTTCGAAATCTAATTTATATTATTTGATTTCAATATGGCGTCTGCACATATTTTTCAATCCGTTTAAGTGATTGACTCCATGTACACTAACTTGTATGGGCATTGTCTCATTGGAATATGATTTATAGGTTATCATCCTTGGCACTGTCGCTAATGACCTTGTAGTTCGCGTCTGACTGTTGCCAGATGAGCGTTTGTCTTTTGCTGCTTTCGGGTCGGTCAACACGATTGTGCCCAATGTTTGGGCGCGGTACAATTCATAAATATGTAAACACACTCCTGGAATAACTTACATGTATTAATTAAAATGCGTAAACATTGAATGGTAATAATTAATAACCGTGTTGACAGATAGTATTATCTTATTAAACCCGCCAGTCAAACACTAAAGAAACGTTTAATTACAGTATTAATGGTACATGATTCGGTATTTCATTGATACCTTCCTCAGCGTGATTGATATTAAAACTTAAACAAGTTAACAAAGCCAACAAGAAATGTATATCCTTACAACAATTGTTTTAAATCAAAAATGGAAAAGCTTGCGAATATATTAAATGCCATGTAGGCAGTTTATAAGGTAGATCTCTTATTTTAATAACATGATTTTACTATCACTTTTTAGTACATGGCATTTAATTATTTGCAAGATTTTCCATTTTTGATTTAAAACAATTTCTCTAAGGATATCCATTTCTTTTCGGCGTTGTTAACTAGTTTTAAGACAAACAAAAAATAAAGTTTGGTACTTTTCAGTCGGTCAACACGAATGTACCCAAAAAGAGCTGGGTTATGCCCTAATCCTGTAAAAAATTACATGAGATTAATAAATACACTAGGATGACCAGTTTCAATCGTCAAGCGATCATCATCAGATCCATTACACTTAGGCTATAACATCTATGTTTGAGAATACAGGTGAAAAATATTTACAATATGTACAATTATTTAGTTGCAGTATTGGTAATGCAACTGTCGGTGTATGCTAAATGCAGTATATATGATGTTAGATGAAATTATATAATGGTGATAGAAATCCGGAGTTTGTCTGTTTGGGGTGACTATATGGTTGTAATAAGTCAACTTTGGTTATCCTGTAATATTACAGGCTATTACTTATCTGGTTGTTTTCCTGGCTGGAGCTTCGAGCAGTTTCGTGTTCACTCTTACGCCAGTTGAGGTCGACTGAACCGCGGTGTTAACTGGACGAAACTGGTTTTTCCTTTCTCTCCCCACCCTTGTTCCTATGTGCTGTCTGAGGTCTGTACAATGTGTATTTGTGTGACGTTGCCAAATCTAGATAAGATGTATGTTATTGAATACAGGAAGGTCTACAACTATTAATGACCGTAGAACTGTCTTCGCCACGCGTTGACTAAAAAGCCATTCGAACTAAGCGCTGCCCGGTCTATTGAAGACGTCTCGGCACCTTTAATACTGCCGCGAATACCGGTCTTGGTTTATTGCAGAAAAAACCACATAATACACCTGATCCAGATAATATTTACCTATTAACCACCGCTATTCCCCCCTTTAATATCAATCACGCTGAGGAAGGTATCAAAGAAATACCGAAACATGTACGATTAATAATATAATTAAACGATTCTTCAGTGTTTGACTAGGCGGTGTTAATAAGATGATAATATATTAGTTAGTTATCACACTTAAATTATTACGCATTTCGGCCCTCAAGTGGCCATCGTCAGATCTTGATCTCTGTGTTAAGGTTGTAAATTCACTGATGTGGTTCAATATCACGTCGTTAGATGATTATATTATAATGATTGATTCGTGGTTTTGAATCACGTTATGCGTTAGGTTTGTTTTGTGTTGCAAGGTTTTGTGAGTGACGGTGTGTGTGCGCGTGTGAGAATATTATAACAAATAACAGATTTTAGCATGCACTAGAATGAACTTAACTTGCTATCGTTCTCCTCACAGCGACGCTCACTTACACACCTTCTATTTCCGAGCCGATATTATATTGAAAATTATGCCTTTGCCCACTCCCTATTCTCAAGAGACTACATTTACTCGTATTTATCTTCAGTTTGTAGTCAACCACCCACTTATGGACCAGGTTGAGGTCAGTTTATAACTGAGCGTTGTCTTGTGAGCTATACAATCCTCCGCAAACAATCGGCATTCTCTTCGGTAAGTCGTTAATAAGTGCCGCCTCCCACTCTAGACTGTAACTTGTTCAGTGACTTCCTAGGCTTATGAGATCACCTTTTTTGTGTGCGTCCGTGTGTGGGTCCGACAACCCCCACTGGAGTGATTTCAATGAAACTCGGTAAGGTCTTTGTACTATTTTGGCCGACCCCGACCGTTCCCTTCAAATTTTATTACGTCTCACCAATCCAACTTGGCGGCTGTGCGAAATATTTCACCGGCATTCTATATCTCCGAAACTATTATTCATATCTGCCTGAAATTTTGTACGGTGATAAAGGGCACTACAAGACGTTCACTCATGTGACTTTCAAAGATTTGGTAACTACAAAATGGACATTGCGGCCAAGCGAATTTGAAACATTTAAATATATGTTTTTTGCGATTTATCGATCCGAACGCAGTGAAACTTGGTACAGCAAATGACTATACAAATTGCAATGCACTGCCATATAATTTAGTGCAATTGTTTATATAATCTCAATATGGCGGCTGTGCGAAATTTTAAAATTACGTTTTTATTTCTTGTGTACTAATCATGGGATTGATGTTTGAATAAAACACCTACACAACAATCGTCATGTGAGTATATAATTCTAAGGCCTATATATACAAATCCAACATGGCGACGCTCCGAAATATTTAGACGCTTCTCAATATCAACGATTCTATTACAGCAATCAAACTGAAATTGTGTATGTTGATAGAGGCAATTAACATAAGTAGGATATATGAAAATCGGCTGTAGTTCTTCACGGAACTACTTTTTTTGTTTGCTTACAAGTTTTCTGAATAGGTTTTGACTTTTGAGCACACAACACCCTTATACATGTATTTTGGTAAAATGAACCAGAATGCTTATTTACTCCACATTCCATCTAAACAATGGATTCAATGCTCTAAACATCCCTGGCCAAGCAGAGGTCGCAGCACACCTTCTGGCTTTTCAAATTAAGGTGACTCTGCACACCCCAGGCCGGAAGTTGTACTGTAGTAAGGGCAAAGCATCGTGATAGACTGTTATGCTTAGGGGTCATTCCATTATACAGGCTGTTAAGCGGCTAGCCTTCTTAGCTGTCCCTCCGGAGGTCCGGGTTCAATTCCCGGCTCTGCCAAGGAATTCAATTCTCGTCTGAGTATTGGAACGGGCATCGCTTCTCACCTCAGCCATCCTGGAGGTGGTTTCCCATTTATACAAATGGTTCCTGACGTACGCCTCGGCCGCCTCCTTCGCTATCCTCATCTTAATTACATTAATACAGACACCACAATAGTGTAGGTTATTAGACAAATTGTATACACACCCAAGTAAACGGGGCTGAATGACCACGATGTCCAAGATCCTCAAATGATGGAATAACAACATTATACGGTTTGATTGGAAATATAAGCAGAGAAACTACGCTTATAAAAGTACAAAGCCATGAGTTATGTGTTCGATGGCTTCGTAGCGTAGTTGGTAGCATGCTGAGCTTCTATGCGCAAGATTGCGGGTTTAAACCCAGCCGACGTCGAGGGATTTTTAAGAACGTTAAAAATCGCTCAGTACGCCTTCCTTCGGAGGGGAAGTAAAGCCGGCGGGCAAATGTCATAGTGTTACGGCTGTGAGTTCGTGTCATCGCTCGCCGCATGAGTCACAACTGCCCGAGGGCTGGGCTGTGCCCTGCCTCGTGTATTGCGTGCGCCTTATACAACAGGGCTACTAGGACAAAGGGATGGTCCAGAATATTCGTGACTGAGCCAGCGATGGAGACCTCGAGAAGCCGTGAACCCTGGATGGATCTTGAAGCATTTATTGAGTCACCGGCCAGCAATATAAGAGCGACCTGTCAAGCAGTGGTTGTTGTTGTGTTTTACGAGCGAGTGAAAGCGCTTATCCTGAGCGACAGAAGTGTGGTGACTTGCGAAACCCCTAGTGAAGCCGATTCTCTTGACAGCGAAGGGAGTGAGGAGCTTACAGGGAACTGCCTGTGTTTTGAGCGAGTGTGCTTACCTAGTGCGAGAGAGGTCATTGTGGTGAGTTGCAAAACAGTGAGTGACAGACCTAGTGCAGCTATTTCCAGCCCGCGTACGGGACCTGACTCATTAGCGAGAGGATTAACTGTGGTCTGTTGACAAGTGAAAGGGGAAGTATTCTCGACGTGAGGAAACTGGAGTAAGGTAATAATTGCTTGTATTTGCTGTTGAGTAGTGTATCTTTCTGGCCACAATAAAGTTAATTATTTCTTTAAAGCAGTAATTGGTGTTGTGCTTTCTACCCACCGTAATCCAGTTAACAAAAGTGCCACTAGGGGGGTGGCACGTAACAATAGATTTATGGCATGTAAGAGAACCTTCTACAAGTCTCCGTGGCTTAGGCGGCAGCACGCCGGCCTCTCACCGCTGGGTCCGTAGTTCAAATCCCGGTCACTCCATGTGAGATCTGTGCTGGTCAAAACGGAGGCAGACAGGTTTTTCTCCGGGTACTCCGGTTTTCCCTATCAAAATTTCATTCCAGCAACACTCTCCAGTATCAATTCATTTCATCTGTCATTCATTTCATCATTGCCCCAGAGGAGTGCGTCAGGCCTTGGCAGCCGGCACAGTTCATATCCTCGCCGCTAGATGGGGGCTTCATTCATTCCATTCCTGACCCGGTCGGAGACTGGAAGCAGGCTGTGGATTTTCATTTTCAAGAGAACCTTCTACTAACTAAACTTGTGTGATTCTAAATTTGTAGGTTTGATTCGATTAACCCTCATTAGTTCCAACGTTCACCGCCAGGTGCCAGTTTCGGTGGCATCTAGAAGCCAAGTTCGCAGCTATATATCGTTGACGGTAGCATTTGGTAGCAAAAGTAGGAACTACATGAAATTGATCGTCTGCAGTCCTTACCTGAATTACAGATAACACACACTGATACAGCCATTACAATTAGCACCGGTTATCGCACAGATTCTACACGGGGCTACATGGCCACGTTGTCGCAGCCTCTAAACTAAGGACTGGAAGGCTACGAGGATCTTAAAGCAGTTCCGGATCGTTTACCTCGCCACGACACGACCTTCCTTCCCCGCCAACCATATATCATGCAGTAAAGGTTAATCTACACCGCAATAAGGTTACATCCCGGCGGTGTGTTTTCACTGAGATTTTGTTATTGGGTTGGTAATGATAGCAAAACAAACGTACTCTCTATGGAGAGGATAATTAGCCTATCGTTATTGTCGTTTCATTTCCACTGCCGCGAGCGACCGCGGGAGATTGCAGCAATGGGACCACAATAAATAAAATATGTTTCTATGAACCTCATCAGCTATCAATTTGTTGTCACAATTTCAAAGAGCAATAATCGTGTACCTGCATGCTCATTCAATTTGTGCTAGACAGATAATAATGTTTATGTTCGACGATGTCGAAATATAAATATTATATGCCAGAAAACTGTATCATAATAGGGGTCATTAAAGTACTACGTTTCATTATAACACAGTTTTTACAACTAATCAGAGCTTCAATATTTTTATTCATTGGTCAATTAGGAAAGGATAGCTTCTCACATGCAATCAAAATCCAAAATATCGGACATGAATTACATGATTTGTAAGTTGGTAATGTTGCCTGTATTGGATCAACCATTGTACTTACAATGCATAAACAAGCTGGGCAATATTGCAAAAGAAATAGCACTGTACCTTAATATCCACAACTCCAATTTCTACACATTCGTATGATTTCGCCGACAATTTTAGTGAATGCTTTTGTTGACATTAACACACCAGAACATCATGGAGGAAGCAAGTGTGTGACATTAGTTCAAAGGAAATTATATTCCAGCTCACTGTTCAGTAAATGGAATTCCTACGCGAAGCTTTTCCGTCAGATGTCATAACTGTTCTATTTGGGACTCAACTGATTTTCCTTCCGTTGACATTCTATACGCATCGAATTCGAAGATTACATAGTTGATAATACGATACATTTTAATTTTAAGGCGTTTGTAACAGCCTACTTTGTGTTATTTGATCCAAAATCAAAATGTTCCAACATAGTACCTGTGCGCTATCTGTCGGTGCTACTTCAGGATAAACAATGTTTCAAAGCTTTGTAATTAGTTATTGGGTAGAGATCAAATGCTGATTCCACACAATTCCGGCAGGATCTTGACAGAAATTTATGAATATTCATGTTAGAACATATAATAAAGTTATAATTATCGTTGAACATAAACAGTCGTATGCAACTCGCCTATAATGGTAATCAAGACACTCGCTTCGCTCGTTTTATAAACATACTCGTATTATAGGCTCGTGGCATAATGTACTATATTTGCTTTACGTCTCTTTTAACTACGGTGGGTTGTAGAGACACCGGGGTGCCGGAATTTCGTCCCGAAGGGGATCTTTAACGTGCCAGTAAATCTACTGACACAGCTCTCTCACATTTGCACACCCTCAAATGCCAACTGGCTGCGCCAGGATTCGATCCTGCTACCTTGGGAACAGCAAGCGAGAACTTTACCGCTGAGCCTCGCAGCCAGCCATGCTATGGCGACGCACGAGCAAAATTGCTTGGAATTTAGACACAAATGGAGAGTTTCTCGCTTATTACCATTAGCAAAATGATTGCTGATGGACATTGTTGGTCAGAGCTCGTGTTCCCCCTATTTCCCTCTATCATACCTGCACGGAGACTTCTGTTACTTAGGAAGCAAAATAACCAGTGATGGACGAGGCAAGGAGGATATAAAAAGTAGGTTGGCTCAGGCAAGGAAAGCATTTCTACAGAAAAGGAATCTGATGACATCGAGCGTGGCGCTCGATCGAAGTGAAACTTGGACTATTGGTGCAGCAGAAAAGAAGAAAATTGAGGCGTTTGAAATGAGGTTTTACAGGAGAATTATGAAGATCAGATGGGTAGATAGGGTTACAAACCAAGAGGTATTAAGATGAGTGGGCGAGGAGAGATGTTCCTGGCGACTGCTAATGAAGAGAAGATATAGGTTGGTAGGACACATACTAAGACACCCGGGAATAGCAAGCTTAGTTATGGAAGGAAGGGTCGAGGACAAGAACTGTAGGGGTAGACCAAGGTTAGAATATGTTAAACAGATTGCCTCGGATGTAGGGTGTGGTAACTATGTAGAGATGAAACGATTAGCTCAGGAGAGGGAGGCATGGAGAGCTGCATGAAACCAGTCAAAAGACTTAAGACTCAAACAACATCAGCGCAACCTCAATCTCAAATAAGTAATATACTTGAAATAATATGCTTATTTTGATTCCCAAAAGGAAGAATTTGCTGTCTTCCTGTAGTCCCCCTTGTGGCTAGCATTCGTGAGGTCTCGTGTTTGGTTCCCGGCTATGCGCTGGTCTTATTGCTGGAACGACGACCACTCAGCTTTGTGTGAAGGATTCCTTCCTCAGTCATCGAGAAGTCATTTTTCGTGGTTTCCCCAATCCGATCCAGCAGAATGCTGGGATTGTTCGTAAATTAAGGCCATGACCGTCTCCATGCATCTCATAGCCCCAATTACAAACACACAGCCACACACCCAAGTAATGTCGCAAGCTCCTGAACACGAGGAGGAGGGATGTTCAAATCTTGATTGGTGGCATCTTCCCAATATGACTGTGGCGGTGAACACCAGACAATCAAACACAATGTAACATCCTGCAGTAGACGAGCTTATTCTGGAAGCCCAGAAGATTTCTTTGAAGTGACGGCTTCAGCCCTTCAATGGATTAAAGACTTAGACATTAACTTGTAGATTTTCAGTATTTGTAAACTTTGTATATTAGTTGCTCTTCAGTTGCCATACGATAAATAAATAAATACCTGGTTGACTCTTGCGTGGTCCTGTTGAGAGCAGTTAACTTGGTCATTGTCCTCAGGATTAGAGAATAACCCATCTCATTTGGGTATAATCGTGTTGACCGACTGAAAAGCACCAAACTTTTGTTTACTAAGGAAACACTGAAAATGGCTTCAACTACCTTAATGGTGTCTGTTAGGTAGCCAGTTCGAAGGCTGTTTGGATCCTCAAAAAGTACCGCCGTTAGGTTATGTGGGTAGATAACGACAAAAATCCAAGGCAGCGCTATATTGAGGCGTACTAGGCAAGAATAGGAGTGAGGTAGTTTGCCATTGCTTTCCTCAATGAGTCAGAAGAGCAGTACTAACCCTATCAGTAAAACCTTTTACAGCATCCACAGGCACTGAAGATTCCCTGAATGTCGTTACTAAGCACCACCCATACCTCAGTAGCTTCCATATAATCACAGCCATGAGTGAGACTGAGACAGCGGTGATACTCTAGCCTGTGCCAACAGACACTGACTGTGCCCTGAATGTCATTACTAAGCACCACCCATACCTCAGTAGCTTCCGTATAATCACAGCCATGAGTGAGACTGAGACAGCAGTGATACTCTAGCCTGTGCCAACAGACACTGACTGTGCCCTGAGGTCATTACTAAGCACCACACATACCTAAGTAGTTTCCATATAATCACAGCCATGAGTGAGACTGAGACATCGGTGATACTCTAGCCCAGCGGTTCCCAAACTGGGGGGTCGCGACCCCCAGGGGTGTCGCGGGCCGTTCGGAAAGGGGTCGCGAGATGTATACAAATAATGGTGAACTATGTACTTAAACTTAAATGGCCATCGGGAGTTTTAGATTAAATAACTTTGTACATTTACAAAATATCAATATATTTTACAGATTTTGTCAAAACAAAACGGAAACATTTAATAATTTTGATATGTAATTGTTAATAAATTTCTAAGTAAAAAAGACTTCTTTAGTGAGAAACATGGGCCTGCTTTTTGTCAACAAGTTTCTTAAAATTCGGCTTAGTTTTAGATACACATACAATAAGGTCGTCTTCTACGTCCAGTCGATTTCTTGCCTTGGTTCTAATGTTGACCAATGTAGAAAATCCGAGTTCGCAGAGGTAGGATGTTGCAAAGGGCATGATGATTCTCAGAGCCACTGATGTTAAGCTTGGATACTCAGCTCTTCTTTGTAGCCAGAACTTGTCGACATTTTGGGTGCTGAAGGACAGTTGCAAAGTCATGTCACAGGATAGCTCGATGAGTTTGTCATGAATCAGTGGGTTTAAGTCTGCCTCGTTCACAGCCTGCTCGTTGAAGGGGTTAAGCACCCAGTTCCAACCGGTGTGTTGATCCTCGGCAATGTAGCTAAGGATCTGCTCTTGTAGACCTTGCAAGTGAGTAGTAACCAGTTTGGACAGGTTGTCAATGTCGGGATAATATTCATCGCTTCGATCAAGGGATATGATAAGCTCATTTGTCAGTTCAAAGTTTTCAAATGTATTCTTCTCAACCCTGGTTGACCAAGTGGCTAATTTCTTTAAAAACGAATTGACTTTGTCTTGTGCAAAAAGTATGGTTTTGTCTCTTCCCTGCAAGAAAACGTTGAGATCGTTCAGATGATGAAATATGTCCGCTAAATAAGCAAGTTTTAACAGCCATTCATTGTCACTCAAAAAACCGACAAGGTCTTTGTTTGCAACTTGAAAAAATGTCTTAAGCTCAGAGCGCAAAGCGAACACTCGAGAAATCACCTTCCCTCGTGACAGCCACCTTGCCTCTGTGTGAAGCAAGAGGCTTTTGTACTGTGCCTCCATTTCTTCGCATAACTGTTATAACAGTCGACACTGTAATGGCCGGCTTTTTACAAAATTAACCAACTTAACAGTTTCGTTCAACACTGTTTTTAGCTCAGTTGGCATGAGCTTGGTAGCTAATGCCTGGCGATGCAGAAAACAATGAACCCAAGTGGCATTAGGCATGACATTTTTCATCCGTCTCACGAAACCGCTGTCTTTCCCAGTCATTGCTTTGGCACCATCACTGCAGATTGAAATACACTTTTGAAAGTCAATTTGAAGAGAATCGGTTGCAGACATGAACATTTTAAACATTTCCTCACCTGTTGCGTGGTCAGGCAAAGGTTTGCAAAATAAAATGTCTTCTTCCACACTACCGTCACCCTCAAAACGAACAAAGCACATAAACTGCGCCAAACTCGACACGTCCGTAGACTCGTCAACTTGAATGGAAAAGTACTCACTTTTCTGCAACTTTGTTTTCAACTGATCCTTTATGTCTTGAGCCATCTCGGTAATGCGCCTCCCAACCGAGTTGTTCGACAGAGGAATGGTGGAAAGCTTCTTAGCTGCATCTGGGCTGATCATAGTTGAAACCATATCCTGAGCATTCATTCATTCATTCATTCATTTATTTGCAATGGGGGGTGTGTCCCCCGGTGGCAAATTGGATATACATAACACATACATAATTATACATAACAATACATAATTATACATAACAATTCAATAACAATTATACACCAATTAAACTGGAGTATTTACACAAATAGTCAGTCTTTTCTTAAACACACCTATATGTTTGGGAAAAGGCTCTAAGACTGCGGCAGGTAGAGAGTTCCAGTTATCAATGGCACGGTTTACAAAAGAATATTTACCATAATTTGTTCGCTGTGGTCGGCCCTTAACTTTGAAAGGATGATCGCTCCTACCCATGTAAGTGGACTTTCCCAATCGTTTGCTAAGCTCACCCCATGCTGGTTGATTTGTATACGTGTTGTACATAGCGTAGAGTCTAGATTTCATCCTCCTAGCCTCCAGTGATTCCCACCCAAGTTTCTTTAACATACGGCTCACACTGCTCCTGGGATTAAAGTCACTGAGCACAAATCTAGCGGCCTTTCTTTGTACCATTTCCAACTCATTGATGAGCCCTACTTGATATGGATCCCAAACCGCCGAGGCATATTCCAGAATAGGTCTTACAAGTGACAAATAGCCTAATTCTTTAGCAGAGGTACTACTTCCTTTTAATACCCTCATTACAAAGTGCAGGGATTTGTAAGCTTTTGAAACTACACATCCTACATGACTACTCCATTTCATATCATTCCTTACGTGAACGCCCAAATATTTGCAAGAATCTTCTTCTACAAGTATTTCCGAGCCAATGTTATATTGAAAATCCTGCCTTCGCACCTTCCCTATTTTTAAGAGACTACATTTTCTTGTGTTTATTTTCATTTTATTTACAATCGCCCACTTATAGACCAGGTTCAGGTCCTCTTGCAGCACTGCATTGTCTTGTGAGTCGTGTATCTTTCGATATATTACACAATCATCCGCAAACAATCGACAGTCACTGCGAATTCCATTTGGTAAGTCATTTATAAACGCCAAAAACAACAAAGTTCCGATTACGCTGCCCTGAGGGATACCCGACGTTACGGTAATTTCATCCGAGAATACGCCTTCAACTTTCACTTTCTGGGAACGACCCGTCAAAAATTCTTGGATCCATAAAATTACTCTTCTATCAATCTTCGTCGAAGCTAATTTATGGAGTAGCATGTCATGCGGCACGACATCAAATGCCTTCGCAAAATCTATCACCACGGCGTCGACTGAAACTCCATGGTCTAACGATTCGCTAATGTCTTGAAAAAGTGATAGCATCTGACTCTCGCATGAGTAACCTTTCCGAAATCCATGCTGCCTATCATTAAACCATGATAATGTTTCCCACTGTTCCCTCAAGTAGTCGCAAATGAGATGCTCCATCTGCTTACAAACGATGGACGTAAGGCTAACCGGCCTGTAGTTGCCCAATTCAAGTCTGCTCCCTCCCTTAAATATTGGGACTACCGTAGCTCTTTTCCAGTCATCTGGGATTTGCGCATTGTTTATGGACACATTAAATATCACCTCCAAGTATCGTGCCACGGCCCTACCTCCTAATTTAAGTACTTCACTAACAATATTATCAGGACCCATTGATACATTGAAACGCAGTTTTTGTATTAGCTTTACAATTGCTGACTGGTTTATTTGGAACAGGGGAGCCCCTGATTCGTCGTTAAGGTCCAACACACAGCTATTGGATTTATTGAACACACTACCGTAAAAGACATTTAATTCATTAGCAATGGCCTGTTTCTCAGTAATTAATTTACCGTCACCGGACATTATCATCGACAAATTATTTGAATTTCCCTTTCTTCTCCTAACATAACTGTAAAATTTTTTCCACCCACCCCCTCCCGAACCAAGTAAACCTTGCATATAACTGTCATGAGCAGCCCTCTTTTTTAAGACGAGCTCTCTTGATAAGGACTTAAATTTCAACATATACTTGTCACTATTATGTCTTTTATTATATAATTTCCTAATTTTCCGTTTTAGTCTCCTAATTTCTCGTGTGTAATACTCAGGGTCTGGGTTTTGTTTCAGCAATTTAAATGGGACAAATTTATCAACAGCGCTATTTAAAATTTTCAAAAAGTTAGTCCACAGGATATTAATGTGATTTCCTTCCGATGCCCATCCTACAAATAGCTCATTCAAATACCCCTGAAACTTGCCCTGATCCGCCCTGCGATACTGGAATATGATCTTTTTCGCTACATCAGAGTCTAATTTTGTAACGTCACCATATCTAATATTTAATTCAACCCCAGAATGGTCACTAATTCCTGGTACTTTCAGACAGTTAATATACAGCTCTACAGGCCTTACGAGATAAACATCTAAGGTATTATTGTCTCTAGTTGGGAAGTCAACTACTTGGGAAAATCCCCCCTCCCTTAAGAATTTATTTGCAGCGCTCTGAGCTTGACCACAGCTAGTTGACTCACCAGACCAGTCTACTTTGGGGAGGTTTAAATCTCCAGCAATTATTATGCTCTTTTTCATAGCATTACCCGTACAAGTTTTATCATACAGTGTTTCGAGGAGAGAAAAGTTATCTTTCGGTGCTCTATACGCCCCTATCACCTGAAGAGGGAATTTATTTCCTTTATCCGAAATTTGTACACATAACATTTCATGATCCATATCGGCCCACTTTAAGAAACTAGCTATATTTTTGCGCACACAAATAAATAGCCCACCACCTCGCTTCCCCCGATCCCTTCTGTACATTTCGTAGGTCCCTTGAATTATTTCGCTACTATTTATGCCCTCATATAACCAAGATTCAGTTGCAATGACAATGCCCGGAGAATACGTCTCTACAAGATTCCAAAATTCAATTAATTTATTTCCTAAACTCTGACAATTAACCTGCAGTAATCTTAGAGTCTTACCTCCGCAGCAAATATCTTGAAGTAGCTCCTTCTGTTCCCATCGGCTGGCAACCTCTGGACCTGCTCCTCCTCACAAAAGCCGGCACGAACCGATGACCCTGTCATGTAGGCTCCCTAGGTTGTAAGCGCCCCGTCGATTTAGATGCAGCCCGTCTCGGGCGAAGTCACGGCCACCAATCCAGCAGTCAGCTTCTACGTACACTAATCCCAGTTGTGCACATACCCAGTCCATGCGGTCATTTACAGTCTTAACTCGCCTTAACGGAACATCTCCCCGCCGAACAATGCCACTCATTATAATTTTTGCATTTCTAAACTTGCTTTTAGCTTTTCTGCCTAGTTCGTAGAGCTCCCCCATGATGTAATCAGCTGTAGCCCTCTTCTTCAAATCGTTCGTCCCAACATGGAGCAACAACACTTTAACTTTTTCACAGTCCTCTATATTTGTTTCTTCCACTTGTTGGGCAAGCTGGTCAATTTTAATCCCCGGATAACACCGCACTTTCGCACCTGATTTCCTCGAGATATTCGCACTCCATCGTATCATCGAATCACCCATTATGATAACGTCATCCTCAGTTTGCTCCTGCACGCCCTCTTCCACACTGATCCCAGTAGAAAGCCGTTCAGTCACATCCTTCACCGTTTCTTCTGATTCACGAAGCTTAGCTCTAAGTTCCTGTATTATTTGATCCCTTGCTTTGATTTGCACCCTCAAACAGTCCGGCGTATCACATACTTTACAAAACCAATTTCCGACATCACAATCCTCCTTTTTGACCTTAATACAGCCGAAGTGAAACCATTTCTCACATAGTCCACACTCAACACCATTCTTCAATGTTTTACTGCACGTCGAACACTTTAAAACTGTCACTGGATCATTTGCCTGATTCACATTTGGAGTAACAGGCCCTGGATTCACTTCCACTCCACCAATAACTAGCAATGCAGCTATCACTAGGGCTATGAACCACAAGTTGCTAGGTCCCGTACGCACACACAAACACCGGAAATCCCGACTACCCTTCACATACCACAGTCCGATCCTCGCCCGATAACATTCCAGAGAACAACCCATTTCAGCACACCTGAGAGCACGGGAAAAACACGACCTTTCACTTTGACTGCCAACTGCCAACTCAGGTAGAATGAGCTCTTCAGCAATCGTGTGTGGTTTACCTTTCTTTGCTATTCGTAAAGCCACTTGATACGATGCTAGCAAAGCACTTTTGCTCATATTATTTCCACTTAACTGAACTACTGCATTTTTCTGGTAATCTAAAGCAGTTAACTTACGTTCAAAAAATCTGCTGGCTTATCTTTAAAACTGGGATGTTTACTTTCTAAATGGCGAATCATCTTGGAAGGTTTCATACTCTCGGCCGATAACAACTCGCTGCAAATAACACACTGTGGCCGATTTCCGAGCACCGTAAATCCATACTTAATATAACTGTCACTATACTTTCTCACCTTTACCCTCTTCTGTTCATGATCATCATGAGAAGTCGAAGGCCCTGCACGCTTAATACACTTATCCATAGTTAGAACAAAATCAAGCAATACGCGAGCGAACAAAACACAAGAGACGTACAGTACAAGCCAGGCAGCTTGAAGCGCGGTTGACGCATGCGCATACGAGCCCTTCTCCCTCCACACGTCACTAACGTCACAACTACAGTCAAGTCAAGACAGTCGAGCTACTTGGTTCCTTTGTGACTATTTAAAAGCATTTAAGTTATAAAAGTTAATAGCAGGTTATAGGCACTACTACTTTTCATTTTTAAAATAATACCCTGGTAGTCTAAAAAGAATTACTACCATTCATTTAAATATCATTATACTATTGAACCGCCAAATATTATTTTTGTGTCATATTATTTTACATTTAAGTTTCTCAGTAAACATCAAACAGGTCAGTAACATCAGAATAGGCCTAAGATAAAAAAATTAAAATCTGAACAAAGTAAATAAATAAACATTTAAACGAATAACCTACCGGTCACTTAAGTTAAATTCCAAAGTAATTTTATCCCTCCACTTTGTCCCCCCCCCCTCACAGACACCTACGCTAAAACGGGGGTCGCGGCTAAAACGTATGGGCTAAAATGGGTCACGGAAAGAAAAAGTTTGGGAACCGCTGCTCTAGCCTGTGCCAAACATAATGGTACAATGTGGTAATACACAAATCTCGAGGGAGAAGGAAAGTATAGGAGGAGTTACATTAACTCCCCAACTCCCTAACATTAATATCAGATTGGTTACAATCCATTTCTCCTGATAAATCTCATCTCTCAAGAGCCCCCCCCACCAGTAAGACTTGTGAACGCACTCGTCATAATGTTGACGAACAAAGGACTGCTGTGTTTTGCGGTGATTCATCCGACCCAATATCAGGGGAAGAGGCAGTGAACGGGAAGAGATTTACTTGTCGATCAGCGTGATGGAAGTAGTGGAATACGAGCCAAGTAACCACGCTCGGCAAGGACTCGTGAGGAAGACGATGATCAGTTATACCAGAACATTCACTCTAAGGAATATTGCTGAGATAGTCAGTTGATGTGATTTTGCGATTCATTGTGGGAGGAATATTCAGTGCCCTCCCAATAATCATATGGCGTAATTGGTAACATGCCGAGTTTCTATGCCCAAGGTCGCGGGTTCAAACCTGGCAGAAGTCATCGGATTTTTAAGAGCGGTAAAAATCCCTCAGTATACCATCCTTCGGAGGGGAAGTAAAGCCGGCGGGCCTATATCATAGATTTATGGGTATGTAAATGAACCTTCCACTAATTAAACGTGTGTGAAGCAAAATTTGTACGTTAGGTTTGATAAATGCTCTTAAGTTCCAACGTTCGTCACCAGGCGCTGGTTGAGTTGGGTTCTAGTAGTTGTCAAGTTCACAGCTAGGTGTCGTAGACGGTAGCATTTGGTAGCGAAAGTAGGAACAACTGCAGTCCTTCTTTGAATTAAAAACAGATAACACAATTAACACCGGTTATCAGACAGATTGTACACACACCCAAAGTACACGGGGCTACATGACCGCGTTGTCGCAGCCCCTAAACTAAGGAACCAACCAACCAATAATTAAATGATAAATGATAAAAGAGACAATATCATTGATATGGTCACTTCATGAAATGCAATGGAGCCAACTAGATCTTGGAGGATGAACCAAGTGATTGAATGCAAAGTTAATCGAGCAAGCGTCTGGTAACAAATCAAGATGCATCACTTCAACAAAAATTTTCAGGAGACACAAAAATCTGAACAAGTTCTTTGTTTACTGACAAATAATATGCCTCTTCTATGAAAGTCGTAAGTGATATAGACAAATATTTCCCAAACTTTTCATAACTCATGCTGTTTTATTTTCCATTTTATTAGCGTTTTAATATTTGATGTGTCTTGTTTTGAAAATAAAATAACCACTCTCCCCAAGGGCAATAATTAAGACACGAGTATGTTTATAAAACGAGCGTAAGCGAGTCTTAGTTACCATTATAGGCGAGTTGAATACGACTGTTTATGTTCGACGATAATTATAACTTTATTATATGTTTTAATATAAATATTCATAAATATCTGTTGAGATTCAGTTGCTTGAATTTTGTGATCGGAGTGCAAGAGGTGGGTTTGACATCTCTGTTTTCCAAGTTCTTTGACTGACCGACGCATGCGCTCTGTGTTTGGTAACACCATATGTGCACCAGCATTCAGTCAAACTGTCACCGAAGTCGATTGAAAGCAATGCGCTGTGTAGAAATTGGAGTTGGAGATATTAAGGTACAGTGTTATTTCTTGTCTCATATTCACCAGTTTATTTACGCGAACATATGGACGGTGAACTTTCAATGTCGGTAATTTATATAGACATGTTGGATTTTGAACGCATGCGCGAAAGTATCCTTACCTAATTGGTCACACAACTGTTTCTTGAGCTCTGATTGGTGGGAGAAACTGTTTCATAATGAAAAATAGTGTTATAATGAGCCTCATTATGATACAGTTTTCAGATACATAATGTCTACATTTCGACATTGTTGAACATAAAGTCGATTTAACGCACTGGCAGCACACAGAGAGCGCCCTTTCGTCTGATGCACTGATAGATGCGCAATATACTCTGCCGAGATGTGTCTTGTTCTGATACTTTTTCATCTACTTGTCTTATTTTGAAACCAACCGACAACTTCAGCATTAAAAAACAGCATGATGTGTCCTGTTTTAAATACCTTTCTCTTCCCACATGTAAAGAGGGCATTTAGGAATTGTAAAATCAGCCGTAATCTCAAAATCGCAAAAATAGTAATGTATCTTCTTGATACCAGACGACTCCATAAAAACTTTACTTATTGAACGAATTTGACTCGTTTTCAGACTCGAACCCATGCCCTCATCCTTGTTATGGAGAGTGAGAGAGGCAGCTAGTGGTGGTGACAATGAGAATTGACTTTCTTTTGTGAAGGCCTTGAACTTTACAGGGAACTGAAGCTCGGGCCCGGAGTAATTTCCTGAGAGATTCTTTACGTCTAGAACAATGAAGCAACTGCAGGTGTCTGTGTTTACACACCGGTGAGCTCGCTTGTAATATAGCGTATTGCCTGTGATCGATAACAGCCACTTGTAAAGCGAGATTCCTCTGGCTTATTGGAATCTCTCACCCGCTCTGATATTCATCAGCTAGGGACAACTGGTTCACTTATTGCACCATGACAATATTATCGCACACCCTGGCTTGCCACGGTGGGTGAGTGGTTATCGTGCCGGACTACCAACCCCAAGATTGCAGGTTCGCTCCTGGCCGTGGTAAGTGATTTTTTTGAAAGGCGGCAAAAATAGGAAACGCATGTCATTCGATGTTGGCATGTCAAAGAACCCATTTGAATTCAGTAGGCCGAGTTCATGATGGCAAAATGTATCTCGGGAGTTTCCGTCAACACAAAGTTCCTCATTTCTCTACTAGAAAGCGCTATAGTGTTCAAGGAGCTTAGATATCTAACCTCCTTGACTTTCATGGTCAAAGGAACAACGAAATTCGACATGCAAGCTACCCTCTCGGTGTCAAATAACAAAGCTTGCACCCGGCACCTGAGGCTATACGATATTATTATTATTACAGTGATCATACAAGGGCGCTACGGTGGCGTAGTTGGTAGCATGCTGAGCTTCTATGTCCAAGATCGTGGGTTCAAACCTAGCCAAAGTCATTGGAGTTTTTAAGAGCGTTAAAAATCATTAGTGTGCCTTCCTTCGGATGGAAAGTAAAGCCATCGGGCCCATGTCATAAAAGTTATGGCATGTAAAAGAACCTTGCACTAACTACAATTGTGTGAAGCTAAATTTGTAGGTTAGATTTAATTAACGCTCTATTAGTTCCAACGTTCGCCGACAGGTGCCAGTTGTGGAGGAAACTAGTAGCCAAGTTCACAACTAGGTCTCGTTGACGGTAGCATTTTTAAGCAAAAGTAGGAACTGAAATTGATCAGCTGCAGTCCTTACTTGAATTACTGATAATACACACTAATACAGTCATCACAATTAACACCGGTTATCAGACAGATTCTATACACACCCAAAGTACACGGGACTACATGACCGCATTGTCAGAGCCCCTAAACTATGGAACCAACCAATTAAACAATACAATAACCAAATGTAAACACATGGATACGACAATGAAATGCATAGTTTGGAAAATCATAGTTGTCGACGACTAACTTCGTTCTGCATCAATGTCACAAAATAGCACCAATTCACTACCATTGAGCTGTTAATAGTTGGTTGCTTTTATTGGTGTTTGATGTTTCAGTCGTTTGATTGGATTGATCCACCTGTCCATAACCCCTTGTCCTGAGCTAATCGTTTCATCTCTACATAGCTATCACACCTTACATCTGAGGCAATCTGTTTAACATATTCTAATCTTGCTCTCATTCCATGCCCAAGGTCGCGGTTTCAAACCCGGTCGTAGTCGAAATCGTCGGATTTTTTATGAGTGTTAAAATTCCTCAGTATGCCTTCCTTTGGAGGGGATGTAAAGCCAGCGAGTTCATGTCAGAGATTTATGGCATGTAAAAGAACCTTCCACAAATTACACTTGTGTGAAGGTAAATTATTGGTTGGATTTGACTAACGCTCTTAGGTTCAAACGTTCGTAGTCAGGAGCCGACTGTGGAGGCATCTAGTAACCAAGTTCAGAACTGGTTGTCATTGACAGTGGCGTTTGGTAGCAAAAGTAGGAAATACTTGAAAATTGAATGTCTGCAGTCCTTACTTGAATTAAAAACTGATAACACGCTCTAATACAGCCATCACAATTAACACCGGTTATCAGACAGATTCTACACACACACAAAGTACACGGGGCTACATGACCACGTTGTCACGCCCCTAAACTGAGGAACCAACCAACCAACCTTGGTCTACCCCTACATAGATGGTAACGCGAGTTAAATTATGCATTTCATTGATATTCCGATGAAAACAACATTAAGAAAGCTATTGGCCGGTAAGTATCAATGAATGGGTATTTCTGCTAAATGAGTTTCCTCTGGCCAATTCAGAGGACATTGAGCATTCGGTGAGAGTCTCTTGCACTCGTATTTACAACAGTTGTGAAAGGCTCATCCACGAATCATCCATCGTGTAAGGTGGTAATTTTCATCCATGATGGTCACTGCATTTCCGGGAATCGAACCAGCGATCTCTGTATTGCCAACTTCCCTTTGCAGTCGATTCAACTTGGCTAAGTAGCCTACGTCATTACGTATTCTTACATAATATTTCAAGCCACTGCTCTAACATTTTTCTCTCATGTCAAGTTATAATATTGCAGTCGAAAGGCAGCGGCCGGAAATGAATGGAAGCCATAATATGCCTCTTTCATGTGGCAAGTCTACAGCGATAAGAGAAAGTGCTTCCATGTCGACTGCGAAGAAACAACCCGGTGGATTAGCATTGGTCAATACTCAGTGGAAATGTGAATACGAACCGACTCCTTCCCGATCGGGTTTTTACACATCCCTTCTAAATGGGAGCATTTCATTGGTCCGATTCTACTTGACCACAGCGCCACGATGTGGGTAATCAGCGCAAATACGAATTAAAGTCTTACACATGTTGAACAGTTGAGTGCGTCACTGGCTAAACGGTCCCCCGGGATCTGAGTTCACTGGCGGAGAGTAGTTATTTATTTTTTAGCCTATTTTCATTTTATGAAAAAGTAGGCTTATGAGATCACCTTTTGTCCGTGTGTGCGTGCGCGTGTGAGTGTGTGTGATGGTGTGTGTGTGTGTGTCCCCTAATAACTTCTAAACGGATGGAGCGATTAAAATGAAACTCGGTAAGACCATAGCACTATTCTGGATGACCCCGACTGTGCACTTCAAATTTTATTGTGTCTCAGCAATCCAACATGGCGGCTGTGCGAAATATTTCACCAGCATTCAGTATCTCCTAAACTATTACCGATATCACCTTGAAATTGTGTACGGTGATAAAGGGCACTACTAGACGTTCACCTATGAGACTTACAAAAACCTGGTGAATACAAAACCAACATGGCAGCCAAGCGAAGTTGCGACTTTTAAATAGACTTTTCTCGCGATTTAACAATCCAAACGTAATGAAACTTGGTACTGCAAATGTTTATACACATTGTAATGTACTGAAGTCTAATTTAGTTCAATTGTTTACATTACCTCAATAAGGCGGCTGTGCGAAATATTTCACTGACATTCTATATCTCCGAAACTATTACCGATATCACCCTGAAATTTTGTACGGTGATAAAGGATACTGATGCAAGTTCCTCTATGTAACTTTCATAAACCTGTAAAGTACAAAACGAACATGGCGGCCAAGCGAATTTGACACATTTTAATAGACTTTTCTCGTGATTTAACTCTCTGAGCGCAGTAAAATGTGGTACAGTAAATGATTTTACATATTGTAATGCACTGGCATCTAATTTAGTTCAATTGTTTACATAACCTCAAGATGGCGGCTGTGCGAAATTTTAAAATTAAGTTTTTATTTCTTGTGTCGTAATCATGCGATCGAAGTGAAAGTTTGAATAATGAACCTAGGCAATAATTGTCCTTGAATGGTACATAACTCTATGGCCTATACACATAACAATAAAAAAGGGCGAGCATCCGAAATATTTAGACGGTTCTCAATATCTACGAATCTTTTACAGCAATCAAACTGTTGTTTTTTTATGTTCATAGAGGCTATGAACATATGTTCACCTATAGTACTTTTAGTAATCTGGTGAGCACAAATCCAGCATGGCGGCGACGCGAAGTATACATATTTAAATGGACGTTTCTTGCGAATTAACTATCCGAGTGCAGTGAAACGTTGCACATTAAATGCTTATACAAATGTTAATCCACTGGCGTCTAATTTATTTCAATTGTTTGCATAATCACAAGATGGCAGCTGTGCGAAATTTTAAAATCTCGTTTTTACTTTTTGTGTCCTAATCATGCGATTGAAGTTTGAATACCACACGTACACAATAATCTTAATGTAATAGTACAAAAATAAAAATCCAACATGGCAACCATCCGAAATATTTAGACGGTTCTCAATATCTACGAATCTATCACAACCTTCAAAATGAAATTTTGTATGTTGATAGAGGCAATTAACGTGAGTAGGATATAAGAAAATAGGCTGTATAGTTCTTCACGGAACTACTTGTTATTTATCGTATGGAGAGCCTCCGTGGCTTAGGCGGCAGCACGCTGGCCTCTCACCGCTGGTTCCGTGGTTCAAATCCCGGTCACTCCACGTAAGACTTGTGCTGGACAAAGTGGAGGCAGGTTTTCCCTGTCACAAATTTCATTCCAGCAACACTCTCCACTATCATTTCATTTCATCTGTCATTCATTTACTCATTGCCCCCAGGGGAGTGCGACAGGCTTCGGCAGCCGGCACAGATCATATCCTCACCGCTAGATGGGGCTTTATTCATTCCATTCCCTGACCCGGTCGACTGGACGCGGATTGTGGATTTTCATTTTCATTTAGCGTATGGCTTTTAGTGGTGGGTGAGAAAGCTAGCCGCTACACCAGGAGTTATTAGATAGTTATTTATCGTATGGATTTCAGTGCTGAGAGTGTCCGAGGACATGTTCGGCTCGCCAGAGGCTGTAGCTGCTTCAAACGGACACCCATGGGGTGAGCTACAAGTTCCGTTGAATTTCAAGTAGTTCCAACTTTCACTACCAGATGACTTCGTAGTTCCGCCGCTTAAAACAATAACTAACATATGTCACTGACACCTTGTGGTGAATGCTAAAACTTTGATGGAGTGTTTCAACGAAATCTAACCTGAAAATTTAGCTTCACACAAGTTTAATTAGGGGAAGTTTCTTTTAAATGCCATAAATATAGGACATGGACAGGCTTTACTTCCCCTCCGAAGGAAGGCATACTGAAGGATTTTATCACTCTTGAAAATCCGATGACTTTTGCCGGGTTTGAACCTGCGATATTGAGCATAGAAGCTCAGCATGCTATCAACTACGCCACCAAAGCTGGTATACCACACAACCCGCCTTCTTGCAATATACAGGGGGCAACTTGAAAATATTTATTGATTTATTTAGCGTATGGCACATAAGAACATTAAATTATCACATACATGAAATTTGATAAGAATTCCAGCTATTAAAGTACACAAATCAAATCTACAAAATGTATATCTAAATATTCAAGTTTTTTTTTATGTAGCGTCCGTCGTTGCTGTTAAAAAGTCCTTGAAGTCTCCATAATATGCAAGGTTTGGGCTCTCGATCACTAAACAAATTGGGTGTTACGAATGCTAGACAGCTTCGTCGCCCCACGCGTGTCTCTGGCTATCCTGACTGTGTGTTACCAGCGATTTGCGCAAAATTGACGACAGGCAGTACAAAGAGACCGTCTCGAATATTCGTGGCCCTACTGGTGTTGGAATTCTCGAGAAGGTGTGAACCCTGGTCAATTCTGGAAACATCCATCGAGTCACCAGCCTCGCTATATAAAGCGGCCTCACCAGCGAGGGACGAACAGTGTTTTGAGCGAGTGTGTATACCAGTGCGACAGAGATTATTATAGTGAAGTGCTGTGTGGATTGCGAAACGCAGTGGACCGTTTTCCTAGCCTGCGGACGGCGAGACAGTGTACATTCAGAACACGTGAGTGTGGCTTGTTTACAAGAGGAAGAGTTGCGGTATTTCTGGCCGAGGACATGGACCTCATTACGGCAGGATTAACTGCATGACTGAGTGAAAAGGAAGTGTTCCAAACATGAGGGGACCTAGAGGGAGATACTAATTCCTTGTATCTGTTTATTGTGTGGTGAACTGTAACTTGCTAAGACCTGCAATAAAACTACTATTTCTTTAAAAGGACCATTGTGTTGTGCTTCTACCCACCGTAATCCAGTTAACGAAAGTGCCACAAGGGCTGGCACGTTACAAGGTGTTGCCTCTGCGGTGGAGTGGTCAGCATGATTAGCTGCCACCCAGGAGGTCAGCGGTTTGATTCCCAGCTCTGCCACAAAATATGAAAAGTGGTATGACGAATGGAACGGGGCCTACTCAGCCTCGGGTGGTCCAAATGAGTAGAAGTGCTTTTCCGTGGTTTCGACTTCGGGCAAATGCCACGTACCTAACGTAAGGCCACGGCCGCCTCCTTCCCTCTTCCTTTTCTATCTCTTCCCATCTGCTGATAAGGCCCCTGTTGACTTTGCAGGTTAGCTGCCACCCCGGAGGTACTGGGTTCGATTCCCGGCTCTGCCACGAAATTTGAAAAGTGGTACGAGGACTGGAACGGGGTCTACTCAGCCTCGGGAGGCCCAAATGAGTAGAGGGGGTTCGATTCCCCCTCATCCATCCTCGAAGTGGTTTCCCACTTCGTCTTCGGGCAAATGCCGTTTGGTACCTTCTTCAAGGCCACGGCCGCCTCCTTCCCTCTTCCTTGCCTATCCATCCTGACCTTCCATGAGGCCCCTGTTCGCTTTGCAGGTGAGGCCACCTGGGCGAGGTGCCAATCGAGGTATCCCCTCGATTAGATGTTCCCAGCTCTAGGTCACTGCCCGTAGAGGCGGTAGTGGTGAGTTCCCTCGCTGAGCCCGTGGATTCCACCAACCTGGAGGGTAAACGACTAAGAAGAATAAGAAGATATTTTAAAAACAAAATGGATCTGAACGACGTTTTTCTTCCGTTGACAGTACGGCAGCATAATATTCCTTCTAGGCGGAAGGCCAAACAAGATGCTGGGGAGGGAATTAGGGGATAAATTAGGTCCAGACCATTAGACATTTGTTCCATAATGTTCAGTGTTCACATTCTGAGGAAATAACAGCCCTTTGGTGTCCACATTTTTATCCGATTAATTCTTGGAAATCTCACTTCCCTCACACTTGATCACCGCTGCCGCAACACTACGGTACTTCATGAAGTGACGGGCTGGACTTCCCGTCAGATGATGTACAATGTGAATTACACTATGTGACGGCACAATTTAGTCATTTCACGAAACCACGCGTCAGATAGTGCAACTGTACCTTTTTACATCATATGCCGGCTCTTCATGAAGTGCCTAGGATTTTCATAAAAATAACGGATTTCACTACCTGAATACGACATATCGACAGTTTAAAATGCCAGGATAGACTATCGAGGGCCAAATAAGGCAGGCGAGCGACTCAATGTTGAAAACACGCCATAGACTAGAGCTTCCAAGATCACTATTTCTTTCTTGGTGTATTTGAAATGTTTTCTCCACTTTTCCAAACGTAAAGAACACACTGACCGTTTCTTACGAGGTTCTGGTATGGTGACACTACGTAGACCATATCCGGTCGATTGGTGGCGTAGTCGGTAGCATGCTGAGCCTCTATGCCCAAGGTCACGGGTTCAAACCTGACCGAAGTCATCAGTTTTTTTAAATTTAGTCAATTTACCCTCTAGGTTGGTGGTTCCCACGGACTCAGCGAGGGAACTCACCACTACCGCCTCTATGGGCAGTGTCCTGGAGCTGGGAACATCTGGTCGTGATGGATACAACTGGGGAGGTGTGATCAGCACTTCGCCCAGGCAGCCTCACCTGCAAAGTGAACAGGGGCTTAATGAGGGATGGGAAGGGATGGAAGATTGGGATGGATAGGCTAGGAAGAGGGAAGGAGGCGGCCGTGGCCTTACAGTAGGTACTGTACCCGATATCCGGATGGTAGGCTGTCAGATATCCGCCCCCTCAATCGGATTGCCAATAATCAAACGCACCGGCACAGCTACATCAATGAAAATGGCACTGACAGATACTATCGAGATTAGAGCACAATAGTTAACAAGAAATTATTGTGGAACTCACCAAAATATACGGGGGTTCATACTTACCTTTACTTACCTCTTAAATTTATCTCGGGGACTGGGTTGTCAACTGGATCACTTAAAGTATGCCCACACAATAACCTCCACCATGATATTTAAAATGAACCAGAACGAAGACGAGAAACTTTAAACTGCACAATAATTTATTTCACATAAAGAATGATAAAAAAAAAATCAACGTGGCAATCAGAAGCCATCGACCACATAACCATGTCCTCCTGTAGGACTTGTATTCTCTACATATAATGTTTCAGCTTTCTCAAGCTCATAGCAACGTAAAAATAGTAATGCACTGGGGATGGAAACGGGATTTGGGATGAGACACATATATCAATTGTTTTGCGTGTTTATATACTTCACATTTTATTTATAGCCACAAGGCTATTATGGAACGTCCTTGGCCTCAGTAACACAGTTGTCCGGGCCAGCTGCAATGCACCTGCATTGTCAAAGCGGACTCCCGTTCGTTCAACCCTAGCATAAGCGTGTTACCTCAGAGCTTGGCTCTCCCTTTCAAATACGTAAATGTTCACATCTCAACTGAAATATTATCACGCAAAAGTCTTACATGCTTCATTCAAACACCAGTGGATTACTCCAATAATCCCAAATCATGATTATTTGTTCAAACCACTTGCTTAACTAGCGTTGTTTAGAGTATAAAAAAACCTCTAAATGTTAATAACAAAAGTTCATTAATTATTTATAACAATAATAAATTGTTTATAACAATTTCAAATGACCATTGAAAAATATATATTCGCCACTCTCAATCCTTTTCATTTCAAATTATTTAACAAAGATATTTACAAAATTATTTACAATATTATATTGTTTACCGTATATTATTTATACAAGAAATACATTAAACCACACGTTTATCCGGTTGATAATTACTCAAATCGTGTTGATATAATCGACCAATGAAGGTTAGTTATATTTAACTGTCAAATTCACGTTTAATAAGGTTTAATAATAATTATTAATATTTGTGACGGTAACCTCCATTCAAAATCTTCCTCTCAAATTATTTAACACTCTTGTTAATTTTAACAGTATCTTCATATGAATAATCTTTCAAAGAACAAGAACAATACAATCAGCGGGAAAATACTTCGCTTATAACGCACAAAATTGCACAAAAATTGGCCCAAAATTCATCATATATCTTCATATATATGGCATAAAAATCTTCCAAACTACACACAAAAACCTCCACTTATTAATTCATCAACTTCATTAATTATTGTGGGAACCTCCTTCATTATTCAAGGGCATTATTCAACAGCGACTTTTACACGTCCACTGAACTAACGATTATACATCCATTGTTCCTCTTTAAAAATTCTTATATTCATCAATTGTAATAATGACTGTTATTATTTAACCTTCGTGGGTTTCATTCATGAATCTGATATGAAGTAAAAATTTGCCAATCACAAATAAATTTAATAGCAAATACGATTAGACACTCCTGCCTGGTCTATCAAAATTGAGATTAACATCTTTAAAGTAACGCAGTATAAAAATACTATCTTCAAACAAAGTTCATCTAAACTGCAAAATAGTCGAATAGAATACAATTAGATTGTGGAATGCAAACATTATTGTTCCAATCTAGAATTGAGAAAAACTCCTATCAAATGTTCATTACTATAGTGTATTCAATAAATTGTAATTAAAGTTCATATTTCAGAAAATTGTCTATAATGCAATGATAAATGTCTATGTTGCAATCATGTTCATAAGACGACTAGTATTTCAAAGATCGTCGATATCGTAATAGATTTTAACGCTCTAAAATCTTTTAATCATTCTTCTTTCTTGAGGATGACAGAAAATTGGTCAAAGTAATTAACTGAATAGAATTACTTTAATAAAAAGACACGCTGTCTGAATTCAAATCTGCCATAGCAAATCGTTAACTTTACAGTCAAATCGTGACTACAAAAATATGCAAATTACTGAAAGAATCTAAATCATCAGTCTCAACTGATCCAAAATTATTTAAGTATGCCAATGACATAACAATGTCTCAAAAATCGAAGAAAAAGGCATAAATCATCGAAGTGTACTGAGTACAGAAATATCAATCAAGAAAATGGGGCAAAAGATAGGACAGAAAATATGGGAAGAATGGTTGCTCAGATATCGCTACAAGACTCAAATAATACAAGAAACGTTCACGACTACCTTATCTGTTGATTGAAGATCTAGGGGAAAGTTTTCAAAGAAAACTGCTGTTGGTTCCATTTCACCAGCGTAAAGATGTGCTCCGTCCTCGAACTTGGAATCAGCGTCCTCGGAGAATCGAACTGCTTCCTCCTCCGAAATTGCACTGCTCCGTGGATACGAAAAACATCCTTCTGGCAAAACTCTTCTTTGTGCGCCGGGACAACCCTGGCCTCTCTTGAAAGTTCCCTGAAGTTCTTACAGGAATTCGCCATGAAGTTTAATGTAGTTATTTCCGCAGAAATATTCATAGTTGTGGAGTATGAAAATATTTCCACTGTTATCTGGTATAATTCAGCGATGGATTCACGATGCATGAGTGTAGTTGGATGTTCACTACATGCTCGCTTTTGTAGAAAGACGATTAACGAAGTTCCATGCTGTTACTTTACTCCAACGATATATGTCCCAATTGCATTAAAGCCTTAGCCTTCCATCTCAACTACTGTTATAATCATTGAAAGCACTGTAAGATTATAATGTTCCATAGTCGAATGTATCGTTGAAATACCAAACGTATTCTCCAATATCACTGTTGCACTCCACGTGTCAGCCGTAGTGTATAATGTGGAATTTAAACGTGTTTCTCAAGTGGCGAGAAAATCACTTTTGTCGGCAGCCTTAAAGTTTCAATATCTTTCGAAGTATAACTGCGAAATTGTTCAAATCTTGTACACACCTCAATGTTATACTGCCCAATAGAACTATAATACAGGCTGAAGTTAGCGCTTGATATCTTGACTGGTGGAAACGTTAATGTGAGCGTTTCAACTTCACCTAGTTTCGAGCAGCGTAAAATGGAACTGCTCCGAGTTCGTTCGATGCGCCATGCTTTAACCACGCTAAAGACAACTTACTTCACTGAATCACTTGAAAATAACTATATATCACCAGAAATATATATGCGATCTGACATATGAGATCTGAGAGCTCCTCTCTCCTGTGCACGACCTTTTATCAACTTCTTAAGGGGCGTATCCATCCCTTCCATAGCCTGTTGCTGCGTCATTGCTAGAAGTTTTAACTTTGGCTATACTTGACGGATTTTCAAATTTCAAAAACTCAAAATTAATTTCTTCAAAATTCCAAATCAATGCCATAACTGAAAATAGATTTCCACAAATCTGCATGCCAAAAGTAATCAAATATCGTGGTTTCAGCAATCTCCGTCTTCCTTCCAAACTATCGTTCATTGGTTCGAGTCTCTCCTCCAATAGCGTAGCTTCTTCCTTAGCACAATACCTTGTTTCCTGCGACTGCGTCGTAAATCTAAGATCTTTCTCGAACAAAATCATGACGTCACCAAGAATCTCAGCTCAATCAGCCTGCTTGCCTCAAGTCTGCGTCATCCGTGCCTACGTCATGAATATCCACGTCATAACTATGACATTCATAACTTTACTCATATTTTCCAATACAGCCACCGTGGTCTCAATATAATTCAATTTCCGGGGGCAGTACTGAGACAGTATTTTGCTATTTATTGGAACCCTGATATGACAGCGAGACGTATTTGGAAGTTATTGCTTGACATTATTTTGACTGTGGACTGTGAGGCACAGTTTGTTTCATATGCTCTAAGGAGATGGTTAGACTACTCCGCCACACTCCTGATCACGTGCTCAGCACATGCTTATGGACTTGACATTGCAACTAGTGGAAGGAAATATGAAATGATAATCGATTGTGTTCGATTGTCCACCTCGATATAGGTGTGATGCATCTTGGGAGACTACCAGCTGAGTGTTGGATCAGCAGCTTTGAGACGACACACACTTGAGTACAGCAATCTATGCAGTGAACATGTTATCGTTCGTATAAGGAAGTTCCGTGTATCACGCGTTATACGAGTGCATTCTACACGCACCGCGATTCGAACGAGTGAGCTTAGCCAACACATGGACTTTGTTAATACAGAATTCAATGAGGAAATCTGCTACGTATTTGTTTGAAATGCAAGAAAGCATTATTATCGACAACATTATGACTGGATATTCTTGTGAGAAACAAACTATTGGAGTAATGATGTGCTAAATATATCGTTCAGGAATGTAATGCAATAGCAGAGTTGATCATTTGGAATGACATCCTTTTGAACTCTACAAATGAAGAGAAAGAAAATGTTGAGAACATTAGTTCTAATCCAGTGACTTTAAAGTAGCCAAGAATGAAGAAACTTCTCCGAAGAAAGGAAGCTACTTTACTGTTAACGTCGAGGGAGCCTTGTGCAAGCATTATGCGGGAACTCCGTTTCGTGGACAGTAGTTTTCGGGTTAGGAGGAAGTTGGTTCGACAACTTGCGGATCCAGCCACGAGCTTCTCAGGGACGATGGTTCGATTCCTGACAGGAATGTATATTCCTATACATATTCTTCAATTTCAACTAGAACTTCGCCCAAGGTAGCTGGAAATCTTTTCTTCTCTTGTAGACAGTAGAACTTGTCACTTTTAGTTTGATACTTTTCACCAATATTTCATTAATTAGTATGAATTTCATTCAAAGGCTAGATCTGGTTCTCTTTTACCATTTCTGTCGGAGAAAGTAATTTTTTGTGTAGTTAACTGTAAACGTGATGCTATTTAGAGCATTACTTTGTTGCTTTTAATTTTTCAAATTTTGGAAATAAAACCAAGCATTCAATTTTGTTGGGAAGATATTTGCAGCATAATTAGGAACAAGACGACGATATCTTTGTATAAGAATAGTAATTAGGAAGAAGATGGCAACATACTCGTGCACTTGAACTTTTCAAAAATATTTGAGTGATACTATTCGATTGAACTTTTGACATTCTAGTAGAAATTCTTTCTTTTAGAAATGATAGTGCATTCTCATCGCTATTTTCCATGGTTATGGATTTATGGAAATCGTCCGGCGAAAACAATTGTGAATTGATTGCCAAGGCATTTGCAGCCTACTTTCATATATATTTTTGATTAAAGATTTTTCTTTAAATATTTTTGTTCAGTTTTTGCTTGTAATATTTCAATTCGTTTTTGGGAAGACTCTTGGATAGATCATCGTTTGATTTAATGGTTTGCGTGTATCTATTGATTTGATAATAGACTCCTTTCCATGATGTAAGTCTCACGTGTTTTCTTCTGAGTAGTTGAGCCATTTTTCGGATTTGGATAGGCGAAACTGAAACGACTATTTTGATAGTGTCTATTTACAATTTTTCTATCACATATAAGTCATTATGGAAATATATATATAAATATATTGGAATTGTGAATCAAATTTAACTGTTCACATTGTTATAACAGAATTTATCGTAGACTTTAAAGACGATTATTGTGGAAATGAATAATGCAATTTATCTAACAAATTGTTGCTTCTTGTTTAATGAAGTTAGAAAAGAAGTAATATGTGGCATTTCTATATTCGTTTATGATGGAGGCATGATATTTTCAGAGCAATTTCTGAAAAGTTTCAAGTTTAATAACGTTTGGGTTTAATTTTTGACAGCTTTGAAAAGTTGTATTGAGGTACTGCAATTTTGTGCATTCGATTTATTGTGTTAGTGCAGCTAATATTTGACATCATTGGATGGTCAATATTAATGCTGGATATTGTTCTTGTAGTCTTTTGAGAAGACGTTAACGTAGTTATTGCGTTTTAGTAAGAGTGAAATTAGCTTTTGAGCTATCATCTTTTTGGATTTGATGTTGTAGTTCTCGTGATTTGGAATCACGAATGTTTTTCATATGCTTGTTCTATGCAAGTAGCCCTACGTTTTATTCTTGCCTAGTAGGATTTGCCGGAGATTAATTGTCTATATCATGACACCCATATTCAAGTAACACAGATACTTCTTAAACAACTTAACTTATTCATGCAACATAATACATGTAATATTTCAGTAATTTTTGTAAAAATATACTGCATTCTTTGAAACTTATAAATAGTTAATGAACTATTTTCACAAAATGTAACACAATTTGATTATCTTAATTGATTGTTGAATTCATCGAATTAAGGAAATGATAACCATGAAACATACTTGTAAAATTAAATGAAGATAGGCAGCGTTGAAAACAAAATCCTAATTGAGGATGAAACTTGTATATAAAGTGTAAAATTTGTATAAATCTTTAAGGGTATAACATCAGTATATAATATAACATTATATTTTTTCTTGTTATTTGTTCAGCGATTGATATGAACAATAAGATGGGGCCTTATTGTAGGCATTTATATAAAACCATATTTTCTTTACTTGATTTAAAGATACTTTTCTTTAACTTCGTGTCTAATTGACGGACAGTCATTATTGATCAGTCAATAAATTGAATTTAATTTTAAAGAATATTAGAACGACTAGTGTTTTATATCAGAAAAGGGGGAGTGCGTTAGGAGGACCAGTGGGTGGTTTTCTTTGAGTTTGCTTAAACTTAACGCCCGAGATATTTTTATTTTATTTTAGAGTCTCTTGTTCGAGTTCTTTTGAGCTTTGTTTCATCGTAATTTTATACACCACTGGCATCTTCGTACCGCATTCTTTAATATCGACGTATCCTGATCCCTGGTTGATCCTAGTTGGTAGGTTTTTCAGAGGTTATTTGAGCCGGGAACTTCTAGAATCTACGATCCAGCCTTCCATCGGATTGCAACAGGTAAGACCACGTGGATTACGGGTACATCTATATATGGCGATCCAATCTATGGGGCTATCGAATTGGCATTCTCGATTTCTCCAATGCTAAACCCATGTGTGAGAATCCATTTTTATGAGATTATTGAGTTTAGCAGTTTTCGAACGATGTAGTCGTTAGCAAAATTTTCTTTGGCATTGCTACGATTATACACGTCGAATTCGTTGGGAATTCACGTTTCTTCAAATCGTGAAGATGAGGTTACTCAATCTACCTGGCATACAGATAGAATTATCGCCATTGCTTAAATTTATTTGTTTTGTGCGTGCCAAGTAAAAAGTAATTTGATTGATTACGACATGACCATAAAAGAGATTTCTAGGAAATTTTTATGGATCAGCGTGGTCAGATGGGACATGACATGGGGCTATTTTTCACTCCATGCTTGTCGGCCATTTTGTGTTCGTTACCGGCGATGACTTTTAGATCATCTGTAATAATAGAATCACTTTCTTTAATAATAATATAAATAATTCTTCATTTCAATTTTAATTTAAACCGTTTCTAATATAAATCACCGTCGTTGCATACCTCCTATTTTCTTATAGACTTAATTTATATAATAAGTTTAGAAGCAAAACAAAATTAAATGCTTGTATTGGTGAAAAGGGTCATTCTAAATGTGTCAACTCTGCTATTTATGTATTGCATTCCTGTGTTTTTTGTAATAGTATTTACCATGACAGCTGTGTCAAACGAAGACATTGCCAATATGTTAAGGGCAATGCAGGAGAAAATGGGCAGTCACGCTCATGAATTAGCCGAGATAAGGAGTAATTGCCAAACTAGTTTTGACAATATTAACTCCGTAGTCAACAAGAACACTGATTTAGTTCAGGGATCTGTAGGGGATATTAATCAAATGCACTTGTCCCTCAAATATCTTCAAGACAGTAATCGTAAGATTGCAGCTAATGCTAAAGATATAAAGGAAAAGATAATTGATGTAGAAACAGGCATCGACAGTGTGACAGCCGATGTCAAGCTTGTTCAACTTGACATTAGCAGTGTTAATGTAGAAGTTGGTCATGTTAGGTCTAATGTTGCATCATTAGAAGTTAAAATTAATTCAACAGAAGGTAAAATAGATGCCACTCAGGCTAAAATTGATTCAACTGAAGGCAAATTAGATGCAATGCAAGGTAAAATTGATTCAACTGAAGGCAAATTAGATGCAATGCAGAGTAAGATTAATTCAACAGAAAGCAAAATAGATTCAACAGAAAGTAAAATAGATGCCACTCAGGCTAAAATTGATTCAACTGAAGGCAAATTAGATGCAATGCAGAGTAAGATTAATTCAACAGAAAGCAAAATAGATTCAACAGAAAGTAAAATAGATGCCACTCAGGCTAAAATAGATTCAACTGAAGGCATTGTAACTGGTATACGAGTTAGTATTTCTACCATAAAGGAGGATGTTAGAAATATTAAATCGGAACTAGATAGTAATCAGAAAGAAAACAAAATTAGTTTAGATGCATTGCAATTGCAGTTTTCAAACGAAGCAAGTGCAACGCAACAAACTCTAACCAAATTAGAGGGTGATATGGCCCAACTTAAAGAAAAGGTTGAAGATCACAACAAGGTCTTGAGAAAAGATATTGAGATCGATCTCAAAGCCATTGTTAACGATCAAGTGACCATCTTAAGGGGGGAGATCACGAAAATAAATGCTGATGTCATCAAAAGCATTAAGTCAGATCTTGAATTAAAGATTAACAGAACAGAATTAAGACTTAACCAAGATATTTCCCAGGCTAGAATAGACACTGTTAAACGGATCGATTCAGTTCAGACTATGCAGGTCGAAAGCGTCACTGTTCTTAGAGAAGATTTGGAAACGCAGATTAAAGGCGTAACTTTAAAAATAGATCAAGTTAAGATAGATCTAAACTCAGAGCGTGAGATGAAAACATCCGAATTAAATGAAATTAGACAAGAGTTTCAAACGTTCAGATTAATGGATCATATAGATATAAACAAATTAAGAACGGAAATTAAGTCACAATTGGAAACGTTGGGGAAGCCTATAAATTCCGATGGGGAAGGAAAGGTACACCATTTCAAGGACAGGATGGATACCACAACGCCAGCTAGGAACTATTTAGCAAGGTTAAATAAGGCACATGAGACAGAACAAGGTCATGTTAGATCAGAGATCCCGAATGAGGCTACGTCAGAGATAAATCCCAGAGATTTTAGGATGTCAACGCCTAATGACAGATCTCATGTCACGATAGTGAGAAATTATGAAGACAAAATTAAGAAGTTTTCGAATACGGAGGGTTTGACTCCTATAGAATTTATTAGAAATCTACAAGATCACTTTGCGGAACACCATGTTGCAAGGGATAGAGAACTGCGGATTGTGGAGAAGCATCTGGCAGATGCACCCTTAAATTGGTTCCGAGCTTTCCGTTATACTTTCGATAACTTCGAACAGTTTTCGGAAGCATTCATCAAAAGATTCTGGTCGATAGAGATACAACACGCAGTGAGAGCAGAAGTCTATTCGAGGAAATACAGTAGTACTGGACCCACCAGTTACTCTGAATTCTTCACATCTCAGTTAGCCCGCCTTAGATATCTTCAACCCCCATTGAGACAGGAGGAAATTCTGGAGACAATTTCACGCCAGTTACCGGTGGAGGTTAGAAGGAATTTAATTTCATCAGGCGGAGAGGATTTAGCGGCAATGGACGACTTGTTGCGTAGGCTAGACCACACTTCCATGTCACCTATAATAGTCAAAAGCGGAAGGACGGAAACTAAGGCCGTGAACGCTGTAGTCGTTGACCAAACTCAACAGACGGAAAGGTCAAATAGGACAGGATCTAGATGGGAAGGTCCGATGAGGAATAGTAGGACGTATACTCGAAGATCCGAAGATAGAAACAACCAACGACCATATGGAAACTACCAACAAAGATACGATCAAGATCGGAATAGACCAAACCAAACCGATCGTGCTCAAGAAAGGTATAGACCTTATGAAAATAGAAATAGGAATGACAGGTACATGAACGGTAATCAGGAAAGAGAACAATTCCAACCTAGGAATAACAGGTATCGAGGTTATCAGAATAATAACCGATACTATGATAATAGGGACAGACAAGGCCAGTATCAACAACAGAATAGAGGTCAACAAGGGTTTGCCAGATATAAAAACTATAGAGACAAAAACTATTATAACCAGGAAGACAGAGAACAGTCTAGAAAGGACAGAGATAGGCGTGAAGAAAGGAAGGATCGAAGGGACACAGAAAGTGAACCAGAACCTAACACTAGCCATCGCACTAGTGATAATGAAAGGGGTTCGAAAGAAAAAAAAAACGCCAATTTTGAAATCCCAGTAGGATTAAACAGCCAGCCGTCTCCATTTGATATTATTATACAGGATGTTTATGAGGTCACGGACGAAGATTTGTTATTTGAAGAAATGGAAGGAATCGTGAGTGAACGTGCTGAATTGCCTATAATTGAAATCTCTGTGGGCAATCAACATTGCAGGTCTCTTATAGACATGTCCGAAGATTGCTTTTTGAAATTAGAAAAGGAACAACAATTTACCACATTGCCAGCTTCATCGATCAAAGTAAGAGGACTATTTCAAGATAAATCGATGAAATGCAAATTACAAGTCCAGCTGAAGTTCAGCATAAATGAAAGATGTTTTGAACACATTTTTGTGGTGCTCAAAAATATTAATTTTGAAATAATCCTTGGGATTGATTTTATTACCCGTGCCAGGATTACCATTGATATGGACAGGAGAATTATCAGGTTCCCAGAGAAAACTATTAGGAAGATAGTGCATGAAAATATTGATTCCAATGATGATGTGGAAAATTTGATCAGGGAAGAAGTTTTGGAAAATATTATAAATCAGGTCGAACAAGAAAGAGAGCATTATGCACTTAACGTCGAGGGATTTAAAGAAAAAGAAAAAGAATTCAAAGACTTGATCGAGGAGTTTACAGATATCTTCGATGATAAGCCAGGTCTAATAAAAAACTTCAAGTATCAGATTAGATTGAACGATGATACTCCATACCAGGCCAAATTGTATCCCATTCCGGATAAGTATTATGAAGAGGTCAGGGAGATCATTAAGAGAATGGAAGCAGAGGGAATAATTAAGAAACAAGCCTCTTCCTACTTAAATCCTATTACAGTGGTAAAGAAAAGCAATGGAGAGCTTCGTCTATGTTTAGACGCTAGGAAAATAAATTCCCGGATATTTTTAGAAATGGACCGACCGCCCAAAATCAGAGATTTACTACGGAAATTTAAAGGCAAGGCATGTTTCAGCGTACTCGATTTGACAGCATCTTTTTATCAAGTGGAACTTACCGAGGACAGCAGGCAGTACACAGGGTTCCTGTTTGACCAAACAACCTTCGTGTTTTGTCGCGTTCCGTTCGGCATGATTAATAGCGGTCCAGCGCTCATTAGAGCTCTCGACAGTAAGCTTTCCGACGAAGTCAAACGCAACGTCACATGCTATATTGACGATCTCATCATCGCTTCAGAAAATGTTGAAGAACATCTGAAAGAACTTAGGAAGTTATTCCTAGAGCTCCGAGAGGCAAATATCAAGGTCAACTACAATAAATGTCATTTCATGAAGGAACGGATAAATTTCCTAGGCCATACCATAGATCAACACGGTTATCATCCCAATCTCAAGAAGATTGAGGAAATTGCAAAATTCCCTAGGCCTAAAAGAATCAAGCACCTACGCCAATTCCTTGGGATGTGCCAATTTTTGAGTAGTCACTGCCCAGGATACTCAGTGACCATGGCACCATTATATGAACTGCTGAAGAAAAATAATCGGTGGAAGTGGACGGAC
Source organism: Meconema thalassinum (assembly GCA_946902985.2). Lineage (NCBI taxonomy): Eukaryota > Metazoa > Arthropoda > Insecta > Orthoptera > Tettigoniidae > Meconema > Meconema thalassinum. The sequence goes on from OY714911.1 coordinate 24,408,976, forward strand.
TTAACTGAGCAGGCCTTCGAGAATGCGAAGACTATGCTGAAGGAATGCATCAAGTTAGAGTATCCGGAATTCAGCCGCACTTTTTATATTGAATCAGACGCCTCCAGAGTAGGTTTAAGCGCGGTCCTGTATCAGAAGGATGAACAGGGGAATAAACACTACATTGATTTTTACAGCAGGAAATTAAGACCTCATGAGGAGAATTATTTTACTACAGAGCTTGAAGCTCTGGCATTTGTCTCAGCTTTGCAGAAATGGAAGAAAATACTCCTAGGTCATCAAATGGTAATAATTACAGATCACAGAGCTCTGCAGTTCATGCTTCAGTCCGATTTGTCTTCTGATCGTCTGACGAGATGGACGCTGTTTATACAGCAGTTCAACGCCACCATCAGACATCAGCCAGGCAAGGACAACCTTCTTGCCGATGCTCTTTCGAGAAACCCTTCTAACAAATTAGCAGTAAACTTGGTACAATTGGAGGAGGGAGATGAGGCAACCCTGGAAAAGCTACGCAAGTTAGCTGTGTCACAGAAGAGACACACTCCAATTAGGAATATGTACAGATATTTAAAGGGCTATATGGATGACTCAGATGATGATTATCAGGCAACTAGGAGATGTTCTGACAGATTCGCTCTCTGTGGAGAAGTTGTGTGTAAATATGTGGACAAGCACAAGAATAAACTTAGAATAGTAGTGCCTCCCAAATTGACTGTACCTTTGATCTGGTTAACACACAATAGTATCGGCCATGGTGGCTTGGATAAAACCATGAAAACACTTCAGGAGACGTTCTATTGGTCTAAATTACGTCAGTCAGTTGCCAGGGTTATTAGGTCATGTGACCGTTGCCAGCGGAGCAAATACCCTTCGGCATTATCTAAGGAGGAGCCGAGAGCTATTATTCCTTATAAACCACATGAATTGATGGCTTGTGACCTGTTTGGTCCTTGTCCAAAAGGCGCCAGGGGTAACCAGTTTCTTTTTGTTACTGTGGACGTGTTTTCGAAATTCGTCACCCTAGACCCATTGCAGAACGCAACAGCAGCTCAAGTTATTAGTCGCTTAACCAAGAGTGTATTCAGAAAAGCTGGAAAACCAGAAACAATTCTTTCAGACCATGGATCTCAGTTTACTTCCCATGAATTCAAAGTCGCTATGGAGAGATTTGGAATACGTCACGTATTCTCCAGCATCAGATATCCTGAGTCCAACAGTTCGGAACGCCTAATGTCAGAGGTTGCCAAATTTGCACGCTTATACTGCCCTCAAGATCATCCTAGTTGGGTAAAGTATGTACCTCTGATGGAGACATGCTTAAATACGACATATCATGAAAGTCTGAGAGATATTCCAGTGTTAGTTCACCATAATAGAAAGCCAGAAAGAGCTTGGAATGAAATAACACAATTCTTAACCAAAGATACTGAACCGTCAGAGCAGGAAAGGGTGAATAATGCCCGAGAAAGCCTGATGGATGCGGCGGAAAAAAGGCAGAAAAGAAATGAAGGAAAGCGCTACAACCCGCCTTTAGAATCTAATGACTTAGTTCTTGTACGTAAATCTACTAAGACTGATGCAGCGAAGAAGATTTACACAAAATTCAGTAGCCTGTACATTGGTCCCTTCAAGGTAGGCAGAGTGTACGGGAACAATAGTTACCAAGTCTTAGACATCCACACGAACGAGGAAATAGGAAAATTTAATGCGAAGAATCTCAGAAAGTACTTCAAGAAAGTGGAATAAGACGCAAAATTCTGTTCATTGACGAATACCTAGAATGGTGTAATAAAAGTATTCGCACACTTTTATTAGCTAGGTTGGGAGGAGGATGAGACAGTATTTTGCTATTTATTGGAACCCTGATATGACAGCGAGACGTATTTGGAAGTTATTGCTTGACATTATTTTGACTGTGGACTGTGAGGCACAGTTTGTTTCATATGCTCTAAGGAGATGGTTAGACTACTCCGCCACACTCCTGATCACGTGCTCAGCACATGCTTATGGACTTGACATTGCAACTAGTGGAAGGAAATATGAAATGATAATCGATTGTGTTCGATTGTCCACCTCGATATAGGTGTGATGCATCTTGGGAGACTACCAGCTGAGTGTTGGATCAGCAGCTTTGAGACGACACACACTTGAGTACAGCAATCTATGCAGTGAACATGTTATCGTTCGTATAAGGAAGTTCCGTGTATCACGCGTTATACGAGTGCATTCTACACGCACCGCGATTCGAACGAGTGAGCTTAGCCAACACATGGACTTTGTTAATACAGAATTCATTGAGGAAATCTGCTACGTATTTGTTTGAAATGCAAGAAAGCATTATTATCGACAACATTATGACTGGATATTCTTGTGAGAAACAAACTATTGGAGTAATGATGTGCTAAATATATCGTTCAGGAATGTAATGCAATAGCAGAGTTGATCATTTGGAATGACATCCTTTTGAACTCTACAAATGAAGAGAAAGAAAATGTTGAGAACATTAGTTCTAATCCAGTGACTTTAAAGTAGCCAAGAATGAAGAAACTTCTCCGAAGAAAGGAAGCTACTTTACTGTTAACGTCGAGGGAGCCTTGTGCAAGCATTATGCGGGAACTCCGTTTCGTGGACAGTAGTTTTCGGGTTAGGAGGAAGTTGGTTCGACAACTTGCGGATCCAGCCACGAGCTTCTCAGGGACGATGGTTCGATTCCTGACAGGAATGTATATTCCTATACATATTCTTCAATTTCAACTAGAACTTCGCCCAAGGTAGCTGGAAATCTTTTCTTCTCTTGTAGACAGTAGAACTTGTCACTTTTAGTTTGATACTTTTCACCAATATTTCATTAATTAGTATGAATTTCATTCAAAGGCTAGATCTGGTTCTCTTTTACCATTTCTGTCGGAGAATGTAATTTTTTGTGTAGTTAACTGTAAACGTGATGCTATTTAGAGCATTACTTTGTTGCTTTTAATTTTTCAAATTTTGGAAATAAAACCAAGCATTCAATTTTGTTGGGAAGATATTTGCAGCATAATTAGGAACAAGACGACGATATCTTTGTATAAGAATAGTAATTAGGAAGAAGATGGCAACATACTCGTGCACTTGAACTTTTCAAAAATATTTGAGTGATACTATTCGATTGAACTTTTGACATTCTAGTAGAAATTCTTTCTTTTAGAAATGATAGTGCATTCTCATCGTTATTTTCCATGGTTATGGATTTATGGAAATCGTCCGGCGAAAACAATTGTGAATTGATTGCCAAGGCATTTGCAGCCTACTTTCATATATATTTTTGATTAAAGATTTTTCTTTAAATATTTTTGTTCAGTTTTTGCTTGTATTATTTCAATTCGTTTTTGGGAAGACTCTTGGATAGATCATCGTTTGATTTAATGGTTTGCGTGTATCTATTGATTTGATAATAGACTCCTTTCCATGATGTAAGTCTCACGTGTTTTCTTCTGAGTAGTTGAGCCATTTTTCGGATTTGGATAGGCGAAACTGAAACGACTATTTTGATAGTGTCTATTTACAAATTTTCTATCACATATAAGTCATTATGGAAATATATATATAAATATATTGGAATTGTGAATCAAATTTAACTGTTCACATTGTTATAACAGAATTTATCGTAGACTTTAAAGACGATTATTGTGGAAATGAATAATGCAATTTATCTAACAAATTGTTGCTTCTTGTTTAATGAAGTTAGAAAAGAAGTAATATGTGGCATTTCTATATTCGTTTATGATGGAGGCATGATATTTTCAGAGCAATTTCTGAAAAGTTTCAAGTTTAATAACGTTTGGGTTTAATTTTTGACAGCTTTGAAAAGTTGTATTGAGGTACTGCAATTTTGTGCATTCGATTTATTGTGTTAGTGCAGCTAATATTTGACATCATTGGATGGTCAATATTAATGCTGGATATTGTTCTTGTAGTCTTTTGAGAAGACGTTAACGTAGTTATTGCGTTTTAGTAAGAGTGAAATTAGCTTTTGAGCTATCATCTTTTTGGATTTGATGTTGTAGTTCTCGTGATTTGGAATCACGAATGTTTTTCATATGCTTGTTCTATGCAAGTAGCCCTACGTTTTATTCTTGCCTAGTAGGATTTGCCGGAGATTAATTGTCTATATCATGACACCCATATTCAAGTAACACAGATACTTCTTAAACAACTTAACTTATTCATGCAACATAATACATGTAATATTTCAGTAATTTTTGTAAAAATATACTGCATTCTTTGAAACTTATAAATAGTTAATGAACTATTTTCACAAAATGTAACACAATTTGATTATCTTAATTGATTGTTGAATTCATCGAATTAAGGAAATGATAACCATGAAACATACTTGTAAAATTAAATGAAGATAGGCAGCGTTGAAAACAAAATCCTAATTGAGGATGAAACTTATATATAAAGTGTAAAATTTGTATAAATCTTTAAGGGTATAACATCAGTATATAATATAACATTATATTTTTTCTTGTTATTTGTTCAGCGATTGATATGAACAATAAGATGGGGCCTTATTGTAGGCATTTATATAAAACCATATTTTCTTTACTTGATTTAAAGATACTTTTCTTTAACTTCGTGTCTAATTGACGGACAGTCATTATTGATCAGTCAATAAATTGAATTTAATTTTAAAGAATATTAGAACGACTAGTGTTTTATATCAGAAAAGGGGGAGTGCGTTAGGAGGACCAGTGGGTGGTTTTCTTTGAGTTTGCTTAAACTTAACGCCCGAGATATTTTTATTTTATTTTAGAGTCTCTTGTTCGAGTTCTTTTGAGCTTTGTTTCATCGTAATTTTATACACCACTGGCATCTTCGTACCGCATTCTTTAATATCGACGTATCCTGATCCCTGGTTGATCCTAGTTGGTAGGTTTTTCAGAGGTTATTTGAGCCGGGAACTTCTAGAATCTACGATCCAGCCTTCCATCGGATTGCAACAGGTAAGACCACGTGGATTACGGGTACAGTACCATCCCGGCATTTGCCCAAAGACGAAGTGGGAAACCACGGAAAACCCCTTCGAGGATGGCTGAGGTGGGAATCGAACCCCCTCTACACATTTGGACCACCCGAGGCTGAGTAGACCCCGTTCCAGTCCTCATACCACTTTCCAAATTTCGTGGCAGAGCCGGGAATCGAACCCAGGACCTCTGGGGCGGCAGCTACGCTACGGAGGCGACATAAGATTTTTTAAGAGGTTAAAAATCCCTCAGTATGCCTTCCTTCGGAGGGGAAGTAAAGCCGACGGTCCCATGTCATAGACTTATGTCATGAAAGAGAACTTTCCACTAACCACAATTGTGTGAAGCTGATCATAGGAATGCGATAAGATACGGAACACATTCAGCCGTGTGCGAACATATGTGTGACGCAGGGCACAGCTTTACCAACATAGAGTCGGACCTTAAAATAATCCATCACGAATCGAAAGGCAGAGCTCTTGACATAAAGGAAGCAATCGAGATACACCTAGCCAAACGAAACAATCTCAACAATCTAAATGAACACACGTTCATGGAGAGCTCACCCCTCTTCACGCTACTAAAAACACACCCTGTCGAAAACAAAACACAATTTAGCGACACAGCCTAGCTAGATAAAAAAGGGGGGAAATTAGGGGTTTTTTAATAGGTAAATGTTATCTGGATCAGGTGTACGATGTACTTTGCTTCCGCAATAAACCAAGGCCCATATTCGCGGCAGTATTAAAGGTGCCGGGACGTCCTCATAAGACCGTCAACGCTTAGTTCGAATGGGTTATGCTCCACGCGTGGCGAGGGCCAATCCACGGTCTTTAATAGTTGTGGACCCACCTCATTCAATAACATACATCTTATCTAGGTTGGCAACACCTCACATAAACACATCGCTATCACTCCCCACAGCACGTAGGGACAGGGGGGGAGGAGGCAGGGGAAAAACCAGTCGTTAAGATAACCACCGCAGTCGACCGCACAGCGAGTTCCAGTAAGCACGAAAACTGCGAGTAGCTGTAATACGGAAGACAATCAGATAAGTAGTTAGCCAAAAATTTTATAGTTTAACCATAGTTTACAACCATATAATCTCTCTAAAGTACAATCTCCGGATAGCTATCACCATTTAGCATTTCACCTAACATATATACTGCATTTAGCATACACTGACAGTTGCAGTACCAAAACTAAATAATTGTACATATTGTAAATATTTTCACCTGTATTTCAAACATAGATTTTGTAGCCTAAGTGTAATGGATCTGATGATGATCGCTTGACGATCGAAACTGGTCATCCTAGTGTTTTATTAATCTCATGTAATTTATTTCAGGATTAGGGCATAACCCATCTCTTTTGGGTACATTCGTGTTGACCGACTGAAAAGCACTAAACTCTTGTTAAAAAACATACAAACATTTAATTACGCACATGTTAAAAACAATGCATAAAATTTGTAGGAAAAAATATAAATCTTGGCAGACTTATTTAAAAGAATATTATGATTAATTTTAAATCACTTGTATTTTCTGCCATAGAAGTTATAATAATTTAAGGAATGAGCGGTTGACCAATGGCTCAACAATGTCTTGCGAACACCTCCACGCTATCAGTCAAGCGCTCTGAAGTCAAGTCCGCTCATTCGTTAAATCAGATATACACATAATATATAAAGAACTAGATATTAATCACTGTTGTTAAATAAAAATATGGACAGGAAATTTAATAAAATAAGAAAAATCAGCATCTTAAAATCACGTAAATGTTTTCTTCATTTCAAACTATACAAAAAACATTAGATGGAAGTCCTTTCATCCCTTAAATATTTTGACCCGGCCTTTGGTATGCGAGCAGGAGGGTTATGGCATTTGTTTACGTCATTGGGGATAACCCCTTTGCCGACCCCTTGCTAAAGCCTGAGAGGAGTTGAGGAACTCATTTTTGGGTCCCTTGGAGGACCGAGTGTAATAAGTGGAAGGTTCTTTTACATGCCATAAATCTATGACATGGGACCGGCGGCTTCACTTCCCCTCTGAAGGAAGGCATACTGAGGGATTTTAACGCTCTTAAAAAAGAACCGACGACTTCGGCCGGGTTTGAACCCACGACCTTGGGCGTAGAAGCTCAACATGCTACCAACTACGCCTCCGAAGCCGCTGGTGATTTAGCCCGTCAACCTTTGGCACACTTGAGGTAAGATGAGGGCCCCTAATTTGTCTTCAACATTAGAATATCACCCTAGGTCTCGCTTTCCATAACACAATACCATCGGAATTGGAAGAGCAAGGAAGATAAATAGGACAGATGGAATCCTCTACCCACTAGGGGCTCACATCTAGTGGGAAGTGAGTTGGCGACCACGGGGCCCCAGCTGTGTCCGGCATTGCTTCCACTTACTTGTGTCGGGCTCCTCACCCTCTTCTTTCCTGTGGACCTCTCTTGGTCAACTCTTGTACTCTTCCAACCCCGACGGTATTGGGATGTCCGAGGCCTAGGGAGTCTTTCATTTTCCCGCCTTAATTGGCCCTTGTCTGATTTTTGCCGACCCTCATTCATCGAGGGGTCAGCCTTCATTTTATTTTCACTATATCTCTTGCCTTGTGCTCAAGATCCTCAAGAAAGCAGGGTGTATGTAGCCCCACCACGTATGGTGCACCCTGGATATTGCTACACCCTCAGGTGCTCACGGCTGGTGAGTTTCGGAGTTAGTGACCCTGAGGGATTCCTGAGCTGGGTCCGTTTTGTCTCCTTTTTTCACTGACCTTTGGCTGGGCCCTCTTCTCTTTCCTATTTGCCTTTCATGGCTCTCCTTCCTTCCAAGTCCCTCAATCCTCATTCTTCAAGGGGCGAGGGCATTTCTTTTCTTCCTGTCCTTTATTTGCCTTATCCTTTATTTGTTTACCATTTCTTCTTCTAGTTTGTAAGTCTGTAGTTAGTATTAGTTATAGTTTTCATTCTCATCTCATCTTTCACTATCACCCAAACCATTAGGGGCTGATAACCTAGATGTTAGGCTTGGTTTGGACATGGTTCCTGAAACACAATAATGTTATGAAAGGCTGAAACTAGAACACGGTCAATGTTCCAGGAACGGACTTACGGAACTTAGGTTCCTAGTAGGCGATGTAGTGCGCGGCGATCAATCGCCTCCTCAGGAAGTGGCGTGTGACTGTCCCCTACTTTCAGGAAGTGTTTGTCAAGGTCAATGTGTTCGTAGGAACCGGCTCTTTCCTAAAAAAGACTATTCCTGTTTCTATAAATATCAGGCCACTGTGCTATATCTGCCTCGATGGCCGTGCGAGATGAGAGCCTACTGCCCTGAAATAGCAACCATTTGTCAAGCACAGTCAAAATTACTTTCATGCTTCATTAGAATTTACTTTCTTAACTAAACCGGCCCCGTGGTGTTGGGGTAGCGCACCTGCTTTTCACCCGGAGGCCCCGGGCTCGATCCTGGCTCCGTCAGGGATTTTAGAAACTGACGTGAGGGTTGGAACGTGGTGCACTCAGCGACGTGAAGACAATTGAGTAGCTGTCTGAGAGAGAGTCAGCGATCCGGTCACGAAAACCAGCATTAACGGCCGAGGGTATCCGTCGAGCTGACCACGCGTCACCCAAATATCTGCAGGCTAAGTGGCTAGGCAGCGGTCGCTTGGTAGGCGTAGGTGCTTCATGGGCTCTAGTGCCAGGGGTTATTATTATTATTAAAACTAATATTGTTATGTTATTAAGAATTATCTAGGATTATCCTGCTGTTTAATATTTTGTGAAATTCTTAGATGAATTCGTGATTCGGCACATTTTGAGAAACGTCCATCTAAATATTTACATTTCACGTCACCGCCATGTTGGACTTGTGCTCACTAGCTTATTTAAAGTTCCATCGGTGAACTTATGTTTAACCTCTATCAACATACAAAATTTCAGTTGATTGCTGTCACTGGGTAGATATTGAGAACCGTCTGAATATTTCGGATGGTGGCCATGTTGGATTTTTATACATGTAGACCATAGAGTTATGTACTATTAGATGACGATTTTTGCGTAGGTTCATTATTCAAACGTTGACTTTGATCGTATGATTAGGACACAAGAAATAACAAGTTAATTTTAAAATTTCACACAGTCGCCGTCTTGAGGTTATGCAAACAATTGAACAGAATTAGAAGTCAATACATTATTAAGTCCATAAACATTTGCTGTACCAAGATTCACTGAATTCGGATGGTTAAATAGCGAGAAATGTCTATGTAAATGTTTCAAATTCGCTTGGCCGCCATGTTCGTTTTGTAGTTATCAGATTATTGGAAGTCACTTAGGTAAACTTTTAGTAGTGCCGATTATCACCGTACCAAATTTCATGGTGATATCAGAAATAGTTTCGGAGATACAGAATACTGGTGAAATATTTCGCACAGCCGCCATGTTGGATTGGTGAGACGTAATAAAGTTTGAAGAGAACAGCCGGGGTCGGCCAAAAAAGCACTATGACCTTACCGAGCTTCATTGAAATCACTCTGGCCGTTTAGATTTTATTAGGGACACACAGACACACGGACAAAAGGTGATCTCATTAGTCTATTTTTAGCCTACTTTCGATTTTTGCAAAAAATGAAAGTAGACTTATGAGATCACTACAGGGGGAAGAAAAGTGTGTCTGTCTGTGTGTGTGTATGTGTGTGTGTGAGTCTGTGTGTGTGTGTGGGTGTGTGTGTGTGAGTGTGTGTACTCTGAATGTCTGACTCCCCCTATCAATTCGAACACGGTGAGCGCAAATTGAACGAAATTTGGTACAAAGGTAGCACTAGCAAAGGAAACCTCAGTGTCATGTTTTATATCGCCGCCATCTTGACGGAAACGTAATGGCGGCCATACAAATGTTCAAAGCTTAAATCAAATTACGACTAACCTAATCATCCGATCTCTACCAAGTTTTGCAACAACATACCTTTATGGGGGCAGCATCCTTTGACCAAACTAATAGGTCATCAGCCTAATAGTTTGCGGATGGCGGCCATCTTTGTGTGAAAATCGATTGCCCCTATTAATTCGAACACGGTGAAACCGAATGGAACGAAATTTGGTACAGAGGTAGTACTAGCAAAGGGCACCCCAGTGTCATGTTTTATATCGCCGCCATCTTGACGGAAACGTAATGGCGGCCACACAAATGTTCAAAGCTTAAATCAAATTACGACTAACCTAATCATACGATCTCTACCAAATTTTGCAACAACATACCTTTATGGAGGAAGCATCCTTTGACCAACCTATTAGGTCATTAGCCTAATATTTTGCGGATGGCGGCTATCTTTGTGTGATAATCGATTCTCCCTATTAATTCGAACACGGTGAAACCGAATGGAACGAAATTTGGTACAGAGGTAGCACTAGAAAAGGCCACATCAGTGTCATGTTTTATATCGCCGCCATCTTGACGGAAACGGAATGACGGCCACCCAAATATTAAAAGCTTAAATCAAATTTCGACCATCCTAATAATTTGATCTCTACCGGATTTTGCAACAACATGCCTTTTTGTGGAAAGCATCTTATGACTGACTACAAGGTCATCAGCCCAATAGTTTGCAAATAGCGGCCATGTATGTGTGCAAATCCATTCCCCAGATCAATTCAAACACGGTGAAACCGAATTGAATGAAATTTATTACAGAGGTAGCACTAGCAAAGGGCACCTCATATTCATGTTTAATATCCCTATAGCACGTTGTATTTCAACAAGCAACTACAACCAACATTCAATTATACTCCTTGAAAAGGACAAAGAGTTATAACAATACCCATGCATTTAGGAGACAGTAGGCTATATGTTCTTTACTGAACATCTTGTTTCATAAATGGAAATAGACCAAAACTCACGCTAACGAAAAAAGTGCCGTAAATTAACTCGCAAAATAATAATAATAACAATAATAATAATTTCAGAACTATTTGCAGTCAAGGAGGTAGAGATGGGTTATCTCCATTACTAATTAATTTAGTCCTGGAAGAAATGATTAGGATACGGCAAAATGTGACGAAAGGTATAAATATTGGTAGATGTGTCCGAAACAAGATTCATCTTGATTCCGTAGCATTTGCTGATGTCAGACAAGAAGCAATTCATTCTATAGAAAATTTCCACGAAATTCCAAATTTAATTTAAGAAGACAAAGTATAACCATGAATCACCAACTATGGGAATGTTGCTCAAGTGGACGAATTTAAATATTTAGGTGAGATTATTGATTCAGCAGGGTTAAATTGGCAAGCTAACAGAAAAGGCCTACAACACTATAATAATAATAATAATAATAATAATAATAATAATAATAATAATAATAATAATAATAATAATAATAATAATAATAATAATAATAATAATAATAATAATATCGTATGGCCTCGGGTGCCGGGTGCAAGCTTTGTTATTTGACACCCAGAGGGTAGCTTGCATGTCGAATTTCGTTGTTCCTTGACTATGAAAGTCAAGGAGGTTAGATGTTGGATATCTCAGATCCATGAACTCTATAACGCTTTCTAGTAGAACAAGTAGTTCCGTGAAGAACTAAACAGCCTATTTTCGTATATCCTACTGATGTTAACTGCCACTATCAGCATTCAAAATTTCAGTTTGATTGCTGTAATAGATTCGTAGATATTGAGAACCCACTAAATATTTCGGATGGTCGCCATGTTGGATTTTATATATGTAGATCCTAGAGTTATGTACTGTTACATGAAGATTATTGTGTACATGCAGCATTCAAATTTCAATCGCATGATTAGCATACAAGAAGTAACAAGGAGATGTTAAAATTTCGCACAGCTGCCATCTTGTGGTTATGGAAACATTTCAAATAAATTAGATGCCAGTGGATTAACATTCGTATCAGGATTTACTCTACCAAGTTTCACTGCACTCGGATTGTTAAATTGCGAGAAACCTCCATGTGAATATTTATACTTCGCGTCGCCGCCATTTTGGATTTGTGATCACCAGGTTATTTAAAGTCCTATAGGTGAACTTAAGTTCATAGCCCCTATGAACATGAAAAAAATCAGTTTGATTTCTATAATAGATTCGTAGATATACAGAGACGTCTAAATATTTCGGATGGTCGCCATGTTGGATTGTTTATCGCATAGGCCATAGAGTCATGTACCATTAAAGGAAAATTATTGCGTAGGTTCATTATTCAAACTTTCACTTCGATCGCATGATTACGACACAAGAAATAAAAACTTCATTTTAAAATTCGCACAGCCGCCATCTTGAGGCTATGTAAACAATTCAACTAAATTAGATACCAGTGCATTACAATGTGTATAAACATTTCCTGTACCAGATTTCATTGCATTTGGAACATTAAATCGGGAGAAAAGTCTATTTAAAATGTTCAAATTTGTTAGGCCGCCATGTTCGTTTTGTAGTTAACTGGTTTTTGAAAGTCTTATAGGTGAACTTTCAGTAGTGCCCTTTATCATCCTACAAAATTTCAGGGTGATACCGCTAATAATTTCAGAGATATAGAATGCCGGTGAAATATTTCGCACATCCGCCATGTTGGATTGGTGAGACGTGTCAAAATTTCAAGGGCACGGTCAGGGTCGCCTGGAATAGTGCTAAGAACTTACCGAGTTTCATTGAAATCGCTCCATCCGTTTAGAATTTATTAGGGGAGACACACACACACATCACACACACACACACACACACACGCACACACACACGGACAAAAGGTGATCTCATAAGCCTATTTTTTCAAAATTGAAAATAGGCTAAAAATGAGGAACCTTGTGTTGGCGGAAACTCCCGAGATTAATTTTGCCATTATGAACACGGCCTACTGAATTCAAATGGGTTCTTTGACATGCCAACACCGTATGACATGCGTATCGTATTCTTGCCGCCTTTCAAAAATCACTTACCACGGCCAGGAGCGAACCTGCAATCTTGTGGTTAGTAGACCGACACGCTATCCACTCAGCCACCGTGGCAAGCTAACAGAACTATAAACTTGGAATAGATACTATAAAGGAAATTTATCAAATTTAAGACATTACTGTATAACACAGTCGACAAAACAAAATGTTGGTGCTTTTTCAGTCGGTGAACACGAATGTACCCAAAAGAGTTGGGTAATACCCTAATCCTGATAAAAATTACATGAAATTTATAATAGTAACTTTTTTCAGGATTAGGGTATTACCCAACTCCTTTGGGTAGATTCGTGTTGACCGACTGAAAAGCACCAAACTTTTGTTTACTAAGGGAACACTGAAAAATGGCTTCAAACTCCATAATAATAATAATAATAATAATAATAACACAGAAGCTCTATATGCATCTGAAACTATTATAATGGGTGGCAAATCTCGAATAAAAATGATCGAAAAACAAGAAGAAAAAAACAGCCTCAGGAAGATAGTAGGACCAAAGTGTGAGCATGTGATTTGGATGGGAAAAAATCACATGAAATTGATCAAGTTACAGATAAAATCACAGATACCATAAGCAAACGGTGATTGCAGTTTTACGGACACCTTTACACAGTGGATAATAACAGGCTCACAAAGAAAATGCTCAATGAAAAATCAAAACAACTGGTTAAAAGAAGACATAAATGAAATTGGTTGTCATGAACAAACCATACAACGTTCAGAAACACAAACTTCCTGAGAAGCCCACCCGACAAAATACAGGATGGACAGTAAAGGGAACACAGCCAGAGCATGAAGAGATATTGGGAAGGGAAGAAGTGACACGCTCCTTAGTTGGGCACAGTGAATCCAAAAACAATAATTTCAATATCAAAAAAAGCAATCCTTTTATTAAATAACTGAAGAAATGGCTTTTCAAACATATGTTGTAGGAATCGAAACCTCTTCACCTCAGTGAAACCCTGTCCTTGAAATAACTTGGAGAATTGAAAAAATGAAATGAAATGAAATTGAATTAAATAAATAAACAAACCAAATAAATAAATAAATAAATAGGTCTAAATAAATAAATGAATAAATAAGTAAATGATTAAATAAATAAATGAATAAATAAATAAATAAAATAAATAAATAATTAAATAAACAAACGAATAACTAAATAAATGAATAAATAAATAAGCAAATAAATAAATAAATAAGTAAATAAACATAAATTCCTTACAAGAAGTCAAAACGAGCCCCGTGGTCCTCAGTAGGCCCAAACGAAAAGAAGAAGAAGAAATAAATAAATAAATAAAAATAAATAAATAATTAAATAAATAAATGAATAAAAATAAATAAATAATTAAATAAATAAAATAATAAATAAAAATAAAAATTAAATAAATAAATAAATAAGGAAATAAATGAATAAATAAACTAATTAATATTTAAATGAATAAATAAAATAAAAAATGAAAAATAAATAATATAATGAAATAAATAAATAAATGAATATATAAATAAATAAATGAATAAAAAAATAAAAAAGTAATAAATGAATAAATGAATAAACAGATGAATAAGTAATTGCGGTGAGCAAAAGGAGCAGCGAAAGGAAGGGGTTGTTATTGGCGCCACTCCACGCTCAAGCACCGAGGGCGATTGTATCTGTAGCACGTGTTAAGAGGCCAGATTGACAGAATCGATGGTGAAGTCGACATATGCAGTAGCGTATCGATAGTGCGCCGGCGTCGAGGCGCGTGGTGAGGTGTATAGGAGGGACGGCGGCGCTGAGCGCCCAGTCGGGATGCTACCCCCATGGCTACCACACTTGTACGGTGCATGTGCTATCCTCGCGCTCTCGTCTGGATGTGTCTCCTCCTCGCAGCGCGCTCGGGAGGCGAACTCGTGGGTGAGCACGCACGTCTTGCTTCATAACAAACTCCTCAAACTCCCTCACAATTATCTTCTTTTACATACTAGAACGATTTTCCCCCATCAAATTAAGAGAAACCGCGAATAGAGCAAATAAACCATACATTTAATTTTGAATTTGTATCACTGCAAACCAAAGCAAAGTCATGAGTATTCTGGATCTCAAAAGTTATATAAAATTGGAAGGCTATTGTAGGAAACCACAGCTATATTTGTGACTTAGGTTTTATTTAAACACTCGTAAAATTCACGCAATAGGTGGAGTATTGTTAATAATCACTTTTGTTGTGCAAATAAGATCAAAATTTAATTACGCTCGGACTTTATAATTAATTTTTATAAGGATTAATTAAAATAGTAGGATTTTATAACAACCACATGCTGAAATTGTTTAAGATTTTTCAACCTTTCCTTATATTCTACACTTTATTTTTTTCTGAGATTTTGGATTTAAATATAATATTAATAGGAACAAAAGACATCATAATCAAATACAGCAATATACTTAACAGACATCAAGAGGCCTGAAAACAATTCAAAATTGAAGATTAATAGACACACCAACATTTGAGACATGTGTTTTATTTACTTTTAATGAAAGAGCGCAATGTAAAAAGAAGCCAAAACCCGTCTTAATATTCCCTTTGGTAGCCTTAAGAGACAGCCAGTTTTATTTTGGAAGATTCGATCTTTTTTCTTTTCTGCAGCTATTTCAAAACTGTTCAAAAGACAAACAAAAGAGCAACATATTCAAAATATACAACCTGAACGCCAATTTAAAGATCTGAAGCGATCCGTAAAACAGCGCAACATGCTAAGTTCTGAAGTTCTGTATTTCGTTTACTTTCATGCTCTTGAGTTTTGGAATTCATGACCACAAAAATGTTGCACAATTGCAGTAGGGTAACATAATTTCCCTTTATACTGAATGAGCTTTCAGTATTTAAGACAGTTTAAAGGTAAGGCAGGCATGCCAGACTGTAAAATGTATTAACAGCTTTGACGAGTTCATTTGAGTATAAAACGCGGCGGTTATTGACTTAATTTGCATAAGAATTCCTCCGTGTTTTCTGAATCGTACCTAAAAGTTTGACAATTTCAATATCACTGTGCAACGCTCTGAATTCCGACAAATATACCTCGAGTTACTCAAGACATTTCAATAAATTTTGGTAAATGCAATATTTGAATTAATCTTAACATTTCATGACTTTATTACTAAACTTATTGAATTCCTCAGTTTCCAAAGTAGCGATGTTACACACCTTTCAATAATGTTGACTCTCAATCCAAAACACATAGAGCAATATTTAATGATGATGATAATTGTTGTTTTAAGGGGTCTAACATCTAGGTTATCGGCCCCAAAGCAATATTTAAGATGGACCAAATATAAAAATTCAGTGTACAATTAACTAGAATTCTATGTTAAAATATAAACTATACATGTTGACTTCATATGATGAGACCATAAAGTGCGAATGGGTGAAGAGAAATTACTAGTGAGACGAATGAATTGAGATGCAGGTGGTAGAACTAGCAGACACTAATTCGCCTTGGTATTTAAGTATTCCAAGATTAGACGTGGCCACAATGGCAACTGAAAATAGGGAATCATTAGAAATACATAGTCGTAGTTCAATTGCAAAAGTAGATGAAAGACTTGAATCCGTACAAGCTGTAAGGAAATTGAAAGCACACAATTTGGTAGAATTCAGACAACTTTTTATTGATTTTTATCTTGGTTTGGGATTGAAATTTTCTGGATACCATCGATAATCTACTCACACATTCAGGTGTCAGATATAAGAACAAATAATGCTTATTGTGAAACTGAAGTACGTTTTGCAATGTTATTACCATTATTAAAATCACTTGAGACAATATGAGGATAAGTTGTCTTCCAAACTCAGGATTCAGGATTCAAGACTCAGGATGTGTCTGTAATTGCGACAGCCTTGGGTCAGTAGTGCTGTTTCCAAGATAATGATGACATCTAGTGTAATATTCTGGCACTCGGCTATCACTATCGCTACATCAGTTATTATTAATATGAATCTAAGCTAAACTTAACACTTGGACATTTTGAAAATGTAGCGAAATCTTTGCTAAACAACCCCCATTCTTTTTTGAAACACAAAACATTAGACGCACACAATTAGTAACTTTAAGGTATTTTTCTGACGAGTTTTTAATGTTGAGTCTTTTTTAGCACAAATAATGTTCTGCACATTAATTGAATCAATAGATACAGGATCGTAAGGGAATTTCAGACTTTATAAGCCGGATATACTGTGCATGTTTGAGCATCATTTTGTTTATTGATACTTTGTCAGATATATCTCGTGTCTGTGCTAAGAAAGAGTGTGTTTACAGGACTCCTATAGAGTGAGAAGTTGTAATATTGCAACCTTGCGATGTTTCATCACCCATTTTGTTGTAGAAAATTAGTATTTCTGTGTTGGTATTTGTGTTGAAATGTAGTGTGAGCATGAAATAGTTTCCCTTAGAGTACTGATGGGTCTGTTTTGGAATCGTATAACGAGCGTCTACGACTGAAGATATATATCTTCTGACTACTGATACACGTTTTATGTGTTATATGGTGTGAGAAAAGCATTCACACAAATATTCGAACTTGTTTGTTCCTACCATTTATGGATGAGCTCATTTCCACAGTGGATATTTTTAGACTTTGTGTATTCTTTTCTTCGTTAATTTGGTGTGGTCTTAGTGACTATAACGATGTGCTAGTTATGGTTCCTCTAGGCAATTATCATAAACGATCACTGTGAAGAGAAACCCAGAGAGTCCTAATTGATCCTTGGACGAATAATGATGGTGAGTAAGTTTTGAAGCGCTAACTGGAGGGGGATATACGACATAAAAATATAACGTCTCTTTCTTTACAAACTAGCATGGCATTATTCCACGCGAAAATATGCCCAACCCTAACGTATGGTCATGAGGTGATTTGTAAAAACTATCCGTAACGGATCTAAAAACAATAGAGAAAGTAAAAGCCAGATTCTTAAAACTAACTCTAGGAATAGCAAAATCATCCCCATCCAGACTCGTCTACGAATTAGCGAGAGAACTTATGTATGTACAGGCCCTAAGAATTCAGTTATCTCTGCCAAACACTAATCCAGCGATGTCTCTTATCGAGACCAGGGTAAAGTAACGCCAAGAAATGCACATATAATTTTACTCTACAGACACAATTATCGACAGGAGATGGGCGAACGGAAATCAAAAGTTAAGGAATGTCCTCACCAGAATCACGATTCACAAAATCTGTCAAAACAAGAAGTGTCATGAGCCAAACGACAATTGCGTGTGTGTACTGTGCAATCAAGCATTTGACTGTAGGTGCTAAGAGGGAAATATATTTGTGGAATTTTGCAAGAATTAAGTATATTGGCATAATGTATAGACTATGATCTTCGTAAGTACAATCTAATGCTCGTTTGAGTGCATCTTAATATTTTAATGAACAATTTATTTTCTTCCGTTAAAATAACTTCTAATACAATAAAGTTGCTCAAACGTACGCATAGTCAGAGGTTCCTAAAAATAGGCGTCAGTTTTGTACCTTGAAGAGAGAGAGAGAGAGAGATATGGAAGGTTAAAGCCATTCTTCAGTGTTGCCTTAGTAAATAAACGTTTGGTGCTTTTCAGTCGGTCAACACGAATGTACCCAAATGAGATGGGTTATTCCCTCATTCTGAAAAATTACATGTATTTAGGTCAATTAATCTCATGTCATTTATACAGGGATTGTCCCATCTCATTTTGGTACAATCGTGTTGATCGACTGAAAAGCACCAAACGTTTGTTTTTCTTTTCTTAAAGTTTATTTATTTATTTATTTATTTATTTGTTGTCCAAAGGTAACCTCAAGGGCAAAGTTTGTACGATTGGTAACATAGAAAAACTGGGTCCACAAATCAAATTTAAATATCCCTCCCTATATTATTCTGCTAAGGTCCCATTCCAGTTTTGTACCGAAAATAAGGTCCCATTAACACCAACCTACACATACGGGGTTCCTACAGATTCAGCATAACCCAATGCGTAAGCGAAACGCACTCACTTACTCTTTAAATGCCTCACAATTAAATAAATACCTTAAAACATGTATATTTACCATGAAATAATGAAAGAATGCAACACGGTAACCATGGTAACAGAATCTCACAGGTCCATCTATTTCTGTTAGACGCAATGCAATTCCAATTATTACATTACTGTGAAAGTTTCCAGACGGTTATAAGGTTATCACTGAACCAAATTAAGCTGTACAATTCATCAATACATACAGTATAATGCGCTTAAGGGGGTCAAGGGGCACTCTAGAATTTTTTCACACAATTTTCACGTGTGAGTGTGGTACGAAAGCTCTTTTTCACCTGACTATGAACGGTCTCCGAAAACCACATTTAAAGACCCATAAATTAACAGTGTCTGTGATATTCCCAGAAAACTAACTTCGCTCTGATATACCTAAGAAGGAATGACAAACCCCTAACCACTGCACCAGTAGCTGAATTGATAAAGTCTGATTATTCACACCAAGGATAAATCAGTCATAACATTCATGATTGAGATGTTGCTAAGTGTACTCTTTACAACTAGAATATTCGCGGGCGAAGCCGTGACAGGTAATTCTAGTAGACTACAATTACTTTACACTGTTCAATTTCATTAATTTTGTAAACTCAATATGAGAATATTAAAGTTCCTTCTACTTATATTATAAAACTCGAGCATACAAGAGTGGGTCATTTCGGTGATGGGAAAGAAGTCGCATGAGGTAATAAGCCATTTAATTTAAACCAAACTTAGGGGTTGCGTTGTGTGCTGTATGTCTTGAGGTGTGATTAATGTCACTTTGTTGTGCGCGTGTGACATCAATATCGCCGGTCATTTTAAAATAGGACTGTGCGGTTTTATTGACATCTGCACTGTGTTTGTGATCGGTGACAATAACACGCTGTCAGCACCTGGCCTGCTCATAAAATGTATTTCATTCCCGCAGTGTAAATCACGGCGCGTGCAGTGATTCAATATTAGATGAGCGCAGCTTGTCGCAAATATTGTAAATTTAATTTGTGTGTTACATCAGCATGTAAATGAACTCCAATATTAGGTTTAGTAGCGACAAGCCAGTTTGACGAGCGAGTGGCGATAACAAGGGCGTTGGTGGTCTCAGGTTCGATTAATTATTTGCTCTAAAGATTGCATTTGTCATGAGTGTGAGGCTGTAGTAAGTATTGGAGGTTAGAATAAGGAAAGATAAGAGAACGTTCATGGCATTTGTTGACTTAGAAAAGACGTTTGATAACGGTGATTGGAGTAAGTTGTTTGACATTTTGAAAAAGATTGGAATAAAGTACAGGGATAGGATGGCGATCATCGATCCATACAGAAACCAAACCGTAGTTATTCGAGTCGAAGGACATGAGAGAAAAGCTGGTATTTATAAAGGTATACGGCAAGCCTACAACTTATCAGTCTTACGTTTCAATCTATATATTGAACAGGCAATGAATGCAATTACAAAAATATTTTAAGTAGAAGTAGAGATTGAAGAAGAAATAATTTCAACTCTGAGATTTTCTGATGACATAGTCATCTTAGCCGACACACCAGATGATTTGAATGATTTTTAAATGGTATGGATTTTACTTGAGGAAAAAATTCATGATGAAAATTAATAAATGTAAAACAAAAATATTCCAATTCGCTTGGCGTACTTTATCACAATCAATGAAGCTCATGGGGAAACTCTGGAACGTGTAGGTCACTATTTGCCTCATCAAGGTTTCAGTCATGGCCAGTTATATATTGTGAAGTCGATCCTTCGACGCCCTTAAAGTTGCAACAGTGTCAGAAAGTAATCCTTCAAAAAATGCATATTAGAGCATCCTGCAGTAAATATTGTCTCAATGACCGTCATGTTTTAACGCGTATCAACTAGTCTTATTTAAAATGCTCATTGTCCAGCTTCAACTGAGAATGTCAGTAACAAGACGCTACAAACTGCTATGGACACGATAGTTCATGTGTTAATGTAAAATAAATGATAATCTTTGATTAGAAAAAACAGCACGCAGCAGAAATTATAACCCAATTTATAAAGGATGAAACAGTTGATCCATTCTGCGAAATTCGATATTGTGAGATCCTAAAGCAAGATACGGGAAGTAGTGAAAGAGTAATTAAACGTAAACGACATGGAAATTAATGCAGAAATAATCAGGGATTTAAAAATACACGGGCTCTTTAGTTTGTAATATATTCCATTTAGCGTTCACTTGAGGAGTTGTACGGTGGGAGGGGACGATACAACTGTGTGCTCGCTGCGATTCTACCAACAAGCTGGATCCACACGTTGTACAGTCCCAGTGGTAACTAGAGTGTGTTGTAATATCCGGTACAGTCTGAGATCACAGCAGCAATGCTTACTGTTGTCTGGTGAGATTCTGCCAACAGTCTCGTTGTACAGTCCCAATTTATAATATCCGGGTGGTTCCAAGATCTTCTCAGAATTTACTCTTGTCCTCTTACGACCCCGACGGTATTAGGGTATCAGAGACCTCGGGAGTCTTTTCTTTTCCCGCCTTAATTGGCCGTTCTCTCATTTTTCCTGATCCCTCATTCTTCTAGCGATCAGCCTTATTTTTCTTTCCGTTATATTTCCTTTCCTCTTTAAGATTCCCGCACTGTATTTGTGAATTGGCTCCCCGTGTTCCTAAATTACATTTTGTGAATTTTTTGAATCTACGCTACATTTTTTAAGTATTTTCAATCCATATTGCATTTTGTAAGTATTTTCTATCTAAATTGCATTTTGCATGTAGTCTATTTTCAACCTCAATTGAACTTTGTAAGGACTGACACTCTAAATTGCTTTTTAGTAAGTCTTTGAATTTTTGTGAGTATTTTGAATTTCAATTGCATTTTGTAAGTATTTTCGATCTAAATTGCATTTTGTAAGTATTGTCATTACAAATTGCATTTTGTAAGTATTTTGAATCTAAATTGCAATTTGTCAATTTTTTAAAACTTTAATCAGCATTTTGTGCGTATTTTCAATCTACCGATGCGAATCTCTCCTGACATTGTATTTCCAAACGTCGCAACGTCTCCCATCTATGATCTAAACCTCATCTCTAAAGTTGAATGTTGGTTTGTTTGTCTGTCTGTTTGCCTGTTATTTATACAAATCTACAGCGTTTCATCGATCTGAACCAAATTTTACGTACTTATCCTTTGGAACACTGCGGGTAACACAGCCCTCTCCTTTCTCTATATTTAGCCCCTTGAGCACAAATCTACACCAGTTCACCTAAAGTATTTATTATCATACATGAAAGAAAGAAATAAATCCAACGGGCGAAGCCGGGCACTAATGCTAGCGAATTTTATATCACGCAACATTCTACGCCCTGGATGTTTTGGTCTTGTAGAATACACCTTGAATCTCTCTCTTGTCATCGGTGCTCGCTAGAACGACAAACGAGTTGTATTTCTGGAAATATATCCGCATCATTGGGTTTTCCGTGGTTTCCGTTTTCTACTCCAGGCAAATGCCAGAATGTTACCTGACTTAAGGCCACGGTTGCCTCCTACCCAAATCCACCCTCAATTACAAATGCACACACTTCGTATAGGCATCGCAGTGATACAGGTTATCAGACAATCTCTACATACACCCAAGTACACGGGGTTACATCACCATGATGTAGTAAAGCCCCTAAAAGCAAAATATTTCTGGAAATCCATTCTCATCTCTTGAGAAATTTCTCCAGAACAACATAACTCACCGGCAGAACAGGATTATAATTTAATATCATGTAATGTAGTTGTTGCTTCCAACGGTGGGAGAGTGGTTATCGTGTAGGACTACAAACCCCAAACTTGCCACGGTGTGTGAGGGGTAAACGTGTAGGACTACCAACCCTAGCTTGCAGGTTCGCTCCTGGCCGTGATAAGTGATTTTTGAAAGGCGAAAAAATCACGACACGATGTTGGCATGTTAAAGAACCCATTTGAATTCAGTAGGCCGTGTTCATAATGGCAAAATTAATCTCGGGATTTTCCGTCAACACAAAAGTTCCTCCATTCTCTACTAGAAAGCGCTATAGTGTCAAGGAGCTTATATATCTAACCTCCTTGACTTTCATAGCGTTCCAAGGAATGACAAAATCGACATGCAAGCTGCCCTTTGGGCGTTAAATATCAAAGCTTGCACCCGACAAAAAAGTAGTTGTATGATTCGAGGAGCTTGGACATTGTGGTCATTTAGCCCCATGTTTTTGGGTGTGTAAAAATTACCTGATCATTTGTGTTATTGTGGTGTCTGTAGTAGTGAGTGCATTTGTAATTCAGGTGAGAATTAGGAAGGAGGCATACGTGGCTTTAAGTTAGGAACCATTGCAGCATTTACCTAAAGTGGAAGTGGAGTGCCATGGAAAATTACTTCCAGGATGGCTGAGATGGGAATCGAACCCATCTATTCTCACTTTTGCCTCACGGGGCTGAGTGTACCCCGTTCCAGTGCTCAGACCAGAATTAAATTTTACTGGCATAGCCGGGGATTGAACTCGGACCTCCAATACGAGAACCAAGGATACTACAATAGGTGGTGGACTTAGTTTCAGATGTATGTTGTGCACTTTTGAAATGGAACGGGTGCGTGGTAGTGAAACGGTCTTTCCGATTGCTTCTCACCAAGTCAAGTCGGCTTCAGTCTCCTGTAAGTGCATGTGGGATTGAGGAGGAGATCGACACGTCCGGTAGTTCGTATTCCACGACAAAATGATGTTCCTTGGCTTTCGATTGCTAGACTAAGTCTCATGTAAAGTTACAAGCTTCCTTTTGTTCACAGAGCGTATCTTCTCTCTGCGAGAAGTTTCCATCAAACTGCACAGTTATATGATCCCCGATAACTTTTAATGATAACCTCTCTCGGAAATGTCCCAGTTTGTGGATGTTAACTTGTTAAATCACTAGTTTTAAACTCGTCATCCTTGTTTTACCTCATCAAGACTAAGTTTCTTCACTTTAATTGTAATGATATGGGCCTAAATGACACCATCCGGAAATGAAGGATTAACTTTTATGGGCATGTAGAGTGAACCTAGCGAGACAGATCAAGTGCATCATTACTTACTTTCAGGAGAGGAAAACCAAATGAGCCTGGTTCATTGAACTGGACATAGATCTCAAAGAAGTTGGTTCTATCTTAGCCATGAGAGGAAGGATGTATCGTAGTTATAAGCTATGGGGTCTTCTTTTAATGGGGATTCCGAGCCATCAGACGTGATATTTCACCTGGAAAACGTCACACGTTAACCATGAATCGAATATTCAATCCATCTTGTTGAGAGGTGCGAAGTTGAAGCATTAGGTTTAGGATGAAATAAAGGCGATATGACTCGATTTTAGCCATTTATCCTGTTGAACAAGAATTACTTATCCATAGCCTAATGTAACTTTGTGACTAATAGTTCGAGACGTACAGTGATACAAAATATTCGTTTCTAGACAATTTGTCCCGTTATGAAGCTTTGAAGTAAAAAGAATGGCTGGCATATCATCTCCATAGATAACGATGATATTAGACTGCAAGGTATCCCACTACTCCATGACCTCCTGAGTCATACGATAAGATGGTGACTTTACTATAGAGGACAGCCATGATCTGCTCCATCACATCTGTTTAGGGTGTTTAGTTATGTATTTATATCGCCTCTCCAATGATTGTAGGAGTTAAATGTTTCAATCTGTTCAGTCGCAGCAGACGTCTCTGGTTGGCAAAGATCTAACTGTTTACGATGTTCCTTGACTCTTGTTTTGATTCTCCAACCTGTCTGTCCAACATATACGTAACATTCTATATATTCCAGCACAGTTGAGACCAACTGAATCATTGATCGATTGCAAAGATTTGCCTACGGATTTGAATATGTTCTTGATACTGTATCATCTGAGAATATTGTTAGCCCTATTCATGACGTATGGCTGAGGACAATTCCACAGAATTATTGCCCGAAAATATGATTTCATCCATGGAGGTGATGTGTAATTGTTGACTTATTTCTTTCTAACCTTGATAACGTTACAATCTGTTATTATGGATCTAATTGGTTGAGATAGGATGTCTTCTTGATATGTTGCAAAAATATCCGTAGCCCTTGATTACTATCATAAACTGACCAGCAAACACAGTTCCCCTGAGTGAGTTTTGCTTAGACCACCCACAATGACTTTATGTCTGAACAGTTAGCTACGATATCCTTCAGAGAGAGACCATACTACTGTTATGTCTGTGTCTCGCTATCTTGAGCCACTTAATGCTGCCAGAAACGCTAATTGTCACATTTACATACAGTAGTAAATGCTTTGTCGTTCACTTCAATTGATACCAATTTCCTTTAAGTGATATTTCCATCTGATTAGTCAACTATTACAAGAGAGGGAATTGCCAAGTACCTTCCATAGATACAACTGTGTGTCGGACGCTAATTCTCCGTAGTTTCTCAAAATATTAATAATAATAATAGAATCACCTGTAACAGATAGAGCAGAAGATCAACATCAAAGAATGCAAAATGAAGACATTACACCACAGTAATCAAACCTGAAGCACTGTTCGCCTCGGACACCTTCATCGTTGGAGGCAGAACTCTCATTGAAGACGTAGAGAAGCAAGAAAGAAATATATTGAGGACAATCCTTGGTCCAGTCTGCTCAGAAGGAATGTGGACGAAATGGAAGTCTCAGGAGCTTTATCAGATCAGTGACACCTTAAAGAAAAGGCGATTGAAGTTCTACAGCTACATTCTCACAATGAACAATGACAGGCTCATCAAAATGATTCTCAACCTCGCTCTCATAATGAAAGTCAAGGACAACTGGCTTAATGAAATAGAAAAAGACCTTCAAGAAATTAGCATTACAGAGGAAATTATACAAGATCGACTCCAGTTCAGAACAACCATCATTTCTCTGAGAAAATGACTACCAAGACAAGAAATTATTTACTCAAGAACAGAGGATAATTTTCAGCCCCCAGAAAAAGAGATTTTGGGAGAATAAATAAACATCATTATCAAATTAAGTCTTATCGCGCTCCAATGTAATAATAATAATAATTGGAATACCTTCAACACAAAGTGTTTGTCAAATGATCTTGTAATACAGCGCTACAACACCGTAGTCAAGCCTGAATGTCTCGTACTAATCTACAAAGTAGTAGAAAGAAGAATTATACGCAAAATACTCGGCCCTTTAAAAATGGTAATTAAGAAGTAATGATGAAATATCATAAAATAGAAAACATATCAGAAACAATACGGAAGAGGAGATTGCTGCAGGATGGATGACGTAGGTTACTGTGGAACAACAACCTGGGTACAACAAGTCAAAAAGGATTTGGAAAGAAACAATATCAGAGAAGAAGATACATCACAGAGAGATATTTCTAGGCAAAAAATGCTAAAAATGGAAGGATTCCAAGGGTTGAAGGGAAAGAAAACCGGCTCGAAATGGTCCGAGGAAAGGAAGACGAAACATAGTGAGTTGATGGAGGAATACTGGAGGAAGAAGAAGGAACAGCAAAGGGCAAAGCATTGACATTGGCTCGTGGTCCCTACACGATAATAACAATAATAATAATGACCATGATTATAACAACAATGAATCACATTTACGGGACCGCTAATGGTTACCGGAGGAGGGAAATGGAAAGAGCGATTCCATTGAGGGCCGCCATGCCACGCGACGTGACGGCTGGAAGACGAGCCTTTTCTAGAAATTAATCGTTCTGAATGCTCACACCTAAAAACCGCGTGACTCATCACCAACCGTTAACTGGTCCATCTACGGGTCCCGGCTTCAATTCCCGGACGGATAAGTTGTATTTATGAAGGGTATCAAAAGTCCACGCCATTCAGTTTGGTCGTAAAGGACCTGTCGAGTCCCATTTGGTGATCACACAGGCCACCCAGTGTAGATCGCCTCATTGGGTCCAACTATCAGTATTATTCTTGATGTCGTTCCAGCCATTCAGTCATTTTGCTTTGCTTCTTAGCTCTCCCAGTATCTTATGCTGTTCCTTCCTCGCTTCACCCCCTGTTTTTCTGTTTTTTTAGAGCTCTTGGAGTCTCGTCCTGTGTTATTCTCACTTTCTCTACCTTAGTGAACCAAGCTGAAACTCCTATTGCTGAACCATATAGCACACATCCAATATGTGTGTATTTGAGTATTCAGTCTTTTGACTGGTTAGATGCAGCTCTCCATGCCACTCTGTCCTGACCTAATCATTTCATCTCTACATAGCTACCACACCCTACATCCGAAGCAATCTGTTTAACATATTCTAACCTTGGTCTACCCCTACAGTTCTTGTCCTCGACCCTTCCTTCCATAACTAAACTTGCTATTCCTGGGTGTCTTAGTATGTGTCCTACCAACCTATCTCTTCTCTTCATTAGTAGTCACCAGAAACATCTCCCCTCTTCCATTCGCCTTAATACCACTTCATTTGTAATTCTATCTGCCCATCTGAAGTTCACAGTTCTCCTGTAACACCACATTTCAAATGCTTCTATTATCCTCTTTCCTGCTGCTCCAACAGTCCAAGTTTCACTTCCATATAGAACCGCGCTCCAGACGAAGGCTTTAAAAATTACTTCCTAATATTTAAATTTATATTCGATGTTAATAGATTAGGTTTCTGTAGAAATGTTTTCCTTGGCTGAGTCAACCTACTTTCTATATCCTCTTTGCTTCGTCCATCACTCGTTATTTTGCTTGCTAAGTACAGATGTCTCCTACTTCCTTCAGCTTTGCATCTGCCAATTTGATGTCCATTGGGGTCTCTCATTTATTTCGGCTGCATTCCAATATTTTTGTTTTATATTCATTGATTTTTATCATGAATTCCTTTCTCAATACGGAGTCTATACCATTCAAAAACTCAAGCAATTCATCTGGTGAATTGTTGGTTGGTTCGTTCCTCAGTTTAGTGGCTGGTACAACGCGTTCATGTAGCCTCGTGTACTTTGTTTGTGTGTAGAATCTGTCTGATAACCGGTGTTAATTGTGATGGCTGTATTAGTGTGTGTTATCTGTTTTTAATTCAAGTAAGCACTGCAGACATTCAATTTTCATGTATAAGGTGCGTTCTAAAAGTAACGAGCCGGAGGCATAATTACAGGAAGCAGTACCTGTATGTTAAAAGTATTGGCCCTGGCTGTTGAGGCACTTGTCCCACTGTGACACGAGGCGGTGAATGGTTGTCTCATGAAATTCCTTGGGCTGCGATGTGAACCAGTTCCGCACGTACAGCTGGACGTCGACGTCCGAGGTGAATCATTGGCCCCGCAGAAACCTTTTCAGGAGAACAAACATGGCGTAATCACAGGGAGAGAGGTCTGTCCTGTATGGAGGGTAGCCCAGAACCTCCCATTTGAATTTCTGCAGGAGTGCCGCTACTGTGTTGGCTGTATGAGGTCGTGCATTGTCGTGGAGCAGAATGACCCCTCGGGTGAGATTGCCTGGTCGTTTTGTTTTGATCGCTTGGCGAAGGGTGGTCAAGGTTTTGCGAGTAACGCTGGCTATCACTGTTGTCCCGTGCGGCATGAAGTGTATCAGAAGGGGGCCATCTTGGTCAAAGAAGAACGTCAGCATTACCTTTCCTGCACTTGTGTGGATGGCCTTGCCTTTTTTGGGTAGTGGTGACGCTGGATGCTTCCACTGGAGGCTTTGTCATTTGGATTCTGGTTCGAAATGAAGACACCATGACTCATCTCCAGCCACCACTCGTGCCAGGAACCCATTCCCTTCCCAAGCATAGCGCTGCAGATGACCAAGATAGTGGGCCATTCGACATGCTTCCTGGTGTGGTTGAAGACTGTGGGGCACCCATTGGGCACACACTTTGCACAAGTGCAGTCGTTCCTTCATGATGGTGTGCACACTTCCGACGCTCAATCCGACCACGGCTATGGCGTTCACTGTCACTCGGCTGTCCTGGGTAATGAGTGCATCAACCAGCTGGACGTTGTCATCGGTAATGCAGGGGGGTGCCCCAGACCGGGCATCATCGCCAAATGACACCCGTACTTCCCTGAAGCGCTTGTGCCACGTCTTGACCCTAGCAAGGGACAAGCAGTGTTCGCCGTACACTTGTGACATTCGGCGATGAATGTCTGTTCCCCCTACTCCTTCCGCTGTCAGAAACCGAACAACACCTCTTTGCACTTCGTTTGACGCCTCCATGTCACTGTTTGCAATGCGACTGGCAGCTGCTCGCTTTGTATCGTCACTTGACATGAACGCGTTCCCTCTAGCGGCGGACTGTGACCTTCCACGCTCTGGTTGGAATCACACCTCATTACGCACGCCACGATTAGCCAATGTCGTCACTGGTTAGCGCATTCCAGCCTCCGGCTCGTTACTTTTTGAACGCACCTCATAGTTCCTACTTTTGTTACCAAACGCCACCGTCAACGATTACTAGTTCTGAACTTGGTTACTAGATGCCACCGCAGTCGCTCCTGGCGAAGAACATTGGAACCTAAGAGCTTCAGTGAAATGTAACCTATAATTTACCTTCACACAATTGAAATTAGTTGAAGGTACTTTATCATGCCATAAATCTCTGACATGGGACCGCTGTTTTTATTTCCGCTCCAATCGAAGGCATAACGAGAGATTTTTAACGCTCTTAAAAGATTCGATGACTTCGACCGGGATTGAACCCGCGACCTTGGGCATAGAAGCTCAGTATACTACCAACTACGCCACCGAAGCCGCCTGACACAACGTGCTTAGGATAATTGTCAATGAAATTAATATACAGCAGCCGAAAGCCATTAATGTGTCTGTGAAAATACACAGTTTAATATTGGTGGACATCTGCTTGTTTAAGGACCAGTCCATATTGCAAGCGGAAACGGTAGAGCAAGTGCAACAAGGAAACACAAAACGTCGCAAAGCCTATATTCTTTGTGAAACAGTCAGTCTACACGCTGACGGGAGACCTATTGCCTTGCAATAAAAAAGTGACAGTCAGTCTGAAAGACTAGACTTTGTATCATTTTAAATGCTACAAATGCTGGAAAATGCTAGAAAGGCTGGAGTCAACGCGCTTCGCTCGAAGCCAAAGACTCTTGACATGTTAGAAAATTATCTGCATGATACGTATCTTAATTATCTTGTTTCAAATTACTCGCGAACGGCAAGTGCGAACCAAGGGCAAAGCAAGGTCAAGCGTGCGGGGACGTGCCCCTTCCATCCAGTCTAAAAACACTTATAGTGGGCGATGTATTGAAGACAGAGATATGCTCTCGCGGACTTTTTTTTGTAGAACTTTTCATGCTGACCAATTCTTACGCTCATAGTATATTGATGTTTTTAACGGTTTGCCCAGCGTAAGATTAAGAAGTGCACGGACGTCAAGTTTGTTTTCGACTTTTTCACTGAAATCGTTACTGCTTGGCTTCCTTTGATCATACATAAATTATTTTCTACGGAATCTTTCCTCGAGATATCCTTTACAGAATGGTGAAAACCGCATCAAAATCCATCCAGTGGTTTTCGAGATTACCCGTGACATCCAAGAATCGGGGATTTTTGTCTTATACTAACGAAGTAGAGATTGTCGGGGATCACATGCACCAAGCGGTACTATGACGTCACACACCTCAGTCTATCTGGGTACATTTCGTCCCGTCACCGTAACGTAACGCTAGACTCCAGCGTAACGACGAAGTCGACAAGATCAATTAAAATGATAAAAGACAAACAATGCACTTCATACAGCCTGTACTAATTATTGCACGCCTGCCAATATAATGCTCCTCGCCGTGATATTCTATTCTACTAAACTCTACATCTTGCAGGGAAAGTGACACGTGTTGATATTAAGGTGTTGATGGATTCGGCCTATTTTTCATCAATCAATAAGAGAGCTTGTATCGTGCCAACACAATCAATAATGAAGTAAGGACGCATCTGTTACCTCGAAACCTTAATTCTATTCGCTCAATTATGAGCCCGCACGGTGTTTTATGCCCACCACAAAGTGTTTGATAACTGAGGCATCGTATGTTTACCTGTGTCGACTGGCTGCTTGCAAGATCCCAGGACAATTTTCAGAAACTTCGAACCAAGAAACGTAAAAGTTTCCAGAAACCAGCGACGGAAATTAAAAGGAGTCATTTGACAACAAAATGGCTAGCAAAAAGCAATGCACATATTAAATTCTTCTAATCGGAAAGAACATAAACTGTAGCAATCAAAGTACAGGGGATATTCTGCATTGAGGTTATCACAGGCAAAGAAAAGATTCCTTGACTTCAAATATAAGACGGGGTATTTCGGAGTCTCCTTGAAATATCCACAGTTCTAGTTCTTCAGGCAAGCAACTCAATGTTAAGTCATAGACTAGACTTTCCAAGAACACCATTCCTTTAGGAGATATGGACTTTGGAATTTACGCACCATCAACCTCCAGGGATAGAAATGTCGCACGTTCATAAACCACACTTTCCCCCAATAGGTTTTTAATGAGAAAATTAAGGAGAAAGGTTGTTATGTCTTTATTTCAACCAAGTGATTATAGAACACTATTTACATTTCACTTAGAATTCTAAGTTCTACGTTCCCTAACTTAAGAAGACAATCACTGAACATTTGATCATCTTAACACTCACCATTTATTCGATATTTATGAAATTATACGATTATACGATTTGAGTACTCGTTCCTTTGATTTACTGTTTCTGAAAGCCATGCAAAATG
Source organism: Meconema thalassinum (assembly GCA_946902985.2). NCBI lineage: Eukaryota > Metazoa > Arthropoda > Insecta > Orthoptera > Tettigoniidae > Meconema > Meconema thalassinum. The sequence goes on from OY714911.1 coordinate 24,440,685, forward strand.
ATAACGCAAAGCCCTCAGAATGTTAAAATGACACGAAGAAGGGGTCAGAGCGGCCTAAATGTGAATTGGACATCAATTATATAGCGTATTTTTCTATAGCAACAGTATCTGCAAATCGCACACTTCGTACATTTATTTAAAAGTCATTTTTTAAAGAAATTATTTATGATATTAGAGTGCAATTCTTCACTGCTAATGCCTATTCTCTTTCATTTGAATGCTCATTGTCACGATTGGTCGCTTGTGAGCGCCGCAGGAGGGATCTATACTACTGAAATAATACGAGTATATACGATAAAGTATGAGAATACATTCTTTTTTTACTGTTAAAAATTAAAATCCTCTTCTTAATCATCGAATGTGTATTTAGGCTTTTTTTTACCGGAAACTCAAGGATATCCGGTCGATAAGATTAGCAGTTTGCCTTTTCTACCACTACGAGGAACAGTGTGAGTTAATGCAGAGTTTCACTTAAGTCCTTATTACTACTTCCGGTGTGAAAATTTTTCAGAATATCAAGAATACTTCTGTGGGTATTGCACCAAAGAACACATTAAAGAAAAAAATCTGTAAATAAGTTAATTTTGCCAGAATTTGTATCAAAAAGGTTGGTTGGTTCCTCAGTTTAGAGGCTGCGACAACGCGGTCATGTAGCCCCGTGTACTTTGGGTGTGTGTAGAATCTGTCTGATAACCGGTGTTAATTGTGATGACTGTATTAGTGTGTGTGTGAATGTGTTTTTAAATCAAGTAAGGACTGGAACCGATAATTTCAAGTAGTTCCTACTTTTGCGACACCTAGCTGTGAACTTGGCTACTACTAGATGCCATCACAACCATCGATTGCCTGGTGACAAACGTTGGAACTTAAGAGCATTAATCAAACCTAATCTACACATTTATCTTCACACAAGTTTAGTTAGTAAAAGGTTATTTTATATGCCATTAACCTCTGACATGGGACCGCCGGCTTTACTTCCCCTCCGAAGGAAGGCATACTGAGGGATTTTAACGCTCTTAAAAAATCCGACCGGGTTTGAACCCGCGAATTTGGGGATAGAAGCTCAGCATGCTACCAACTACGCGACCGAAGCCACCAAGAATTAAAAAGAAAAGCAGCGATTTTAGGCTGTTTTTTCCAGAACTGCATTTAGGCCAGAAGTGATTTTCGATGTTTCGTATTTGAGTTTGCTAGAGCTCTCTAATTTGGAGCCAAACGTTTGGCTCAATTGAGGAGGTTGGTTAATGTTACGTTTTTGTTAAAAATGTTTCAAATAAAGTACTTTCTCCTGTATTATTGAACTTTGACTTGATGTCAGCTACTATTTGGTATCACCTTCCTTTTACACTGCCACCTAGCAGGAATACCAGAAACCAAATGTCACACGAGTGGTTTGACGTCCACGTTCCTCTTGCACTGCCAACTAGCAGGGAAACCAGAAACCAAATCTCACACGAGTGGTTTAACGTCCACGTTCCTCTTACACTGCCACCTAGCAGGGAAACCAGAAACCAAATGTCACACGAGTGGTTTGACGTCCACGTTCCTCTTGCACTGCCAACTAGCAGGGAAACCAGAAACCAAATCTCACACGAGTGGTTTAACGTCCACGTTCCTCTTGCACTGCCAACTAGCAGGGAAACCAGAAACCAAATGTCACACAAGTGGTTTGACGTCCACGTTCCTCTTGCACTGCCACCTAGCAGGGAAACCAGAAACCAAATGTCACACGAGTGGTTTGACGTCCACGTTCCTCTTACACTGCCAACTAGCAGGGAAACCAGAAACCAAATGTCATACGAGTGGTTTGACGTCCACGTTCCTCTTGCACTGCCAACTAGCAGGGAAACCAGAAACCAAATGTCACACGAGTGGTTTGACGTCCACGTTCCTCTTGCACTGCCAACTAGCAGGGAAACCAGAAACCAAATGTCACACGAGTGGTTTGACATCCACGTTCCTCTTACACTGCCAACTAGCAGGGAAACCAGAAACCAAATCTCACACGAGTGGTTTAACGTCCACGTTCCTCTTGCACTGCCACCTAGCAGGGAAACCAGAAACCAAATGTCACACGAGTGGTTTGACGTCCACGTTCCTCTTACACTGCCACCTAGCAGGGAAACCAGAAACCAAATGTCACACGAGTGGTTTGACGTCCACGTTCCTCTTACACTGCCAACTAGCAGGGAAACCAGAAACCAAATGTCACACGAGTGGTTTAACGTCCACGTTCCTCTTACACTGCCACCTAGCAGGGAAACCAGAAACCAAATGTCAGACGAGTGGTTTGACGTCCACGTTCCTCTTACACTGCCACCTAGCAGGGAAACCAGAAACCAAATGTCACACGAGTGGTTTAACGTCCACGTTCCTCTTGCACTGCCACCTAGCAGGTAAACCAGAAACCAAATGTCACACGAGTGGTTTGACGTCCACGTTCCTCTTTCACTGCCACCTAGCAGGTAAACCAGAAACCAAATGTCACACGAGTGGTTTAACGTCCACGTTCCTCTTGCACTGCCACCTAGCAGGTAAACCAGAAACCAAATGTCACACGAGTGGTTTGACGTCCACGTTCCTCTTACACTGCCAACTAGCAGGGAAACCAGAAACCAAATGTCACACGAGTGGTTTAACGTCCACGTTCCTCTTACACTGCCACCTAGCAGGGAAACCAGAAACCAAATGTCAGACGAGTGGTTTGACGTCCACGTTCCTCTTACACTGCCACCTAGCAGGGAAACCAGAAACCAAATGTCACACGAGTGGTTTAACGTCCACGTTCCTCTTGCACTGCCACCTAGCAGGTAAACCAGAAACCAAATGTCACACGAGTGGTTTGACGTCCACGTTCCTCTTACACTGCCACCTAGCAGGTAAACCAGAAACCAAATGTCACACGAGTGGTTTAACGTCCACGTTCCTCTTGCACTGCCACCTAGCAGGGAAACCAGAAACCAAATGTCACACGAGTGGTTTAACGTCCACGTTCCTCTTACACTGCCAACTAGCAGGTAAACCAGAAACCAAATGTCACACGAGTGGTTTAACGTCCACGTTCCTCTTGCACTGCCACCTAGCAGGTAAACCAGAAACCAAATGTCACACGAGTGGTTTGACGTCCACGTTCCTCTTACACTGCCAACTAGCAGGGAAACCAGAAACCAAATGTCACACGAGTGGTTTAACGTCCACGTTCCTCTTACACTGCCACCTAGCAGGGAAACCAGAAACCAAATGTCAGACGAGTGGTTTGACGTCCACGTTCCTCTTACACTGCCACCTAGCAGGGAAACCAGAAACCAAATGTCACACGAGTGGTTTAACGTCCACGTTCCTCTTGCACTGCCACCTAGCAGGTAAACCAGAAACCAAATGTCACACGAGTGGTTTAACGTCCACGTTCCTCTTGCACTGCCACCTAGCAGGGAAACTAGAAACCAAATGTCACACGAGTGGTTTAACGTCCACGTTCCTCTTGCACTGCCACCTAGCAGGTAAACCAGAAACCAAATCTCACACGAGTGGATTGACGTCCACGTTCCTCTTGCACTGCCACCTAGCAGGTAAACCAGAAACCAAATGTCACACGAGTGGATTGACGTCCACGTTCCTCTTGCACTGCCACCTAGCAGGTAAACCGGAAACCAAATGTCACACGAGTGGATTGACGTCCACGTTCCTCTTGCACTGCCACCTAGCAGGGAAACCAGAAACCAAATGTCACACGAGTGGATTGACGTCCACGTTCCTCTTGCACTGCCACCTAGCAGGTAAACCAGAAACCAAATGTCACACGAGTGGATTGACGTCCACGTTCCTCTTGCACTGCCACCTAGCAGGTAAACCAGAAACCAAATGTCACACGAGTGGATTGACGTCCACGTTTCTCTTGCACTGCCACCTAGCAGGGAAACCAGAAACCAAATCTCACACGAGTGGTTTAACGTCCACGTTCCTCTTACACTGCCAACTAGCAGGGAAACCAGAAACCAAATGTCACACGAGTGGATTGACGTCCACGTTCCTCTTGCACTGCCACCTAGCAGGTAAACCAGAAACCAAATGTCACACGAGTGGATTGACGTCCACGTTCCTCTTGCACTGCCACCTAGCAGGGAAACCAGAAACCAAATCTCACACGAGTGGTTTAACGTCCACGTTCCTCTTACACTGCCAACTAGCAGGGAAACCAGAAACCAAATGTCACACGAGTGGATTGACGTCCACGTTCCTCTTGCACTGCCACCTAGCAGGGAAACCAGAAACCAAATGTCACACGAGTGGATTGACATTGCACTGTTAGGACAGCCGTGGATTTATCTCGCTCTTCTCCTTGGCCAAGAGTCGACCCCGTATTATGAGGCGAACACTCTTCCAATAAGCGGCTTCGGTGACGTAGTCGGTAGCATGCTGAGCTTCTATGCCCAAGATGGCGGGTTCAAACCCGGCCGAAGTCGTCGGATTTTTCAAGAACGTTAAATACCCTCAGTATGCCTTCCTTCGAAGGGAAAGTACAGCCGCCGGTCCCATGTCATATATTTATGGCATGTTAAAGAGCCTTCCACTAATTACACCTGTGTGAAGCTAAATTATATATAGGTTAAACATTTGACTAACGTTCTTAGGTTCCTACGTTCGTCGTCAAGAGCCGACTGCGGTGGCATCTGGTAACTAAGTTCTGAACTAGTTCGTCGTTGACTGTGGCGTTTCGCGGCGAACGTAGGAACTACTTGGAAAAATTGAATGGCTGCAGTCCTTACTTGAATTAAAACGGATAACACACACTAATACAGTCATTACAATTAACACCGGTTTTCAGACAGATTCTACACACACCCAAAGTACACGGGGCTACATGACCGCGTTGTCGCAGCCCCTAAACTAAGGAACCAACCAACCAACTCTTCCACTCATTCACCGAATGATCCTTGCGAACAAAACTCGTCCTTTTTGCTCCTTCCGGGTTTTGTTTTATGTGGGCGGATCGCGGGGTGTTAAAGCCGACTGCTCCTCTCTGTCTTTGTAATTACCTCGCTTCTGTTTGGAGTATCGCAGTTTAGTCTTGCTTCAGCAAGCTCCTACATCCGGAGTAAAACTTTTATGATTGCCACGTCAAAGCAAAGATAGTAAAATAAAGATTCTGCATGAATTATAGTGGTATTGCAGTGAAGGTAGCTTATTGTGCGACAGTTGGAGATCCTGCGTATTGACCAGCACGATATTTGGACGCAGCAAACACAAAGCAGATGTTATTGGAATTGAGTTGAGGCCTGCCCATCGCGGAATTAGCCCAGTGCGCGTTGGAACGATACTGGCGCTGGAATGAGATTGTTATGTGGAAGAGAGATAACAAACTTGAACAACACCTCTCAGGTAACGACTGCGCGACCATTGTGGGACGTGAAGCGATACTGCACCAACATTTGCACAAAACAGAAACTTGACCGAGTAGACTCCTTTGCTGTGTTAGCTGCAGGTTTTCAGCCAGGTGTACCAATTCACACAAGTATTTTAAAACAGAAGAAAATAAACTTCCCCTACCGATGTTCACAGGTAGTCAACATAACCAATTCACAACATTAATAATAATATCGTATGGCCCCGGGTGCCAGGTGCAAGCTTTGTTATCTGACGCCCAGGGGGCTGCCTGCTTGTCAAATTTTATTGTTCCTTGGAGCGCTATCAAAGTCAAGGAGGTTAGATATCTAAGCTCCTTGACACTACAGCGCAGCGCTTTCTAGTAGAGAAGAAAGGAACTTTTTTGTGTTGGCGAAAAATCCCGAGATTAATTTTGCCATTATGAAAACGGCCTACTGAATTCAAATGGGTTCTTGAATATGCCAATAACGTTTGACATGCGTACCGTGATTCTTGTCGCCTCTTTAAAATCACTTACCATGGCCAGGAGCGAGCCTGCAAGCTTGGGGTTGGTAGTCCGACACGATAGCCACTCCCCCATCGTGGCAAACATTCATAACATTGATTCCATACACAAAAAGCAAAGCTAAGCCAACTCCGTACAGGCCATGGAGTAGTGGAAGGTAGAGGCTAGCACTAGATGGGATGGAGTTGTCAGCTCCACGCCCGGCCGTCTTTGCTACCAGGAATTACCCTGGTGCTCATTTCTGTGGTAGGCTGAGAGAACCCCACGGCGATTCCTAAAGTGGTAGCTTTGTTTCTAAAATTCACTACCTGTGTGGGGATCGAAACCACTCCCTTTCAGTTAGAAGTTCAGCGCTTCTACGACTGCGCCACGCAGCCCCCATTGCGTATAAATTTACCATATTATCACTTGATAATCCACCTTGCCAATACTAAATCTACTCCGATGCAAGTATGGTTGGTTGGTTTCTCAGTTTAGGGGCAGCGACAACGCGGTCATGTAGCCCCGTGTACTTTGGTTGTGTGTAGAATCTGTCTGATAACCGGTGTTAATTGTGATGACTGTATTAGTGTGTGTATCTGTTTTTAATTCAAGGAAGGACTGCAACTTTGAATTTTTCAAATAGTTCCTACTTTTCCCGCCAATCGCCACTGTCAACGACTACTAGGCCTAGTTCAAAACTTAGCTACTAGACGCCACCGCAGTCGGCTCTTGGCAACGAACGTAGAAACCTAAGAGCGTTGTTTACATTCCTAACCTATACAATTTAGCTTCACACAGGTCTAATTAGTGGACGGTTCTTTAACATACCATAAATCAATAATATGGGACCGCCGGCTTTACTTCCCCTCCGAAGAAAGGCATACTGAGGGATTTTTAACGCTCTTAAAAAATCCGAAGACTTCCGCCGGCCGATGCAAGTATAACCTGTTTGACACAAGAAGCATAGTATAGGATCGAGTTGAAACGTGTAACACAGGGAATCATTCATATATCAGCGCGGCAGTGTTGAAGCTATTCGAACAAATCCAGCGAGAGTGGGCCGGCTAGTGACGTTATATTTTGGCGGATGTCGAGAGTAGATATCAGTGTTCACCACAACCCATCGCTACTCCAGCAACATTTTCTAATGTTTGAAAAATTTATTAATGTATTTGGAACTTTAATATTAATCAAATTATTTCTAAGGATATCCATTTTATTAAAGTTTAACTTTATTAACGCTGAAGAAGATATCATTGAATATCGAAAGATGTTTGTTTAATTTTCTTTTCCATAGTCTACGCCCTCATTGGAGCGCATTAATCAATTCATATACAATTAAGTCTAATAACGCTATTTAGAGATAGCTTTTCAGCTTCTTCTTCTTCTTCTTCTTCTTCATCTTCTGCACCCAAACTTTCTTCATCCTGTCTGACCTGTCTGCCCCTTGTTCATCTATTATGATGTAGTTTCTCCGTCCAAATGTTGTTAATATGAATCGTAAGAATACTTTTATCTTCTCTCCCTTTACAATTTGGAGCTTCGTTAAATTTAATTCTTCTAAATCATGCTGGATCTCTTTGAACCAATCGTTCATCGTTTTTTAACTTCCAGAAGTAACAAAAGAGCTGTTTTGATAGTCTGGTTTCTGGTAGTCGTAAGATATGGCAGAAATAAGTGATTCTCCTTTCCCGCATTGTATCTAATATTGATTCACTCTCTCGATATTACCACTTCATTCGGCAGTAACCTCCATTGGCCATATTTTTTATTAATTTTTTTGTTTTATTAACTTTCGGTGTCCACCTCTAAAGTTTAAATTCCATTCCAAATTTGTATACTTCGTGTTAAGAGGGGCGGATGACCTCAGAGTTCCGCACCTTAAACTAACTAAATAACTAACTAACTAACTAGCTAACTAACTAACTACATTGGCCATATCTTTCCATTGACAGGGCGGATCAGTGTATATACACAATTTAGTAAAAGTGAACAAGTCACAGTAGCATACAAGGTCGGCTAAGCATGATTTGTAACAAGCTTCGGACGGTCAAAGCAAGAATAATATCCTGCGCACAGCACATAATGTCCTACAAGCCACATTACCTGCAGACAACATTTCTCTTGTGTTATGATGGATGGAATCACCATCGTTGTTCAATCATACTTAATGACGGTCAGCCACAATCTGATGTGAAATCATTTCGGTAATTTCTTCTTCCTGGCATAATTAGTTTGAATTGGATTATTATTATTACTTTTACTATCGTACATTCCCTTTTAACCCTTGATAGGGCAAACGATTGGGGGTATAAAATATTTGTTCTTTTTTTGCACATTTGTAATTGCGGGTGATACTGTCCCCGTTATCCGGATAGTAGGCTGTCAGATATCCGCCCCCTCAATCGGATTGCCAATAATCAAACGCACCGGCACAGCTACATCAATGAAAATGGCACTGACAGATACTATCGAGATTAGAACACAATAGTTAACAAGAAATTATTGTGGAACACACCAAAATATACGGGGGTTCATACTTACCTTTACTTACCTCTTAACTTTATCTCGGGGATGGGTTGTCAACTGGATCACTTAAAGCGTGCCCACACAATAACCTCCACCATGATATTTAAAATGAACCAAAACGAAGACGAGAAACTTTAAACTGCACAATAATTTATTTCACAAAAAGAATGAATTTAACAAAAATAAAACAACAAAATCCACGTGGCAATCAGAAGCCATCGACCACATAACCATGTCCTCCTGTAGGACTGGTATACTCTACATACAATTTTTCAGCTTTCTCAAGCTCAAAATAACGTAATTAATAATGCACTTGGAATGGAAACGGGATTTGGGACGAGACACATATATCAATTCGTTTGCGTGTTTATATACTTCATATTTTATTTATAGCCACAAGGCTATTATGTAAACGTCCTTGGCCTCTATCATACAGTTGTCCGGGCCAGCTGCAATGCACCTGCATCGTCAAAGTGGACTCACCCCTCCGTTCAACCCTAGCATATGCGAGTTACATCAGAGCTTAGCTCTCCTTCAAAACACGTTAAATGTCCATATCTCAACTGAAATATTATCACGCAAATGTTTTAAATGCTCCATTCAAACACCAGTGGAATACTCCAATAATCCTAAATCATGTTTAATTGTTCAATCCACTTGTTTAATTAGCGTTGTTTAGAGTATAAAAACAAAACTCCAAATGTTAATAACAAAAGTTCATTAATTATTTATAACAATAATAAATTGTTTATAACAATGTCAAACGACAATTAAAATTTTTATACACGCCTCTATTAATCCCTTTCATTACAAATTGTTTAACAAAGATATTTACAAAATTATTTTACAATATTTATATTGTTTATATTATTTATATAAGAAATACATTAAACCACACGTTTATCCGGTTGATAATTACTCAAATTGTGTTGATATAATCGACCAATGAAGGTTAGTTATATTTAAATGTCAAATTCAGGTTTAATAAGGTTTAATAATGATTATAATATTTGTGACGGTAACCTCCATTCAAAATCTTCATCTCAAATTATTTAACACTCTTGTTAACTTTGACAGTATCTTCACATGAATAACTTTCAAAGAACCAGGACAATACATTCAGCGGAAAAATACTTCACTCAAAACGCACAAAATTGCTCAACAATAGGCCCAGAATTCATCATATACCTTCATATATATGGCATCAAAATCTTCCAAATTACATACAAAAACCTCCACTCATAAATTCAACAACTTCATCCATCTTACTGTGGGAACCTCCTTCATTATTCAAGGGTATTACTCATCAGCGACTTTTACAGGTCCACTGAACTAACGATTATACATCCATTGTTCCTCTTCAAAAATTCTTATATTCATCAATTGTATTAATGACTGTTATTATTTAACCTTCGTGGGTTTCATTCATGAATCGATATGAAGTAAAAATTTGCCAATCACAAATAAATTTAATAGCAAATACGATTAGACACTCCTCACTGGTCTATCAAAATTGAGATTAATATCTTCAAAGTAACGCAGTATAAAAATACTATCTTCAATCAAAGTTCATCTAAACTGCATAAATAGTCGAATAGAATACAATTAGACTGTGGAATGCAAACATTATTGTTCCAATCTATAATTGAGAAAAACTCCTATCAAATGTTCATTACTATAGTGTATTCAATAAATCGTATTCAAAGTTCATATTTCATAAAATTGTCTATAATGCAATGAAAAATGTCTATGTTGCAATCATGTTCATAAGACGACTAGTATTTCAAAGATCGTCGATAACGTATTAGATTTTAACGCTCTAAAATCATTTAATTATTCTTCTTTCTTGAGGATGACAGAAAATTGGTCAAAGTAATTTACTGAATAGAATTACTTTAATAAAATGACACGCTGTCTGAATTCAAATCTGCCATAGCAAATCATTTACTTTACAGTCAAATCGTGACTACAAAAATATGCAAATTACTGAAAGAATCTAAATTATCAGTCTCAACTGATCCAAAATTATTTAAGTATGCCAATGACATAACAATGTCTCAACAAATCCAAAAAAAAAAGGCATAAATCAACGAAGTGTACTGAGTACAGAAATGTTAATCAAGAAAATTGGGCAAAAGATAGGACAAAAAAAATATGGGAAAATGGTTGCTCAGATATCGCTACATGACTCAAATAATACAAGAAACGTTCACGACTACCTTATCTGTTGATTGAAGTTCTAGAGGAAAGTTTTCAAAGAAAACTGCTGTTGGTTCCATTTCACCAGCGTGAAGATGTGCTCCGACCTCGGAACTGGAATCAGCGTCCTCGGAGAATCGAAATGCTTCCTTCTCCGGAAATTGCACTGCTCCATGTATACGAAAGACATCCTTCTGGCAAAACTCTTCTTTGTGAGCCGGGTCCACCCTGGACTCTCTTGAAAGTTCCCTGAAGTTCCAGTCGTAATTCGCCATCAAGTTTATTGCAGTTATTTCCGCAGAAATATTCATAATCGTGGAGTATGAAAATATTTCCACTGTCATTTGATATAATTCAGCGATGGATTCACGATGCATGAGTGTAGTTGGATGTTCACTACATGCTCGCTTTTGTAGAAAGACGATTAACGAAGTTCCATGCTGTTACTTCACTCCATCGATTTATGTCCCAATTGCATTAAAAGCCTTAGCCTTCCATCTCAACTTCTGTTATAATCATTGAAAGCACTGCAAGATTATAATGTTCCATAATAGAATGTATCGTTGTAACACCAAACGTATGCTCCAATATCACGGTTGTAACACGTGTCAGCCGTAGTGTATAATGTGGAATTTTAAAAGTGCTTATCAGGTGGCGAGAAAATCACTTTTGTCTGCAGCCTTAAAATGCCAATATCTTTCAAATTATAACTGTGAAATTGTTCAAATCTTCTACACACCTCAATGTTGTACTGCCCAATTGAATTATAATGAAGGCAGAAGTTAACTCTTTATATCTTATCTGGTAGAAACGTTAATGTGAGCGTTACAACTTCACCTAGTTTCGAACAGCGTAAAATGGAACTGCTCCGTGTTCGTTCGATGCGCCGCGCTTTAACCACACGCTAAAGACAACTTGCTTCACTTATTCACTCGACAATGACTATCTGACATCAGAAATATATATGCGGTATCTGCGGTATGAGAGATATGAGAGAATATGAGAGCTCCTCTCTCCTGTGCACGACCTTTTATCAACTTCTTAAGAGGCGTATACATCCATTCCATAGCCTGTTGCTCCGTCATTGCTAGAAGTTTTAACTTTGGCTATACTTGACGGATTTTCAAATTTCAAAAACTCAAAATTAATTTCTTCAAAATTCCAAATCAATGCCATAACTGAAAATAGATTTCCACAAATCTGCATGCCAAAAGCAATCAAATACCGTAGTTTCAGCAATCTCCGTCTTCCTTCCAAACTATCGTTCATTGGTTCGAGTCTTTCCTCCAATAGCGTAACTTCTTCCTTAGCACAATACCATGTTTCCTGCGACTGCGTCGTAAATCTCAGATCTTTCTCGAACAAAATCATGACGTCACCAAGAATCTCAGCTCCACCAGCCTACTTGCATGAAATCTACGTCATCCGTGCCTACGTCATGAATATCCACGTCACAACTATGACATTCATAACTTTATTCATTTATGCCAATACAGCCATCGTGGTCTCAATATAATTCAATTTACGGGGGCATTCTCCCTTCACCACGTTTTAAAAACAGTTGCAAATTGTTTTTAAACTCTGTGTTATAAATATCTCAATTCATTTGAACACGAAATTGAATTATTATTGGCTTACTCTTGTATGATATTTCTTCTATGTTCCTTAATCATAAGTCTCTTCTTCTCTGGTTTGTAGAAGGACCTGGATCGATCACTACATCCTGTCTTTTCTTTTGATTTTCAGCTTCCTTCTCTCGTAATTCCTTCAGATACTCCTGACTTTCTTTCTCTCTTTCTTGATACTTGTCGGGTGTCATAACTTGACCTTGAGAATTCTGATTCTGATTCTGATACTGGTTATTTCTATTGTAGTTTCTATTATAACCATTGTTATAGTATCTACCTCTTCCGTTGTTGTAATTCCCTCTATTATTATTCCAGCCTCGTCTTTGCTGATATGGACGGTAACCTTGTGATCTGTTGTTGCGGAAATAATTATTCCTGTGAGGACCTACATTTTCAGTTTTTTCTTCCTCAGGCTTATCAGTTTGCTGCACTTGATCCATGTAGACCGTATTAACGTCTTTGAATTCGTGCCTCTGACCTTTTTGTACCAAATTTGGCATTGGACTCGTGTAGTCAAGCCTTCTCAATAATTCGTCCATACTGGTCAAATCTCTGATATTTGACGATATGATCAGTCTTCTTACTTCCACAGGCAGCATACGTGAAATCGCATCTATCAACTGCTCTGTTGACAATGGGGGTTGCAAAAATCTCAAGCGTGATAACTGACTCGTGAAGAAATCAGCGTACCGTGTTGGAAAAGTACCTGAATACTTCCTCGAGTATACCTCAGCTCTTAATGAATTCTGAGCTTCTATTGACCAGAATCGTTTTATCAGTGCCTCTGCAAATTCGTCAAAATTGCTGAAAGTGTACCGAAATGCTCTAAACCACTCAAGGGGTCCTCCAGCTAGAAATCTTTCTACGATTCTCATCTCTGTCTCTCTAGGAATGTGGGCTTCTATGAAATAGTCTTTAAGATTCCTGATATATTCGATCGGTGTGAGACTATCAGTGTTGCTAAATTTTTGAGGTTTGTCTTCAAAGTTCCGGATGACTGTCACATTTCCCGTATATGAATCCATATAATGTTTCCCACTATCACGATACTTCCATTCAGGTTCAATATTCCTATCCTCTTCTTCTTCCCTGAATCTGGATATACGTTCCTCAGGACTAATATCTCTCTCTTCTGTAGCGAGGTTACATCTTCTTACGTAATTTCTATCCTCTTCACCAGTCAATCCTTCAGTATCCTTGTCTGTGATTTCCGTGATGACTTTCCTAATCAACTCTTCCTTATAGGTTTCCATCATGCTAGCTTCTCCTAGTTTCAAATTCTGAAGTTTGCTCGTAGTTTCATTAACATCAGAGACAACCTTATGAATCTGTTCCTCTAACGCCGTTTTTAATGCTTGCACGTCCTGACCTATTTGAGTTCTATCCTCTACCTGCTTTTCGGATAGCAAATCCATCCTTACATTCAAGTCTTTCCTAATCTGGACTACTTCATTATTAATGTCAACTTGTGTACTGGCAAGTTTTCTTTCAATTCGCTCCTGAATCTGATCTACATGTTCCCCACTTGACCTGTTCCATTCATCTTTCCAAACCGTTACATTTGCAGTTAACATTTCCGCGATATCTACCTCAATGTCTTCCTTAAGTAAACGATTGTGATCTAATACTTGGGTTCTCATGACCTCTACATCGTATTTTAAACCAGCTAAAGAAGCTGTTGTCATAACAGACTCGTCAACTAATCGAGTTGTTAATGCACTAATGTTACGAGTACAAAGTGTTTTTGAAGTTTCAATTTCTTCCCTAACTTTGTTAACATCAGTCTGAACTTTAGCAATGTCTACAAAAACAGTATTGACTTCTACTTGTATCTTATTGATATCGCTTTGCATATCATTAACATCTGAATGAATATTATTGATGTCTACTTGAACATTTGACACATCAGTTCGAGCATTTCTAACCTCTCTTTGAACTTCCTCTACTTTGTCTTGTACAGTAGCAACATCATTCCTAACAACAATTACTTCAGCTCTAGCACATGAAATATCACCCCGGACATTAGCAACATCAAGATTCAACATAGTAAGATCTTTCTCTACCTTAGAAACATCAATTTTAACATCAGACACATCTTTATGCACATTGGATAAATCTTTATGGACATTGGACACGTCTGTGCGCATGTCAGTTACAGCATTCTCGATTCCCTGGGTATTGGTCTGTAAATGCGACACATGATTTTCTAGGTTTGCAGAACTGGTCTGAAGAACTTTCAGATTTTCATCCAGCATCTGCTTTACACTTTCATTCATGCTAGCTTTCATCTCCCTCGCACTTTCATCTAGCCTAATAGACATATTACTCGAATTCTCCTCCATCATCTGCTTCATACTGCTATTCATGCTAGCTTTCAAGTTAGCAGACATCTCCTCCAACATCATTCTCAGACTCTCATCTGCCATTTCAATAATATTTCAATAATAAACTGCTTTAGGGACATACATCAAACAGAGCAAAATAACAACATCTGAGCAACATTTTTCACCATATATAAGTTTTGAGCAATTTTCTGTCTTAAATCTAACTTATAATTACCTTATAATTAACTTTCGTAGACACTTCATGTTGAAATAAACTCAAGCACATGTTCAAGTTTCTTTGGTTCATTTTAAAATATCCTAACACAAATAATTTACATTTACAATCCATATAGTTTAATTTTATCTTTAATATGACTACACATGTCATAAGCCGGTCAAATAAAATAAGATTCCAGATCATAGGCGATTTTCCTAAGTTTCCAGCCTATTTAACCTCTCTCAAGTTGTATAAGATCTGATCTCTTCTGAGTGTAATTTTCCTAATACAATACAACATTTTATTCCTATATAATCACACTCTCAAATTCAACAATTGGCTAAGACATCTAACAAAGAATCAACCTCTTTATTTGAGTCTTCACGATCCCTTTGACATCGATAACTTGGTAATCCAATGTTATTCGAACACTCCACAAAAATTGCGGTGCCAATTCTACTGCAATAACTTGGTAATCCAATGTTATTCAAGCACTCCGAACTTCGATTGTGCCAATTCTACTGGCGTTCAACCTGGTAATCCAGTGTTGTCAATCGAGCCCCACCGAATTGCGGCGCCAATCCTACTGTTCCCGTTATCCGGATAGTAGGCTGTCAGATATCCGCCCCCTCAATCGGATTGCCAATAATCAAACGCACCGGCACAGCTACATCAATGAAAATGGCACTGACAGATACTATCGAGATTAGAGCACAATAGTTAACGAGAAATTATTGTGGAACACACCAAAATATACGGGGGTTCATACTTACCTTTACTTACCTCTTAACTTTATCTCGGGGATGGGTTGTCAACTGGATCACTTAAAGCGTGCCCACACAATAACCTCCACCATGATATTTAAAATGAACCAAAACGAAGACGAGAAACTTTAAACTGCACAATAATTTATTTCACAAAAAGAATGAATTTAACAAAAATAAAACAAAAAAATCCACGTGGCAATCAGAAGCCATCGACCACATAACCATGTCCTCCTGTAGGACTGGTATACTCTACATACAATTTTTCAGCTTTCTCAAGCTCAAAATAACGTAATTAATAATGCACTTGGAATGGAAACGGGATTTGGGACGAGACACATATATCAATTCGTTTGCGTGTTTATATACATCATATTTTATTTATAGCCACAAGGCTATTATGTAAACGTCCTTGGCCTCTATCATACAGTTGTCCGGGCCAGCTGCAATGCACCTGCATCGTCAAAGTGGACTCACCCCTCCGTTCAACCCTAGCATATGCGAGTTACATCAGAGCTTAGCTCTCCTTCAAAACACGTTAAATGTCCATATCTCAACTGAAATATTATCACGCAAATGTTTTAAATGCTCCATTCAAACACCAGTGGAATACTCCAATAATCCTAAATCATGTTTAATTGTTCAATCCACTTGTTTAATTAGCGTTGTTTAGAGTATAAAAACAAAACTCCAAATGTTAATAACAAAAGTTCATTAATTATTTATAACAATAATAAATTGTTTATAACAATGTCAAACGACAATTAAAATTTTTATACACGCCTCTATTAATCCCTTTCATTACAAATTGTTTAACAAAGATATTTACAAAATTATTTTACAATATTTATATTGTTTATATTATTTATATAAGAAATACATTAAACCACACGTTTATCCGGTTGATAATTACTCAAATTGTGTTGATATAATCGACCAATGAAGGTTAGTTATATTTAAATGTCAAATTCAGGTTTAATAAGGTTTAATAATAATTATAATATTTGTGACGGTAACCTCCATTCAAAATCTTCATCTCAAATTATTTAACACTCTTGTTAACTTTAACAGTATCTTCACATGAATAACTTTCAAAGAACCAGGACAATACATTCAGCGGAAAAATACTTCGCTCAAAACGCACAAAATTGCTCAACAATAGGCCCAGAATTCATCATATATCTTCATATATATGGCATCAAAATCTTCCAAATTACATACAAAAACCTCCACTCATAAATTCAACAACTTCATCCATCTTACTGTGGGAACCTCCTTCATTATTCAAGGGCATTACTCATCAGCGACTTTTACAGGTCCACTGAACTAACGATTATATATCCATTGTTCCTCTTCAAAAATTCTTATATTCATCAATTGTATTAATGACTGTTATTATTTAACCTTCGTGGGTTTCATTCATGAATCGATATGAAGTAAAAATTTGCCAATCACAAATAAATTTAATAGCAAATACGATTAGACACTCCTCACTGGTCTATCAAAATTGAGATTAATATCTTCAAAGTAACGCAGTATAAAAATACTATCTTCAATCAAAGTTCATCTAAACTGCATAAATAGTCGAATAGAATACAATTAGACTGTGGAATGCAAACATTATTGTTCCAATCTATAATTGAGGAAAACTCCTATCAAATGTTCATTACTATAGTGTATTCAATAAATCGTATTCAAAGTTCATATTTCATAAAATTGTCTATAATGCAATGAAAAATGTCTATGTTGCAATCATGTTCATAAGACGACTAGTATTTCAAAGATCGTCGATAACGTATTAGATTTTAACGCTCTAAAATCATTTAATTATTCTTCTTTCTTGAGGATGACAGAAAATTGGTCAAAGTAATTTACTGAATAGAATTACTTTAATAAAATGACACGCTGTCTGAATTCAAATCTGCCATAGCAAATCATTTACTTTACCGTCAAATCGTGACTACAGAAATATGCAAATTACTGAAAGAATCTAAATTATCAGTCTCAACTGATCCAAAATTATTTAAGTATGCCAATGACATAACAATGTCTCAACAAATCGTAAAAAAAGGCATAAATCAACGAAGTGTACTGAGTACAGAAATGTTAATCAAGAAAATGGGGCAAAAGATAGGACAAAAAAAATATGGGAAAATGGTTGCTCAGATATCGCTACATGACTCAAATAATACAAGAAACGTTCACGACTACCTTATCTGTTGATTGAAGTTCTAGAGGAAAGTTTTCAAAGAAAACTGCTGTTGGTTCCATTTCACCAGCGTGAAGATGTGCTCCGACCTCGAACCTGGAATCAGCGTCCTCGGAGAATCGAACTGCTTCCTTCTCCGGAAATTGCACTGCTCCATGTATGCGAAAGACATCCTTCTGGCAAAACTCTTCTTTATGAGCCGGGTCCACCCTGGCCTCTCTTGAAAGTTCCCTGAAGTTCCAGTCGTAATTCGCCATGAAGTTTATTGCAGTTATTTCCGCAGAAATATTCATAATCGTGGAGTATGAATATATTTCCACTGTCATTTGATATAATTCAGCGATTGATTCACGATGCATGAGTGTAGTTGGATGTTCACTACATGCTCGCTTTTGTAGAAAGACGATTAACGAAGTTCCATGCTGTTACTTCACTCCATCGATATATGTCCCAATTGCATTAAAGCCTTAGCCTTCCATCTCAACTTCTGTTATAATCATTGAAAGCACTGCAAGATTATAATGTTCCATAATAGAATGTATCGTTGTAACACCAAACGTATGCTCCAATATCACGGTTGTAACACGTGTCAGCCGTAGTGTATAATGTGGAATTTTAAAAGTGCTTCTCAGGTGGCGAGAAAATCACTTTTGTCCGCAGCCTTAAATTGCCAATATCTTTCAAATTATAACTGTGAAATTGTTCAAATCTTCTACACACCTCAATGTTGTACTGCCCAATTGAATTATAATGAGGGCAGAAGTTAACTATATATATCTTATCTGGTAGAAACGTTAATGTGAGCGTTACAACTTCACCTAGTTTCGAACAGCGTAAAATGGAACTGCTCCGTGTTCGTTCGATGCGCCGGGCTTTAACCACACGCTAAAGACAACTTGCTTCACTTATTCACTCGACAATGACTATCTGACATCAGAAATATATATGCGGTACCTGCGGTATGAGAGATATGAGAGAATATGAGAGCTCCTCTCTCCTGTGCACGACCTTTTATCAACTTCTTAAGGGGCGTATCCATCCCTTCCATAGCCTGTTGCTCCGTCATTGCTAGAAGTTTTAACTTTGGCTATACTTGACGGATTTTCAAATTTCAAAAACTCAAAATTAATTTCTTCAAAATTCCAAATCAATGCCATAACTGAAAATAGATTTCCACAAATCTGCATGCCAAAAGCAATCAAATATCGTAGTTTCAGCAATCTCCGTCTTCCTTCCAAACTATCGTTCATTGGTTCGAGTCTTTCCTCCAATAGCGTAACTTCTTCCTTAGCACAATACCATGTTTCCTGCGACTGCGTCGTAAATCTCAGATCTTTCTCGAACAAAATCATGACTCACCAAGAATCTCAGCTCCACCAGCCTACTTGCATGAAATCTACGTCATCCGTGCCTACGTCATGAATATCCACGTCACAACTATGACATTCATAACTTTATTCATTTATGCCAATACAGCCATCGTGGTCTCAATATAATTCAATTTACGGGGGCAATACATAGTAGGAATATGCAACAATTTTATGGGTGTGGATTCTATTTTATGAAATATGGGGTGGGAAATTATTATCCCACTGCCCACACCCGACAGTATGTTTTCTTAAATAAGCAATGGGGTAATAATCTCCCACCTCCAAATTATGATGATACTGTGTTTATCACTCAATAATGAGGTTTATTTAATATGATATAATATATAAAAACACCCATCACGCTCTATATTTTTTTTAAAACGTAATTCCCACGCAACGTAAGGGTCAGTGACCTATAACATCTTTGCCGAAAACTGCACAAAAATATAAAAGTGATTTTGAAATGTTAAAAGTTAGTATATTCGAATATAATTCAATAATTTCAAAATGGTTTTTACTAAAACCCAGAAAATTAATTTTAAAAATATTCTTTCTATGGCAAACACCCTGAGCAGGATAATTATTTCCATTCTAGCTGAAATATATTTACTCAAGTGACCAAAACCATTATTAAAATTGTATTTCAGTTCTATACCAACGTTTACAAATCTCTTATTTTCAATAAAAACACTTTCTTCTGCAAAACAAAGCATTTCATTCACTCTACACAATCGAACTGGCGAGCACGTGCTCTGTGGGGACCACTGGGATATATGCTTCCCACCTTTGGTGTCTGATGAGAGTAAACATCAAATTTAATGGGTTTTCAATATTTCTCTGCATCTAGCTTGTGAATGCACGTGGAACTGCTTGAAATTGAAGGGGTGGGAAGATATTATCCCAAGGAACTATAAAGTAAGAGAGAGTGTGAACTTACGGCGCCCTTCTTCCCAAATCCTCTTCATTCTTTCATTATGTTTTTTCTTCCCTTCGTCTGACCACTTTTATCCCGGTATCGTTGGTAGCAGATTATTATTATTATGATCAGCTTAATGAGACATCTATACCCCACCGTATCTTGAGTGCAATGCACTGACAGCGATCATAGCACTTGATTGAGCAAGTTAGTCGCTACATTTCACTGATGGACCATTAGTGCTATCAGTCATAGCGCTAGGCACCTTGTGTACATCCCATGATTACAGTGGCGGTCTACGCTCCTAAAACTGGGCGACAGACTTTCATCTCACTGAGTCTGAGCTGTAACTGGGCGCAGACTTTCATCTCACTGAGTCTGAGCTGTAACTGGGCGACAGACTTTCATCTCACTGAGTCTGAGCTGTAACTGGGCGCAGACTTTCATCTCACTGAGTCTGAGCTGTAACTGGGCGCAGACTTTCATCTCACTGAGTCTGAGCTGTAACTGGGCGACAGATTTTCATCTGACTGACTCTGAGCTGTAACTGGGCGCAGACTTTCATCTCACTGAGTCTGAGCTGTATCTGGGAACTATACTTTCATCTCACTGAGTCTGAGCTGTAACTGGGAACTAGACTTTCATCTCACTGAGTCTGAGCTGTATCTGGGAACTAGACTTTCATCTCACTGAGTCTGAGCTGTAACTGGGCACAGACATTCATCTCACTGACTCTGAGCTGTATCTGGGCACAGACTTTCATCTCACTGACTCTGAGCTGTAACTGGGCACAGACTTTCATCTCACTGACTCTGAGCTGTATCTGGGCAAAGACTTTCATCTGACTGACTCTGAGCTGTAACTGGGAACTAGACTTTCATCTCACTGACTCTGAGCTGTAACTGGGCACAGACTTTCATCTCACTGACTCTGGGCTGTATCTGGGCACAGACATTCATCTCACTGACTCTGAGCTGTAACTGGGCACAGACTTTCATCTCACTGATTTTGAGCTGTAACTGGGCACAGACTTTCATCTCACTGACTCTGAGCTGTAACTGGGCACAGACTTTCATCTCACTGATTTTGAGCTGTATCGGGGCACAGACATTCATCTCACTGACTCTGAGCTGTAACTGGGCACAGACTTTCATCTCACTGATTTTGAGCTGTAACAGGGCGTCAAACTTTCATCACACCGACTCTGAGCTGTATCTGGGCACAGACTTTCATCTCACTGACTCTGAGCTGTAACTGGGCACAGACTTTCATCTCACTGATTTTGAGCTGTAACAGGGCGTCAAACTTTCATCACACCGACTCTGAGCTTGATGCTTGATTCATTTGTTGTTTTTATGTAGGAACTCCGAAGATGTTGCATATCAACGCCACGTACAAGTGTGTGTGTGTGATAACCTGTGTAATTGTTAAGTGAAAGGAAGCTTGTACTTCGAAGGGACCGTTAATGTCGCGGTCTTAAGGCACGGGGCGATATTTTTACGTGCAATCTGAACCACATGACCGTGATAGTTCACCTCGAAAATTACACCAGGAATCAAACCTGGTTCTTCGTGGTGGGAGGCAAGTGGCTTGAACACTGAGCCATCCCTGTGTAATTGTGATGACTTTAGTAGTGTGGCGGTTCATCGGGGCTTGAAATTTGTTTTATACCTTCCTGGCATTTGCATGGAGCGAATATGGAAAACAACGGGACAATGTAACCACGGGTATGACTTACACCGCTCGGCTACACTGGTGAGTGATTTACAAGTCTGTGTTCGAGGAGTCAGGCGTCTCAGAATTACTTCACAACTCCTTAGTATCTAGCAAAGCAGGTAATGTGCACGGAATGTTCTTATACCTAGGTAATGTCGAGTCCAGGATTTACTCAAGGTGGTCCAAATTCCCTAACACCGTGTGTATGTGAAGTGTTGGTTGGTAGCGAGAGATGAACGCACGATCCCGAACTGAGATATCATCTCTTGTATTCCACCCTCTCCAGGCGATGTCGCTATCTCTGGAGCAGCCAAGGAAGTCTCGCGGCAACGTCAAGGAACATACAACATTACTTAGGGGCGAACATATTTTAAAAGCGCCATGGAGACATCGCCTTCAGTATCAGCAGTATTTAGCTTTAAGATTGAAAATACTTTGAGCGACATGCGAAGATGTTGGTTGGTTCCTCAGTTTAGGGGCTGCGACAACGTGGTCATGTAGCCCCGTGTACTTTGTGTTTGTGTAGATTCTGTCTGATAACCGGTGTTCATAGTGATGACTGTATTAGTGTGTGTTATGTGTTATTAATTCAAATAAGGACTGCAGACGATCATTTTCAAGTAGTTCTTACTTTTGCTACCAAATGCTACCGTCAATGACACCAAGCTGTGAACTTGGCTACTAGATGCCTCCACAACCGGCACCTAGCGACGATCGTTGGAACTTAATAGAGCGTTAATCAAATCTCGTGTTTCGTTTCTTTCGTAGTCAGTTTACCCTCCAGGTAGGCTTTCCCACGGATTCAGCGAGGAAAGCCACCTTTACCGCCTCTACGGGCAGAGTCCTGGAGCTTAACATCGGCTCGAGGATGTGATGCTTTTAGCCGGGACTTGAAATGTGTTTTACCTTACATGCTTCATGAGGGATGGGACGGGATGGGAAGAATTGAAGGGAGAGACAAGGAAGAGGGAAGGAGGCGGCCGTGGCCTTACGGTAGGTCCCATCCCGGCATTTGCCGGAAGACGATGTGGGAAACCACGCAAAACCACTTCGAGGGGCAATCGAACCCCCTCTACTCATTTGGACCACCCGATGCTGAGTAGACCACGTTCCAGTCCTCATACCACTTTTAAAATTTCGTGACAGAGCCGGGAATCGAACCTAGGACCTCCGGGGAGGCAGCTAAGCACGCTGACCACTACACCACGGAGGCGGCGTTAATCAAATCTAACCTACAAATTAAGCTTCACACAATTCTTGTTAGTGGAAGGTTCGTTTACATGCCATAAAACTATGATATGGGCCCGTCGACTTTACTTCCCCTCCCAAGGAAGATATACTGAGGGATTTTTAACGCTCTTAAAAATCCGACGACTTCGGCTGGGATTGAACCCGTGATCTTGGGCATAGAAACTCAGCATGCTAATAACTACGCCACCGGAGTCGCTATGAGAAGATGTACCCCTTAAAATTCGGCAAAATAGCAAGATTTCATCATGACGTCATAGAGCAGAACAATCAGTTTCTACACAGGAAATTGATCTCCTGATAGAAAAAGGAGAGTTTTGGGCATTTTAAGGGAAGACATGGTGCGTTATAAACCTGCTGATTTGCAAGCTTCCATTGACTATCACTATACGTTGTTGTTGATGATTCATTTAGGGAATTTTGCATATCGTGGCCATGTGTACCGTGTGCTTGGGTGTATAAAAGTATTCCTCCTTATTATCCATTTATGGGACAGTGGTCTCTATATTAAGGACAGTTTATGCTTTCAAAGATGCTGATAGTTGAATCTCTAAGCCAAATTTTGGAGAATTTTCATGCCGAAGCGCTAGTGTTTCAAAAAATGAAATATATATAGGTACGTATCTACTTGACGTAATGTCTTGGATAAAATTTAAAAAAAAACTAATAACATTAACAATTAAAGTGTAAACATCTATATATTTAAAAGAAAGTCGTGTTAGTTACACTATTTATAACTCAAGAACGGCTGAACTGATTTGGCTGAAAATTGGTCGGGAGGTAGCTTAGAACCAGGAGACGGACATAGGATATTTTTTATCCCGTGACGTGACATAAAACGTCAAAGAGAATACAAGTCACTATAAAACGTAACGCAAATGACAGCTAAGGCAAGTCGTTTCCAGGCAACAGAAGCTCTTGACGAGACACGGCCGACTGGATGCGAGTAGCACTCTCCACTACCGGTATAGAAAATGAGGCTCCTATCATGAAATCCCGTTAGTTACTCAACGTAATTTGTATTGTTGTTGTTTGAGTCTTCAGTCTTTTGACTGGTTTGATGCAGCTCTCCATGCCTCCCTGTCCTGAGCTAATCGTTTCATCTCTACATAGCTACCACACCCTACATCCGAGGCAATCTGTTTAACATATTCTAACCTTGGTCTACCCCTACAGTTCTTGTCCTCGACCCTTCCTTCCATAACTAAGCTTGCTATTCCTGGGTGTCTTAGTATGTGTCCTACCAACCTATCTCTTCTCTTCATTAGCAGTCGCCAGAAACATCTCTCCTCTCCCACTCGTCTTAATACCTCTTTGTTTGTAACCCTATCTACCCATCTGATCTTCATCATTCTCCTGTAGCACCACATTTCAAATGCTTCAATTCTCCTCTTTTCTGCTGCACCAATAGTCCAAGTTTCACTTCCATAGAGCGCCACGCTCCAGACAAAGGCTTTCAAAAATGACTTCCTAATACCTAAATCTATATTCGATGTCAGCAGATTCCTTTTTTGTAGAAATGCTTTTCTTGCCTGAGCCAACCTACTTTTTATATCCTCTTTGCTTCGTCCATCACTGGTTATTCTGCTTCCTAAGTAACAGAAATCTCCTACTTCCTTCAGCTTTTCACCTGCCAATTTGATCTCCATAGAGGTTTGTGATTTATTTCGGCTGCATTCCAGTATTTTTGTTTTACATTTATTAATTTTCATCATGAATTCTTTCCGTAAGACGGAGTCCATACCATTCAAAAACTCATTCAAATCCTCAGGCTTGTTGGCCAAGATGACGATGTCATCAGCAAATCTCAGAGTTGAAATTATTTCTCCTTGAATCTTCACTCCCACTTTAAATTTTTCTCTAATTTCCTTCATTGCTTGTTCAATGTAAAGATTGAAAAGTATGGGTGATAAGTTGCAGCCTTGCCTTACACCTTTCTGAATACCAGCTTCTCTCTCGTGTTCTTCAACTCGAATGACTGCTGTCTGGTTTCTGTATAGATTGTATATCACCCTCCTATCCCTGTACTTTATTCCAATCGATTTCAAAATGTCAAACAATTTAGTCCAATCAACGTTATCAAAGGCCTTTTCTAAGTCTACAAAAGCCATGAACGTTCTCTTATCTTTCCTTATTCTACCTTCCAAAATCAGCCTAAGACTTAGTACAGCTTCCCTTGTTCCTACATTTCTCCTGAAACCAAACTGGTCTTCACCCAACTCCGTTTCTATCTGGCTCTCAATCCTCTTGTAAATTATTCTAGACAGGATCTTTGAAGCATGAGTAATCAAGCTGATTGTACGATAATCTTCACATCTGTCAGCTCCCACTTTCTTTGGTATAGGGATGATTTCATTCTTCTTGAAATCAGGGGGTACCTCACCTGTCTCATAAATCCTACACACCAAGTGAAATAACCTGATCAGACCTTCCTCTCCTATGCAGCGTAGCAACTCAATCGGTATATCATCTATGCCTGGTGCTTTGTTCCTGCTTAAGTCTTCCAAAGCTCTATCAAATTCTGATCTCAATATTAAATCTCCTTTCGCATCCTCATCAATTTCCTCCTCCCTTTCCATTACATGATTCTCAATCTCCTTTCCCTTATACAAACTCTCTATGTAAGCTTTCCATCTCTCAACCTTTTCTTCCCTATCTGTTAGAGGCTTTCCATTTGTGTCCTTAATATTACAGCACTTAGTCTTCTTTTCCCCAAAAATATTCTTAATCCTTCGATAAGCTGTGTCTACTTTTCCTAATTTCAGACAATTTTCTATACCAGCACATTTCTCTTTCAACCATTCTTCTTTCGCTTCCTTGCACTTCTTGTTAACCTCATTTCTCAGACGTCTGTATTCTGCTTTCCCCTTTTCATCTCTTACATTCTTGTGCTTCCGCCTTTCATCCATCAATTCGAGTATATCCTGAGTGATCCACGGTTTTCTACCTATTCTCTCTTTCCTACCAATGTTTTCTTCTGCGGATTTTGTTATTTCATTCCTCAAAAGTGCCCATTCGTCTGCAATTGAAGCTTGTTTAGGGTTTTTCATTAGTCCTTCCTTTATACTCTTCTTGAATCTTTCGTTTACATCCTTCTCTTTCAGTCTGTCTATTGCCCACCTTTTTGGCTTTTGACTTTTCTTCAGTTTCTTCAACTTTAATCTGCATTTCATTACAACCAGATTATGGTCAGAGTTTATGTCAGCACCAGGATATGTTTTACAATCCAAAATCTGGTTTCGAAACCTCTGCTTGACCATAATGAAGTCGATTTGGTAACGCCCTGTATCTCCTGGTCTCATCCATGTGTATATTCTTCTATTGTGGTTATTGAATAAGGTGTTAGCTATGACCAACTCATGCTCAGTGCAGAATTCTACCAGTCTGCTTCCTCGATCATTCCTTTCACCTAATCCGAAATCTCCTACTATCTTCCCTTCTCTCCCTTTTCCTACCACAGCATTCCAATCTCCCATTACTATAACATTTTCATCACCCTTGATATACCTCAGAATTTCGTCTATTTCTTCGTAGACCTTTTCAACATCCTCATCATCAGCTTGACTGGTAGGCATATAGACTTGTACCACTGTGGTGCAGGTAGGTTTAGTATTTATTTTTGCTACAATAATCCGTTCACTATATTGCTCATAATATTCCACCCGCTGTCCAAGTTTCCTACTCAATATGAGGCCAACCCCTGCTTGGCCATTGTTTGATTTAGTGCTAATGACCCTATAGTCTCCTGACCAAAAGTCCTGTTCTTCCTGCCAGCGCATTTCACTAATCCCAACCAAATCCAACCTCAACCTATCCATTTCCCTTTCTAAGTTTTCTAACCTTCCATTTCCTAGCAGACTTCTAACATTCCACGCTCCGATCCGTAGAATGTCAGAGTTCCTCTTTGTCACTTCTGTGATGTTAACCCCCTCTCGAGTAGTCCCCACCCGGAGATCCGAACGGGGGACTAGTTTACCTCCGGATTGAAATTTTACAAGGGAAGAGGCCATCATCACATGTAATTATGCATAGAGAGGTGCATATCCTCGGGAATAGCAAACGGCTGTAGTTTCCCGTTGCTTTCAGCCGTGCAGCAGGACGCAGTGTAGCCATTATTTGGCTTATATTATCAATATCTTAACCGTCTATAAGACTAGTAAAGAATTGATTTAATCTGAAAGGCTGCTACTCCCTTTCAGAATAAGTAAAGAGCAATTCTACTAACAAAAATACTAACCTTCTACTGTACTAACAATTAAATACCAAAATTCTACTAACGAAAAAATACTAAAGTTCCACCAACAACAAATACTACCACTAAAACAGTCTGTCACCAGACATACTCACATGCAATCACACATCACAGTCTACTGAAACAATGAACTATAACTAATAAGCAATGCAACTGTTACCAGACACACTCACACACCACAGTCTAATAGAACAATGACATATATCTAATAGACAAACTAACTACCTACTTACAACTACAACTAACTACATACTTACTGTACTGTTATTTGAATTGACAATATTTACAAAATGCAATTTAGATAGAAAATACTTACAGGAAGAGAGCAAAGATAATGCCAATGGTTATCCTTCGTATAGGAGAAGAAATAATGGAACGTGATAAAATGTAGGGGTAGGTGCCCCAGGATATTAAATAAGTAAGTGTGAAAAAAGGCAGGGGGACACTACATTCAGGATGGCTACAGTCTCTACCAAGATTTGAACTTTCATTGTTTGAGCCTGCATCATCGTCATCATCTTGCACAGTTTCCAGCCACTGGCCGGGTCTGTTTGGAACACAAGCCTCTCCAACGTCTTCTGTCTTCCTACCATCTCTCAGCCACCACCTTTGTCCAGTCTTCTTCTCTCTTCTTCACGCTTACTCCTCTCTACTTCCACCCCCTTCAGCCACCTGTCTCTTGGTCTCCTTCTCGGTCTCTTTCCTTCCCACTTCGTCTCGTGTATCCTCCTGGGTATCCTCTTCTCCTCCATTCGTTTTACATGTCCATACCATCTAAGTCTATTTACTAACTAAATATTAATGTAATTTTTCAAGTCCTCGTGCTGCAGCTCTCACCAATATCTTAATCGTGCGACCCACTGCAGCGATTCTTTAATTATAAATCATGTCACAAGTGAAGAGGTAAAAGTTTTGGTTGGCGATTTCAATGCCCAGATAGGCAAAGAGAGAAGATATAGAAAAATTGTGGGGGACTATCCAGCACATAAAAGAACGAACAGAAATGGAGAAAGAATAATCGGGGTTTGCAGACATTTCAACCTGAAACTCATGTCCACATACTTCAAGGCACTCCCGAGCAAGAAGAAAACCTGGGTATGTCCTAACACGATGCTGGGAGAGTTCCAGATCGACCATGTCGCAATAACGACCAAAAACCGAAAGGAAATCCTGAATGTTAAAGTAAGGAAAAGCCTAAACATCGACTCGGATCACTACCTCTCGGAGATTAAAGTAAAATTCCAGCCAAACAAGCCCAAACCGAGAACCAACAGGAAACCCAGAATTAATACAGAGACTCTGAAA
Source organism: Meconema thalassinum (assembly GCA_946902985.2). Classification (NCBI taxonomy): domain Eukaryota; kingdom Metazoa; phylum Arthropoda; class Insecta; order Orthoptera; family Tettigoniidae; genus Meconema; species Meconema thalassinum. The sequence continues at coordinate 24,469,234 of OY714911.1, forward strand.
CAGAACAAGGAAAAATACTGCGAAAACCTATCAAAGCTGAACATGAACAGCTGGGAAGAGATCAGAGAAGCAATGACCAAAGCAGCTGATGGTTTGGGAAATCCAGCGAGGAAACGAAAACATAGGTGGTGGAATGAAAAGTGTGACGAAGCTCTTGACAAAAGGCTACAAGCCTGGAAGAGATGGCACTCCAACAAGACCGAGGAGAGGTGGGAAGATTTCAGGGAAGTAAGGAAGAGAACTGCTAAGATCATAAGATCAGAGAAGAGGAACTACGACAGAAGTAGGGTGGAAAAGATAGAAGAAGATTTTCGAAAAAACAACACGCGAGAGATTTACAGAACCTTCAAAGAGGAACTACAGGGATATCAGTCACAAAGTCTGTGCTTCAAACGGAAAGATGGTAGTATAGCTACGAACGACAAGGAAAACTGTCAACTTTTGGCCGACTATTTCAAAGTGCTGCTGAACTGTGAAGAACCTGTGGAAAGATTGAATACTGAGAATCCATCCTATGAGAACCCGGATTCCAACCCACCAAGTTTATATGAGGTAAAGCGCATAATAAACAAGCTTAAAAACAACAAAGCACCAGGCGAAGATGGCATCGCTGCAGAAATGTGGAAGTTCGGAGGAGAAATGGCTGCAGAAAAAAAACACGGCATCATAGAAGAAATCTGGAAAACTGAAATGATCCCGAAAGACTGGAAATGAGCCCTTATACACCCGCTTCACAAGAAAGGTAATCGGGCGAACATCGACAACTACAGAGGAATCTCTCTACTTCCAGTCGCATACAAGATACTCTCCAAAGTACTGCTGAACAGAGTTGAAAAACAAGCAGACCACCTCATAGGTGAATATCAAGCAGGCTTTAGAAAGGGGAGATCGTGCGCAGAACAAATATTCAACCCCAAGAGCATCCTCAGATCAAGAGCTTTGAGAAGCCAGAACACTGTAGTAATATTCGTTGACTTCAAGAAGGCGTACGACTCAATTGACAGGCAGACTTTATTTAACAGCCTAGAGGAGTTCGGAATTGACAGGAAGACGAGAGAAATAATCAAACAAACTCTAACGGATACCATGTCAAAAGTGAAGTTCTTCGGAGAAATCTCTGATCCTTTTGAAATAAAAACAGGGGTCAGACAAGGAGATGGCTTATCACCTATCCTCTTCAACAATGTTCTGGAGAAAATCATGAAAACCTGGGAGGAAGCTTTGGACATGAAAGGAGTAAGGGGGATACATCTGGGAAGGAAAGGACAGAACCTGGAAATTAAATGTTTGGCTTTTGCTGATGATCTTGCCCTCTTAGCCCAAAGCCGAGATGATGCCCAAAAAATGCTGGATACTCTGCACGAAATCGCTGAAAAAACGGGTCTTAAAGTCTCCTATGAAAAGACAGAATACATGGAGTACAGACACCTTGGAGAGAGACACATAAACGTGAAACATGGGACTGTCAAAAGAACTGAGAAGTTTAAATATCTAGGTGAATGGATAGAACCCAATGGGCTGGATAAAGAAGCAAATAGGGCAAGAGCTAGAAAATTGGATTTGTATAGGGGTAGTAAATCCAATTTACAATAGATGGCGCGAGTAGCTTCAACAAAATGGCGTTTGTTTGTTTCAAGAAAGTCCCACATACGTTCATATACCATTCATCCCACTGCGATGAAACTTGGGTGAGATGTTCTGCACGCTTCAGGTAAGGTTTCAGGCTGAGTAAATCCATTTAACAATTGGTACCGCACGAGTAGATTCAACAAATGAGCGTCGACGGGCGAAGCGTTTCAACAAAGTCAAGTATGCATTCACATACCATTCGTCCGATAGCGATGAAACTTGGGTGAGAGGTTGTGTACACTACAGGCAAGGTTTATGGCTTAGTAAATCCATGTTATCATAGGTAGCGCACGACTAGATTCAACAAATGAGTGACGACGCGCAAAGCGTTTCAACAAAGTCCCGTATGCGTTCATATACTATTCGTCTGATAGCGATGAAACTTAGGTGAGATGTTGTGTACACTTCAGGGCTTCAGGCTTAGTAAATCCACTTTACAATAGGTATCGCACAAGTAGATTAAATAAATGAGCGACGACGCGCGGATTGTTTCAACATAGTCCCGTATGCGTTCATATACCAATCGTCCGATAGCGACTAAACTTAGGTGAGTTGTTGTGTACACTTCAGGGAAGGTTTCTGGCTTAGTAAATCCACTTTACAATAGGTATCGCACAAGTAGATTCAAAAAATGGGTGACGGCACGCGAATCGTTTATACAAAGTCCCGTATGCGTTCTTATACCATTCATCCGATTGCTATGAAACTTTGGTGAATTATTGTGCACCCTCTACGAAAGTTTTCTGACTTAGTGAATCCTTTTTACAATAGGTATCGCACGAATAGATTCAACAAATGAGTAACGGTGCGCGTATCGTTTAAAAACAATCGTATACGTTCATATACCATTCATGCGATTGCAATGAAATTTGGTGAAATGTTGTTTCCACTCCCGCGAAGATTTCTGATCTTGTAAATCCATTTTACAATATGGTAGCGCACGAGTAGATTCAACTAATGGGCGACAGCGCGTGAATAATTTCAACCAAGTCCCGTATGCGTTCATATACCATTCATCCGATTGTGATAAAATTTTGGTGAGTTGAGTACAGTCCTGCGAAGGTGTATGAATTAGTAAATCCGTTTTTCAATGGGTGGCGCACAAGTAGATTCAACAAATGAGTAACGGCGCGCGAATCGTTTATACAAAATCCAGTATGCGTCCATATGCCATTCATTTCATAGCGATGAAATTTTGGTGAGTTGTTGAGCACGCTCCCAGGATGTTTTTTGAGATAGTAAATCAATTTTACAATAGTTTAGAGGTGGTTAACGGAAAAAGAAAAAAATATTGGGAATCCAAAAGCACTTCAACAAACAAAGTTCCAATGCCAATACTTTCTTTGATTGGCATCGCAACGCATTGCATGCCGGGTACAGCTAGTTAAATATAAATATAGAAATAAAAAATATAAAAATACAATCACAATAATAACAAGAAGTTCCGTGAGGAACTAAAGAGCCTACTTTTCATGCCAATGATTATTCTACAGTATATGGACCTATCTAGAATAATGACGAAATTAAGTTGGTAATATCGAAATATCTAATTAGTTCAAAATACACCCGGTATAATGCAGCCTAATAGATCACTACAGTTGGCAGCCCTGGTAACTGAATATATTCTTAGTTCCATCTCTTAAGGTCTGTCTGTCTGTTAGGTAGTCAGCCCGAAGGCTGGTTGGATCCTCAAAAGCACCGCCGTTACGTTATGTGAGTAGATACCCACAAAAACCCAAGGCAGCGCTATATTGAGGCGTTCTAGGCAAGAAGAGGAGTGAGGTAGTTTGCCATTGCTTTCCTCACTGAGTCAGAACAGTAGTCCTAACCCTATGAGTAGAACCTTTCACAGCATTCACAGGCACTGACTGTGCCCTGAATGCCATTACTAAGCACCACCCATACCTCAGTAGCTTCCATATAATCACAGCCATGAGTGAGACTGAGACATCGGTGAAAAGCCACCTTTTACTCTAGCCTGTGCCAACTGACAAATGCAAATGTACTGTATTCATCAAGAGATGGCAAACAGGTAGAGAATACAAAATTTGGTTGAAGTCCAATGGACGTTACATGCAGTTAGACACTGGATCTATCAGCACGCGTAAAAGCATGTTGCCAACAATACCATGCTTGTGCTGGTCAGAAATAATCTGAATTATTATGATATCTTGTTGTGCCAATTTTGGATGAAATCCATTTGTTAGTATAGAAGTTACATGTATTTTGAAATTGGACATATCAGCAGGCATAGAATCATGTTGGCAGCACTGACTTATATCAATTACTCCAAATTATCTAAGAGGGTCAGGTGCTATACGTGTGCAAAGTATAGAGCTGTTGCCTTGCATACATTCTGATATATTGATATTAGGGTAAAAAAAGACAGCATTTATTAACAGTTGACAGCCCTGATTGCTCTTAACAATACTTATAGTCATATCTGTTATGGTACACATAGCACATACGAAATTTGGTTGAAATCCAACTGATAGTATAGATGTTGCATGTATTTAAAAATTGGTACTATCAGCAGGCTTATAATCATGTTGGTAGAACTGACGTACATAAGTGACTCCAAATTAATCTAAAGTGTCAGAATATACGTGTGCATAGTTTAAAGCTGTTGGCTTGCATACTTTCTGATATATTGGTATTTGGATAAGAAAAATAGAGAGAGCAATTATGGACAGTTGGCAGGCCTGGTGGCTCTGAAGAATACGCTCAGTCATATCTTTTTATGTACAGATATTACATACAAAATTTGGTTGAAATCCAATTGATAGTGTAGAAGTTATATGCATTTAAACATTGGACTTATCAGAAGGCTTAAAATTATTTTGGCAACACTCTCATGGTTGGCCTCCTGGAAATTAAACTGAAATAGTATTATCTACACGTGTGCCAATTTTGGAATAGCTCCCATGCATACCTTACAAGATATCCAACATGGAGCTCAAATTTCTAGTGCGTTTTTTCAGCAGTTGGTAGCACTGACATCATTTTCAAATATGGACGTGAGCTATTCCGGTGCACATCTTTACTCATACTAAATTTGGTTTCGATTGCTGCAGCCGTTTAGGAGTTGATAGCGGAGGGGACACACACACACAGCCAGACAGACAGACAGACACAAATTTTCCCGGATCGATCTCATAAGTCTACTTTTTCCTCATTTTTGTAAAATGTGAAAAGTAGGCTAAAAATATAAAAATCAAATAATGAACATGACTATAAAAATTATGAAAATAATTGTAAAAATCAATTGGAAATTAGTTATGCTAAAACTAATAAATTAAATAATACAATGAAAAATTTAAAAAAACTATAAATCTGAAATTTGAAAATATGTTCGTTATTTACTTTTGGGAAAACTCTAAAAATAAAATATAAAGCAAAAAGAATTAAAAAATTAAAAATCAAAACTTAACGATGAAAATATGAAAAATAAAAAAGGAAAAATGAAAAAAATTAAAAAAAAATTAATAGGGTAAAAGAGAGAATAAAAACTAACCATAAGAGGTAAACAGAAATTACCTTGATTAATTAATTCAATAAAAATATCAAAATTAAACGTATAGGAACATAAATTGGAAATTAAATGTAAATATATATACATTAAAATTATACAAACAAAAATAACATTATTAATATTATTAAAATAATTAAAATATAACAAAACGTAAAACCACATAAAAACAAGAAGTTCCGTGACGAACTAAAGAGCCTACTTTTCTTAAAATTTAAGATTCATGCCAATGATTAATCTATATTGTCTAGAAGAATGACGAAATTAAGTTGGTAATATCGAAATTTCTAATTAGTTCGAAATACTGTATACCTGGAATAATGTAGCCTAATAGATCACTACAGTTTGCAGCCCTGGTGACTAAATATATTCTTAGTTCCATCTTTTAAGGTACAGAATACAAAATTAGGTTGAAGTCCAATGGAGAGCATGGACGTTACATGCAGTTAAACATTGCATCTAACAGCACGCGTTAAATCATGTTGGCAACAATGTCATGCATGTATTGTCCAGAAATAATCTGAAATAATATGATCTATTGTTGTGTCAATTTTGAATGAAATCCATTAGTTAGTATAGAAGTTACATGCATTTTAAAACTGGACCTATCAGCAGGCTTAGAATCATGTTGGCAGCACTGACGTATAATAGTTACTCCAAATTTATCTAGAATTCCAGGTACTATACGTGTGCAAAGTTTAGAGTTATTGGCTTGCATACTTTCTGATATATTGATATTAGGGTAACAAAAAAGAGACAGTATGTATTAACAGTTGGCAGCCCTGGTTACTCTTAAGATTTGGCATAGTCATATCTGTTATGATACATATAGCACATACGAAATTTGGTTGAAAACTAAATGATAGTATAGAAGTTAAATATATTTAAAGTTGGACCTCTCAGCAGGCTTAGAATCATGTTGGTAGCACTGACGTATGTAAGTTACTCCAAATTAATATAGAATGTCAGGTACTATACCTGTTCATAGTTTAAAGCTATCAGCTTGCATAATTTCTGATATATGGGTGTTTGGATTTAAAAAATTGAGAGCATTTATTAACAGTTGGCAGCCCTGGTGGCTCTTAAGAATACGCTCAGTCATATATGTTTATGTACACATAGCACATACGAAATTTGGTTGAATTCGAATTGATAGTGTAGAACGTATATGCATTTAAAAATTGGACCTATCAGCAGGCTTATAAACATTTTGGCAACACTGCCATGTATGGCCTCCTGGAAATTAAACTGCAATAGTATTATCTATACGTGTGCCGATTTTGAAATATCTCCCATTCATACCTACCAAGATATCCAACATGGAGCTCAGATTTCAATTGCGATTTTTCAGCAGTTGGTAGCACTGACATCATTTTCAAATATGGCCGTGAGATATTCAGGTATAGATCTTTAATCCTACCAAATTTTGTTTCGATTGTTCCAGCCGTTTAGGAGTTGATAGGGACACACACACACACACACACACACAGCCAGACAGCCTGACAGACAGACAGACAGACAGACAGAAGGACAGACAGACAGACACACACACATTTGCCCGATCTCACAAGTCTACAAAATGTGAAAAGTAGGCTAATAAAAATATTTTTGTTTATAAATGGGCAATGAGGCCAGATGGTGCTGGGACGGGTCCTTGAGGCCATAGCGGTAAGCTCTTTTCTCATTCTACATCTGCCATTATTCAAACAAAGACGAGAACAACTATGAAGAGCATGTGGGTTAATTTGTAAAACGTGCATCTCCATGACATATTCCAACAAGACGGGTACAGATGGCGCATGCCCCAGCCCACAGGGACGTGCGAATTATTAGTGCTATTCATATTTTTAAAAGTGCCCTCGTTAGACGCGACAAATGCTCACATCCTCGTCTCGCTTAGAGCAACACATTCTGTGTGTTCACATAAGGACTGAAAGTCGATAGCATGACCTCATCACAGTCACACAAAACTTGGGACACATTAGAGACAAGCTAACACGGCGCGTTTGTTAAATAAGTTACATTCCAGCACCGCTGGCACCCCCATGGGTTCACATGTCGTGGGACGTGGGTTGGCGACCAGGGGGCCCCAGATGAGTCCGCCATGGCTTCCTCTTACTTGTGCCGGGCTCCTCTCCGTCTTCTTTCCTGTCGACCTCTTTCGGTCAACTCTTGTTTTCTTCTGACCCCGACGGTATTAGGGTACCCGAGACCTAGGGAGTCTCTTCCTTTCCCGCCTTCATTGGCCCTTTCCTCATTTTTCTGATTCCGCATTCTTCAAGGGATCAGGCCTCTTTTTCTTTTCATGATAGTACCTTTTCTCTTTAAGATTCCCGCACTGTTTTTATGAATTGACTCCCCGTGTCTCTAAATTACATTTTGTCAGTATTTTGGATCTCAATCACATTTTGTAAGTATTTTCAATCCACATTGCAGTTTGTAAGTACGAAGGTGGATCAAAAAGTTAGTTGCACTAACGCGCTGCAGCAGCGCGCTGTGTGTCGCAAACGTCAGTTGGTTGTGCGTTCGCAGAAATGTATGGAGTCTTTTGGAAACTATGTGGAAAAGTGAAGTTACATTGTTTGTCGTTATAGGCGTGTTGCTGTTCTATAGGTGGTGTAATAAATGGGTATAACTGGGAAGTGCATCTTATTTTTTGTATTTTTTGATCTGCCCTCGTATTTTCGATCCAAACTACATTTTTAAAGTATTTTCAATCTCAATTGCATTTTGTCAGTATAGTATTTTGAATCGAGTGCTTCCACATGTTGTGAGTATTTTGAACCTAAAATACATTTTGTGCATATTTTTCAATCTAAATTCCATTTGTAAGTATTTTCCTTGTAAATTACCTTTTATAAGTATTTCCACTAAGCCTCCGTGGCTTAGGCGGCAGCACGCCGTCCTCTCACCGCTGGGTCCGTGGTTCAAATCCCGGTCACTCAATGTGAGATCTGTGCTGGACAAAACGGAGGCAGACAGGTTTTTCTCCGGGTACTCCGGTTTTCCCTGTCAAAATTTCATTCCAGCAACACTCTCCACTATCATTTCATTTCATCTGTCATTCCTTTAATCATTGCCCCAGAGGAGTGGGTCAGGCCTCGGCAGCCGGCACAGTTCACATCCTCGCCGCTAGATGGGGGCTCCATTCATTCCATTCCTGACCCGGTCGGAGACTGAAAGCAGGCTGTGGATTTTAAAGTATTCCCACTCTACGTTTTGTGAGCCATTTCAATCTGAGTTACATTTCGTAAGTATTTTCAGTCCAGCTTAATTATCATTATGGTTTCCATTTCTGTGTCATTTTCGCTATCACCCAGATCATTAGAGGCTGATAACCTAGATGTTAGGCCCCTTAAAACAACAATTATCATCAACCTGTTCAACTACAAATACACACACCACTACAGACACCCCAATAACACAGGTCTTCACACTCAGGAGCGGGTATGATGACTGTGATGTCCAAGCCCCTGAAATAAAATGTTTGCAGAGGGGGAAGAAATATGGCTCTACACTCAAGAGACAACTCATCGATTGTAGGGACTTTTTCATGTTGTGGTTGGCATCACTGAGCTGCTCCCAATTTACATGCTCGATAATATCGAAAGTAAACATCAATTTTCTTGTTTTCCTTCAACCTTCGCCGTCAAAGTACGTGAGCGATAATTCCTCTGCGACCTCTTTCTTGGAGACGGCATTTACCGATCCAGGTTCTAACTTGCGAAGCAGAGTGTGGGTTCGATTCCCGTCTCGACTTCTAGTTCAGGCTAATGCGGGTATGGTTCCTAACGTAAGGCCATGCCTGTCTCATTCATGATTCTCTCCCGCATCAAACAAATGGATCGAATCATACAAATCACAATGTATTATTATTATTATTATTATTATTATTGCCTTTATTGGTGGCTCAGTTAGGGCTCTTGGCCCTCTCTTACACTTAACCACATTAATACAATACAACAAACATATTATGGCGAAAAAATTAAACAATAATAATTGACATTGATAATGACTTTCACACTCTCATTCACTCATCCAGTCACACTTGTTATCGGTCAGCAGCGTTCAGCAGGCCGCCCCAGCAGGTGGTCTTGAATTTAGATAGTGAGGTGAAGCCCCTGACACTGGCTGGAAGGGTATTCCACAGCCTAGACCCCACCACATGAAAAGAGTTGTTGTATATAGAGGAGCGATGAATAGGAATGGAGAGGGAAGAACCAGAGCGTGTATTATTACCACGGAAAGAAGACAAATACTTGAATTTATTTGATAAGTATAGTGGTCTATCGTCAGACAATAATCGCAAAATCTGAACAAGAACGTGATATGATCGACGTACTTCAGGTTTCAGCCAGGGAAGAGCGCAATAATAGGGAGTGATATGTTTATCATAGCTCAGATCGTAGATAAATCGTATGCAAGAGTTGAGAGCTCGTTGAAGTTTCAAAGTTAATGTTTTGGTTGCGTCTACAAAAATAACGTCACAGTAGTCAAGATTAGGAAGTATTAGTGCGTGTATGAGTAGGATTCTTACTTTAAATGGTAAAATATCTTTTTTTCTTTTGAGGGAGTGGAGCGTTGCGAAAATCTTCTTGCATATACTCTGAACATGTTCAGACCAGTTAAGAGTCTGATTTATTATCACACCTAGATTTTTCACTGTAGGACAGTATGGAATTTCACTGTTGTTCAGTACAATTAGGGGAATAATTTGATCTCGGAGAGACGTCAATAGTTTTTGAGAGCCAATTATGATAACTTGTATTTTGGAGGGATTCAAGAGAAGGGAATTTTCCTGAGAATATTTTCCAAGTCGTTGAAGGTCTACTAACATCAGAGAGACTAATAGTGATCCGCTCCATTGGAATGGTTCCGATGCTAAACGATTTCTCTGTCAGAAACATGTATAAACTAGCGGAACGGAATGTTCGGAATTAGTGTATCTTTGCTGGAGATATACGTTATTCGTAAGGTGGTAAAATATGCAAGCCCAGACACTGCCAAATTCATTCTTTACTTATAATGTATTTCTCAGGCCCAGAACCGAGTATGAACGTAATGAGTAGAGTAGGTCGTTAATACGAGTATCTTACAGCAGGAGTTGTTTGATTGACTGCAAAAGGAAGAACTGAATTATTAACATCAGCCGGAATGTGTGCTTAAGAATGCTCACTGGGACCGCACCATTGTACTCCAGCTCCTGGCTTAGTGGGCTTTAATAAGAAGGCTAAACAATTGATCATTTTGGATGTAGCAATCCCCAACAATAAAAAACTTTAAAGCAAAGTACATTGAGCCGATCAAGCGACAATGGCTTGTAAAACATATACGAAATATTCCCGCGATTGTCTCCAGTGTGGGTGCTTTACTGAATGGATCTGACATCCTGGTACATAGGCATGACGGCTGAAGGAGCTGATATCCTGGTACTATTTCGGAGCCTTGCAGTTCAATCTGGTGGCTGATTTTCCTTTTATAATATAAAGATTGTGTCCACAAAGTTTCAAGATAGGTTTCAACCTGTCTTAACGGATCCTTCCCTTGTGAGAGGCCATGTCCATTTTAACCATCCCAACTGTCTGCAAAATGAAATTTATTAATCTCATGTAATTTATTTCAGGATTAGGACATAACCCAGCTCTTTTTGGGTACATTCGTGTTGACCGACTGAAAAGCACCAAACTTTTGTTTACTTAGGCAACACTGAAAAATGGCTTCAAACCTCACCACACCAATAGTCAATAAGTTGTCGAGAAGAAACTATTTCACACAACATCTACCGGTACTGTATAACATTCCATCCTAAAAAGATGATGATCATGATAATTGTTGTTTTAAGGGGCCTAACATCGAGGTTATCGGCCCCATCCTAAAAAGAGCCAGGGCACATATTTTAAGGATGTGGATATCCAGTTGCCATACAGTATGTCTACAAAGCAAGGTGCTTCAAGTGGATTGCATGTTGGGCATTCGGGCAGGATTAAAACAGTACGTCTCAAGAAGCACGGTGGGTGAGTGGTCAACGTGTTGGTCTACTAACCCCAAGATTGCAGGTTCGCTCTTAGCCGTGGTAAGTGATTTTTGAAAAGCGGCAAAAATACGACACGCATGCCATATGATGTTGGCATGTCAAAGAACCCATTTGTATTCAGTAGGCCGTGTTCATAATGGCAAAATGAATCTCGGGAGTTTCCGCCAACACAAAGTTCCTAATTTCTCTACTAGAAAGCGCTATAGTGTTCAAGGAGCTTAGATATCTAACCTCCTTGACTTTCGTAGTGATTCAAGGAACAACGAAATTCGACATGCAAGCTACCCTCTGGATGCAAATTACAAAGCTTGCACCCGGCACCCGAGGCCATACGATATTATTATTATTATTATTATTATTATTATTATTATTATTATTATTATTATTAGTTGTAAAAATTATTTTCGATTTCACTGCAACATGACAATTGAAGCGTACGTCTATATTACATTGTGTGTAAATGTAAGAAAGAGCTTACAGGATCTCTTGGGACAGATATAATAAAATATCAATATCTCGGAAAGCAAAACTTAGACACTATGATACTGTTATCAAACCTGAAGCGCTGTATGCATCGGAAACCTCAATCATTGGCGGGGGATCTTTAACCAATGACATACAGAAACAAGAAAGGAATATTTTAAGAAAAAAATTGGCCCAGGTTGTTTAGAGGGAATATGGAGGGAAAAATTATCCCAGGAAATATATTGTCATTCTGAAAAAAGTTTCTTACACGTTTCGGAAAAGACGATTGCAATTTCAAGGACGCGTTATCAGAATGGTCAATAACAGGCTAACTAAAATAAATCTCAACCTGGCCCTTCCATTAATATCCAAGAACGTGAAATTGAAACAGATCTCCAGGAAATCAACTTCTCAGAAGACATTGTACGGGACAGATTTAAATTTAGAACCAAAATCGACAATCACCAATTTGTATACAAACCAAACACCAGAGCCGCTATAACTTGGAGAGAAGAACGATGGTAGAAGCTCAGGGAGGGGATGAAGAGATTTGGGGAGGAGAAGAAGGTCAACACATCGTGCTCCTGAGTACGGCATAACGATGTAACAATAATATTCATATCATTAATCATATCTCACCTCCTCACTGCCAAAGATCATTTATGCACTAGAAATTACCCAACGACTGTCCGGGATTCGACATAGCAACCTGGAGTCAAGACGCCAGTATCTCGATAATTACAAGTTTTCAAACGGGATTTTATTTTGCTCTTAATTAAATAATGCACTTTATGTTCGACAATGTCGAAATATAAATATTATATATCAGAAAACTCTACTATAATGAGGCTCATTATAGTACAGGTTTTCACAATGGGACAGTTTCTCTCACCAATCAGAGCTCAAGAAACAGTTGTTTGACCAATTAGGTAAGGATAGCATCGCACCTGCGCTGAGTTCCAAGGCCTTCTAATTTAAACTTCACTGCGTGGCCTAGTGTCATAGTGAGGTATTCCAGGAGGCCATGGTGAAATCAACGCAGTCGCTGTGTCCCATGCGCTCTGTTCAGTACATAAAACTGGCGAAATCTCGACAGATATTTATGAATATTTGTGTTCGAACATAAAATAGTTATAATAATTATCGTCGAACATAAAGAGTCGTATGCAACTCGCCTATAATGGTAATTAAGTCACTCGTATGGACATTGGCGTGAATAAATATAACACTAGGATTGGCCGGGTCATTTTGACCCATAGTGTGTCGCTCCCTTTTTGTCGTAGTTGTACGGATTTTAATGAAGTAATGTTACACCTGGGGTCTTCCTATGAACTGTTCCCAATATAAAATGAGGGTTATTTATATTTTTCAAATTCAACACGCAGAAAAATGACAGTAATTTTGTAACAGTATAATTGGCCTTGAAAGTGGTGGCAAAGCAGTCATTTTGATTTTTGTGAACAAGGGAGCTGATGACCGAGGTGTCCCTAGACCCTAAACATGGATCAACAAGAACGTGAGCTATGTGATTGTGCTACTCCAAAATAGGAGGATCTTCCCCCTTATTTTTTACAGATTGTCCCGACTAACGTAAGCCGAAAATTGTCACGCGAGGACTGGCGCCATGGGTAAATCTGACCCGACCGTAAATAATACAGTGGAACGTGACTAATTCGAACTTCTATGATTCGAAATCTCTTTAATTCGAATTTTTCTCTTGGTCCCTAGCATTTTATATACAATCAATGCTAAAAAATCGTGGTTAATTCAAATTATATTTTGGATAATTCGAAGTTTTTACGGGTAAAAAGCCCATCGGAAGCCAAGCAGTTTGGGTCAGGAATTCCCGAAAAACGACGTTGTATCTTTGGCATGCGGCCCCTACTCGATTGTATTCGGTTTCCGTTCCTTGAATTTGTTAGATTCTTTTGTGATGGCCGAGAGACTTAATTGTAGGAAATAGGTAAAAATCTCAAACGTTTTTGAAAAACAGTAGATTTCTCTAAGACTTAAGTAGATTGCTGATTACTACTGTCGTTAAATAGGCGAATAGTGCATTTTGGTTTTATTTAATCATTTGAAACTTTTGAGGTTATTCACGATACAGTCTTTTACAGTACCGTTGCCTGTTAATCTGCTTTGTTGAACGTAAATCATTATGTAAACTTAATACATAGTAGCCTCTATACACACTTTACTCGTTAAAAACCTATATAACATTATGTTTTATAAAAGTTCTTGGATGAAAACTTAAAATTTGAATATTTTCTCTACCCTTTCAAAGAACTTTCTTAATTCGAATTTTTGGATAATTCGAATTTTTTACTGGTCCCTTGAGGTTCGAATTATCCAAGTTCCACTGTATAGAAATAACTTGAGTGTTCCAAAAGCTATGGACATGTATAAAGGCTGACCAAAACTAAAATATACAGCATCATTTAATCCTCGGGTCAGAAATACCCCCGAGCAAGTCCTTGCGGATTAAAGTCCACTGTACTGGTAGAGATATTACTTCTCCGGAAGGTGAAACAGACAGGACCCGCCCCGGCGTCCCCCGTGGGCTCGCCTGGAACTAAGACCGCGCTACATTGTTGGCAAGTCTTCTGTTGGCCACTGAGTTTGAAAGACACAGAATGGGTTAATTTATTGTGGCTTTTTTAATTAGCAGCCGCTAGCGTTACAAAGGTGTAGCACAATGGGGCAGCTGAGTACGCTGGAGGCACGTTAAAGTAGAAACAACAGTTCGTTGATGTGCCGGCCACCGTGAGGCTTAAAGTAGAGACACATGCGCCTGCATATGGTTCGCCAGGGTCTAGTGAACGCGCTGGAAACACATTCCATAATAACACATCCTGAAGAATTCATGATGAAAATCAATGAATTTAAAAACAAATAATGTAGTGGCAGGGTTAGGCAAGGAAGTGGGAAGGAGACGGTCGTGGCCTTAGGGTAGGTATCATCCCGGTATTTGACCGAAAACGAAGTGGGAAACCACGGAAAACAACTTCGAGGATGGCTGAGGTGGAAATCATTTGTACCACCCGAGGCTGAGTAAACCCCGTTCTAGTCCACACACCACTTTTCAAATTTCGTGGCAGAGCCGGGAATCGAACCCAGGACCTCCAGGGCGGCAGCTAACCTTGCTGACCGCTAGGCTACGGAGGCGACATAGGCTATATACTTATAACACCACATATTACAACACTCGAATACAGCGATTAATATTCGTTGACCTTGAACCGCGGTAGAGTCTATTGTTGTTGTTGTTTTTGGTTGTTTATTATTTAGGGGTTTTGCAGCATCGTGGTCTTGTAGCTCCGTTTACTTGGGTGTGTTTAGAAGTTGTCTGATAACCTTTGTCACTGTGATGTCTGCAGGCTTTCTAGTGTGTGTACTTTTATACGAGGAAGTATTTGGGTAGGAAGCTGTTGTTTCATTTGAGATGCATGGACATCATGGCCATTTAGCCCCGTGAACTTGGGTGAATGTTGAATTTTGTCTGATAACCTAGGTTATTGTGATGGCTGTATTAGTGTGTGTATATCTAATTCATGTGAGGATTCAATGAATCAAAGGATAATATCCGTATGGCACGTTTAATTCCCAACAAGCTACTACAACCAACATACAATTATACTCCTTGAAAACGACAAAGAGTTATAACAATACCCATGCGTTTAGGAGAAAGTAGGCTGTATGTTCTTTACTAAACATCTTGTTTATATTTATTACAAGCAACCCGCCCCGGCTTCGCCCGGGAACAGTTATGAATGCATTACGTGATACGCGCCTTTATTTTCGATGTCAATGATCTACGACCAATATCCGTTTTACGTCTCAGCAAGATGGGTTAAAATCACTGACTGGACTATTAATTATATTATCATGGAGATGCATGTTCAACGAATTCTTGTCAGACGTAATTTTAGAATGGCGAAGTGCATGAAACTCAAATCCCCCTTCCGTCCAATCTAAAAACACTTTGGTAGGCGATGTATTGAAAATAGAGATATGCCCTCGCGGCATTTTTTGTAGAACTTTTCATGCTGAACAATTCTTACACCCATAGTATATTGATATTTTTAACAGTTTGCCCAGCATAAGCTTAAAAGGAGCACAGACGCCAGGTTTTTCTTTCGACTTTTTCACTGAAATCGTTACTGATTGGCTTCCTTTGATCATAAATAAATAATTTTCCACAGAAACCTTCCTCGAGGTATCCTTTACAGAATGGTGGAAACCGCATCAAAATCAATCCAGTGGTTCTCGAGTTTACCCATAACATGCAAGAATCGGGGACTTTGTTTTATACTAAGTAGAGATTTGTTTATTTACCGGGTGAGTTAGCCGTGGTCGTTACGGCGTGGCTGCAAGCAGTCGCTCATATCCGGGAAACGAGCAGGTTCGAATCCCCGTCGCCGGCAACCATGAAGATGGTCTTCTGTGGTTTCCCATCTTCCTTCCAGGCAAATGCTGGGGTTGGTCCCTAACTATAGGCCACAGCCGCTACCTTCCAACTCCTTGTCCTTACATTAGCACTTTCCTCCCCAGACAACTATCCACACGCGACGGTATTTGTAGCTCACCCCATGGGTGTCCGCATAGAAGCAGCTACAAACTCTGGCGAGCCGAACATTATTCCCTTCCTTATTATTTATTTCTTTGTTGTTTATTTCTTTCATTACTCCTATCTTTCTTCCTTTCTTCCTTCCTTTCTTTCTTTCTTTCTTTCTATCTTTCTTCCTTTCTTTCTTCCTTCCTTTCTTTCTTTCTTTCTTTCTTTCTTTCTTTCTTCCTTTCTTTCTTTATTCCTAGCTTTCTTTCTTTCTTCCTTCCTTTCTTTCTTTCTTTCTTTCTTTCTTTCTTTCTTTCTTTCTTTATTTCTTTCTTTCTTTCTTTCTTCCTTCCTTTCTTTCTTTATTCCTAGCTTTCTTCCTTTCTTCCTTCCTTTCTTTCTTTCTTTCTTTCTTCCTTTCTTTCTTTCTGTCTATGTTTCTTTCTTTCTTTCTTTCTTTCTTTCTTTCTTTCTTCCTTCCTTTCTTTCTTTCTTTCTATGTTTCTTTCGTTCTTTCTTTCTTTCTTTCTTTCTTTCTTTCTTTCTTCCTTTCTTTCTTTCTTTCTATGTTTCTTTCTTCCTTTCTTTCTTTCTTTCTGTCTATGTTTCTTTCGTTCTTTCTTTCTTTCTTTCTTTCTTCCTTCCTTTCTTTCTTTCTTTCTTTCTATGTTTCTTTCGTTCTTTCTTTCTTTCTTTCTTTCTTCCTTTCTTTATTTCTTTCTTTCTATGTTTCTTTCTTCCTTTCTTTCTTTCTTTCTGTCTATGTTTCTTTCTTTCTTCCTTTCTTTCTTTCTTTCTTTCTTTCTTTCTTTCTATGTTTCTTTCTTCCTTTCTTCCTTTCTTTCTTTCTTTCTTTCTTTCTATGTTTCTTTCTTTCTTTCTTTCTTTCTTCCTTTCTTTCTTTCTTTCTTTCTTTCTTTCTTCCTTTCTTTCTTTCTTTCTTTCTTTCTTTCTTTCGTTCTTCCTTTCTTTCTTTCTTTCTTTCTTTCTTTCTTCCTTCCTTTCTTTCTTTCTTTCTTCCTTTTTTACTTTCTTCCTAGCTTTCTTTCTTCCTTTCTTCCTTTCTTTCTTTCTTTCTTTCTTTCTTCCTTTCTTTCATTACTGCTATCTTTCTTTCTTTCTTTCTTCCTTTCTTCCTTCCTTTCTTTCTTTCTTACTTTCTTTCTTCCTTTCTTTCTTTCTTTCTTTCTTTCTT
This sequence comes from Meconema thalassinum, assembly GCA_946902985.2. Lineage (NCBI taxonomy): Eukaryota > Metazoa > Arthropoda > Insecta > Orthoptera > Tettigoniidae > Meconema > Meconema thalassinum. Next base: position 24,486,641 of record OY714911.1, read on the forward strand.
CCTTTCTTTCTTTCTTTCTTTCTTTCTTTCTTTCTTTCTTCCTTTTTTACTTTCTTCCTAGCTTTCTTTCTTCCTTTCTTCCTTTCTTTCTTTCTTTCTTCCTTTTATTCCTTTCTTTCTTTCTTTCTTTCTTTCTTTCTTTCTTTCTTTCTTTCTTTCTTTCTATGTTTCTTTCTTTCTTTCTTTCTTTCTTTCTTTCTTCCTTTCTTCCTTCCTTTCTTTCTTTCTTTCTTTCTTTCTATGTTTCTTTCTTTCTTCCTTTCTTTCTTCCTTTCTTTCTTTATTCCTAGCTTTCTTTCTTCCTTCCTTTCTTCCTTTCTTCCTTTTTTACTTTCTTCCTTTCTTTCTTCCTTTCTTTCTTTCTTCCTTTCTTTCTTTCTTTCTTTCAATCTTTCTTCCTTTCTTCCTTTCTTTCTTTCTTTCTTTCTTTCTTTCTTTCTTTCTTTCTTTCTTCCTTTCTTCCTTTCTTCCTTTCTTTCTTCCTTTCTTCCTTTCTTTCTTCCTTTCTTACTTTCATTCATCCTTTATTCCTAGCTTTCTTTGTGAGGTGTTCTCGTTGAGATTACGGCCGACAGCTCAGGTGTGACAGACACTTCCCATTACATCAATGAGACACTCGGCCAAGTGGTCGGTGGCAATTTGTTCAGGAGGCGCAATTACGTCACTTAGACTTGACTCTGATGAGAATTACTCAAGCTACTCCTCTTCTACATTAGAGTAGGCTACTGTAGTGAGAACCGCTCATTAGCTGACCGAGGCCAGGGGATATAACTAAACACACTGACGATGTGATACTGTCTCCACCCCCAGGGGCCCACAGCTAGTGGGACGTGGGTTGGCTACCACGCGACCCTAGCTGAGTCCGGCATTGCATCCACTTAGTTCAGCCGGGCTCCTCTCCGTTTTCTTTCCTGTCGACCTTCCTTGGTCAACTCTTGTTCTCTTCCGACCCCGACGGTATAAGGATATCCAAGGGCTGGGGAGGCTTTTACTTTCCCGCCTTAGTTGGCCCTTGTCTCATCTTTCCTGATCACTCTTTCGTGGTGGGGTTTATATTTCAGGTATCTCCTGTCTTCTGCTCAAGGCCCTCAAGGAGGCAGGGTGTGTGTAACCCCACCACTTCTGATGCACCCAGGATTGTGCTACACCCTCAAGGGCTCATGGCTAGTGAGATCGGGATTTGGTGACCCCGAGGGATTCTTGATCTGGGTCCGTTTCTCCCTTTTTCCATTGTCTTTGGGGCGGACCGTCTCCTCTTTCCCTTTCCTATCTGCCTTTCATGGCTCTCCTTCCTTCCAAGCCCCTCAATTCTCATTCTTCGAGGGTTGAGGGCATTTTCTTCCTTCCTGTCTTTTTACACACATCAAAAAAAGTTTTGCATCACCTCGGTTCCAAGAGTTCCGGAACCGTTAAATACAAAGGGAATAGAGATCAACACAAACAACATTTCAGCTCGTTTTATTGCTCATGAGACCCACACATTGCATGTTGTACCATCATACAGCTAGACTTTCAGCATTTGTGGTCCAGATTGCAGTACACACCACTACCTCTAATACCCAGTAGCACGTCCTCTTGCATTGATGCATGCCTGTAATCGCCGTGGCATACTATCCACAAGTTCATCAAGACACTGTTGGTCCAAATTGTCCCACTCCTCAACGACAATTCGGCGTAAATCTCTCAGAGTGGTTGGTGGGTCAAGACATCCATAAACAGCCCTTTTCAACATATCCCAGGCATGTTCGATAGGGTTCATGTCTGGCGAACATGCTGGCCACTGTAGTCGAGCGATGTCGTTATCTTGAAGGAACGCATTCACAAGATGTGCACGATGAGGTCGAGAATTGTCGTCCATGAAGACAAATGCCTCTCCAATATTCTGCCGATATGGTTGCACTATGGGTCGGAGGATGTCATTCAGGTATCGTAAAGCCGTTTCGGAGCCTTCCATGACCACCAGTGGCGTACGTCGGCCCCACATAATGCCACCCCAAAACATCAGGGAACCACCACCTTGCTGCACTCGCTGGACAGTGTGTCTAAGACGTTCAGCCTGACCAGGGTGTCTCCAAACACGTCTCCGACGATTGTCTGGTTGAAGGCATATGCGACACTCATCGGTGAAGAGAACGTGATGCCAATTCCGTGGGGTCCATTCAGCATGTTGTTGGGCCCATCTGTACCGCGCTGCATGGTGTCGGGGTTGCAAAGCTGGACCTCGCCATGGACGTCGGGAGTGAAGTTGCGCATCATGCAGCCTATTGCGCACAGTTTGAGTTGAAACACGACGTCCTGTGGCTGAACGAAACGCATTATTCAACATGGTGGCATTGCTGTCAGGGTTCCTCCGAGCGGCAATCCGTAAGTAGCGGTCATCCACTACAGTAGTAGCCCTTGGGCGGCCTGAGCGAGGCCTGTCATCGACAGTTCCTGTATCTCTGTACCTCCTCCATGTCCGAACAACATCGCTTTGGTTCACTCTGAGACGCCTGGAAACTTCCCTTGTTGAGAGCCCTTCTTGACACAAAGTAACAATGCGGACGCGATCGAACTGCGGTATTGACCTTCTAGGCATGGTAGAACTACAGACAACATGAGCAGCGTACCTTCGTCCTGGTGGAACGACTGGAACTGATCGGCTGTCGTACCCCCTCCGTCTAATAGGCCCTGCTCATGCATGGTTGTTTACATCTTTGAGCAGTTTTAGTGACATCTATGAACAGTCAAAGGGACTGTATCTTGGATACAATATACACAGTCAACGTCTATATGCCGGAGATCTGGGAACCGAGGTGATGCAAAACTTTTTTTGATGTGTGTATATACATTCCTCTTCTTTTATCATTTTAAATGGTCCAGTCGACTTGGTCGTTACGTTACGGCAACGTCACGAAATGTACCGAGAATGCACTGAGGTGTGTGACGTCATAGTACGATGTAGCAGCCGAGTACCAAGAATGCAGTACGAGAACAGAGTTTCAAGAAGGCAGTGCGAGAACAATCAAGTAGGCAGTGAAGAAACAAAATAGAATCTTGAAACTCTGTTCTCGCACTGCCTTCTTGGTACTCGGCTGCTAGCATTTAAAATGATATAAAGTCCAGTCTTTTAGACTGACTATCCGTGTCTTTTGGTTTCCCATTTTGTCTTCTAGTTTGTAAGGCAGTAGTTAGTTTTAGTGGTTGATTTCATTTGATCATCTTTCATTTTCACGATCAACCAAACCGTTAAGGGCCGATAACCTCGATGTTAGGCCCTTTAAAACAACAATTATCATCATCGTAATAAAAATAATTCTCAGTGTAATTAAAGATTGTATGTCGACACATTAAACACTGAAACGAACATTTCACTCCAAAATATTTGCAATACAACAGTAGAGAAATAATGTCAACTCTGAGATTTGCTGATGACATCGTCATCTTGGCCAACAAGCCTGAGGATTTGAATGAGTTTTTGAATGGTATGGACTCCGTCTTACGGAATGAATACATGATGAAAATTAATAAATGTAAAACAAAAATACTGGAATGCAGCCGAAATAAATCAGAAACCTCTATGGAGATCAAATTGACAGGTGAAAAGCTGAAGGAAGTAGGAGACTTCTGTTACTTAGGAAGCAGAATAACCAGTGATGGACGAAGCAAAGAGGATATAAAAAGTAGGTTGGCTCAGGCAAGGAAAGCCTTTCTACAAAAAAGGAATCTGTTGACATCGAATATAGATTTAGGTATTAGGAAGTCATTTTTGAAAGCCTATGTCTGGAGCGTGGCGCTCTATGGAAGTGAAACTTGGACTATTGGTGCAGCAGAAAAGAGGAGAATTGAAGCATTTGAAATGTGGTGTTACAGGAGAATGATGAAGATCAAATGGGTCGATAGGGTTACAAACGAAGTGGTATTAAGGCGAGTGGGAGAGGAGAGATGTTTCTGGCGACTGCTAATGAAGAGAAGAGATAGGTTGGTAGGACACATACTAAGACACCCAGGAATAGCAAGCTTAGTTATGGAAGGAAGGGTCGAGGACAAGAACTGTAGGGGTAGACCAAGGTTAGAATATGTAAAACAGATTGCCTCGGATGTAGGGTGTGGTAGCTATGTAGAGATGAAACGATTAGCTCAGGACAGGGAGGCTTGGAGGACTGCATCAAACCAGTCAAAACACTGAAGACTCAAACACAGTATCATATGTGATATGTTTCACCAAGAAGTACTCACCTTCAACTGACAATCACAAGACGGAACGTGTGTGATTCCAGACGTGCCTTTCGTATATTTTCCTTTGTACTTATGCTCACCTACCTGAATATGCAGTAGAGCCATCTATAGGACTAACATAGGAAGTAAATTATCAATATCGTCGGGTTCACGAAACCTGCTACAAATGAAATGGCCAATATTGTGAATGGACACCACACTACCGTGACACACAGAGTCATCTACCGGCAAATGCTGTAGCCTCATCTATTGGACTAAAATAGGTTTGAGGCAATGCAGTAAAGGGATCTCGTGAACTGGCGTTGTCGTGGATACATTTGGCTATTCCTTCATCAATTTCGCAGTCCGGGAATGGATTTGAGGCAAATTTTAATAGTGCATTATGCAACGAGGCTACAATGCCAATAATTAAGACAGGAGTGCCTTAATTACCATTATAGGTGAGTTGCATACGACTGTTAATGTTCGACGATAAATATAACTAGATTTTATTTTATTTCATATTCATAATTATCTGTCGAGATTCAGTCACTTGAATTTAGTGATCGGAGTGCAAGCGCTGAGTTTGCTGTCTGTGCTATACAAGTTCTCTGACCCACGCATGCACTTTGTATGCTTGGCAATGCCATATGTTTACAGCCTGTCGATTTGCACCATGACGTTCTAGTGTGTTTATATTATCAGAAGCATTCACTAAAATTGCCGGCGAAATCTCACAAATGCAAAGCCCTGTGTCGAAATTGGAGTTGCGGATATTGAGGTACAGTGCTATTTATTTTGCAATAGTCTGAAGTTTGTTTATGCAAACGAACGGTGCACACTTTCTATGTCGGTATAGGCTAGGGTACAAGTATGGTGTGTTGCAAACTTCTGGACGAAGATTTCATAGTACTTTCCTGTTGCCGTAATGTTTCGTGCTGAATTTGTCTTTGTGTCTGGGATTGCAACTACAATGATGGATCCAATATAGGCTACATTGTCAGCTTTCAAATCATGTAATTCATGTCCGACATGTTGGAGTTTGAGTGCATGTGCGAAGCTATCGTCACCTAATTCGTCAATGAATGAGCTCTGACTGGTTGGAGAAACTGTTTCATAATGAAAAATGGTACTTTAATGACCCCCATTATGATACCGTTTTCTGACTTATAATATTTACATTTCGACATCGTCGAACATAAACAATCTAGTAATCTTGAGTGCACTTGATGTATAACACGTTGGCGTTAGTTTGCTATTTTCTCACCATGTGGTGTTACACGAATACTCAGTGCCGTACCTGTGTTCACCAATAGACCAGGGAAACCCTGGTTATCAGGGCTCATGGTTACACAATTACTCTTAATTAATAGTTCGAAATTACATGAAGTCAAATACCATTGAGGCGTTCTAATTTCGCACGATGAAGACTCTATAGGAACGGCAATAATAAGGGGTATAGTGTATATAATATGAAAGGTTTTTAAAATCGCCTATTCCCCACGGACTCTGCAAGGAATCATTCCTCTACTGTCTCAAGGACTTCAAAACACTTTGCCAGCACATACAACTGGGAATTGAGACAGACTACTAGTGGTTAAGTGTTCATAACCTTAAGTAGAGATCTGTGTGCCAGCTGTAATTTATTACGTTGTTCTGAAGTTATCCTACCTAATCAAATTGGGTAGTAATAATAATATGGTATGGCCTCCGGTGCCGGGGGCAAGCTTTGTTATTTGACACCCAAAGGGCAGCTTGTACGTCGAATTTTGTTGTTCCTTGGGGTGCTGTGAAAGTCAAGGAGGTTAGATATCTAAGCTCCTAGACACTATAGCACTTCCTAGTAGAGAAAGGAGTAACTATTGTGTTGGCGGAAAATCTGAGATTAATTTTGCCATTATGAACACGGCCTACTAAATTCAGATGGGTTCTTTAACATTCCAACAACGTATGACATGCGTGTTGTGCTTTTGTCGTATTTCAAAAATCTCTTACCACGGCCAGGAGCGAACCTGCAAACTTGGGGGTTAGTAGTCCGACACGATAACCACTCACCCACCGTGGGAAGCATCAAGTTGGTGCTGACCGATAGAAAAGGATAAATTGCTGGTTTGTACAGGCAACACCAAAAATATGTCTTAAAAACTCCACATGACTGGTTTGAAAATGAAAATCCACAGCCTGCTTCCAGTCTCCGACTGGGTCAGGAATGGAATGAATGAAGCCCCCATCTAGCGGCGAGGATATGAACTGTGTCGGCTGCCGAAGCCTGTCGCACTCTCCTGGGGCAATGATTAAATGAATGACAGATGAAATGAAATGATAGTGGAGAGTGTTGCTGGCATGACATTTTGACAGGGAAAGCCGAAGTACCCGGAGAAAAACTTGTTCTGCCTCCGCTTTGTCCAGCACAAATCTCACATGGAGTGACCGGGATTTGAACCACGGACCCAGCGGTGAGAGGCCGGCGTGCTGACGTCTAAGCCACGGAGGCTCCACATGACTGGTTTAAATGCTCATATTATCATACAAGTTCCAACGTTCATTAGTTTTCAAACATTTACAACATACAATTCCTCGTGTGTGTGAAGCCAAGAAGAGTGATGTGACTGCTATGTTGAGCACGAGGGATTTAAACTTCTCCAGGCTATCCACCTGTAAACAGTGGAGAATCAACTACAAACTTGGCGGTTGGGGGAATCCCTCTTGAAGTGTGAGCAGCGATAGAGTTGCACCTGCGCGCAGGAAGCAAGAGTTGTGGAAAGTCCTGACTCCTCTTGCCTTAATGCAAACTTTGGTGTTCGTAAAAAGCCAAGCCAAGTCGAGCCGAGAAGGTACTTGCTTCAGGTTAGATACAGGGACGGAACTACCAAATGGTGAAGGTGTGCCTCTTCCAGCTTGCTGGTACACGTTGCCTTATGATGCTACTAATCACTTCTTTCCCTCCATTTTGTGTTTAAATGGCTATTGTCCGTTGCCATGCTCACAGAGCAAATTGTGTTGAAGTATATATATTGTGCCTCAGGGGTTAGAATTCATATCAAATTCATGTGCTTGAAAGAGTTAGGTTGGTTGGTTCCTCAGTTTAGGGGCTGCCACAACGCGGTTATGTAGCCCCGTGTACTTTGGGTGTGTGTAGAATCTGTCTGATGTTGTTGTTGTTGTTGTTTGTTGTTTGAGTCTTCAGTCTTTTGACTGGTTTGATGCAGCCCTGCTTGCATCCCTGTCCTGAGATAATCGTTTCATCTCTACATAGCTACCACACCCTACATCCGAGGCAATCTGTTTAACATATTCTAACCTTGGTCTATCCCTACAGTTCTTGTCCTCGACACTTCCTTCCATAACTAAGCTTGCTATTCCTGGGTGTCTTAGTATGTGTCCTACTAACCTATCTCTTCTCTTCTCTTCTCTTAACAGTCGCCAGAAACATCTCTCCTCTCCCACTCGTCTTAATACCTCTTCGTTTGTAACCCTATCTACCCATCTGATCTTCATCATTCTCCTGTAACACCACATTTCAAATGCTTCAATTCTCCTCTTTTCTGTTGCACCAACAGTCCAAGTTTCCCTTCCATAGAGCGCCACGCTCCAGACAAAGGCTTTCAAAAATGACTTCCAAATACCTAAATCTATATTCGATGTCAACAGATTCCTTTTTTGTAGAAATGCTTTCCTTGCCTGAGCCAACCTACTTGTTATATCCTCGTTGCTTCGTCCATCACTGGTTATTTTGCTTCCTAAGTAACAGAAGTCTCCTACTTCTTTCAGCTTTCCACCTGCCAATTTGATCTCCATAGAGGTTTCTGATTTATTTCGGCTGCACTCCAGTAATTTTGCTTTACATTTATTAATTTTCATAATGAATTCTTTTCTTATCTGTCTGATAACCGGTGTTAGTTGTGATGACTGTATCAGTGTGTGTTATCTGTTTTAATTCAAGTAAGGTCTGCAGGCGATAATTTCAAGTAGTTCCTATTTTCGCTACCAAATGCTACCGTCCACGACACCTAGTTGTGAACTTGGCTACTACTAGATTCCATCGCAACCAGCGCCTGATGACGAACGTTGCAACTTTGGAGCATTAATCAAACCTAACCTACAAATGTTTACTTCACACAAGTTTAGTTAATGGAAGGTTCTTTTACATGCCATAAATCTATGACATGGGCCCGCTGGCATTACTTCCCCTCCGAAGGAAGGCAAACTGATGGATTTTGAATGCTCTTAAGAAATCCGCCGTTTTTGGCCGGGTTTGGATCCGTGATCTTGGGTAGAGAATATCAGCATTGCTACCAACCTCACCACCAAAGCCGCCTTGAAGGACTTTAAGTCCATATCTTGTATATTGAGATTCACTTTAATAATGAAAATAATAATAATAATAATAATAATAATAATAATAATAATTTTCTGGACACTTCGGACCACAATAAGTTAAGAGTCGTAAAACATTTCATGCAATGATCCTTGTTAAATTCCCTCAGTTTTTTTCTCAACCTACCAACATAGAGAACTCGACTCCATCTTGCAACACTGCCGATGATGTGAGCCAATGACATGGCGTACATATGAACAGTAATAATAATAATAATTCAATGGGTTGCCATCTTCAATAACGGCCGTTAAGTCCGGAACAAAAGAGTTGACAAACGGTGCTGCTATCTTTACTGTTTATAGAATGGCGATGGTAATATTTCACGGCTATATCATTCTGTTCTGTTGTGGAATAGGCCCCAATCTGTTACACTTGACAATATTGCTGTGGAGTTATGATTCCACTCTTTGTGCTGTTATGGCCGAATGTTTTACAACATGATCGTTACACGTGACAAACTGGCATTCCATAAGATATCAAGCGCTGAATTTCTCGTCATGTGATCAAATGTTATTCAGTGACACAGATACCACATAGCCTCCGTAAACAAAGGTCTGGGGTCTTTCAGCCATTAGGTCGTGTAACGCTCGGATAGTTCAAGGCATGCACAGTAGAAGGCAGGCAACTCAATATTGAATCATCCTTTAATAACGTAGACTAGATCTTCCAAGAACACAATTGTTTTAGGATAATTTACTTACAACCGACCTCTAGGGATATGAGCTAGGAACTTTATGTATATTAAATATAATGAAGTATGAGAATATATTATTTATTTATTCCTAAAAATTTGCGTATCCAGTTATTTTGATCTTCGGTTCCGTTGACTCTTCACGAGTATTGGACGCTCCTTCTTCGTCCTCCTCGGGGGTTGAATTGATGATATATCAATTTATTGACGATCAATTCTGTTCTTCCAGCTTCTCTTTGGAGGAATGTTGACTCTAGAATGGTTGCAGGATACTGGGTATCTCCTTGGAGGAATGTTGACTCTAGAATGGTTGCAGGATACTGGGTATCTCCTTGGAGGAATGTTGACTCTAGAATGGTTGCAGGATACTGAGTATCAACTTGGAGGAACGTTGACTCTAGAATGGTTGCAGGATACTGGGTATCTCCTTGGAGGGATGTTGACTCTAGAATGGTTGCAGGATACTGGGTATCTCCTTGGAGGAATGTTGACTTTAGAATGGTTGCAGGATACTGGGTATCTCCTTGGAGGGATTATGACTCTAGAATAGTTGCAGGATACTGGGTATAAACTTGGAGGAATGATGCCTTTAGAATAGTTGCAGGATACTGGGTATCTCCTTGGAGGAATGATGACTATAGAGTGGTTGTAGGATAATGGGTATCTCCTTGGAGGAATGATGACTTTAGAATGGTTGTAGGATACTGGGTATCTCCTTGGAGGAATGATGCCTTTAGAATGGTTGCAGGATACTGGGTATCTCCTTGGAGGAATGATGACTTTAGAATGGTTGTAGGATACTGGGTATCTCCTTGGAGGAATGATGCCTTTAGAATAGTTGGAGGATACTGGGTATCACCTTGGAGGAATGATGACTTTAGAATGGTTGCAGGATAATGGGTATCTCCTTGGAGGAATGATGACTTTAGAATGGTTGCAAGATACTGGGTATCTCCTTGGAGGAATGATGACTTTAGAATGGTTGTAGGATACTGGGTATCTCCTTGGAGGAATGATGACTTTAGAATGGTTGCAGGATACTGGGTATCTCCTTGGAGGAATTATGACTTTAGAATGGTTGCAGGATAATGGGTATCTACTTGGAGGAATGATGACTTTAGAATGGTTGCAGGATACTGGGTATCTCCTTGGAGGAATGACGACTTTAGAATAGTTGCAGGATACTGGGTATCTCCATGGAGAACTGATGACTTTAGAATGGTTGCAGCATACTGGGTATCTCCTTGGAGGACTGATGACTTTAGAAAGGTTGTAGGATACTGGGTAGCTCCTTGGAGGAATGATGACTTTAGAATGGTTGCAGGATACTGGGTATCTCCTTGGAGGAATTATGACTTAAGAATGGTTGCAGGATACTGGGTATCTCCTTGGAGGAATGATGACTTTAGAATGGTTGCAGGATACTGGGTATCTCCTTGGAGAACTGATGACTTTAGAATGGTTGCTGGATACTGGGTATCTCCTTGGAGGAATGATGACTTTAGAGTGGTTGTAGGATAATGGGTATCTCCTTGGAGGAATGATGCCTTTAGAATAGTTGGAGGATACTGGGTATAAACTTGGAGGAATGATGCCTTTAGAATAGTTGCAGGATACTGGGTATCTCCTTGAAGGAATGATGACTTTAGAGTGGTTGTAGGATAATGGGTATCTCCTTGGAGGAATGATGACTTTAGAATGGTTGTAGGATACTGGGTATCTCCTTGGAGGAATGATGCCTTTAGAATGGTTGCAGGATACTGGGTATCTCCTTGGAGGAATGATGACTTTAGAATGGTTGTAGGATACTGGGTATCTCCTTGGAGGAATGATGCCTTTAGAATAGTTGGAGGATACTGGGTATCTCCTTGGAGGAATGACGACTTTAGAATAGTTGCAGGATACTGGGTATCTCCTTGGGGGGAATGATGACTTTAGAATGGTTGCAGGATACTGGGTATCTCCTTGGAGGAATGATGACTTTAGAATGGTTGCAGGATACTGGGTATCTCCATGGAGGAATGATGACTTTAGAATAGGTGCAGGATACTGGGTATCTCCTAGGAGGAATGATGCCTTTAGAATGGTTGCAGGATACTGGGTATCTCCTTGGAGGAATGATGACTTTAGAATAGTTGCAGGATACTGGGTATCTTCTTGGAGGAATGATGACATTAGAATAGTTGCAGGATACTGGGTATCTCCTTGGAGGAATGATGACATTAGAATAGTTGCAGGATACTGGGTATCTCCTTGGAGGAATGATGACTTTAGAATGGTTGCAGGATACTGGGTATCTCCTTGGAGGAATGATGACTTTAGAATGGTTGCAGGATACTGGATATCTCCTTGGAGGAATGACGACTTTAGAATAGTTGCAGGATAATGGGTATCTCCTTGGAGGAATGATGACTTTAGAATGGTTGCAGGATACTGGGTATATCTCCTTGGAGGAATTATGACTTAAGAATGGTTGCAGGATACTGGGTATCTCCTTGGAGGAATGATGACTTTAGAATGGTTGCAGGATACTGGGTATCTCCTTGGAGAACTGATAACTTTAGAATGGTTGCTGGATACTGGGTATCTCCTTGGTAGAATGATGACTTTAGAATGGTTGCAGGATACTGGGTATCTCCTTGGAGGAATGATGACTTTAGAATGGTTGCAGGATACTGGGTATCTCCTTGGAGAACTGATGACTTTAGAATGGTTGCAGGATACTGGGTATCTCCTTGGAGAACTGATGACTTTAGAAAGGTTGTAGGATACTGGGTATCTCCTTGGAGGAATGATGACTTTAGAATGGTTGCAGGATACTGGGTATCTCCTTGGAGGAATGATGACTTTAGAATGGTAGCAGGATACTGGGTATCTCCTTGGAGGAATGATGACTTTAGAATGGTTGCAGGATACTGGGTACTTCCTTGGAGGAATGATGACTTTAGAATGGTTGCAGGATACTGGGTATCTCCTTGGAGGAATGATGCCTTTAGAATGGTTGCAGGATACTGGGTATCTCCTTGGAGGAATGATGACTTTAGAATAGTTGCAGGATACTGGGTATCTCCTTGGAGGAATGATGACATTAGAATAGTTGCAGGATACTGGGTATCTCCTTGGAGGAACGATGACTTTAGAATGGTTGCAGGATAATGGGTATCTACTTGGAGGAATGATGACTTTAGAATAGTTGCAGGATACTGGGTATCTCCTTGGGGGAATGATGCCTTTAGAATGGTTGTAGGATACTGGGTATATCCTTGGAGGAATGATGACTTTAGAATGGTTGTAGGATACTGGGTATCTCCTTGTAGAACTGATGACTTTAGAATGGTTGCAAGATACTGGGTATCAACTTGGTGGAATGATGACTCTAGAATGGTTGCAAGATGCTGGGTATCAACTTGGAGGAAGGATGACTTTAGATTAGTTGCAGGATACTGGGTATCTCCTTGGAGGAATGGTGACTTTAGAATGGTTGCATGATATTGTGTAAGTTTTTGGATGAAGGATGTAGGAACTGATGATCACAGAGACTATAAGACAATACCGCCTGAGGCAATGTGATGCTCCAAAAAAGAGGTTGTTGAGGCAAGATCCAGAGAGTTACCTCGATTCAGGTCGAGAGACATGATAAATGGGGGCATGTTGTTGAATGGACTAACAAATTCAGATGCGGTGGTGTTAGATAAAAAATACCATGGCATCCAACCACTACTAAGAACTGAAAGTGAATGAGGAGATTGTGAATCCTGTCAACTTTCCCTATCAAACTCTGTACGTACAGCTACTACATTCTTATCTTATTTTTGCGGCAATAAATCCTTTAGTCAAAGTAAAGTTAAATGTAACCAGTTCCTTTGCACATCATATTGCCGATTAGTTTATAGTATTAAAAATGTTTCTATTGTCTGAACTTCGGCAGCGTTTCACTGATCAATATAAGGCAGCTACAGTCTTAGAGTTACTTATTGGTCCTTCAGAAGCAAGCGCACTCGTTCCCCATGCATCATTAGCAAAGTTAATGTCGTTCATTAGCCACAAAGTATCGTTCTGTTCAACGAATTAAATGTGAGAGAATTTGATACAAACTTGAAAAATGTCTTACGTCTGTTTCAGTAATTAGGATCCATTCTTCATCCAAACGAATCGTGAAACGCAAGAGAAATTAAGTTGCTATGAGAAGGAACAAACAGTGGTTGCCTTACAATTCCGTACTCAGGGAAGTGCATCTTGAGGTCAGCGAGCTCAATTCTGAAATCAGATGAGTGAATTGTTTCCGTCTATTCCCCTATATTGTGATTTGTATCATATTTAGCCTACTTTTCACATTTTGCCAAAATTAGGAAAAAATAGACTTATGAGATCGATCCGGGCAAATGTGTGTCTGGCTGTGTGTGTGTGTGTGTGTGTGTGTGTCCATATCAACTCCTAAACGGCTGCATCAATCGAAACAAAATTTGGTAGGAGTAAAGATCTATACCTGAATATCACAATGTCGTATTTAAAAATGATGTCAGTGCTATCAACTGCTAAAAAATCACAATTGAAATTTCAGCTCCATGTTAGATATCATGGAAGGTATGAATGGGAGCTATTTCAAAATTGGCATACGTATAGATAATACCATTTCAGTTTAATTTCCAGGAGCCCATACATGGTAGTGTCGCCAAAATTATTATAAGCCTGCTGATAGGTCCAATATTTAAATGCATATAACTTCTACACTATCAATTGGAATTCAACCAAATTTTGTACGTGCTATGTGTACATATACAGATATGACTGAGCATATTCTTAAGATCCATCAGGGCTGCCAACTGTTAATAAATGCTCTCATTTTTTAAAATCCAAATACCAATATATCAGAAAGTGTGCAAGCTGACAGCTTTAAACTATGCACACGTATAGTACCTGACATTTTATATTAATTTGGAGTAACTTATATACGTCAGTGCTACCAACATGATTCTAAGCCTGCTGAGAGGTCCAACGTTAAATTCATGTAACTTCTATACTATCATTTGCATTTCATCCAAATTTCGTATGTGCTATGTGTACCATAAGAGAGATGACTATGCGTATTCTTAAGAGCAACCAGGGCTGCCAACTGTTAATACATGTTGTCTCTATTTTTTGTTACCCTAATATCAATATATCAGAAAATATGCAAGCCGATAGCTCTAATATTTGCACACGTATAGTACTTGGCACTCTAGATTAATTTGGAGTAACTAGTATACGTCAGTGCTGCCAACATGATTCTAAGCCTGCTGATAGGTCCATTTTTAAAATGCATGTAACTTCTATACTAACTAATGGATTTCTTTCAAAATTGGCACAACAATAGATTGTATTATTTCAGATTATTTCTGACCAATACATGCATGAAATTGTTGCCAACATGATTTTCGCGCTCTAGATCCAATGTTTAACTGCATATAACGTACATGCTATCCATTCGACTTCAACCAATTTTTTTATTATATACCTTAAGAGTTGGAACTAAGAATATATTCAGTCACCAGAGCTGCCAACTCTAGTGGTCTATTAGGCTACATTATGCCAGGTTTACAGTATTTCGAACTAATTTGATGTTTCTATATTACCAACTTAATTTCGTCATTATTCTAGATTAATCATTGGCATGAATCTTAAATTTTAAGTAAAGTAGGCTCTTTAGTTCGTCACGGAACTTCTTGTTTTCTGATGACATCGTAATTGTTACAGACTCCGAAAAAGAAATGAATAAAATGCTGCAAGTCCTCTCAGACACACTTAAACTATGGACATTAAAAGTGAACGAACGGAAAACGAAGGTAATGGTAGTTCGCAAAAATATGCAAGAAATTAAAACCAACATAAAAATTGATGACTCGAGAATTGAACAAGTGAAACATTTTTGTTATCTCGGTAGAATAATCACAGAAGACAAGAGATGGAAGTGAAGAGAAGGATTGCATTGGCAAAACAGGCATTTATGACTGAGAAGAACATTTTATCCAGCAAACATATGAATATAGATGTAAGGAAATCCTTTGAAAAATCATTAGTATGGAGTGCACTGCTCTATGGAAGTGATAGTTGGACTCTGGGTAAATTGCAAAGGAATCGACATGAATCTGCTGAAATGTGGATATGACGTAAAATGACAAGAACGAGCTGAATGGAAAGAAGTTTTAAGGGAAGTCAAAGAAGAGAGCAGATTAATGAAGAAAATGGGAAAGAGAAAAATAAAATTTATTGGACATGTCATCAGACACAACATTCTTAAAGGGAAAACGCTGGGAAAGAAAGAAGAGGACTGCCTAGGGCGATATATTTGGAAGACATCAAGAATAGAATGGGATGTGACAATTACATGGAACTGAAACGAACCGCCATCGACAGAGGAGTGTGGTTGCATTTACAATATGATGAAGATGGGACCATTGACATCGGGATGTATTAACAAGTACTCAATAGTCCTAAATATGCTGGATACGTGTGTAGTTTCTAAAGCTTACAAGTATATGCTCTTTGTAATGAGGTATTAAAAATAAGTATTATTTCTGCTAAAGAATTGGGATATTTGTCACTTGTAAGACCTATTCTGGAATACGCCTCGGCGGTTTGGGATCCATATCAAGTAGGGCTCATCAATGAGTTGGAAATGGTACAAAGAAAGGCCGATAGATTTGTTCGCAGTGACTTTAATCCCAGGAGCAGTGTGAGCCGTATGTTAAAGAAACTTGGGTGGGAATCACTGAAGGCTAGGAGGATGAAATCTAGACTGTGCTATGTACAACACCAGCATGGGGTGAGCTTAGCAAACCTATGGGAAAGCCCACTTTCAAAGTTAAGGGCCGACAATAGCGTACAAATTATGTTAAATATTACTTCGTAAAGAAGCCTCCGTGGCTTAGGCGGCAGCACGCTGGCCTCTCACCGCTGGGTCCGTGGTTCAAATCCCGGTCACTCCATGTGAGATCTGTGCTGGACAAAACGGAGGCAGACAGGTTTTTCTCCGGGTACTCCGGTTTTCCCTGTCAAAATTTCATTCCAGCAACACTCTCCACTATCATTTCATTTCATCTGTCATTCATTTAATCATTGCCCCAGAGGAGTGCGTCAGGCCTCGGCAACCGGCACAGTTCATATCCTCACCGCAAGATGGGGGCTTCATTCATTCCATTCCTGACCCGGTCGGAGACTGGAAGCAGGCTGTGGATTTTCATTTTCATTACTTCGTAAACCGTGCCATTAATGACTGGAATTCTCTACCTGGCGCAGTCGCCTTTCCCAAACATATTGGTGTGTTTTAAAAAAAGACTGACGATTTGTGTAAATACTCCAGTTTAATTGTTATTGAATTGTTATAGGCTATATAATTATTGTTTATTCGTTATGAATACCCGATTTGCCACCAGGGGACCCCCCCCTAATTATAAATAAATATTATGAATGAATGAATTCATTTCATAAAAGAAATATTAAATAATTCAATCAATTTTTTTAAAATTGTCAACTCGTCACTTGCCTTAACCATCTCAGTGTACTGCTGGGCACACAATCCAAGTCATTGGAGATGTTTCATAGTCCAAGGAAACTATGTCCCTGATGCATAGAAGAGGATACCCCTAACCTTCCACGTAAAATAACTCTCTCTTAAGTGAGGAATACGCAGGAGATTGATGGCCCCTTTCATGGTCGTCGACTTCTATAGCCAGCTGACAATGCTTTCTGAATCAAATTGTGGGGTCTGGAATCATCGCTTTCTTTAGTGGTCTATTAAGGGCTACAATACCTGCTCGTCTAGTGGTGCCATCGCCCGTCAAACAAAGGACTTCTTCATATGCCTCCCACTTCGCCTATAATTGTATAGCAGCGATGGGCAACACTCTTTCTCAGAAACAAGGATTGCGAAGCGAACTTGAACAACTTTTGTACATTAAAATATTGATATTGAAATGAATAAAGTAATTAGCTCCTCAACATCGTAAGAACTATCAATGTGCTTGTCCTCTGTAAGAGGGCAATAGCGTGCATAGTTGTTGTTGCTTATTTTAGGGGCTCCGCTACATCATAAAAATAAACAAGTAGTTCCGTGAAGAACTATACAGCCTATTTTCATATATCCTACTTATGTTAATTGCCTCTATCTACATACAAAATTTCAGTTTGATTGCTGTAATAGATTCGTAGATATTGAGAACCGACTAAATATTTTGGATGGTCGCCATGTTGGATTTTATATATGTAGGTCCTAAAGTTATGTACTGTTCCATGAAGATTATTGTGTACGTGTAGCATTCAAACTTCAATCGCATGATTAGGACACAAGAAGTAACAAGGAGATTTTAAAATTTCGCACAGCAGCCATCTTGTGGTTATGGAAACAATTGAAATAAATTAGATGCCAGTGGACTAACATTCGTATAAGATTTTACTGTACTAAGTTTCACTGCACTCGGATGGTTAAATTGCGAGAAACGTCCATGTGAATATTTATACATCGCGTCGCCGCCATGTTGGATTTGTGATCACCAGGTTATATAAAGTCCTATAGGTGAACTTAAATTCATATCCCCTATGAGCATAAAAAATACAGTTTGATTGCTATAATAGATTCGTAGATATTCAGAGCCGTCTAAATATTTCGGATGTTCACCATGTTGGATTGTTAAATGTATAGGCCATAGAGTCATGTACCATTAAAGGAAAATTGTTGCGAAGGTTCATTATTCAAACTTTCACTTCGATCGCATGATTACGACACAAGAAATAAAAACTTAATTTTAAAATTCGCAAAGCCGCCATCTTGAGGTTATATAAACAATTGAACTAAATTAGATACCAGTGCATTACAATGTGTATAAACATTTCCTGTACCAGATTTCATTGCGTTTGGAACAGTAAAACGCGAGAAAGGTCTATTTAAAATTTTCAAATTCGCTTGGCCGCCATGTTCGTTTTGCAGTTAACCGGTTTTTGAAAGTCTTATAGATGAACTTCCAGTAGTGCCCATTATCTCCGTACAAAATTTCAGGCTGATACCGCTAATAGTTTCAGAGATATAGAATGCCGGTGAAATATTTCGCACATCCGCCATCTTGTGGTTATGTAAACAATTGAAACAAGTTAGATGTCGGTGCATTACAATGTATATAAACATATACTGTACCAAGTTTTATAGCGTTTGGTTGGTTAAATCGCGACAAACGTCTATTTAAAAGTCGCAAATTCGCGTGGCCGCCATGTTGGTTTTGTAGTTACCAGTTTTTCAAAAGTCACATAGGTGAACTTCTAGTAGTTCCCTTTATCACCGTAAAAATCCAGGGTGATATCGGGAATAGTTTCGGAGATATTGAATGCTGGTGAAATATTTCGCACAGCCGCCATGTTGGATTGTTGAGACGTAACAAAATTTGAAGGGCACGGTCGGGGTTTTCCGAAATAGTGCTATGAACTTACAGAGTTTCATTGAAATCGCTCCTGCCGTTTAGAAGTTATTAGGGGGACCCACACACACCTCTCTCTCTCTCACACACACACACGGGCAAAAGGTGATCTCATAAGCCAATTTTTTCAAAATTGAAAATAGGCTAAACAAGTAGTTCCGTGAAGAACTATACAGCCTATTTTCATATATCCTACTTATGTTAACTGCCACTATCAACATACAACATTTCAGTTTGATTGCTGTAATAGATTCGTAGACATTGAGAACCGACTAAATAATTCGTATGGTCGCCATGTTGGATTTTATATATGTAGGTCCTAGAGTTATGTACTGTTACATGAAGGTTATTGTGTACGTGTAGCATTCAAACTTCAATCGCATGATTAGAACACAAGAAGTAACAATGAGACTTTAAAATTTCGCACAGCTGCCATCTTGTGGTTATGGAAACAATTGAAATAAATTAGATGCCAGGGGATTAACATTCGTATAGGGATTTACTGTACCAAGATTCACTGCACTCGGATGGTTAAATTGCGAGAAACGTCCATGTGAATATTTATACTTCGCGTCGCCGCCATGTTGGATTTGTGATCACCAGGTTATTAAAAGTCCTATATGTGAACTTATGTTCATAGCCCCTATGAACATAAAAAATTCAGTTTGATTGCTATAATAGATTCGTAGATAATCAGAGCCGTCTAAATATTTCGGATGTTCGCCATGTTGGAATTTTAAATGTATAGGCCATAGAGTCATGTACCATTAAAGGAAAATTATTGCGTAGGTTCATTATTCAAACTTTCACTTCGATCGCATGCTTACGACACAAGAAATAAAAACTTAATTTTAATATTCGCACAGCCGCCATCTTGTGGTTATATAAACAATTGAACCAAGTTAGATGTCGGTGCATTACAATGTGTATAAACATGTACTGTACCAAGTTTTATTGCATTTGGTTGGTTAAATCGCGAGAAACGTCTATTTAAAAGTAGCCAATTCGGGTGGCCGCCATGTTGGTTTTGTAGTTACCAGTTTTTCAAAAGTCACATAGGTGAACTTCTAGAAGATCCCTTTATCACCGTAATAAATTCCAGGGTGATATCGCGAATAGTTTCGGAGATATTGAATGCTGGTGAAATATTCCGCATAGCCGCCATGTTGGATTGGTGAGAAGTAACAAAATTTGAAGGGCACGGTCGGGGTCACCCGGAATAGTGCTATGAACTTACCGAGTTTCATTGAAATCGCTCCAGCCGTTTAGAATTTATTAGGGACACACACACACACACACACACACACACACACACACACACGCGCACACACACACACGGACAAAAGGTGATCTCATAAGCCTATTTTTTCAAAATTGAAAATAGGCTAAAAATGGTAAATAAAATTTATATAAATAATAAATTGAAAATTTGAATAAAATTTAAGGTCAAAAATTCAAAATTTTCCAAATGTGTATTTAGGCCCTTTGGTAAAATAATTGCCTACGGGCCGGCCCTGTGGTGTTGGGGTAGCGCGCCTGCCTCTCACCCGGAGGCCCCGGGTTCGATCCCCGGCTCCGTCAGTGATTTAATAAAAACTGACGTGAGATTTGGAACGGGGTGCACTCAGCCTCGTGAGGACAGTTGAGTAGCTGTCTGACAGTGAGACAGTGCCCCGGTCACGAAAACCAAGATTAACGGTCGAGGGGACCCGACGCGCTGACCACGCGTCACCCCAAAATCTGCAGGCCAATTGGCTGGGTAGCGGTCGCTTGGTAGGCCTAGGCCCTTCTAGGGCTGTAGTGCCACGGGGATAGTGGTTAGTAATAGCCTATGGTAAAGAGGGTGTAATCCCGTCACACAAGTCTCTAGGATTAATAGTTCGAGAAATATCATATAGCCCCGTGTATTTGTGTGTGATAAACTGTGTTATTGCCAGCCTCGTGGTGTTGGGTTAGCGCACCTGCCTCTCACCCGGAGGACCAGGGTTCGATTTCCGGTTCCGTCAGGGATTTTAGAAACTGACGTGAGGGCTGGATCGGGGTGCACTCAGCCTCGTGTAGCTATCTGACAGAGGGGCAGCGCCCCGGTCACGAAAACCAAGATTAACGGCCGATGGGACCCGATGCGCTGACCACGTGTTACCCCAATATCTGCAGGCCAAATGGCTGGGCAGCGGTCGCTTGGTAGGCCTAGGCCAGTGGTTATTATTAACCTGTGCTATTGTGAAGGCTGTACTAGCGCGTGTGTATTTGTTAATTGGGTCTGAGAGGGAAGCAGCCGTGGACATAAGTTAGGAGCCATCCCAGAATTTGCCTGGAGTAGAAGTGAGGAAACCACGGGAAAACACTTCCTGGATGGCTAAGGTAGGAATCGAACTCCGAGCTCAGGGTGACAGCCAAGAACGCTAGCCGCTACCTTGATATTGTACGGTATTTATATAATAGTATCAGAAAACATATTATAACAATGTGATATTTACAAATATACACTAATACACCAGTTATTGGTAGTATGAGTACAACGTTTCTTTCGGCTAAACCTCCAAAAATTAAATTTGTATGTAAGGTGACCAGTGTCTTTGCTTCCTTGGTGGCATCTAATAGACTCTGAGGAGAGCATGTCGAGGGGCATAACTTGCAGCTGAGGAGATGATCCATGGTTTGCTCTTTACCGCATTCGCAAAGAGTGGAGTCGCGTGCAAAACCCCACTTTTTCATGTTATTTTTTGATCGGCCAACACCCGACCGTAACCTGTTTAGTGCGTTCCATGTCGACCAATTTTCCTCATGACCTGGTACCATCCATCCTATAGTGCAGCTCGATCTGGAACGCCATGAATTTATTCTGAATTTTGACGGTGGTTCAGTTAGGCTTGCTGTAAAGCGAAGAAAACTTTTTCTTGATTTGAGCCTCGAAGTTGCCGGAAGATATCCATGCAAATTATGCATCCTCGTGTTTAATGCCTTAGGTTTTCTAGTCTGGCTGCGGACTTACGACGGATATCCAGAGGTGATATACCTGCTAGACAGTAAACGTTTTCAAGCTGTGTAGATCTCAAACACCCTTTAATGATTCTGCAGGTCTCATTTAACGCAATATCCGCTTGAGTAGCATGGCTGGATCTGTACCAGACGGGACACGCATATTCTGCAGCTGAGAAGTGCTTAAGATGTTAGGCTTCGTCCCCCATGTTGTACCAGATAATTTCCAAAGAATGTTGTTCCTTGCTGAAACCGTCCTCTTGGTAACTTAATATGAATAGAAGTTGTAGACGTGGGTACTGGTATGAATGTGTTTCTCCACTGGGTTTCAATACAATTGTCTGCGCCCTCCAATATCCTAAGCCACCCTGCGCTCTTCCACCCTCCAATCGCACTCAACTGTTTCCCATCAAATTACTTTGCGGCAGGTGCACTTCTATAGAGTGGCTCGAGGGGGTGTGTTTCGTGAGATTCAGGTGACTTCCATGAGTAACTCGTCACCAAAACATCTGACTTGTTCCAACCCTCTGATGACAGGCATAAGCCAGCTCATCCGAACAGCCTCATCTAACGTACTGACTCCCAATTGCTCTTGCATATCTCAATTACAACCCCGCCCCGCCGTTTATACTTCTTTAGATTCAGAATAAGTTAACCTGAATCCAGACAGAAGCCATTTAAGAGATTTGCCTTCCTAATTTAGTAAACTAATTGGTTTTCAATCGGCCAACATGTTGCTGTGTGGGGAACAACTCACAACTGCTAGCTTGGATAAGAAGTACTAGTACTTCCTTCATCAAAATGCTTAGATTAATTATACACATTCTCAAGAATCCACTGTCAGCTGTTCTTATATCTTCCATGTCTGTTGGAGTTTGTCAACTTTTATTTTCAAAACGTGCTTGATAGATCTCCAAACCTCAGTCATCTGTTAATTTCGAATTATAATTTGATTTCCATAACATGGCTTGCACGTGGAAACTTAAAAGATATATTTAAGAACTGGTAGAAAATGCAAATTAAATTCCCACTGGTCTCATTTAAGCACTTTTAAAAACCTTAAAACCTTCTATAAACTTGGGAGATGAGAAGGAAATAACAAATTTCAAAAAAAGGATAATATACAATAGCTTTGAGTTTAATTTTCAAATTTAGATGCTTATTTTCTTTGTTCTATGGAAGGCGCTGATTGGCTCTTGAACCCCGTTAATGTAACTTTAGCTGAAATTAAAGCTGGTCATTTCAGTCACGTTTAAGAACATTTTGATTACATTGTTTTTTTTTAATTAAAGACCCTTAAATCCTCATTCGCAATTTTCCATTCTAGATTATATGAATTTTTGCAAAACCACGAATGTGGAACTTACACAGAAATATCGAATCCATATTTCAAGACTTTGCGTCAGATACTGTATTTTGATTCGCAGATAAGTTGCGCTTGAATGCAGATATCACGCCAAGATGTCTGTTAGCCCGATATTGAATATGAAAGCAGAATATGAGTTGTTTTAACCCCTTCAGGGCAAAAAAAATATTTTTTATGTGTTTTTACATTTTAATAGTCTTTAATTATGATAATAATATTAAAATGTTATTTTTTGTTTCTCTAATTTTAATGTCTGCATATCTATTTTTAGCCTATTTTCAATTTTGAAAAAATAGGCTTATGAGATCACCTTTTGTCCATGTGTGTGTGCGTGTGTGTGTGTGTGTGTCCCTAAAAATTCTAAACGGCTGGAGCGATGTCAATGAAAATCGGCAAGTTCATAGCATTATTTCGGACGACCCCGACCGTGCCCTTCAAATTTTGTTACATCTCACCAATCCAACATGGCGGCTGTGCGAAATATTTCACCAGCATTCAATATCTCCGAAACTATTCCCGGTATCAGCCTGGAATTTTTTACGGTGATAAAGGGAACTACTAAAAGTTCACCTATGTGACTTTTGAAAAACTGGCACTACAAAACCAACATGGCGGCCACGCGAAATTGCGACATTTAAATAGACGTTTCTCGCGATTTAACCAACCAAACGCAATAAAACTTGGTACAGTATATGTTTATACACATTGAAATGCGCCGACATCTAATTTGGTTCAATTGTTTACATAACCAAAAGATGGCGGATGTGCGAAATATTCCACCGGCATTCTATATCTCTTAAACTATTAGCGGTATCACCCTGACATTTTGTACGGAGATAATGGGCACTACTGGAAGTTCATCTGTAAGACATTCAAAAACCGGTCAACTACAAAACGAACATGGCTGCCTAGCGAATTTGAAAATTTTAAATAGACCTTTCTCACGATTTAATGTTCCAACCGCAATGAAATCTGGTAGAGGAAATGTGTATACACATTGTAATACACTGGTATCTAATTTAGTTCAATTGTTTACAAAACCTCAAGATGGCGGCTTTGCTAATTTTAAAATTAAGTTTTTATTCCTTGTGTCGTAATCATGCGATCGAAGTGAAAGTTTGAATATTGAACCTACGCAATAATTTTCCTTTAATGGTACATGACTCTATGGCGTATATATTTTACAATCCAACATGGCGTTCATCCGAAATATTTAGACGGCTCTGAATATCTACGAATCTATTATAGCAATCAAACTGAATTTTTTATGTTCAT
Organism: Meconema thalassinum; assembly: GCA_946902985.2. Taxonomy (NCBI): domain Eukaryota; kingdom Metazoa; phylum Arthropoda; class Insecta; order Orthoptera; family Tettigoniidae; genus Meconema; species Meconema thalassinum. Next base: position 24,510,973 of record OY714911.1, read on the forward strand.
AGGGGCTATGAACTTAAGTTCACCTATAGGACTTTAAATAACGTTGTGATCACAAATCCAACATGGCGGCGATGCGAAGTATAAATATTCACATGGACGTTTCTCGCAATTTAACCATCCGAGTGCAGTGAAACTTGGTTCAGTCAATCTGTAATGGCCAACGCGGGAAGTCAACAACCCACCAAGAGTATTCTGGTAATAGTGGACAATGTATAAAGATTTGTTGGCCAAAGCATTAGATAATGATGTGATAATACAAAGGGTTGACTTTACAAAGGTCGCATGACAATTTAGCAAACATGTGGAGGACCAGACAATATTATTGTCACCAAATAAGGAGGTCCAGGAAGGCATAAAGGACACAACACCACCACAAACTAATAATAAGATATATTATCAAATAGGTGGCACATAAAACAAATATTCAAAGGTGGCACATAAAACAAATATTCAAAGGTGGCACATAAACATATGAGAAACACTGGCACAAATTTACACAATTGAAGAAACACTCGCAAGGATTTAACACACGTTAAGTCTTGAGCCTAAAACACATATATTGTCTTGAACGTAGCTGCAGATCAGTACATCATAGAGCGGCATGCAATACACGGCGGTTCCAAAGAATGATATAATTTAAATATGCAACACAAGTGGAGTTGCAACAAATAATGAAAAAACAGGTCGCATGGAACGAGAATGTGTCGTCGAACCAGGACTGACTTACAGTGATGCGCCGATACTGTAAGCCCAAAATGAATTGTTAATAAAGCAAATTATGTGTGAAACGCAGGAAGTCAAAGTAGTTGCTGTCATACAAATACCGGGATATGCCAATCGCACGGTATTGTCACAATAGTAAAGTAGTTAAGCCCAGCGTCAACCTCCATTCCAGTGATGTTGCAGGAAGTCAAAGTAGTTGCTATCATACAAATACCGGGATATGCCAATCGCATGGTATTGTCACAATAGTAAAGTAGTTAAACCCAGCGTCAACTTCCATTAGTGATGATGCCTGGCCTTGTAACATGCTTCCAGACACGATGAATTACTTATCACACGAAGCATCATCATTATTCATACGCGTGAAGACAAATTGTTAGGCAGTAGATGAAGATAGAAGTAAACATGTTACAACAAACTATCCGACGCCGCGGATTGAAGAATTCGTCGACATGGCGCGTAGCAACATCAAGCATGGTTTGATGAGATCGAAAATCACCGTAATGTCACTGCCCTAACAAAATATGAATCATGTGCATAGGACATGATTGCTAAGCACGGTTACTATGAAGATAGCACCAATTATAGAAAAGATTAGCTGGATATTTGTTGATATATCACAACCAGCGTTGAAGCACAACATTGTCATGGCTGCAGACTTAGAGAACAACGAAGAAGAAACACGTGATTGGTCGCTACAAACAGCAAAGAGGCCTCTGATAGGCTGGAAGCAGCCAATCACAGTAGAGAGTTCAAAAACAAGTTAAAGAAGAATCAATGTGGCCAACTTAGAAATACCAAAATACCTTCTAAGCAAAAATATCCTACTGGAAACACGGCAGTGGGAATACAAAACGTAATCAAAACAAATAAATCATGACAACTAACCAACATAAACAAAACAAACTTGACAATGAATAAATACAATGAAGACAAATAATACAGATATGTACAACCACACAGAGTGGAAACAAGTAGGGAAACACAAAAACTGGTTTGCCAAGACAGTGGCCGAACCATATTGCCCGCACAGAAACAACAGGCAGGTTGTTTATGAAATACAAGAGGGTTTAGTTCTGCGGCAACAAGGGAGACACCTTGACGATGGGACGTTTCAAGAGTCCAGAGGTGGTATGTAGAGAGACCACACGAGCTAGGCCGTCCATACCACAATGAACCTCAAGAATACGTCCAAGTCGCCAGTGAGTAGAAGAAACATTGTCGTCCATAATAAGCACAAGCGTGCCAACCTTGAGGTTAGGAGACACACGGTTCCACTTGTGACGTTGTTGAAGGGAGAGTAAATGATCTGTGGACCATTTACGCCACAATGAAGTCATAATCTGTTGAAGTAATTGCCATCTAGACAACCTATTGATGGGCACTTCAGAAGCGTCAGGAATGGGCAAGGCATTCAAAGGTCGTCCAACCAGAAAGTGACCTGGCGAGAGATAGCACAAGTCAGTAGGATCCTCAGTCATAGGTGAAATGGGTCTAGAATTTAGAATGGCTTCAATATGCACCACGAGAGTGGTCAATTCTTCATACGTAAGTACTTGAGCCTTCATGATTCTTATTAAATGAGATTTAAAAGATTTGATGTTTGCCTCCCATAGTCCACCAAAATGCGGAGAACTAGGAGGAATGAAGTGCCACTGAATTAGTAGCGATGACGTAGAATCTTGAACAACAGATTGAAAATCTGCAGAGGAGAGCAACGAACCAAGATCAGCAAGGTCAGACTGTGAGCCTTGAAAGTTGGTACCATTTTCGGAATACACTTGAGCGGGAACGCCCCTTCTACTGCAGAAGCGAGTAAAGGCTACAACGAAAGCATGACTGGAGAGGGAAGTGACGACTTCAGTGTGCACAGCCTTCGTAACCATACAAACGAACATTGCGATGTATGCCTTAGTCGAGACCTTTGACCTGGGGCCACCGTACCTGATAGTGAATGGACCACAGTAATCAACACCAACGTGATTAAAGGGAAAGGTTTGATGGAGGCGAACAGCTGGGAGTTGACCCATTAACTGTTCAGAAGGACGTGCAGCGTAGCGCACGCAAGTAACACAAGAGCGAGATAGGCTACGAACAAGTTTTCGTAGTGACGGTATCCAGAAGCGTTGTCGGATAGTCGCAATCACAACCTGGACCCCGCCATGAAGCAACTTTAAATGGGTATGTCTGACCAGGAGTTTAGTGAAATGATGATCATTGGGCAAAAGTATCTGGTGTTTTGTATCAAATGGAAGGTCGGCCAATTCCAAACGGTCTCCCACACGAATAGTGCCATCAGAGTGAAGCAAAGGGTGCAAATTGCTGATGGTGGAAGTGGATGGCACTTGCTCATTCTTCATTAGAGCAGTAAGTTCAGTAGAGTAGCACTGAGCTTGAATCATTTTCACACATGTAAGTAGTGCAACATCAATTTCAATGGCAGTGAGTGGACCACTGATCCTAGTGGTATTTCTACAATTAGAGAAAAACCTAATACAGTAGGCTATGACCCTCAACAATCTCGTGTAGGAAGAAAAATTGTTTAAAAATTCAATGTCAACAGGTTTAGATACATTTGCACACGAAATTCTACACTCGGGCAATTCGGACACAGGAGTGTCCGAATATATCTGAAGTACTGGAGCTTGTAAAGGCCTTCAACCATGCTGGACCATGCCACCATAGCTGATTATTTTTCAATTCCGAGGGCATACAGCCTCGGGAAATTATGTCGGCTGGATTGTCACGGGAAGAGACATGTTTCCAGGCGCAGTGAACAGTAAGCCTTTGTATTTCAGCAACTCTATTGGCTACAAAGGTTTTCCATTTTGAGGGGGGCGAAGCCAACCAAGACAAAACAATAGTGGAATCTGTCCAACAATAGACGGATTCAATAGGCAAGTTCAAAGCGGGTTGCACCTTTGCAATTAATTTGGAAAGCAAAAGTGCACCACATAACTCAAGTCTGGGCAAAGACAACTGTTTAAGAGGAGCAACCTTCGACTTAGCGCACACAAGTGCAACAGTGACGATGTCGTTGGTATCAATTGACAATAAATAGAGACAAGCTCCATAGGCCTGCTGACTGCTGTCGCAGAAGCCATGAAGTTGCATAGATTTGATTTCTGAAGCAGGCTTAATCAAACGTGGAGTAGAAATCTCAGAAATCGCAGGTAAATTGCTATAAACATTCAGCCAAGCTTGCGCGATTTCCTTTGGAAGGGGGTCATCCCAACCGAGTTTGTGAATCCACAAATCTTGGAAGAGAATCTTACAAGCAACCACAATAGGTGACACTAAACCCAAAGGGTCAAAGATAGAGGCAACAATGGACAAAAATGAACGCTTAGTAAAGGTAATTGAAGTGTCACAGTTCACGATAGGTGACTGAATCCGCAACAAGTCATCGATAGGTTGCCAATAAAGTCCTAGCGTTCTGGCGACTGTTTCTTCACCATCGCCGAAACTACGGAGTTGTTGTTTCTCTTGATGATCAAGAGGAATGTTATCTATTAGAGTCATGGAGTTTGAACTCCACTTACACAGTTCAAAACCACCTAATCTCAAAAGAAGGGTCAATTCATCATACAGAATGAGTGCGTCATGCTCGGAATCACATCCCGAGATACAATCATCAACATAGAAGTCGTTTAAAACAATCTGAGTGGCAGCTGGAAAAGCTGTGCCATCAGTGAGGGCGAGCTCCTTTAGCACACGAGTGGCTAAGAAGGAAGCTGGGGCAGTACCATATGTAACGGTGTTTAATTGATATTCTACTATTGGGTCTGAAGGAGAGTCTCTCCAAAATATTCTCTGTAAGTCACGATCTTTGTGATCTACAAGAATCTGTCTGTACATTTTACTCAGATCAGCTGCAAACGCTATCAAGTGAGTACGGAACCGAAGCAAAATAGAGAACAAATCCTGCTGAATTACAGGGCCCACCAACAAGGTATCATTAAGGGAGCACCCAGACGTAGTAGCCATCGAAGCATCAAATACCACTCTGAGCTTTGTAGAAGTACTGTGCGGCTTGAAAACAGGATGATGGGGAATGTAGTAAACTTCACCATCAGTCGGGTGGGGGGCGACTTGCATATGGTTTAAGGCTAGATATTCATGCATGAATTCAGTGTATTCTAACCTTAACTCAGGGTTACGAGCCAAACGTCTTTCGAGAGAGTGAAAACGATTTAGTGTAGCGTAGCGAGAGGCACCTAGAGGCTCCGAGTCTACCTTGCGAGGGAGTCTAACCACAAATCTACCATCGTCTTGGCGAGTGGTAGTAGCAACAAAGTGTTTTTCGCATATGGATTCGTCAACAGACAACACTGGGGTTTCAACTTCTTCAACGTTCCAAAACGCTTCCAGCTGTTGTTCTACATGAGGGCGTGAGAGTGTAAGTGCTGATACCACGTGCGATGGTTGCGAGGTGCTTGCACTGGGCAGCTTCCCAGAAAACACCCAACCCACAGAGGTATTTTGAATGATGGGCAAATCACCAACTGGTATGATTTTACCAGGACATAACAGGTCAAAGAAATATTCTGCACCAAGAACAAGGTCAATAGATTTAGTGCAATTGAAATCAGGATCAGCTAAATCAATATGTGATGGAATGTTCCATTCAGAGGTATCGAAACCAGCAGCGGGTAGCTCAAGTGCAATATTGGGAACCACGAGACATTCAAGCTTAGCAGACCAATTAGTAGCACAGGCAAAAACGTTCACATCAGCAACAACAGTAGCAGTGCTTTGATTTTGACCAACACCGCGAATGTGTACCTTCATAGGTTTGGTGTGGAGTCTTAATTTCTTAGTTAAGTGTGACGAAATTAAGTTACAATCTGATGCAGAGTCAAGTAGTGCAGTGACAGGTACACGTAAGCCATTGCCAGCTAATATATTCAACTTGGCAGTGGGCAATAACGTCCTTGAAAATTGATTGTCACGAGCGACGTTACTGCAACTAGTGTTTACCACGTTAGCATGAGCTTGAGAAGCATCATTACTAGTGCCACTGGAGGGTTCATAGTGAAGAAGAGTGTGGTGTTTTCGGGAACAAGTGTTACAAGAGTACTTCGAACATTGATGATTAGGCTCGAAATTACGCAAACAATTATAACACAATTTTCGAGACCTGACAAAATCCCATTTGGCTGTGGACGAAAGTTTGATAAAGGTACCACATTTCGACAATTGGTGATCAATGCTCCTACAATATGTACAACGAGATTTGGTAGTAGTTAACATGGGTTTCTGAGGCGAATGACCTTCAGCTTTAAGTTTGGTTACAGCAGTATGTAATGCAGGCCTGGACCCATTCTTTTCAGTTATTTCCAGTACCTTGCATTTTTCTCTAAGAAGCTAACCAAGTCCTGGAGAGTGGGAATTCTCCCAGAATCAACATGATTCTCCCATTCACGGATGCTATCATTATCTAGTAGCTCCAATATAAAATGTGACAATAACAAGTCTTGAAGGGGAACCCCGTTAAAGTCCAAAGCTTCTAACGCATTGACATGAGAAACAAAGTGGTCGATGATGGCACGCAAGGACACTGAATCATTACCGTATGCAGGGGGCTTGAAAAGCTTGGTGACATGATTGTGCGCTATGAGCCTAATGTTATTGTATCGAGTTGTCAGCAAGTTCCATGCAACCATAAAGTTATCATCTGACACAGTAATGTTCTTTAAGAGGAGTTTAGCCTCGCCACTAAGACTAGAATTAAGGTAGTAGAACTTAACAATATCAGAAAGAGCATGGTTATCAATTACTATGGCCTTGAAGCTATCTCTGAAATTCAACCAGTCTGTGAAGTCGCCACTGAACTGCGGAATTTGAATTTCAGGCAACTTTATATGCGCTGCAGCTACGTTAGCATTAGGAAATTGTGCACTCTGCAAATTATTCAAAGGGTTATCACTGTCTGTAGTGTTGGATTTTTTGAAATTGTCACAATGTAGTTTAATTTTAACAATCAACTCAAAATACTTATCTTCGAAGTCACAACGTTCGGCTATTTCTTCGTCGATATTGTCTGTAATATCCTCTAAAGCGACTTGCGCTTCGTTATATTGTTTATAAATTTCCTCGCATTTGTGTTTGCGTAACACTAACATTTGATATTGCTCTTCTGTAATGTCCTGAAAGTTGCTAATTACTTTTTCTTGTGAGGTAAGCACGCCCTTAGCGACTGCACGCTTCCTAACTAAAAGTCGTTTTTGGGCATCATCCATAATGACCTTAGGATTGCCCGCCTAGATGTAATTACCAGAGTTGCACACCTAACTAACACAACCAACCAACTAACTAACACAAAAAATAAACACTGAGACAATGGTCTCGATTAAGTTGTAAACAAACATCTGAACATAGAATACTGTATTGTGTCCTTGGGAAGTTAATGGGAACGTATACAATGTTAAATTTATGGCCTTCCTGGTGAAATAGCAAGAAACAAGGGCGCAACATGGCCAAAACAATGCTTAATAATTCAAAATAGTAAACAGCTCAATATCCGGCCCAGAGAGGACCAAATAATGTAATGGCCAACGCGGGAAGTCAACAACCCACCAAGAGTATTCTGGTAATAGTGGACAATGTATAAAGATTTGTTGGCCAAAGCATTAGATAATGATGTGATAATACAAAGGGTTGACTTTACAAAGGTCGCATGACAATTTAGCAAACATGTGGAGGACCAGACAATATTATTGTCACCAAATAAGGAGGTCCAGGAAGGCATAAAGGACACAACACCACCACTAACTAATAATAAGATATATTATCAAATAGGTGGCACATAAAACAAATATTCAAAGGTGGCACATAAAACAAATATTCAAAGGTGGCACATAAACATATGAGAAACACTGGCACAAATTTACACAATTGAAGAAACACTCGCAAGGATTTAACACACGTTAAGTCTTGAGCCTAAAACACATATATTGTCTTGAACGTAGCTGCAGATCAGTACATCATAGAGCGGCATGCAATACACGGCGGTTCCAAAGAATGATATAATTTAAATATGCAACACAAGTGGAGTTGCAACAAATAATGAAAAAACAGGTCGCATGGAACGAGAATGTGTCGTCGAACCAGGACTGACTTACAGTGATGCGCCGATACTGTAAGCCCAAAATGAATTGTTAATAAAGCAAATTATGTGTGAAACGCAGGAAGTCAAAGTAGTTGCTGTCATACAAATACCGGGATATGCCAATCGCACGGTATTGTCACAATAGTAAAGTAGTTAAGCCCAGCGTCAACCTCCATTCCAGTGATGTTGCAGGAAGTCAAAGTAGTTGCTATCATACAAATACCGGGATATGCCAATCGCACGGTATTGTCACAATAGTAAAGTAGTTAAACCCAGCGTCAACTTCCATTAGTGATGATGCCTGGCCTTGTAACATGCTTCCAGACACGATGAATTACTTATCACACGAAGCATCATCATTATTCATACGCGTGAAGACAAATTGTTAGGCAGTAGATGAAGATAGAAGTAAACATGTTACAACAAACTATCCGACGCCGCGGATTGAAGAATTCGTCGACATGGCGCGTAGCAACATCAAGCATGGTTTGATGAGATCGAAAATCACCGTAATGTCACTGCCCTAACAAAATATGAATCATGTGCATAGGACATGATTGCTAAGCACGGTTACTATGAAGATAGCACCAATTATAGAAAAGATTAGCTGGATATTTGTTGATATATCACAACCAGCGTTGAAGCACAACATTGTCATGGCTGCAGACTTAGAGAACAACGAAGAAGAAACACGTGATTGGTCGCTACAAACAGCAAAGAGGCCTCTGATAGGCTGGAAGCAGCCAATCACAGTAGAGAGTTCAAAAACAAGTTAAAGAAGAATCAATGTGGCCAACTTAGAAATACCAAAATACCTTCTAAGCAAAAATATCCTACTGGAAACACGGCAGTGGGAATACAAAACGTAATCAAAACAAATAAATCATGACAACTAACCAACATAAACAAAACAAACTTGACAATGAATAAATACAATGAAGACAAATAATACAGATATGTACAACCACACAGAGTGGAAACAAATAGGGAAACACAAAAACTGGTTTGCCAAGACAGTGGCCGAACCACAATCCTTATACGAATGTTAATCCACTGGCATCTAATTTATTTCAATTGTTTCCATAACCACAAGATGGCAGCTGTGCGAAATTTTAAAATCTCCTTGTTACTTCTTCTGTCCTAATCATGCGATTGAAGTTTGAATGCTACACGTACACAATAATCTTCATGTAACAGTACATAACTCTAGGACCTACATATATAAAATCCAACATGGCGACCATCCGAAATATTTAATCGGTTCTCAATATCTACGAGTCTATTACAGCAATCAATCTGAAATTTTGTATGTAGATAGAGGCAATTAACATAAGTAGGATATATGAAAATAGGCTGTATAGTTCTTCACGGAACTACTTGTTATTTATTGTGCCCAACTGGTCACGGCAGATTGGCATCGAACTCAGGTCCTATCTGAGAAGACCAGGCACATGATTCTAACTAGAATCGAACCATTGATCTCTGAGGGGTAACAGTTTTAGGGAACCCGAAGAGCAATGTGTTAAAATATGACATATAATAATGTAGCATGATTTCACGACCTGTATGTGAATATCATAGCAGTTTTAGGGTAAAGAAGTGTAAGCAAATGCAAGCAAATATACGTTTTCGAAGCCTACAGGAACGAGAGCAGGCCAGTTGACGTTTTACTAATTACAGTTGGAAAATGGGTGGAGACCGTAGACGCCAAGGGACCTACTTTCGTCTGGAGCGGGGAGACAGCTCAAAATTAATGACCCGGGTATTCACCGCTTGACAACGATGGAACCTATGGTAGGGATGACTATCCACGGAAATTAATTAATTACAGCCAAGTGGAGCATTAAAATGGAATGAAAGGTACACCCAGGTGAATATATTTTAGGAGAGATAATTTAGGAATGATTTTACACCTAAATTAAAGCCTATATCTCCAAATGAACGCATTACCACCGAGCCTACACTCGAGAGGAGTGATTTGGTGACCAGTCAAGGGGGAATCACCCTGATGGCGTCCTGACGCGCTGGACTAAGGCAATTAATTGTAATTAATTGGCCGAAGCGATCGCCGGCACGCGAACGGTTATGAAACCTCCACACTTAAAGAAACAAGATGTATATGTCATTTCGGCTGGAAATGTATTATTTCAAGGAAGGAGTCGCAGCCACATGTCCGGTGGACTAGTTTTTACGAGAAACCTTTATAAGGAGGGAGCAGTGCAGACCAAGCGAGTTGTCTTGATGTATTCAGCCTGTTCTCAAGTATACACGTAAATAATACGCTGCCAGTAAGAGCGCGAAATGTTAAAGTATCAACGCTCAGCCGTCGAAGAACAATAGAAGCAAGTCTTACAGCTTAATAAGTAATCATGAAGTGCGTCGAAGTAATTTAATACAGATATTTATCTATTATCTGACGCAAATATAAATTCGCCACAGCGAAAGAGGAACTTATAATGTATTTGAACATTACATATACCGGGAGGTATTATCAGAGTTGTATATGACATTATCATCAGGATCACTACAATGATGGGAGCTTGGGAAGCATCGCCACTTAATCGTGACAGTGAGCTGAACGATATTGCAGGTGACGAGGATCGAACGTCCGTAAACGCTGTTAAACTTTCACGGAGACCAGCGGTTGGCGTAATTGCATCGCATCTCTGAGATCAGGCGTAGGAAGAGTCCGAGTAAGAATCAACCTGTGAAATAGTGAATAAGTGTACATAAATTGTGTAATAGTGATTTAAAAGTGTTCATGTGTACAGTGATTAATATGCATTGTGTAAATGTGAAAGAGGCCACTGATAAGAGTATGTTTATCATGTGGAAAATGTGTGAAATTAAGTGTTGTGAAAAATATAACATGATGGCTTAAATCAAGCGTCATGGTAGGCCTGAATCTGAAAGGCTGGTACCATCCAGCGAAAATAAAAAGTGAGTACCAATTTACAATGTTATTATAACTAAATAGTTCACCATATAACGATTTGTCACTTTGAGACTAAGATGTAACAGTCACTTATTGAACGAGTTTTCACCACTCGTCTTGAATAAAGTATGGCTTGGAAGGTGATTTGTTTAGGGCCATTCAGGCCGAAAATAGTGATGAATGTGACGATAACGTTAAATGATAATAATAATAATAATAATCTGTGGTCGGCAACAGTAAAGTAATAGGCATTTTTGGCCTAAATAATGTTCAAGATGTGTCATGTCTAATATAAAGATACTGTATTTTGGTAAACAGTAAGAGAGTAACGTGGAATATAACGAGATACGAGAGTTTTTCAGTGTCAATGATGTGTTGAATGAATATTTGATATGGTCAATCCTTAGGATTATATTTGAGGACCATTAAAGTAAAGTAAGCCAGTAAATTTATACATTGTTATTAGGAGCTAGTTAAAGCTTTGGCTTAAGTGTTATTACAGAGAGAACGCGGGTGCCTTAATAATTGAGTCATCTATGTGAAGTATTGTTTGAGCCGCATATAAGCGTGCAGAATTAACGTAGAATCCAGTGATTTACGTAAATAAATTGCGGGGACCAAACTAATATAGCTTGCGCGTTAGGTGAGAAGTTGGCTAATCTACGAGTAGTATCGCCCTTGTGCATACTCTATTATTCGCAGCGAATTGGACAGAGCCTGTCTGTATCCAACGCTTGCATGAATTATGGCCACGAGTGATGTCCGTTGAGACTCCGTGAGCATGTGTATAAATGATCTACCCTGAGAGGTAAGGATCATATTCGTCGTTCAGGAAACGCAGATTTCCTCATGTTATAATTGTGACAGCTGCTGGTGAGAATCCTGTGTTCTCATTATGATGCGCGTCCAAAAGCCACTAGTAGTCACCATAGAACGGCAAGGCTATCACAAGAATCCATCCCCAGCCATGAATGTTAATAAGGAGCCAGTTGAGCCCGATACACTCTAATGATAGGTGTTAAATAATTAAATGACTCAATTACTTAGGAACAACACTTAGCGTATCCCTGCTGTAATGCAATTGTAAACAAACTTGACCTTGACAGCAGATGAGAGAAGTGGGTTTTCCCACTGAGTCGAGCGGCCATCTTGTGCCGTGGCCGGAACTAATTTTATTGCCTGCTGGGGAAAGGGAACGTCGGTCCGCTAGTCCTTTAAATTATGGTCACAGTAGGACACTGAAGAATCTCGATATTTCAATATGCAATTAAGATATGAGTGTTATGATGATGCCAACTGAATTAAAAGATTTGTTGCAACTCACATACATTGTTGAATCAAAGAATTCGGATAATATTTGGCCCAGTTATTCTCTGAAGAGGAACACTAAACCAAATAAATTGTTTGGAATCCATTTAGAATGCATTTTTGCCAGTTCACGCTAATTTATGCAGACGGGTATGTGATTTCTAAGAACATGACACATTTGTAACGATAATATTTCCGACAAGACCCAGAAAATCGTTGTATGGTGAAACTATAAACAATTCTATCCATGTCTATTTTGGAAGGGAAATGTACCATTTTTTTAAAGCGTTTCATAGTGATGGAAAGAAGGAGGATGATTCACACGACACAACAAATAATTGTTAATTAATGCATAAAATAATGAATTTATGCTAATCAAAGTAAATGCCATAAGAACGGAGTAATATTTTATTAATGTCATTTTGATGTGATATGTGACTTTTGTGTTATGATACTCCAGTTAACTAAAATTGTGTCACATGATGAACACTATGGAAACCCATAGAAGTCTGAAAGTATCAATGATAGGATGCTAGAAATAGATTTGAGTGCAGTATTGCAATAATGAAGAAGAGACTCACAAAAATAACCCTGATTTTAATTGCGGGAGTTAAATATAATTTGTCCTTTATTTGTATTTGTTGTATAGCCATGATTTTATACCAGTAATTATTTTATTTTAGGAATATGTTGTGTATTCCATGTAGAGTAGTTACCTGGTAGACTCAAATCCTGAGCATGTGGTCGTATGGTGTGCAGGAACGCCCCATACCTCGAAAGACCGTGAGTTAGCTGGGATACGAACACATGTTCCACATGATGGCAGTTGGGTACATGGGGGATATGTCTCTGTACTAGGATTGAGCCACAGGTACTACTAAATTCGGCCAAGATATTAATGGTAGAAGCAAGTACAGCATAGAAATTAGGATATAATAGGAAAAGGCCGCGTCCCATTTGTTAATAAGCCATCTCGTCAAATAAATGTTGATAATCCTCCATAAAACATGCTTAAATGTAAATGTAACTTGTCACCACTTTACACACAACCCTTTTTATTATCATGTCGCCCAGATGTGTGGGGTAAAGCATAAGTGTAACCACTCTCTCTCTCTTTTCTTTATCATGGCGCCCAGGACGTGGAAGGCTTATGGGATTCAGAAACCCCATAATAATAGCATGGTTTTCATGGGGAAAACCATAATAATAGTATATTTTCCTCAAACTCTGTTTGAGCGATTGTGAGTCTTTCTAGATGATACTCAGACGTCAGACACTGTTGTCAGACGGGTACGTGGGTCTATACCCATTCCATAGGTGGTTTTGGCACTTTGTAATATGTTGTTGTTGTTGTCGCTGGATCGGAATCCTTTTCTTTCCAATAGAACGCGCCAGCATGTTCAGCTGCGGCCTACCTGAATCTCAAATTAAGAAATACAGGATGGCTGGAACGGAAGACGTACTCAGGTGTATAGCTGAGTTAAGGGAACATTTTGATAATTCTAATGCTAAGAGTAAGGAAGAATCTAAAGCATTTAAAGATGAAATAGCAGATAGATTGGCTACAATAAATGTACAATTGGAGGCTAATCAAGCTAATGTAAACACGCAGTTAGAGTCAAACCTAATAGAGATTAATAAGAAAATGGACGACGTTAAAGAGTCTATGCAGCGTGAAGTAAATATTCAATTAGAGAATAATCGAGCTAGTATTGTTAGCGTGGTCTCAGAAATGCAAGCTGATAACGATAAACGCTTTGAGTCTATTGAGCTAAAACTAGAGAATAATCTGCAAGCGTGCAGAGAGTCACAGCGTGAGATTAACGATAGTTTAAGCAGTATGTCCATGGAGCTTAAAGACATTCAGAGTCAGAATGAAGCTAATACTAAACGTCAACTAGAGCAATTTAATACGTTCACTCAGACCATGGATCAAAGGCTCGAAGATAGCGACGTAAAATGGAATACGCGAATGGCAGGTTACGCCAAGGCGGTAGACGAAGCCTTAAGAAAACAGGATCAGAATATCCTTGACCAATGCAAGGAAATCCAGTAAATAAAAACTTCTGATCAAGAGAATAAGGAGATAATGTCAAATATGAAGAGGCAGGTCGGGAAGGTGCAGAAAGAGTTGGAGCAAACTCAGAGCGACCTAGCAGTTATTCATAAAAGACAGGATGAGGACCAGGGAGAAATCACGAAAATAAGGACTGAAATCTCTCATATGCAGGGTCACATTCAAAAGGAAGTTACAGGCTTACGAGAAGAATTAGAACTTCGAGAAGGCTTGAAGACTGAAGCCAGCGATAAGACTCTTGCCGAAGTAAGAGAAAGTCTAGCGGGGGAAATTACCCACCTGAAGGAAAACCTTAAGGATGATAAGGAAAAGGTATTTTCTATGGCAGAAAGAAACCGAGATCACCTAGAGAAAATAGAACGAGAGATATTAGCTCGTTTGGAAAGGGCAGAATATAGACAAAGCCAAATAGAGACTAGAATGATCGCGCAGGAGGAATCCATGTTGCGGAATCCTAGGTCTAGCGAGGGAAGTATAGACGAGAATAGGAGAAATGAATGGGCAGAGATAGAAATACAGCCCAATCCAAAGCATGCAGCCATGCCAAGTGACAGCCCGTATACCACACCTGGTATGCCAATTGCGATGTCAACACCGCATGAAAATGCTGTTCAGAATCAAATAGTCACTGTTGTAAGGGCTAGTGATGAGAAACCAAAGAAATACTCTGGGAGTAATTCTAACATGACACCCAAGTACTGGCTTAAAGAAGTTTCCGAGTACTTGAATGACGCGAAGGTACCGCCAGAGCGAAGGTTGAGAGCGATTGAAAAATTAACTGAGGGCGAGTGTGCCTTATGGTTTAGGAGTTTTCGGTACACGTTCGACACCGTTGACGAATTTCGCCAAGCATTTTTAAGCAGGTACTGGAACGCAAGTATACAACAGAACCTCAGATTGGACTTGTATTCCAGGCGTTATAGTACTAGTAATCCGACGAAGTACGGAGAATTCTTTGTGAGTCAATTGTGCCGTTTCCGCGAACTTGATGAAGGGATTAGTGAGTCAGATTTGTGCATACCGATAGCCAAGCAGCTACCGTATGAAGTACAACGTCTATTAATCTCAGCAAACGCCAAAACTGCGATCGATATGGAGGAGGTGCTGAGACAACTCGATCTCACCACAGCGCAGCACCCAAGGCAAAGTCGGAACATGGAACAAGTCAACATGACGACTACACCGACTGAACCGACTAAGGTGCAGACAAAAAGCAAATCTACGAGCACCGAAACGGAAAAATTAGACTGGCAACGCGAAGGACGCGAAAACCAAAATTGGAGGCAAGCATATCGAGGAGGATCGAACCGTGGAAACCGAGGAAAGAAAAACTGGAATCAGCGTGGTACAAGAGACCAGCAGCCTGATAACAGAAGGATTTACGGCCGAAATGGGAACAACCAAGGATGGAGATCCCAAGAGCAGAGTCGCGGGTTCGATGAAGAGGCGGAAGAACGCTATCACGCATCTTTAAGATACATGGAAGAGCGCGGAGATGACCCGAGACAATCGCGAGTTCATCGGGATGAAGCGATTAGGAATAGAAGGTCACCCGACATCTATAAAAATGATGACGGTGCCAAGAGTCTGGAACTTGAGCAGTATGAAGACAGACAGAAGAACTCCACAAAGAATGGAGCAATTGAAAAAAAAAAACACCAAAATTAAATGACCAAAGAGAGATAAGTTCAGGATGGAATACAGTGAATGTTGTTAACTGGATTGCCAAACCTGAGGAGCTTATCGAAGACATAGATGAAGGGACGGTCAATGTGAGAAGGGAACTACTATTATTATTGTAAACATTGCGGGCATGAAGATAAGAAGTCTCATTGATACAGGTTCAACAGTGTGCTTGATAACCCAGGCATTATATAATGAAATCCAAAGTAAAATTCACGTATTGAAAATACCTATTTCAAGCGTGAAAATAAAAGGTGTGATACCAGATAAATTTATGATATGCAAATACCAAGTATTTTTAGATTTGCAGATAGGGAACTCTACATTCTCACAGAGCTTCCTACTTGTGAATAAGCTGCCTTATAACCTCATTGTTGGCATGGATTTCATAAGAGAATATAAAGTTATTATAGATCTCTCGCAAGACATTGTTATGTTTCGCGCAAGTGAGGGAAAGGAAGAGTTAGAGCTCTCATTAAAGCACAATGCAACGAGACCAGAAGAGTACGTATGGCATACATACGGAGATATGACTGGGGATGCAGTATTGACAACAGAAGACATCGAGGAAGAGTTGGCAACACTGGCCGCAGACATTGAAAAGGACCTCGAACCAAAATTTGAAGAATGCCTGGAAGAGAAGATTGAGGAAGCTAAATTTGGTCCAGAACATAAGCAAATGCTAAGGGAACTGCTGTTTGAGTATAAAGG
Organism: Meconema thalassinum; assembly: GCA_946902985.2. Lineage (NCBI taxonomy): Eukaryota > Metazoa > Arthropoda > Insecta > Orthoptera > Tettigoniidae > Meconema > Meconema thalassinum. Next base: position 24,527,521 of record OY714911.1, read on the forward strand.
AGTCTTCGATTCGAGACCTGGCCGGATCAAGAATTTCCAATATGCGTTCCAAGTCAGCGATTGGACACCATTCAAAAAAAGCCGTATCCTGTAGCCGAGAAACATTATTTAAAGGTCAAAGAAGCAATACAGGAAATGCTAGAGGCAGGCGTCATTGTGAAGACAGCCACACCTTATGTCAGCCCACTGGTAGTTGTACCTAAACAGGACGGAAGTGTGAGGATATGCCTGGACCTACGAAATGTGAATTCCAAGGTCATACCGGAATTTGACCATGTGCCGCCCATTAAGGAGGTACTCAGGAGGTTCAAAGGAAAGACTGTGTTCTCAAATCTTGACCTGACGGCAAGTTTTCACCATCTTGCTCTGGAGGAGAAAACAAGCTTATTAACTGGGTTTTTATTTGACCAGCACACGTCCTTACGTGCGTCTCCCATTTGGATTGAAAACAGCAGGCTCAGCGTTGATACGAGTGCTAGATCGGAACCTGTCTGAAGAAGTAAAAGCAACAACCATATGCTACGTAGATGATATACTACTGACATATGAAACAGTCGAAGAACACGTCAGAGATCTACGCAAGTTGTTGTATGACCTAAGTCAGGCTAACTTTAAGGTCAATATAAAGAAGTCTAACTTTGGTCAGAGAGAAGTTAAATTTCTAGGCCACGAAATAGATGCACAAGGAGTTACACCTAATCCGGGAAAATTGGAAGTTATTAAACATTTCCCGAGACCAACGAAGGTAAAGAACGTCAGGCAATATCTAGGCGTTATTGGATTCTTTTCAAGCCATTGCCCAAAGTATACCGAGACCGTAGCACCACTCCAAGACTTACTTAAGAAAGGAGGAAGATGGCACTGGACGGAACAATGCGAGGAAGCATTCGTGAAGTCTAAACAGATGCTGTTAGATTATGTAAAATTGGGATATCCTGACTACACTCAGAAATTTATTATCCAGACTGACGCATCATTCATAGGTATTGGAGCAATGTTATATCAGGAAAATGTGGACAGGCCAGAGGAGAAAACTTACATTGCATTCATAAGTAGAAGGTTGAAACCTAATGAGAAGAATTATACGGTCACGGAGATCGAATTACTCGCGATACTGTATGCCCTACAGTATTGGCGAAAGGTAGTTTATGGCTTTAGAATTATATTGAGGACAGACCATAAAGCCCTAACGTTCCTGTTGAAAACTGACTTGTCGGGTCAAAGACTGACGAGGTGGTCCCTGTACATACAGCAATTTCAAGTGGAAATCGTGTATTGCCCGGGGAAGGACAATATCATACCTGACTTGCTAAGCAGATACCCGAGAGCTGATGAAGAAGAAGTTCTAGCTATCGAGATAGAAGATAGAGATCAGAAGACCTTAGATGATCTGAGGAACATCACCGTTTTTCAACGTGAAGATCCCTGGATACGGTTGATGATTAATTACTTCGAGGGAAAGCTGGACAGAGGAACCCCAATGTATGTGGAAGCCGAAGCACTATCAACGGAGTATCTATGGTTTAACCAGATGTTACATAAATGGAGCGACTCAGACCACACCAGACCCAGGATCGTTGTACCACCAGCACTGCAGAGAAGGCTAGTGTGGTTAGCACACCGAGCTTTTGGTCACCCCGGTGTAGATAAGTCTGTTGCCCTGCTTAAAGAAGCATTTATTTGGTCAAAACTTCGAGATACAGTCAGGAATACAATCAGGACATGTGATATTTGCCAACGAGTAAAGCCTAACTCGTACTTAATGAGGCAAAAACCTATACCACTCTTACCAGAGAAGCCATGTCAGCTTCTGGCACTGGACAACTTTGGGCCGTTTCCTAGAGCTAGAAGAGGAAATAGACACATCCTGGTTGCACTAGACGTGTTTTCTAAAATGGTAGTCCTGTGTCCAATTCAGAAAACCAGTACAAAACAGGTACTTAAGAGGCTGAAGGAAAGAATCATTCCTATATTAGGGCAGCCGGAGAACATCTTATCTGATCATGGGAGCTGTTTTACCAGCGTGGAATTTCGCAGGGAGTTGGAAAATCTGGGTATAAGACAGATTTTGTCCACAGTTCGACACCCGGAGTCGAATTCTGCTGAAAGAGTAATGAGGGAACTGCAAAAGTACATGAAGATATACTGCTCTACTGAGAATTGGAAATGGATTGACGTACTTGAGATTATTGAATATTGTATCAACAATACCGTGCACGAAGCGACAGGAGAGGTGCCAGTAAGCCTACATCTTGATAGAAGACCAGAGAGGCCATGGAGTAATGTCATTCGGACACCCATCGATGCACAGCCTGGACGTGAGTTGAGGATCCAGAGAACATTCGAGTATCTCAAGAAACAAGCAGACAGACGGCAGCGGAGAAACAGGAGGAAACGCTATCATAGACCATTACTCGTGGGGGAATACGTCTTATTGAAAAAAAAAACCGCTAGTTCAGATCCAGAGAGCAGGAAATATAAAAAAATTCAGCATAGCTACCACGGACCATACCTGATTATAAGGGAATTGCAAAATAATGCATACTGGATCAAAGACGAAGCAACAGGTAGAGAAGTTGTTGTAAATGCAGCTAATTTGAAGTTGTATAGTCCACCAGAGGATTATGATACGAGGGAAGAGCAAGCAATGCACACCCAAGTGGACGAGGAGTCATTACGTATGCACGGAAAGATTCTTGAGAAAAGCTTGCAGGCCCAGGAAGAAACGGAGCGAAGCGACCAGCTCGCAGACCCAAGGGATACGAGGGGAGAATGCAGCTGTCAACTGAAGGAACTTTATGACCAGTTGAGGGAGGCCGCTACGGAGCTAGAGGAAATGAATGAACAATTGAGAAGGCAGAACAAGAGTCTACGCGACGGCAGACAGAGTGGAACGAGACAGCCCATTGCCGAGAGCACTGACCGCTTAAAGTAAATACTGCATGGAGTCAATGCCATCTGAAAGGCCCGAAAAAATCACTTGTGAAAAGAATTTTCCGAGCTTAGCAGGGGAAAGATGTGCCCAACTGGTCACGGCAGATTGGCATCGAACTCAGGTCCTATCTGAGATGACCAGGCACATGATTCTAACTAGAATCGAACCATTGATCTCTGAGGGGTAACAGTTTTAGGGAACCCGAAGAGCAATGTGTTAAAATATGACATATAATAATGTAGCATGATTTCACGACCTGTATGTGAATATCATAGCAGTTTTAAGGTAAAGAAGTGTAAGCAAATGCAAGCAAATATACGTTTTCGAAGTCTACAGGAACGAGAGCAGGCCAGTTGACGTTTTACTAATTACAGTTGGAAAATGGGTGGAGACCGTAGACGCCAAGGGACCTACTTTCGTCTGGAGCGAGGAGACAGCTCAAAATTAATGACCCGGGTATTCACCGCTTGACAACGATGGAACCTATGGTAGGGATGACTATCCACGGAAATTAATTAATTACAGCCAAGTGGAGCATTAAAATGGAATGAAAGGTACACCCAGGTGAATATATTTTAGGAGAGATAATTTAGGAATGATTTTACACCTAAATTAAAGCCTATATCTCCAAATGAACGCATTACCACCGAGCCTACACTCGAGAGGAGTGATTTGGTGACCAGTCAAGGGGGAATCACCCTGATGGCGTCCTGATGCGCTGGACTAAGGCAATTAATTGTAATTAATTGGCCGAAGCGATCGCCGGCACGCGAACGGTTGTGAAACCTCCACACTTAAAGAAACAAGGTGTATATGTCATTTCGGCTGGAAATGTTTTATTTCAAGGAAGGAGTCACAGCCACATGTCCGGTGGACTAGTTTTTACGAGAAACCTTTATAAGGAAGGAGCAGTGCAGACCAAGCGAGTTGTCTTGTTTTCTTCAGCCTGTTCTCAAGTATACACGTAACTAATACGCTGCCAGTAAGAGCGCGAAATGTTAAAGTATCAACGCTCAGCCGTCGAAGAATAATAGAAGCAAGTCTTACAGCTTCATAAGTAATCATGAAGTGCGTCGAAGTAATTTAATACAGATATTTATCTATTATCTGACGCAAATATAAATTCGCCACAGCGAAAGAGGAACTTGTAATGTTTTTGAACATTACATATACCGGGAGGTATTGTCAGAATTGTATATGGCATTATCATCAGGATCACTACAATGATGGGAGCTTGAGAAACATCGCCACTTAATCGTGACAGTGAGCTGAACGATATTGCAGGTGACGAGGATCGAACGTCCGTAAACGCTGTTAAACTTTCACGGAGACCAGCGGTTGGCGTAATTGCATCGCATCTCTAAGATCAGGCGTAGGAAGAGTCCGAGTAAGAATCAACCTGTGAAATAGTGAATAAGTGTACATAAATTGTGTAATAGTGATTTAAAAGTGTTCATGTGTACAGTGATTAATATGCATTGTGTAAATGTGAAAGAGGCCACTGATAAGAGTATGTTTATCATGCGGGAAATGTGTGAAATTAAGTGTTGTGAAAAATATAACATGATGGCTTAAATCAAGCGTCATGGTAGGCCTGAAGCTGAAAGGCTGATACCATCCAGCGAAAATAAAAAGTGAGTACCAATTTACAATGTTATTATAACTAAATAGTTCACCATATAACGATTTGTCACTTTGAGACTAAGATGTAACAGTCACTTATTGAACGAGTTTTCACCACTCGTCTTGAATAAAGTATGGCTTGGAAGGTGATTTGTTTAGGGCCATTCAGGCCGAAAATAGTGATGAATGTGACGATAACGTTAAATGATAATAATAATAATAATAATAATCTGGGGTCGGCAACAGTAAAGTAATAGGCATTTTTGGCCTAAATAATGTTCAAGATGTGTCATGTCTAATATAAAGATACTGCATTTTGGTAATCAGTAAGAAAGTAACGTGGAATATAACGAGATACGAGAGTTTTTCAGTGTCAATGATGTGTTGAATGAATATTTGATATGGTCAATCCTTAGGATTATATTTGAGGACCATTAAAGTAAAGTAAGCCAGTAAATTTATACATTGTTATTAGGAGCTAGTTAAAGCTTTGGCTTAAGTGTTATTACAGAGAGAACGCGGGTGCCTTAATAATTGAGTCATCTATGTGAAGTATTGTTTGAGCCGCATATAAGTGTGCAGAATTAACGTAGAATCCAGTGATTTACGTAAATAAATTGCGGGGACCAAACTAATATAGCTTGCGCGTTAGGTGAGAAGTTGGCTAATCTACGAGTAGTATCGCCCTTGTGCATACTCTATTATTCGCAGCGAATTGGACAGAGCCTCTCTGTATCCAACGCTTGCATGAATTATGGCCACGAGTGATGTCCGTTGAGACTCCGTGAGCATGTGTATAAATGATATACCCTGAGAGGTAAGGATCATATTCGTCGTTCAGGAAACGCAGATTTCCTCATGTTATAATTGTGACAGCTGCTGGTGAGAATCCTGTGTTCTCATTATGATGCGCGTCCAAAAGCCACTAGTAGTCACCATAGAACGGCAAGGCTATCACAAGAATCCATCCCCAGCCATGAATGTTAATAAGGAGCCAGTTGAGCCCGATACACTCTAATGATAGGTGTTAAATAATTAAATGACTCAATTACTTAGGAACAACACTTAGCGTATCCCTGCTGTAATGCAATTGTAAACAAACTTGACCTTGACGGCAGATGAGAGAAGTGGGTTTTCCCACTGAGTCGAGCGGCCATCTTGTGCCGTGGCCGGAACTAATTTTATTGCCTGCTGGGGAAAGGGAACGTCGGTCCGCTAGTCCTTTAAATTATGGTCACAGTAGGACACTGAAGAATCTCGATATTTCAATATGCAATTAAGATATGAGTGTTATGATGATGCCAACTGAATTAAAAGATTTGTTGCAACTCACATACATTGTTGAATCAAAGAATTCGGATAATATTTGGCCCAGTTATTCTCTGAAGAGGAACACTGAACCAAATAAATTGTTAGGAATCCATTTAGAATGCATTTTTGCCAGTTCACGCTAATTTATGCAGACGGGTATGTGATTTCTAAGAACATGACACATTTGTAACGATAATTTTTCCGACAAGACCCAGAAAATCGTTGTATGGTGAAACTATAAACAATTCTATCCATGTCTATTTTGGAAGGGAAATGTACCATTTTTTTAAAGCGTTTCATAGTGATGGAAAGAAGGAGGATGATTCACACGACACAACAAATAAGTGTTAATTAATGCATAAAATAATGAATTTATGCTAATCAAAGTAAATGCCATAAGAACGGAGTAATGTTTTATTAATGTCATTTTGATGTGATATGTGACTTTTGTGTTATGATACTCCAGTTAACTAAAATTGTGTCACATGATGAACACTATGGAAACCCATAGAAGTCTGAAAGTATCAATGATAGGATGCTAGAAATAGATTTGAGTGCAGTATTGCAATAATGAAGAAGAGACTCACAAAAATAACCCTGATTTTAATTGCGGGAGTTAAATATAATTTGTCCTTTATTTGTATTTGTTGTATAGCCATGATTTTATACCAGTAATTATTTTATTTTAGGAATATGTTGTGTATTTCATGTAGAGTAGTTATCTGGTAGACTCAAATCCTGAGCATGTGGTCGTATGGTGGGCAGGAACGCCCCATACCTCGAAAGACCGTGAGTTAGCTGGGATACGAACACATGATCCACATGATGACATTTGGGTTCATTATGAAAAAATAGGCATACGAGATCACCTTTTGTCCGTGTGGCTGTCTGTGTGTGTGTTTGAGTGAGGATTTTTGTGTGCCCCCCCCCCCCCCCCCACCCTAATAGCTACAAAATGGCAGGAGCGATTTCAATGAAACTCAGTAAGTTCATAGCACTATTCTGGGCGACCCCGACCGTGCCATTCAAATTTTGTTACGTCTCACCAATCGAACATGGTGGCTGTGCGAAATATTTCACCAGCATTCAATATCTCCGAAACTATTACCGATATCACCCTGGAATGTTGAACAGTGATAGAGGGAATTACTAGAAGTTCACCTATGTGTTCTTTTAAAACCTGGTAACTACAAAACCAACATGGCGGCCAAGAGAATTTGCGACTTTTAAATAGACGTTTCTCGCGATTTAACCAATCAAACGCAATGAAACTTGGTACAGTATATGTTTATACACATTGTAATGCACCGACATCTAACTTTCTTCAATTATTTAGATAACCTCAAGATGGCGGCTGTGCGAATTATTTCTCCGGCATTCTATATCTCTGAAACTATTACCGGTACCACCATGAAATTTTGTACGGAGATAAAGGGCAACACTGGAAGTTCATCTGTGACACTTTCAAAACCGGTCAACTACAAAACGAACATGACGGCCAAGCGAAGTTGACAGTTTTAAATGGACTTTCCTCGCGACTTAATGATCCAAACGCAATGAAACTTCGTACAGAAAATGTTTATATATATATTGTAATGCATTGGTATCTAATTAAGTTCAATTATTTACGAAATCTAAAGATGGCGGCTGTGCGAATTTCGAAAGTTAAGTTTTTATTTCTTGTGTTCTAATAATGCGATCGAAATCAACATTTGCATAATGAACGTACACAATAATCATCACCTAATAGTACATAACTCTATGGCCTACATATATTAAAAACCAACATGGCGACCATCTGAAATATTTAGACGGTTCTCAATATCTATTAATCTACCACAGCAATCAAACTGAAATTTTGCAAGTGTATAGAAGCTATAAATATAAGGTCAATGTGGGACGTTCAATAACCTGGCGAGCACAAATCCAACATGGCGGCGACGCGAATTTTAAATATTCAAATGGACGTTTCTTACATTTAACCATCCGAGTGCAGTGAAACTTGATACGGTATATGCTTCTACAAATTTAGTCGACTGGCATCTAATTCATTTAAATTATTTTCATAACCACAAGATGGCGGCTGAGTGAAATTTTAAAATCCAACTTTTATTTCTTGTGTCCTAACATGCTTTTGAAGTTTGAATAAAACACCTACACAATAACCTTCATGTAATAGTATATAAATCTATGGTCTATGATATAAAATCCAACATGGTGACCATCCAAAATATTTAGACGGTTCTCAATATCTACGAATCTATTACAGCAATCAAACTGACAATTTGTATGTTGATAGAGGCAATTAATATTAGTAGGATATATGAAAATAGGCTGTATAGTTCTTCACGGAACTACTTGTTATGATTGTTATTTCCATATTTATATTTTACTAGCTGAAGTACCCGTGCTTCGCTACGCGTCATAAATAAATTAAAATGTGAAGGTGACAGTTAAAACAGGGGATAGGCGAGGTGCTGCGCAGAGGGAGATTAAGGATGGAACATTTTGTCCAACTACACCGCTCGGCGTTGACCGTGTTTTATAGCACAAATCTAGGTGTTACTCGCTAACTGTTGGAGATACCTTTCGGATAGAAAATGTAATTTTAAACCTCGTATATGCCATCAAAAGTTTGCTATTTCTTAGCGTTCTCTTTTTATTTGAAATAGAAATATGAAAGTTTGAAACCAAAGGGTGTAGTGACGTCACTAAAATGGTCGCCATCCTTAAATAGTGCAAAGTATTGTAATCAAAAGTAACCTACTTGTTAACCAGGTAAATCAGCTACTTCGATGTAAAATTCATGTAAATCGGACCAGTGGTACTTGCGTGATTGAGTAATACACAGACACACACCATCTCATTTTTAGCCTCGCTTTGCTCGCGTCATAGTCGTGTCATATTGTTATTCAATGAAATGCATGTTTAACCCCATTAACACCCCTTTAGAACCTGAATACCCAAAAATCCCTCCTTAGTAGACGTTTTCGACACACAACAAACATATCCCCAAAATATCATTCTTCTAACTTTAATAGTTTTGGTTGGTCGATGAGAGTGAACATCCAAAAATCCTTCCTTAGTGGACGTTTTTCTTCCAGAATTTCACCCCCCCCCCTCATAGGCCCCTTAAATTGCATTTATGAAAAAACAGTCGAACACCTATTTATTTTATTTATTTATTTATTTATTTATTTATTTATTTATTTATTTATTTATTTATTTTTAAGCTGATTGATTTCCTCCGAGTTTCAAACTCCTCGCCTATGTCGTTTAAGAGATACACGCTCCGTTAGGAATCTTTCAACCCCCACTTTTCATCCCTTTCACCTCATAATATACACTACATCGAAAAACCATTAGACATGTGCCAGCTTATTTTTAATGATAAGTATATATGTCAAGTATCACATCCCAAATGAAACCACTCGTCAGATATTGTTATTCAATGAAATGCACGTTTACCCCCTTAACACCTCTTTAGAACCTGAATATCCAAAACTCTTTTCTTAGTGGACGTTTTCGACATACAACGAACATATCCCCAAAATTTCATGTTTCTAACTTCAATAATTTTGGCTGGGCGATGATGAGTGAGTGAGTCAGTCAGGACATTTTCTTTCATTTATTTTTGATAATTTCACCCCTCCCCATGAACCCCTTAAATTGGATTTATGAAACAAACGGTCAAACACCTATTTACTTATTCAAAGCTGTTTTCCCCCTGAGTTTGATGAGTGAGTAAGAGAGTCAATCAGTTAGGACACTTTCTTTCCTGTTTTTTTTTTCCCCCAGAATTTCACACCTCTCCAAGGGCCCCTTAAATTGGATTTATGAAAAAACGGTCGAACACCTATTCACTTTTTTTAAGCTGTTTTTTCCCGCCGAATTTCAAACTTCTCGCCTATGTCGTTTCAGAGATACACGCTCCGTTAAGAATCCCTCAACCCCCAATTTTCACCCCTTTCACCTCATAATATACACCACATCGATATACCCTTAGACATATGTCTGATTATTCTTAATGATTAGTTTATATACCGAATATCACATCCCAAAAGAAACAACTCATGAGATATCGTTATTCAATGAAATGCACGTTTACCCCCTTAACACCTCTTTAAAACCCGAATAAACAAAAAGCATTCCTTAGTTGACGTTTTCGACATACAGCGAAAATATTCCCAAAATTTCATGTTTCCAACATTAATAGTTTTCGCTGGGCGTGATGAGTGAGTGAGTCAGACAGGACATTTTCTTTCAATTATTTGAACCAGAATTTCACCCCTCCCCATGGGCCCCTTATATTGGATTGATGAAAAAACGCTTGAACACCTATTAACTTATTTTTAAGCTGTCTTTTTCCCCTGAGTTTGATGAGTGAGAGAGTTAGTCAGTCAGTTACGACACTTTCTCTACTTTATTCCCCCAGAATTTCACCCCAACCCATTGGCCCCTTAAATTAATTTATGAAAAAACAGTCGAATACCGATTTACTTACTTTTTAAGCTGATTTCTTTTTCGCTGAGTTTCAAATTTCTCGCCTATGTCGTTTAAGAGATAGGCCTACACGCTCCGTTAGGAATCCTTCAACCCCCACTTTTCACCCCTTTCACCTCATAATAATACACCACATCGAAAAACCCTTAGACACATGTCTGCTTATTTTTAATGATTAGTTTATATGCCGAGTATCACATCCACAAATGAAACCACTTGTGAGATATTGTTATTCAATGAAATGCAGGTTTAACCCCCTTAAGACCCCTTTAGAACCTGAATATCAAAAAAAATCCCTTAATGTACGGTTTTGACATACAACGAACATATCCCCGAAATGTCATATTTCCAACTTCAATATTTTTGGCTGGGCGATGATGAGTGAGTGAATGAGTCAGGACATTTTCTTTCAATTTTTTTTCTTCAGAATTTCACCCCTTCCGACGAACCCCTTCAATTTGATTGAAAAAAAAAACTGTCGAAAAGCTATTTCCTTACTCTAAAGCAGTGTTTCCCCCTGAGTTTGATGAGTGAGTAAGTCAGTCAATCAGTTAGGACACTTTCTTTCCTGTTCCGCCCCCCCCCCACCCAGATTTTCACTCCTCCCCATGGGCCCCTTAAATTGGATTTAAGAAAAACGGTCAAACACATATTTACTTATTTTTTATGCTGATTTTTTTCCGCTGAGTTTCAAACTCCTTGCCTATGTCGTTTAAGAGATACACGCTCGGTTAGGAAACCTTCAACCCCACTTTTCACCCCTTTCACCTCATAATATACTCCACATCGAAAAACCCTCAGACACATATCTTCTTATTTTTAATGATGAGTTTATATGCAGAGTATCAAATCCCCCAATGAAAGCAATCCGGAGATATTGTTATTCAATGAAATGCAGGTGTACCCCCTTAACACCCCTTTAGAAACTGAATATCCAAAAACCCTTCCTTAGTGGGCGTTTTCGACTTACAACGAACATATTCCCAAAATTTCATGTTTCTAACTCTAATAGTTTTGGCTGGGCGATGATGAGTCAGTCAGTCAGTCAGTCACGACACTTAGTTTTATATAATAGATAAGCATCGGTCCTAGTGGAAAATAATTCTATAACCTGAAATCAAAAATGCATGCGACGAAAAAAAAACATCAAAATATCATGTTGGTTTCGGACCCTAAATGACGTGAAAAATATAATCAAAGTATTAAAAAAAACTATTTTTTGAAATTTCATTCGAATCAATTTTTATGTCATTCCTGGGACTTAGAAAATTCCGGCCAAAAAGTACAAAGTCTTTAATAACTCCCTAAGTATTCGTCGTATGATGAAATAGCAAGAGACAAAAAAGATGTAATGTGTTATTGTCTACAACATAGGCCATGTATAATTTTACACACTGACATATTACGTCCCCCCCCATATTTTCACCCCTCCCCATGGGCCCCTTATATTGGATTTATGAAAAAACGGTTAAACACCTATTTTGTTATTTTTTATGCTGATTTTTCTCCGCTGAGTTCCAAACTCCTCGCCTATGTCGTTTAAGAGATACACGCTCGGTTAGGAAACCTTCAACCCCCACTTTTCACCCCTTTCACCTCATAATATACTCCTTATCGAAAAACCCTCAGACACATATCTTCTTATTTTTAATGATGAGTTTATATGCCGAGTATCAAATCCCCCAATGAAAGCAATCCGGAGATATTGTTATTCAATGAAATGCAGGTGTACCCTCTTAACACCCCTTTAGAAACTGAATATCCAAAAACCCTTCCTTAGTGGGCGTTTTCGACTTACAACGAACATATTCCCAAAATTTCATGTTTCTAACTTTAATAGTTTTGGCTGGGCGATGATGAGTCAGTCAGTCAGTCAGTCACGACAGTTAGTTTTATATAATAGAGTAGCTTACCCGGCAGACGTTGTCCTGCCAATCAAAGAAAGTGTTGTAACTTTGTTTCTTGAAGTGCTTTTGGATACACAATATTTTTTTCAATTTCTGTTAACTGCCTCTAAACTATCGTGAAATGAATTAACTAATCCAGAAACATTCGTGGGAGCGTGCACAACAACTCTCCAACGTTTCATCGCAATCGGATAAATGGCATATAACGCATACGGGATTTTGTTTAAATGATTCGTGCGCTGTTACTCATTTATTGAATCTATTCGTGCTCTACCAACTGTGAAATTGATTTACTAAGTTAGAAAGCTTCACGTAAGTGTACACAACAACTCATCAAAGTTTCAACGCAATCGATGATTAGTATATGAACGCATACGGGATTTTGTTGGAACGCTTCGCGCGTCGTCACTCATTTGTTACATCTACTCGTGCGCTACCAATATAGTAAAATGGATTTACCGAGTTGAATACCTTCCCTGGCGTGTACACAACAACTCATCAAAGTTTCATCGGAATCGGATGAATGACATATGTACGCATACGGGATTTTCTTAAACGATTCGCGTGCCGTCACTCATTTGTTGAATCTACTCATGCGCTACCTATTGTAAAATAGATTTACTAAGCTTGAAACCTTCTCTGAAGTGTACTCAATGGTTCACCACGGTTTCATCGCAATCGGATAAATGGTATATGAACGCATACAGGACTTTGTTGAAACAATTCGCGCGCCATTGCACATTTGTTGAATCTCCTCGTGCGCTACCTATTGTAAAATGAATTTACTAAGTCAGAAGCCTTCCCTGGAGTGTACACAACATCTCACCCAAGTTTCATCGCTATCGGACGAATGGTATTTGAACGCATACGGGACCTTTTTGAAACGCTTCGCGCGTTGTCGCTCATTTGTTGAATCTAGTCGTGCGCTATCTATTGTAAAATGGATTTACTAAGCCAAACACCTTCCCTGGAGTGCAATTAACATCTCACCCAAGATTCATAACAATCGGATGAATGGTATATGAACGCATACGGGACTTCGAAACGCTCTAACGTGCAGAGACAAAAAGTAGAATTCGACATCACTGCCACCTTTGGTATAAAACACAACATTCCGCCACGGGCGGAGTGTATGTTATGGCGGTAGTTACACAGGTTGCGACCAGGTGGCTCTACGTGCAGAGACAAACAGTCCAAAAGCATCACTTTTCACTAAAGTTAGCGGTTTCCATGACGACTGTTTATGACTGTATATTATGGTTCTTGTATGTTATGGCGGTAGTTACACAGGTTGCGACCAGGTGGCTCTACGTGCAGAGACAAACAGTCCAAAAGCATCACTTTTCACTAAAGTTAGCGGTTTCCATGACGACTGTTTATGACTGTATATTATGGTTCTAAAATTGTGGGTAAATTGTGGTTCTAAAATTCTAAAATTCCACCTACCTGGTCAAATTGTGAATCTAAACCATACATGGACCCACCCTAACATACATACAAAATTTCATCATAATCGGTTCAGTGGTTTAGGAGGAGTTTAGTCACATACACACGTGTCGAAGAATTATATATATAAAGATAAGCATCGGTCCTAGTGGAAAATAATTCTATCACCTGAAACCAAAAATGCATGGGACGAAAAAAACCCATCAAAATATCATGTTGGTTTCGGACACTAAATGACGTGAAAAATATAATAAAAGTATTAAAAAAACTATTTTTCGAAATTTCATTCGAATCAATTTTTATGTCATTCCTGGGACTTAGAAAATTCCGGCCAAAAAGTACAAAGTCATTAATAACTCCCTAAGTATTCGTCGTATGATGAAATAGCAAGAGACAAAAAAGATGTAATGTGTTATTGTCTACAACATAGGCCATGTATAATTTTACACACAGATATATTACGTTTCCCCCCCCCCCTCCCCATATTTTCACCCCACCCCATGGGCCCCTTATATTGGATTTATGAAAAAACGGTCAAACACCTATTTTGTTATTTTTTATGCTGATTTTTTTCCGCTGAGGTCCAAACTCCTCGCCTATGTCGTTTAAGAGGTACACGCTCGGTTAGGAAACCTTCAACCCCCACTTTTCACCCCTTTCACCACAAAATATACACCACATCGAAAAACCCTCAGACACGTATCTTCTTATTTTTAATGATGAGTTTATATGCCGAGTATCAAATCCCCCAATGAAAGCAATCTGGAGATATTGTTATTCAATGAAATGCAGGTGTACCCCCTTAACACCCCTTTAGAAACTGAATATCCAAAAACCCTTCCTTAGTGGGCGTTTTCGACTTACAACGAACATATTCCCAAAATTTCATGTTTCTAACTTTAATAGTTTTGGCTGGCCGATGATGAGTCAGTCAGTCAGTCAGTCAGTCAGGACACTTGTTTTTATATAAGAGATGTTACACTTGAATTGTTAAGGATTTTAGTTTTTATAAATGATATCTAACACATTACGTCAAGTAGATACGTATACAATATTTGATGTTTAGAAATACTAGCGCTTCGGCATGAACATTCACCGAAATTTGGCTGAAAGATTCAACTATCAGCATCTTTGAAAGCATAAACTGTCCTTATGACAGGTGGTTAACATGGAGGGTTAAATGGTAGCTTTGATTGTGTGAGCTGCACCTGTCACTGTTGTGGATTTGGTAAATATTATTGTGTCGCAGCCGAGGCTATGATAAATGATATTTCGCTGGGACGATACAACATTATTGGATGTCTGTTTGAATGCAAATAGCAGTGTATTCCATGTCCCTCAGTTAGGAACACGCCAACTCTGTCTGTACACAATTAAAATCATTAGGACAATAGGCAGTACATCATCAGCAAACATTAATCTCAATCGCTTCATGTGCGCTCCAAACAGCGTGATACAGCGACCCTCAAGCGATCAGCATTAACATTACCATACCGCTTATGATGTTTCAAATAAGTTACATCAGCACGCATTTATCTCAATCGCTTCATATGAGCGTGATACAGCGACCGTCAAGCGATCCGCGTTTGCTTCATATACTGTATGAGTTGTGATGTGGTAAATGAGTTATTTTTAGCCTACTTTCCACATTTTGAAAAATGAGGAAAAAGTAGGCTTATGAGATCGTTCCGGGCAAATGTGTTTCTGTCCTTTGGTCTGTCTGTCTGCCTGTGTGTGTGTGTCCCCCTATCAACTCCTAAACGGCCGCTGCTATAGAAACGAAATTTTGTATGAGTAAAGAGCTATGCCTGAATATCGCACGACCATATTTGAAAATGACGTCAGTGTTATCAACTGCTGAAAAATCACAATTGAAAATTGAGGTCTATGTTGGATATCTTGGAAGATATGCATGGGCATTATTCCAAAATTGACACACATATACAAAATATTACATCAGACTAATTTACAGGAGCCAATGCATGACAGTGTTGCCAACATGATTTTACGCCTGCTGATAGGTCCAATTTTAAATGCATGTAACTTCCACACTACCCATTGGATTTCAACCAAATTTGGTATGTGATTTGCGCACCAGAGCAGATATGAAGTTGCCTCTTTTAAAGTGTCAACAGGGATGTCAACTGTTGGAAAATGTACTCTATGTAATTTTATCCTAATTTCAATAAATCAGGAAGTATGAAGGCCAACAGTTCTATACTTTGCATACATGTAGTACCTGCAAATGTAGGTTAATTTTCAGTAACCGATATACGACAGTGCTGCCAACATGATTCTACGCGTGTTGATAGGTTTAATGTTAAATCACATGTAACTTCCATACTAATAAATGCAGTTCTTTCAAAATTGGCTCATATATGGATCATAATGTTTCAATTTAAGATTGTGCATCCATTTATGGCAGTGTTGACAACATGATTTTACGCACGCTGATAAAATCAATATTTAAATTCATGTAACGTGCATACTATCTATTGCACCTCAACGAAATTTTGCGTGTGCATTGTGTACCTTAAGAGATGAAACCAAGAATGTATTTAGAGTCGTCAGGTCTGCCAACTGTTGATATATATGGCCTCTATAATTTTAAGAAAAGTAAGCTCTTCAGTTCGTCAGTTGTAGTGGACCCATGATGAAACTAAATCCAGAAATGATTGCCATAAACTAAACACTAGTTCTCACAGTAATGTCCATGTTATATTTCGTAGCTTCAACAACAGTTTTACAGTTATTCTTTACAATAGATTCCATAGGCTGCCCTTCGAGGGCATAACATGGCTTCAACCTGGATAGTATCTAGGAGTCAATGATCAAGACATTTAAAATGCAAATAAATATACACCTTCTTTATTATGTTGAGGCAATGAGACCAGCAGCCCGTGGGAGGGTTTTGCATGTTGAAAAGTTACGCCACTGCACTGTAGTATTTAGATACAGTTTGTGTAAAACAAATGAGGTGCACTTTCAACGTGACGTCTGTTAATATCGCAACCGAACATTTGAGCAAAAATAGATAGGTCAATGTGGACCAATTCACTGGTCATCACCATCGCCGGATTTAACACCTGTTGACATTTTTTCCTGTGAGTCTTGTTTATGGGACTCCTGTGGCGTGAGACGAAGATCTCCTGACTCAGCGCAGATAAGTGTTTTTGAGCGTGTTCATCAGAACATCCTTCGCAGATTCACGGTGTCACATCGAGCAATGATAATCATTAGTATGTTTTGCATATACACAACGTGTACCTAAATACTGCTATGATCAATAAATTATTGTCAGACATTCAATAGTGTAATGTAGCAGCGGGCAAGAGTTCTCGCCTGGGTCCTCCACTAGATGTGTGGTAAAGGAATTTCGGGAAAAAACCTTTTATTTTATGTGAAATCCTTAACCCGAGAATACTAACATTATGCAATTGGTGCTTGATACTAATAATACGTTAAATTCACGTACATTTCTAGCTTTGTATTAAGGCACCAATTAGTTAAATGGTTGAAATTAATATATATTTCGTATGTAACACTATTTATATACACTGAATCCTCTGTGCTCTTTGAAGTTTAATACGCTTAAACACAACAAATACAGAAGTCGTTTACTTTGACGTCAATAGCGGTACGTAATCTCTCCAGCCTCTTATACTGTCTCTGGTTTTATGAGGTGTTTTTATAATCGCCCTGAAGTGATGTGACATATCTACATTAAATTCCTCACCTCTTTGTTATTTCCATGGAGAAACCAATAGGTTTCCAGGCAATTCTTTGCCCCATGATTATGCCTCTAGAACTGATTGGCATTAATAACAAAAGCATTGACATCACCACCATATAGGTCCTACCAAAAGTTTACGTACACCCACAAATTACATAAGCATTATGCATGTCCCTATACTTTTGGTCTCAGGCATACGAATTTTTACCGAGTCCTAGAACGTGTTCCAAGAAACATTTTAGGAATTTATTATGAAAGAATGACTGGTAGTTTTGAAGTTACGAAGTATTTTGTTTAAGATAAGTGCGAAAAAAAATTGTGTACTTTTTCATATTTGAAGCGATCTGGACAGAATATTATGAGGATTATATCCAAAATTTTGGTAATGAAGAAACATGGATACCCGTAGAATATTTGTAATTGCAATAGAACACAAGAAAGTGTTTCGATTAAGAAATATCACCAGTTGTATATCCCGAAATGGAACGGCAGATAAAGTCAACAGACAGACATTCTTTGACCTAGGAGGAAGCTGTTCTTGATCCAATACAGTGCTGCAACTGTGTGACTACAATGTGAAACATAAAGGATCTCTGTAGCTTGAAGGGTCTCCTGCCCCGCTAAGGCCAAATAATGTCAGTCGGTTGACTTTTTCCTGCGGTTCTATTTCGGGCTATAAAATTGGTGATATTTCTTAACGAAAAGACGTTTTTGTGTTCTATTGCAATTATAAATAGTCTACAGGTGTCTGTGTTTCTTCATAACCAAAATTGTGGATGTAATTCTCATAGTCTTGTGTCCAAATCGCTTCAAATATGAAACATACACAACTTTTTTCACACTTATTTTAAACAAACAAATTAGTGAGTTCTAAACTAACAGTGAACAAGTTCTAGGTGCCTGTAAAAGTTGGTATGCCTGAGACCAAAAGTATAGGGACAGGAAAAATGATCATGAAATTTGCGGGTGTCCGTAAACTTTTGGTAGGATCTGTAGACCAGTAGAAGCACTGCTGGAAGATGGTAGGGTGGGGATAGATATACAGGGAATTATAAGCAGTTTCTTACACGTAAATATTACGTATCTTAATATTGTAGGGTAAAATAATCACAACCACCTTCTGAGATATATTCCAGGATAGACCTCTTGAATTAGACTGGCAATAAAATCTCTTGCTATCAGCTATTGTCCATCCTGCATCTCTGAGGACACTGGGACATGCAACAGCTGGAGGTAAATTCACTGAGAGAATTGATCACATTGAGAACATTGACCTACCAGTGGGGGCGGCACGTGTTGACTGCTGAACCTAGACCTTAGGCCGAGACCTTGGGATTGATCCGAGCGCCGCGCTGGCGTGCGTGACACATTTCATATCCACTTCACTTCACATACTTTCTGGATACTTGGCGCTATGAGCCTCCATATAGAACGGTACCTCCCATGCGCCGTGTGCCGGCCGGGACACTGTGGCCTGTCGAGCAAGGCACTGGTGCTAGTAGCAGCGTAGTGCTCAACTAGTTCAACACATTCACACTCTTAACATATTTACTGTAATAATCATCACTTTAATAGTAGAAAGAAGAATAGCAAGAATATGCATGAATAAAAATCATCAGAAAGATGGCGTAACTAGTGGCTATTACCTGAACCACACAAGCTGACAGATGTCACTGTTCTAAATCGTGAATAAAGCACACAGGAACCCATCCACTCCAAGACCAATAGCTTGAACCATTACTCAGCAACAAGTGACTACTCTCAAGCAGTGCGGCAATACACCTAAAGCCGCGTTTACACCGGAGTTGACAACAGTGTTGCCAACAATATTTACAAAAATCGTACTAAATTTTTTGTCAACATTGCTGCCAACAATGCTGTCTACACTGAAAAAGTGTTGGCAACATTACCCACCAGCAGTCGGTAAAGATCAAAGAGTGTTGCTAACATTTGTTGGCAGCAATGTTGACGGGACTTAAAGTGACCCTCAACAATGTTGGCAACAATTCCCCTTCAACTGTCCAGCGCACGAGGTTGGCCGACGCGGCTTCACCCTAGTCACGGCTGTTGTTGGTAGTACTGGACTTCTGTTTGTGGTGTCGAAGTGCAAGTCAACTTTTATGTGATTTTGATTTGTCGCGGGATAATGTCCTAAATTTGATCGAGCTCTATCGTGAGCAACCAATTCTCTGGAACCCGATGAACCCAGACTTCAAAAACAAAAACCTGAAGAACTATGCCTGGAATGACATTTGGCGGGAAATGAAAACCACCAATTCTGAAGTCCAAGCATAAGTTAGATATTTAGTCGCACAGTTCCAAAGGGAGCTTAAGATGAAGAAAAGTGGTTCGTGGACTGAAGAGTACAACAGCAAGTGGTATTATTTTAACGCCATGCAGTTTTTAGAGCTAAATTGTTGTCTACAAATCTTACCATTCTCGATATTCGCCAACATTGTTGCCAGCATTTGTTGCCAACTTTTGTTGTCAACATGTTGTCAACGAAAGTTGGCAACATTTGGTGTTAACGCGGCTAATAGGGGTGTAAGCGGGGGCACTCTAATGTGGGGGAATAATTTGTTAATTTGATGATAATAATTCATTTAATAGTGAAATATTTCTCTCGCTTAGCAATGATTCGCGTATGGCCAGAGTATTTTATTCTGATAAGGAATTGAATTGCGTGTTTGTTTTTAAGCGAACCGGCACGTGTGATAGGGTCAGAAATGTCCTTTCCCATTTTTACCTTTCAAAAATCTCCCATATGTCCTGAAGAGTTTGGTGTAACAATTATTGTGCCGAAGTGATATTTTATGCAATAAAACTAGGTTTAAACATAATGTTTTAAGGCTATACAGTAGCTAGTAGTCAAACATTCTTTTTGTGTTTTCCGTAAGTCATATTTTTTGAAACTTCCTGTACCATTTTCTCAGAAACTATCTGATCAATGTATTTGAAATTTGGTAGCCTCTAAGACACTATATAGATCTTCTAGTGGAAGTAAATTTATTTAGTTTTCTGGATTAGTTCATGGAGCCGAGCTTGAAAAGCACTGACAATTTTACAGAAAATATACGTTTTCAACTAGGATGTAAAAAGAAAAAAACTCTACTCCTGTAAACAATAGGACAATATTTTTACTTCAGTAGCTCCAACATGGTTTAAATATTATGCATGCAATGTTTGTTGGGTCCGGTTTGAGTAGTCTATTTGCTCAGAAATGGGGACATGAATTAAGAGAATTTTTAACAAAATATTCCTTTAAGATTGTCTTTATAATGCTCTCCCTGACACAAAATATTAAACATAGTAGCTTCAAATTCTACCCAAATAATGATGAATGTACTCTGAATATACCAAAAGAACATTCAAGGAAATATCTATTGTAGTTTCTGAGATATGTAACTAAACATCGGGAGCTACATTCACACGTCACGGCTCCCTTAATTTGTGCTTTGGTGCTTGCAAAGTGGAAATTTGAAAGTAGTAGACGTTCTGGGGTGGAAGTTGATTGTTTTGGTGGGAGATTTGAACAACAAAAGGCAACGGTTGAGGGCGATTGCTGTCAGGATAATCGGGGGATTGTTGCTAGGATAGTGGTAGCGAACTAGGTATTGATCTGTTGACTTCATGCTCGGTTAGATGCTCTTGTAGAATATTGGCTGGTGCTCGATATTCTAGCGACTGTCTTGCTCAAGTCCCTGTCCCTCCAATCTAACAAGTATAGGCTCTAAACGACTGCAGGAGCAACAAAAGTTCCACAAACATATTCACTATATTAATGCTGTTCTAACTTTAAAGCTGAGTTCAACGTTCTCCAGAAACAATCTGTAAGAACGTTCTCAAGAGATCAAGCAGGTCAAGAGGAGGGACATACAATGAAATATGGAGGAGACGGCGCTGATATTTACTTTAACTTCTAACTTCGGAGCTCATTTCAAGGGCGTGCTGTATTTACTTAGGGACGCTGAGCCCTCTGGCGATTACGAGAGGAATTAAAGCCTGTAGAATAACACTGTGAAGTAGAGATTTTACCTTCCGAGGTGAGAACCTTTTTCCAGTCCATTAGCTTTGGAGCTTCCTTCTCGACTCGTGATGGTTTGTACAAAGTCACCAATATATTCCTTAGTTAGTTAATTAAATGCATTCAAGGGGTATGATAGCAGCCTCATGGCTCGGTAATCCAAAACCAAAAAGTAATGTCATATTGTCTCCGGATAATTTGAATTGAAAGGGATAAGCCAACTTAGTATATTCATTAGCTTACTTTTCACATTTTGCAAAAATTAGGAAAAAGTAGACTTATGAGATCGGGCAAATGTGTGTCTGTCTGTCTGTCCTTCTGTCTGTCTGTCTGTCTTTCCTTCTGTCCGTCTGTCTGTCTGGCTGTGTGTGAGTCCCTCCTATCAACTCCTAAACGGCTGCAGCAATCGAAACAAAATTTGGTAGGAGTAAAGATCTATACCTGAATATCTCACGGCCATATTTGAAAATGATGTCAGTGCTACCAACTGCTGAAAAATCGCAATTGAAATTTGAGCTCCATTTTGGATATCTTGGAAGGTATGAATGGGAGCTATTTCAAAATTGGCACACGTATAGATAATAATATTGCTGTTTAATTTCCAGCAGGTCATACATGGCAGTGTTGCTAAAATGATTATAAGCCAGCTGATAGGTCCAATTTTTAAAAGCGTATAACTGAGTTTTTCAACTTCCACATTTTTTTATCAGAATGAGTTGAAATTTAAACTGCAGACTTAGAATAGTAACACTAAGTCACATACCAAATTTGAAAACAATTGGATGAAATCGAATGGATTTTTTACTAATTATACTATTAAAATATACCGTGTGATCAAAATGCTCCACGCGCATTAGAAATTGTGTAAAACGCTTGATATTTTCATTACATATACATAGGACTATTCTAAATATTTTAACATTGAGACATTTCAGTAAAGTGATACATGCTGTCAGATTAATTTTTTCTTGATGTGCCATCATTTTTTATGAATTTTGATAATTTTTCATAGTTTTTTATTTTGTTGGTGTGTAATTTACAAAGTGGCTGGAGATATCGCAATGTTATCTTATAACCCATGTGTTTCTGAATATCCAGTGATTTTTGTAGTAAAATTGGTGAATATCTCATGCACATGGAGCATTTTGATTACCTAAAAATGTTGTTTGGAGATAAAAGCATTTTTATAAACCGCATGCTATATTAACCAGTTTGGCTCAACCAATGAAACTTTTTTGGAAAAAAATCAGAAAAATACAATATTTTGTTGTAGAGATAAAGAGCGTAGAGACCTTTCGTTTGAGTTAACCTACGACTTTCTAGGATTTCTAGTTTTAAAAGTATAGCCTACTTTCTATGATTTGCCTTCCATCTTCTTTTTACGCAGATGATATTTAAAACTGTCGCTGAGCCTTTAGAAATGGCAGTGCATGAAAACTTTTTTACTGAAATGATCCACAGGGGTCCATAAGATGTATATATGGGAAAAACAAAATACAGTTATTTTGTCATTTTTGCCTAAAAACTCACCCCTACTGTCCCTTAATTGGAATTCAACCAAATTTCGTATGTGCTATGTGTACATAAACAGATATGGCTGAGCGTATTTTAAGAGCCACCAGGGCTGCCAACTGTTAATAAATGCTCTGTGTTTTTATCCAAATACCCATGTATCAGAAAGTATGCAAGCCAACAGCTTTAAACTATGCACACGTATAGTACCTGACATTCTATATTAATTTGGAGTAACGTATATACGTCAGTGCTACCAACATGATTCTAAGCCTGCTGAGAGGTCCAACTTTAAATATATGTAAATTCTATACTATCATTTGGATTTCAACCACATTTCGTGTGTGCTATGTGTACCATAACAGATATGACTAAGCTGATTCTTAAGAGTAACCAGGGCTGCCAACTGTTAATAAATGCTGTCTCTATTTTTGTTACCCTAATATCAATATATCAGAAAGTATGCAAGCCAATAGCTCTAAACTTTACACACGTATAGTACCTGGCATTCTAGATTAATTTGGAGTAACTAATATAGGCCTACGGCAGTGCTGCCAACATGATTCTAAGCCTGCTGATAGGTCCAATTTTAAAATGCATGTAACTTCTATACTAACTAATGGATTTCATTCAAAATTGACACAACAATAGATCATATTATTTCAGATTATTTCTGACCAATAAATGTATGTCATTGTTGCCAACATGATTTTACGCGCGCTGTTAGATCCAATGTTTAACTGCATGTAACGTCCATGCTATCCATTGGACTTCAACCAAATTTTGTATTCTGTACCTTAAGAGATGGGGCTAAGAAAATATTCAGTCACCAGGGCTGCCAACTGTAGTTCTCTATTAGGCTATATTATGCCAAATATACAGTATTTCGAACTAATTAGAAATGTCGATATTACCAACTTAATTTCGTCATTATTCTATATAGATCCATATAGATTAATCATTGACATGAATCTTAAATTTTAAGAAAAGTAGCCTCTTTAGTTCGTCACGGAACTTCTTGTTTAGTAAGAATATTGTCGTTATACTAAACGGCTTTTAGTGTCAAGTTTATTCTGCAAGCCCCTACTAGCAGTTAGTTCTGTGTCTTCGTCTACTTTCACACCTTTCTACTGGAAACCGTTAAAAACGCCCTCTACCCATGCTTACCTCTACTTCTCATAGCCTCAACAACTAGAGGAACGTTGTGACCGTGATTTATTGGCTCAAGTCTAGAGAGGGCGTCATAGAGCAGCACTCGTTGATGTGTGCGCTGAGTTCACCAACCAATCGCACTACTACAACAATTCCCAGCAACTACCATGGGCTCTCTAACCTTTTTGCTCTCCAGTTTAAGAACCCTCCTGCCCCAGCTAACCTCCACCCAGCTCTGACTCCCGTACAGGAAACACATTCTTTCTCTTTTTGATTCAAATTATAATTATTTCAGTGAATTGTGCAGAGTCGTTGATTTATTTCTGAGTGTCTTATTACGGTTGGTTGGTTCCTCAGTTGAGGGGCTGCGACAACGCGGTCGTGTAGCCCCGTGTACTTTGGGTGTGTGTAGATTCTGTCTGATAACTGGTGTTAATTGTGATGACTGTATTAGTCTAAGGACTGCAGACATTCAATTTTTCCAAGTAGTTCCTACATTTGCCGCCAAACGCCACCGTCAACGACCAACTTGCTCAGAACTTAGTTATTAGATGCCACTGCAGTTGGCTCTTGACGACGAACATAGGAAGCTAAGAACGTTAGTCAATTGTTTAACCTATATATAATTTAGCTTCACACAGGTGTAATTAGTGGAAGGATCTTTAACATGCCATAAATATATGACACGGGACCGCCGGCTTTACTTCCCCTCCGAAGGAAGGTACACTGAGGGATTTTTAACGTTCATAAAAAATCCGACAACTTCGGGCGGGGTTGAACCCGCGATCTTGGGCATAGAATGTCTTATTATGTATCTGCTTGTTTAAGGTGTTGTTAATTTATCAAGGAGAGAATTTATGGACTGAACTTGAGGCTGCTCTCGCTCAACATAGCGGGTTCAAACCCGGCCGAAGCCGTCGGATTTTAAGAGCCTTAAAATCCCTCAGTATGCCTTCCTTCGGAGGGGAAGTAAAGCCGGCGGTCCCATGTCATAGATTTATGGCATGTTGAAGAACCTTCCACTAATTGCACCTGTGTGAAACTAAATTGGATAGGTTAAGAATGTAAACAACGCTCTTAGGTTCCTAGGTTCGTTGCCAAGAGCCGACTGCGGTGACGTCTGGTAGCTAAGTTCTGAACTAGTAGTCGTCGACGGTGGCGTTTGGCGTCAAAAGTAGGAACTACTTGAAAATTGATCGTCTGCAGTCCTTTCTTGAATTAAAACACACTAATACAGCCATCACAATTAACACCGGTTATCAGACAGACTATACACACACCCAAAGTACACGGGGCTACATGACCGCGTTGTCGCAGCCCCTAAACTTAAGAACCAACCAACCAACCAGGTTTTAATTAAATCATATACGATGCTAACAGGACATTTAAAATTAAGAAAATATTCTTCTGTGGTCTGCAGAATTATCTTATCTAAGACGTCCAGGTTTACAGTAAAGAATCTAGAAAACAATTTACTGGTTGTGCCGCTTGTATTAGAACATTTCAAATGTCGGGACACGAATATAAAAGTGCTCAGGCATGGCATGAATTTCTACAGAAAAAATATCTGTTTACATCAAATAATTATAGATTTAAGTATTAGAAAGTCTTTTTTGAATGCCTTTGTCTGAAGCGTGACCCTTTATGGAAGTGAAACTTGGACTGTTGGAGCAGCAGAAAAGAGGAGAATATGCGCATTTGAAATGTGGTGTTACAGGAGGATGATGAAGATCAGTTGGGTAGATAGGGTTACAAACGAAGAGGTATTAAGACGAGTGGGAGAGGAGAGATGTTTCTGGCGACTGCTAATGAAGAGAAGAAGTAGGTTGGTAGGACACAGAATAAGACACCCAGGAGTGGCAAACTTAGTTACCAAAGGAGGTTGAGGACAAGAACTGTAGGGGTAGTCCAAAGTTAGAATATGTTAAACAGATGTTCTCAGATTTAGGGAATGGTAGCTATGTAGAAATGAAACGATTAGCTCAGAACAGGGAGGCATGGTGGACTGCATCAAACCAGTCAAGAGACTGAAGACTCAAACAACAACAACAACTGATGGTAAACGCACAATGCAAAGTAGTTGATTGTTACAAATTTTCATGGAATTCGTTCGGTGAAAATAAATACGTACAAGTGCTGAGTTTCTGAGAACACCAAGTGCATTTAATAAGTTCTAACTTCTGGGTCCATTCTTGTATCCTACCTTCATTACATAAAGAAGAGGTGTGTACATCTCATGTTGGTAAGCCAATATGGACCCTTTTAATACACACGAATACACTTAATTTCTACGGATGAATGAGGCAGATGATCTAGATATTCCACATCTTGTGACTCGCTCATATATATTGGTGATATTTATCAATAGAAGAAGTAGAACACGAGATACCTAATTTTCGGGGGTTGGGGCAATTCTGCATTAAACGATATCATATTAATTTTGGGAACATACTGCATGACGTGAATTTGTTGATAAATGAAAGTATAACAGTAATGGAATGATGGAAGAAAACAAAATTATATTCGACAAATAAAATATGAGAACACTAGTCAGAAAGTTGGGGAGCGTGAAGGCGCAGTGGCTTAGCTACTCGCCTTTCACCCGGACGACCGGGGTTCGAATCCCGGTGACAGCGGGGTGGAATTTTCACCTGGATGAGCCTGGTTGGCTCCGGCGACTCCAATTAATTGGGAAAAGCCGAAGAAGAAGAAGAAGAAGAAGACATCACACATTCTGTTGAGCTAACCAGGGCTATGACATGAGTGCAATACCTTCATTACCCTAGTGAGTGATTTCCATTTTATTTGATATGATTTAATTCCAAGTAATTTGTAATCTTGCAGTATATCTTCCGTATACTATTACAATAATCCACTTTCAATCATCTCGCCTCTGTTATCACATATCGTATATCATTGCGCTCCATAGAATACCAACACCAACCAAGGACACGGATAACATAATCAAAAGTATGCGTAATTCCATAGACTAAAAGGTTCGTACACAGCCATCTATAACGCATTAGTTCGACATGGTCCGTATCGCTACTTAATGCCATAGTTGAAGTACATCGAGAGCTGCTAGGTAACAGCGGACCCAGTCTTCCAATAAACCTTCTTGTCATATAACCACTCCGAGTGAAAGGAATGCCTTCATATCAATGACGTTACACACCGTAGTGATGCTTTCTTCATCATGAACTCAAGCCCATCAGTCCATAGCCCGGCTGCTTATTGAAAATCCCTAACTTTGCACTTTCCGACTAAAATTACATAATTTAAAACGTACTTATAACTAACATAATATATGAAACCATGACGCAAACAACCATAAATGAGAAAGTGAATTACTTGATATAAAGATGACATATCGTAGTTAGACTAAAATAATAATAATACATGATGAGGAGTGTCTGTGCAGATCTATGATCTGTCACAATCTTGAAACAACAATCACGATGTGAATGCTCTCGGTGGCATCATGTCATAGTAATTACAGAGACACGTACTTCCTCCCGAGGCCTGTGCATATAATGACCACGTTAACATTTACACTATCTTGCACGCAATATCTCATTCGTGTGGCAAATAGCGCATGCGTGCCGCTTGTTAAACATTCCATAAAGATGTAAATTGTTACAACCAGATAACAAAATATACCCGAACAAGAGTTGCCCACTCCTTCAGGTCCTCGAGAAACTAAATACAATAAAATGAAATGATAAGCGTCCGCTAATAAACATTCCTCTTTTCACTTCATCTATTTCAGGAAAACTAGAAATAGGATTCATTATCTTTACACCTAACTCCAAATTAGAATACACTTTGCGATGCAGAACATTTGAGCATTGCCGTGATGAGCAACTATGCCCCCTCAAACTCTGTACCTCAAATTGCATCAGATGAGTCTTCAAGTGCTTTCATAACCAGTTCTTGTTTTTTCATTTTCCCAGTAAGTGTCTACTACTACTACTCCTCGGCGCTACAGTCCATGTAGGACCTTGGCCTCTCCAACAATCGTTCCCCAATCCTGACGATCTTCTGTACGTTTCCTCCATCTTCTTACTCCCATCTTGCGTAAGTCGTCCTCCACGTCATCCAACCACCGTTTCCTAGGTCTTCCTTTGCATCTTCTTCCACCTGGATTTCCTCTATAGGTCTTTTAACCACTCTATCACCTGCCATTCTCTCTACATATCCCAGCGATCTTAGCCTATTATTCTTTACTTCCCAAACTATATCAGGATGCCCATATAATTCCTCCAATTCTTTGTTTTCCCGTATTCTCCATCTTCCTGCCTCATTCACTGCTCCATAAATCTTCCTCAGTATTTTCCAGTAAGTGTCTATTCCATTTTAATTGAACTGTACTCACTTCCTCCGTCATTGTTGGTGATTTACATTATACACATTCTGTAGTGTAATTACTTTGACTGCACTTTTGAAGCATTTGGAATGACATATTTATATATTATGCCAATATCCACCTTAAAATACAACAATTGAACAAGTATCTTTTAAATAACGTTTATACGAAATCCTTGTGGCTACGGGTGAACGGACGTTACTTGCTTAAAACTTTGTCAACAACCGTAGAATTGAAGACGCTAGAGATGACACTTCACTCTTGAAGGATATGCAACATGTGTGTTGTTGTTGGTCACTGGCAAACTGATTGGCCTTGGTACTGCAAGTGTGAGGGCAAGGGTCACGTGAAGTGTCATCTCTAGCGTCTTCAATTCTACGGTTGTTGGCAAAGTTTTAAGCAAGTAACGTCCGTTCACCCGTAGCCACAAGGATTTCTCATAAACGTTCTTTACAAGATACTTGTTCAATGGGGTCCTGTGTTTGATCTGGGATTTCAACGATGAAGGGCCTATGACCTGAATTTCGGCATATACTCAAATTCTTTCAGCATTTTATGCCTATTTTTGAATAACCTTGACGATTGTATAAAGGTTTTTCAAATGTTTTTTAACAAGGTCGACACACAGACTGTCTTATGAGAATCATTAATGTGTTTGACTGAAGAAGGCTCACAGAGCCGAAACATGTATCTAAGAGTGTAAGGACATCGTATAAAAAAATTGTATTGTAAAGTGGATATTGTAATCAATACGGGAAACCTAGAATTATGACTAAAGTCATAGGTATTCATGACATATTTAATTAAAGGAGCTCGTCTGGTTGAATATTCTACCGCCAGGAAGCAGCACGCTACTTGTCATCCACGCACGATTTTCCATGTAATAATGGTCTTCAGTCGGTCAACACGATTAGGGAAGCCGAGGGATGAAATGAGTATCGTTGGTTGTTTTCAAACTGAAATCACCACAGATATTTCGGATGCCAGAGAATAACGTACGAGCCCTTTATCATCATAACCTAAGAGTTACTTTGCTGTCAATGATACGATTCTGGTACTTAAAGCCACAAGTAAGCTTCATCGCCTCTGGGCTGAAACGGATCAGATATGTTACAACACGACATTAAATTAAGTATTTCACTTATGATATTATCGAGTAATATCTTGGCTATTACTATAGGCAGTAGGCTCATTTGATTTGAGGGTCTCAGACTCATCCCAACTCCAGGAATGGTTGAAAAAATAAAAATTCACAGCTATAGGCCTTCAGGAACTAATGCTAAGATTGTTGTGTTCCATTGATGTAATAATCCTGACCATTGTTTTAGGCTGCAAACAATGATTAAAGTGTGCTCTGTATTTTTGTGTTCCAGGTAAGTTGCTGTTGGCTGCACTGTACTGGACTCCCTGGCAAGGAACATAGCAGGTTGTATAGCCATATCTATTCAACTAATGCTATTCAGACTGTCAACACGTCAACGGGAGCCCACCTACATTGACTGGACGATGTTAATTAGTACTTCCTTCGGGCTGGGAACTTAATGATGACTTCGGAATTAACATTTTTGGATAACAAAAAACAAAACATATAATAAACATTACACCAATTTAGTGAAGTAGGCCTACATAATTATGACAAAGGATGTGGTCAAACCCTTAGTGTCCATGTATTGTTTGAACGAAGCCATACGAGTATCGTCTGTTGTCGTCTTCTGTTGGCGAGGTTTGTGTTTCTTTGAAGTAATTTCATTTGTTGTTGTTGATTGTTCAATGATTACAACGTCTTCATCTTGTTGGCGGCTCGTTCCAGGTTGGTCGCTCTATTCCTTTGTGTTTTAGCTTACTTTTCACATTTTGCAAAAATGAGAAAAAAGTAGAGTTACGAGATCGATCCGGGCAAATGTCTGTCTGTCTGTCTGTCTGCCTGTGTGTGCTCCCGCCCCCCACCTATCAAATCCTAAACGGCTACAGCAATCGAATCTAAATTTGGTATGAGTAAAGATCTATATCTGAATATCTCAAGCCCATATTTGAAAATGATGTCAATGCTACCAACTGATGAAAAACCGCAATTGAAATTTGAGTTCCATGTGGGATATCGTGGAAGGTATGCATGGGAGCTATTCCAAAATTGGCACACATATAGATAATAATATTTCAGTTTAATTTCCAGCAGGCCATGCATGGCAGTGTTGCCAAAATGATTCAAAGCCTGCTGACAGGTCCAATTTTAAATGCATATAAACTTCTGTACAATCAATTGGATTTCAACCAAATTACGTGCTTACTATGTGTACATAAACAGATATGACTGAGCTTACTCTTAAGAGCAACCAGGGCTGTCAACTGTCAATAAATGCTGTCTCTATTTTTTACCCTAATATTAATATATCAGAAAGTATGTAAGCCAACAGCTTTAAAATTTGCACGCATATAGTACCTGACATTCTAGATTAATTTGGAGAAACTAATATATGTCAGTGCTGCCAACATGACTACGCCTTCTGATAGGTCCAATTTTAAAATATATGTAATTTCTGTACTAACAAATGGATTTCATCCAAAATTGACACAATAAGAGATCATAGAACAACACATGCATGATATTGTTGCCAACATGATTTTACGCGAGCTGATAGATCCAATGTCTAACTGCATGTAACATCCATGCTATCCATTGTACTTCAACCAAATTTTGTATTCTGTTCATTAAGAGATGGAACTAACAATATATTCGGTCACCAGGGCTGACAATTATAGTGCTCTATTAGGCTACATTATACCAGGTATATTTCGAACTAATTAGGAATTTCGATATTAGCAACTAAATTTCGACATTATTCTAGATAGGGCTATATAGATTGGCATGAATCTTACATTTTAAGAAAAGTAGGCTCTTTAGTTCGTCACGGAACTTCTTGTTTAATATTATTATTACACTTTTGAATATTTTGCGTATTAACCAAACGTCCCTTACATGTTGGCGGAGTGGTGACACACAAGTCATGGACATCAAGTGTTTATACCTCGTTATTTATGTATGTAGTTCACTAAATCTATCACTACGAGCGCTAGTGTTGACCCATACATGGTCAAATCAAAATCGAGGTTTCTACTTCCCTTTTGAGAAAAGAATCAAAGAATATATAAAAACAACAATTCTTAATTTCATTTAAATCTGTAGAATAAGTTCCATTTTAAAAACAAGCGTTAACTTGTTCGTTTTTAAAATATCATTTAAGCCGAAGATAATTTTCACTATGATAGAGCTTGTCAAAATAGCTTAACGTAACGTTAGTGGCTTCGGTGGCGTAGTGGGTAGCATTCTGAGCTTCTATGCCCAAGATCGTGGGTTCAAACCCTGCCGAAATCGTCGGATTTTTAAGAGCGTTAAAATTCTTCGGTATGCCTTCCTTCGGAGCGTAAGTAAAGCCGGCGGTCCCATGTCATAGATTTATGGTATGTAAAAGATCCTTCCACTAACTTAACTTAGGTGAAGCTAAATTTCTAGGTCAGATTACGTTGAAACGCTCTATCAATGTTCCAACGTTCACCACTAGGTGTCAGTGAGATCTGGTAGCGAAAGTTGGAACTACTTGAAATTGAACGGAACTTGTAGCTCACCCTATGGGTGTCCGCTTAAAGCAGCTACAGCCTCTGGCGAGACGAACATGTCCTAGGACACTCCCGGCACTAAAAGCCATACGCTAAATAAATAACTTAACGTTTTTCCTAATCTGGACCCTGAGTGCTCTTAGTGACATTTAATAATGTTTTCAACGTTAAAATTAATCTTACGGCCTATTACCTAATCCTTACTTGTCGTGTGTAATATCCTATAACATTTGATCACAGGTTGGAATTGACCCTCGTTCCGATTTATGATGTTCACATCCTTCATGTTCCGTCTGAGCGCACAACCCGGTGCTTGTTGACAGATCGCCCCCTAAATATAGGCAGAACCTTCAGCTTCCTCGCGAGACGGTTGTAGGGGACACAGGGGATGGCAGTGATAGATTATTTGTTTCAATATTGACCGCTCAATCTAACCTCCCCTCGTGTTTGCTTTGAGTTTGCCCCAGCTACAAGCAGAAACGAGAAATGTGCATGTTGGTACGCCTGACATGACCGGACTTCCCCTGGCCTCTTTAGGGTCTCGAGGATAAATAATTGTCTGGAATCAAAATGCAAAGCTTGTTTCTTACCGCTGTTTTTATGACCCCCTCATGTTCTCGTTGAGTCATTAGCTTCTTTGAGAAGTCCACCGCTCAGTGATCAATGATACTCTGTGTGCATGTACGCTTCACGACCGTCATTTGTTATTATACCAACACACGTGTCCCTCTGAAGAATACAAGCAGCTTGTGGTCGGTTCTTCATTTGTGCAGTTCAATACATTCATCTATCCATTTATGCATTGATCTATTTTATTAAATTACTAGCAGCCAGCCCCGGATTCGCCCGGGAACAGTTACGAATGTGCAACGCATTCTTGACAGACGTAATTTAAGAATGGCGAGGTGCATGAACCACAAATCCCACTTCCGTCCAATCTGAAAACACTTATAGTGGACGATGTATTGAAGATAGAGATATACTCTCGCGGAATGTTTGGTAGAATTTTTTTATGCTGAACAATTCTTACACTCATAGTGTACGGACAGATTTTTTTCTCGACTTTTTCACTGATATTGGTACTGCTTGGCTTCCTTCGACCAGAGATAAATTATTTTCTACAGAAACCTTCCTCAAGAAATCCTTTACAGAATGGCCAAAACGCATCAAAATCCATTCAATGGTTCTCGAGATTACCCATGACATCCAATAACCGGGGACTTTCTTTATACCAAGTAGAGATTATGCTAGATGAGGCTGTTCGTATTAGCTGACTCATATGGTGGGGCCAGAATGGGGGAGAAGAGATTACCTAAGAGTTTAATGAGTTCGGCTGTTGAGGGTAATTATATTCGAATTGCTGCCTATGGCCATAGCAGGGCATTTCAATTGAACGCCCGTAGGATCCCCAATAGGTACAATTTCAAGCAGTTCCAACTTTGCTACCAGACGCCCCAGTCACTGACACCCAGCGGCGAACGTTGAAATTCCATTGAGCGTTTCGAACCTAATAACATACAAATTTTGGCTACACAACCAATTGTAGGGGTGGGTGCTTTTACATGCCATAAGTCTATGACATGGGACCGCTGGCTTTACTTCGCCTCCGAAGGAAGGCTTACTGAAGGATTTTAACGCTCTTAAAAGTCCAATGACTTCGGCCGGGTGTTAACCCACGATCTTGGGCATAGCAGTTCAGCATGCTACCGACTACACCACCGAGGTCGTCTCTTGTAGAGGGTAAGAGAAGCAGAGGTCAAATTAAATATGATAATAAATATTCGAATTAAAACTAAATAAGCTCAAAACAAATTATAATAATTTGAGATTATACAAATAATAGATGGAAATGAAAATTATGATAATGAATATGAACATTATGATGTTGAAGTAAACAAAAATTAAAATTAATAATTATAGTTAGGCTAATATAATTACAATGTAATTAAAATTAATGCAAATAATATGTGTTCATTAATATTGTGGCCTATAAAGGGTTGATGGATGTGAGATCCCGTGGTTTGGATTTCACATTACAACGAGGTCTTGTAGGTCATGATCACAAGATTAATGGTCACGTAAAACAAGGAATTTCCTACCATAGCCCCAACACACACTACAATATCAGAGAAATTCCCTACACACTCAAGCTCATGGGGCTGGTGACCACGGTGACCTACTGTATCTTAGATCCTACAAACACGATGTGGTCACGTGATGCGGGAGGGATGGGAGCTGAGTGTAGCCCACCACCCACACAGCGACGTGACGCGGGAGGGATGGGAGCTGAGTGTAGCCCACCACCCACACAGCGACGTGACGCGGGAGGGATGGGAGCTGAGTGTAGCCCACCACCCACACAGCGACGTGACGCGGGAGGGATGGGAGCTGAGTGTAGCCCACCACCCACACAGCGACGTGACGCGGGAGGGATGGGAGCTGAGTGTAGCCCACCACCCACACAGCGACGTGACGCGGGAGGGATGGGAGCTGAGTGTAGCCCACCACCCACACAGCATCCCCTGATAAATGGAGCTAGCTACATCTCAAAGAAGCCAGCTGGAAAAAGTAAAGGAATAATTACGTTAAACTCTGTAGTAGAGGGGATATTCCAGAATACAGATTACTGGAGCTTTTTGTGCTCAAACGACCAGCCTTCAAAATCCGCTTTCAGAAGACAGCGTAATGTATCGTAGAGACGCGAGCTACTTCACGTAATAGCGACTGCCGACAAAGTAGGATGTATTGGCAACAAATACCTGCACAAGTACTTAGTCTACCAGAAGGCCTTGCGAATTGTCGCGACTTGTAAAGGTTTGTCATGCGGATGGTTACATTCGTTATACAGCATGAATAGTCTATGTCAGCTTCACCGCATTATTTGGAATGAATAAATAAATAATTAAATAAATAAATAGTTGGTTGGTTCCTCAGTTAAGGGGCTGCGACAACGCGGTCATGTAGTCCCGTGTATTTTGGGCGTGTCTGTAAAATCTGTCTGACAACCGGTGTTAATTTTGCTGGCTGTGTTATCTGTCTTAATTCAAGTAAGGACTGCAGACATCAGATTTTTAAGTAGTTCCAACTTTTGCTACCAAACGCCACCGTCAACAACCAACTAGTTCTGAACTTCGTTAATAGATGTCACCACAGTCGGCTCCTGGCGACGAACGTTGGAACCTAAGAGCATTAGTCAAATATAACCTATAATTTAACTTCACACAAGTGTGATTAGTGGAAGGTTCTTTTACATGTCATAAATCTATGACATGGGACCGCCGGTTTTACTTCCCCTCCGAAGGAAGGCATACTGAGGGATTTTTAACGCTCTTAAAAAGTCCGACGACTTCGGCTGGATTTGAACCCGCGACCTTGGGCATAGAATCTTAGAATGCTACCAACTAGGCCACCGATGCCGACATAGGCACAGATAGCAAGACGTTACAATAATGAATGAGGCCCTAACAAACACATACTCAAAGTCAAGTTCCTAGGTGAAATATCTGAACCATTTGTAATCAAGACGGGCGTAAGTCAAGGAGATTGCCTATCCCCACTTCTGTTCAATAATGTTTTGGATAAGGTCATCAAAGAATGGGGAGGAGTACTCGCATAGAAAGGTATTAAGGACCAAGTACCGATAGGGTACAAGAAAGTAAACATTGCTGTCAACTGCTTAGCATTCGCTGATGATCTTGTGCTGCTGTTGAGGACATCGAATCAGCTATATTGCACGTTCACACTTTGGAAGAAATAGCGGGGAAAACCGGCCTTCAGATATCGTTTGAAAATACCCATTTCATAACCAACATTAAAGAAGCCCCGAGATACATAATGACAACAAAACAGGATAAGATAAGTAAAGTTGTAAATCTCAAGTACCTCCAACCTAACGGACACGACGAAGAAGGAAATCATTAGAGAGCCTGGAAAATGGAGATTGCTTTCCACCTTACAAAAACACACACAACAAGAATGCGATTTCTATTAAAGGACACTGGGTTGTGACAATGGCATATTTTACATCATTAAATGACCAAATATTAAAAATATTCTTTTTGTTAATTGCGTTTGTTCAATGGTTGTTAGTTTTACACTAAACAAAGATCTAACCTCTCTAAGCCGCCTGCTAACAACAAATATGAGGTATTAATGTCTGATTGTGTAGAGGGTGTTCGAAAACAAGGGCACTGAAAACAATCCCGAAACTTAAGAGTTTAGAGATTCTGGTTCACTTAACTACTTAAGTTAGAGGCCTGCTCTTTTGTAATGTGTTGGTAACGATGTAGTTATATAGAATGAACCGAAATATATTTAAAATAATCTTTATCTTTTCAATTTATAATTTAAGAAATCATGCATTTTAAGAGACAAATATATTTCTTGAGTTTGTTAATTTTTAAACGGCTCAAAATAATTATTCTAGAAAATACAATCCGTTCATTTTGCCAACCACGTGTTCTTTACATTCCAATAAAAAATTAAGTATCCTTGACTAGAAAGTTACAAGAAAAGTGAACCAAACTTAAGGAAATATAATACTAGAATTGTTTTCGAACACGCTGTACACAATCAGATAATAATATTTAATATTTATTGTTATCAGGTGGCTTAGAGAGGTTAGATCTTTGTTTACTGTAAAGTTAACAACCATTTGCCGAACGGAAATAACAGAAATTTGTTACCACCCAGTGTCCTTAGACTAAACTACGACACTATCAAACAGTAATTCAACCTGAGTGCCTGTATGCTTTGGAATGCCTAGGACTAACAACTAAAAACACTTTGAAGAAATTGAAAAAAAAAAAAAAAAAAAAAAGGGAACGAAAAATTTTAAGAAAAATCTCGGTGCTGACACATACCGATAACGCAGTAACAAAGAAATATATGAAACATGCACCAGAATCTCAGATAACATACGAAAACAAAGAGGTAAATTCATTGGACATATTTCAAGAATGCCTGACGAGAGACTCACTGAGAAAACTTTTAACCACTTTAACAAGCCCAATAGAAAAGGCAACTCTTATGAAAAATGGTTTGCTAACACCAAGAAGGATCTACAACAAATGAAGACATCCGCAACAGAAGCACTTTCAGAAATAAGATACACACATTGAGGGGTTCCTAGAGCCAGAAACTGCGACCAAGAAGAAACAACATTGGACAGCTCAAAAGAAGGAAGCTGTGAACAAGAGAATGGAGCAGAACTGGCGACAAAGAGAACTGAAATCATGAAGAGTTATTTACGTGATCCTTAGCTGGCCAAACTCGATGAAGATGACAATGAACTCAATAAATTCATAAACTAAGGTTCAAGGAAAAATAATTTCAACTCTGAGATTTGCCGATGACATCATCATCTTGGCCGACACGCCTGAGGATTTGAATGAGTTTTTGAATGGTATGGACTCCGTCTTGAGGAAGGAATTCATGATGAACAAGTAGTTCCGAGAAGAACTATACAGCCTATTTTCATATATCCTACTTATGTTAACTGCCACTATCAACATACAAAATTTCAGCTTGATTGCTGTAATAGATTCGTAGATATTGAGAACCGAATAAATATTTCGGATGGTCGCCATGTTGTATTTTCTATATGTAGGTCCTAGAGTTATATACTGTTACATGACGATTATTGTGTACGTGTAGCATTCAAATTTCAATCGCATGATTAGGACACAAGAAGTAACAAGGAGATTTTAAAATTTCGCACATCTGCCATCTTGTGCTTATGGAAACAATTGAAATAAATTGGATGCCAGGGGATTAACATTCGTATAAGGATTTACTGTACCAAGTTTCACTGCACTAGGATGGTTAAATTGCGTCAAACGTCCATGTGAATATTTATATTTCGCGTCGCCGCCATGTTGGATTTGTGATCACCAGATTATTTAAAGTCCTATATGTGAACTTATGTTCATAGCCCCTATGAACATAAACTCGTAGATATTCAGAGCCGTCTAAATATTTCGGATGGTCGCCATGTTGGATTGTTAAATGTATAGGCCATAGAGTCATGTAACATTAAAGGAAAATTATTGCGTAGGTTCATTATTCAAACGTTCACTTCGATCGCATGATTACGACACAAGATATAAAAACTTAATTTTAAAATTCGCACAGCCGCCATTTTGAGGTTATGAAAATAATTGAACTAAATTGGATACCAGTGCATTACAATGTGTATAAACATTTCCTGTACCAGATTTCATTGCGTTTGGAACATTAAATGGCGAGAAAGGTCTATAAAAAATTTTAATTCGCATGGTCGCCATGTTCGTTTTGTAGTTAACCGCTTTTTGAAAGTCTTATAGATGAACTTCTAGTAGTTCCCTTTATCACCGTAAAAAATCCAGGGTGATATCAGGAATAGTTTCGGAGATATTGAATGCTGGTGAAATATTTCGCACAACCGCCATGTTGGATTGGTGAGACGTAACAAAATTTGAAGGTCACGGTCGGGGTCGCCCGGAGTAGTGCTATGAACTTCCCGAGTTTCATTGAAATCGCTCCAGCCGTATAGAAGTTATTAGGGACACACACACACACACCTCACACACACATACACACGCACACACAGACACACGGACAAAAGGTGATCTCATAAGCCTATTTTTTCAAAATTGAAAATAGGCTAAAAATAATAAATGTAAAACAAAAATATTGGAATGCAGTCGAAATAAATCAGAAACCTCTATGGACATCAAATTGGCAAGTGGAAACTAAAGGAAGTAGGAGACTTCTGTTACTTAGGAAGCAAAATAACCAGTGAAGGACGAACCAAAGAGGATATAAAAAGTAGGTTGGCTCAGGGAAGGAAAGCATTTCTACAGAAAAGGAATCTGTTGACATCGAATATAGATTTAAGTATTAGGAAGTCATATTTGAAGGCGTTTGTCTGGAGCGTGGCGCTCTATGGAAGTGAAACTTGGACTATTGGTGCAGCAGAAAAGAGGAGAATTGAAGCGTTTGAAATGTGGTGTTGCAGGGGAATGATGAAGATCAGATGGGTAGATAGGGTTTCAAACGAAGAGGTATTAAGACTAGAGGGAGAGGCGAGATGTTTCTGGCAACTGCTAATGAAGAGAAGAGATAGGTTGGTAGGACACATACTAAGACACCCAGGAATATTAGGCTTAGTTATGGAAGGAAGGGTCGAGGACAAGAACTGTAGGGGTAGACCACGGTTAGAATATGTTAAACAGATTGCCTCGGACGTAGGGTGTGGTAGCAATGTAGAGATGAAACGATTTGCTCAGGACAGGGAAGTATGGATAGCTGCATCAAACCGGTCAAAAGACTGAAGCATTGTTGAATGCTCACTCTTATAAACAAGCGTGCTTGTATTGACTAGAGGCAACCACATAACTTATGATACTTCAGGCGAAATTATTGCCACGTGGCTTCCATTCTGCTGCAAGGAAGATTGTAGTTATACGTGACCGTGAATCTTGTGATTATGAGCCATGGGACCTCCTTTTTACGTGGAATCCGAATCACGGGGCATGGCGACTTTTACTCTCTGGCTGCTTCTGACTGTCTCTCCATTCACTCATCAGAAATGTAAGCTTATATTATTGTTCTCGTTATTATGTACGGTTGGTCCTACAACCTAACTTATATATGAATTGCAGCAGGGAAGTTTAATTGGACACCCGAGGGCTCCAGTATGTTCAATTTCAAGTAGTTCAAACTTCGGCTACAAGATGCCACTGTCACTGACACCTAGCGGTGAACGTTGATAGAGCGTTTCTCACTTACCAAATATAACCTACAAATTTGGCTACGAACTATCAATTGTAGTGCCGGCCCCGGGTTCGATTCCTGGCTCCGTCAGGGATTTTTAAACTGACGTGAGGGTTGGAACGGGGTGCACTCAGCCTCGTGAGGACAATTGAGTAGCTGTCTGACAGTGAGACAGCGCCCCGATCACGAAAACCAAGATTAACGGCCGAGGGGACCCGACGCGCTGATCACGCGTCACCCCAATATCTGCAGGCCGAATGGCTGGGTAGCGGTCGCTTGGTCGGCCTTAGCCCGTTATGGGCTCTATAGTGCCAGGGGTTGACTTTTTTTTACTATCAATTTTATTGGTGGGTTCTTTTACATGCCATAAATCTATGGCATGCAGCCTGACATCCCCTCTGAAGGAAGGCATACTGAAGGATTTTAAAGCTCTTAAATATCCGACGATTTTGGTTGGGCCACCGAAGCCGTTTACAACTTAGCTTAGAAATAATGTACTTTGAATATCAGATTATGGAAACAATGTATCAAAAGATATATTCCCTTGGGACTTCATCATACAGGGAGAGTCTCAGTTGAGTTGCCGGTAATTCCCCGTGCCGTGTCTGGGGAATGGGTCATTCATTGGCCGCCAGACCCATTTAGCTCACCCGGTGATTTAATGGCACAACGTGATTGCTTGTAATTCATTAGTTTGTGCGTTTCATGGCTTTACAATCATGTTTTGATGAGCATATTTTCGTGTGCTGTAGATTTGTAAAGCACGAATCTGCAGGGAACGTGAGAAGAGAAATTTGCGATGAATTTCTGGGAGCGCGTCAGCCAATGTGTTACGCATTTTAGATTATTGTGAATAAATTAAAAACGGTGCGATTAGCTGTAAAAAAAGATACGAATTACAACAATCTTAACTAACGAAAATATTCAGGATGTTTGTGATTGACTTCACTGATATTCCCGAAAACCTTTTAGAAAACCGGTTTAGCAAAGTGATGTTTCATATCCTTCTGAGTGGCGGGCGGTTTGGAAACTGAAATTTAAGCCTTACAAAGTCAAAGAAGTGAAAATGTTAAACTCAAGAGACCCAGCCTCATGAACACAACATTGCGATTGGTTTCTCCAGTGGTGAAATGAATTTTGAATTAGTAATGTTATATAATGAGGCGCGGTTTTATTTGCATGATATTCGATAATCCAAGAATAATTCATGATACTTCACTTTATCAACTAAGTCTGGTGCGATATCAGTTAAACGATTTGAACGCACACTATTTTTAACGCCACCATCGATTCTGACCGACTGGTGGAATTAATACTGAACCAGGTTATTCCTGAACAGGACACGTAACTCAGATATCTCCAGCAAGAAGAGGCTTCGGCTCATACTGCTCGTAATTCATTGAATCCAGTGCGTGATGTGCAGGTTTATGGCCAGCTCGCTCTGGCGATTCAACGCCTTTCAGCTTCCATTTGTGGAGTACTTTGAAAGATAGGGGGCATGGAAATAATCGCCACGTATACGAAAGTGCGATGCTTTTCAGTCGGTCAACAAGATTGTGCCCAAATGAGATGGTTTGTTCACTAATCCTACTCATGTTAATTGCCTCTATCAACACACAAAATTTCAGTTTAATTGCTGTAACAGATTCGTAGATATTGAGAACCGTCTAAATATTTCAGATGGTCTCCAGGTTGGATTTTTATTTTTGTACTATTACATAAAGATTATTGTGTGGGTGTGGTATTCAAACTTCAATCGCATGATTAGAACACAAGAAGTAAAAACGAGATTTAAAAATTACGCACAGCAGCCATCTTGTGATTATGCAAACAATTGAAATAAATTAGATGCCAGTGGATCAACATTTGTATAAGCATTTAACGTGCAACGTTTCACGGCACTCGGATTGTTAATTCGCGAGAAACGTCCATTTAAATATTTCTACTTCGCGTCGCCGCCATGTTGGATTTGTGCTCACCAGGTTACTGAAGTCCTATAGGTGAAGATATGCTCATAGTCTCTATGAACATTAAAAAAATTCAGTTTGGTTGCTGTAAACGATTCATAAATATTGAGAACCGTCTAAATATTTCGGATGGTCGCCATGTTGGATTGTTAAATGTATAGGCCATAGAGTTATGTACCATTCAAGGACCATTGCCTAGGTTCAGTATTCAAACTTTCACTTCGATCGCATGATTACGACACAAGAAAAAAAACTTAATTTTAAAAGTTCGCACAACCGCCATCTTGAGGTTATGTAAACAATTGAATGAAATTAGATGGCAGTGCATTACAATCATTTACTGCAGAATCATTTATGTACCACATTTCACTGCGCTCAGAGAGTTAAATCACGAGAAAAGTCTATTAAAATATTTCAAATTCGCTTGGTCGCCATGTTCGTTTTGTACTTTACAGGTTTATGAAATATACATAGATAAACTTGTATCAGTACCCTTTATCACCGTACAAAATTGCAGGGTGATATCTGTAATAGTTTCGGAGATATAGAATGTCAGTGAAATATTTCGCACAGCCGCCATTTTGAGGTTATGTAAACAATTGAACTAAATTAGACTCCAGTGCATTACAGTGTGTATAAACATTTGCTGTACCATGGTGCATTACGTTTGGATAGTTAAATCGCGAGAAAAGTCTATTTAAAAGTCTCAAATTAGCTTCACCGCCATGTTGGTTTTGTAGTCACCAGGTTTTTGAATGTCTCATCGGTGAACTTCTAGTAGTGCCCTTTATCACCGTACACAATTTCAGGGCGATATCGGTAATAGTTTCGGAGATATTGAATGCTAGTGAAATATTTCGCACAGCCGCCATGTTCGATTGGTGATACGTAACAAAATATGAAGGGCACGATCGAAGTCGCCGGGAATAGTGCAATGAACATATCGAGTTTCATTGAAATCG
This sequence comes from Meconema thalassinum, assembly GCA_946902985.2. Taxonomy (NCBI): domain Eukaryota; kingdom Metazoa; phylum Arthropoda; class Insecta; order Orthoptera; family Tettigoniidae; genus Meconema; species Meconema thalassinum. Next base: position 24,570,332 of record OY714911.1, read on the forward strand.
CTCCAGCCGTTTAGATTTTATTAGGGGGACACACACACACACCTCACACACACACACACACACACACACGCACACACACACGGACAAAAGGTGATCTCATAAGCCTATTTTTTAGCCTACTTTCGATTTTTGCAAAAAATGAAAGTAGACTTATGAGATCAACACAGGGCGAAAAAAGTGTGTCTGTCTGTGTGTGTGTATGTGTGTTTGTGAGTCTGTGTGTGTGTGTGTCTGTGTGTCTGTGTGTGTGTGAGTGTGTGTACTCTGAATGTCTGTCCCCCCCTATCAATTCGAACACGGTGAGCGCAAATTGAACGAAATTTGGTACAAAGGTAGCACTAGCAAAGGACACCTCAGTGTCATGTTTTATATCGCCGCCATCTTGACGGAAACGTAATGGCGGCCACACAAATGTTCAAAGCTGAAATCAAATTACGACTAACCTAATCATCCGATCTCTACCAAATTTTGCAACAACATACCTTTATAGGGGCAGCATCCTTTGACCAAATTAATAGGTCATCAGCCTAATAGTTTGCGGATGGCGGCCATCTTTGTGTGAAAATCGATTGCCCCTATTAATTCAAACACGGTGAAACCGAATGGAACTAAATTTGGTACAGAGGTAGTACTAGCAAAGGGCACCCCAGTGTCATGTTTTATATCGCCGCCATCTTGACAGAAACGTAATGGCGGCCACATAAATATTCAAAGCTTAAATCAAATTACGACTAACCTAATCATCCGATCTCTACCAAATTTTTCAACTACATACCTTTATGGAGGGAGCATCCTTTGACAAATCTAATAGGTCATTAGCCTAATAGTTTGTGGATGGCGGCCATCTTTGTGTCAAAATCGATTACCCCTATTAATTCGAACACGGTGAAACCGAATGGAATGAAATTTGGTACAGAGGTAGCACTAGCAAAGGGCACCTCAGTGTCATGTTTTATATCACCGCCATCTTGAAGGAAACGTAATGGCGGCCACACAAATGTTCAAAGCTTAAATCAAATTACGACTAACCTAATCATCCGATCTCCACCAAATTTTGCAACAACATACCTTTATGGAGGAAGCATCCTTTGACAAATCTAATAGGTCATTAGCTTAATAGTTTGCGGATGGCGGCCATCTTTGTGTCAAAATCGATTACCCCTATTAATTCGAACACGGTGAAACCGAATGGAATGAAATTTGGTACAGAGGTAGCACTAGCAAAGGGCACCTCAGTGTCATGTTTTATATCACCACCATCTTGACGGAAACGTAATGACGGCCACACAAATATTCAAAGCTTAAATCAAATTACGATTAACCTAATCATCCGATCTCTACCAAATTTTGCATCAACATACCATTATGGAGGGAGCATCCTTTGACCAAATTAATAGGTCATTAGCCTAATATTTTGCGGATGGCGGCCATCTTTGTGTGAAAATCGATTCCCCCTATTAATTCGAACACGGTGAAACTGAATGGAACGAAATTTGGTACAGAGGTAGCACTAGAAAAGGCCACCTCAGTGTCATGTTTTATATCACCGCCATCTTGACGGAAACGTAATCGCGGCCACCCAAATGTTAAAGGCTAAAATGTAATTACGACCAACCTAATAATCTAGTCTCTACGAAATTTGGAACAACAAATCTTTATGTGGGAAGCATATTCTGATCAAACTGCTAGATCATCAGCCCAATAGTTTGCAGATGGTGGCCAAGTATGTGTGCAAATCGATTCCCCCTATCAATTCAAACACGGTGAAACCGAATTGAACGAAATTTGGTACAGAGGTAGCACTAGCAAAAGGCACCTCAGTGTCATGTTTTATATCGCCGCCATCTTGACGGAAACGGAATGACGGCCACCCAAATGTTAAAAGCTTAAATCAAATTTCGACCATCCTAATAATTTGATCTCTACCGGATTTTGCAACAACATGCCTTTTTGTGGAAAGCATCTTATGACTGACTACAAGGTCATCAGCCCAATAGTTTGCAAATAGCGGCCATGTATGTGTGCAAATCCATTCCCCAGATCAATTCAAACACGGTGAAACCGAATTGAATGAATTTTTTTTACAGAGGTAGCACTAGCAAAGGGCACCTCATATTCATGTTTAATATCCCTATAGCACGTTGTATTTCAACAAGCTCCTACAACCAACATTCAATCATACTCCTTGAAAAGGACAAAGAGTTATAACAATACCCATGCATTTAGGAGAAAGTAGGCTATATGTTCTTTACTGAACATCTTGTTTCAAAATTGAAAATAGGCTAAAAAGAAGTTCCGTGACGAACCAAATAGCCTACTTTTCTTAAAATTAAGTTTCATGCCAATGATTAATCTACAGTATAAGAACCTATCTAGAATAATGACGAAATTAAGTTGGTAATATTGAAATGTCTAATTAGTTCGAAATATACCTGGTATAATGTAGCCTAATAGAGCACTTCCGTTTGCAGCCATGGTGACTGAATATATTCTGAGTTCCATCTCTTAAGGTACAGAATACAACATTTGGTTGAAGTCCAATGGACGTTACATGCAGTTAGACACTGGATCTATCAGCACGCGTAAAAGCATGTTGGCAACAATGTCATGCGTGTGCTGGTCAGAAATAAACTGAAATATTATGACATCTTGTTGTGACAATTTTGGATGAAATCCATTTGTTAGTATAGAAGTTACATGTATTTTAAAATTGGACATATCAGCAGGCATAGAATCATGTTGGCAGCACTGCCTTGTATTAATTACTCCAAATTAATCTCGAATGTCAGGTGCTATACGTGTGCAAAGTATAGAGCTGTTGGCTTGCATACTTTCTGATATATTGATATTAGGTTAAAAACAATATAGACAGCATTTATTAACAGTTGGCAGCCCTGATTGCTCTTAACGATACTTATAGTCATATCTGTTATGTTACACATAGCACATACGAAATTTGGTTGAAATCCAACTGATAGTATAGAAGTTACATGTATTTAAAAAATGGTCCTATCAACAGGCTTAGAATCAATCATGTTGGTAGAACTGAAGTATATAAATTACTCCAAATTAATCTAAAATGTCAGGTATTATACGTGTGCATAGTTTAAAGCTGTCGGCTTGCATACTTTCTGATATATTGGTATTTGGATAAAAAAAAAATATAGAGAGCAATTATTAACAGTTGGCAGCCCTATTGGCTCTTAGGAATACGCTCAGTCATATCTGATTATGTACACATATTACGTACAAAATTTGGTTGAAATACAATTGATAGTGTAGAAGTTATATGCATTTAAAATTGGACTTATCAGAAGGCTTAAAATTATTTTGACAACACTGTCATATATGGCCTCCGGGAAATTAAACTTAAATAGTATTATCTACATGTGTGCCAATTTTGGAATAGCTCCCATGCATGCCTTCCGAGATATCCAACATTGAGCTCAAATTTCTAGTGCGTTTTTTCAGCAGTTGGTAGCACTGATATCATTTTCAAATATGGACGTGAGATATTCCGGTACCGTATACATCTTTCCTCATACTAAATTTGGTTTCGATTGCTGGAGCCGTATAGGAGTTGATAGGGGGGACACCCACACAGCCAGACAGACAGAAGGACAGACATACAGACTGACAGCAGACAGAGACAGACAGACAGACACACATTTTCCCGGATCGATCTCATAAAACTACTGTTTCCTCAGTTTTGCAAAATGTGAAAAGTAGGCTAAAAATTACATGAGATTAATAATCCCCACAGTATACAAGAACTGAAAAAGCAATTCGCAACGAAATTTGGTAGTTTTAAGTTGCTTAATTGAAAGAAGGGCAGTGGGATATTATTCTAACGCTTGCCAACAAGTTGAGGAGAGCATTCTTTTTCATAGCTTATTTCAGGGGGTAAGTTTTATTGCTATTGTATCTGATTTGCAATCTGATTGTCTATTCATCGAAGCTGATGGTTCTCCGGGGGAACATGAACCATGTGACGGTGAACGCGCTCTCGTTTACTGACACGAGGCTTGCAGGATGTTCGGCAACAATTGCGAGGACCACCCTGTTGTCCTATTGTGAATAGTTGGTGCTGCCATTTGCCCTGGTAGAGGACACGCAAGAAAAGCTTGCCGAAGAATGCTGCGCATATCTTCGGCCATGTTCGGGTGTGTTCGGTAATGCCATTCAACGCCCTCCCACTTTGCGGCAGTAGCTCGCTAGCAGTAGTTCTGAACGGATCATCTGCCCAGGCTCGGCAGGCTGAACTGTGACTGGGTTTATGCTAGGTTTACAGCTGTAGACCGCGTCTCGGAGCGAGCTGCATTGTTGAAGAAGGCAGTGAGCAGTGAGCCCGGTAATCAGCATTCGGGGGACACACAGGAGCCCCGCAATCTTCTTCTGCTTCCTAGCGTTGTCCCGCTGGTGCAGGGTCCACTTTTTTGGTCATTGACCTCCATTTTGTCCGGTTTCGTGCCGCTGGTGCAAGGTCAACTTTTTTGGTCATTGACCTCCATTTTGTCCGGTTTCGTGCGTCAGCTGGATTTAGGCCGGTAATTTTTAAGTCACCATTTATAGGGTCTTGCCAACGCTGCTTCGGTCGTCCTCTGGGGCGTAGGCCTTCAACCTCAAAATGAAGGACAGAGTTAGTAACAGTATCAGGCGCTGCACGCAGGGCATGGCCATACCACCGCACAGTGGGTCAAAATCGAAATCTAGGAGGACAAAATTATTTATTTTCATAATTAAAAAATCAAAATTTATTACTTGTACAGCATTCTCATATAATTGCCGCTCACTATTCTGGGATATAAACGCATTTTAGTGTAAATCTGTCACCACTGTTCGAGCAGTCTGAATTGGAGGGTGAATGTATGTGGCTGTGGTTTGGTTGTCTTTGTGGTTAGTGTGATGCTTTAAGATGGAACATGCAGCTGAAGGTATGATCTTTGTAACGTGTTTCAGTTATTAATGGGCGTAATTGTTAGGTGATTTCAGCTATGTTTGCATTATATAATATTTAACTATTATTTTTAAAATTATCTTAGATTTTTAGTATGTCGCGTCACTCTGCGTCACTTTCTACTTAATGTTAAAATGTAGATAAAGTCTTGTAGTTTACGCCTGTTATAAGATTTTTTGCATCTTTTTGCAACATACTTAGTTATTTTACGTTTTAGAAGATGACGCGCAACCAGTTCTCACAGGTTTACAACTGATTGAAGGACTGGGTTTGACGATGATGTCAAAAGTGGACCTTTGTGACTTTGTTAAAAGTAAATTACGGGTAGAAAATCGTTCTGAAGAGATAACTGAATGCTCCACCCAACTCCTAGTCATAGACAATTTCTTGCATGTGTAGACGTAGCTTAAAAATGTCTTAACTGATGTTAATTATGAAGTAAATAAATTATATATATTGCTCTCACTCGAAATTCATGATTAAAACGTAAAAATAATTTTGTCCCCCTAGATTTCGATTTTGACCCACTGTGCACCGGAGCCGTCTTGCCCTCATCTTGTCCACAATTGGGGCGACACCCATTTGCTCTCGAATTGTGTCGTTTCTGACATGGTCAATAAGGGAGATGCCCATTGTCCAACGAAGCATTCTCATTTCCATGGCGTGCAGGCGACGTTCTGAAATTTTGTCGGATGGTCGACATTCAACGCCATACAGAGCAACTGGCCGTACCACTGTCCGATATATCCTCGATTTGAGACGAAGTGGCATTTTCTTGTCGCAAAGCACACCCGTGACCTCCTTCCACCGCAACCAGGTTGCGATTACCCTGGCTCTTACTTCATCATTGAAGTTGCCATCACTCTGAAGACGAGATCCAAGGTACCTGAAGCATTCTGTCTTGACAGGAGCCCCGCAATGAGCATTAAAATACGCCGAGTGATATTGGTCTCTGTGCAATGTTGAGTTTCGGCAAGCTTTTCTTGCGTCTGCTCTGTTTGGAAACCAGCGAGAGGATGCGATAAGGCATTGGGACTTATTAAATGGAAACGAAAACAAAATCAGGAACTAAAAACGAAAACTAAAAAAAACAAGAAGTTCCGTGAAGAACTATACAGCCTACTTTTCATGCCAATGATTATTCTACAGTATATGAACCTATCTAGAATAATGACGAAATTAAGTTGGTAATATCGAAATATCTAATTAGTTCAAAATATACCTGGTATAATGCAGCCTAATAGAGCACTACAGTTGGCAGCCCTGGTGACTGAATATATTCTTAGTTCCACCTCTTAAGGTACAGAATACAAAATTTGGTTGAAGTCCAATGGACGTTACATGCAGTTAGACACTGGATCTATCAGCACGCGTAAAAGCATGTTGCCAACAATACCATGCGTGTGCTGGTCAGAAATTATCTGAAATATTATGATATCTTGTTGTGCCAATTTTGGATGAAATCCATTTGTTAGTATAGAAGTTACATGTATTTTAAAATTGGACATATCAGCAGGCATAGAATCATGTTGGCAGCACTGCCTTGTATTAATTACTCCAAATTAATCTCGAATGTCAGGTGCTATACGTGTGCAAAGTATAGAGCTGTTGGCTTGCATACTTTCTGATATATTGATATTAGGTTAAAAACAATATAGACAGCATTTATTAACAGTTGGCAGCCCTGATTGCTCTTAACTATACTTATAGTCATATCTGTTATGGTACACATAGCACATACGAAATTTGGTTGAAATCCAACTGATAGTATAGAAGTTACATGTATTTAAAAATTGTTACTATCAGCAGGCTTATAATCATGTTGGTAGAACTGACGAATATAAGTTACTCCAAATTAATCTAAAATGTCAGAATATGCGTGTGCATAGTTTAAAGCTGTTGGCTTGCATACTTTCTGATATATTGGTATTTGGATAAGAATAAATAAATAAATAGAGAGAGCAATTATTAACAGTTGGCAGCCCTGGTGCCTCGTAGGAATAGACTCAGTCATATCTGTTTATGTATAGATATTACATACAAAATTTGGTTAAAATCCAATTGATAGTGTAGAAGTTATATGCATTTAAACATTGGACCTATCAGAAGGCTTAAAATTATTTTGGCAACACTGTCATGGTTGCCTCCTGGAAATTAAACTGAAATAGTATTATCTACACGTGTGCCAATTTTGGAATAGCTCCCATGCATACCTTGCAAGATATCCAACATGGAGCTCAAATTTCTAGTGCGATTTTTCAGCAGTTGGTAGCACTGACATCATTTTCAAATATGGGCGTGAGCTATTCCGGTGCACATCTTTACTCATACTAAATTTGGTTTTGATTGCTGCAGCCGTTTAGGAGTTGATAGGGTGGGGGGGGGAAACACACACAGCCAGACAGACAGACAGACAGAAGGACAGACAGACAGACAGACAGACAGAAGGACAGACAGACAGACAGACACACATTTTCCCGGATCGATCTCATGTCTACTTTTTCCTCATTTTTGCAAAATGTGAAAAGTAGGCTAAAAATAAAAACAAAAACAAGGAAATAAACAAGAGCAAATCCAAAAACAAGGCCAAAGTGTGTGGACTTCAAGTATGTAGTGGACGAAACGGTGACTTCGCAAATTGCAAAAGTGAATTTTTCACATCGGTAGATTAATCAGTCCCATCGTTACGAAACTGGTTATGATGAGCGTGCTTTATAATTCACTGGAGTTGTTCTGAACACATGGAAATAATACTATTGCAATGCAATGCAGGCACACATTTTATAAACATCTGCACGTTTTCTAACATTTGCCACCTCCATACTCATATCTTCCCAAAGAGGCTTATTACCATAATTTAACATTTAATGCAGCCAATTGGCCATAGGTTTACAAAAATACTATTTACAAAAACTATATTTCTTTTGATTCGCATAATCACTGATTGTCCTTGTTCTTTCTGTACAGATTTCCAAGTGGTCATAGTAATGACATGCATGTCCACACAGATGACACTTGCATGTAATTGAAGGCTCATGATAAGTCTTGTTGTGTCAAGTGATGTGATGGAAGCCGTGTATTGCTATTCTTGTATAGACGTGACGCATTTCAAAGTTTGCTTTCGTCCATGATCGATCAATCATGGCGCCAGATGCAAAAACTCCGGATATACGCCTTCTCGCTTATGGATGAGTGTTGCCAATAGGTTTTCTGATGCATTTGTGTTGGGTAGATGAATCTGTGTCCTAAGATCTTCTATGAGGAAGCATTCTCTTGCCAGGAGATAAACTAATCTGGATCTTGTTGTCTTTGAAACTCCAATTGCTTTCTTAATGTATACTGCTTTTGCGCTTTCTAATGTGGAGAGGTTTTTCATTGAGAGATAATTTCTAAGCCATACGTCAATATTGGCAGTATTTGTTGTTTTAAATGGAGACATTGCTGTCTCTAATCTGAGGGATCTTATATAACTTATTCCATGCATAGCCATTATTGCATGTGTAGCTTTTTCTAATACATGTTTTGTGAAACACTTAGCGGTTGTTTGAAATGTGACTCCTAGATACTTGAAATCTGGAGTGGTCGGTTTGATTATGCTAATAAGATTTCAAGTATCTTATTACCATAATCAAACCGAGCATTTTAATTGGCTGAAGACAAAGGGATATTTTGAAATGAGAAACCTCTCTCGATTACGATTTGGAGCAAAGCTATCAACATATCTATACAACAATCTTCAATATTAGGTAGATTTCATTAGAAAGCTAACTATTGCAATGGGTCCCATGTTTCGATTTCCGGAAAATTTCGACATATCTTCGCGTTTCACACCCCCCCCAGACCCCAAAACCACCGTCAGTTCAAAAGTTTATATATAATTTATGTATATATGTATATATGTATCTATATATATATCAGTTTCTTGTGGACACGATAACTGCCGTAATTTTGCACCAATCACTTTGAATTTTTTACATAATATGTATCCCTATAAAATCTCGGTCGAGTTCGTTAATGGGCAAAATCGGTCGAAGGGGGTAAAAATGGGGGGCTTTTTTTCGAAAACGTGTAATATCGCTATAACTCTCTGAATAAGTAAAATATCGAATCCCTTCAAAGTTCATATTATGTGTCGGATACGTGCCAAAAATTTATGTTTGAAAAGTTTTTTGATAGCACCAACCATTGGCCAATGGGGTGGAAAAAAGTGGGTTTTTCGGGAAACAATAATCATATCTCTCTTAATAGGCACAATATCAAAACCGTACAAAATGGACGATATTCCCCTAATAATTACCTAAAACTTTTGTCTGAAATAATTTTTGATACAACCCACCATTACGCCAAGGGATGAGAAAAATGATTTCGGAATTAGAAGAAAATGCCAAGAGCTATCAGAGGTTACCATGACAACGCCTCTAAATTGACGAGGGATGAGCTATCAGATGTTGCCATGACAACGAGGTCACATTCAGTTTTCTATCTGACTATGTGGGAAGCGGCTTCGGTGACGTAGCCTAGCTGGTAGCATGCTGAACTATGCCCAAGGTCACGGGTTCAAAGCCGGCCGATGTCGTCGGATTTTCAAAGAGCGCTGAAAATCCCTCAGTATGCTTTCCTTCAGAGGGGAAGTCCAACGTACGTTGCAAGTTACTGGTTGCGGTGGTATCTAGTAGCCAAGTTCACAGCTAGGTGTCGTTGACGGTATATTTGGTGCCAACATTAGGAACTACTACTTGAAATTGACCATCTGCAGTCCTTACCTGAATTACAGACTAATACAGCCATCACAATTAACACATTTTTCAGACAGATTCTACACACACCCAAAGTACACGGGGTTACATGACCGCGTTGTCGCAGCCCTAAACTGAGGAATCAACCAACATCTCTGCGGGAGATAAAATTTGACGTGAAGAAGTAACAGACTGTTACATAGTTACACATCAGTTCCAAACCTTGCATAAGGACAGTGTGACCACAAGTATAAAAATGGACCCCAAATGACAGGAAGGTTACCGTCCCCTAAGACAAAAGAATGTTATAAATATCCATAGTAAGACGAAAGAAAAGTTAATTGAGCTCCAATTACATTGTAAAATACTTTCTCGCAAGAAATGAGGTCTGATCCTTCTACGAAAACCTGCCTATGTTGCCTATTATAGCCTATCCCTTAGTTTGCCCGGTGAAATCTACCTCCGCCTTCCGGCGTGCCGAGAGGATTTTTTTGAGATGAAAAGTGAATCTCTGGCATTATATTCAATTAAGTCATTTTTAATTTACTTTACCGACAATAACACATTGAAGAACATTTTGGTTGGTTGGTTCCTTAGTTTAAGGGCTGCGACAACGTGGTCATGTAGCCCCGTGTACTTTGGGTGGGTGTAGAATCTGTCTGATAACCGGTGTTAATTGTGATGGCTGTATTAGTGTGTGTTATCTGTAATTCAGGTAAGGACTGCAGACAATCAATTTTCAAGTAGTTCTTATTTTACTAGCAAATGCTACCGTCCACGACACCCACCTACAGACATGGCTACTAGATGCCATCGCAGCCAGCACCTGGTGGCGAACGTTGGAACTTATAGAGCGTTATCAATTTAACCTGCAAATTTTGGCTTCACACAAGTGTAGATAGTGGAATGTTCTTTTACATACCATAAATCTATGACATGGGACCACCGGCTTTACTTCCCCTCCGAAGGAAGGCATACTGAGGGTTTTCTAACGCTCTTAAAACCCGGGTTTGAACCCGCGACCTTGGGCATAGAAGCTCAGCATGCTACCCACTACGCCACCGAAGAACATTTTACAGAAGCAGACTCATTTTATTAGAGATGAACTTTTAGTTTTTTTAGCAATGATTTTATAATGTATTTTTAGATTTCCGTTAAATATTCCAATGTAACAAATTTACAATATATTTTTACCATGATTATAACTAGGGCTCGGATCGATATATTCGATACAATCTCCAGATATGCTCGAAAACCATGTGTTTTATGCTCGATAGATATGCTCGAAAAAATCCATTATACGCGGTTAAATATGCAAAATATGCTCGAAAAACGACATTAAAAACTATATAACAGATAGTGAAACGAAAAACCAATAACATACCTTTATATACGAGCTTTATTTTCTACTTGTATGTATGCTACACTGCGATATACTAGCATTCAAGTTTTTTACATAGAGAAGTTTTTTTTATAAAAGTTACAGTTTAAAAGTTCATTTACAAAATGTTCAGAATTAGGCGAGTCAATGAAGTAGATCTTGATTTTTTTCTATGTTTTCAGTTTTGAATGATTTTCCTAAATCAGTCAATAAAAGTTTCAATGACGAGAACGACCTCACTAAAGGTTAAAAACCTGCGGTTCTATTATTCGCACCAGATAGGCTTTTCAATAATTATTTCTGTTTTCGAACTTTAAGGATGGCCAGGGTCCGAATTCGGGGAGAATTCGAAGAAAAACAAACTATTTGGACGAAAACCACAAGAATATCCTTTTTTATGCTTCTATTCTGAAAACCGCAGTTTTATGCATTTATATGCTCGATAAATTTCAATTCTGGTGTTCTCAGAGAGGTGAAAGTAACACCGAAAGTCTTCTTTCAATGTGTACTATTCAGGAAAAAAAACTATTCAAATATGCTCGAATCCGAGCCCTAATTATAACTATGCGTACTGTAGTATCAAGATAGACAGTATTTCTGATTCCAAACTTTATTTTAACGAAATTTTTGTTAATATTTGGAAGGTTATTTAACGGGTGAGCCTCCGTGGCTTAGGCGGCAGCACGCCGGCCTCTCACCGCTGGGTCCGCGATTCAAATCCCGATCACTCCATGTGAGATTTGTGCTGGACAAAGCGTAGGCAGATAGGTTTTTCTCCGGGTACTCCGGTTTTCCCTGTCACAATTTCATTCCAGCAACACTCTCCACTATCATTTCATTTCATCTGTCATTCGTTTAATCATTGCCCCAGAGGAATGCGACATGCTTCGGCAGCCGGCACACTTCATATCCTCGCCGCTAGATGGGGCTTCATTCATTCCATTCCTGACCCGGTCGGTCGACTGGAAGCAGGCTGTGGATTTTCATTTTTCATTTAACGGGTACTAAATTGGTTGTATAGTGAATATTGTCATTTTCTTCTTCTTTATTTATTTGCGGTTCATGGAATCAATCACTTTTTATTGTTCTGAGCTTTCCTCTTGGCCCAGTATTGCCTCGTCCTTTGAGATCTTGCTTCCCTTTCTTCGACAGAGATGTGGATCGTACGCTTTTGTTTGAGTTTAACTTGGAGCCGTTGTTTTTTAGCCTACTTTTCACATTTTGCAAAAATGAGGAAAAAGTAGACTTATGAGATCGGGCAAATGTGTGTGTGTCTGTCTGTCTGTCTGTCTGTCCTTCTGTCTGTCTGTCTGGCTGTGTGTGTGTGCCCCCCCTATCAACTCCTAAACGGCTGCAGCAATCGAAACAAAATTTGGTAGGAGTAAAGATCTACACCTGAATATCTCACGGCCATATTTGAAAATGATGTCAGTGCTACCAAATGCTAAAAAATCGCAATTGAAATTTGAGCTCCATGTTGGATATCATGGAAAGTATGAATGGGAGCTATTTGAAAATTGGCACACGTACAGATCATAATATTTCAGTTTAATTTCCAGGAGGCCAAACATGGCAGTGTTCCAAAAATGATTATAAGCCTCCTGATAGGTCCAATTTTTAAATGCATATAACTTCTACACTATCAAGCGGAATTCAACCAAATTTCGTATGTTGTATGTGTACATAACCAGATATGACTGAGCATATTCTTAAGACCTACCAGGGCTGCCAACTGTTAATAAATGCTCCTAATTTATTTTATCCAAATACCAATATATCAGAAAGTATGCAAGCCGACAGCTTTAAACTATGTACACGTATAGTACCTGACATTCTATATTAATTTGGAGTAACTTATATATGTCAGTGCTACCAACATGATTCTAAGCCTGATGACAGGTCCAACTTTAAATACATGCAACTTCCATACTATCATTTGGATTTCAACCAAATTTCGTATGTGTTATGTGTACCATAACAGATATGACTATGCGTATTCTAAGGAGCAACCAGGGCTGCCAACTGTTAATATGTGCTGTCCCTATTTTTGTTACCCTAATATCAATATATCAGAAAGTATGCAAGCCAATAGCTCTAAAATTTGCACACGTATAGTACCTGGCATTCTAGACGAATTTGGAGTAACTAATATACGTCAGTGCTGCCAACATGATTCTAAGCCTGCTGATAGGTCCAATTTTAAAATGCATGTAACTTCTATACTAACTAATGGATTTCATTCAAAATTGGCACAACAATAGATCATATTATTTCAGATTATTTCTGACCAATACATGCATGACATTGTTGCCAACATGATTTTACGCGCGCTGTTAGATCCAATGTTTAACTGCATGTAACGTCCATGCGATTCATTGGACTTCAACCAAATTTTGTATTTTGTACCTTAAGAGATGGAACTAAGAATATATTCAGTCATCAGGGCTGCCAACTGTAGTGCTGTATTAGGATACATTATGCCATGTATACAGCATTTCGAACTAATTGGAAATTTCGATATTAGCAACTTAATTTCGTCATTATTCTAGATAGGTTCATATTCTGTAGAATAATCATTGGCATGAAAAGTAGGCTGTATAGTTCTTAACGGAACTTCTTGTTATCCTTGGTAATGGTTTTGGCTGTTTTTTGTCCATGAGCATAGCGTCTGTAATTTGGAGTTCCACGAGGTCTTTCTCAGTTTCCTTAAACCAAAGAGGTTTTGATTCTTTATTACAGAAGTGGTCGTAGATCTTTTTGGTTAATCTATTTGAATTCATCCGGAGGATGTGCCCATAAAAATCAATTCTCTGTTTTCTTATTGTGTCTGAGAGTTTTTCAGTTTTTTGGTAAAGAATTTCGTTCCTGACATGGATTCATTTGTTGTTATGAAATTTGGGGCCTAAGATTTTGCGTATTATCTTTCTTTCCTTGACCTCCAGCCTTTCAAGCGGTCCCTGGGTGGTGAGAGACAATGTTTCGGCTGCATATAAGGCTTCTGGTTTAATTACCGTGTTATAATGTCTTATTTTGGTATTCCAGGAGAGAGACTTCTTGTTATAAGTGTCCTTCGTAAATTGGAAGGCCAATTCTACTTTATTTCTCCTAGATTCCATTGCCTTTTTCTCTATCGCAATCCAGCCGATCCATTCCCCAAAATATTTAAATTCTTTGACGATGTCTATGTATTGTTTGCCCACTTGAAGCTTTTTTGGTGTTTTTTTATTTTCGATATTATTTTGATCTTTTCATTTTTAACGATTGCCTCTGGAGTTCGAGGATCAGTCAATGTTTTAGATTGTAAGATGCTCTTAGGGTAGTATTATTATTATTATTATTTTTTTTTTTTTAGCGTATGGCTTTTAGTGCCGGGAGTGTCCGAGGACATGTTCGGCTCACCAGGTTTGTAGCTGCTTCGAGACGGACACCCAATGGGTGAGCTACAAGTACCGTTGGGGAGGAAATTTGAAAGGTGAGGACGATGAGCTGGAAGGTAGCGGCTGTGGCCTATAGTTAGGGACCAACCCTGGCATTTGCATGGAAGGAAGATGGGAAACCACAGAAGACCATCTTCAAGGTTGCCGGCTGGGGGATTCGAACCTCCTCGCCTCCCGGATGTGAGCGACTGCCAGCAGTCATGCCGTAACCACCACGGCTAACTCACCCGGTAGTATTATTATAAATTGATTTAACTGAGGATGGATACATGTTTACCTAAACTAATACGATATATGTCATTTAGTTTCAACAGAGTATTGGCTGAAGTAGAATAAATCTATTGTACCTAAAATTAAATAATGCTATATCATTTCAGAATCGCAACACACGATCATGGTATTCGCGCACGCTTGCTCTTCTTGTTATGGTAACTACAGTAGGTGTTTCAAAACTGTCCACGCTAATCGCAGACTCTCTATTCTAAAACTATTGCTCTAACTCGCTAAATATTAGTCGATGATACCGATGAAGAGGGATCTCTGAAGGATAGTGTGAGTTGGTAAAGCTGGATAATTAGTGGCTGTTGGGAGAGACCTAAGATCCAGGATCACGGCCGTCATTAGCAGTTCTAAGACGATAATCCTAGTACGTTAATTACGCTGTGATACAACAGTATTTGGTGACATTAGCGGCCTTTGTCGTCAAACAGCACCTGCCAAGTCTCGACATCACGATATCCCAGCTTGCATCACACTTCCGACATTATCAGCAGGAGCTTCACTTTCAACTATGGTGACAACTCATGAAGTGCTGTAAAGATATGCTTGGAATATTAGAATTCATTCTTCAGTGCTGCCTGAGTAATCTATTTGTAGAAGCTGTACAACTTGAGTGTGCCCAATTATATTGGACCGGGAGTTGTTGTTTGAGTCTTCAGTCTTTTGACTGGTTTGATGCAGCTCTCCATGCCTCCCTGTCTGAACTAATCGTTTCATCTCTACATAGCTACCACACCCTACTTCCGAGGCAATCTGTTTAACATATTCTAACCTTGGTCTACCCCTACCGCTCTTGTCCTCGACCCTTCCTTCCATAACTAAACTTGCTATTCCTGGTTGTCTTAAATGTGTACTACCAACCTATCACAACTCTTCATTAGCAGTTGCCAGAAACATCTCTCCTCTCCTACTCGTCTTAATACCTCTTCGTTTGTAACCTTATCTACCCGTTTGATTTTCGTCATTCTCCAGTAACACCACATTTCAAACGCTTCAATTCTCCTCTTTTCTGCTGCACCAATAGTCCAAGTTTCACTTCCATAGAGCGCCACGCTCCAGAAAAAAAAAGGCCTTCAAAAATGACTTCCTAATACCTTTATCCATATTCGATGTCAACAGTTTCATTTTCTGTAGAAATGCTTTCCTTGCCTGAGCTAACCTACTGTTTATATCCTACAAGAGTTTAGTGCTTTTCAGTCGGTCAACACGAATGTACCCAAAAGAGATGGGTTATGCCCTAATCCTGAAATAAATTACATGAGATTAATAAAACACTAGGATGACCAGTTTCGATCGTCAAGCGATCATCATCAGATCCATTACACTTAGGCTACAAAATCTATGTTTGAAATACAGGTGAAAATATTTACAATATGTACAATTATTTAGTTGCAGTATTGGTACTGCAACTGTCAGTGTATGCTAAATGCAGTATATATGTTAGGTGAAATGCTAAATGGTGATAGCTATCCGGAGATTGTACTTTAGAGAGATTATATGGTTGTAAACTATGGTTAAACTATAAAATTTTTGGCTAACTACTTATCTGATTGTCTTCCGTATTACAGCTACTCGCAGTTTTCGTGCTCACTGGAACTCGCTGTGCGGTCGACTGCGGTGGTTATCTTAACGACTGGTTTTTCCCCTGCCTCCTCCCCCCTGTCCCTACGTGCTGTGGGGAGTGATAGCGATGTGTTTATGTGAGGTGTTGCCAACCTAGATAAGATGTATGTTATTGAATGAGGTGGGTCCACAACTATTAAAGACCGTGGATTGGCCCTCGCCACGCGTGGAGCATAACCCATTCGAACTAAGCGTTGACGGTCTTATGATGACGTCCCGGCACCTTTAATACTTCCGCGAATATGGGCCTTGGTTTATTGCAGAAGCAAAGTACATCGTACACCTGATCCAGATAACATTTACCTATTAAAAACCCCCTAATTTCCCCCCTTTTTTATCTAGCTTGGCTGTGTCGCTAAATTGTGTTTTGTTCCCGACAGGGTGTGTTTTTTAGTAGCGTGAAGAGGGGTGAGCTCTCCATGAACGTGTGTTCATTTAGATTGTTGGGATTGTTTCGTTTGGCTAGGTGTATCTCGATTGCTTCCTTTATGTCAAGAGCTCTGCCTTTCGATTCGTGATGGATTATTTTAAGGTCCGACTCTATGTTGGTAAAGCTGTGCCCTGCGTCACACATATGTTCGCACACGGCTGAATGTGTTCCGTATCTTATCGCATTCCTATGTTCATTATAACGTGTGTCTACTCGCCTTCCACTCTGCCCGATGTAATTAGCTTGACAATCGGTGTCTTGGCACGTTATAGAATATACCCCTGACCTTGAATACGGGTCACGTTTATTTAGATTACTATTTAGTAGGTGCCTAGCGGTTGTGTTTTTCGTCGTGAAAGCTATCTTTATGCCTTGTTTTTTGAATAGGTTAGTGATTTTATATGTATTCGCATTCACATAGTTGAAACGCGCAAATTTTTTCTCATTACTGTCCGGCTTCAAACACCGCAATGTTTATATCCTCTTTGCTTCGTCCATCACTGGTTATTTTTATTCCTACGTAACAGAAGTCTCCTACTTCCTTTAGTTTTTCACCTGCCAATTTGATGTCCATAGAGGTTTCTGATTTATTTCGGCTGCATTCCAATATTTTTGTTTTACATTTATTAATTTTCATCATGAATTCTTTCCTCAAGACGGAGTCCATACCATTCAAAAACTCATTCAAATCCTTAGGCGTGTCGGCCAAAATGACGATGTCATCGGCAAATCTCAGAGTTGAAATTATTTCTCCTTGAATCTTCGCTCCCACTGTACATTTTTCTCTGGGAGTTATTGTACAATTAGCTACCTAGTTCCTGAAACAAATGTCGCTTGCAAACTTTCCTCACACCCAACGTTGTTGCGCCTCCACTCAAAGGTTTTTGCTATTTCTCCGTAAGTGTTGTAACATCGTCTCTCTCCTTATACTCGGTGACCAATCAGGACGTCTTGGTACAGGAGATATTGATTTCACTACGGTACTGTTACCCGTCTCAACTCAGCTTACACTTCAATAACAAGTAGTTACATGAAGAACCATACAGCATATTTTCATATATCCTACTAATGTTAATTGCCTCTATCATCATAAAACAAGTAGTTCCGTGAAGAACTATACAGCCTAATTTCATATACTCATCGTACTCATATTAATTGCCTCTATCAACATACAAAATTTCAGTTTGATTGCTCTGTTAGATTCGTAGATACTGAGAACCGGCTAAATATTGCATATGGTAGCCAGGTTGGATTTTTATTTATGCACTATTATATGAAGATTATTGTGTACGTGTGGTTTTCAGACTTCAATCGCATGATTAGGATACAAGAAGTAAAAACGAGATTTTAAAATTACGCACAGCTGCCATCTTGTGGTTATGAAATCAATTGAAATAAATTAGATACCAGTGGATTAACATTTGTATAAGCATTAACGTGCAAAGTTTCACTGCACTCAGATGGTTAAACCGCAAGAAACGTCCATTTAAATATTTATATTTCGCGTCGCCGCCATGTTGGATTTGTGCTCACCAGGTTACTGAAAGTCATATAGGTGAACTTATGTTCATAGTCTCTATGAACATTAAAACAATCAGTTTGATTGCTGGAAAAGATTCTTAGATATTGAGAACCGTCAAAATATTTCGGATGCTCGCCATTTTGGATTGTTATATGTATAGGCCATAGAGTTATGTACAATTAAAGGAAAATTATTGCGTAGCTTCATTATTCAAATTTTCACTTCGATCGCATGATTACAACACAAGAATAAAAACTTAATTTTAAAATTTCGCACAGCCACCATCTTCAGTTTATGTAAACAATTGAACTAAATTAGATGCCAGTGAATGACAATATGTATAATCATTTACTGTATCATATTTTAATGCGCTCATATGATTAAATCACGAGAAAAATGTATTAGAATGTTTCAACTTCACTTGGCCGACATGTTCGTTTCGTAGTTTACAGGTTTTTGAAAGTCTTCTGGGTGAATTTCTAGTAGTGCCCTTTATCACCGTAAAATATTTCAGGTTGGTATCGGTAATAGTTTTGGAGATATAGAATGCCGGGGAAATATTTCGCACAGCCGCCATGTTGGATTGGTGAGACGTAATAAAATTTGAAGGGCACGGTCGGGGTCCGCCAAAATGGTGCTATGACCTTATCAAGTTTCATTGAAATCTCTCGATCCGTTTAGAAGTTATTAGCGGGACACACACATACGTACACACACACACACACACACGGACAAAAGGTGATCTCATAAGCCTATTTATTTCATTTCATAAATGAAAATAGGCTAAAAATGATAAACTCTAAACTATGTCTGATATTGTTCTCTCCTGCTTCTACCTCTTCAACACATGATCGTGTACTCTCTACGACTACAGATATCTCCATCACATCTTGTCCTCTGAGTAATTGCTTCACGTTTCTTTCCATGTTAACGACACCAATAATAATATATAAGCCACACTGGGTATCCAGATGACTGACTGGATACAATCAGTTTGTTTTTGCGTTGATAACGCCCACTGAAATAGTAAATGTCCAATCCTAAGGGCGAAAGTCTCCAGGTCTTGTTAAGTTGCTGAAAATGGCACCTTTCTCCTGTCTCAAAATACTAATATAAAATAAAAGGCGCGGTGAACCGGTACATTAGATGGCAGATCTCGTCTACTCATTGCAGAGGGGACTAAAAATATCTTATCGACCTCAAGGAGAGGCAGTGGAATCCGGCAGTGAATTATATGAAGTCGAGACAGCGCATCGGGGACAAACTTGAGGCGCACATTCCAGACAGCGAGTATTCTAATAGTTCTTAGGAGATGTACAACTCAATAACGTGGAGGGGACTCGCACACTGTGGGGTGTTAGCTAATGTGAGACTTCGTGTTTGTCTGATAAACTGGACTAATGTGTGAGGCAACCCTTAGGCACCATCCAAGCATCCGCATTGCCACGAAATTGTTATCATGTCCTCGAAAATCTCACTGATCTGGTGCGAGTATTAGAAAGTAGGAAACTTAAACCTTTCCTGCACCTCAAAACCTGAAGTACATTCTCTGAAAGATATGGGAATCGAATTCAGCTGTCAGGAGTGGCTACCATTTACCCTAACCACTACACCACGAGGAACATATGAAACTCATCCTGGTTAGGGTAGCCTCTTCCAGTGACAATACGAGTGCAGTGAAACATGTCATAACGAATTATTATTTACAATTAGGCCCACATCTAATTTCGCTTGTTTGTTTTAAAAAGAAAACACGGCTCTAGAAAATTCTGAACACATAAGTCTATTTTTCGTATCCTATTGAAGCGATCGACAGGCAGCTACGTATCATGAACCACTATTGGTTACTCTTTTCATAGATTATAGAGGCTGTGCATTTGACTTTTCCCGGAATGAACTACTGTGACTCGTTGTAGAGAAATGCCATCTCCATGGGAGCAGTCATAATTAGCCGATGCTGAAAGTTATACCCTATATGCTAGTGCATAAACGTTTCATTTCGGTGGTGTTGATGGTGATAATTTTATCGAGGTCATCAGCCTCCAGCTTCAAGCGCAGGTATCATAAATTATGTTTATTATTGTGTATTTGGTCTTTCAAAAGTTGTAGAACCATGAGCATAATACACAATCCTTTGGTGTTGTAGATAATGATCCAGTGTGTTGATGTGAGTTATCTTGAGCAATGGAAAGCAGCAATATCAGACTGAGACCAGTTTGCTATCCTAAAATAGGCTATATTTTACAATCTTAAAAGGACTACAGTGATTAAATATCGAATTTTCAGTTGGTGATTGTTGCCCTGTACTTCATCACAATGCATAGGATATCTACGTATTTAACTGTTGTGAGAACTTCGAAATGAGAAACATCAGTAGAATATAAGAATAGGCTATTTAGATGTTCATGGGACGACTTGCTGAATATCAATCAAAGCTTTGTATAGTCACACAACTGCAAACATTCTGCTTTGAGAGCAAGATGTTTGTCATCAAATATATTATTCATGTTCATATTCTAGTTGAATTATTTTCATGTGTGACATTCTTCATGAACTGACCCCCCTCCCCTTCTCCCCCAAATATCTTTCTCCTAAGTTTTGACAATAAACATAAACAAAGACAAAAATGAAACAAGAAACATAAAACAAAATACAAAAAACCAACTAAAACAAGAAAAATGAACAAGAAAAAAAACAAAGAACAAGAAACAAAAACAAAAATAAAACAAAAAACAAGAAATATAAAACGAAAACAAAGGAAACAAGATACAAGAAGTACGAATCAAAAAACCAAATAAAACATGAAACAAAAAAGCAGGAACATAAAACAAAAAGCAAAAAATAAGAATAAAAACAAAAAACGAGAAACAAAATAAATACCAAAAACAAAATAAAACAAGATAAAAGAACAAGGAACAAAAACACCAAACAAGAAACAAAAACTAGAAAACAAAAGTCAAGAAACAAAAACAATCAAGATACAAAAAACAAAAATCGAGAAACAAAATAAAACAAGAAACAAAAAGTAAGAAAGAAGAACAAAAAGGATAATCAAGAAACAAAAATAAAAAACAAAAGCAATAAACGAAAACAAGAACAAAAACAAAGAAGCAAAAAAGAAAGAAGAGAAACAGAAATCAAAAAACAAAAGACAGTACAAAAATAAAACAATAAGAAACAAGACACATGAAACTGAAAAACATAAACAAAAAAAGTAGAAACTGGTTAGTTTGAGTACGGACACCAACTCGTACCTACCCATGATTAAGGCTGATGCAATGTCGGGAAATAATAACCGATATGCGACGCGGCTCAATCCTGTAAGCCGAGATGATAAATAAACAAACAAAACCAAAAAATAAGAAGTAAGAAAAAAGGAACGAATACCAAAAAAAAAACGAATAACAACAGAAATTTCCCGTAACAGTGTAATAATAATAATAACGCATCGCACATTGGAATTGTTTCATTACAAGTCTAGTTTGAGGAAGAACCAACAATAGGCTAAGTGTCAGTGAAAATATGCTCTATATCGATGTATTCTTGTAGACGTACGTTTCTATCGATTGTGACTTGAACTGAAGATGGAATCAGATAATCAACTGGGCCCATTTCATGAAGAACACAACATAGTACAGTGGCTGTATTAGACCGCCGCGCCTGTCGGATGTGTCCGTTGCAGGATTTATGAGGCACTTCATGACGGAGTCGCAGATTTATGCTTTCCGTCTACTCTGCAGGCTCTATCATCCAATTCAAGAACACCCAGTTCCATTGTAACCATCACTGCAGTAGTATATTATAATAGTCCCCCTGTAACTTAACGCTCGAGGTCTGATTATGTCTGGACTTGACTCCATCGTTTGTCATCCTCGTCAGTTTCAACTTGAGCCAAATACTGTCAGACGCTGATCTAGTGTTTGGCTTTGGCGGGGGGGGGGGTCACAGAATCGAATTGTTAAGAAAAATGGTATCACTAACAACGCAATCACAAAATAACCAAACGTACAAAACCAGACCAACTTTTTGCAAGCTACATGGATAGAAATTTGATGCGTTTAGCGCACCAAAATATTCGTACAAATTGCAACGGGGTGTTTTGCGACTTTTACATCGAGCTTCGAGAAAAGTATCAAGGTACGTTACAGTTTCGGCAGGTCGAGTTGGTACCGACAAAGGGAGAAAGTCACAGCTTAAATTGCCAACCAAGCATGCAATTTGGACGTCGACAAAATTTTTGGTGCGAAATAAGCCCCAAATTCCTATCCGTGCATTGCTGCACATTCATCGTGACATCACTATAAACATAGATTCGGTAATCACAAGGTTTGCTAAACAAAATAGATGAGTTGATTTTGTTATATAAATAATCGTTTTTATATAACAGGCATGAAGTTGTAAATATGTACAGTTGTAAAAGAACAAAACAATTGCAATAAAGATATTTTCAGTATTGAATAAAATGAAAAAAACAACTGTTTATCAGTTAAAATTCATTAAGTTTAATTTGCCTGGTTATTGTGTTTTCGTTTTTTGAGTTTGCAAAAATATTCGGTCTCCGTTTGGGGGGAGGGTCATGACCCCCGTAACCCCCCTTTCAATCCGCGCCTGAATACTGTAACAGAATAGGCCACGACATCCCCTTTGCAGCGCCCTGTTCACTTCTGATAAACATCTCTGACGGGAATGGCATCAGGAAGGGCTTACGCCTGTAAAATCTGTCCTCAACATCATAGATATATGGCCAGTGGTTGCAGTTTCCCGTGAGATAGGTTGGTTGTTACTGAAGGTCGCATAGTTAGGCGACATCGGTGGCGTAGTGGGTAGCATGCTGAGCTTCATTGCCCAAGGTCGCGGGTTCAAACCCGGCCGCAGTCGTCGGATATTTTAAGAGCGTTAAAAATCCCTCAGTTTGCCTTCCTCCGGAGTAAAGCTGGCGGTCCCATGTCATAGCTTTATGGCATGTAAAAGAACCTTCCACTAACTACACTTGCGTGAAGCAAAAATTTGTAGGGTAGAATTGATAACGCTCTATTAGTTCAAACGTTCACCGCCAGGTGCTGACTGTGATGCCATCTAGTAGCCAAGTCCGCAAGCTAGGTGTCGTGGACGGTAGCATTTAGTAGCGAAAGTAGGAACTACTTGAAATTATTTTCTGCAGTCCTTACTTGAATTAAAACAGATAACACACACTAATACAGTCATCACAATTAACACCGGTTATCAGACAGATTCCACTCACACACAAAGTACACGGGGCAACCTGACTGCGTTGTCCCCGCCACTAAACTAAGGAACCAATCAACCAGACATACAGTGGTTCGATATATGCCAGCCAGTTCAAAGTTCAACCATGGTGTCTTTCTCTGCAGGTTTCACCAAAGTGAGCGTTTGGCATCTCCAGTCGTCTGCACATTTCCCAACAAGTGTTCATATTTGTTATAATGTTCCATTTCCCGACGTTTAAATAACGATATTCTGGTTGTAGTTATCACAAATGTATCAATCAATCATGTTGATACATTTCCCTTGATTGATTTATTATTAGTACCTGCTTGTGGTGGTTCCCATTGATCAATACTGGTCCACCAACTAATCTACTGTAAGGGCTAAAGAGAGAGTTTACTCTTTATACTAACTTGCGTCCTTGCAGAATGCGGTGGATCTCAGCAGTGATGTACATTAACTACCCTGCAATCAATTATATCCTTAACTACACTGACCTTTCACGCGAATGCACCAAAAACACAGGTTCCATGCTTTTCAGTCGGTCAACACGATTGTACCCAAAAGAGAAGGGTTATTCCCTAATCATGAAAAAAATATATGACATTAATGAATACACTTGGATGACCAGTTTCGATCATCAAGCGATCATCATCAGATCCATTACACTTAGGCTATAAAATCTATGTCTGAAAATATGGGTGAAAAATATTTACACTTATGTAGTTGCAGTATTAGTTAAGACAATGGAACTCGTCAATATCTGTTAGTTGTGGTCTATGTGATGTTTTGTTGAGATACTGGATGTGGTGGTTGACCTTGTTTGGAGTGAATATGTGGTTGTTGTAAATGGTCAGTTCAGATTGTATTGTACTGGCTACTTATCTGATCGAGTGTTGCGCGGTCCTGTTGAGAGCAGTTAACTTGTTCACTGTCTGCACTCGACTGAACGGAAATTCCTGTGTGTGAGGGTCCCTTATCTCGCTGGGCTATTCCCCCTCTCGCATTCCTAAGTGCAATGTGTACCTGTAAGTTATGAACTCTAGTCTCTATAATGTGGTGTATGTTACTGTATTCAGGATAATCTTCAACTATTAAAGACCTGGTTCCAAACTCACCATGCATAAGCTGAAAATCCCTCTTTAAGCGCAAAAGGCTTAAAAGGAATGTCCAGGCATCAGTAATACTGCCGTTAATACCGGCCTAGGTTTATTGAAGAAGAAGATACATCGTACATCCTGATCCAATAACATGTTTCCCTTATTAATCCCACACCACTTGCAATGACTCACTATTTAGCATTCTCTGACCTACTGACATCATCACCTTCCTGCTTGAAATCATCCTCCCTCGATTCTGGATAAGGGTGGACTTTCATTCCCCAGTCACTTGTCCAGGATCGTGTTGTTGTTGTTGTTGTTTGAGTCTTCAGTCGTTTGACTGGTTTGATGCAGCCCTTCATGCCACCCTGTCCTGACCTAATATTTTCATCCTTAGATAGCTACCACACCCTACATTTGAGGCAATCTGTTTAATACATTCTAACCTTGGTGTACCCCTACAGCTCTTGTCATCGACCCTTCCTTCCATAAATAAGTTTGCTATTCTTGGGTGTCTTAGTAGGTGTCCTACCAACCTTTCTCTTCTCTTTATTAACAGTCACCAGAAATATCTCTCCTCTCCCACCTCTTCATTTGTTTCTCTATCCACCCATATGATCTTCATAATTCTCCTGTAACACCACATTTCAACTGCTTCAATTCTGCTCTTTTCTGCTGCGCCAACAGTCCAAGTTTCACTTCCATTGAGCGCCACGCTGCAGACAAAATCTATATTTGATGTCAATAGAATTCTTTTCTATAGAAATGCTTCCCTTGCCTGTACATTGATCTTTGCTTCGTCCATCACTGGTTATTTTGCTTCCCATGTAACAGAAGTCTCCTACTTCCTTTAGCATTTCACCTGCCAATTTGATGTCCATAGAGGTTTCTGATTTATTTCGGCTGCATTCAATATACACTGTATATATATTTTACATATTGATTTTCATCAGGAATTCATTTATAAAGACGGAGTCGATACCATTTAAAAAAGTCCTCTCGGCACGCCGGAAGGCGGAGGTAGATTTCACCGAACAAACTTGGGGATAGGCGAAAATAGGCAGAATATGCAGGT
Organism: Meconema thalassinum; assembly: GCA_946902985.2. Taxonomy (NCBI): domain Eukaryota; kingdom Metazoa; phylum Arthropoda; class Insecta; order Orthoptera; family Tettigoniidae; genus Meconema; species Meconema thalassinum. Next base: position 24,596,098 of record OY714911.1, read on the forward strand.
TTTCGAAGAAGGATCAGACCACATTTATTACGTGAAAGTATTTTATAATTAGAGATTAATTTACTTTGTTTTTCGTCATTTTATGCATATTTTAAACATTCTATTGTCTTATGATGACGGTAACCTTCTTGTCATTTGGAGTCCATTTTTATACTTGTGGTCACACTGTCCTTATGCAAGGTTTCGACACTGATGTGTAACTATGTAACGGTCTGTTACTTCTTCACGCAAAATTATATCTCCCGCAGAGATGTTGGTTGGTTCCTCAGTTTATGGGCTGCGACACCGTGGTCATGTAACCCCGTGTACTTTGGGTGAGTGTAGAATCTGTCTGATAAACGGTGTGAATTGTGATGGCTGTATTAGTCTGTAATTCAGGTAAGGAATGCAGACGCTCAATTTCAAGCAGTAGTTCCTAATGTTGCTACCAGATACTACCGTCAAAGACACCTAGCTGTGAACTTGGCTACTAGATGCCACCGCAATCAGCAACTCACAACGAACGTTGGAACTTCCCCTCAAAAGGAAAGCATACTGAGGGATTTTTAGCACTCTTAGAAAATCCGACGACTTTGGCCGGCTTTGAACCCGCGACCTTGGGCATAGAAGTTCAGCATGCTACCAGTTACGTCACCGAAGCCGCTTCACACTTAGTCAGATGGAAATCTGAATCTGATCTCGCGCAAGTTCGTTGTCATGGCAACATCTGATGGCTCATCCCTCATCAATTTAGTAGTGTTGCCATGGCAACCACTGATAGCTCTTGGCATTTTCTTATAATTCCGAAATCATTTTTCTCATCCCTTGGCGTAATGGTGGCTCATATCAAAAATTCTTTCAGACAAAAGTTTTAGATAATTATTAGGGGAATATTGTCCATTTTGTACGGTTTTGATATTGTGCCTATTAACAGAGATATGATTAATGTTTCCCGAAAAAAAAACCACTTTTTCCCACCCCTTTGGTCAATGGTTGGTGCTATCAAAAAACGTTTCAAACATAAATTTTTGGTCTTTATCCTATCCGACACATAGTATGAACTTTGAACGGATTCGATATTTCACATATTAAGAGAGTTATAGCAATATTTCATTTTTTCGAAAAAAAGTCCCCCATTTTCATCCCCATCGACCGATTTATCCCAATAACGAACTCAACCGAGATTTTATAGTTATACATATTCGGTAAAAAATTCAAAGTGATTGGTGCAAAATTACGGCAGTTATCGTGTCCACAAGAAACTGATACTGTATACATATATATATATAAACTTTTGAACTGACGGTGGTTTTGGGGTCTGGGGGATGTGAAACGCGAAGATATGTCGAAATTTTCCGGAAATCGAAACATGGTACCCATTGCAATAGTTAGCTTTCTAATGAAATCTACCTAAAATACTACCATCAACGACACCTAGCTGTGAACTTGGCTACTAGATGCCACCGGAACCATCAACTCGCAACGAACGATGGAACTTCCCCTCCGAAGGAAAGCAAACTCAGGGTTTTTAGCGCTATTAGTAAATCCGACGACTTTAGCCGGGTTTGAACCCGCGACCTTGGGCATAGAAGTTCAGCATGCTACCAGTTACGATACCGAAGTCGCTTCCCACAGACAGATGGAAATCTGAATGTTATCTCGTGCAGTGGCGTTGTCATAGCAACTGCTGATGGCTCATCCCTTATCAATTACAAGTAGTTCCCTGAAGAACTATACAGCCTATTTTCATATATCCTACTCATGTTAATTGTCTCTATCAACATACAAAATTTCAGTTTAATTGCTGTAACAGATTCGTAGATATTGAGAACCGTCTAAATATTTCAGATTGTCGCCAGGTTGGATTTTTATTTTTGTACTATTACATTAAGATTATTGTGTACGTGTGGTATTCAAACTTCAATCGCATGATTAGAACACAAGAAGTAAAAACGAGATTTTAAAACTACGCACAGCAGCCATCTTGTGATTATGCAAACAATTGAAATAAATTAGATGCCAGTGGATCAACATTTGTATAAGCATTAAACGTGCAACGTTTCACAGCACTCGGATAGTTAATTCGCGAGAATCGTCCATTTAAATATTTATACTTCGCGTCGCCGCCATGTTGGATTTGTGCTCACCAGGTTCATGAAAGTCCTATAGGTGAACATATGTTCATAGTCTCTATGAACATAAAACAAATTCAGTTTGGTTTCTGTAAAAGAATCATAGATATTGAGAACCATCTAAATATTTCGGAAGCTCGCCATTTAGGATTGTTATATGTATAGGCCATAGAATTATGTACCATTCAAGGACAATTATTGCCTTGGTTCATTATTCAAACATTCACTTCGATCGCATGATTACGACACAAGAAATAAAAACTTAATTTAAAAATTTCGCACAGCCGCCATATTGAGGTTATGTAAACAATTGATTTAAATTAGATGGCAGTGCATTACAATCTGCAAAATCATTTACTCTACCACATTTCACTGCGCTCAGAGAGTTAACTCACGAGAAAAGTCTATTAAAATATTTCAAATTCGCTTGGTCGCCATGTTCGTTTTTTACTTTACAAGTTTATGAAGTATACATAGATAAACTTGTACCAGTACCCTTTATCACCGTACAAAATTGCAGGGTAATATCTGTAATAGTTTCGGAGATATAGAATGTCAGTGAAATATTTCGCACAGCCGCCATTTTGAGGTTATGTAAACAATTGAACTAAATTAGACTTCAGTGCATTACTATGTGTATAAGCACTTGCTGTACCTAGTTTCATTAGGTTTGGATGGTCAAATCGTGAGAAAAGTCTATTTAAAAGTCTCAACTTCGCTTGGTCGCCATGTTCGTTTTCTACTTTACAAGTTTATGAAATATACATAGGTAAACTTGTATCAGTACCCTTTATCACCGTACTAAATTGCAGGGTGATATCTGTAATAGTTTCGGAGATATAGAATGTCAGTGAAATAATTCGCACAGCCGCCATTTTGAAGTTATGTAAACAATTGATCTAAATTAGACTCCAGTGCATTACAATGTGTATAAACATTTCCTGTACCAAGTTTCATTACGTGTGGATAGTTAAATCACAAGAAAAGTCTATTTAAAAGTCTCAACTTCGCTTGACCGCCATGTTGGTTTTGTAGTCACCAGGTTTTTAAAAGTCTCATAGGTGAACTTCTAGTAGTACCCTTTATTACCGTACACAATTTCAGGGCGATATCGGTAATAGTTTCGGAGATATTGAATGCTAGTGAAATATTTCGCACAGCCGCCATTTTGCATTGGTGAGACGTAACAAAATTTGAAGGGCACGGTCGAGGTCGCCGGGAATAGTGCTATGCACATACCGAGTTTCATTGAAATCGCTCCAGCCGTTTAGATTTTATTAGGGGGGGACACACACACGAATCACACACACACACACACACACACACACACGCACACACACACGGACAAAAGGTGATCTCATAAGCCTATTTTTTCAAAATTGAAAATAGGCTAAAAAGTAAAGTTGTCATGGCAACCTCTCTTGGCACTTGGCATTTTCTTATAATTTAAATCATTTTGCTCACCCCGTGGCGTAATGGTGGGTCATATCAAAAATTCTTTCAGACAAAAGTTTTAGGTAATTATTGGAAGAATATTGTCCATTTTGTACGGTTTTGATATTGTGCCTATTAACAGAGATATGATTAATGTTTCCCGAAAAACCCACTTTTTCCCATCCCTTTGGTCAATGGTTGGTGCTATCAAAAAACGTTTCAAACATAAATTTTAGGGTCTTGTCCTGCACATAGTATGAACTTTGAATGGATTCAATATTTCAGATATTAAGAGAGTTATAGTGATATTTCACTTTTTCGAAAAAAGCCTCCCATTTTCAACCCCTTTGACCGATTTTGCCCATTAACGAACTCGACCGAGATTTTATAGGTATACATATTCGGTAAAAAATTCAAAGTGATTGGTGCAAAATTACGGCAGTTATCGTGTCCACAAGTAACTGATATACATATATATATATATATATATATACATATATATACCGGGAGTCGCTCCGATGTTCCGTGGAACGAGGACTATCTGTATAGAACTTAACGAGTACGGTTGTACGCGGGAGTCGCTCCGATGTTCCGTGGAGTGGAGGACTAACTTTTGTAAAACTTACCAGTGTGGTTGTACGAGTGTTTGGGTCCGATGTACGGACCATAGAATTATCTAATCTACCAGAATCTTATCAAATATCGACAAAGATGTCGACGTCCAGGAGACTGTGGGAAGCTCACAGCATCATCCAGTACGAGGGAAAGGCTTCGGGCATTTCCAGTGGTAAGCGCGAATGACGCAGAAATACGCAATCTCTCATTTCTCTTGGTTTTATGTTTCATATTTCAGTAACTTCATAGCTTGGGAATAAGAGTAAAATCAATAATTTATCAGACTCCGTTTTCACGTAATTTTCTATCGGTAATATTAAAATCACAACGCTATTTAAATTTTATACTTATTATTATTATTAATTTTGCTATTCTTGTTTTATATAATAAATTCATTTCTTTTACAATGCAATCTTTGCTTTCAGTAGGTAGCATTAGATATAGACCAATTCCTTCTCCTGATACAATTGTTTGTTGGGTTAATGATCAAATCATACCACGATCTGAGTGAATAGAGTCTTGAAGGTGTTCTGCCAGAGCTAGGGTGTATATATATATATATATATATATATATATATACATACATAAATTATATATAAACTTTTGAACTGACGGTGGTTTTGGGGTCTGGGGGATGTGAAACGCGAAGATATGTCGAAATTTTCCGGAAGTCGAAACATGGGACCCATTGCAATAGTTAGCTTTCTAATGAAATCTACCTAAAATACTACCATCAACGACACCTAGCTGTGAACTTGGCTACTAGATGCCACCGGAACCATCAACTCGCAACGAACGTTGGAACTTCCCCTCCGAAGGAAAGCAAACTCAGGTTTTTTTAGCGCTCTTAGTAAATCCGACGACTTTAGCCGGGTTTGAACCCGCGACCTTGGGCATGGAAGTTCAGCATGCTACCAGTTACGATACCGAAGTCGCTTCCCACAGAGAGATGGAAATCTGAATGTTATCTCGTGCAGTGGCGTTGTCATAGCAACTGCTGATGGCTCATCCCTTATCAATTAAAAGTAAAGTTGTCATGGCAACCTCTCTTGGCACTTGGCATTTTCTTATAATTTAAATCATTTTGCTCACCCCGTGGCGTAATGGTGGGTCATATCAAAAATTCTTTCAGACAAAAGTTTTAGGTAATTATTGGAGGAATATTGTCCATTTTGTACGGTTTTTAGCCTATTTTCAATTTTGAAAAAATAGGCTTATGAGATCACCTTTTGTGTGTGTGTGTGTGCGTGTGCGTGTGTGTGTGTGTGTGTGTGATTCGTGTGTGTGTCCCCCCCTAATAAAATCTAAACGGCAGGAGCGATTTCAATGAAACTCGGAAAGTTCATAGCACTATTCCCGGCGACCTCGACCGTGCCCTTCAAATTTTGTTACGACTCACCAATCCAACATGGCGGCTGTGCGAAATATTTCACCAGCATTCAATATCTCCGAAACTATTACCGATATTACCCTGACATTTTCTATGGTGATAGAGGGAACTACTATAAGTTCACGTATGTGACTTTTGAAAACCTGGTAACTAAAAAACGAACATGGCGGCCAAGCGAATTTGCGACTTTTAAATAGACGTTTCTCGCGATTTGACCAACCAAACGCAATGAAACTTGGTATAGTATATGTTTATATACATTGTAATGCACCGACATCTAACTTCGTTCAATTGTTTACATAATCACAAGATGGCGGATGTGCAAAATATTTCACCGGCATTCTATATCTCTGAAACTATTAGCGGTATCTCCCTAAAAGTTTGTACTGAGATAAAGGGCACTACTGGAAGTCCATCTATAAGATTTTCAAAAACCGGTTAACTACAAAACGAACATGGCGGCCAAGCGAATTTGAACATTTTAAATAGACCTATCTCGCGATTTAATGTTCCAAGCGCACTGAAACCTGGTACAGGAAATATTTATACACATTGTAATCCACTGGTATCTAATTTAGTTCAATTGTTTACATAACCTCAAGATGGCGGCAGTGCGAATTTTAAAATTAAGTTTTTATTTCTTGTGATGTAGTCATGCGATCGAAGTGAAAGTTTGAATAATGAACCTACGCAATAATTTTCCTTTAATCGTACATGACTCTATGGCCTATGCATTTAACAATCCAACATGGCGAACATCCGAAATATTTAGATGATACTGAATATCTACGAATCTATTTTAGCAATCAAACTGCATTTTTTAATGTCCATAGGGGCTATGACCTTAAGTTCACCTATAGGACTTTAAATAACCTGGTGATCACAAATCCAACATGGCGGTGACGCGAATTATAAATATTCACATGGACGTTTCTCGCAATTTAACCATCCGCGTGCAGTGAAACTTGGTACAGTAAATCTTTATCCGAATGTTAATCCACAGGCATCTAATTTATTTCAATTGTTTCCATAACCTCAAGATGGCAGCTGTGAAAATTTTTTAAATCTCCTTGTTTTTTCTTGTGTCCTAATTATGCGATTGAAGTTTGAATACTACACGTTCACAATAATCTGCATGTAACAGTACATAACTCGAGGACCTACATATATAAAATCCAACATGGCGACCATTCGAAATATTTAGTCGGTTCTCAATATCTACGAATCTATTACAGCAATCAAACTGAAATTGTGTATGTTAAATAGTGGCAATTAACATAAGTAGGATATATGATAATAGGCTGTATAGTTCTTCACGGAACTACTTGTTTATATTGTGCCTATTAACAGAGATATGATTAATGTTTCCCGAAAAAACCACTTTTTCCCACCCATTTGGTCAATGGTTGGTGCTATCAAAAAACGTTTCAAACATAAATTTTAGGGCCTTGTCCGGCACATAGTATGAACTTTGAATGGATTCAATATTTCAGATATTAAGAGAGTTATAGCGATATTTCACTTTTTCGAAAAAAGCCTCCCATTTTCACCCCCTTTGACCGATTTTGCCCATTAACGAACTCGACCGAGATTTTATAGGTATACATATTCGGTAAAAAATTCAAAGTGATTGGTGCAAAATTACGGCAGTTATCGTGTCCACAAGAAACTGATATATATATATATATATATATACATATATATATATATACATACATAAATTATATATAAACATTTGAACTGACGGTGGTTTTGGGGTCTGGGGGATGTGAAACGCGAAGATATGTCGAAATTTTCCGGAAGTCGAAACATGGGACCCATTGCAATAGTTAGCTTTCTAATGAAATCTACCTGACATCATTCTAATCCTTTGGTGTGGCGGCTAAGATGACGATGTCATCAGAAAATCTCAGAGTTGAAATTATTTCTCATTGAATCTTTACTCCTAATTCAAATTTTTCACTAATTTTCATCATGATATGTGTAATGTAAAGCCTCCGTGGCTAGGTGGCAGCACGCCGGCCTCTCACCCCTGGGTCCGTGGTTCAAATCCCGGTCACTCCATGTGAGATCTGTGCTGGACAAAACGGAGGCAGACAGGTTTTTCTCCGGGTATTCCGGTCTTCCCTGTCAAAAATTCATTCCAGCAACACTCTCCACTATCATTTCATCTGTCATTCATTTAATAATTTTATCAGAGGGGTGCGACAGGCTTCGGCAGCCGGCACAGTTCATATCCTCGCCGCTAGATGGGGGCTTCATTCATTCCATCCCTGTCCCGATCGGTCGACTGGAAGCAGGCTGTGGATTTTCACATGTATAATGTATAAGCTAGACTGAAAAGTGGGCGGTGATAAGCTGCAGCAAAATACGGGATCTAGGTTTACACCATGTCTATGACGTTCACAAGAAAATTACAAAAAGTAATACCGTGTTCCAAATTTCTGATTATTCACCCTATGAGTATAAATCATTGTCTTACAATCGTTTCACTGTTCTTCTTTCTATTGTGAACGAAGTTTTGCGCACACGATGTGCACCGGGAGGTCGTCTCTTGCCTTACACCAAGAAAACATTGTAATTTCACGCTCTGGGTTCACACCTGACACATTTGGTTACTTCTCAATGTGTTTGTTCACAACTTGATTATAGTAACACACGAGGTAGATACAGACGTACACAGTTTCTCTGCTTTATTTTCCAGGAAATGGATAAAGCAGGCCATTGGTGAGATTAGCCCTACAATACTGACATGCGTATAATTTACATGCATGTAATTCCCTCTATATCTGTCCCCACTCTACCAGCAGTGCTTCTACTGGTCTATGGTGGTGATGTCAATGCTTTTGTTATTAATGCCAATCAGTTCTAGAGGCATAATCATGGGGCAAAGAATTGCCTGGAAACTATCCTTGAATTTAACAACATATTGGTTTCTCCATGGCGATAACCAAGAGGTGGGGAATTTGATGAAGATATGTCACATCACTTCTGAGGGATTATAAACACAACCAGAGACAGTATAAGAGGCGGGAGAGATTACGTACTGCTATTTACGTCCAAGTAAACGGCTTCTGTATTTGTTGTATTTAAGATGGAACTTAGCGTATTAAAGTTCAAAGACCACAGAGGATTCAGTGTATATAAATAGCGTTACATACGAAATATATATTAATTTCAACCATTTAACTAATTGATGCCTTAACACAGAGTTCGTAATGTAGGCCCTATGTACATTTAACGTATTATTAGTTCTAAGCAACAATTGAATTATGTTAGTACTAGCGGACCTGTGGAAGAAATCTCGCCTGCTCATAAACCACCCTTCCTCCAATAGGTTTTCCAAATCAAACACTTCTTACAAAAGTTGATATTTAAGAAATTAGAATGCAATTTGTCACTGACAAAGTCATTTGTGAGCTGAGTGTGCTGTAACATTCACCGGTTCGATATTTATGAAATTATACGATTTGAGTATTAATTCCTTCGATTTACTGTTTCTGAAATCCGTACAAAATGATAAAGGAAAGGCCTCAAAATGTTAAAATGACATGAAACGGGCGTCACAGCGGCCAAAATGTGAAGTGGACAGCAATTATGGAGCGTATTTTCATACATCAACAGTATCTGCAAAACGCACACTTCGTACATTTTTTAAAGTCGTTGTTTAAATAAATTATAGATATTTATGGAATTAGAGTGAAATTCGTCACTGCTAATGTCTATTCTATTTCAATTGAATGCTCATTTTCACGATCGGTCGCTTGTGAGTGCCATAGGGGGGATCTATACTACTGAAACAATATATATGATTCTAGGATTAGTCTGTCCACGAATATAATTTCTTTTGCACAATTATAAAGCTCCTACGTGTATTTGAAAGGGAGTTTTTGCGCAACTTCATGTTGATTCATTAATCAGAGGGTTGAGATGTTCCTTTGGTCTTCAATGAATGCGTGCGCGTGTGTGTGTGTGTGTGTGTTTGTGGTAGTTCTGAATTAGGGAAGTAAGCTCATCTGCCATTGGATGAATAACGCTGAGTACAAGAGAAAGAGATTGTAATATCAGGTCGAAATCAGCCTGATCCGCCTATTATTGCTGTCTTAGAACTGACCACCACTCACTTACTAAGAAACCCAGTGGAACTCCATATCGATTGGAGTCATTACGGAGAAGCAGGCCTACATTGAACAAATACCAGGGAATTTCTACGATTCCATAAAATTCCCCCCTCGGATATTAACAAGGCAATTTTTCCTTGAGATCTGTTTGTGTCGGTGAATACCTCGTTGGTCACGGACCGAGGAGAACAGCAGTAGCACCCTTATTGCCAGACCTTGGCCGGGCGCCTCTGCTTCCTCACCCCCACATGGTTACAGGAGACATTGATGATAATTGTTTTAAGGGGCCTAACATCTTGGTTATCGGCCCCTAATGGTTTGGGTGATGGTGAAAGATGAGAATGTAATGTAAACTATAACTAAAACTAACTACAGTCTTACAAACTAGAAGAAGAAATGGTAAACAATAAAGAATAAGGCAAACAATGGAGAGGAGGTTATGAAATGTCCTCAACCCTCGAAGAATGAGGATTGAGGGACTTGGAAGGAAGGAGAGCCATGAAAGACAGTAAAGAGAAAGAAGAGAAGGTCAACCCCAGAACAATGGAAAAGGAGGGAAAATCCGGACCAAGTTCAGGAATCCCTCGCGGTCGCCAACTTCCGAAATCACCAGTCGTGAGCCCTTCAGTGTGTAGCACCATCGAGGGTGCACCAGAAGTGGTGCGGTAACACTCACCCTGCCTCCTTAAGGGCCTTGAGCAGAAGGCAGGAGATAACATGAAAAGAAAGAAACAAGAGTTCTGAACCCTCGAAGAATGAGGGATCAGAAAAGATAAGATGAGGGCCAATTAAGGCGGGAAAGTGAAAGACTCCCTAGGCCTCGCTTACCCTAATAGTATACCGTCGGGGTCGGAAGAAAACAAGAGTTGACCAAGGGAGACCGAAAGGGAAGATGACAGTTAGGAGCCCAGCACAAGTAAGTGGAAGCAATGCCGGACTCAGCTGGGCTCCCGCGGTCGCCAACCCACGTCCCACAAGTTGTGAGCCCCTTGGGGAGGGGGATTGAAAGGAGAACGCTAACAGTTTGAATGAGGCAGGTGCATCAATACATGCTAGCAGTGCTTCTTCTCTGCCACAGGTAATAAGGGCTATCAGTTCATTATTATTATTATTATTATTATTAATATTAGTATTATTATTATTACCTTGTGACTGGACTGTCCCCCAACGTCCACGCCAACCGTACTCCGGGCGGGGACACCAAGAGTCCGCTGATGAGCCAGCTTGGTGTCCTAGGCGAAACCCCACACAAGACACGGCACAAACCTAGAAAAATTACTGAGTTTTAATTCACTGGCCGTGAAAGCCAATATACCATCTTTTTGTATTCCAACTCGTTCCTTTTCTCCATATTTATTCGTTATCGCCAGCTTTCGGCAATTGTTATTTGCATCTGTTGGAATATAATGAAAACTTATATCCGTAGCCCTCTTTCAACCGTAAACAGAACAAAATGCTTTTGATTTACCCATTTTGTATTCTAACAATGAGTAAAACTCGTTAATTGTGTATAAAAACCACAAACACGCTCGCTCTGTTCAGCCATACAAGAAACGTTACACATTGTCAAAACGTGGTAGATTTATCCCACTTCGGGAGGTATTTGTTTTCACCACTAGATGGCACATCAGTTGCCAATATGACTGGCATTTTCTCAATGCACTAACTACGATGAATGCTGAGATTGTGAGGGATGAAATTCCAGGACCAGACCAAGAGGAAAGGACTATCTGTAGGATTACCATCCTTTCACATTGACCAGTTCACAATATTATTGGAGTGATACGTAGATGTATTCACAGTTTTTATTTTGAAAAATTATTTCCTACTATCGATGAATTGGAAAAATGTTTATCAGATTTTCGTAAAATGTCGGAAATATGATGGGAAATGTGGAAACGAAATACATTTTACTTGAATATGATCTGTGCCTAGGAAGCGCTAATCAGGCAGTGAGCTAATACGGCAACAACGCACCAACTTTCCTGCCGACAACAGCCACCAAAATCATAATAAATATCAATCCATATAAAATAAACCCATTTTTTTACATTTTGGATAGTTTCATATCGCCGACGCTTAGTGCATGTGGATTAAATCGCACCCAAGAACGAACTTCTACGGAAGTGCAGTTTCGAAATGCAAGCGTTTCACATTATTGGTTGTTATGTTGTTTGTGTTAGAGATAAAAGTTTCAAACTTCACAAACAAGATATCTGACTAACAAATATTTAAATGTGGTTACTGCAGCATAACGGCGTTGAGAGTTGTGAATCTCTTAAGGGTATACGGAAAGTGATTTTTTGAGAGAAAAAACACACCTTTTTTGCATAATATTAAACTGTGGAGTTTGCTCTTTTAAATGACATATAAATCATGAGGATACTACGCGTAGAAGTATTTTATTTTAACCCTTTACTGCAAGGCAACATATCACTTTTCACCTATGTATGTAGGAGCAGAGTAAGTTCTACGGCAAACCATCAACGTCCATTCAACGTCCACATAGTTGTTTTTTTACATAACATACAACAAAACAGCCGACAACCAAAGGTACTCCTTCCACCCCGTCAACAATTCTTAATTGGCGCTAAACCCTTAACACTCGTATGTGATGTGGAATACCATAATGGAACATATATACCGGTATATGATATTTTGCGATTCCTACGCTAAGCATTTAACTCTCGAAGACCGAACATTACTGCCTACTGGCCATGGATACGTATTGCAATACGAGTGTTAAGGTTTTAGCGCCAATTGTTGGTAAATCTAAGACACTAAACGCCAATTGAATATTGAAGCCTGGGAAAAAGTGGACGTATGAGAGGAAGAGGGATTGTTTTCTTGTTTGTGTTAGAGATAAAAGTTTGAAACTTCACTTACACACAATCAACATATCTGAATACATATTTAAATTTGGTTACTGTAGCATAACGGCGTTGAGAGTTGTGAATCTCTTAAGTCGACGTTTCCCTCGAAACCCACCCAAAACCGGTATTTTCTACATTACACCTGCCATAAAAGATATTGGTTATTTTGATATTTATTTCCAAACTCGGGTGCACTTAATTTCTGCGCCGACAGTAGCTTGTCTTCCCCTCAAGCAGATCCACGATACATGGAGCCTCACTAATGGATTGTGACGTCATGTACTCCGCTCTTTTCAAATCAGATTGATTTGTTTCAAGGTTGAACCATATTGACTGTATCCACAATAGTCAGATGTCGTGACACGACATTCAAAATACATGACCACATCTTCCTCGTTACGGTTCGGTAAATTGCAAACTGTTCTTTAATCTAGGATCTATAGACATCAAGGTCATCAACTCTGCATAGTTGTAGTAGCTTTCCAATCTGTCTACCATGGAGGATTTAAACCCTGGTAAATAATAATAATAATAATAATAATAATAATAATAATAATAATAATAATAATAATGTTCCACCCTGAAAGAATTTGTCACATCGTCTTGCAATCAAGCCGACGATATGTCGATTTGTCCCAGTTATGTGGTGAAATGAATGTCATAACAACAACAATAGTAATAATAACAATAATAATAATGATAATAATAATAATTAAATACCTAGGTGAAGTGCTTGAACCGACGGGAAAAGAGAAAATCGCGCAGAACACTAGGTTAATGAAAATGAAGAGAGCCTTATACAAGACACAGGGTGTCTACAACAAAAAATGTCTGTCCACATTCACTAAACTTCGTCATTACAACACGGTTATTAAACCTGAGGTGCTTTATGCTAGTGAGACGTTGACGTTACACACTAAGGGCGACTTGGAAAAAATCCTCACAGAGGAAAGAAAAATAATAAGGAAAATAATTGGACCAAAGCACACAGATGAAGGATACAGGCTTCACTCCAGAGACACCTCAGAGAAATTGTCCAACCTCGCAGCAGACATCAGAAAGAGGCGACTAAAATTTTACGGCCATATCAGCAGACTCCCATAAACCAGACTCACCAACAAAATTCTTAGATACAAACAGCGGCTCAAGATTACTACGCCCTGGATGATGCAAGTCAAAATTGATCTAGTAAAAGCACAGGTCGACCCAGAAGACGTCATAGACAAAAGCGTATTTAGACACAAAGTATACAAGTGGGAAGTGTTGTCAGAGAGAGCTGCACCTACAGCCCAAAGACCAAAGTGGACCGAAGAAAGGAAGAGGGCCTTTAGTGCACGAATGGAAGAGTACTGGAAAGGCAGGAAGAACAAAAAGTCATGATTGCTTCGCGTGGTCTAATAGGCCTGTAACGTGTAAAATAAAATAATAATAATTACTACTGATAAAACCATACCAGCAAACCGGCCAGATATCGTTCTTGTGGACAAGGTGCAGAAGAGAACCTTCCTAATTGATATTGCAGTGCCCAATTCCCATAATCTACAACAAACCTGCTGTGATAAGAACACCAAATATCTGCCCTTGGCTGAGGAAATACGACGAATGTGGAGACAGGAAAGTGTAGTTGTTCTGTCCAGTGGCGGCTGGTGTAGAAAATTAGTTGTGTGCTGTAGGCCTAACCGTCCTTCCCATTTTTTTATATATAAACATATAGAAACACTCACTCAGTGACGAAAAATGAAGTACATACGTCGCTCCTTCTTGCTGCAGAATTTGTCAATCACCCTGGCATTGAACCCCTCCATACTGGAGACCATCTTCTTCTCAATGGAGAGCATAGCGAGGGCACTTATTCTTTCTTTGCCATGGTGTTCCGCAGAAAGGTCTTGATCCTCTTCAGCGATGATAAACACCTCTCAGGCTCTGAAGTAGTCATGGGTGTTGTTACTAATATCCTCAGAAGCTTGCTTGTTTGGCAGAACGTACCTTGCAGATTACTGGATATTATGAAATGCAGAAGAGGGACTGCCCCACCAATATTCCTAAAATCTGGCCTACAGTACAGAACCGACAGTTCTATTCTGAGCCTTTTCTTTTCCAGCATGCTATTGGCCTGAACAGTTACACCTAGTTCTTTATCTGGAAACGTTTTGGAAAATCGTTCAAAGTTGGTGGAATCTAACAGTTTTGCTGCTTCCAGGTGATCCAAGGTTTGGAAGCGATCGCGGGCTTCTCGTGTTATTCTATCACATACTTCCTTGGCATCAGTACGCCGACATGATAACTTTCTGCGCTTGTTTTCTGAAGCACACGTTTCTTCAGAAGTACCAGTACTAGCAATGTTTTCTACCGATTCCCTGATGTTGTTGATCACTTGAATAAAGTGTGACACAGCGGATTTTATCTTCACGGCATCAGCTGTTCTTGACTGCAACTGATTGTACATAATGTCCACATGTGGCATCAATTTATGAAAGAAATGTAGCCAAAATATGAATTCCTCGTCTTCTAAGCTGCGACGAAGCCCGTTTGCCTGCAGGCAAGTTTTATAGGATGAGGTTTTCTCCAGCATTAATAAACACTCCCTTATGGATACCCTTTGCTCGTACACCACATTTACGGTGCGCGACCTGAAATTCCATCTAGTCGCTGGTCCAGTTGGAATTCTTCGAGCTGCCACTGCTTCTAAAGCAGACGTCCGTTGCGGCGACCTTGAGAAGAAAGCAGGGAACGCTGACAGGTGAGCGAAGAACATCCTAGCCGACTGATTCTGCGAAGCTGCATGTTCCATTGTTAAATTCAGTTGGCGTGCATAGCAGTGGATGTAATGTGCGTTGTGATAGCAGGCTTTTATCTTTGCTTGCACTCCACCTTTACCACCACTCATTACTGATGCCCCATCGTAGGTCTGCGCAATAACTTTGTGTGGTGTAGCGTTAAACATGTTGTCCATTACACTTAAAATACATGATGCAAGGGAATCCGCATTCTGACCTTCTGGTTTAAAGAAGCCCCAAAATCGTTCGTATGGAATACCATCTTTCTCATACCGAAATACCAACACTAACTGTGTCTGCTCTGAAACATCTGTAGTTTCATCCGCCATTACACTAACAAAATATGCTTGCTGCATTTCTTCTGCTATCACTTCTCTGCAGGTTTCTAGCATGCAGTCCAACAGCTCGTTCTGGATGGTTTTTGAGGTCCCTTTGAAAACTCTATTAGATTCAATGTGCTCCTTTACTGCACTGTCTATACTGGAAATTAAATCTACTAGGCCCAAGAAAACGCCAGGATTGTCTGAATTATCACTTTCGTCTTGCCCTCTTAAAGCTAATTCAAACGCACCACAACACTTAATGCAGTCTATAATTCTGGATAGCACATACCTGTTTTTCTCCACTTGTTGATTGTGCTTTTCTTTTTCTTCATGATAAGCACGGCTTAATAGTGTTGCAATATTAACTGTTCCTAAAGCACTTAAATTTAAAGAATTATTGATGTGTTTCTCGCTGTCATTATGCTTCCTCATTAAAGCGTTTAGATGTCCAAGATCTCTAACACCAACTGTTCCCCAAGAATCACTATTGCCAAAACACAAACAAGGGAAACAGAAAAGGGCATTTCTAATTTCACACCCGCACACCCAATCGTTTTCATACACTTTTCTATTAAATTTTCTAGTGTATGCAGATTTGTTAGAAGTGGCTTTCTGAGCAATATCTAAGTCCGGGGTAGGTCTACCTAACTTCTTTACCTTAGTTTTTTCTTCAAGAGCTCTGGTTGAAAATGGGGTTTTCAAGAGGCTCTCCACCGAGTTTTCCATATTGCACAAACACGCAAACAAACTCAACACATATACTCATTCCTCATACAAAATTAATTAAGTACTGCACACAATAACACCTGCAATTACAAAATATTCACGAACTCGGAAACACTTGGTCTGACCGCGCAAAAACAGTACTACTCAGTATTACCAAAAGCATTAAAATGAAACCAGCAACGCCGTAATGCAAAATCACATGTTATTTTGCTATAGTGAAATTTATGAACTAGGCATCACAATAATCATGTCCTTATTTTGACGCCATGAAAAATCCACAACCTGCTTCCAGTCTCCGACCGGGTCAGGAATGGAATGAATGAAGCCCCCATCTAGCGGCGAGGATATGAACTGTGCCGGCTGCCGAGGCCTGACGCACTCCTCTGGGGCAATGATTTAATGAATGACAGATGAAATGAAATGATAGTGGAGAGTGTTGCTGGAATGAAATGTTGACAGGGAAAACCGGAGTACCCGGAGAAAAACCTGTCTGCCTCCGTTTTGTCCAGCACAGATCTCACATGGAGTGACCGGGATTTGAACCACGGACTCAGCGGTGAGAGGCCGGCGTGCTGCCGCCTAAGCCACGGAGGCTTCCATTTTGACGACATAAAAATTATAATTTTGATAGTACATCGATTAACAAAATGTGGCTATAGAATAAGTAGGTTAGGAGTATTGAAAAAGACCTTCTGGCGGGAACAGCTGATGGCTTCCTCTGCTTTTTTCACCCCATTTTCTTTGAGCGATTCCCTCTTAAATCCTATTGCTGAGTCCAGATAGTGCCACTGGCCACGTTCACATTCCGTGTGACCAGTGCTGCCTCTCTGTGGTCGAATGAAGAATCGCTGTGATGACTGATCTTAGCTGTTTTCCCAACAGCGCATCCAGAACACAAGGAAAAAGTTGGGCGCGCATGCGCAGAAGACAAAAATCACGCTTCCTGCTAATAAACTTGAAAATTCTCGCTGGGCTGTGATCTGCACAGCTAACGCCGTGCACGGAGTGGAGCGCACGCCTAGATACCTCGAACCATACATGTTCTGAACCTCGTAGTGAGGGGAGTAGAAATATTTCCTATTCTTTGCTTGACGTCTTTTTTAAAGCGTTGTATTTGTAGATAATAGGCCTACTATTAAAATAATTTATTTTCAAATAAAGCAATGTGCTGCAGCACTTCAGCACATAAGAAGCGGCCGCCCCTGGTTCTGTCCATAGTAATTTCTTCTACCGGCATCATCCCTAAATCATTGGCTCGCAATCTACAAATATTGGGAATACATCCTGATCTACATATCACCATGCAGAAGGCCGTCATCTTGGAGACCTGTTCCATTGTTCGCTCGTTTCTCAATGTGCCACCTTAAGAGAATTAGCCATACCGTCTTGCAAACAAGTCGACGATAGGTTGATATGTCTCACGTATGTGGTTAAATTAATGTAAAATAATAATAATAATAATAATAATAATAATAATGTGGTCTTATAACGACATTATAAAACAGTTATTTTTCCAGAAGCAATATAATCGGCTGAAACGATAGTAATAGATGCTCATTCCAAGATTAGGGAACTGGAAAAGCAGGAACGAAATATTCTCCGGAAGATCTACGTAGCAATCAACAGAAACAGCATTTGGACGAAAAGACCTAGTACTGAACTCTATCAAAACACCATTACGATAACAGACGTAATTAGAAAACGCAGAGCTAAATTATACACTCACATCCACAGGATGGTCACTTTCTGATTGCCCAAGAAACTACTCGGTATCATAACACAGAGTAAATGCGGCACAGAATGGCTTAAAGGGGTACAGAGAGACATACAAGGAATCAGTATACAAAATTTCGAAGACCGAACTGAGTGCAAGACGAAAATTGTGAATGTTAAGTTTGAACAAAGATCATTACGACAACCTGGAAACAAGTGGACGGATGAGAGGAAGCGGGAACATTCCGTGCGAGTGAAGAGATTTTGGGAGGAGCGGAGGAGACACACCTCCAAATATCAAGTTTAATCGCTCTCCTGTGGGGGAATTTTCGCTTAAATAAATAATAATAATGTGGTCGTATAGACGGCTTATTTCGAAATTTCGATGTTCAGTTCGCAGTACCAACTAGAAAAATAGGGGACTCCATTGGGCGATCTGAGGCTGAAGTGTTGGGGGTGGGATAAACAGAGTAGTGTAAGTGTGTTAATTTTAAGGGCTGTTTCCGAATGAGGGTAGTTTCCCGTGATTGGGGAAGACTACCAGTGTAGTGTGTTGGCGTGAGTACTTAATCTATCGGGGGCGTCCCTGCAGGATGCGTTTACCTGCTAGGGGATGAATGTCTAAGTGCAGGCTGCTAATCTAGCCTGCCAATTGAGTAGAGTGAGCAATTCAGCGAGCGTGCGGAGTCGGTGACTCGGCACTCTGCAGTCGGGCCGCTTGCTCGAGTACAATAGAACCTGACGATGCAGTTCCTGGTTGCCACGGTCAGGGGTAATTATGACTAAGGTCAGGTTGGGTATAAGGATGTAAAATGGAGTGTGATTAGTTATAAACGCGTGTGTTTACTGACCAAGTGTTTATTGGCCAGTAGCTGTGATGTGATGTCCCTTTTTGGGAGTTATAAAATAAAGTACAAGTTGTAACGTGCACAAATGTTTAGGGTAGGTGTTTACAAAGATAAGGAATCTGAGCACACGGCTAGATCTCACCTGGTGAAGAGCTGGAACGGACCTCGTCGGGGCAGAGCCGCTGGCCAAGAATAGATAATGGGACTCTTCCGGGCCTAGCCTTTAAGGCCTCCCCCCACTGCCTGGTCAGCGTTTCCTCATTCCTGTCGCTCCAGTTACTGTGTTTGTGTTTGTATTACGTAAGCGTGGCTGTCAGCAATATGCCGGGCCTGCTTGTGTTTGAAGAAGTACATGAGGCTTATGGTATGCCTATGAGGGTGGTTTTGAAGAAAGATGGAGGGGTGGGTCTTAGGGAGTACTGCCCCCGGGCTGTACAGTATTTAAGTTAAACTACACAAGTTACCACAAACTCATGACTAGAGCTCGGCGCAATACATAAAAGATACGTATTGAAGCAGCTATACAACTATTGTATTCATTTAACATTTGATAATATATTTCAGAGCGACATAAAAATATTAAATTGGCATTCCCCTAGACAATAAATTCATTATGGTGTGTAAATTACAGACATTATTCGTCTACTTTCAATATTTGCAAAAATGAAAGTAGACTAATGAGATTAACACAGTGCCAAAAATTGTGTGTCTGTCTGTCTGTGAGTGTGTTTGTTTATTTGTGTGTGCGTGCACTCTGCATGTCTGCCCCCCCCCCCCTATCCTTTCAAACGCGGTGAAACCGAATTGAATGAAATTTGGTACAAAAGTAGCACTAGTGGGTAGATTATTGGCTGAGGAATAACCTAACCACCAAGGGAAGATGATAAAGAAAAGGAGGTGGGTTTCGAACTGGAGAAAAAGGATGGAAAAATAGGAGGAGAGTCCCACAAAAGTTATAAATTTAACTTTAAATGCACTCAAAGGCGGTTGCCACTGCAAATCAGCTCTCCGATACCTAAAGTGAGTAGGGACCTGGGCAAAGTTAACGGGAGACGCAGCTGGAACTTGGGCGGTTTGCGAGAGAGTGGCTTTAGAGTATTCCCTCTCAAGCATACATATGCCTACTATGGGGAAGGGTGATGGTCTGGCAAGACAAAGAGTAACAGACTTATTGTATGTCTGTTCAAAAGAATTAGTTTTTGAACAAGTGATTCGAAGAATGCCAATAATTTGAATCGCTTTTGATATTTCCAGTTTTCGAAGTTGTAGAGTTCCTAAAAGGCGACCAAGTGCTTCCAAGAAGGATAGTGATAAAAGAATTATACCTTTGGGAATAATTTTGGTAAGTGAGCCAATGGTTGCATTTGGAAATGGCTAAGCTTTTACCCAGCAAGGAGCCGACTAAACGTTTAGGCAAAGAGAAACACTTATCTTTTGGAAAACCAACCATAAGTTTTTTGGAGAGGATCTCCACAAGCAGGAAGCTGGCGTAGCGAGCTGTACTTGCCTTACTGGCCAGTTAGAATTAGCTATTAAAGCTAAGAGAGACATTACCAAGATAACCACTAAGAGTTCTTGCTCAAATGCAACAAGTGGTGAAAGCCCTATCAATAGATTTAATGGCATTAAGTGGGAAAAGTCAAGGAAGACAGGATCTTGCCTAACTGTTATACTAGAAAAATGAAAAAGCGAAAGGAACTCTTAATTTATTTAACAATTCAAAAGAATTTGATGAATTTAACAAAGATATATTTTCAATTTTGTTAACAATGTGGGGTCGCAGACCTCCGAAGAAACATCTAAAGTTTGCGCCAGGCAATTAACAATTCTATTGGTTTCAAACCTTTATATGTTTTAAAATCCTCGCAAGATTTTAAAATAGAGAGGATAAAGTACAAAAGTTAAGAACAATTAAAGTGATTAAAGTTTGACAATAAATCGAGTACAAGGTGTGTACTTTAAGAAATTCTGGGTAAATATCTTGAAAAGAGTAACAAATTCGAAAGTAACAACAACAAAAAGCAGATAGAATAAAAGAGAAGTTCCTATAACTTCTTGTATTGAAGCTGAATTACTTTTAGTGATTACACAAATGAGGTAGGTCACTTACTGTGAAACCTGAAGAGAAAGTCAAAAGGAAGGTTCTAGACCTCCTATGTTCAAGCAGGAATCACGAGACAAATGGGGCAAGTTTCCCTTTCGTGAAACCTAGAAACAACTCACTTATGAGTTGAAAGAATTGTATTCCCTAATTAGAAGGGGGAAACAAGATAAATAGAAACGTGTACATAACACGCAGTTATACAAAAATTAATTAATGATATGTAAGCAAAAGTGGGAGGGCACGTCTCTAGCGTGACACCTCATTGAGAAAGACCTAAAGTAACAATTTTATTATGGTTTGTTAGCAAGGGGTTTAGGAAAGATCAACTGGGATGGAAGGTAAATGTTCATGGCCGTATTTATAATAATCGGACGATCGCGACGCGGTAGAAATGTTGAACAAGCACTGGTTTTCACTATAGTCTTTAAAAATGTATGAAAAGTTCACTGTAGTAGCGCAAAAGTTTATGGCAAAGAAAGTTATTGCAATTATGGAAAATGACTAGTTGCACTAGGTAGGCGAAAGTCTATTGCTTGAGAAGGTTGTAGATTATCATTAAATACGCCAGAGAAAATTCCAACGGAGGAAGGAACATTAGCTATTGAGCAGTAATTTATAAGGAAGATTCCTCATTTATAAATAGTATTCCCACAAGTGAGTGGAAAATACATGACGGCACGACTTGAAGATAGAGTGCAGATTCTGGAAGGTTCCAGAACGATCCTAATAGAAGAATAGGGCCAAAGTTATTCCAGCGGTCGAACGAGCTTAATATTTTATAGACAGTGGGTATTTGATAATATCCCACGTTGTG
This sequence comes from Meconema thalassinum, assembly GCA_946902985.2. NCBI lineage: Eukaryota > Metazoa > Arthropoda > Insecta > Orthoptera > Tettigoniidae > Meconema > Meconema thalassinum. The sequence goes on from OY714911.1 coordinate 24,617,947, forward strand.
AGAAGATCTCTCATTTAACAAGCATAAGAAGTGTTGCTTTTTACGAAGTTTGGCTTAGACAGACAAAGCTCAATATGGAAAATCCCGCGAAGGATGATTATTACCAGAAATAAGTAATCTCACACTGCCTATAAATGATTATTAAAAGCATGTAGATATTAAAACCGATGAAGATGAGGTTAAAACCTGAAGTCTGTACTTATCTTTGCTGCATGGCGATGGTGAAGTTCCCTTTGACGATTAAAGTTCGAACATGGCGTGGAATCTAAAGAATGCCTCTTTAAATCAGGAGGCTGGCTCTAGTTGAGCCTTGACTGACTAAGTCGCGGGCCGACGTGCAAGTGAGACCCACTCAGCGAAGCGCAGAGGGACCAGGAAAGGGAAAAGAGTGGGGGTAGGAGACAAAAGGAATACATATCAGAATAGACAACCTTGAAAAAATAAATGTTTTTCTTGATGAATGGTCCTCAAAGAGTTGATAGTAGACGATACTAGCGCAGCATGGTGGGTGAAAAAGTAGACGAAGTTCTCTTGATCACGGAGATGATAGCTGGCGATGGCGACGAAATCTGGTGGCCAGATGGATAAGGAAGTCCTCTTGCACCGGGAAGAATTGAGGAACCTCAATGATTCGCTGCTAGATGACGCTAGGAGAGTCATGGAAGACATATATCTAGAACAGACTCACAAGTAACACAAGAGACACGACCACCAAAGAGAAACTAGAAGATCACTGTTGGTGTTTGAGAAAAATGAAGGAATGAACAAGCAAAGAGTATTAAAAATATACTCTATCTAACCGTGTATTCCAAGAATACACCAACAAGCAAAGAGCACCTCAGTGTCATGTTTTATATCGCCGCCATCTTGACGGAAACGTAATGGCGGCCATCCAAATGTTCAAAACTTAAATCAAATTACGACTAACCTAATTATCTGATCTCTACCAAATATTGCACCAAGATACTGTTGCATCCGTAGGATGGCACCCTCATCCCCTACTATCTACGACCCACACATCTAAACCCAAATAAACGCCTTCAGGATAAATCATACAAATCTACAACACATCTATAAGGCTAATATTTCAAAAACCTCCAATAACCTCACAACTTGAACCTCATCGACCCCGGCCAGCACCTCACATCCTGAGGAATTTGCAATTATGCGCACTCAACACACGGGAGGCTATAAGACAGTAGAGGTGAGGTAACTCGGGGTCAGTCTTCCTCAGTGCTACCTAGTGCCAGACCGCTGCTGAGCGCCGTTCCGACGACCGCCGAAGGGTAAGTGTTTAGCGACCGTAACTCCTCACACAGACATCCACACTTCCACCCCCTAGTTCTTGGATTGTAATAAGCATCTGATTTATTAAGTGCTCTGCCAATTCTAGGAGTACTTCAAGTCAGAAGTACTCATTAAACTCAGACATATTAGAAGCAACTGGTCTTTTAGTTTATTTCTCTAGTTGTTAAGATCCTGCCCTTCATCCCTCGCCCGGGTAGGATCCAGGTAACACTTATTTTATTGTTCCGTGGCTTCCGCATTCAGCCGCTCGTCTACGTCACAGTGCTTGTCTCGCGTATAGCGCGAGCCGCCAGCCGCCCACGTTATCAGTAATCCAAGTAGCAGCTCAGCTGTTTAGAGCCTTCTGTACCAAACCGCCCTTAATCCCGATATCACACCCTCGAGCTACCCAACCAGACAACACAATTGGGAGTTCTCCTTTCGAGCTCCGTCCACGCTCTTGGACTGCTCAATCGCCCACACTTCCTACACAAGAACATCCAGCATCCCCCCCAGGTTCCCATTTCTCATCCCCCCAAATACTACATTGTAGAGGGCCCACACTCATGTCTCCTACAATACTTATATGGGAAGCGTCTCTTGACCAAATTACAAGGTTATCATATTAATAGTTTCCAGATTGCGGCCATGTATGTCTGCAAATGTATTCCCCCTAACAATTCAAACACAACGAACCCCAAATCGAACAACCATTGGTACAGAGGTAGCACTAGGAGCAGACAACTCATTGTCATGTTGTATATTGCCGCCATTATAACAAAAAGGAAATGGCATCCACCCAAATATTCTGAGTTTAAATCAAATTACTACTAACGTAATCATCCGATCTCTACCAAATTTTGTAATAATATACCTGAATGTAGGAAGCATCTTTTATCCAAACTACAAGGTAATCAGCCAAATAGTTTCAAGGTGGTGGATGTATGAATCATGCAAGTATTATAGCCTAACCGTAACTTACGATTCAACAAGGCCTGGCCTCAACAAATCAGCTCATCGTATATAGGGAGGTTTAAACTGTCCTCAAGGAGGTGACCGAAAGGATATTAGCATATTATAATAGAATATGTAACCGTAGAAGTGACTAACAGGTCAGGCTTACCGTGCCATATCGTTGTGGGCCCATGCCGTCCCGTTGTCATTTTGGCCGCTATTTTTGCTCGTAAATACATATATTTCCGGAACTTCCTGAGTTTATATCCTTTTAGGAATGCACTGAACAAAATAATACATATTAAGTATGAGCCCAAGTCGCTACCATTACGCCACGGTTGCGCTACGATAATACTTGATAAACAACTGGTTTAGTAGAATTGTATCATATTTTGTGTTGAAATCAACGATTTCATTAGCGTTTTCTGCCGTTTCTATAAACCATTTGTATCAAATCCCCGCAGGTTCAAATTTCTTTACTTCGTTCGTTCTTTTTGGTATTTATTGATTTATTACTACTCACACGTTATAATGTTAAGGATATATACTGTAGTGAGTATTTGCAATCGAAAATATTATATATTTTCATATGCTACAAATGATCTGCATATACATCAAGGCTCTTCAACCAGGAAAGCGCTGGAGCTGATGCTTTCATGAACTCTTCCCATTCTTCCCTGCGAAGCTACGCTGTGGGCACTGCCGACTGATGTGGTTCATCGTCTGTTCTTGAGCTCCGCAGCCACAAGCTGGGGATTCTAGCCACCACCATTTGTGTAGCATTGCTTTGCACCTTCCATGACCAGTTCGAGCACCATTTAGTTGGCACCACTATTGTTGTTGTTTTTGTTGTTGATTCTTTAGGGCTTTTGCGGCATCATGGTCATATAGCCCCGTTTACTTGGGTGTGTGTAGAAGTTGTCTGATAACCTATGTCACTGTGAGCGGCTTCGGTGGCGTAGTTGGTAGCATGCTGAGCTTCTATGCCCAAGATAGCGGGTTCAAACCCGGCCGAAGCCGTCGGATTTTTTAAGAGCTTTAAAAATCCCTCAGTATGCCTTCCTTCGGAGGGGAAGTAAAGCCGGCGGTCCCATGTCATAGATTTATGGCATGTTAAAGATCCTTCCACTAATTGCACCTGTGTGAAGCTAAATTGGATAGGTTAAGAATGTAAACAACGCTCTTAGGTTTCTACGTTCGTTGCCAAGCGCTGACTGCGGTGGCGTCTAGTAGCTAAGTTCTGAATTAGACCTAGTAGTCGTTGACGGTGGCGCTTGGCGGCAAAAGTAGGAACTATTTGAAAAATTATAAGTTGCAGTAATTAAAATTAAAAAACAGATACACACACTAATACAGTCATCACAATTAACACCGGTTATCAGACAGATTCTACACACACCCAAAGTACACGGGGCTACATGACCGCGTTGTCGCAGCCCCTAAACTTAAGAACCAACCAACCAACCTATGTCACTGTGATGTCTGCAGGCTTTCTAAAGGAAGGAAGATTGTAGTTTTACGTGACCGTGAATCTTGTGATTATGAGCCACGGGACGTCCTTTTTACGTGGAATCCGAACCACAGGACATGGCATTTCACTTCGAAAATCTCACATGCATTGACCGGGAATCGAACCCGGACCGCCTTGGTGAGAGGCACACAGCTAGACCGCTGAACCACCACGCCCCCTGCAGGCTTTCTAGTGTGTGTACTTTTATACGAGGGAGGATTTGGGTAGGAAGCTGTTGTTTTTGTTGTTGTTTCATTTGAGATACATTGACATCATGGTCATTTATCCCCGTGTACTTGGGTGAGTGTTGAACTTTCTATGATAACCTGTGATATTGTGATGGCTTTATTAGTGGGTGTATAAATAATTTAGACGAGGAATCAATCAATCAATGTTTATTATCAGTATAACACGTTGTATTTCAACAAGCTACTACAACCAACATTCAATTATACTCCTCGAAAAGGACAAAGAGTTATAACATTACTATACCCATGCATTTAGGAAAAAGTAGGCTATATTTTCTCTACTGCAAACTTCCTTGTGGGTGTACCACTTTAAGAGATGAGACTTTCTCGCGTACCACCTTATTGTTGTGAGATACAGTAACTAAACCTCACCACCACCACTGCGTAGAGTTAAAGTTCAAATAATAAAAATGTGTCCAGGTGTTTTATTGTTTATAACAATAAATATTCAATTCAATGACACTGTACAAATAATATTAATAAAAGAACTCATAATAATCAAACATAAAAAACAAAGTTTAACTAACAATTTCAATGTGAAGGGTGAGCTTGAAGATTAGAAGCCAACTTAGGAATGTCTGGTTTAAGACTGCTGAATATCAAACGAAGATGGTTTTCCACTGTAAGGAGCCTATTCCGGTATAACTTCTTGAGATAAACAAGTGAAGAAAATGCAGTCTCACACAAGTACGAAGTAGTGAAGCAGTAAAAGTCTAACTGCTTTGTTCGCCTCTCAACTCAAATGTTCACAAGAGCCATTTTTGAAAAAGTTTGCCTTAGTTCTGAATCACAATTCAATTCAATTCATAAAATTGCTCCTTGTCTTTGTCCTTAAAGTACTGCGGCAACATATCAATGTTTTTACATTTTAAAATTTTTATATATTTATATTTTTCGTAACATTGCCGCGTACCACTGCAGCAGTACGAGCGCACCACGAGTGGTACGCGTAGCACAGTTTGGGAAACGCTGCTCCACTGAACATCTTGTTTTATGTATGAGGAGCAAATACAATAAAAAGTCTACTGCAAATAAAAAGCAATGCTATGCCATACATCGCCTAGGAGAAACAAAACTCCAGCTCACATTCAATTTGCTTGAATTTTGGATAACCTCATTCTACTCTCTGAAACCCAGCGTAGAAATAACAGAGTACGTGTACAACATTTACGAACTAAAGAGCAGGAATTTATTCCCATAGTAAAACCTTCAAATACTTATTCAAACCATCTGTTTTGATTTGCATTGTTGGAAGGGAAAAGCGCTATTTTTGTTTCTCATTGTTGTGTAAGAATGGCGGCATTACAAGATACCTCAAAGTTGTTGACAACAAAAGTTCAATTGCTCTGAGCGCAAAATATTTTTGTTAATACAAAGGTTAACTCTAATTAAGTATATTTATAAACTAGCAACACGCCCCGGCTTCGCCCGGTGTTTTTAAGAGATTTCGCAGCGTAAGCTTAAATGGCGCACGGACGGCAGGTGCCAGACGCAATTCAGACAAGCCGAGGTGAACCGAGAAACTCCAAACACATAAGCATATACTCTTTCCCAAACTCTTAACTCGACACGACTGTTTAATGCTGGCTGAAGCTGGAGTGATAGGCTCGCTCGCTAACTTGTAAACTAACTCCAAGGCTAATAATTTAAATTTCCACTGAATGGAGATTGTTGGAAGAAATGAAAACGTAGAAATACTTGGTAGTGGGCGATGTATTGAAAATAGAGATTTCGGCCTTTTTTGTAGAACATTTCATCCTGAACAAGAAGTTCCGTGACGAACTAAAGAGCCTACTTTTCTTAAAATGTAAGATTCATGCCAATGATTAATCTATATGGATCTATCTAGAATAATGACGAAATTAAGTTGGTAATATCGAAATTTCTAATTAGTTCGAAATACTGTATACCTGGCATAATGTAGCCAAATAGAGAACTACAGTTGGCAGTTCTGGTGACTGAATATATTCTTAGTTCCATCTCTTAAGGTACAGAATTCAAAATTTAGTTGAAGTCCAATGGATAGCATGGACGTTACATGCAGTTAAACATTGGATCTAACAGCGTGCGTAAAATCATGTTGGCAACAATGACATACATGTATTGGTCAGAAATAATCTGAAATAATATGATCTATTGTTGTGTCAATTTAGAATGAAATGCATTAGTTAGTATAGAAGTTACATGCATTTAAAATTGGACCTATCAGCAGGCTTAGAATCATGTTGGCAGCCCTCGCGTCGGCCTATATTAGTTACTCCAAATTAATCTAGAATGCCAGGTACTATACGTGTGCAAAGTTTAGAGCTATTGGCTTGCATACTTTCCGATATATTGATATTAGGGTAACACAAATAGAGACAGTATTTATTAACAGTTGGCAGCCCTGGTTACTCTTAAGAATCGGCATAATCATATCTGTTATGGTACATATAGTACACACGAAATTTGGTTGAAATCCAATTGATAGTGTAGAAGTTATATGCATTTAAAATTTAGACCTATCAGCAGGCTTATAATCATTTTGGCAACACTGCCATGTATGGCCTTCTGGAAATTAAACCGCAATAATATTATCTATACGTGTGCCAATTTCAAAATAGCTCCCATTCATACCTTCCAAGATATCCAACATGGAGCTCAAATTTCAATTGCGATTTTTCAGCAGTTGGTTGCACTGATATCATTTTCAAATATGGCCGTGAGATATTAACATATAGGTCTTTACTCCTACCAAATTTTGTTTCGATTGCTGCAGCCGTTTAGGAGTTGATAGGACACACACACACAAACACACACACACACAGCCAGCCAGACAGACAGACACACATTTGCCTGATCTCATAAGCCTACCTTTTCCTCATTTTTGCAAAATGTGAAAAGTAGGCTAAAAATCACGATAGACAAAACTCTTGATGAAAGTTCTCAGTATAATGATCGACCCTTAGGCTGTGGAAAGGCACACATTATGGATATAGGCATTATAAAATGAGTATATTTTACTCCAGTAAACATGAACCATACTTATACAGGGTGTAACAAAATTGTACGGCACAAAATGCTGGACACATTCCTCACACGCAGACGAAGAAACTATGTCATATTAACATGAGTCCGGAAACGCTTTGTTTCCATGTTACAGCTCATTGTCTCCAACTCATTAATCATGGGAAACACACAAGAACAGAACGTACCAGCATACCACATGCACCTCTTGCTCACAGGAGATGTTCAACATGAACTCCGTGCGCATTGATACATGCATCAACCCGCTGTCGTAGTGAATCTCGGATGCGCTGATGTTTCCCTGGAGTATTGCGCATGGTCCCGCAAGCCTTCCATAATACGAGCACGGAGAATCTGAACATCTTGCACTGGGGTTCGATACGGAAGAGCTTTTAAATGCCCCCACAAATAAAAGTCCAGTGGGTTTCGGTCCGGAGAGCATGGAGGTCAGGCAATTGTTCCATCACTACCTATCCACCTGTCGCCGAATCTGCTATTTAGAAGCCGACGGACATTAGCACTAAAATGAGGAGGTGCTCCATCGTGCATGAAGTACATGTTTTGTCGCACAGTTAAAGGTACATCTGGTAACTCGCATGCCAACAGGGCCTTCTGAAACAAAACACTGGAGGTGCACCTACGGTAATGACAACGTAACCACACGTAACCAACAATGCATGTTCCCCATGATTCTGACGTTTTGTTCTTGTTTGTTTCCTATGATTAATGAGTTGGAGAAAATGAGTGGTAAAATGGAAACAAAGCGTTTCCAGACCCATGTTCAAATAACACAATTTCTTCATCAAGGTGTGAGGAATGTGTCCTGAATTTCGTTCCGTGCATTTCTGTTGCTCCCTGTAAATGAAAAGCCTACGATTCTAAACAAAGGAACAAAAATAGGCAAATGCCGAGCTGTACCCACAACACACGAAGTGCATAGGGCCGATGACCAAGCAACAGCAACAACTGACAGTACGTATTTCTTTAGTTACACGACGAAGATAGAAATTAGACGTCTTCTAACACGAACTGAACCAGGGCCAGGCGTAACTTACCGCTCACTTGATAGATTGCCTGATAGCAGGCGAATCATTCAATCTAGGGAGATTTCCTTTTCATCAGAAGCAGTTTACGACTTCTTATCCGCCAACCAATCTTCCAATATTACATTTGAGTTCGTACTTGGCGGGGAGTAGTGATTGTATCAGCTGATAGAACCGCCATATCTGTTATGGGTGAGTATTTCTGTGTTACCAGCCCGGAAGGTGGATAGAAACCCCTCAGAAACCTCCATATTGAGGTAGCAGCACCCATATCACAGAAGCTTCCATAGAATCACAGCCTTAAACAATAATAACATCGTATGGTCTCGGGTGCCGGGTGCAGGCTCAGCGAGGGAACTCACCACTACCACCTTTCCAGACAGTGACCTAAATCTGGAAACACTTGGTCGGATTGGATACAACTAGGGAGGTGCGATCAGCACTTCACCCAGGCGGCCTCACCTGCAAAGCGAACAGAGGCCTTTTGAGGGATGGGATGGGAAGGGAAGATTAGGATGGAGACGCAAGGAAGAGGGAAGGAGGCGGCCGTGGCCTTACAGTAGGTACCATCCCGGCATTTGCCCGAAGACGAAGTGAGAAACCACTGAAAACCACTTCGAGGATGGCTGAGGTGGGAATATTTAACCCCCTCCACTCATTTGGACCACCCGAGGCTGAGCAGACCCCGTTCCAATCCTCATACCACTTTTCAAATTTCGTTGCAGAGCCGGCAATCGAACCCAGGACCTCTGAGGCGGCAGCTAAGCACGCTGACCGCTAAGCTACGGAGGCGACTATTAACGTCCGTTCTCCCTTTGAATTGTTCTGAGAAAAATCCATGCTATCCCTTTAAGAGAAACCCAAGTGTGTGTTCCATCAACACGCAAGGACCACTAAGTCAGGATGAATTTGAAGACAGTAAAACCCGAAACAATATGTCCAAGTATCTCCCATACTTTCAGAAGTATTGCGTAACAAACACGATTTAAATTTCAATTTACAACTACTTTTGAAGAAAGCATAATGCCCGTAGGAAGCTCAGTAATTTAGACACAACTTGTTTTCTACCGTCTGATGAGGGGGCGTCAAGGGACTGATCGGACACTTTGGAGGCAGATGACGGTCTAATGCGGCTATGGCTTGTTTATCAATGAACTCGTGAAGGATGGTTTCTCACAGGTCTTGCTTCTTCAGCAAGTCTTTGCTTCCGCAGACATAAAATGAAGGTAATTTATATTCGCCATAGGATTATAGAAGAAGAATCTTTCAGGAATTAGTCAATGGATACATGCTGTTCCCGTCACTATTTATAAAGGTTTCAGGTGCTTCTTCATTGATCACACTTGGATACCATATATTCGGTAGAAATAATCATTAAAACATGCAGATTTTAACATGGGTACGTTTCAAGGCTGGGGTCTCTCTGTGATTAGCGTGGACATGATGGTTTCCATGACAACAAGTGTGTTCGTCATTTAAGCCTCCTATATGGTTACCATGGCAACGCGTGTTCGTCATCTAGGCCTCCTATATGGTTACCATGGCAACGCGTGTTCGTCATCTAGGCATCCTATATGGTTACCGTGACAACGCGTGTTCGTCATCTAGGCCTCCTATATGGTTACCGTAGCAACCTGTGTTCGTCATCTAGGCATCCTATATGGTTACCATGGCAACGCGTGTTCGTCATCTAGGCCTCCTTTATGGTTACCGTGACAACGCGTGTTCGTCATCTAGGCATCCTATATGGTTACCATGGCAACGTGTGTTCGTCATCTAGGCATCCTATATGGTTACCATGGCAACGTGTGTTCGTCATCTAGGCATCCTATATGGTTACCATGGCAACGTGTGTTCGTCATCTAGGCATCCTATATGGTTACCGTGGCAACGTGTGTTCGTCATCTAGGCATCCTATATGGTTACCATGGCAACGTGTGTTCGTCATCTAGGCATCCTATATGGTTACCGTCACAACGTGTGTTCTTCATCTAGGCATCCTATATGGTTACCGTCACAACGTGTGTTCTTCATCTAGGCATCCTATATGGTTACCGTGGCAACGTGTGTTCGTCATCTAGGCATCCTATATGGTTACCGTCACAACGTGTGTTCTTCATCTAGCTAAGCTAAGCTAAGCTAAGCTACGGTGGATATGATTACATCATATATACAATACTTATTAAATTACAAATGTAAGTATAGCCAATTTTCATTTTATGAAAAAAAAATAGGCTTATTAGATCACCTTTTGTCCGTGTGTTTGTGCTTGTGTGTGTGTGCTTGTGTGTGTGTGAGAGAGGTGTGTTTGTGTGTCCCCCTAATGACTTCTAAACGGCTGCAGCGATTACAAGGAAACTCGGTAAGATCATAGCACCATTCTGGCCGACCCCGACCGTGCCATTCAAATTTTGTTGTGTCTCACCAATCCAACATGGTGGCTGTGCGAAATATTTCACCAACATTCAGTATCTCCGAAACTAATACCTATATCACCCTGGAATTGTGTACGGTGATAGAGGGCACTACTACAAGTTCACCTATGAGACTTTCAAAAACCTGATGACTACAAAAGCAACATGGCGGCCAAGCAAATTTGAGACTTTCAAATAGACTTTTCTCGCGAGTTAACTATCCAAACGTAATAGAACTTGGTACAGCAAATGTTTATACATAATGTAATGCACTGGAGTCTAATTTAGTTCAATTGTTTACATAACTTCAAAATGGCGGCAGTGCGAAATATTTCACTGGCATTCTATATCTCCGAAACTATTACAGATATCACCCTGACATTTTGTACAGTGATAAAGGGTACTGATGCAAGTTCCTCTATGTAACTTCATAAACCTGTAAAGTACAAAACGAGCATGGCGGCCAAGCGAAGTTGAAACATTTTAATAGCCTTTTCCCGTGATTTAACTCTCTGAGCGCAGTGAAATGTGGTACAGTAAATGATTTTACATATTGTAATGCACTGGCATCTAATTTAGTTCAATTGTTTACATAACCTCAAGATGGCGGCTGTGCGAATTTTTAAAATTAAGTTTTTATTTCTTGTGTCGTAATCATGCGATCGAAGTGAAAGTTTGAATAATGAATCTAGGCAATAGTTGTCCTTGAATGGTACATAACTCTATGGCCTATACATATAACAATTTAAAATGGCGAACATCCAAAATATTTAGACGATTCTCAATATCTATGAATCTTTTACAGCAATCAAACTGTTTTTTTAAATGTTCATAGAGGCTATGAACATATGTTCACCTATTGGACTTTCAGTAACCTGGTGAGCACAAATCCAACATGGCGGCGACGTGAAGTATAAATATTTAAATGGACGTTTCTCGCGAATAAACTATCCGAGTGCAGTGAAACGTTATACAAATGTTAATCCACTGGAACCTAATTTATTTCAATTGTTTGCATAATCACAAGATGGCAGCTGTGCGAAATTTTAAAATCTCGCTTTTACCTCTTGTGTTCTAATCATGCGATTGAAGTTTGAATACCACACGTACACAATAATCTTAATGTAATAGTACAAAAATAAATATCCAACCTGGCGACCATCTGAAATATTTAGATGGTTCTCAATATCTACGAATCTGTCACAACAATCAAATTGAAATTTTGTATGTTGATAGGGGCAATTAACATGAGTAGGATATATGAAAATAGGCTGTATAGTTCTTCACGGAACTACTTGTTAAATCTTGTGTTACGTGTCGCTCTTAATTACAGATATTACTGTTGCGTTGTTGTTTAAGCATGTGAACACTGTTCCTCACTGTAACGGAATATACTGTTGGCCGACTGAAAGTTAACAATCGTTTGAGCTTTAGGTTCGTTGCAACACAACCACACACCACCACCGCTCCTCTGAATTGTTCTACACGATCCTTCAAGTTAAGAATACTCTCTATGGGGCAATAACGAACCGTGCCCTCTCTAAACATCCCTGATGCCCGCGCCACTCCGCTGTACAACTCTAAGAGGTGGGAGTTACAGAAGCACTCCAGTCCTAGTAAATGCCATAACGAATGACCAGCGCCATAACAAGAAGAAACGGACCGATAATGGAGCACCCGCAGTTGTGATGGATCCCGGAACTGGAGATTAACATAGCTGACATGATGAATGGCGCAGCGTGAGCATATCCTCTCCATGGGAGTGGACATAGCTTTTATCTCATTACACCAACATTGCGTGGCCAAGTCAATACTGTTATGTTCCTGTGTAGGAAAGTAGTCTAAACAAACAAGCTAACTGATGCATGGCTCTGTCTCTCGTGAACCTTGTGTGCCATGGGTTTGATTCCCATCTCAGCCATCCTAAAGGTTACCGCATTTCTACTCGAGGCAACTGCTGGGATGCTGCCTCCTTCCCAATCCTAGTCTCATTTGCAAATACACACACTATTACAGATTCCACAATAACACCGGTTATCATACAGAAACCTATACTCACCGTGGACTATCCACGTTCGTTAAAACTAGCAGCAAGTCCGGAGATCACAAGTTCAAATTCCGGCAGCTATTCTGAGTGGGGTTTGTCCCCACTCCCTCCAGGCAAATGCTAGGATAGTTCCTTACTACACACCCAAATACACGAGGTTGGTGAACAAGCCCCTCAAATGTATTAACAACAACAACATATACTAACCCAACTGAATGACCGATTGTATTAATGAATCAACAACAACAACAACAAGAAATGAAAATGTTTATGAACAAATATCGCTACAGCATCTCAAGACTAATTGTTTATCATTCGCTGCCGCTGTTACTTGTCAACACGACATTAATGTTATATTGTCAACAGTATGCTTTTTAAGAAATATTTAATTTGTCTTTCAAAGATAGTTTTTTGTTAAATTTGATGGGTACAGTAGGCTATATTTCATTTATTATTTAATGTAATTTCATGAATGAGGTTCATCTTCCGTATTGATATGTTTTCTTTACAGGAAAAAAGAATCATTCGATTCAGACTGGCATTTCTTGTTAAATCGTATTTTTTGTGATTCATGACGTATAAAAATCACAAATATTGTCCTACCAATAAACCACGCAATACTTTATATTGACTATTAGTTTGTAAGCCCTCATGTTAGTGAAGCTGTGGTTTAACTGTTAACGGTGTGCGAAAACTCCTACTCGCAATGCATGAGCCCCCTTAAGAGTAGGGTGAAGATAATCCATGTTGCTTATCTCAATGACTAACGTTCCTAACGGAGCGTGTATCTCTTAAACGACATAGGCGAGGAGTTTGAAACTCGGAGGAAATCAATCAGCTTAAAAGTAAATAAATAAATAAAATAAATAGGTGTTCGACCGTTTTTTCATAAATCCAATTTGAGGGGCCTATGGGGAGGGGTGAAATTCTGGAAGAAAAACGTCCCCTAAGGAAGGCTTTTTGGATGTTCACTCTCATCGGCCAACCCAAACTATTAAAGTTAGAAGAATGATATTTTGGGGATATGTTTGTTGTGTGTCGAAAACGTCTACTAAGGAGGGATTTTTGGATATTCAGGTTCTAAAGGGGTGTTAATGGGGTTAAACCTGCAATTCATTGAATAACAATATGACACGACTATGACGCGAGCGAAGCGAGGCTAAAAATGAGATGATGTGTCTGTGTATTACTCAATCACGCAAGTACCACTGGCAAGATTTACATGAATTTTACATGGAAGTAGCTGATTTACCTGGTTAACAAATAGGTTACTTTTGATTTAAATACTTTGCACTGTTTAAGGCTGGCGACCATCTAAGAAATAGTAAACTTTTGATGCTATATACGAGGTTTAAAATTACATTTTCTATCCGAAAGGTATCTTCAACCGTTAGCGAGTAAAACCTAAATTTGTGCTATAAAACACGGTCAACGCCGAGCGGTGTAGTTGGACAAAATGTTCCATCCTTAATCTCCCTCTGCGCAGCACCTCGCCTATCCCCTGTTTTAACTGTCACCTTCACATTTTAATTTATATATGACGCGTAGCGAAGCACGGGTACAGCAGCTAGTCTACAATAAACTTGAACTATAATAATAATAATAATAATAATAATAATAATAATTATTATTATTATTATTATATCTTATGGCCTCGGTACCGGGTGCAAGTTTTGTTATTTGACACCCAGAGGGTAGCTTGCATGTCGAATTTCGTTGTTCCTTGAAGCACTACGAAAGTCAATGAGGTTAGATATCCAAGCTCCTTGAACACTATAGCGCTTTCTAGTTGAGAAATGTGGAACTCTGTGTTGACGGAAACTCCCGAGATTAATTTTGCCATTATGAACACGGCCTACTGAATTCAAATGGGTTCTTTAACATGCCAACATCGTATGACATGCGTGTCGTATTTTTACCGCCTTTCAAAAGTCACTTACCACGGCCAGGAGCGAACCTGCAAGCTTGGGGTTAGTAGACTGACACGCTATCCACTCACCCACCGTGGCAAGCTAACTTCAACTATAATTTCGTTGACTAGGTCTATTGTCTTGGACTTCCAAAACTCTAAGACCCCACATAGAACATATTCCGAGCTGGAGGAACATGTGTTTCTCACACATGTCGGTGGCTTCTCCCTGAGACTCCCTAATCCTAGCCTTTAACTAAACCTATTCTCCCACCTTGACATACTGTATAACAGAATCTCTCGAGTACATTCTTACACAGCAATTTTTTATTTTAAAGCTTCAGTATAATAAAATAATACATTATGCAACGAGCTTATAATGGCAGTAATTAATACATGAATTTATAAAAAGAGAGAAGCGAGTATCTTTATTACCATTATAGGCACACGACTGTTTATGTTCGATGATAATTATAACTTTATTATATGTTCCACCATAAATATTCCTAAATATTCATAAATATCTGTAGAGATTCGGTCGGTTGAATTCTTCTTGGAAATTGTGTGGGCTCAGCATTTGCTCTCTACCCAATAACGAATCCCAAAGCTTTGAAACATTGTTTATCCTGAAGTAGCACCAACAGATAGCGCACAGGTTCTATGTTGGACCATTTTTTAGCCTATTTTCAATTTTGAAAAAAATAGGCTTATGAGATCACCTTTTGTCCGTGTGTGTGTGCGTGTGTGTGTGTGTGTGTGTGTGATTCGTGTGTGTGTCCCCCCCTAATAAAATCTAAACGGCAGGAGCGATTTCAATGAAACTCGGAAAGTTCATAGTACTATTCCCGGCGACCTCGACCGTGCCCTTCAAATTTTGTTATGACTCACCAATCCAACATGGCGGATGTGCGAAATATTTCACCAGCATTCTATATCTCTGAAACTATTAGCGGTATCTCCCTAAAATTTTGTACGGAGATAAAGAGCACTACTGGAAGTCCATCTATAAGATTTTCAAAAACCGGTTAACTACAAAACGATCATGGCGGCCAAGCGAATTTGAACAATTTAAATAGACCTTTCTCGCGATTTAATGTTCCAAGCGCACTGAAACCAGGTACAGGAAATATTTATACACATTGTAAACGACTGGTATCTAATTTAGTTCAATTGTTTACATAACCTCAAGATGGCGGCAGTGCGAATTTTAAAATTAAGTTTTTATTTCTTGTGATGTAGTCATGCGATCGAAGTGAAAGTTTGAATAATGAACCTACGCAATAATTTTCCTTTAATGGTACATGACTCTATGGGCTATACATTTAACAATCCAACATGGCGACCATCCGAAATATTTAGACGATACTGAATATCTACGAATCTATTTTAGCAATCAAACTAAATTTTTTAATGTTCATAGGGGCTATGCACTTAAGTTCACCTATAGGACTTTAAATAACCTGGTGATCACAAATCCAACATGGCGGTGACGCGAATTATAAATAATCACATGGACGTTTCTCGCAATTTAACCATCCGCGTGCAGTGAAACTTGGTACAGTAAATCTTTATCCGAATGTTAATCCACTGGCATCTAATTTATTTCAATTGTTTCCTTAACCTCAAGATGGCAGCTGTGAATTTTTTTTAAATCTCCTTGTTTTTTCTTGTGTCCTAATTATGCGATTGAAGTTTGAATACTACACGTTCACAATAATCTGCATGTAACAGTGCATAACTCTAGGACCTACATATATAAAATCCAACATGGCGACCATCCGAAATATTTAGTCGGTTCTCAATATCTACGAATCTATTACAGCAATCAAACAGGAATTGTGTATGTTGATAGTGGCAATTAACATAAGTAGGATATATGAAAATAGGCTGTATAGTTCTTCACGGAACTACTTGTTTTTTGGCCAAATAACACAAAGTAGGATGTTACAAACGCCTTAAAATTAAAATGTATCGTATTATCAACCAGTTATTCTTCACACTCGATGCGTATAGAATGTCAACGGAAGGCAAATCAATGGAGTCCCAAATAGAACAGTCATGACATCTGGCGGTAAAGTTTCACATAAGAAATCCCTTTACTGAACCCAGAGTTGGATTATAATTTCCTTGGAACTAATGTCATACCTTTGCTTCCTCCATGAAGTTCTGGCGTGTTTATGTCAACAACAGCATTCACTAAAATTATCGGCGAAATCTTACGAATGTGTAGAAATTGGAGTTGCGGATATTAAGTTACTGTGCTATTTCTTTTGCAATATTGCCCAATTTGTTTACGCGTTTTAACTACAATGGTTGATCCAATATAGGCTTCATAGTCAACTTTCAAATCATGTAATTCATGTTCGATATGTTGAATTTTGAGTGCATGTGTGAAGCTATCCTTAGGTAATTGGTCAATCAATGAAAATATTGAACTCTGATTGGTTGGAGAAACTGTATCACAATGAAAAGTAGTACTTTAATGACCCTCATTATGATAAAAGTATTAATTTTAACGACGTAGAAGTGGCTCATTCACCTTAAATTTAAACTAGAAATAGGCCTATTTCTTATGAAGGCAAAGGCACTCATACTTTGTGATATTTTACAGTTTTAAACAGCGGTATTTTAAAAGCAACATGTAATATGTCTGCTATGCGAACAATCATTAAAGTTTCAAGGTGCCTCTGTGTCTTTATCAATCGGTATCTACCGTGTATTATTTGGCGAGAAGGATAACATAGTTGTAAGTGGTTGTTGGAAGGACACAGCTTTGCAGTCTAAATGCTGTGTAGCAGGAAATGCAGAGCGATCAGAGTTCCGGACGTCACAGCGTCATTCAGAAACTTGTGTGGCCCGTCAGGTCGTTAGAAACAGCGGAGAACTCGTTTGGGCACCCGTCACAAAGCCCCGCCAACTACTCCATATAGCGTGAGAAACAGCACGTGCTTTAAGTAGTTGGCCATGGAATAGTCCAAGTTCCCCTTTGTATGCAAACACTCCAGCAATATCTACCCAACACTTGCCGAGTAGGCTACCTTGCTCAGTAATCAGTAAACCTCCAACTCCTGTGGTTGGTCATGTAATTAATTTATTCATTTCCTTATAACAAAAGTTTGGTGCTTTTCGGTCGGTCAACACGAATATACCCAACCGAGCTGGGTTATACCCTAATCCTGAAAAAAAAACCATGAGATTAATAAGTACACTTGGATGACCAGTTTCGATCGTCAAGCCAACATCATCAGATCCATTACACTTAGGCTGAAAAATCTATGTTTGAAAATACAATATGTACAATTATTTAGTTGCAGTATTGGTAATGCAACTGTCAGGGTATGCTAAATGCAGTATATATGATGTTAGGTGGAATGCTAAAATGCTGATAGAAATCCGGAATTTGTGTGTTTGGAGTGACTATGTGTTTGTACTGTATAGTATAGGCCTAGGCTACTACTTAACTGGTTGGAAGTCTTCCGTTCTGTAGCTGCGAGTTGTATCAACTTCCCTCTTGGAGAAGTGACGGTCGACTGAAAAGCAGCATGCTTTTGTTTACTAAGGCAACACTGAAACATGGGTTCAAATTCCTCACTGTCATTTCCTTATTGTGAACGATTTCAAAGCGAGAGGTGTACAAGCATAGGAGGCCACTGTGCTAACTGGTAATAGCGGATCATGGTGGCAACTTGTTCGCAAACAGAGACTTGCAGACTTCACTGGACGCTGAATGGCAAATGAGTCTCAAATGAATATATTTATTAATTAATTAACTAAGTTTTGTATTTATTTATTTGGTCAACATAAAATCACGAGGGTGACGTAGAGAAGACGGGCAACAGTTGAGTGCGGTATGTGGTAGCTATGCTCGCTAAAGCGCAGCGTTAGGTCATGGGGCCAAGCTCTCTGCTTGGGTTCGAGCCCCACCGTCGCCGTCCTTGGAATGGTTTTCCGTGGTTTCCCCATTTTCAACTCCAGGCAAATACTGGGACGGTACCTTCTGCTAGGCCGCGGCTGCTTCCTTCTACATCCTTGTCCAGTTTCATTCACCATCATTCATTTCATCTTACATTAACTCCTCTCACGAGGTTGGTGACATCATCCCCGACCCGTTAGCAAATGGGAATAATAAGGGGTATGCAGTACGGCCAGAGGTGAGAAGTTTGAGGACAGATGAGTTGACTCTATTAAGGGGGCTTCGGTGGCGTAGTTGGTAGCATTCTGAGCTTCTATGCTCAAGATCATGGGCTGAAAACTGGCCAAAGTCATTGGATTTTTCGCTGAGCTTCCTTGTGGGTTCACAACCGGCCAAAGTCAACGGATTTTTTAAGAGCATTAAAAGTTCCTCAGCTTCGGAGGGGAAGTAAAGCTGGCGGCCCATGCCATACATTTCGCTATCGTTTTACCCTCCAGGGTTGGCTTTTCCCACGGACTAAGCGAGGGATCCCACCTCTACCACCACTGAGGGCAGTGTCCTGGAGCTTGAGACTCTGAGTCGGGAATACAACTCGGGTGTGTGACCAGCACTACGCCCAGGTGGCCTCACCAGCAAAGCGAACAGGGGCCTGATGAAGGGGATGGAAAGAGCGGGAGGGTTAGGCATGAAAGTAGGCAGGAGGCGCCCGTGGCCTTACAGTAGGAACCATCCCGGCATTTACCCGAAGACGAAGTGGGAAACCACGGAAAACCACTTCGAGGATGGCTGAGGTGGGAATCGAACCCCCTCTACTCATTTGGGCCACCCGAGGCTGAGGAGACCCCGTTCCAGCCCTCATACCACTTTTCAAATTCCGTGTCAGAGCCGGGAATCGAACCCAGGACTTCCTGGGCGGCAGCTAACCATGCTGACTGCTACGCTACGGAGGCGACATGTCATACATTTATGGCATGTAAAAGAACCTTCCACTTCCTACAATTGTGTCAAGCTAAATTTGTAGGTTAGATTTGGTTAACGCTCTATTAAGTTCCAACGTTCGTCGCCAGGTGCCAGTCACGGTGGCACCTAGTAGCCAAGTTCACAGCTAGGTGTAGTTGACGGTAACATTTGGTGGCAACAGTAGGAACTACTTGAAATTGAAATTGATCGTCTTCAGTCCTTACCTGATTTACAGAAAACACACACTAATACAGCCTTAACAACTAACACCGGTTATCAGACAGATTATACACACACCAAAGTACACGGGGCTACTCTATTAACTTGGTATACTACAGTATGACTTCATCAACGACCAATTAACTCCTGTATGGCCTATAGACAAGTTATCACACCTATGTTGGTGGCAAAGGGTATTTTTGTGCCTGTCGGTTCCACCATCGCCCCACTGTTCGGCGTGATTCATACAAGCCCCTGCGTACAGCAACACACAAAGCTCGTTATAGTGGGAATGTGGTGTTGGTAACCTAATCAATTGCCAAGGACACGTTATGGGAGAAGGGTGAGCTTCCCTGTGAGATAAGGGATGAAGGGATGAAGGGAGGACCACGTGAGTCTAATAACGGCTTATCTCACTTCCATATGTATGCACTCCAACCAGAGTGACTTCCTCTTTCGCGAGACCCGACTTCAATTTCCGGCCAAAGCGCCTCTGGTCATATTCACCCTGGCCATCACTTTTCTCAAGATGGAACCAGCGAAGAAATGAGGGTGTTTCAACGTATCAGATCTTAGGGAATGGAGCTGATAACCTAGATGTTCCTTCTTGAGACAGCAATCCGCGCCCGGACCTTGACCTCAACTGCACCTCACAAATTTTCAATGTCATCTGTTGTCAATGGAAACAATTGCGCGTGTGAGTGCAATGAACTCAGGACTATTGAACATAACTAACTAACTAACTGACAATATAACTAACTAACTAACTGTGGGGACGTGGTGGCTCAGCGGTCTAGCTGTATGCCTCTCACCAAGGCGGTCCGGGTTCGATTCCCGGTCAATGCATGTGAGATTTTCGAAGTGAAATGCCATGTCCTGTGGTTCGGATTCCACGTAAAAAGGAGGTCCCGTGGCTCATGATCTCAAGATTAACGGTCACGTTAAACTACAAGCTTCCTTCCCTTTTAACTAACTAACTAACAATATAACTAACTAATTAACTAACGAACTAATTAACTAACTAACTAGCAATATAACTAACTAACTAACGAACTAATTAACTAACTAACAATATAACTAACTAATTAACTAACGAACTAATTAACTAACTAACAATATAACTAACTAACTAACTAACTAATTAACTAACTAGCAATATAACTAACTAATTAACTAACGAACTAATTAACTAACTAACACTATAACTAACTAACTAACTAACAATCTAACTAACTAACTAACTAACTAATTAACTAACTAACCAGATATAACTAACTAATTAACTAACTAAATAACAATATAACTAACTAACTAACTAACTAATTAACTAACTAACCAGATATAACTAACTAATTAACTAACTAATTAACTAACTAAATAACAATATAACTAAGTAAATAAATAAATAATGTAAAAGAATAATAAATAACTAAATAAATAAGTAAATAGTCAAAGAGAAGAACAATTTTAGGAAGATCATAGGTCCTTAATTCCAAAATAACAAACAAGTTTTCTATAGGAACGACACCCAGTATGTATCGTCGGAGAGACTTTCAGATACAATCAGGAAATGGAGATTGATTTCAATAGACACATAGACCGAATTAATCCAGCCCAAATAACAAAGCAAACCTTTGACTCAATTTCCAAAAAGAAGATTAAACCTAATTGGTTGACGGTAGTGGAAAAGGACCTTCGAGGACTCCAGATTACTGAACTCATGTTAATGAACGGTGCAGCCAGACCGTGACCAAAGACAACACTAACAAGTTCCAAGCCAGAGTCAATATCAGAAGAAGAAAGCAAGAGGTCAGACAGAATGAGGAAGTATTGGGAGAAAATGAGAGCACGAGAAGTTACGTACTTTAAAGAGGGTGACTCGAAAAGAAGAAGAAGAAGAAGTAGATAAGTGTGTACGTAGGCCTGTCGTGTTGGGGTAGCGTGGCTGCCTCTAACCTGGAGGCCCCGGGTTTTATTTCCGGCTCCGTCAGGGTTTTTAAAAACTGACGTGAGGGCTTGAACGTGGGGCGCTGAGTTTCCTAAGGACAATTGAGTTGCTGTCTGACAGTTAGATGGCGCCCCGGTCACGAAAACCAAGATTAACGGCCGAGAGGACTCGATGCAATGACCTCGAGTCACCCCAATACCTGCAGGCCAAATGGCTGGGCAGCGGTCGCTTGGTGACCTAGGCCCTTCATGGGATGTAGTGTCAGGTGTTAAAGTTAGGCATATAACAATATATTTCGTTAGAGAGACACGCACTCTAAAAGGTTCATGTTTAAGCATCAGTGCACTCCCGAATGGAGCAGAAGAAATATCTACAGATCAGTCCGTAACTGGAGTAAGACTATAAACCCTGCAATGTATTATTAAAATTCCTGGTCATGTGTATTCCTTCCTCATTGAATCTGCCATCAAACAACAGTTGGACACCCTTGTTTATCTCCTAGGGAGACTATAACAAATGACTGTATCCCACTGAGCCTCGCCAATTCCGGCCTCCAAACAGCAGTTGGACACCCTTGTTTAGCTCCTAGGGAGACTATAACAAATGGCTGTATCCCACTGTGCTTGGCCAGTTCCGGCCACCAAACAGAAGTTGGAAACCCTTGTTTATCTCCTAGGGAGACTTTAACAAATGACTGTATCCCACTGAGCCTCGCCAATTCCGGCCTCCAAACAGCAGTTGGACACCCTTGTTTAACTCCTAGGGAGACTATAACAAATGGCTGTATCCCACTGTGCTTGGCCAGTTCCGGCCACCAAACAGCAGTTGGACACCCTTGTTTATCTCCTAGGGAGACTATAACAAATGACTGTATCCCACTGAGCCTCGCCAATTCCGGCCTCCAAACAGCAGTTGGACACCCTTGTTTAGCTCCTAGGGAGAATATAACAAATGGCTGTATCCCACTGTGCTTGTCCAGTTCCCGCCACAAACAGCAGTTGGACACCCTTGTTTACCTCCTAGGGAGACTGTAACAAATGGCTGTATCCCACTGTGCTTGGCCAGTTCCCGCCACCAAACAGCAGTTGGACACCCTTGTATATCTCCTAGGGACACTATAACAAATGGCTCTATCCCACTTTGCTTGGCCAGTTCCGGCCACCAAACAGCAGTTGGACGTCCCTGCTTGTAAAGTTTGCAACTCGGAATGCGTTGAAACGCTGCGGTGTGGAGCCAATTGATGGTTCTGTTCCGGTGATCTGTTCCTAGGAGGTGGAGGTCATTATGGGTCGATTACGTGAAGACGAGCGAGCGAACTCTGTCGGCAGTTTGGAGCTTCTCAACGTCTCCCAAGTGCAGACCATCGTCATATTAGCAACTTGCTGGATTCTACCGTACTAACTCGCTTCTATGCCCAAGGTCACGGGTTCAAACCCAGCTGAAGTCGTCGGTTATTTAAGAGCGTTAAAAATCCTTCAGTATGCCATCTTTCGGAGGGGAAATAAAGCCGGCGGTCCTATGTCATAGATTTATGGCATGTAAAAGAACCTTCCAATAATTACACTTGTGTGAAGCTAAATTATAAGTTAGATTTGACTAACGCTCTTAGGTTCCAACGTTCGTCACCAGGAGCCGTCTGCGGTGACATCTAGTAACCATGTTCAGTACTAATTGTCGTTGATGGTGGCGTTTGGTAGCCAAAGTAGGAACTACTTGAAATTATTGTCCGCAGTCCTTACTTGAATCAAAAACATGACACACACTAATACAGCCATCACAATTAACACCGGTTATCAGACAGATTCTACACACACCCAAAGTATACGGGGCTACATGACCGCGTTGTCGCAGCCCCTAAACTAAGGAACCAACCAACCTTCATTGAGAGGGCACAATAAAATAAATGAATGGCGCTAGGCTTGAGAAACTAGTTTAGGAAAGCTAGGATTGAAAGCGACCCAACAGCGGGTGGTCAGACAAGATTAAATGATTCAAAAGATAACCTCTACGGATTTCCCTCCAAGGGGTTGAAATGGATGTGCATAGGCAGGAGATGTAACTAGCTCACGTTTCCTCAGGGATGCTTCGAAAATAAGTTTCGTTTATTTCCCAAGGACCCTTTATTGCCAAACAGACATACACCATGGCATCATGAACTATACACCGTGTGACATAGTCGTCACCGACATTAATTCATTTATTTAAGGTATGGCGTTTAGTGCCGGGAGTGTTCGAGGACATGTTCGGCTCGCCAGAGGCTGTACCTGCTTCAAGCGGACGCCCATAGGGTGAGCAACAAGTTCCGTTCAATTTTAAGTACTTCCAACATTCGCTACCAGATGTCACTAACACCTAGTGGTGAACGTTGAAAACTTGATAGAGCGTTTCAACGAAATCGAACCTAGAATTTAGCTTCGCACAAATTTAGTTAGAGGAAGGATCTTTTACATGCCATAAATCTACGACATGGGACCGCCGGCTTTACTTCCCCTCCGAAGGAAGGCATACTGAAGGATTTTAACGCTCTTAAAAACGACTTCGGCCAGGTTTGAACACGCGATCTTGGGCACAGCAGTTCAGTATGCTACCAACTACGCCACCGAAGCACCAACATTGAGACACTGGATGTAGTTTGAAGGAACCACTTTGAGACATAGCGACATCATGATCATTAGGTCCCGTTTACATGGGTGTGTGATGGAGGTACGAGTGAGTGGACTAGTATTTACTTAGGAGGCGTCCATCGCCATTTGCCTAGGTAGGAAGTTGGGGAAGCACTTGTTCGTTGTTGTTGCCTCACGATGCTGGGAATTGAACTCAGAGCTCGAAGAAAGTGGACAAAAACAGGCCATTCTGCTCATTCACTTGGTCAGACGATGTCCTCTCGGAATTACTACCTTTCTCAACCTTTGTGTCTACACTAAGATTTTAAGAAAGTAAATTAGGACACTTGATATCGTTTGAGCTCAATTTGAAACCAAAATAGTACTACTTTACTTTCACTACTCGCCGTAAAGTAAAATATGATTATGTTATAAAAATGACCTTGATAGCCTGATTCCTCATCGAAGATGTAATTATAACTAGCATTACCCTTCGGGGCTTCGCCCGCGAATATTCTAGTTGTAAAGAGTACACTTACCAAAATCTCAATCATGAATGCTATGACTGATTTATCCTTGGTATGAATAATCAGACTTTATCAATTCAGCTACTGGTGCAGTGGTTAGGGGTTTGTCATTCCTTCATAGGTATATCAGAGCGAAGTTAGTTTTCTGGGAATATCACAGACACTGTTAATTTAAGGGCCTTTAAATGTGGTTTTCGGAGATCCTTTATAGTCGGATGAAAAAGACCTTTCGTACCACACTCACACGTGAAAATTGCGTGAAAAAATTCTAGAGTGCCTCTTGACCCCCTTAAGCGCATTATACTGTATGTACTGATGCATTTTACAGCTTAATTTGGTTCCGTGATAACGTTATAACCATCTGGAAACTTTCACAGTAATGTAATAATTGGATTTGCATTGCGTCTTACAGAAATAGATGGACCTGTGAGATTCTGTTACCATGGTTACCGTGTTGCATTCTTTCGTTATTTCATTGTAAATATACATGTTTTAAGGTATTTATTTAATTGTGAGGCGTTTAAAGAGTAAGTGAGTGCGTTTCGCTTACGCATTGGGTTGTGCTGAACCTGTAGGTACCCCATATGTGTAGGTTGGTGTTAATGGGACCTTAGCAGAATAATATAGGGAGGGATAATATGTATATAACCATAAGTCAGTATATATTGTACTTGTACCGGTTTTTGACCTTCCTCAGAGTAATTGAGGACATGGAAAGGTGCACGAACTCACACTTCATATACATTTACCATAACAGAGGATATAGAATGACATAAAAATGACCATGATAGCCGGATATCTTATTAACACAACAGATACATTTTTCAACATTTGGTAATAACTTCTCTACGTTACCTAGCAAATGCACATCATGCATTTTTATAACCTATCTGATTCAACAAACAGTACATATTTTCACATACACATCTCCTCATTTCTGGGCTGTTTGTCAAGACAACATTTTATGCTTAATCTACAAACTTTATTGTAATAGATCTGTTTTTATTTTATTATTTTATTTTTTTATTTTCTTTGGAAACTTTACTCAACATAAACCAGCTGAAGATGTTCACAATGTGACTGAAACTAGTACTGTTTTACTTTAGGTAAAAATAAATAGTTTATAAATAACAGAGGATGTTATCAAAAATTCAAAAAAAAAACTTCGTCCAAAAGCTCACACATTAAAATTAAAAGAAAAAAACAACAAGAAAACAGATCTGTTACAAAATATGTCAAGTAAGAATAATATGAAAAAAAAAATAGTCTTGATAGAAACAGCGTGGAATAGAAGAGAAACTATATCAGTGGAAATAGCGAGGTTATAACTGATAGTTAGGTTTGTGTTTGCAAAGTAATGGATCAATAATGGAAGGAAAAGGTTGGAATAAGTGTTACGCGCTAATGTTATGAATGGGCAAGGAAGAGGAGTGGGCAGACCGATTCAACAAGTAGCGCTTTTGTTGTTGTTGTTTCATTCGAGCGGCTTGGACATCATGGGCAGTTAGCTCCGTGCATACAATTTGTGTGATAACCTGTGTTATTACAGTGTCTCTAGTAGTGTGAGTACTTGCAATTCAGGTTCGGTATGGATTATGAAGGAAGAGGCCATGGCCTTAAGCTAGGAACCATCCCAGCATCTTCCTAGAGTAGAAGTGGTAAACCACGGGAAACCACTCCAAGTTTTGTCTCACGAGGCTGAGTGTACCCCAATCCAACTTTTAGGCCAGAATACAATTTCTTGGGAAAGTCGCGAATCCAACCCGGTTCTTCAAGACGACAAATAATAATAATAATGTTATTGGTTTTACGTCCCTTTTAACTACACTGGCTTTTAGAGACGCCGGGGTGCCGGAATTTTGCCCCGAAGGGGATCTTTAACGTGCCAGTAAATGTACTGACACGGTTCCCTCGCATTTGCGCACCCTCAAATGCCAGCTGACTGCGCCAGGTTTCGAACCTGTAACCTTGGGCTCAGCAAGCTTCAAGACGACAGTTAAGAATTTTATCCACTACACCACGAGGTGGTCTCAACGAATAGCAGGTCGACAATTGTCATGAAAGTGCCTGCAGTTGTCGTTAATTTGCTGATCCTTGCATCCAGTTACTTGCGACATGCTTAGTGCTATAAATAAATAAATAAATAAATGAATAATGAAATAAATAAATAAATAAATGTATAGATATTTAAATAAATAAGATAGATAAATTAATAATTAAATAAATAAGTATCGTAGATAGATAAATGAATAATTCAGTAAATAAATTAATAAATTAATAAACAGAAAGGTTGTAATTTAACGTGGCCGTTAATCTGGCGATCATGAGACACGTGGAATTTGAACCACAGGACATGGCATTTCACTTCGAAAGTCTCACATGCATTGCCCAGGAGTCGAATGCGGTCCATCTAGGTGAGAGGCAAACAGCAAATAATTAAAGAAGATAGATAGGCAAAGAAATAAATAAAAAGATAGAGAGATAGATGGATAAATGAATAATTAAATAAATAATGCAACCTAACGGACTCGACAAACAAGGAAATCATGAGAGAGCCAAGAAAATGGAGCTTGCATTCCACCTTAAAAAAAAACACATACAACAGAACAGCGATTTCTATTAGGACTAAACTACGACATATCAAACAGTAATTCCTCCAGAGTGCCTGTATGCATCGGAATGCCAGGACTAACAACTAAAAAAAAAAAACATTGAAGAAATGGAACGAAAAATATTAGGAAAAATTCTTGGACCAAAAAAAAAAAACATAGGCTGACACATACCGGTAACAAAGAAGTATATAACCATGCAGTAGAATCTCAGATATTCGCCTCCGTAGCGTAGAGGTCAGCATGGTTAGCTGCCGCCTCGGAGGTCCTGGGTTCGATTCTCGGCTCTGCCACGAAATTTGAAAAAGTGGTATGAGGACTGGAACGGGGTCTACTCAGCCTCGGGTGTTCCAAGTGAGTAGAGGGGGTTCGATTCCCACCTCAGCCATCCTCGAAGTGGTTTTCCGTGGTTTCCCACTTCGTCTTCGGGCAAATGCCGGGTTGGTCCCTTCTTCAAGGCCACGGCCGCCTCCTTCCCTCTTCCTTGCCTATCCATCCGGACCTTCCATTACCTTCCCTCATGAGGCCCCTGTTCGCTTTGCAGGTGAGGCCGCCTGGGCGAGTGCCAATCACACCTCACCAGTTGTATCCTCTCCGATTAGATGTTCACAGCTCTAGGACACTGCCCGTAGAGGCGGTAGTGGTGAGTTCCCTCGCTGAGTCCGTTGGTTCCACCAACCTGGAGGGTAAACGACTAAGTAAAAGAAGAAAAGAAGAATCTCAGATACCATACAAAAACAAAGGGTTAAATTCTTTGGACATGTTTCAAGAATGCCTGACGACTAAGGAAATTAACCACTTCAACAAGCCCAATAGTAAAGGAAACGCTTATGAAAAATGGTTTGCAAACATCCAGAAGGATCTACAAGAAATGAAGACATCCGCAACAGAACCACTTTCAGAAATAAGATGCACACATTTGAGGGGTTCCTAGAGCCAGAAACAGCGACCAGAAGAAACAACATTGGACAGCTCAAAAGAAGGAAGCTGTGAGCAAGATAATGGAGGAACACTGGTACCAAAGGGAACTGAAATCACGGAGAGTTATTTACGTGGTCCTTGGTTGGCCCACATCCATTATGGTGATGGAATAAACAAATAAAATAAAATATATAAAATTAATAAATAAATTAACAATAAAACAAGAAGTTCCGTGACGAACTAAAGAGCCTACTTTTCATGCCAATGATTATTCTACAGTATATGAACCTATCTAGAATAATGACGAAATTAAGTTGGTAATAACGAAAAGTCTAATTAGTTCGAAATGTAGCCTAATAGAGCACTACAGTTGGCAGCCCTGGTGACTGAATATTTTCTTAGTTCCATCTCTTAAGGTCCTGAATAAAAAATTTGGTTGAAGTCCAATGGACGTTACATGCAGTTGGACATCGGATCTATCAGCACGCGTAAACGCATTTTGGCAACAATATCATGCGTGTGCTGGTCAGAAATAATCTGAAATATTATGATATTTTGTTGTGCCAATTTTGGATGAAATCCATTTGTTAGTATAGCGGTTACATGTATTTAAAAATTAGTCCTATCAGCAGGCTTAGAATCATGTTGGTAGAACTGACATATACAAGTTAGTCCAAATTAATCTAAAATGTCAGGTACTATGCGGGTGAAGAGTTTAAAGCTGTCGGCTTGCATACTTTCTGATGTATTGGTATTTGGATAAAAAAAATAGAGAGAGCAATTATTAACAGTTGGCAGCCCTGGTGGCTCTTAGGAATACGCTCTGTCATATCTGTTTATGTACACATATTACATACAAAATTTGGTTGATATCCAATTAGATATATGGAAGTTATATGCATATAAAAATTGGACCTATCAGAAGGCTTAAAATTATTTTGACAACACTGTCATGTATGGCCTTCTGGAAATTAAACTGAAATAGTATTATCTACATGTGTGCTAATTTTGGAATATATCCCATGCATACCTTCCAAGATATCCAACATGGAGCTCAAATTTCAAGTGCATTTTTTCAGCAGTTGGTAGCACTGACATCATTTTCCAATATGGGCTTGAGATATTCCGGTATACATCTTCACTCATAATAAATTTGGTTTTGATTGCTGTAGCCGTTTAGGAGTTGATAGGGGACACACACACACACACACACACAGCCAGACAGACAGAAGGACAGATAGACAGACAGTCACACATTTTCCCGGATCGATCTCATAAGACTACTTTTTCATCATTTTTGTAAAATGTGAAAAGTAGGCTAAAAAATATAGCCTATATATTGATAAATAAGCAGAGTACAAAATGTACACATTCGAATCTCTGCGTCAGCAACTGTTTGTTTTCTTGAACTTCTGCGCCAGTGACTGTTTGTTGTCGTATAACTTCTGCGCCAGCAACCCTCTGTTGTCGTGTAACTTCTGCACCAGCAACCCTCTGTTGTCGTGTAACTTTTGCGCCAGAAACTGTTTCTTGTCATGTTACTTCTGCGCCAGCAACCCTCTGTTGTCGTGTAACTTTTGCGCCAGCAACCCTTTGTTGTCGTTTAACTTCAGCGCCAGCAACTGTTTGTTGTCGTGTTACTTCTGCGCCAGCAACCCTTTGTTGTTGTTTAACTTCTGCGCCAGCAAACCTTTGTTGACGTGTAACCATTGTGCCAGCAACCCTCTGTTGTCTTGTAACTTCTGTGCCTGTAACTGTTTGTTGTTGTGTATCTCTTGCGCCAGCAACCCTCTGTTGTCGTGTAACTTCTGCGCCAGCAACCCTCTGTTGTCGTGTATCTTTTGCGCCAACAACCCTCTTTTGTCGTGTAACTTCTGCGCCAGCAACTGTTTGTTGTGTTACTTCTGCGCCAGTAACCCTCTGTTGTCGTGTAACTTTTGCGCCAGCAACCCTCTGTTGTCGTGTAACTTTTGCGCCAGCAACCCTTTGTTGTCGTT
Organism: Meconema thalassinum; assembly: GCA_946902985.2. Lineage (NCBI taxonomy): Eukaryota > Metazoa > Arthropoda > Insecta > Orthoptera > Tettigoniidae > Meconema > Meconema thalassinum. The sequence goes on from OY714911.1 coordinate 24,648,062, forward strand.
TAACTTCAGCGCCAGCAACTGTTTGTTGTCGTGTTACTTCTGCGCCAGCAACCCTTTGTTGTTGTTTAACTTCTGCGCCAGCAACCCTTTGTTGACGTGTAACCATTGTGCCAGCAACCCTCTGTTGTCTTGTAACTTCTGTGCCTGTAACTGTTTGTTGTTGTGTATCTCTTGCGCCAGCAACCCTCTGTTGTCGTGTAACTTCTGCGCCAGCAACCCTCTGTTGTCGTGTATCTTTTGCGCCAACAACCCTCTTTTGTCGTGTAACTTCTGCGCCAGCAACTGTTTGTTGTGTTACTTCTGCGCCAGTAACCCTCTGTTGTCGTGTAACTTTTGCGCCAGCAACCCTCTGTTGTCGTGTAACTTTTGCGCCAGCAACCCTCTGTTGTCGTGTAACTTCTGCGCCAGTAACTGTTTGTTGTGTTACTTCTGCGCCAGTAACCCTCTGTTGTCGTGTAACTTTTGCGCCAGCAACCCTCTGTTGTCGTGTATCTTTTGCGCCAACAACCCTCTTTTGTCGTGTAACTTCTGCGCCAGCAACTGTTTGTTGTGTTACTTCTGCGCCAGTAACCCTCTGTTGTCGTGTAACTTTTGCGCCAGCAACCCTCTGTTGTCGTGTAACTTTTGCGCCAGCAACCCTCTGTTGTCGTGTAACTTTTGCGCCAGCAACCCTCTGTTGTCGTGTAACTTCTGCGCCAGTAACTGTTTGTTGTCGTGTATCTCATGCGCCAGCAACTGTTTGTTGTCGTGTAACTTTTGCGCCAGCTACTGTTTGTCGTCTTGTAACTTCTGCGCCAGTAACTGTTTGTTGTCGTGTAACTCCTGCGCCTATGCGGTCCGGACACAACATTTTCGTTACATCTGCAATGTCTAAGAGTTTGTGAGTCACCCTGTATTCCTCCCTGGCAGTATAATATCCTCGCATGACCGGAACTCAATGCGAATAACTTATAAGGCTTTTGTTTGTTTAGCCCGGGAAACTTTGTGTATTAATCTCATCTAATGCAATATTGGCTTCATTACACGACTTACCAAATTTTATAAGGGATGTATTATGGAGCTGGAAGGGGTGATGCTAATTATATCCCCCGCAGCACTCTGACGAATTAAATCTCAGTAAATAGGGGGTTTTAGTTTCTGGCGGGTTATTTCAGGCCAGCTCATTAGCGTCATGTCCACAATTAGGGCTGCTTTGTTCTCACGTGACTTCACCTCATTGCACCCCACAAGTCACGTGACAGTCGATCGCGTGCAGTCGACGTCTTAAATCGATTGAATCCAAACAAAATATAAACTTGAAATAACCCAGAAAATGGAGGCTTATCTCGTACTTGTGGCCAGTAATCTCCATAAGGGGGGTGAACGCACTTCCTCCAACATCACAAGAATGTGTTCTGGGCTATTAACATATCTCGGAATGCTTCCTTGGCGCGGAGATTTGATAAAGCCACGGTAATAAAAGGGAAGATTGTGGCTATTTGGTTGGGACATGCACTTCAATATGCTGAGAGGAATAAAAACACAGTTCATAAAGCAGAGTTTATCTCCACGAGTCGTAGCGAGATATCAGTTGCTTTACACATTTGATGGTGATCTGTTTTATGTTCCTGTCTCACGCCTGGAGGTCATGCGTTTGAAGCCCAGCAAGTCTAATGTCTATTCGCCGAGTCGAGACAGTGCAGGTAAATAATTTCACATGATCACCTGGTTGCCCGGACAGGGAAATACGCCCAGTTCACGTGATCGGCTCAGCCCAACGGGGGTAGCCAAGATGAACAGAGATAGTTTATTCATTCATTCATTCATTCATTCATTCATTCATTCATTCATTCATTCATTCATTCATTCATTCGTTTATTTGCAATAGGGGGTGTGTCCCTCGGGGACAAATTAGATATACATAACAAATAATAGTAGTCTAATAATAATATCGTATGGGCTCGAGTGCCGAGTGCAAGCTTTGTAATTTGACACCCAGAGGGTAGCTTGCATGTCGAATTTCGTTGTTCCTTGAATCACTATGAAAGTCAAGGAGGTTACATATCTAAGCTCCTTGAACATTATAGCGCTTTCTAGTAGAGAAATGAGGAACTTTGTTTTGGCGGAAACTCCCGAGAATAATTTTGCCATTATGAACACGGCCCACTGAATTCAAATGGGTTCTTTGACATGCCAACATCGTATGACAAGCGTGTCGTATTTTTTCCGCCTTTCAAAAAAAAAAACACTTACAACGGCCAGGAGCGAACCTGCAATCTTGGGGTTAGTAGACCGACACGCTATCCACTCACCCACCGTGGCAAGCTCATAACAAATAAATAATTGTACATAACAATTCACTAACAATTAAACTGGAGTATTTACACAAATAGTCAGTCTTTTCTTAAACACACCTATATGTTTGGGAAAAGGCTCTAAGACTGCGGCAGGTAGAGAGTTCCAATTATCAATGGCACGGTTTACGAAAGAATATTTACCATAATTTGTTCGCTGTGGTCGGCCCTTAACTTTGAAAGGATGATCGCTCCTACCCATGTAAGTAGGCTTTTCCATACGTTTGCTAAGCTCACCCCATGCTGGTTGATTTGTATACGTGTTGTACATAGCGCAGAGTGTAGATTTCATCCTCCTAACCTCAAGTGATTCCCACCCGAGTTTCTTTAACATACGGCTCACACTGCTCCTGGGATTAAAATCACTGAGCGGCATTTCTTTGTACCATTTCCAACTCATTTATGAACCCTACTTGATATGGATCCCAAACCGCCGAGGCGTATTCCGGAATAGGTCTTACAAGTGATAAATATCCTAATTCTTTAGCAGAGGTACTACTTCCTTTTAATACCCTGATTACAAAGTGCAGGGATTTGTAAGCTTTAGAAACTACACATCCTATATGCCTACTCCATTTCATATCATTTCTTACAAGAACGCCCAAATATTTGCAAGAATATTCTTCTATAAGTATTTCCGAGCCAATGTTATATTGAAAATCTTGCCTTGGCACTTTCCCTATTTTTATTAGACTACATTTTCTTGTGTTTATTTTCATTTTATTTTCAATCGCCCACTTATAGACCAGGTTCAGGACATCTTGAAGTACTGCATTGTCTTGTGAGTCATGCATCTTTCGACATATTAAACAATCATCCGCAAACAATCGACAGTCACTGCGAATCCCATTTGGTAAGTCATTTATAAATGCCAAAAATAACAAAGTTCCGATTACGCTGCCCTGAGGGATACCCGACGTTACAGTAATTTCATCCGAGAATCGGCCTTCAACTTTCACTTTCTGGGAACGACCCGTCAAAAATTCTTGGATCCATAAAATTACTCATCTATCAATCTTCGTCGAAGCTAATTTAAGGAGTAGCATGTCTTGTGGCACGACATCAAATGCCTTCGCAAAATCTATAACTACGGCGTCGACTGAAACTCCATCGTCTAACGATTCGCTAATATCTTGAAAAAGTGATAGCATCTGACTCTCGCATGAGTAACCTTTCCGAAATCCATGTTGCCTATCATTAAACCATGATAATGTTTCCCACTGTTCCCTGAAGTAGTCGCAAATGAGATGCTCCATCTGTTTACAAACGACGGACGTAAGACTAACCGGCCTGTAGTTGCCCAATTCAAGTCTGCTCCCTCCCTTAAATATTGGGACCACCGTAGCTCTTTTCCAGTCATCCGGGATTTGCGCATTGTTTATGGACACATTAAACATCACCTCTAAGTATCGTGCCACGGCCCTACCTCCTTGTTTAAGTACTTCACTAACAATATTATCAGGACCCTTCGATATATTGCAACGTAATTTTTGTATTAGCTTTACAATTGCTGACTGGTTTATTTGGAGAAGAGGAGCCCCTGATTCACCGTTAAGGTCCAACACACAGCTATTGGATTTATTGAACACACTACCATAAAAGACATTTAATTCATTAGCAATGGCCTGCTTCTCAGTAATTAATTTACCGTCACCGGACATTATCATCGACAAATTATTTGAATTTCCCTTTCTTTTCCTAACATAACTGTATTTTTTTCCACCCATCGGCTCCCGAACCAAGTAAACCTTGCATATAATTGTCATGAACAGTCCTCTTTTTTAAGACGAGCTCTCTTGAAATGGACTTAAATTTCAAAATATATTTGTCACTATCATGTCTTTTATTGTATAATTTCCTAATTTTCCGTTAAGACTCCTGATTTCCCTTGTGTAATACTCAGGATCTGGGTTTTGTTTCAGTAATTTAAATGGAACAAATCTATCAATAGCGCTATTTAAAATTTTCAAAAAGTTAGTCCACAGGATATTAATGTGATTTCCTTCCGATGCCGTAGAGACCAGCAATGTACTGTGGCTCTGTATTTAGCCAAATTCATCTAAAAATCGACTTTTCTCCCTTCTTTTCGCATTCGTCGTATTGTTTGCAAATACCTACGTCTGCATACAACTGTTTCGTCCCTCTCCATGAGCATACTATCTCGTCCTCGTCGAACATTTTCGAAATTTAATTCCTTCAATAAATTATAAAATGTCATTCGTCAAAAATCCCGCAAATATGTGCCTCCATTCACAGCGATAAGTACTTTATCGATCGTAGGCAGCTCATTACGAAAACAGAAATGGTGAGTCTCTCTTCTTATGGCATTCGTATCAAACTCATCAAACATTTCCACAATCTTTGCCCTTGGATTCTCTTTCTTGGTCGACTGTAAACTGTGGGTAGCTTTATATTCTCGAACTATTCGATACACAGAAATGTCACTAAAGCCCGTGGAATGAGCTGCTTTCCTTACTACGGCAGAAATTAGTGCAGTGGGATGCGTTTCTAACTCGAGCTTATACGTGTCTAGCACCATATGCTTATCAGATGTACTCAGCGCTTTTCGCTAAAGCTGCTTCTTTGGTGGAGTAATAACACTCGCATTGTCTGCGACGGAACATCAACGTACACACGAACGAAAATAATTGTTGCCTATCGCAAGCAGTTAAGAACTAATTAATTAAATACAAAAACTAACAATAAATAACAAAATCATTACTCCGAATAAAAATATAACTCGCACTCGCCCGCTTCCCCTGTAAGCTTACTGTACGTTCAACAGGCACAACTCTACGCGCCCCTTGCGGGCAGTCCTGCATTCACGCGCACAGCTGTGTTTACTTCCACTGTCTCGACTTGGCGAACATACTTTAGTGTGAATACTGCACTCAACCTCATGAGGACAACTCAGCAGCTGATTGCTTACAAACCTACAGCTCAGTAATTTGGATCTCCTATGGTTTACGAACTTGAAAGTCGATATTCACTCTCAACTCCTGATATGTATACACCATCTTTGCTTTAGGTATGCAGCGACTCGATATACTTTATATGAGAAAGCAACAAATTCAGTCACTCGAAGGTTTAGCCGTTAGACTCGATCGTCCTGCTGCGCACATAAAAAGGGATGTTGCCGACACGTCTCTAGTTTAGACTCTATAATGTTTTCAAGATATTCCTAGACAGTCTAACTTACTGAGCTAGATACAGTAGGCCTATGTACCAATGAGTCCTCTTTATAATGAAAATAAAATAAAATATTTATTGCCGCTAATAGCCAAAGGAATGATACAGACAAAATGAAACATACATAGGAACAAACTATTCATTACAACAGAAGGACGTCAAGTCTATATGTACAGTACATCGCATGATACCTTTCGCAACGTTCACATACACAGTCTGCGTCTGGCTGGTGAAACTTCTTTAACTTGCACAGCTTATGGTGAAAGCCATGTATGGCAAAGCGTGTAACAGTATGTCTTAGTTCGTAGCCTCCCCGTTTCCAATCATTGCGTCAGTGATGTAGAAATCCCACCATATGTCTCTCTTCTTCGATTTCAGGTTCTCCATGAGTTGCACGTATGCTGGTGTAGACGGTAGCGACAGTTGGAGGCGGAGCTCTTCCACATAATATAATTCACGTGTTAATTCATAGACTAGTCTTGAAAGTGTGTATTTTGAAACACACAGAACCTTCTTTAAGAAAGTCGCTTTTAGTTTTTTCAACTTTTCCAGGTGTTTCAATTTGAGGTGTGTCCAGATATTCTCTAATCCATATGTTACAACGGGTGTAACCTTGAGCTGGAAGAGTTTCAAGGCTGTTTTGACGGAGAGTTTTCTCATCTGTCTGATATCATTTATGGCCCTCGTCTTTATGCGCAATAGGTCTATTAGGGTGTCTTGAACTCGTTAAATATTACGTACATCCTTCCGGCATAGCATTTTCCCCATCTTGTTGATTATCCTCCATTTTTAGCTATTTTCATTTTTTAAAATAGGCTTATGAGATCACCTTTTGTGTGTGTGTGTGTCCCTAATAACTTCTAAACGGCTGGAGCGATTTCAATGAAACTCGGTAAGTTCATAGCACTATTCTGGACGACCCCGACCGTGCCCTTCAAATTTTGTTACGTATCACCAATCCAACATGGCGGCTGTGCGAAATATTTCACCAGCATTCAATATCTCCGAAACTATTCCTGATATCATCCTGGAATTTTCTAAGATGATAAAGGAAACTACTAGAAGTTCACCTATGTGAGTTTTGAAAAACTGGTAACTACAAAACCAACATGGCGGCCACGCGAATTTGCGAATTTTAAATAGACATTTCTCGCGATTCAACCAACCAAACGCAATACAACTTGGTACAGTATATGTTTATACACATTGCAATGTACCGACATCTAAGTTGTGTACATAACAACAAATAACTTCTAAACGGCTGGAGCGATTTCAATGAAACTCGGTAAGTTCATAGCACTATTCTGGACGACGCCGACCGTGCCCTTCAAATTTTGTTACGTATCACCAATCCAACATGGCGGATGTGCGAAATATTTCACCGCTATTCTATATCTCTGAAACTATTAGCGGTATCACCTTGAAATTTTGTACGGAGATAAAGGGCACTACTGGAATTTTATCTATAAGACTTTCAAAAACCGGTTAACTACAAAACGAACATGGCGGTCAAGCGAATTTGAAAATTTTAAATTTTAAATAGACCTTTCTCGCGATTTAATGTTCCAAACACAATGAAATCTGGTACAGGAAATGTTTATATACATTGTAATACACTGGTATGTAATTTAGTTCAACCTCAAGATGGTGGCTTTGCGAATTTTAAAATTAAATTTTTATTTCTTGTGTCGTAATCATGCGATCGATATGAAAGTTTGAATAATGAACCTACGCAATAATTTTCCTTTAATGGCACATGACTCTATGGCCTATACATTAACAATCCAACATGGCGACCATCCGAAATATTTAGACGGCTCTGAATATCTACGAATCTATTATAGCAATCAAACTGAATTTTTTAATGTTCATAGGGGCTGTGAACTTAAGTTCTATAGGACTTTAAATAACCTGGTGATCACAAATCCAACATGGCGGCGACGCGAATTATAAATATTTACATGGACTTTTCTCGCAATTTAACCATCCGAGTGCAGTGAAACTTGGTACAGTAAATTCTTATACGAATGTTAATCCACTGGCATCTAATTTATTTCAATTGTTTCCATAACCACAAGATGGCAGCTGTGCAAAATTTTAAAATCTCCTTGTTACTTCTTGTGTCCTGATCATGCGGTTGAAGTTTGAATGCTACACGTACACAATAATCTTCATGTACCAGTACATAACTCTAGGACCTACATATATAAAATCCAACATGGCGACCATCCGAAATATTTAGTCGGTTCTCAATATCTACGAATCTATTATAGCAATCAACCCGAAATGTGGTATGTTGATAGTGGCATTTAACATAAGTAGGTTATATGAAAATAGGCTGTATAGTTCTTCACGTAACTAGCCTACTTGTTTTATTCATTGCCCGGCTTCGTTTGTTGTGTTGTTACCTTCTTATTGCCTGATGGTGTCCAGAGCCTAGGCACTTCGAGACTTCATATCAGATCGCCTGAATACGGATAAATCTAGCTGGAGGAGAGATTTTAAGTCCCCTCGTTTAAGTTGAAGTATGAATTTGAAAACTCCAGGTGAAGACAACAACTAATGCATAGAGGTCGGTTCCTCAGTTTAGGGGCTGCGACAACGCGGCCATGTAGCCCCGTGTACTTTGGGTGTGTGTAGAATCTGTCTGATAACCGGTGTTAATTGTGATGGCTGTATTCGTGTGTGTTATCTGTTAATAATTCAAGTAAGTACTGAGACATTCAATTTTGCAGTAATTCATACTTTTGCTACCAAACATCACCGTCAACGACAAATATTTCTGAACTTGGTTACTAGATGCCACCGCTGTCGGCTTCTGGCGACGAACGTTGGAACCTAATGAGATCATCTCAACATTAGCTTGTCAATTTGCTGTCCTTAGAGACAACTAACTACCATACTGTAAAATCCCATGGCCAAACTCTGGAATCACAGCGCCCCTGTCAGCTCTCGGCTCTTTATCCAAGAAGCTTTTTGTCTCTGATCGCTTCATTGAGGTCATCATCACTCTGAACTCTCGACACTCTTGTAATGACTGACACTTATCTGTGAACTCTATCCCGATTTGAAATACCGTATGTTAACAAGGTAGGCAACTGTTCAACTAAGCAGCAAGTGTATCCCAGCTCATATTGTGTAAGAAATTGCGCTGATTGGTGGACTGGAATAATATATTACCAATAAGTTCAACTGTTGAACAATGCAGCAAGCAAGGGACACGCTCGTAATGCACACTAATTGCAGGCCTCGAGTAGATTTACTACCAGGACATTCGAGAACAAAGCGCGCAACGGTGAGACAATTAACTACAAGAGAAAGACATGGAACAAAGGGGACATTATTTCAAATCCAGTGGGGATCTACTCTTGTTATCAGACCCGAGGGAGAACTTGACGAGGTTCTCATTAACATGGAATATCACAGCACGAAATAAATCGACATTGATCAGAGCAACGCCTACTTGCAGCATGTGGAGAATTACATTAAATTAGAGTTACATATCGCCTCCAGGGACGTAGGTGACCTGAATTAGAGCCGTTGACTTCACTAACCAGGCGTCCCGAGTTGGAGTTTGCGTGTGGTAGGGTGGTCAGTTCCTTTCCACTCCTCCTACTGCCATAGCATCCGGCAGGTTCCCATTTTGCATCACGAGGCTGGGAGACCCCGTACCAGACCATTGGCAGAGCCGGAGATCGAACCCGGTACCTCGGGGGGTGACAGCCAACGATGCTAGCCACTGTGTCACAAGGTGCTCTTATGTGGGGAGTACGGTACATTAAATGAAAACTAACAACAGAATATCCTCGTGACTCTACAGCCCCATGGTCTACCAAGCGACGGCTGCTCAGTCATATGACCTGAGTTTAGTTAGTTTTTTTAGCCTACTTTTCACATTTTGCAAAAATGAAGAAAAAGTAGACTTATGATATAGATCCGGGAAAATGTGTGTGTGTCTGTCTGTCTGTTCTTCTGTCTGTCTGTCCTTCTGTCTGTCTGTGTGTGTGTCCCTATCAACTCCTAAACGGCTGCAGCAATCGAAACAAAATTCGGTAGCATTAGAGATCTATACCTGGATATCTCAATGCCGTATTTGAAAATGATGTTAGTGCTACCAACTGCTGAAAAATCGCAATTGAAATTTCAGCTCCATGTTGGATATCATGGAAGGTATGCATGGGGGCTATTCCAAAATTGACACACACATAGATAATAATATTTCAGTTTAATTTCCAGGGGGCCATATATGGCAGTGTTGCCAACATGATTCTAAGCCTGCTGATAAGTTCAACTTTTAAATGCATTTAACTTCTACACTATCCATTGGATTTCAACTAAATATCTTATGTACTATGTGTACAATAACAGATATGACTTTGCTTATTCTTAAGAGCCGCCAGGGCTGCCAACTGTTCATAAATGGTATCTCTATTTCTATCCTAATACCAATATATTAGAAAGTATGCAAACCAAGAGCTCAAAACTTAGCACACGTATAGTACATGACCTTTTACATTAATTTGGAGTACCTAGTATATGTCAGCGCTGCCTACATGATTCTAAGCTTGTTGATAGGTCCAAATTTTAAATGCATGTAACTTCTATACTAACAAATGTATTTCAACCAAATTTCATATGTGATTTGTGTATCATAATTAATTTGAATATGCGTATTTTTAAGAGCCAACAGGGCTGCCAACTGTAAATAAATGATCTCTCTATTTTACCCTGATCTCCATAAATCAGAAAATATGCAAGCCAACAGCTCTAAACTTTGGATACGTATAGTACCTAACATTCTAAATTAATTTGGTGCAACTAATATACGTCAGTGATGCCAACATGATAAGTCCAATTTTTAAACACATGTAACATCTATACTAACAAATGGATTTCATCCAAAATTGGCACAATAATAGATCATGATATTTTAGATTAATTCTTAAATTGTAAGAAAAGTAGGCTCTTTAGTTCGTCACGGAACTTCTTGTTTTTAAGGGACGGAACAGCGAAGTCATCTGCCCTCAACCTGCAGTTTGCGGAGTGATGCGTGGCCAGCGTGACGTTTCCCTTTAAGCGATGATCTAGGCTTTCTTTTTTAGACAACGGATCTGATGCTTATCGCTCGACGATCGAAACTGCTCATCCAAGTGTATTTATTAATCTCATGTGAATATTTTTCAGGATTAGGGAATAACCCATCTCATTCGTGTTGACCGACTGAAAAGCACCAAACGTTCGTACTACAAGCGCAGTAGAAGTCTCCATCATTATTAGCGGTTAACTTATATTATTCTACTCATACAGTAGCTGATACACATCATTACAAACAATGTGTGTATTTATTTCAACAATAATAATAATAATAATATCAACTTAGTGGGCTCCTTTCTCCATGCATTGTGACTACTTTATAATGCTCACCATCCGCATTTACTGACCATTCAATTAAACCCGTCTAGTCAACCGAACCTTAGGAAGTTTCGAGATCAGTGATCTATCACCAGCAATTGAGTGAAATATTGACTGTAAACTAAACTAAAACTCAGCAATTCTTCTGGGTTTATGCCATGTCTTGTGTGGGATTTCGCCTAGGACACCAAGCTGGCTCATCAGCGGGCTCTTGGTGTCCCCGCCCGGACCTTCACAGGAGTAACGAACTCCCTGTCCCTGACGCTCGCAATCGAAGCCGGCATCGTTGCGATGAATTTTTCTTAGCTTATCGGCCCGAAGGCCTTGAGAGCTCTGACAAATAGTTGCGACCGCCTACAATTGAATGAGGGGGGTTTGGGTGATTACCGAGAGTCAAGCTGGGCAGAATATGACCTGATGTACTAAGGCATTATAAATACAGAAGTTAATAAAAGATAGTAGATGTGAGAAGTTCGTGAAAGTGAAAAGGGAATGTGAAGAATGATGTGAAGGTAGAAGTTTTCGGAGAAAAGTAAGAGAGTGCTATAGTAGCATGATTGAGAAGAAGGTTTATTCTATAATGATGCGGGGGCGCTTATGGCGCCCCCCCCCCTTGCTTGGTAATCACCCAAATTGTTAATGAGAGGGTTGGTACTGTGTGTAGGTGTTCTATAAGTTTTGTGTGCCTGTCGGTGAATCCTCTGACTGATGGTCGAGAGGTTGTAGTCAGCGTGTAGCTGAGCATTGCGAACGTACCCGAGTGCACCTGACATCGTGCGCAAAGCTCGGTTCTGGACAACCTGAATTTTCTTGAGAGTTTAGGGAGCTGCGTAACCCCAGACAGGGCTGGCATATTCCATCACAGGGCGCACAAGGGTGCTATAAGACAAGAGCTTGCTGATTACCTCCCCAAAAAGGCTGAGATCCTGGACTTCTGTATGTTTGCGTTTCTTGGTAAACAGTGTGGCGGAACATTTACTAACGTTAATCTTAGGCCTAATTCTCCAGTCCCTTAGCCAGGTTTCTAAGGTGTCTAATGCGGCTTGGAGGTTGGATTGAACTGCGCACAACTTCCCTTTATTTAGAGTGCAACTGCACTACTTAGCTGCGAGATATCTTTTTGGAAGCCTTCATAGGGAGGTTAAGGCTGCTTGAGCTTTTAGTTCTCGCAGTAAAGAAGTGCAGTTGCACTCTATATAAAGGGAGGTAGCACGCAGTTCGCTACTCGTGTGGGGGTCCGGGCGGGGACACCAAGAGCCCGCAGATGAGCCAGCTTGGTGTCCTAGGCGAAACCCCACACAAGACACGGCACAACCCTAGAAGAATTGCTGAGTTTTAATTCACTGATCGTGAAAGCCAATATACCATCTTACTGTAAACTAAACTGTTCTAATATTGTACAATATATTACATTTTGAATTTGAATTAAGGAAACATTAAAACATGAACTGTACGAACTTAATTGTTATTGTAAAAACCTAACAAAAAGTATTTATCTGAGCTGTTATAACTCTGCTTGTTTTTTACATTAACAATGAAGTTCGTATTTTCGATTTTAGTATTTTGTTTTGATTTCTTTAATTCAAATTTTATAATATTCGTTATAACAATTAGAGTAGAGTAGTTTATAGGAAACCAGCAAACCACTCCGACTTCGCCCGGGAACAGTTATGAATAGCCTACATTACGTGAAGAGCGTCTTTTTCCCTAGGTAGTTCGCAAACTGTCGCCTCAGTAATTGAATGGAGATTGTTGGAAGAAATGAAAATTTAAAAACACTTATAGTGGGCGATGTATTGAAGATAGAGTTATGCTCACCCGGACTTTCTTTTTAGAACGTTTCATGCTGAACAATTCTTACACTTATAGTATATTGATCTTTTTAACGGTTTGCCCAGCGTAAGCTTAAAATGCGGGCGGACGCCACATTTTTTTCGACTTTTTCACTGGAATCGTTACTACTTAGCTTCCTATGATCATAAATAAATATATAATTTTCTACAGAAACCTTCCTCGAGATATCCTTTACAGAATGGTGAAAACCGCATCAAAATCCATCCAGTGGTTCTCGTGACATCCAAGAATCGGGGACTTGGTTATATACTAAGATGAGGTATTCATCTTAATTGCTGATGAAGGGTCACTGACATCTCAAAACATGTCTGAAACTTCCTTAAGTTTCGTTTCTTGTCTTTTTTTATATGGAAACTACTTTACAGCTATTCTTTTCATGTTCCAGCATGTTATTGTTGTCAGGTCCTGAAAGCATGAGTGCTCAAGGTGAATACTTTGAATCAAAGTGGGAGAATGTTGATGTCTTGCAGGCAGGGAGCGTGGGGGTGCTGTATATACAGCTCATTTAGCGCTGCCAGTGACGCTGACGGCTGCTTCTTGTTTATCGGCTTAAAGCTGCTGCGCTAATAAATTCATAACAAAATATTGAGCAGACTTAATTCCATTACCTAACGACGTTAAAAGGGTAATCTTCTTACCTTGTCAGCGATACAGCGCCTCTACTGTATATTGTGAGCTGCGTCGTTTACAGTCTCGGGTGTGCCAGGTAACCTGTGTTATTGTGAATCCTTGTCAGCGATACAGCGCCTGTATATTGTGAGCTGCGTCGTTTACAGTGTCGGGTGTGTCAGGTAACCTGTGTTATTGTGATTCCTTGTCACTGATAATATGCCTCTACTGTATATTGTGAGCTGCGTCGTTAACAGTCTCGGGTGAGTCAGGTAACCTGTGTTATTGTGATACCTTGTCACTGATACAGCGCCTCTACTGTAAATTGTGAGCTGCGTCGTTTACAGTCTCAGGTGTGTCATGTAACCTGTGATATTGTGATACCTTGTCAGCGATACAGCGCCTCTACTGTATATTGTGAGCTGCGTCGTTTACAGTCTCAGGTGTGTCATGTAACCTGTGATATTGTGATACCTGGTCAGCGATACAGCGCCTCTACTGTAAATTGTGAGCTGCGTCGTTTACAGTCTCGGGTGTGTCAGGTAACCTGCGTTATTGTGATTCCTTGTCACTGATACAGCGCCTGTATATTGTGAGCTGCGTCATTTACTGTTTACAGTCTCGGGTGTGTCAGATAACCTGTGTTATTGTGATACCTTGTCACTGATACAGCGCCTGTATATTGTGAGCTGCGTCATTTACAGTTTACAGTCTCGGGTGTGTCAGATAACCTGTGTTATTGTGATTCCTTGTCAGCGATACAGCGCCTCTACTGTATTTTGTGAGCTGCGTCGTTTACAGTCTCGGGTGTGTCAGGTAACCTGCGTTATTGTGATTCCTTGTCACTGATACAGCGCCTGTATATTGTGAGCTGCGTCATTTACAGCTTACAATCTCAGGTGTGTCAGGTAACCTGCGTTATTGTGATTCCTTGTCAGCGATACAGCGCCTCTACTGTATATTGTGAGCTGCGTCGTTTACAGTCTCGGGTGTGTCAGGTAACCTGCGTTATTGTGATTCCTTGTCACTGATACAGCGCCTGTATATTGTGAGCTGCGTCATTTACAGCTTACAGTCTCAGGTGTGTCAGGTAACCTGCGTTATTGTGATTCCTTGTCAGCGATACAGCGCCTCTACTGTATATATTGAGCTGCGTCGTTTACAGTCTCGGGTGTGTCAGGTAACCTGCGTTATTGTGATTCCTTGTCACTGATACAGCGCCTGTATATTGTCAGCTGTGCCATTTACAGCTTACAGTCTCAGGTGTGTCAGGTAACCTGCGTTATTGTGATTCCTTGTCAGCGATACAGCGCCTCTACTGTATATTGTGAGCTGCGTCGTTTACAGTCTCGGGTGTGTCAGGTAACCTGCGTTATTGTGATTCCTTGTCACTGATACAGCGCCTGTATATTGTGAGCTGTGTCATTTACAGTTTACAGTCTCGGGTGTCAGGTAACCTGTGTTATTGTGATACCTTGTCACTGATACAGCGCCTCTACTGTAAATTGTGAGCTGCGTCGTTTACAGTCTCGGGTGAGTCAGGTAACCTGTGTTATTGTGATACCTTGTCACTGATACAGCGCCTGTATATTGTGAGCTGCGTCGTTTACAGTTTACAGTCTCGGCTGTGTCAGGTAACCTGTGTTATTGTGATACCTTGTAACTGATACAGTGCCTGTATATTGTGAGCTGCGTCATTTACAGTTTACAGTCTCGGGTGAGTCAGGTAACCTGTGTTATTGTGATACCTTGTCACTGATACAGCGCCTCTATATTGTGAGCTGCGTCGTTTACAGTCTCGGGTGTGTCAGGTAACCTGTGTTATTGTGATACCTTGTCACTGATACAGCGCCTGTATATTGTGAGCTGCGTCATTTAGAGTTTACAGTCTCGGGTGTCAGGTAACCTGTGTTATTGTGATACCTTGTCACTGATACAGCGCCTGTATATTGTGAGCTGCGTAATTTACAGTTTACAGTCTCGGGTGTGTCAGGTAACCTGTGTTATTGTGATACCTTGTCACTGATACAGCGCCTGTATATTGTGAGCTGCGTCATTTACAGTTTACAGTCTCGGGTGAGTCAGGTAACCTGTGTTATTGTGATACCTTGTCACTGATACAGCGCCTGTATAATGTGAGCTGCGTCGTTTACAGTCTCGGGTGTCAGGTAACCTGCGTTATTGTGATACCTTGTCACTGATACAGCGCCTCTACTGTAAATTGTGAGCTGCGTCGTTTACAGTCTCGGCTGTGTCAGGTAACCTGCGTTATTGTGATACCATGTCAGCGATACAGCGCCTCTACTGTAAATTGTGAGCTGCGTCGTTTACAGTCTCGGGTGAGTCAGGTAACCTGTGTTATTGTGATTCCATGTCACTGATAATATGCCTCTACTGTAAATTGTGAGCTGCGTCGTTTACAGTCTCGGATGTGTCAGGTAACCTGTGTTATTGTGATACCTTGTCAGCGATACAGCGCCTCTACTGTAAATTGTGAGCTGCGTCGTTTACAGTCTCGGCTGTGTCAGGTAACCTGCGTTATTGTGATACCTTGTCAGCGATACAGCGCCTCTACTGTAAATTGTGAGCTGCGTCGTTTACAGTCTCGGCTGTGTCAGGTAACCTGTGTTATTGTGATACCTTGTCAGCGATACAGCGCCTCTACTGTAAATTGTGAGCTGCGTCGTTTACAGTCTCGGCTGTGTCAGGTAACCTGCGTTATTGTGATACCTTGTCAGCGATACAGCGCCTCTACTGTAAATTGTGAGCTGCGTCGTTTACAGTCTCGGCTGTGTCAGGTAACATGCGTTATTGTGATACCTTGTCACTGATACAGCGCCTCTACTGTAAATTGTGAGCTGCGTCGTTTACAGTCTCGGGTGTGTCAGGTAACCTGTGTTATTGTGATACCTTGTCACTGATACAGCGCCTGTATATTGTGAGCTGCGTCATTTACAGTTTACAGTCTCGGGTGAGTCAGGTAACCTGTGTTATTGTGATACCTTGTCTGCGATACAGCGCCTCTACTGTAAATTGTGAGCTGCGTCGTTTACAGTCTCGGCTGTGTCAGGTAACCTGTGTTATTGTGATACCTTGTCAGCGATACAGCGCCTCTACTGGAAATTGTGAGCTGCGTCGTTTACAGTCTCGGCTGTGTCAGGTAACCTGCGTTATTGTGATACCTTGTCAGCGATACAGCGCCTCTACTGTAAATTGTGAGCTGCGTCGTTTACAGTCTCGGCTGTGTCAGGTAACCTGCGTTATTGTGATACCTTGTCACTGATACAGCGCCTCTACTGTAAATTGTGAGCTGCGTCGTTTACAGTCTCGGCTGTGTCAGGTAACCTGCGTTATTGTGATACCTTGTCACTGATACAGCGCCTCTACTGTAAATTGTGAGCTGCGTCGTTTACAGTCTCGGCTGTGTCAGGTAACCTGCGTTATTGTGATACCTTGTCACTGATACAGCGCCTCTACTGTAAATTGTGAGCTGCGTCGTTTACAGTCTCGGCTGTGTCAGGTAACCTGCGTTATTGTGATACCTTGTCAGCGATACAGCGCCTCTACTGTAAATTGTGAGCTGCGTCGTTTACAGTCTCGGCTGTGTCAGGTAACCTGTGTTATTGTGATACCTTGTCAGCGATACAGCGCCTCTACTGTAAATTGTGAGCTGTGTCGTTTACAGTCTCGGGAGAGTCAGGTAACCTGTGTTATTGTGATACCATGTCACTGATACAGCGCCTCTACTGTAAATTGTGAGCTGCGTCGTTTACAGTCTCGGCTGTGTCAGGTAACCTGCGTTATTGTGATACCTTGTCACTGATACAGCGCCTCTACTGTAAATTGTGAGCTGCGTCGTTTAAAGTCTCGGCTGTGTCAGGTAACCTGCGTTATTGTGATACCTTGTCAGCGATACAGCGCCTCTACTGTAAATTGTGAGAGCGTCGTTTACAGTCTCGGCTGTGTCAGGTAACCTGTGTTATTGTGATACCTTGTCAGCGATACAGCGCCTCTACTGTAAATTGTGAGCTGCGTCGTTTACAGTCTCGGCTGTGTCAGGTAACCTGCGTTATTGTGATACCTTGTCAGCGATACAGCGCCTCTACTGTAAATTGTGAGCTGCGTCGTTTACAGTCTCGGCTGTGTCAGGTAACCTGCGTTATTGTGATACCTTGTCACTGATACAGCGCCTCTACTGTAAATTGTGAGCTGCGTCGTTTACAGTCTCGGGTGTGTCAGGTAACCTGTGTTATTGTGATACCTTGTCACTGATACAGCGCCTGTATATTGTGAGCTGCGTCATTTACAGTTTACAGTCTCGGGTGAGTCAGGTAACCTGTGTTATTGTGATACCTTGTCAGCGATACAGCGCCTCTACTGTAAATTGTGAGCTGCGTCGTTTACAGTCTCGGCTGTGTCAGGTAACCTGTGTTATTGTGATACCTTGTCAGCGATACAGCGCCTCTACTGTAAATTGTGATCTGCGTCGTTTACAGTCTCGGCTGTATCAGGTAACCTGCGTTATTGTGATACCTTGTCACTGATACAGCGCCTCTACTGTAAATTGTGAGCTGCGTCGTTTACAGTCTCGGCTGTGTCAGGTAACCTGCGTTATTGTGATACCTTGTCACTGATACAGCGCCTCTACTGTAAATTGTGAGCTGCGTCGTTTACAGTCTCGGCTGTGTCAGGTAACCTGCGTTATTGTGATACCTTGTCAGCGATACAGCGCCTCTACTGTAAATAGTGAGCTGCGTCGTTTACAGTCTCGGCTGTGTCAGGTAACCTGTGTTATTGTGATACCTTGTCAGCGATACAGCGCCTCTACTGTAAATTGTGAGCTGTGTCGTTTACAGTCTCGGGTGAGTCAGGTAACCTGTGTTATTGTGATACCTTGTCACTGATACAGCGCCTCTACTGTAAATTGTGAGCTGCGTCGTTTACAGTCTCGGGTGAGTCAGGTAACCTGTGTTATTGTGATACCTTGTCACTGATACAGCGCCTCTACTGTAAATTGTGAGCTGCGTCATTTACAGTTTACAGTCTCGGGTGAGTCAGGTAACCTGTGTTATTGTGATACCTTGTCACTGATACAGCGCCTCTACTGTAAATTGTGAGCTGCGTCGTTTACAGTCTCGGGTGTGTCAGGTAACCTGTGTTATTGTGATACCTTGTCACTGATACAGCGCCTGTATATTGTGAGCTGCGTCATTTACAGTTTACAGTCTCGGCTGTGTCAGGTAACCTGTGTTATTGTGATACCTTGTCACTGATACAGCGCCTGTATATTATGAGCTACGTCATTTACAGTTTACAGTCTCGGGTGAGTCAGGTAACCTGTGTTATTGTGATACCTTGTCAGCGATACAGCGCCTCTACTGTAAATTGTGAGCTGCGTCGTTTACAGTCTCGGGTGTCAGGTAACCTGTGTTATTGTGATACCTTGTCACTGATACAGCGCCTGTATATTGTGAGCTGCGTCATTTACAGTTTACAGTCTCGGGTGTCAGGTAACCTGTGTTATTGTGATACCTTGTCACTGATACAGCGCCTGTATATTGTGAGCTGCGTCATTTACAGTTTACAGTCTCGGGTGTGTCAGGTAACCTGTGTTATTGTGATACCTTGTCACTGATACAGCGCCTGTATATTGTGAGCTGCGTAATTTACAGGTTACAGTCTCGGGTGTGTCAGGTAACCTGTGTTATTGTGATACCTTGTCACTGATACAGCACCTGTATATTGTGAGCTGCGTCGTTTACAGTCTCGGGTGTCAGGTAACCTGTGTTATTGTGATACCTTGTCACTGATACAGTACCTGTATATTGTGAGCTGCGTCATTTACAGTTTACAGTCTCGGGTGTGTCAGGTAACCTATGTTATTGTGATACCTTGTCACTGATACAGCGCCTGTATATTGTGAGCTGCGTCATTTACAGTTTACAGTCTCGGCTGTGTCAGGTAACCTGTGTTATTGTGATACCTTGTCTCTGATACAGCGCCTGTATATTGTGAGCTGCGTCGTTTACAGTCTCGGGTGTGTCAGGTAACCTGTGTTATTGTGATACCTTGTCACTGATACAGCACCTGTATATTATGAGCTGCGTCATTTACAGTTTACAGTCTCGGGTGTGTCAGGTAACCTGTGTTATTGTGATACCTTGTCACTGATACAGCGCCTGTATATTGTGAGTTGCGTCATTTACAGTTTACAGTCTCGGGTGAGTCAGGTAACCTGTGTTATTGTGATACCTTGTCACTGATACAGCGCCTCTACTGTATATTGTGAGCTGCGTCATTTACAGTTTACAGTCTCGGGTGTGTCAGGTAACCTGTGTTATTGTGATACCTTGTCACTGATACAGCACCTGTATATTGTGAGCTGCGTCATTTACAGTTTACAGTCTCGGGTGAGTCAGGTAACCTGTGTTATTGTGATACCTTGTCACTGATACAGCACCTGAATATTATGAGCTGCGTCATTTACAGTTTACAGTCTCGGGTGAGTCAGGTAACCTGTGTTATTGTGATACCTTGTCACTGATACAGCGCCTGTATATTGTGAGCTGCGTCATTTAAAGTTTACAGTCTCGGTTGTGTCAGGTAACCTGTGTTATTGTGATACCTTGTCACTGATACAGCGCCTGTATATTGTGAGCTGCGTCGTTTACAGTCTCGGGTGTGTCAGGTAACCTGTGTTATTGTGATACCTTGTCACTGATACAGCACCTGTATATTATGAGCTGCGTCATTTACAGTTTACAGTCTCGGGTGTGTCAGGTAACCTGTGTTATTGTGATACCTTGTCACTGATACAGCGCCTGTATATTGTGAGCTGCGTCATTTACAGTTTACAGTCTCGGGTGAGTCAGGTAACCTGTGTTATTGTGATACCTTGTCACTGATACAGCGCCTCTACTGTATATTGTGAGCTGCGTCATTTACAGTTTACAGTCTCGGGTGTGTCAGGTAACCTGTCTTATTGTGATACCTTGTCACTGATACAGCACCTGTATATTATGAGCTGCGTCATTTACAGTTTACAGTCTCGGGTGAGTCAGGTAACCTGTGTTATTGTGATACCTTGTCACTGATACAGCGCCTGTATATTGTGAGCTGCGTCATTTACAGTTTACAGTCTCGGGTGTGTCAGGTAACCTGTGTTATTGTGATACCTTGTCACTGATACAGCACCTGTATATTATGAGCTGCGTCATTTACAGTTTACAGTCTCGGGTGTGTCAGGTAACCTGTGTTATTGTGATACCTTGTCACTGATACAGCGCCTGTATATTGTGAGCTGCGTCATTTACAGTTTACAGTCTCGGGTGAGTCAGGTAACCTGTGTTATTGTGATACCTTTTCACTGATACAGCACCTGTATATTGTGAGCTGCGTCATTTACAGTTTACAGTCTCGGGTGTGTCAGGTAACCTGTGTTATTGTGATACCTTGTCACTGATACAGCACCTGTATATTGTGAGCTGCGTCATTTACAGTTTACAGTCTCGGGTGAGTCAGGTAACCTGTGTCATTGTGATACCTTGTCACTGATACAGCACCTGTATATTATGAGCTGCGTCATTTACAGTTTACAGTCTCGGGTGAGTCAGGTAACCTGTGTTATTGTGATACCTTGTAACTGATACAGCGCCTGTATATTGTGAGCTGCGTCATTTACAGTTTACAGTCTCGGCTGTGTCAGGTAACCTGTGTTATTGTGATACCTTGTCACTGATACAGTGCCTGTATATTGTGAGCTGCGTCATTTACAGTTTACAGTCTCGGGTGAGTCAGGTAACCTGTGTTATTGTGATACCTTGTCACTGATACAGCGCCTGTATATTGTGAGCTGCGTCATTTACAGTTTACAGTCTCGGCTGTGTCAGGTAACCTGTGTTATTGTGATACCTTGTCACTGATACAGCGCCTGTATATTGTGAGCTGCGTCATTTACAGTTTACAGTCTCGGCTGTGTCAGGTAACCTGTGTTATTGTGATACCTTGTCACTGATACAGCGCCTGTATATTGTGAGCTGCGTCGTTTACAGTCTCGGGTGTGTCAGGTAACCTGTGTTATTGTGATACCTTGTCACTGGTACAGCACCTGTATATTATGAGCTGCGTCATTTACAGTTTACAGTCTCGGGTGTGTCAGGTAACCTGTGTTATTGTGATACCTTGTCACTGATACAGCGCCTGTATATTGTGAGCTGCGTCATTTACAGTTTACAGTCTCGGTTGAGTCAGGTAACCTGTGTTATTGTGATACCTTGTCACTGATACAGCGCCTCTACTGTATATTGTGAGCTGCGTCATTTACAGTTTACAGTCTCGGGTGTGTCAGGTAACCTGTGTTATTGTGATACCTTGTCACTGATACAGCGCCTGTATATTGTGAGCTGCGTCATTTACAGTTTACAGTCTCGGGTGAGTCAGGTAACCTGTGTTATTGTGATACCTTGTCACTGATACAGCGCCTCTACTCTAAATTGTGAGCTGCGTCGTTTACAGTCTCGGGTGAGTCAGGTAACCTGTGTTATTGTGATACCTTGTCACTGATACAGCGCCTCTACTGTAAATTGTGAGCTGCGTCGTTTACAGTCTCGGGTGAGTCAGGTAACCTGTGTTATTGTGATACCTTGTCACTGATACAGCGCCTCTACTGTAAATTGTGAGCTGCGTCATTTACAGTTTACAGTCTCGGGTGAGTCAGGTAACCTGTGTTATTGTGATACCTTGTCACTGATACAGCGCCTCTACTGTAAATTGTGAGCTGCGTCGTTTACAGTCTCGGGTGTGTCAGGTAACCTGTGTTATTGTGATACCTTGTCACTGATACAGCGCCTGTATATTGTGAGCTGCGTCATTTACAGTTTACAGTCTCGGGTGTCAGGTAACCTGTGTTATTGTGATACCTTGTCACTGATACAGCGCCTGTATATTGTGAGCTGCGTCGTTTACAGTCTCGGGTGTGTCAGGTAACCTGTGTTATTGTGATACCTTGTCACTGATACAGCACCTGTATATTGTGAGCTGCGTCATTTACAGTCTCGGGTGTCAGGTAACCTGCGTTATTGTGATACCTTGTCACTGATACAGCGCCTGTATATTGTGAGCTGCGTCATTTACAGTTTACAGTCTCGGGTGTGTCAGGTAACCTGTGTTATTGTGATACCTTGTCACTGATACAGCGCCTGTATATTGTGAGCTGCGTCATTTACAGTTTACAGTCTCGGGTGAGTCAGGTAACCTGTGTTATTGTGATACCTTGTCACTGATACAGCGCCTGTATATTGTGAGCTGTGTCATTTACAGTTTACAGTCTCGGGTGTCAGGTAACCTGTGTTATTGTGATACCTTGTCACTGATACAGCGCCTGTATATTGTGAGCTGCGTCATTTACAGTTTACAGTCTCGGGTGAGTCAGGTAACCTGTGTTATTGTGATACCTTGTCACTGATACAGCGCCTGTATATTGTGAGCTGCGTCGTTTACAGTCTCGGGTGTCAGGTAACCTGCGTTATTGTGATACCTTGTCACTGATACAGCGCCTCTACTGTAAATTGTGAGCTGCGTCGTTTACAGTCTCGGGTGTGTCAGATAACCTGTGTTATTGTGATACCTTGTCACTGATACAGCGCCTGTATATTGTGAGCTGCGTCATTTACAGTTTACAGTCTCGGGTGTGTCAGGTAACCTGTGTTATTGTGATACCTTGTCACTGATACAGCGCCTCTACTGTATATTGTGAGCTGCGTCATTTACAGTTTACAGTCTCGGGTGTGTCAGGTAACCTGTGTTATTGTGATACCTTGTCACTGATACAGCGCCTCTATATTGTGTGCTGCGTCGTTACAGTCTCGGTTGTGTCAGATAACCTGTGATATTATTTCAATTCTAGTGTGTATATTGGGTTAGAAATAACAAGGGGTCAGCTGTGGCCTGAAGTTCAGTACCAAGGTAGCAATTTTCTGGAATGGAAGTGAAATTCCATAGCCGAATACTCTTAGAATTTCTGAGAAGAGATTTAACCCTCGAGGACTGGCGCGTGGGTATTTCTGACCCGAGGCTAAAATTTTGCTCTATATTTTCGTTTTGGTCAGCCCTTATTTCCTGTCGCTTACTGTACCTTCCTTCCTAGCCTTGAACTTCACACAGCAAAAGGAACATGTCCACAGCTTTTTGAACATTCAAGATATTTCTATATTATTTACGGTCGGGTCAGATTTACCCATGGCGCCAGTCCTCGGCTTACGTTAGTCGGGACAATATTGAAAAAGAAAGGGGGAAAATCCACCTATTTTGGTGCAGCACAATCAAATAGCTCACGTTCTTGTTGATCCATGTTTAGGGTCTAGGGACACCTTGGTCATCAGCTCCTTTGCCGCCAATATCAAGGCCAATGATACTGTTAGGAAAATGATTGTCTTTTGTCTGCGTGTTAAATCTGAAAAATATAAATAACCCTCATTTGATATTGGGAATAGTTCATGGGAAGACACCAGGTGTAAAATTACTCCATTAAAATCTGTGCGACTACGACAAGAAGGGAGTGATACACATACATGCATATCCCAGGTAGTTCCATCTATTAGATGTGTCAGCGAATGACGCCCCTCCACCAATTTCTGTCTCTGTACTGTGACCGAAATCCACCATGTTGGTGATGTTTAATTGCCGAGATTCGCAAAGCAACCTTGGGAGTAGTTGATGAATGTAACATATTGTAATGTATTCCAGCATGTGTTTATAGCAGAGCCAGAGCTAAAGAAACATTCTTCATAATTATTCTAGCTGATAAATGGACCTATCCTTATGGCATTGAGCTAAAATTTAGCACAAGCGAGAGTCGAACATCTTCAACTACTAACGGCTTTGACAAGTCGTGACGCAATAGATGAGGGGTGGAAATTTCCCCACGCACTGCTATGAATCAGGTGACTAGGCAGCGTGGACTCTGTCAGTTCCAGAACACGGTCATTCGAGAATTTATTTCACTGGCTATACTCATGTGTGCGCCAAGATGAGTTTTTCTAATACGTGTGGAAAGCGTGTGTTAGCACTATTTAACTAACCATCACAATCTGGCTGGTGATACGCCAATACTTATAATAATTTCTTTACCAGTGTTAAGTAAAGTAAAGTCAGTGTTTCCTACAAGTGGCAGAAATACTGTAAGTAAGAGTATAATATTATTCAGCGGACACATTCACAGCACCATTAGCGGACTGGAAATATATTCACCGTAGAACGCAGGCCAGTAGACATTGAAATACAACTTGTTGCAGCGCACAACATACACACATCAAAAAAAGTTTTGCATCACCTCGGTTCCAAGAGTTCCGGAACCGTTAAATACAAAGGGAATAGAGATCAACACAAACAACATTTCAGCTCGTTTTATTGCTCATGAGACCCACACATTGCATGTTGTACCATCATACAGCTAGACTTTCAGCATTTGTGGTCCAGATTGCAGTACACACCACTACCTCTAATACCCAGTAGCACGTCCTCTTGCATTGATGCATGCCTGTATTCGCCGTGGCATACTATCCACAAGTTCATCAAGACACTGTTGGTCCAAATTGTCCCACTCCTCAACGACAATTCGGCGTAAATCTCTCAGAGTGGTTGGTGGGTCAAGACGTCCATAAACAGCCCTTTTCAACATATCCCAGGCATGTTCGATAGGGTTCATGTCTGGCGAACATGCTGGCCACTGTAGTCGAGCGATGTCGTTATCTTGAAGGAACGCATTCACAAGATGTGCACGATGAGGTCGAGAATTGTCGTCCATGAAGACAAATGCCTCTCCAATATTCTGCCGATATGGTTGCACTATGGGTCGGAGGATGTCATTCAGGTATCGTAAAGCCGTTTCGGAGCCTTCCATGACCACCAGTGGCGTACGTCGGCCCAACATAATGCCACCCCAAAACATCAGGGAACCACCACCTTGCTGCACTCGCTGGACAGTGTGTCTAAGACGTTCAGCCTGACCAGGGTGCCTCCAAACACGTCTCCGACGATTGTCTGGTTGAAGGCATATGCGACACTCATCGGTGAAGAGAACGTGATGCCAATTCCGTGGGGTCCATTCAGTATGTTGTTGGGCCCATCTGTACCGCGCTGCATGGTGTCGGGGTTGCAAAGCTGGACCTCGCCATGGACGTCGGGAGTGAAGTTGCGCATCATGCAGCCTATTGCGCACAGTTTGAGTTGAAACACGACGTCCTGTGGCTGAACGAAACGCATTATTCGACATGGTGGCATTGCTGTCAGGGTTCCTCCGAGCGGCAATCCGTAAGTAGCGGTCATCCACTACAGTAGTAGCCCTTGGGCGGCCTGAGCGAGGCCTGTCATCGACAGTTCCTGTATCTCTGTACCTCCTCCATGTCCGAACAACATCGCTTTGGTTCACTCTGAGACGCCTGGAAACTTCCCTTGTTGAGAGCCCTTCTTGACACAAAGTAACAATGCGGACGCGATCGAACTGCGGTATTGACCTTCTAGGCATGGTAGAACTACAGACAACATGAGCAGCGTACCTTCGTCCTGGTGGAATGACTGGAACTGATCGGCTGTCGTACCCCCTCCGTCTAATAGGCCCTGCTCATGCATGGTTGTTTACATCTTTGAGCAGTTTTAGTGACATCTATGAACAGTCAAAGGGACTGTATCTTGGATACAATAAACACAGTCAACGTCTATATGCCGGAGATCTGGGAACCGAGGTGATGCAAAACTTTTTTTGATGTGTGTATGACAGATCTCGTCATATTATTCTGCCAGGTCATATTATTCTGCCAGGCACAAAGATATACAATGTTGAACTTTCTTTTTCGACACGATAGCTGTACTACATGTAACAGAATAAGATCATTATTTAATTGGATTAATAGCAATTGCATTCATGATTAATGAACAATATTGCAATTACACCACCTATTCCACACTGATAAAATAGTCGGAACATTTCACCATCAGTGGCGTACAACCAATTTTGATTTAAGGGGTTGTATGAAGTCATCCATAATGCCACTTGTAATTAAGAACAGTAACATGGGAACACTAATAAAGACTTTATTACTATTCAAGATGATAGCTTAAGGCATCAACAGGGAAGCTTAATGACCAGGATGAGTCCAAGTTCTGGGGGACCGAATTCACGTTAGATCAGACGTCACGACGATGGATGCATTACAAGAGTATCGTAAGCGGCGATCTTGCAAAATTAAGTATAGGAGCAAGATCAACCACGTCGTGGGAAATCACATAGGCAACACATTCTCCGTAACCCTGAGCATGCTTTCAGACAACTTGTCTGAAATTATATGACAAGCCATTGCCATGTTATCATAATGTTTTCTCTTCCAGGTGACTGATATATTTCGAATGAATTCCCAAACTAAAGAGCAAATAATTTATGGATATTAAGAGTAATTTCACACATGTATGTAAGATATTTAACAAAATGTTTTATGGTTGGATTCCATTTTTTATAAACTTATTCTAAACTTAGTTGCGTTCTTACTAATGGCGTATTATACCTTTACGGCGGTTGTAAGCGGAATATTAAACTTTTTGCAGAGCTAATTTTTGAAACTGGTTAATTAATTCTTGGTACAGTAATTATCATCTGGATTCATGATGTGTGATCCTGAACCCTACAGTAATTAATTCAGATTGTATAAAAAAATACGAAGCCGATAATAATCGTAGACATTAAGAGATTCTGACCAGTCTTATTATTGCCACGTAAGGATTATTGGCATTATGTCAAAAGGATTTTGGAAATGGTTTTTGAATAAAGCACAATTATTAATAAGTTGTAGACACTTTATAGTGGTCTAAGAGCAGCAACTGTTGGAAATGAGATATTCCATTCCAACGCTTTAATAAATTAATAAATAATGAATTTCTTCGATGATATAAATGTTTGTGATTATGCCAGGATGCAGGGTCTATGCAGTCCTAGGTCAAATGAACTAGTATGTGCTTTATTATAGTAATAATATTTATATTTCCAACTTTGGGAAATAGTGCAATGACAGTTTTTTTTCTCGTCCAATTTATGGTCATTTTGTGCACTGTTGTTAGGGTTTAATGAGCTGGTCAATTCAATTTACTTACTATGCAGATCTTAGGCAATTCTACTGTATTCCTTTTTCTTTGAATGTAACTGTTACATCATCGCATTCTGAACAATTTAATTTCTCCCATAAGCACATGTTGAATCCAATTTCTTATTTGAGAATGACTTGAGTGATTAGAATTCCCTTGTAAACCAATGTTTTGAGAAATTACGATAGATAAATGCTACTTTGAGCTGAGATGTTTTCCATAAGGAAACTTGGAATTATTCTGGTGATATAATGATAATAATCATTTATTTGTCTATAATTAATTTAATCCAATTAATTAATTAACGGTCATTAATGTCAATCTAATATATGTAAATATCAGGGATGTGTATAATTTGTGTGTGAATTATTAATTTAGTCTGTTTTATGGGAAGAAAAAAATGTTTAATTCTTTTTTTCTACAAAGCTGAAACTGATAGTGACGTTTAAAAAAAATCATATTCAGCTAAACAACGAACTCTCGAACTATGATTAATTTTCTTTTGTGAGAACTTCCCATTTAAGTGAAATAGGACAGCTCAACGGCACAGATGGACATTATGGATACTTGTATCCCAACCTAATGATTTGCCTTGAGTAATAGGAGTGTTCATATCTTTCTTTTATCCGTCTGCTCTAAAATAAATTTAGGATCTCAATTTTAACAAGTTCTAATTATTCCTGCAGTTTGGAACTTCTCCCGAGTCAGTGATACTTTTTCTTTTTCTTGTTTGTGAGGTATTTGTCATGTTGAACCTTGCATGCCTATCCCTTTAAACGACACGAGATATTCGATCTCTTGCCTGCCCGAGCTAGTTGTTTTTTTGTATTGGACAAATATTTCCAGGACTTAATTTTGTTTTCTATCGCCTGTGTCCCTTCTTCGGTTTCTCGTTGCAATCGCCGGGCCAACGTGACGTCGGGGAAACGGGCTCAGCGATTTGGCACCCTATACGTGTGGGCAACGTTACGTAAGGCAGCAATTTGATGCTGAGTGTGATTAGCTCGACGGCTTGGTATTTTTTTCCAGTCCATTATTTTTGGGATAGTAGGATAGTCAGACGAGTTCTGATATCTAGCAATGTCATTGAATCGGGATTTTTTAATTCAAATCTAGATGTTGTTTGTTTAACTTATCAGGTCAAGATAAATGTCAGGATAATTGGAGGTTTGAGAAATCGTTGTGCTGGATTGTTAGACGTAAAACATGTTTGGAATTCATTCGAATATATTCAGTCTCATGGTTTTTATTCGTCATCCTACTATTAAGTTTCCCTAGTCTTAAGTATATTTATATATTTGTGTAATTATAATGACTGGTGCAGCAGAAGCAGAAGGACCCCAGGGCATTCTTGCTCAAATCCAAAGGGGCTTTGACAGACTGTATGAGGATTTGAATGTGGTAAAGAACACTTTGGCTGCGGATAAACAGGAACTTAAAGATAGTTTTGCTGCTGATAAGCAGGAACTTAAAGATAATTTGGCTGCTGATAAGCTGGAACTTAATGCACGAATAACTACATTAAATGAAAGTTTAGCTACTGGTAAGCAGGAACTAAAAACCGATATTGACAATTTATCAAGCAAAGTGCAGTTGATTAAAGATGATACACGGGATATTCATGCTGATATATTAAATGTAAAAACTGATATATTAAAAGCCAATATGGAAATAGAAAATATTAACTATTCTATAATAGATATTAAATCAGATATTCAGTCCTTAAATACAGATACTCAAATGGTATCTAGCGATGTAAAGAGTTTAGATGTCCGTTTGCAAACGCAAATTGCGCAAGTGCAGGCAGATGTTGAAAAAAGTAATCCAGCCTTAGACAAAACGTTAGATGCTTGTGATACAAGACTTACCCATAATCTCAAAGTTCTTAGAAAGGAATTGCATACCCACGTATCAGGTCAAGTTAACGCTGTCAAGACACAATTTGTAGACAGATTGCAAGGTTTAGAAAAGAAGTTAACCGACAATTTAGATGGTTTAAGTAAAGATTTATTAGAACATATTGAGAAGGTAGAGCAGAAAAATGAAACAGTAGTTAAGAATTTGCTAACAGTCACTGACACTAATTCTACAGAGATAGCAGATATCAAAGAGAAAGTAAACCAGCTAACAGAGAAATGTAACAACAATTTCGAGCAAGTGCGTAATGAGCTACAGACACAGATGAGGAATAGTGTAATTATTACAGCGGCAAATATGGAAAATAAACGCAAGTTAGAGCACGACATGACCACAATTCGGATATCGAATCTGGAAACCGAACTATGCAACATGAAAAATAATGTTAGCCACACTTATGAGCAACCAGGACAAATATTACAATCAGATAGTCCCAATGTTTTAGGAACATCAGATAGTCCTAATGCTTGTGGAACGTTAGATACGGAAGGGAATAGAGCCAATTCAACTACGAAGGGACACATCACAATAATTCAAAACATTGATGATCGACCACGCAAGTTTAATGGGGGTAATAAGTTGACACCGATGGAATTCCTGAGAGATATTCGGGATTATATGGATGAAAACAGGATATCCAAGGACAGAGAGCTCAGAATAGTTGAAAGACACTTGGAAGGAGTTCCTTTAAATTGGTTTAAGGCATTTAGATGTTCGTTTGTTAATATGGAAGACTTTAGTCAATCATTTCTACACCGTTTTTGGAGTTCAGATGAACAATTGCATATTAGAGCGGAAATGTACTCTAAGAAATATGCCACGTCCCATCCGACTAGATATGCGAATTACTTCACTGCGCAGCTCGCAAAGCTACAGTTTCTAACTCCACCTTTACCACGCCAGGAACTGATAAGAGCCATAACGAGGCAATTTCCCATCGAAATACAGCGCATGCTCATAGAATCGGGAGTAGAAACCCTGGAAGATTGTGAAGAAGTTCTTAGGCGTATGGATCACGCTACTCCAGGCAATAATCGTAGACATGTCAAAAAGGAAGGTCGGGAAATAAATGCAGTCTTAATGGATAGGACAGCCCAAACAGAAAGACCAGCGCAACAAGAAGAGAAGACATCAAGGGATTCTGACCACCGGCAAGATGATTATCACTACAATCGTAGAAACGATAATAATAATCAGAGAAATACCCCGTACAATCGAAGATATTCGAGGTATCGTAACAAAGGACTAAATAACTGGTACCAACGCGGGAGGTTTAACAGCTACTCCAACCAGAATAATAGGTCTCAAGAAGAGAGGAACAAGCAAAACAGTAACAATTTGGACACCAGGTATCAGGAAAGCCGAGAATATATAGACCTATTAATAAATACTCGACCTTCAGCACCAACAGAAGAAGAGTTAAACCAGCCTAGTATTAGTGGGCTGAACCAAGAAAAATAAACGTCCAATCAACAATAGGTAATGAAATTCTAATCAACTCGGACATTGCACAAATTCAGGAATTATACGAAATAAAGGATGAAGACCTCATATTTGAAAATGAAGAAGTACGCCGAGGGATCAGACATGAATTACCGATTATTTCTTTAAATATAATGGGATGCCAAATAAAGACGTTAGTGGACACAGGGGCCATGGTTTCCATTATATCACAGTCATGCTTAGACTTGCTCCAGTCAAAAGGAAAACTTGACATTCTTCCGGCATCAACTCTAAAGATTAGAGGAGTTATCCCTGAGAGGATAATTAAGTGTAAACAACAGGTAATGTTTGAAATGGAACTTGCCGGAAGGAAGATACAACACATCTTCCTGGTCTTATCAAATTCAAATTTCGATATCATAATCGGAGTTGATTTCATATCTGACAATGGTCTGGTCATTGATATGAAGAACCGATATATATATTTTACTTCCACCGAGGGACTGAAAGAAGAGGCTCGTGAAGGCGTAGTATGGGAGTTTGGAAATATGGATGACATGTATGAAATAATCAATTCAGTGGAAACAGAGCATAGGAATATAGAAGGAGGAAAAATCAATCCGGAAACTCAACAGGAGTTGAATGATTTACTAGAAGAATATGATGATATTTTCCATATCAAACCTGGACTAGTTAAGAATTTTGAGTATGAAATCCAGTTAACTGATGCTACTCCTTATCGAAAGAAATTATATCCGATTCCGGAAAAGTGGCAAGCTGAAGTTGAAGACATGTTCCAGAAGATGGAAGATGATGACATCATTTGTCGAATGCCCACGCCTTTCCTAAATCCATTGGCGGTTGTGCAAAAGGCGAATGGACAATTACGCTTATGTCTGGATGCGAGGGGATTGAATGAACGTCTGCTCTTGGAACATGATAGACCTCCAAAAATTCGGGAAATTCTGAGGAAATTTGAAGGAAAAACATTTTTTTCTACCATCGATTTGACTTCATCATTTTATCACGTAGTGTTATCTGAAAACTGCCGCAAATACACTGGTTTTCTATTTAATAACATAACCTATGCTTTCAAGAGAATGCCTTTCGGTTTAAAGAACAGCGGTCCTGTGATGATAAGAGCATTGGATTCCAACCTAAAGCATGAAGTCAAAGCGAATGTGATATGCTACATAGACGATATAATAATTGCATCTACAGACGGGGAACAACATTTACAACACCTCAGATTATTGTTTGTCAACCGTGACAAATGCAGTTTTTCCAACCTGAAATAAAGTTTTTAGGTCACATCATCGAGGGACACGGATATAGGCCTAATCCTACGAAGATTCAGGCAATTGCGGAGTTTCCTCAACCGAAGAAAGTACGTCAAGTTAGACAATTCTTAGGAATGTGTCAATTCTTTTCGACGCACTGTCCTAACTATACGGAGGTGATGGCACCACTCCAGAATTTGTTGAAATTAAACAATAAATGGAAATGGAGCGAAGCATGTAGTGAGGCGTTTGATAGAGCTAAACAAATGCTGGTTGATCATATTAAATTGGAATACCCCGATTTCTCTCGGAATTTCTTCATAGAATCGGATGCGTCAAAGATTGGTGTGAGTGCTGTATTGTATCAAATGGATGCCGAGGGAAAACATCACTATCTTGCATTTGCCAGCCGCAAACTTAAAAGCCATGAAGCCAATTACACCGTGACAGAATTGGAAGCATTAGCTGCCATATATGCTTTACAGACTTGGAAAAAGATATTGATAGGATATAAAGTCACAATAATCACCGACCATCAAGCTTTGCAATTCATGTTGAATACAGACCTCGCTAATGATAGAATTACCAGATGGACCTTAAACTTGCAGCAATTTAACGTGGATATAGTTCATCGATCTGGCAAATTGAACATATTAGCCGATGTTCTAAGTCGTAATCCTTGTGGGGAAGACATACACTTGATTGAGGTTGTTCCGGAAGATGCGGATACGTTAGATAAACTTAGACAGGGCTCGCATGCGAAATTAAATTCATGGCTGTGGGGACGAAAATAATTTAATTTCGCCGTAAGCGCGATATTCGGGAGCGAAATGATAATGATTGTCGGCGCGTAATTAAATCAAAGCGAAACTTAATTCGAAGCGAAATTAATTTAGTTCCAGACTTATAATTTCGCTCCCGGCGCAAAATTAATATCGTTCCTCACATTTAATTTCGCTCCCGGTGCGAAATTAATTTCGTTCCACACTTTTAATTTCGCTCCAGGCGGGATATTAATTTCGTTCCAGACTTATAATTTCGCTCCCGGCGCGAAATTAATTTCGTTCCACACTTTTAATTTCGCTCCAGGCGCGATATTAATTTCGTTCCAGACTTATAATTTCGCTCCCGGCGCGAAATTTATTTAGTTCCAGACTTAAAATTTCGCTCCCGGCGCGAAATAAAATTCGTTACAGACTTTTAATTTCGCTCCCGAGGCGAAATAAAATTCCCAAACGGCATTAAGTTTCGCTCTCCGACGTGTATTTAAAATGCATGAAACATTTAATTTCGTTGTTGAAATTAAAATACAGTATATTCGTTTCGAGAGTTAAATAATGTTCTGTACGATGTTCAAAGTCCTGACGTCTGTCTGTTAGGTAGTCAGCCCGAAGGCTGGTTGGATCCTCAAAAAGTACCGCCGGTAGGTTATGTGGGTAGATACCCACAAAAACTCAAGGCAGCGCTATAGTGAGGCGTACTAGACAAGATGGGGGGTGAGGTAGTTTGTCATCGCTTTCCTCACTGAGTCAGAACAGCAGTACTAACCCTATGAGTAGAACCCTTCACAGCATCCACAGGCACTGACTGCCCCGAATTTCATTACTAAGCACCACCCATACCTCTGTAGCTTCCACATAATCACAGCCATGTTTAAGACTGAGACATCGGTGAAAAGCCACATTTTACTCTAGCCCGTGCCAACAGTCAAATGCAAATGAGTCAAGTTACAAAACTCGTTTAATCAACTTGTGAATAAGGATCATTTTCATGAGAAACGTTTCTCTGGACTTTGCCTCACGTATCTTTTGTATTTGTTGTCTTCTACTTTTGGTTGGTGTTTTTGTGTTTGCTTTGTGCTTTTGCTTTTGAATTTGACTTATTGCTTTTCTTTCTTGGTTTTGTGTTTGTGCTCTGCTTTTGCCTTTTTGAATTTTGCTTTATGTTATTTGTTTTTTGTTTTCTGCTTTTGCTTTTGTTTTTGAATTTTGCTTTTTGCTTCGTCTTTTTTGTTTTTGTTTTGTGTTTGTTTTCTGCTTTTGCTTTTATGAATTTTTCTTTTTGCTTTATGATTCTTGTTTTCTGATTTTGCTTTTTTTTGTTCTGCTTTTGCTTTCTGCTTCGTCTTTTTTGTTTTGGTTTTGTGTTTGTTTTCTGCTTTTGCTGTTTTTGAATTTTGCTTTTTGGTTTGTGTTTCTTTTTTATTCTGCTTTTGCTTTTGTGTTTGAATTTAGCATTTTACTTCGTGTTTTGTGTTTTTGGTTTTGCATTTGTTTTCTGGGAAATCAAAATAAAACAAAATCAACAAAACAAAATAAAAACAAAAACAAAATAAAACAAATAAAACAAGACAATTTAAAACAAAATAAAACGAAATAAAGTAAAACAAAAAATAAACAAAACAAAATAAAGCAAAATAAAATAAACCCCGTGGGGGTTTCTGCCTGTTCCCCTATCGGGCGCGTCCCAGGTGGCGGATAGGGAGGCTCGCCGGACTTGTCCGGAGGGTTTGAGGGAAATAAAATACCTCTCGCGGACCAAAAACAGGCACAGCTTGACAACATCTTCAGCAACCTCTGAAGCTCACTACTTCAGTTGTAAACATGACACCGACATAGATCGATGTCCCCACTACTTTCAACTTGTTAGCATGATGGAAACAACCTACAATATAACTACCCCAGGCCCTAGTAGACATACTAGTTATTTTTCTCGGTCATCGGATTCTGGGGGACCGAGAACATCATGCGGGAATGTATCGGAGCTTCCCAAATCTCTTCGCCCAAAATGCAAAACTTTCATTGGTAGCTTAAACATCAACACACTTCGGAAAACTGGCAAGTTAAAACAATTAACAGACATGTTGGATAACTTCAACATCCAAATTTTAGCACTACAGGAAACCAGATACACGGATGAAAATCATTTTGAATCAGGAAATTATAGAATTTATAAAGGCAAGCCAGCAATCTCCCTCCATGTGAAGCCACTACAATTTGGCACTGGATTTGCTGTCAGAAAAAACATTATAAACTCAGTGCTTAACTTTTCCTCGCCTTCTGAAAGAATTTCAACACTATCCGTTAAATCAGGAAACAAAGCTTATACGCTGATTAATGCGCATGGACCCACCAACAACTACAATCGTAAAGATCCACAAAAGGTGGAAGACTTCTGGGAACTGCTGGAAGAAACTACAGCCATCATTCCAAATCATCACATAAAAATCCTATTGGGAGATTTTAATGCCCAAATTGGTAGAGAAAGGAAATTCAGGACCATTGTAGGACTATATCCAGCACACAATAGAACTAATAAAAATGGAGAAAGATTGCTTGATTTTTGCAAAACTTTTGATCTCAAACTAATGTCAACACATTTCCTGGCACTTCCACACAAGAAAAAGACCTGGAGATCCCCTAATTTTCACTTAGGAGAATTTCAAATAGATCATGTGGCTATTTCCAAAAAGAATCAAAAAGAAATTATGAATGTCAAAGTCAAGAAAGGAGTCATTGACTCTGACCACCATCTATCCTTAATCAAGGTAAAATTTCAACCGAACAGATCCAAACCAAAAATAACAAAAAATCTGCGCGTCGATCCAGAATTTCTTAAACAGAACGCCAGTACTTTCCAAGAAAGTATCCCTACTCACGATTCTTCTGGCTGGTTAGAACTCAAAGATATACTTTCGAAAGCTTCTCAAAACATTGGCACACCGCCCAGGAAACGCAAGCATAGGTGGTGGAACGAAACCTGTGACAAGGCTATAAACTTCAGAATTAAAGCCTGGCAGAATTGGAATTCTCACAAAACGGAAGAAAATTGGCACGAATTCACCAAAGTACAGAAACAAACCTCTAAAATCATCAGATCTGAAAAACGCAAGTACGATCACTACAGATTGGCTGAAATTGAACAAGATTTTACTAAAAACAATACACGAAACTTCTACAAAACCTTCAGAGAAGAATTATCAAATTATCAGGCACCCAGTCTTTGCTTCAAACGCCCGGATGGGACATTGGAAACAAATAATCAAGAAAATTGCAAACTTCTAGCAGATTATTTCAAGGATCTTTTAAACTGTGAATCCCCTAAAGAACAACTCATCTTTGAAAAACAAACATCCAACCAAGATTCAGAACCCCCAACATTGGAAGAAATTAAAGAAATAATCCATGGACTCAAAAATAATAAAGCCCCAGGGGAAGATGGTATAATTGCCGAAATGCTGAAGATAGGTGGTGAGAACGTAGCCCGGAAAATCCACTCAATTCATGAGAACATCTGGATCACCGAAGAAATACCTGAGGATTGGAAATGTGCGCTAATCCATCCACTGCACAAGAAAGGGTATAAAACCAACATCAATAATTATAGAGGAATTTCCTTGATACCAGTTATTTATAAAATTTTCTCCAAAGCCCTGCTCACTAGACTTGAGAAACAAACAGACCGTCTGATTGGAGAATACCAGTCAGGTTTCCGAAAAGGAAGATCATGTACGGAACAAATTCTTAATCTCAAAACTATCCTACAAATGCGCAAAACCAGACAGACAGTCATTACCTTTGTAGATTTCAGAAAAGCATAGATCGTCAAACACTTTTCAATACTCTAGAAGAATTTCAAGTGGATAGAAAAACAAGAGAATTAATCAGACAAACACTAACTGGCACTACGTCAAAAGTTAAATTCCTCGGCGAAATATCTGAGCCTTTTGCAATTAACACTGGGGTCCGCCAAGGAGACGGATTATCTCCGTTACTGTTCAACCTCGTACTTGAGAAGATAATCAGGACCTGGGAAAAGGAAACTAAGGGAATAACCCTTGGCAGACTACTCAAAGATAGAATTCATGTACATTGTTTGGCCTTTGCTGATGACATAGCAATCCTTTCTAATGACAGGCAAGAAGCAATTCATTCCATTGAAAAATTACATGAAATTGCCATCAAAACGGGACTTCAAATTTCTTATGAGAAAACTCAGTACATGGAAGGAGCCTCACGATACTTAGACGGACAACCTATGAGAACTAAATTCGGCAAAATCTTTCAAGTGAACGAATTCAAATATCTGGGAGAAATTATTCAGCCCTCTGGTTTAAACCGAGAAGCAAATAAAGAGAGAATTTCCAAATTACAGAAAGCTTACAGAATCACTTGGAATAGGTATAACAAAAATCAATATCTCGGAAAGCAAAACTTAGACATTATAATACAGTAATCAAACCGGAGGCGTTATATGCATCAGAAACCTTAATCATTGGTGGCAAATCTTTAACCAAAGAGATTGAAAAACAAGAAAGGAAAATTTTACGAAAAATTTTTGGCCCAGTTTTTATAGAGGGAATCTGGAGGAAAAAGTCATCCCAGGAAATATATCGCCAATGTGAAAAAATGTCTCATACTTTTCGGAAAAGACGATTGAAATTTTACGGGCACATTATCAGAATGAACAATGGCAGATTGACTAAAAGAATTCTCAACTTGGCCCTCTCACTAAAAACCAAGAACAGCTGGCTACGTGAAATTGAAACAGATCTCCAGGAAATCAACATTTCAGACAATATTATACAGGACAGATGCAAATTCAGAACCCTAATCGACAATCACCAATTTGAAGACAAACCCATCACCAGGGCCACCATAACTTGGACAGAAGACCGAAGAAAGGCGCTCAGCGAGAGGATGAAGAGATTTTGGAAGGAAAAGAAGGCCAACACATCAGCTAAACAGGTTCAACCGTGCTCCTGAGTCGGGCATAACGATGCAAGAAGAAAACAAAATAAAATGAGGTAAAATAAATTAAATAATTAAATAAATAATTTTACGACATGATCCTTATTCACAAGTGGATTAAACGATTTTTGCAACTGGACGACTCAAATGTAGTGCACGGGGTCGTTGGAATGAGGGAGATGGCTACCTGGGAGGCTTGTCGTAGTATAGTATCTATGTGTGCAGTATATGCGTCGACCGTCGTCTGGTTATCCAGTGGGAGATGGTCCGCACGGAGGTGATTGTTGACGTAGGTGCGGTATTCCTGAGAGTTTGCTGTGCAGAAATTCTGGACCATCCTGGGAGGTGGTAGTGGGGGAAGAGGGAAGTTGAGTAAAACGGGGGCATGATCACCTCCTTTGAGTGGCAGGACAGACACGTCAAACAGATGGCGGAGGGAGTTATGAGCAATGACTGCGTCGGGGTGGTATTAGAGGAAGGACGGGTAGATTCTGGGAGAGGGACGAGGGTGGCGTCGATGTGACGTAGGTAGATGTCTAGGCTATGAAGTTCTAGGGCCGAACGGGAATGAAGGTTGAGGTCGGCCATTAGAATTAAATGGGGGAAGACTTCAGACACGTGGGTAATGCAGTCTTTGGGGATGGGGTGGTAGGGACGAATGTAGATGGTGGCTAGGTGTAGGACGCGGGAACAAATAAGGCTTTCGGGGAAGAAAAGAAACAAATTTCATTTCAGAAACAAAATGAAATGTTCCATGCATTTTAATTTCAGGCCGGAGGGGGGGGGACTAAATGCCAGGAACGAAATTGATGGTCGTTAACAAATTTTATTTCGCGCCAGGAGCGTAATTAAAAGTCTGTAATGAATTTAATTTCGCGCCAGGAGTGAAATTAAAAGTCTGTAACGAATTTCATTTCGCGCCGGGAGCTAAATTAAAAGTCCGTAATGAATTTAATTCCGCGCCAGGAGCGAAATTAAAAGTCTGTAACAAATTTCATTTAGCGCCGGGAGCTAAATTAAAAGTCCGTAATGAATTTAATTCCGTGCCAGGAGCGAAATTAAAAGTTTGTAACGAATTTCATTTCGCGCCGGGAGCTAAATTAAAAGTCCGTAATGAATATAATTTCGCGCCAGGAGCGAAATTAAAAGTCTGTAACAAATATCATTTCGCGCCAGGAGCGAAATGTCATTCCATTGAACAATTTCATTTCGCGACGCTAAATTAAATTGATAATGCATTTCGTTTCGCATGCCAGTCCTGAACTTAGAAGAATCGCAGCATCACAGAAGAGATATGAACCCTTGAGAAACATGTATCGTTTCCTAAAGAAGAGAATGGACCAGCATGATCCGAATTTCATCCCAACTTCGAGACAAGCGGGAGACTACCATATCGTGGGAGACGTTGTCATGAAATATGCGGACAAGGATCATACGAAGTTGAGAACAGTCTTACCACCCAAATTTGTTAATAAAGTAATCTGGCTAGTCCATCGTTCAACGGGACACTCCGGACTGGACAAGACTCTGCACGCAGCTAAAGAAGCTTTTATTTGGAATTGTATGAGGGAAACCATACGTAAGGTTATAAGGTCCTGCGATAATTGCCAGCGGAGCAAATACATTTCGAAGCTTGCTAAAGAACCACCGATTGCTATAATTCCGTCCCGACCGAGAGGATTATATGCAACGGACATTTATGGCCCACTTCCAAGATCATTTACAGGAAACCAGTATATCTTGGTTACAATAGATGTATTCTCTAAACTGGTAATGTTGCACCCGATTCAGAAGGCTACATCGCGATATATCATTAGGCGGCTAGAGAATTGTGTTTTCAAAGAAGCCGGCACACCCGAATTCTTATTAAGTGATCATGGGAGCCAATTCACAAGTCAAGAATTTCAGCAGGCAATGGTAAGGCTAAATGTAAAACACATCCTCAATACTATCAGATATCCTGAAGGAAATCCTGCAGAAAGAATAATGTCTGAAATTGGAAAATTCTGTCGACTTTACTGTTCGGATAATCATGATAAATGGATGAAGGTTATACCCATCATAGAAGAAAGCCTTAATTTGACTATACATGAAAGTACATCGCATGTGCCATACATGTTACATTATGGACGTAAACAAGAGAGAGTATGGGATGGGATTATTTCCACAGCACCGGGAATAATTCAATCAATTCCCACGCGCAAGGACATGGCTAGAGAGAGCTTGGAACGCCACGCCGAAAAGAGAAAGAAAAGACAGGCAGGAAGAAAATTCAGAGAACCTCTACGGGAAAACGATTTAGTCTTGATAAGGAGACCAGTATCATCACACTTACCCATGAGAGTCTATAACAAATTCGCTAAGCTTTATTATGGTCCAGTAAGGATTGTAAGAGTATTCGGCAACAACAGTTATCGTTTGGCTGAAATACACTCCGATCGAGTGATTGGAAACTACAACGCTGGAAATCTAAGAAAATATTTCAAACCTGAGAATTAATACTGGACAGACATGTTTGATTTCTTCACATAATCTTAGCATAATGATGTTTTATAAATTCTCTGACCAAAACTTATAAAAACCAGGAGAGGGGAACATGTGACCGAAATCCACCATGTTGGTGATGTTTAATTGCCGAGATTCGCAAAGCAACCTTGGAAGTAGTTGATGAATGTAACATATTGTAATGTATTCCAGCATGTGTTTGTAGCAGACCCAGAGCTAAAGAAACATTCTTCATAATTATTCTAGCTGATAAATGGACCTATCCTTATGGCATTGAGCTAAAATTTAGCACAAGCGAGAGTCGAACATCTTCAACTCCTAACGGCTTTGACAAGTCGTGACGCAATAGATGAGGGGTGGAAATTTCCCCACTCACTGCTATGAATCAGATGACTAGGCAGCGTGGACTCGGTCAGTTCCAGAACATGGTGATTCGAGATTTTTTTTTCCCTGGCTATACTCATGTGTGTGCGAAGATGAGTTTTTCTAATACGTGTGGAAAGCGTGTGTTTGCACTATTTAACTAACCATCACAATTTGGCTGGTGATACGCTGATACTTATAATAATTTCTTTACCAGTGTTAAGTAAAGTAAAGTCAGTGTTTCCTACAAGTGGCAGAAATACTGTAAGTAAGAGTATAATATTATTCAGCGGACACATTCACAGCACCATTAGCGGACTGGAAATATATTCACCGTAGAACGCAGGCCAGTAGACATTGAAATACAACTTGTTGCAGCGCAAAACATATGACAGATCTCGTCATATTATTCTGCCAGGTCATATTATTCTGCCAGGCACAAAGATATACAATGTTGAACTTTCTTTTTCGACACGATAGCTGTACTACATGTAACAGAATAAGATCATTATTTAATTGGATTAATAGCAATTGCATTCATGATTAATGAACAATATTGCAATTACACCACCTATTCCACACTGATAAAATAGTCGGAGCATTTCACCATCAGTGGCGTACAGCCAATTTTGATTTAAGGGGTTGTATGAAGTCATCCATGATGCCACTTGTAATTAAGAACAGTAACATGGGAACACTAATAAAGACTTTATTACTATTCAAGATGATAGCTTAAGGCATCAACAGGGAAGCTTAATGACCAGGATGAGTCCAAGTTCTGGGGGACCGAATTCACGTTAGATCAGACGTCACGACGATGGATGCATTACAAGAGTATCGTAAGCGGCGATCTTGCAAAATTAAGTATAGGAGCAAGATCAACCACGTCGTGGGAAATCACATAGGCAACACATTTTCCGTAACCCTGAGCATGCTTTCAGACAACTTGTCTGAAATTATATGACAAGCCATTACCATGTTATCATAATGTTTTCTCTTCCAGGTGTCTGATATATTTCGAATGAATTCCCAAACTAAAGAGCAAATAATTTATGGATATTATGAGTGATTTCACACATATATTGAACCCATATATCATAGGCTCGAAAGGGGTCGAATCCATATATTGTGTGAAATGAATGAAAGAATCATACAGTTTCTAATGGAACGGAGAGAGATTTCAAGCCAGGATTCTAGCCTAACATTGCGCAAGCTGCAGGACCAGGTGTTCATAAGATGAGCTCATGCCTCTTGACATTTATAAGGAGCCAGTCATGGATATTTATAGAACGAGTGGAAAGTTTGGACTGTAAGACGAAGAAGCTCGACTGGGAAATTGCTCTTACGTTGCAGGAAAACGGCAACCTCGCTGCTGAGTCAGAACAAGAATAATTAAATTTAACCCGTTTACGAGTATAAAAATAAGTAAACAAATACAGTACAGTGAATCATTTCAAATTAGAGATTTTTGTGTAAAGAAAAACCCTTTAATAATTGCACAAGAGAAAAGTGCAAATGCAGCAGACGTCATCGGGAATTCACCGGGACCCAAGGAGTGGGAGAATTAAAAATGAACAGCACCACCCACACAGTTGAGGACGAAGAATTAATTAATATCTCGGAAATGCACGATCGATTTCCATGCACAGGAAGATCATTTTACGTTTGGAAGACGAGCTTTCTGGAGATATAATTTTTATAATTGTACGACAATTAGTTCAAAAGTTGGTCACGAAAAGGACTAGGATTTTATCTTTTTTTGACAAAAAGGTATAAAACCCCTGGCCTCACCAAGCCAATCATGCAGTTTCAAACGGCCGGAAGGCACGTCACTGTGCTACATCACACATCGTATATGCAGTTTTCGACAGCCCAGGGGGGCGTTACGCTGGATCATGCAGTTACTCTGACAGCCCGTGAGGGGGCGTCACTCTGTATCACACCGCAGGCAGTATTAGTCCGTCCAGAGGGGCGTTACGCTGTATCAGACATCGAAGGCAGTTTACCAGTACTCCTTGAGGGGAGAAACGCTGTGTTACACCGCAGAATTAATATCCTATAGCCACGGGCGTCGCAGTATTAATAACTTGCGTGCCTCCATAAGGAGTTGCAAAGAAGAAATATTAAAGTATCGCCGTGTTGAAAAATTAGGAAAATCCTAGTTACAGGATTTAGGTCCGACAGGGCAAAGTTTACCGTAAAAGTTCCTAAAATACAGTTAAAGCAGGCTGCGAACTTAGGATTCAGGCGATAGGTCTTTCTGTAAACGACCAAAAGTATCATGACGTACGGAAGTACCGGAACAGCGAGATAAACAGTTGTCAATTTTAAAGAACCCGAACAGGGAAAAACAGAGTAAGGTTCGCAACGTATTCCAGAAAATTAGAAGTGTGAGAACCGAATAAACAAAGAAGAACGGAAACTATAGACATTGTCTCAAGAAAGCAGACGAACTATTCGAAAGCACTAAGACTCGAGAAGTATTAGTTGCTAAGAAATCCATAGGTCATCGATAGGTTATCGAGGGGACCTCGATCAGAACAGACTTTCGCTAGGATCGATAAACCAGATCTAAAAGGGGAGACGTTCAAGCTAGAGAAATAGCCGATCATCAGGAACAAGATTCGAAGAATTGTTATTCCAGGGAAAAAGTAGATGATTCGAGACTTTCGTATTCTGCAGGATAGGAAGCCGACATTGAATAAATTTCACCCTTGGAGACGGGAGATTAAGAGGTCACGTGTGATAGGCTAGAAAAAAGACGGCCTAGTGATCAAAAGTTGTGAAGTGTAAATATTTCAAGATTGTGTGTTAAAAGTAATATATTTTTTAGTGTTTTATTGTGTGTTCTAAACGGATACACCAGTGTATTAAAAATGTTGTCAGTGTTAAATGTATTGAATATGTGTCAAGAAGTGTTTGTACATGAGATGAGTTTGTACGATATGGAGTAAGTCAAGAAGGTGGGCAAAAATGACACATCGAACGAGAATAAAGGTCAGAAAACGACCTTAGACATGTGAGTAAAGATTTTCATTATGTTTTGGTGTCGGGGAAATTTTTGTGTACAATTCCACCGGAGTTTTGAGTAAAAGGGATGTTTTTAAATAAATAATAACTAAATAAGAACGTGATCTGAACAAAAATAAAGTTTGAGAAATAATAAATAACTATGTGAAAGAGTAAATCTTGTAGAGGAAATGCA
Organism: Meconema thalassinum; assembly: GCA_946902985.2. Lineage (NCBI taxonomy): Eukaryota > Metazoa > Arthropoda > Insecta > Orthoptera > Tettigoniidae > Meconema > Meconema thalassinum. The sequence goes on from OY714911.1 coordinate 24,692,052, forward strand.
TGGAATAAAATGTCAGTGTATTTGACGAATGTTATAAAAGCAAGCGTAATAATAATGATAACAAAGATATTTAAATAAAGGTAAATTTGAATTATATGAAAGAAATAGCTTTTGAGCTTTTGTAAGGAATGAAGACATGATGTGAATAATAATAATAATAATAACAAGGTAAAGAAATCTAAATAAAGATTAAATTGAATGATATAAAAAATATAGAGCGTCGGAGCCTTAATATATGAATAAGACATGATGTGAATGCATGTTCTTAAAAATGGAGCGATTTATTGTCAACGGAAAAGATAAATATAAAAATTGAGATATGTATCAATTGTTACTATGAAATTTATCAGTTCTTTGGAAGACATTAGGCCGTAAAGTAATGTGTAGCGCAATGGAACGCAATTAAATAAAAAGTCACGCTAGGAATGCGTAGAATTTAAATGTACTTGGTAAATTACTAATGAGGGGTAGTTGATTGTATTGAATTGAGATATGTTGTAAGTCCTCTAATTGTGACGTAGATCACGAGGCCATGTGTGTGTTATTATAAAAGGGAGCAAATGTATGGTATTATTGAGCGTATGTCATGTAGGCCACGGCCGACTCTAAATCGCGTCTTGTATAAGTCCTCCAATGTGGAAATGGTTCCCGAGGCATGTTAAGAGCTTCGAACCTAGAATCCTCTTGTTGTTAAAGCCCCTTATTATTCGTCGTAGAATGTGTATTACTCGTCCCTATCTACGAGGACCCTACATAATTAATAAATGCCAAGATTACGAAAGTGGTTTATGAGCCAAAGAATATCGTTGAAAGTGAAAAGAGAAGTTAAAATGCCAGGTCTCTCCATAGAACTGAAAATAAAAGGAAGGTTTGTTTTAAAAGCATTGATGAGAGCTCCAAGCGTAGGCTAGACAGGGAGCCGCTCTCCCTGTCATAAATCTCGCTCGAGTATAACGGCCTGACCCTCATAGTCTGAGGGTGGGTAAAGACCGTCTTGTAAGAAGTGCTAAAGACACCGTGAGTGTTTAAAAGTTGTTAATGACCCGGGCGTTGAACCGAGGTCCTTGTAGATTGATATTATCGCTTGCCAGTTCAGATCGTAGTTTTCTTATGTGATAATGGTCTTATAAGACAAATGAATTAAATAGAAATCCCTATTGTAATGTGGTATGGAAATAAGGAATCCACGAGTTTTATGAAGGTAACTAGATTTCGGGAGTAATCATAGTTTTTGACTTTATCAAGTAATCTTTATAACTCTGGAGTACACAAGTAGTTTCCCGATCACCGTAGTGAACTTGCAAAACTTGAGAGAGGTGGTAAATACTGAGAACGTGTGAGATGCCCAAAGATTGAAATAGATAATTAACATGTAATTTTAAATGTAATTATATATGTGTTTGATGATAAGAAAGGATAAAATTTGTTCTTGAGGTGTACAAAAGTATGACACCATTATTATGGAAAGGTATCGAGCCAAAGAAGGTCATAGTTATATGGAACTTTAAGATAGGTACTTTATGGAAGTGAAAATAATCGTGAATTGTTGGTTTTAAAGAAAACCATGTGTTTAAATAGAATATTTGTTTTATTCTTATGCTATTCCTTGTTCACTTTGAACAAGTAGAATGATATTGGTCAGTAGTTTATTTGTTTTATTGTTTGTAGCGCCATAATTTTGATTAATTAAATGTGTTAAAATAGGAGTTGATTTTGTTGTTATTTTTGCAAGTGTATCCTCTATTTAATCCAAAATATGTAAGTCACAGAGTGGGAGAACTTACCGCAGCCCCGAAAATCCCGAATTGAGCAATGCTGGCATACTGTGATTTGCATATTTCTTGCTGAAAGGGCACAGGGGGTTGAATAGAAGTACTGTGCTTGGATTAATAATTAGAGGAACACTAAAGACGGTCGATTCATGTAAAAGTAAAGTAATGATAGGAGTAGCTACAACGTATAATGTTAACTGACCGCATGGGTCCCTGGAAACTCACACCGAGCAGCCCTGGATTAAACGACCCCCTACCAAACATCACTTTTTGGCGCCCAACGTGGGGATGAGTTTCTTAGGGAAAACCCGAGTTTTCTCGAAAAATCAAAATTTTCATTTTTTGAAAAAAAAAATGGTTTTTCGAAATTTTGAATTTTGAATACTTCCATAAAGGTCTTTGAGTTTGAAGAAGAATATCAAAAGGGTACGGTGTAGTAAAAACCCGTGCCAAAGTAAATTTTAGAAATTGGGACACAAAGGTTCAGATTACCATCTCTCAAACATGTTCTAGCGATGTGGCATGAGTAGCCCACTGTATTTTAATATGATGTCATTAAGTGAAGAGAGGCGGAGGCTCTCGGAAGATGTAAGGGCAGAGAGTCCAGATAAATGTAAAATTACAGGTGATAAAGAGTACCCAAGTAAGGAAATTGTAAAGGTTTCTGTAGAAAGCATGCGTGCACCTGGAGACATAGTTACACGACGAGAAGGTAACATGTCTGCAGAAAACAGGGTAACAAATCAGCCTTTAGAGCTCCAAATGGAAAAGGAAAAATGTAAACCGATTCCAAGGGTGAATGAAATTAGCACAGAGGATAATAATAATAAAGATAATTCAAAGTCTCACGTAGAAATGCAGGTTCAAGTAGGCTCGGAAAGCGGAAGCGAAAAGAACGATAGTACTAACATTCAGGATCAGGAAAAAGTAGAAATGGCAACTTGGGATGAAGTAAAAGAATTCTTGGATATAATTAGGGAAATGTGGAATGAGCATGAGAAGATGGATGACGAACTTTGGGAATTAAAAGATTTAAATTCAAGAATGAAAGAAGGAATTGAGGAACAAAGAGAAAGTATTTCCGAGGAAATAAAGAAGATATCTGAGCTCCGTGAAAGGGCAAGTAAAAATTGGTATAAGATACCCAAACAGGAATTAGAAGAACTAAATAAGGAAATTCCTAATGTTAAATGGTCGTTAAACGAAACAAAGAGGGAATTTGCGAAACGTATGGAGAATGAAGGAAAAATAAAACTAGCTCCGTGGGAACAGATAGTTACATTCGTTGATGAAGTAAGTGAAATAGGGGATAAATTATGGAAAATGAGAGACGCATGGGATGAGATTTGGTGGAAGACCGAATATGAAGAGCGCGCAAGGCGGAAATATGTTCAAGAACAGAAAGATTATGTGGCAGGGGAAAAGAGTAAGATATACCGTTTCAGTTTGAGTATGTATGATGAACGAGGGATAATCAGCGTTCAGGAGTTAGCTGAAGTAAGACAGGTCAAAATTCCAGAATATCAAGAAATATTAGAGGCTGCTCAGAAGAGATATGAGGAATACATGTTGGAGCAGAACCGTCAGGCAAATGAAATAGTTGCCCAAGATGAAAAACAAGCCGAAATTGAAGAAGAAAAAGAAGTCATGGTGCCAAAGGAGCCCGAAATTGATATTAGAGAAGAAAAACAAGAAGTAGATATCAGGATAACTCCAGTGGAAACTGAAGAAAACTTTGAGATCCTTCCTAAAGAAGATATGGAGACTCAAGATGAAATAGTAATTCCAGATCAGGAGGATAGCCAAAATGAAAACGAGCTGCGAAGTGAAGAAAATCATTTTGATGAAAAGGTTGAGCTGGAAGAGCAAGAAATAATCTCCGAACAGGAAATAATGAAAGAAGCGGAAGTTGAAGAGATGGAAATAATTCCTGAAGAAATGGAAAAAGTAAAGGAAACTATAATAGAAACTATCGTCAAAACACCGATAGAAGCAGAGGTTCAAGAGTTCATGGAAATTGAAAAGGAAAACCCCTAAGAGATTCAGGAAGATCAGGAAGATAAAAGGGCATTAAAAGAAGAAGAAGAAAAATTGAAGGCACAGATCCTCGAGTTAATGATAAAATGCCAGGATTGCCAAAGAAAGACGAGAGAAATGGAGACAGAGGCTAACAAGAGCCAAGAAAACCTCAAAGGAAAAGATGAAATTGTGGGAAATAATGAAAAGAAGAAAGGAGAGGTCTTTGTTGAAAATCAGGAAGAAAGAGGAAAACCGCAATTGGTAGTCGGTTTACCAGAAAATAGATACCCCATGGAATATAAGAAAGGAGGAGATACAAGGTACGATGACGTAGAGGAAGAGGACGCTCAGGCATATTTCAGTTGGAAACTTCGTAAAAAGAAAGGGAGTGATAAAAGGAAGAGACAGAAGGGAGATCTGAAGGATCTCAAGAATTGGAAGAGTCGAAAAAAGAAATACTCTTTCGAAATGCCATCTCGATGCAAGATGAAGGAAGGGACTATTCTATCATAACTAACGGGTAAAGCCAGATGCAACCGTTAAAGAATAAGAGGAATAAAATTAATTTTGTTTGAAATACCATCTCAAAAAGAGACGAGGAAGGTGGAAGAAAACCGAGAAGAGTCAGGTGAGGTTAGACCGAGCTCTTAAGAACTAAATGAAATTTTACAGACTTGAGGAGTCTGACGATAATAATGATGAGGTTACGGGTAAAGCCATTTGCACCCGTAATGCAATAAAAGAAGGTCATTAAGTTGACAATATGTAATGAAAAAAGAAACAGACCGGCAGGAAGTCCGTCTTATAATACAAGAAAAGAAACAAACTGTTTGACTCAAGTTTGGAGAGCTCACCAGACTAGAGGAAGACTAACAAAACACCCGAACGTGACAAGAAATTTATGACCCTGAGTGTAGTCGACCACTAGGGGAATGAATGAATGAATGGGACCCTTAAGAAGACCCAATACAAATACAAACCAGAGAGGAAGGAAACTTTAAAGGAATAAAGAAACAAAAAGTACGAAGAACGTTATGATGGCTTCGACTATTAAAAGAAAAAAATAAGATTTTTATAAATAATTGAAATAAATTTTCTCAAAATTTTTCGAAAATTTATTTAACCTAAGGAGGGGTGAAATGAACCCATGTATCATAGGCTCGAAAGGGGTCGAATCCATATATTGTGTGAAATGAATGAAAGAATTATACAGTTTCTAATGGAACGGAGAGAGATTTCAAGCCAGGATTCTAGCCTAACATTGCGCAAGCTGCAGGACCAGGTGTTCATAAGATGAGCTCATGCCTCTTGACATTTATAAGGAGCCAGTCATGGATATTTATAGAACGAGTGGAAAGTTTGGACTGTAAGACGAAGAAGCTCGACTCGGAAATTGCTCTTACGTTGCAGGAAAACGGCAACCTCGCTGCTGTGTCAGAACAAGAATAATTAAATTTAACCCGTTTACGAGTATAAAAATAAGTAAACAAATACAGTACGGTGAATCATTTCAAATTAGAGATTTTTGTGTAAAGAAAAACCCTTTAATAATTGCACAAGAGAAAAGTGCAAATGCAGCAGACGTCATCGGGAATTCACCGGGACCCAAGGAGTGGGAGAATTAAAAATGAACAGCACCACCCACACAGTTGAGGACGAAGAATTAATTAATATCTCGGAAATGCACGATCGATTTCCATGCACAGGAAGATCATTTTACGTTTGGAAGACGGGCTTTCTGGAGATATAATTTTTATAATTGTACGACAATTAGTTCAAAAGTTGGTCACGAAAAGGACTAGGATTTTATCTTTTTTTTTGACAAAAAGGTATAAAACCCCTGGCCTCACCAAGCCAATCATGCAGTTTCAAACGGCCGGAAGGCACGTCACTGTGCTACATCACACATCGTATATGCAGTTTTCGACAGCCCTGGGGGGCGTTACGCTGGATCATGCAGTTACTCTGACAGCCCGTGAGGGGGCGTCACTCTGTATCACACCGCAGGCAGTATTAGTCCGTCCAGAGGGGCGTTACGCTGTATCAGACATCGAAGGCAGTTTACCAGTACTCCTTGAGGGGAGAAACGCTGTGTTACACCGCAGAATTAATATCCTATAGCAACGGGCGTCGCAGTATTAATAACTTGCGTGCCTCCATAAGGAGTTGCAAAGAAGAAATATTAAAGTATCGCCGTGTTGAAAAATTAGGAAAATCCTAGTTACAGGATTTAGGTCCGACAGGGCAAAGTTTACCGTAAAAGTTCCTAAAATACAGTTAAAGCAGGCTGCGAACTTAGGATTCAGGCGATAGGTCTTTCTGTAAACGACCAAAAGTATCATGACGTACGGAAGTACCGGAACAGCGAGATAAACAGTTGTCAATTTTAAAGAACCCGAACAGGGAAAAACAGAGTAAGGTTCGCAACGTATTCCAGAAAATTAGAAGTGTGAGAACCGAATATACAAAGAAGAACGGAAACTATAGACATTGTCTCAAGAAAGCAGACGAACTATTCGAAAGCACTAAGACTCGAGAAGTATTAGTTGCTAAAAAATCCATAGGTCATCGATAGGTTATCGAGGGGACCTCGATCAGAACAGACTTTCGCTAGGATCGATAAACCAGATCTAAAAGGGGAGACGTTCAAGCTAGAGAAATAGCCGATCATCAGGAACAAGATTCGAAGAATTGTTATTCCAGGGAAAAAGTAGATGATTCGAGACTTTCGTATTCTGCAGGATAGGAAGCCGACATTGAATAAATTTCACCCTTGGAGACGGGAGATTAAGAGGTCACGTGTAATAGGCTAGAAAAAAGACGGCCTAGTGATCAAAAGTTGTGAAGTGTAAATATTTCAAGATTGTGTGTTAAAAGTAATATATTTTTTAGTGTTTTATTGTGTGTTCTAAACGGATACACCAGTGTATTAAAAATGTTGTCAGTGTTAAATGTATTGAATATGTGTCAAGAAGTGTTTGTACATGAGATGAGTTTGTACGATATGGAGTAAGTCAACAAGGTGGGCAAAAATGACACATCGAACGAGAATAAAGGTCAGAAAACGACCTTAGACATGTGAGTAAAGATTTTCATTATGTTTTGGTGTCGGGGAAATTTTTGTGTACAATTCCACCGGAGTTTTGAGTAAAAGGGATGTTTTTAAATAAATAATAACTAAATAAGAACGTGATCTGAACAAAAATAAAGTTTGAGAAATAATAAATAACTATGTGAAAGAGTAAATCTTGTAGAGGAAATGCATGGAATAAAATGTCAGTGTATTTGACGAATGTTATAAAAGCAAGCGTAATAATAATGATAACAAAGATATTTAAATAAAGGTAAATTTGAATTATATGAAAGAAATAGCTTTTGAGCTTTTGTAAGGAATGAAGACATGATGTGAATAATAATAATAATAATAACAAGGTAAAGAAATCTAAATAAAGATTAAATTGAATGATATAAAAAAAATATAGAGTGTTGGAGCCTTAATATATAAATAAGACATGATGTGAATGCATGTTCTTAAAAATGGAGCGATTTATTGTCAACGGAAAAGATAAATATAAAAATTGAGATATGTATCAATTGTTACTATGAAATTTATCAGTTCTTTGGAAGACATTAGGCCGTAAAGTAATGTGTAGCGCAATGGAACGCAATTAAATAAAAAGTCACGCTAGGAATGCGTAGAATTTAAATGTACTTGGTAAATTACTTATGAGGGGTAGTTGATTGTATTGAATTGAGATATGTTGTAAGTCCTCTAATTGTGACGTAGATCACGAGGCCATGTGTGTGTTATTATAAAAGGGAGCAAATGTATGGTATTATTGAGCGTATGTCATGTAGGCCACGGCCGACTCTAAATCGCGTCTTGTATAAGTCCTCCAATGTGAAAATGGTTCCCGAGGCATGTTAAGAGATTCGAACCTAGAATCCTCTTGTTGTTAAAGCCCCTTATTATTCGTCGTAGAATGTGTATTACTCTTCCCTATCTACGAGGACCCTACATAATTAATAAATGCCAAGATTACGAAAGTGGTTTATGAGCCAAAGAATATCGTTGAAAGTGAAAAGAGAAGTTAAAATGCCAGGTCTCTCCATAGAACTGAAAATAAAAGGAAGGTTTGTTTTAAAAGCATTGAAGAGAGCTCCAACCGTAGGCTAGACAGGGAGCCACTCTCCCTGTCATAAATCTCGCTCGAGTATAATGGCCTGACCCTCATAGTCTGAGGGTGGGTAAAGACCGTCTTGTAAGAAGTGCTAAAGACACCGTGAGTGTTTAAAAGTTGTTAATGACCCGGGCGTTGAACCGAGGTCCTTGTAGATTGATATTATCGCTTGCCAGTTCAGATCGTAGTTTTCTTATGTGATAATGGTCTTATAAGACAAATGAATTAAATAGAAATCCCTATTGTAATGTGGTATGGAAATAAGGAATCCACGAGTTTTATGAAGGTAACTAGATTTCGGGAGTAATCATAGTTTTTGAAATTTGTCAAGTAATCTTTATAACTCTGGAGTACACAAGTAGTTTCCCGATCACCGTAGTGAACTTGCAAAACTTGAGAGAGGTGGTAAATACTGAGAACATGTGAGATGCCCAAAGATTGAAATAGATAATTAACATGTAATTTTAAATGTAATTATATATGTGTTTGATGATAAGAAAGGATAAAAATAGTTCTTGAGGTGTACAAAAGTATGACACCATTATTATGGAAAGGTATCGAGCAAAAGAAGCTCATAGTTATATGGAACTTTAAGATAGGTACTTTATGGAAGTGAAAATAATCGTGAATTTTTGGTTTTAAAGAAAACCATGTGTTTAAATAGAATATTTGTTTTATTCTTATGCTATTCCTTGTTCACTTTGAACAAGTAGAATGATATTGGTCAGTAGTTTATTTGTTTTATTGTTTGTAGCGCCATAATTTTGATTAATTAAATTTGTTAAAATAGGAGTTGATTTTGTTGTTATTTTTGCAAGTGTATCCTCTATTTAATCCAAAATATGTAAGTCACAGAGTGGGAGAACTTACCGCAGCCCCGAAAATCCCGAATTGAGCAATGCTGGCATACTGTGATTTGCATATTTCTTGCTGAAAGGGCACAATATGTAAGATATTTAACAAAATGTTTTATGGTTGGATTCCATTTATTATAAACTTATTCTAAACTTAGTTGCGTTCTTACTAATGGCGTATTATACCTTTACGGCGGTTGTAAGCGGAACATTAAACTTTTTGCAGAGCTAATTTTTGAAACTTGTTAATTAATTCTTGGTACAGTAATTATCATCTGGATTCATGATGTGTGATCCTGAACCCTACAGTAATTAATTCAGATTGTATAAAAAAATACGAAGCCGATAATAATCGTAGACATTAAGAGATTCTGACCTGTCTTATTATTGCCACGTAAGGATTATTGGCATTATGTCAAAAGGATTTTGGAAATGGTTTTTGAATAAAGCACAATTATTAATAAGTTGTAGACACTTTATAGTGGTCTAAGAGCAGCAACTGTTGGAAATGAGATATTCCATTCCAACGCTTTAATAAATTAATAAATAATGAATTTCTTCGATGATATAAATGTTTGTGATTATGCCAGGATGCAGGGTCTATGCAGTCCTAGGTCAAATGAACTAGTATGTGCTTTATTATAGTAATAATATTTATATTTCCAACTTTGGGAAATAGTGCAATGACAGTTTATTTTCTCGTCCAATTTATGGTCATTTTGTGCACTGCTGTTAGGGTTTAATGAGCTGGTCAATTCAATTTAATAACTATGCGGATCTTAGGCAATTCTACTGTATTCCTTTATCTTTGAATGTAACTGTTACATCATCGCATTCTGAACAATTTAATTTCTCCCATAAGCACATGTTGAATCCAATTTCTTATTTGAGAATGACTTGAGTGATTAGAATTCCCTTGTAAACCAATGTTTTGAGAAATTACGATAGATAAATGCTACTTTGAGCTGAGATGTTTTCCATAAGGAAACTTGGAATTATTGTGGTGATATAATAATAATAATAATTTATTTGTCTATTATTAATTTAATCCAATTAATTAATTAACGGTCATTAATGTCAATCTAATATATGTAAATATCAGGGATGTGTATAATTTGTGTGTGAATTATTAATTTAGTCTGTTTTATGGGAAGAAAAAATGTTTAATTCTTTTTTTCTACAAAGATGAAACTGATAGTGACGTTTTTTTTTTAAATTCATATTCAGCTAAACAACGAACTCTCGAACTATGATTAATTTTCTTTTGTGAGAACTTCCCATTTAAGTGAAATAGGACAGCTCAACCGCACATATGCACATTATGGATACTTGTATCCCAACCTAATGATTTGCCTTGAGTAATAGGAGTGTTCATATCTTTCTTTTGTCCGTCTGCTCTAAAATAAATTTAGGATCTCGATTTTAACAAGTTCTAATTATTCCTGCAGTTTGGAACTTCTCCCGAGTCAGTGATACTTTTTATTTTTCTTGTTTGTGAGGTATTTGTCCTGTTGAACCTTGCATGCCTCTCCCTTTAAACGACACGAGATATTCGATCTCTTGCCTGCCCGAGCTAGTTGTTTTTTTTTGTATTGGACAAATATTTCCAGGACTTAATTTTTTTTCTATCGCCTGTGTCCCTTCTTCGGTTTCTCGTTGCAATCGCCGGGCCAACGTGACGTCGGGGAAACGGGCACAGTACTTCTCTTTTTCTTCAATGCTGTCCAAGTCCTGGCCCCATCGTTGGATGTCATTTCTCACCATGTCTGCATATCTCCTTCTTGGCCATCCTGTTGGTCTTCGGTCATGAAGCTGCAGTTCATACATTAGGCTAGTTTTGGAATTCTGGTAACATACATCCTTCGCAAATGGCCAACCCACAGGAGCTTTTTGAAAAGAAAAAAAAAGGAAATATCCAAATATTTTGGTGCAGCCCTATAACATAATTCACGCTCTTGTTGATCCATGTTTAGGGTCTATGGACACCTTGGTCATCGGCTCCTTTGATCCAAATAATACACTATGGGACAAAATGACCCGGCGCTTGTCCTCGTGTTATACTTTTTGACGCCAGTTCTCAAGGGTTAAACTCACAGTCCATAAAACATCGAGACGTGGACGTTACTGCTGTGGGTCAATATTAAACTCTTGGCTGAACAAAGGCGATGAAATAATAATAATGTTATTGGTTTTACGTCCCTTTTAACTACACTGGCTTTTAGTGACGCCGGGGTGCCGGAATTTTGCCCCGAAGGGGACCTTTAACGTGCAGGAATTCTACGGACACGGCTCCCTTGCATTTGCGCACCCTCAAATGCCAGCTGACTGCGCCAGGATACGAACCTGCAACCTTGGGCTCAGCAAGCGAGAACGTTACCCCTGAGCCTCGCAGCCAGCCAGGCGATGAAAATAACATCCAAGTTTTATAAAGTGTATAAAATATTAAGATAGTATTTTCTCCAAGGGAGTTAATTTTAAGATGATGCTCGTGACATTCATAGCTAGGATAATGTAAATGCTGGCGCTGGTTATCTGATGTAGGCTACCCTGGGTACGGAGCGACACAGCACGCAACGGTCTCCGTACTTCGCACTGCCATCTGTGCTAATTGAAAACAAACCTCTCAGAGCTTGAACCCGTGAGACATTCCTGTTCTTTAACATTTCGAGGGTGAAAGGTGTCTGCTGTGTGGTTGCAAGCTTAGCGTTTAGACTGATCCTTGCACTTCGGACAGATACACTCACTCATTTTGGGGCTTTGCGACAACCCCGTGCACTTTGGTGTGGTCTGTCTGCCACATAACCTGTGGCACCAGTGTGGGTATTTGTAACCGGTGGGGTCAAGGTTAGGGTAGGAGCCTGCCGTGGCCTTAAATAATTCTATAAACAGTAAGAACTCAAGTCAACTGTAGTAATGAAACAGATGGTTTCATCATATTTCACAGACACTACGTATGTCTGCATTAGCTCTGTGTTATTCAGTTGCTGAGTATGCTAGCCCTGTATGGTATCACTCAGCTCATGTAAAACAGGTTGATGTTGCCCTCAACGAGTCCTGTAGAATAATTACTAGTTGCCTGAAACCTACACCTGTCCACAAACTACATTCCTTGGCAGGAATAGCCCCTCCTGAGGTACGCCGTGAGGTCATAGCACAAACGGAACGAAAAAAGTCCGCAGAGGACCATGCTCACCCTCTTTTTGGTCACCAGCCTCCAAGAAGGCGGCTAAAATCAAGGAAAAGCTTTCTGCAAACAACATCGATGCCTACTACAAACCCCGAGGTAGCCAGGATACAGCTATGGCAATCCACCATACCACCAGATTGGATGAAGGCCAAGGAAAGGCTTCCAACAGGCCACAACAATAACTGGGAAACTTGGCGGTCACTCAACAGACTTCGGACTGGTGCTGGGAGATGCAAAGTTAATCTCCACAAATGGGGATACCTACAGGAATCAGAACTCTGTGAGTGTGGGGAGAGACAGACCATGATACACCTGTGTTCCTGTGAACTGCGCCCGTGCTCTTGCACAACGCAGGAGTTAATGGAAGGTCATGAAAAGGGTGTGACAGTGGCCCGTTTCTGGGCGAAGTCAATCTAATTCGAGACATAGTTGTATGTATTATTTCTTTTAAATATTGTGTATCATCCCTCTGTGTATGTTGTAATGCTTTTGACTCGCATAAATAAATACAGACATAAAACACAGAGAAGACAGTTTCAAAACATCAAGGAGAATAGAAAGTTCGCATTGGTACTTTTTCTCCTTGTTTGTTTACTAAGTCCTCACCAGGTGGTGCTAGTTGTCTACTAGCATGCTCTGACATCTTTGGGGGGTAATTCTAAAACTTCTACGAGGGTTGTTCGAGTCAAAAGGTACGAATCGTCGTAAAACCGAAACCGGTTGATATTTGAATATGTCGCTTAGGGATAACGTTGGCTGACATCAAAGCTGCGCCCTCAGCTGGCAAGGTGATGCCAACCGACTTATTTGACATTCAAGGTCCTCTACTTATCGGATTCCTAGAGCACGGGCATGTTATTTTTTTTAGTATCATTATCTTTAATCAGTGGACGGCAATCTGCCATCAGAATTATACTTCTGGTCTCTGACCCTGAAAAATACTGTTCAATTGATACTGCACATAATATTCTTAGTATCCGACAATAGCTCAGTGGTTAGTGTGCCAACCCCAAGGCTGCGGCTTCGACTCCCGATCAAGGAAGTCAGATTTGTGAAGGGCATTCCGGGTGGCAAAAGATCTCTCGTAGCACATTAAGGTAATCTTAGCTACTGCAAGATCGCAGTCCTAAACGGAACGTCAACATAGGAGAGTAGAAAGCCTCCAACCGAAAATATGGTAAATGATGATGATTCTTCTTCTTCTTTCCGATGAGGCCTGCTATGGACCAGGCGCCAATTTCAATTGTTCTCTTTTCGCCCCAGGTTTCCTTTCCACTCTTCCTACTTAGCACATTCTCTCTGTCCACAGAGTCTTCTTCTCTTATATCATTTCTTTCTTAATCTTTCTTTACCTCTTTACCGTCACAAATATACTTCTTTTCTCCGACCCTGCAGAATATTGTTCAATTGATACTAGACATAATATTCTTACTATCCGGACAATAGCTCAGTGGTTAGTGTGTCCACCCCAAGGTATAGGTAAAGATAGGTAAAGATCCGGTTCGTCAATAGTGTGGGTTTCATTCGAAGCTAGTGGCCATAAAATGCAATTCTCCTCTTCCTTATAACATCAGAGATCTTTTGGACTTGAATATACAGCTCATGGTTATGCCGCCATCTATATTCAAATTTGAAATTGCTCCATGAATATTTTTCAAGATCTTTCTTTCTTTCTTTCTTTCTTTCTGTCTTTCTTTATTTATTTAATCTCCATGTTATCTACCAGGCCTTTCGTGTTCATAGTGAGGCATTCCGCTGCATACAGAGCCTCTGGTCGTATGACAATGTTATAATGTCTAAGCTTTCCATTCAGGGATATTGACTTTCTGTTGTAAACGTCCTTGGTAGGTTGGTACCCCCATTATCATTAATTATTTTTTTATTTTTTTGCTTTCGAATTGAGCCACTATGGACTAGGAGTTAACAATGTGTCTTGCTCAGCCAGTTTCTCTTGAGCCCATCACTCAGCGCCTTCTTCCGATCTTCTGAAAGAGGTCTCCTCCGTTTTGTAAGTTCTGCCCCTACCTTAAACCCAAGTAGTTTTTGATAATTTACTTAAATGTATTCCTGTTCAGAATGTTGTTCCCGGGAATACCGATTTCTGTGAGATCTTTATTACATTCTTGGAGCTATCCCAATTCTTTTGCCTTTGGTTTCACGAAATTCCAAACTTTCTTTGTGAACCGATCATCGGACATTCTGACGATGTTTCTTTTTCATTGCTGATATGACAGGTCCTATCCGTTATTGTTGTCACACACCGACAATACTGAATATTTTGGAACCCGAAATATTCTACGATCTGTTTGAATAACTATTATTTATCAAGATAAGGTAATTGTTCCAATGGGAACTTATTGCAATATCATTATTGTATGTCTACCCCTCATTATTCCCGTTTTCCAACGGGGTCGGGGATGAGATGCGATGGAAGTCTTTGTGGCGATGGTTTTTACGGCCGGATGCCCTTCCTGACGCCAACCTCATGAGAGGAGTTAATGAGAGATGAAATGAATGATGGTGAATGAAACTGGGCAAGGATGTGGAAGGAAGCGGCCGTGGCCTGTCAGAAGGTACCGTCCCAGCATTTGCCTGGTGTTGAAAATGGGAAACCACGGAAAACCATGTCAAGGACGGGCGACGGTGGGGCTCGAACCCACGCGTCTACGGAGTCAGCAGAGAGCTTGGCCCCATGACCTAACGCTGCGCAAAAGCCAGCGTAGCCACTACTGTCGGAGCAATATCATTATAATGTTCAGTAATATATTTTACATTGTACGATTGGGTCATCATCAATCGTTGCGAAACAATGTACAAAATTATAGTTACCAGGTAATGCGAAAGCAAATTAGTACAACCAATATTCAGTACACTGGCGAAAAAATGGGACAAATAAAAAATATTGTCATAGATAACCACAGTCGTGTTCACAAACCTATTATAGCAGTTTTTATTCAGCGTTCAGAATTCCCTCCACTGTGATTTACTTTTTCCGCTGTACGAGTATTTATTATTGTAACCTCAGAAGTGAATGTTTGTTTGTGACACCGACTACAGGCTTTCTGCTCTCCTTAATGACGCTACTATTAGTTCAGCGCTAATTTGGACTAAATGGCAGATGGTCCAAAACTTCACACTTGAATTCTTTGAAACAGTCTACCGTAACGTTGGCACAGTGCGCTCGTGAATGATTTTCACCTTTTTCGAAAATTGAAGGTATGGTTGTGAGGCAACGCTTCGCCAAAAAGGAAGCACTTCAGGAGACTGTCCAGACGTTCCCACCTCAGTGGCGGCAGAATATTTTGCGGAGGGCAATGTAAAGCTGGTGTAACGATACGACAAATGTTTCAATTGTTTTGGCGATTATGTTGAGACATAAGAATGAAACAAGCAAACATTTAGTAGTAAAATCAGTTTGGTATGTCAATTTGTTACTTTTATACAGTCCATCGGAACTTGTAAAAAAATATATTAAAAAAATAACAGCCCCCGTAATTCCGAAAACGTTTTGCTCTTGGCGTAAGGGTGGGTCATATCATATATACTTTCAGGCAAAGGTTTTAGGTAACATTTTAGAGGACTATTGACAACCTTAAACTGTTTTTATATTGTGCCCATTTACGTTCTCTCAGAACTCCATTAAATTATCCCCACCTTTTTGGTGAATGGTTGGTGATATCGTTAAACTTTACGGAGATAAGTTTTTTGACCCTTAGCCTGTCCGAAGAATTGAGCAAACATTGAATGGATTCGATATTTCTCTTTATCGAAAAAGGCCGCCCACTTCCACCCCCCCTCCCCGGTCGTGATTTTCCCCTTAACTCTTTATAGTTCAGTGGTCACCTACTATTAGGACAATTTATATTGCTAGTTCTTTAGTTATTGCTGTTCTAAAGAGCGGAACAGCGAGGTCATCTACCCAATGGATATTGTCGCAGATGCCGAGGGATGTATCACACAGCCATATATCACCGAATTTTCTTTCGAAGTGTAAGTATTTCTGAAACAAAATATTATTTCTTTCTTTCCTTTAACTAAGGTGGTTGATATTTTTAATGAACAATAACAGTTAAAATTATAAAGAAAAGATAAAATATAATGAGAATTAGATTTATAAATATATACAGTGCATGTTAAAATAATTAATACATTTACTCATAAAAGTTACAATGTTAATAATTTTAACGAAAATAATATAAACATTAAAATAATATAAAAATAATATAAACATTAAAATGATAAAACAAACATATCAAGTATTTCCGTGAAGAACTATACAGCCTATTTTCATATATCCTGCTCATGTTAATTGTCTCTATCAACATACAAAATTTCAGTTTAATTGCTGTAACAGATTCGTAGATATTGAGAACCGTCTAAATATTTCATATGGTCGCCAGGATGGATTTTTATTTTTGTACTATCACATTAAGAATATTGTGTACGTGTGGTATTCAAACTTCAATCGCATGATTAGAACACAAGAAGTAAAAACGAGATTTTAAAAGTACGCACACCAGCCATCTTGTGATTATGCTAACAATTGAAATAAATTACATGCCAGTGGATCAACATTTGTATAAGCAATTAACGTGCAACGTTTCACGGCACTCGGATAGTTAATTCGCGAGAAACGACCATTTAAATATTTATACTTCGCGTCACCGCCATGTTGGATTTGTGCTCACCAGGTTACTGAAAGTCCTATAGGTGAACATATGTTCATAGTCTCTATGAACATAAAAAAAATCAGTTTGGTTGCTGTGAAAGATTCATAGATATTGAGAACCGTCATCGTGTAGGACTCTGGGATGCTGGAAAGAAGCGGCCAATAATAGTGCGGTTCGTGTCCTATGCAGATCGAGCAGCACTCTTCAGGTCGAAGAAATACTTAAGGAATACCGGCATAACTGTAAGAGAAGATCTGACGAAAACCCGGACTGATATTGTAAAACAAGCAGTAAGCCACTTTGGGCTACACGGTGTCTGGACTGCAGATGGCGTTGTTCTGATCCGCATTGATGACACGAGGCATCGTGTGAAAACACTCCGAGAATTGGACTTTTTGAAGAAAAAGTTTCCCGCTCCTCGTACGTAAATGACCCTCATACGTGCCAGTGTGAGGGGGCTCAACTGATCAAAGTTACAAGTGTAAGCACAAACATGTAATATGGTTACTGGTGGAACTTTAACTACAGTGTCTAGCCAAAATACAAGCCGATATTATTGATTAATATTTAGAAAATAGCTTAAGTTTTAGATTTTGTAATTTTTGATATTTCTTGTTTAACAATTTTACAATAACTTTCAATTATCTTTTACATGGATATTAGTACCAATGAGTATGATACGCATGCCTATCTTTGTGATATAGCTGATAGATTACCCAATGATTTTAAAGTAACTCACCTGAACACTCAGTCACTTAAAATGCTAGAACATTTCGCAGAATTTGAATACACATTTGTTAACTCCGGTATTGATGTAATCGCTGTTAGTGAAACATGGTTCAATAAGTCCATTACTGAATCATCTGTAACCTTGCCAGGTTGTAATATCTACCGCAATGACAGACAACGTAGAGAAGGGGGTGGAGTAGCAGTGTATGTTCGACAGCATATTAAGTGCCGGGTTATCTGCAAATCCCCAAATAATGAGAATTTCAGACCTGAGTACCTCTTCGTAGAGATTTGCCTGAAAGATACTAAAGTATTATTTGTGTTTATAGAGCACCCAAAGTCGGTTTTATGGAACTACTATTAAATGACATGCTTTCACACATTTTTAGTTATAAATATGTAATATTAGCCGGTGATTTCAATGCCCATTTTGGGTCGGCTACATTTGAAACGAAAAACATAGTAGAAACTCTAAATACTTGCAATCTGTCGTGGCTCCCGTATCAAGATACACATCACACTGCAACCTCCTCTTCTACTCTGGATCTAATAGCATCAAACTGCAATGAGCACGTGATTGAGTTTGGCCAAACAGCTGCTTCTGGCTTCTCAGCACATGATCTCTTATACGCAGTATATACCCTGTCAACTCCAAAATATAAGCCCAGTATTCGAACTTTTCGAGACTTCAGCAGGTTTAATTATGAAAGGTTTAAGGCTGATGCCATCTCAGTTCCATGGCACACTGTTTTCGAGCAGCAAACTATAGATGAGAAGGTCGAAACATTCAACACATTTTTAATTGATTTATATGATCGCCATGCCCCAGTGCGCTCAGCTAACGTGAGGCACGCACCAGCTGCCTGGATCAACACAGAAATAAAAGATCTAATAAGATCTCGAAATAGAGCCAGAAAGAAGTGCAACAGAACACAGAAACCCGAGGACATTGTAGAATACAAAAGCTTACGCAACAGAACCCAGCAAGTTATTCGTAATACAAAGATACGTTACACTTATTCGCTAATTAATTCAGCTAAAAACTCTTCGGCTTTGTGGAGAGCTATAAAAACTCTCGGTGTTGGAAAATCCAGACACAAAAGCAATAACCCAACAATGAGCGCTGATGAGCTTAATAAGCATTATTTAAACGTATCAACCGTTGTAGACAGCAATAGAGTTTTGTCAACTGTTGCTAACTACAGGGAAAATTTACTGACCGACGGGAAGAATTTACTTTTGGCTATATATATCCAGAGGACATTCTTTTAGCCATATTTAGGATAACTTCAAAAGCCATAGGACCAGATCATATATCTATTACGCTATTGAAAAGGAATATGGACCTCCTCATGCCAGTTTTATTGCATATATTTAACTATAGCCTGCAAATGGGTATTTATCCGACACAATGGAAAAAGCCAACATCAAAGCAATACCAAAATTCACGAACGCCTTAAACTGTAGTGACTTTAGATCAATAAGTAGGCCTATATTGTGTGCAATTGGGAAAGCGTTAGAACGGATTGTTTTTGATCAATTTTATGAATATATAAATTCCAACAATATCCTAAACCCGAACCAATCTGGATATAAATCAAAACATAGTACTCTGACAGCCCTTATCAAAGTCACAGACGACATTCGTCTAGCAATGGACCGGAAGGAAATAACTATATTATCTCTATTCGATTTCAGCAAAGCCTTTGACAGAGTTCACCATGAGATCCTACTAGTTAAATTAAGAAATCTAGGCCTTTCAAAGTCAGTAACGAACTGGTTTAGGTCATACCTAACAGGCAGATGTCAGAGAGTAGTCCTAGCAGATGACAATGTTTCAGAATGGTGTGAAGTAACAACAGGTGTGCCGCAGGGTTCGGTCCTTGGTCCACTCCTGTTCTCCGTGTATATATATGACCTTCCATCTGTCCTTAAATTCTGTCAACATCATATGTACGCAGATGACCTTCAGCTATATCTACACACGGATCTGAAATCCATTCATTTGAAGGTAGCTCTAATTAACAGTGACATTCAAAGCCTATCTCAATACGCACTCGATCATAATCTAATACTTAACTTCGAAAAAACGCAACCGATCATCATCGGCTATACCAAATTACTCAGTTCCCTACCTGACCCAGTACCACCTTTACAGCTTGCATCCCAAACAGTTCCGTACCAGTCAGCAGTAAGAAATCTGGGAGTTATTTTTGACTCTCGATTATCGTGGCAGGATCACACAAACATGATTCTGAAAAGGGTTGCATCGACATTATATCAAATTAGGCGAACTTGCTTCTATTTGCCTCAAAATGTACGAAAGATACTGATACAGACTTTGATATTACCAATATTTGACTATGGATCTATAATTTACCATGATTTGGGAGAGGTCCTCAATACAAAATTGCAAAGAATGCAAAATGCTTGCTTGCGGTTTGTTCTCAATGTACCAAGAGAGTCTCATATAACTCCATTTTACGTCCAGATTGGATGGCTTAAGTTAAAGGAACGAAGACAGTATGCCATGGCTCTGACTGTGATAAAAATTCTAAAATTCAAAATTCCGTCTTATATTTACTGCACACTAACTCCCATGCAATCAGTGCATAACCGTGCGAATAGACACACTGCACAAATGCTCCAGATACCTCATCACAGAACCGAAAAATGCAAAGGTTCATTCCGTATTTCAGCTAGTATTCTCTGGAATAAATATAAATTGCACCAGTATTCAGGACTTCCTATCAGAGCGATAAAACACTCCCTTCATTGTAATCTATCAGCTATACAATTATCATGTTCAAGGTGAACCGATGAAATAACAAGAACTTCTATTGTCAACTGTATGTATAGGTTAAGTTTTTTCTTCCTTCATTTATTCTATTGTATTTAACCGCCCTCTGAATGAAGAGAGCTGCATAAAGAGGCTTTGTAGCCTCAGTGGCCTGTATAAGAGAAACAATAAACAAACAATAAACAATAAATATTTCGGAAGCTCGCCATTTAGGATTGTTATATGTATAGGCCATAGAGTTATGTACCATTCACGGGCAATTATTGCCTAGCTTCATTATTCAAACTTTCACTTCGATCGCATGATTACGAAACAAGAATAAAAACTTAATTTTAAAATTTCACACAGCCGCCATCTTGAGGTTATGTAAACAATTGAATCAAATTAGATGGCAGTGCATTACTATCTGCAAAATCATTTACTGTACCACATTTCACTGCGCTCAAAGAGTTAAATCACGAGAAAAGTCTATTAAAATATTTCAAATTCGCATGGTCGCCATGTTCGTTTTTTACTTTACAGGTTTATGAAATATACATAGATAAACTTGTATCAGTGCCCTTTATCACCGTACAAAATTGCATGATGATATCTGTAATAGTTTCGGAGATATAGAATGTCAGTGAAATATTTCACACAGCCGCCATTTTGAGGTTATGTAAACAATTGAACTAAATTAGACTCCAGTGCATTACAATGTATATAAACATTTGCTGTACCTAGTTTCATTACGTTTGGATAGTTAAATCGCGAGAAATGTCTATTTAAAAGTCTCAATTTCGCTTGACCGCCATGTTGGTCTTGTAGTCACCAGGTTTTTGAAAGTCTCATAGGTGAACTTCTAGTAGTGCCCTTTATCACCGTACATAATTTCAGGGCGATATCGGTAATAGTTTCGGAGACATTGAATGCTAGTGAAATATTTCGCACAGCCGCCATGTTGGATTGGTGAGACGTAACAAAATTTGAAGGGCACGGTCGAGGTCGCCGGGAATAGTGCTATGAACTTACCGAGTTTCATTGACATCGCTCCAGCCGTTTAGATTTTATTAGAGGGGGCCACACACACACCTCACACACACACACACACACACACACACACGCACACACAAACGGACAAAAGGTGGTCTCAACATTGAAAATAGGCTAAAAATAAAAAGAAATAATACTAATCATAATAATTAGGTTAAATTTCTATAATACAAATAAAATACCGTCCGATAAGGGATTAAATGAACTCGACCGAGATTTTGAATGGTTATATTATTATCTGCATAAACTTTAACGTGATTTGTGCAAAATTTGTGCCCACAGCAAACTGATACATACATTTAAATTATTCATAAACATTTTGAACTGACGGTGGTTTTGGGGTCTGGGAGATGTTATCCGCAACAACCCATTGCAATAGGTAGCTTACTCATGACATCAACCTGAAAACACCCACTAATACAGACATGACAGTACACACGTTTTCTACACACATCCAAGTACATGGGGCTACATGACCACAATGTCGCAAACCCCTAAAGACTCTACAACAACAACAGTATCAGCATTATAATGTGACATGAAAATGACCATGTTAGCCCTGTTCCTTTTTGACGAAGTATAATAATAATAATATGAACTAGCATTAGCCGTCGCGGCTTCGCCCGCGAATATTCTAGTTGTAAAGAGTACACTTAGCAAAATCTCAATCATGAATGCTATGACTGATTTATCCTTGGTATGAATAATCAGCCTTTATCAATTCGGCTACTGGTGCAGTGGTTAGGGGTTTGTCATTCCTTCATAGGTATATCAGAGCGAAGTTATTTTTCTGGGAATATCACAGACACTGTTAATTTAAGGGCCTTTAAATTTGGTTTTCGGAGACCCTTTAAAGTCGGGTGAAAAAGACCTTTCGTACCACACTCACACGTGAAAATTGCAAGAAAAAAATCTAGAATGCCCCTTGACCCCCTTAGGCGCATTATACTGTATGTATTGATGAATTTTACAGCTTAATTTGGTTCAGTGATGACCTTATTACCGTCTGGAAACTTTCACAGTAATGTAATAATTGGAATTGCATTGCGTCTTACAGAAATAGATGGACCTGTGAGATTCTGTTGCCATGGTTACCGTGTTGCATTGTTTTTTTTCACGCGAATTGACCACTTAGGATCACGCAACAACTTTATTTCTTTTTCTTATTCTTTGCCTGGAGTTTCCTCTGTCTCCAATATTCCTTCATGCGTTCACTGGCATTTTTTCTTTGGTCTTCTTTCCAAGTTCGTCCACTTCTCTTAGGTCTTCCTTCATCTTGAA
The DNA here is from genome assembly GCA_946902985.2 of Meconema thalassinum. Taxonomy (NCBI): domain Eukaryota; kingdom Metazoa; phylum Arthropoda; class Insecta; order Orthoptera; family Tettigoniidae; genus Meconema; species Meconema thalassinum. The sequence goes on from OY714911.1 coordinate 24,714,577, forward strand.
ACCCTTCCAGTTTGTTCACTTTGCTCTTAAATACATTTCTTTCTAGCATTTGAGATTCTGTGATGTTTAACTTTTCTAAATCTTTCCTAACTTCCTTAATCCATGTTGTGGTGGTCTTTTTCTTCCAGAGATAGTCGAATATTTGTTTAGTTAATCTATGGTCGTTCATTCTATAGAGATGTCCGAGGAATGTCAGCCTTCTCTTCCGCATAGACGCGGAGATTCTTTCCACGTTCTTGTAGACTTCTCCGTTGCTTCTCAGTCTCCATCCATCTTCAGTCTGAACTGCACCCATGATTTTTCTAAGAATTCTCCTTTCCATGACTTCTAGCTTTTCGAGGCTATAGTTCATCGAGAGGCATTCACTGGCAAAGAGGCACTCTGTTTTTACGACAGTGTTATAATGCCTTATTTTGGCATTCCAGGAGATGCACTTTTTGTTGTAGATATTTTTTGTTAATCCATACGCTCTTTCCATTTTTAAAATTCGATCTCCAACAGCTGCTTTTTCTAACCCATTCTCCTGTATAGTCTCTCCTAGGTACTTGAACTTTTTACCCTTTCAATCCGTCCTATCTCCGTGTCAAGGAACTTTGGTCCATGTTTGTCATTTGTCATAAATTTTGTCTTTTCAACTGATATCCTTAGTCCTGTTTGGCTAGCGATCTTTTCCAAGAGGTTGATTTGTATGACTGCTTCTTCCGTGGTTTCCGATAGTACTGCAAAATCATCTGCAAACGCCAGGCAGTTGACTTTAATTCCTACCGACTTCCTCCCGAGGCAGATTGGGTTTATTCCTCGACTCTCCAATTCCGAGTTCCAAATTCTCACAACCTTCTCTAGGACACAGTTGAAAAGGATTGGTGATAGGCCATCCCCTTGCCTGACTCCTGTCTTAATTTCGAACGGCCGAGAAAGCTCTCCCATGAACTTCACCCTGGAAGTTGTGTTTGTTAGGGTCTCTTTGACTATATTTGCTAGTTTGGTTTTGATTCCAAATTCCCTTAGGATCCTGTCTAAGGTCTCTCTGTCCACTGAATCAAATGCCTTTTTAAAGTCTATGAAGGATACCACAATTTTCTTATTACTCAGCAGTCTGTGACGGATTATTGATTTCAAGTTGAAGATCTGCTCAACACAGGAGCGTCCTCTCCTAAACCCTCCTTGGTACTCGCCTAGTTGTTTGTCCAGCGTATCTTCTATTCTGTTTAGAAGAATCTTGGAGAGAATTTTATAAGCAATTGAAAGGAGGGACACACCTCTGTAGTTGTTCACGTCTTGCTTATCCCCTCTCTTGTGGAGCGGATGGATCAGCGCTGTTTTCCATTCTTCTGGAATTTTCTCGGTTTCCCAGACTGCACCAAGGATTCTGTGAAGGTCGTCTAGAATTTCTGGCTCAGCCCATTTAATCATTTCTGCTGTTATCGAATCTTCTCCACTTGCTTTGTTGTTCTTTAGGTTCTTGATGACATCCCTGATCTCTTCTTTTGTTGGTGGTGCATCCTCTTTTGAGTTTGCTGGTGAGTCTGCTATTTCTAATCTAGAAGTGGGGGTTGGACAGTTCAAAAGATCTTGAAAGTATCCAGCTAGTATTTCGCAGTTTTCATGGTTGTTCAGTCCAATTTTTCCCTGCTCATTTCTAAAACTCATACTTGGGGCTTGGTAACCCTTAAGTTTGTTTTTGAATGTCTGGTAAAAGTCTCTGGAGTTGTGTTTAACGAAGTTGCTCTGAAGATTTTCTAACTGTGCTGCTTCAAAAGATCGCTTGGTCCTACGGAAAATTCTGGATGTTTCTTTCCTCTGTTGTCTGAATTGTTCCAAGTGTTCCCTTTTTCCAGAAGATTTCCATCTTCTCCATTCCTCAGACCTCTTACTGAGAGCTACATCGCAGTGTTCGTTCCACCAGATTTCTCTTTTCCTCTTTGCCAACCCCAGTGTCTTCTTTGCGGCGTCATTGATTCCTGTACAGAGTTGTTGCCAACTTTCCTTTTTGGTGCTGCGGATTTCTTCCCTAAAGTTCTTAACAATGTCGTGGGAAATATTCAATTTGCTCATGTTATATTTGGTTATTCTAGGTGGGTCTCTCTTTTGTCGTAGCGGAAGGAAGCGTATTTTGGCTTTGGAAAGGTAGTGGTCTGAATCGAAGTCACCGTTTCTAATCACCTTGACATTCATTACCTCTTTTGCGTTTTTCCTTGATATCGCTACATGGTCCAGTTGGAATTCCCCTAAATTTGGATTTGGGGATACCCAGGTTTTCGCTTTTCTTGGGAGTTTCCTGAAATTTGTTGACATTATTCTAAACTGGAATGCTCTGCAGAGTCTTATGAGCCTTTCCCCATTTCTGTTTGTCCTCCTATGCGCTGGGTAATCTCCCACGATGTCCCTGTATTTTCTCTCTTTTCCTATTTGTGCATTAAAATCTCCCAGGAGAATTTTTATGTTTTTCTCGGGTATCTGCAAGATTTCAGTGTCTAAGAGATCCCTGAAATCGTCCACCTTCTGTGGATTCTTTTTGTTGTCTTCATTAATGGGAGCATGGCAGTTGATAAGCGTGTACTTCTTGTTTTTACACTTGAATGCAAGTAGCGATAGCCTTTCCGATTTCGATGTGAATTCTGTGACACTAGTCACTATCTTTTTGTTTACGTAAAAGGCAGTCCCTAGTAGAGGCATGTTTCCCATTATTTTTAATGCTGGCTTTCCTTTAAATACTCTGTAGTGTTCAGTGTCCACAACATTCTTGTCTAAGAATCTGGTCTCTTGCACAGCTAGGATCTGGATTTGATTCTTGTCTAAAAGCTTTTCAAGTTCTTTTTGCTTTCCTACTTTGAGGAGCGAGTTAACATTTATGGTCCCAATGAAGTACTTATGTTTAAATCTCAGCTTGGAAGGTATTTCAAGACGCTCCGACTCGTCTTTGTTGCAGTTGTTGGGACTTCCCAGAACCCTAGGTCCCGATGCATTGCATAACGCAATGGTGGATTTCTCTTTCGAGCTACCACCTGGGGTAGTGCTTTCTTTCAGCGGACTTTCCATTCTGCAAATAAAGTTGTGATTTGTTAGGGGAGGAATTATCTTCCAAAGTAAGATTGGATTGTGAGTCCGAAATGATTGTTTTTTCGTGGATTACTCCACTAGGTTCTTCCGCTCTCTCTGCCGTTGGGAAATACTTTGTTTCCTCTTCCGCCTTTGAGACCGTTGACCAGTTTCGCCTATGACAGGGTGCTACCATCCGGAGCCAGATGGACCCTGGTTTTTTTACGAGGTTGATACTCCTCCTGCTCCTCCTTCCTCTCCACTTGCGAGATGAGGCCCCGGGCTTGCAACCGGCACTGGCGGAGTTGCATTCTTTCATTATTTCATTGTAAATATACATGTTTTAAGGTATTTATTTAATTGTGAGGCATTTAAAGTGTAATTGAGTGCGTTTCGCTTACGCATTGGGTTATGCTGAACCTGTAGGTACCCCATATGTGTAGGTTGGTGTTAATGGGTACAAAACTGGAAAGGGACCTTAGCAGAATAATATAGGGAGGGATAGAAAAGCAGGACTTACAGTACATTAAACATTTTTCCATAAAATAAGCTTCTTGAGGCTGGCTTTATATCAAGATTTATTTCTTTCCCATTTACCATATATTTGTACCAGATCTGTTTTTTTAATTTTAGTGTAGGTCTTTGTGTTTATTTTTTTTTTAGCTTTTAAACGATTAATTCTTTAGAAATAGTGTTGGCATGTCAAAGAACCCATTTGAATTCAGCAGGACGTGTTCATAATGGCAAAATTAATCTCGGGAGTTTTCGCCAACACAAAGTTCCTCATTTCTCTACTAAAAAGCGCTATAGTGTTCCAGGAGCTTAGATATCTAACCTCCTTGACTTTCATAGTGCTTCAAGGAACAACGAAATTCGACATGCAAGCTACCCTCTGGGTGTCAAATAACAAAGCTTGTATCCGTCATCCAAGGCCATACGATATTATTATTATTATTATTATTATTTTTATTATCTTCAGGACTTGGTATGAGCATTGCTTGTCAGGTCGACTGACCCGCTGGAAGCGAATAGTAATATAGCTTCAAGTTTTCCGCTGGAGAGATGACCACATTCTCTCAATGTCTGCGCGTGGCACAAGGTATGAGATATGTAAATAGAATTCCTGAGATGTGAGTCTCTCAGGTTGTTTCTTATTCCTCGAGACAGCTATATCAGCGAAAGTCTTTTAAGAACCACATTGTCTATTCAGCCCGTGTTCACATTTTAATATCATTCTTCTCCAATCTGTCACATCGTTTACAGGCTTTCAAATGCAGTCGGTCTCCAGACACGTCTCTGAGAGGATTGGGGAATATTCAATACGTGACGCGCCTGACAGTCGGTCTCCTCTACATTGTGCCAACTGAAGGGTATCGAGGGTATCAGTCCCATATACTTTGGCGTGTCTGAGTCAGTCCAGAGTTCGTATCCAAGCGATGACACTTGCCATGGTTAATGTAGTTTTCCTCCTTCTTCTTCTACTACTACTACTACTACAACAACAACAACACTGTAGCCAGGTGAATGCTGGGATGGTACCTGCCCCATTCCTGGATCCTGTTATATCCACTACTATGGTCACTGCAGATACACAGGTTATCAGACAAACCCAAGCACACAGAGCTGATTATCCAAGCCCAACAAATGAATCAAGAACACCATTTGTCAGATAACTTGCGATATTGTGGTGTCTGGATCTCGGTATTCATACTTTCACGGAAAGGAGGTCAACACCTTAAATGGACTATGTGGGAATCGAATCCACTCTTCTCAGTTTTGTCTCACGTAACCTGTTCTAAGTCTGAGACCAGAATTACATTTTTTCATACAACTGGGTCTCGAACTCGGAACCTTTGCGTCGGATTCTCAAGAAAAGTATTCTCAACCTTGCTCTCTCAATGCAAGTTGTTGTTGTTGTAGTTGTTGTTGTTGAGTCTTCAGTCTTTCGACTGGTTTGACTTTCGACTGGTTTGATGCAGCCCTCCTTGCCTCCCTGTCCTGAGCTAATCGTTTCATCTCTACATAGCTACCACCCGCTACATCTGAGGTTATCTGTTTAACATATCTAACGTTGGTCTACCCCTACAGTTCTTATCCTCGACTCTTCCTTCTATAACTAAGTGTGCTGTTCCTGAGTGTCTTAGTATGTATCCTACCAACCTATCTCTTCTCTTAATTAGCAGTGGCCAGAAAGATCTATCCTCTCCCACTCGTCTTAATACCTTTTTATTCGCAACCGTAACTGCCCATATTATCTCCATTATTCTCCCGTAACACCACATTTCTAACGCTTCAATGAAAGCCAAGAACAACAAATTGCACAAGATCGACTCCAGGCCACAACATTAATCAATAACCATCATTTCTCTGAGAGAATGACCACCAGGACCAAGAAACCATGGACTGAAAAACAGAGGAAGTTTTTCAGAACCCAGATGAAGAGATTTTGGGAGAATAAATGAACATAGTTAGCAAAATAAGTTATAAATGGGCACAACGATGTGATACTAATAACAATAACATAGGTGGTTCAGAGAACCTGAGTGTGAATCGAACAGGACAAGTAAATCAGCTGCATAAAAGAGAACGCAGACTACTAAGGAAGATCTTGAGCAACAGATGGGTTGACGGACAGGATCGACTTATATCAAAAATGGAACCGGTAACAACAACAATTAGAAAACGAAGATTGCTGTTTTATGGGCACATCTTCCGTATGAATAATGACCGGCTCACAAAGACTGAAAATCTCCAAGTTGAAATGGTTCCAAGAGTGTGAGAAAGATATGACACAGTTGGACATTGCGGAGGGTAAAATCAAAGACAGGAATAGTCTCAGAAGGATGGTGAAAAGCTATCAGGGTTTTATGGTGGAGGTGGAACCCAGAAGTCGGAGAGGCCCTTTAACAGAGGAGTGGAAGAACAAGCTGATAGTCAAACAAGACGCAGACACTGAAATGAGAGTGGTTGTTAACACGCAGTCCATAGAGGCTCAAGTCGACGGAACAAAAAAAAAACAACAACATTTCGAGAAAATATCAGACACATTTAGAAAAATACGATTAAAATTGTATGGTTATCTTCAAGGAATGGACAAGGAAAGACTTACTAAATGTATATTAAATCCTGCCTGCTCGTTAAAATCCAAGAATAACTGAGTAATAGAAATTGAGCATGACCTTCAAGAATACAACGTAACAGACGACAGATCGTTCGTGAACAAACATCACTTTGCTGCAAACCCCCGGAGGAGGGCCGCCTCTGCATTGACAGCAGAACAAGTAGTTCCGTGAAGAAATAAATAGTCTATTTTCATGTAGGCTATCCTACTTACATTAATTGTTTCTATCGCCATACAGATTTTCAGTTTCTAGATGTTAGGCCCCTTAAAACAACAATTATCATCATCATCAGATTTTCAGTTTGATTTCTGTCATAGATTCGTAGATATTGAGAACCAACTTAATATTTGGATGGTCACTATTTTGGATTTTTATAGGTTTTAGAGTTATGTACTGAACCCTTAATAAGCTACGCATATTAATGATTCTATTTATTCATTTCATTATATTCTGATTTTTACTGCCAGAATCATACAGGAAGGCCAGACAGGATTGCGAAATGTCAAGCTTATATGGAGACAGTACGTTTGGACGTGCCCAGTCCTGAAACAAAGAAGTGACGAGATCGGAATGTTTGACAGGTGCGAGTAACAGACAAAAGTGTGTTGGGTCCTGACTCATTTCAGACCGTAATTTCTTTGTCACCCTAGCGTTGTGAGTAAGATAGTTGCTGGGTGAGAGAGACGAGAGGAACTTTCAACCAATCATAGGACAGAGGCTTCTGTTCAAAACTGCGATATTGACGTAATGAACCACCAATCAGAGAGAGTCACCATTTATAGCGCCAAGAGAGCGTCTGACGCCGGCCTGATGATAAAAAGCGGGAAGGTTTGGATTAAAGAAGTCTATGATCGATTTTTGAGCACGATAGCCCCATTGTAACCTGTGTAATATTTCAAACTGATAGCTGTCGGATGCCAATAGTCGCATTATTATAGAAGTTAGTGATAGATTTCCCTCTCCCTCCGTCCTTTTGCCAAATTCACATAAATACTGTCGTCTGAGTGACGACAAGGTTGATTCTTTGTGACACCGTGAGGTGATCGCTTATTCTTTTCGATACCGTGAAGGTATACTGTGTTAAATTTATCAGAGATAGAATCATTATTGAAAACATTATAATGAAGTTGTGTGCGCACGGCTTAGTGTGAAATTTGTTGTATCTGTAAAATTTTAGTAGTCTCGCACGACTACAACTATAAGGGAAAGTCTACGATTAATTTTGCACTAGACAAGTGGTGAAAGAAGTAGCCATTGGCAAAATTTAGATAGAGAATTACGTGTGACTATAACTAACATTTTTTGATTCAACGTCAAGTTGGAACTCCAGACCCAGAGGAAGACATCGAACGAACGTTTCTTCGGCTCCGTGTGGTCTGAGATGAGCTAAGCGCTCTGAAGGGAGAATGTCTGGCGATATTTGATGAGACGACGCAGAAAGAGGAATGAGTACTGAATAATTTTATTATTTGACAAGCTGGTTATGGTTTTGTGGGAACATATTATTTTGTGTAAATATGATTTTATTTTGTCTTCGTGTTTTATTGTAGATGTTTTGTTTGTACTGACACACATTAGTTTAGTGCTTGAGCAACGTGACATGTTGTATTTTATTGGTGTGGAGATAGTTTTGTTGATGTGAAGTATACGGGGCAAGCGTCCTCGAGTGCGTGTCGCGTCCGTAAAATGGGCGGCTAAGTGGCACAAATTGGGAACCGATATCATAACAGAAGCGAAACTGAATTAAATAGAGTAGATAATAGAATTGGTGGGAAATCTTTGTATTGTATAGATTTTTATTGTTACACAAGCTTGTGCGTTAATTGCCGTTTGTTGCATTTTTGTTAAGTGAGGGGTCATCTGCCCACTCAATTTAGTTGTGTGTGAAGTTACTCTTTTAGTGTCTTGGGACACAAAATCTAGGGATATTTGATTGGAGTGTCAGCCCGTGGTAGATGTGTGTTGTGTTCAGCCCAAAAGCTTCGCTGAGTCTGCAAATATGTGTTTTTATGGGATAGCGGGTTGCGGGAACACTAGGTTCTGACTGAAGCTCTGTCCAGGGTCCGCATTTAATCCTTGCGAGGAAAATGTTGGAATCCCTTCTACGATGTTCTTGCAATTCAAATGGAATTGGCAAGAAGTGTGTGAATTTATGTGTCGCGATTAACAGGTGGTGTAACGGGACTGCCCAGTCTCTTGTGATAAATAGCATGACTCAAAGCTTCGCCAAGGGGGGGGGGGGGGGGGGCTAGGGTGAACACAGTGGTTGATGTTGGAAAGAGAAGGTATTTCTACCTGGCGCGCTCCATCAGATAAGAGCTTCCTGTGTTCATTAGTATTCAGCGGACCTGGTCTCCGTTCTTCATTTATTTATCTTATTAAAGAAAAGCCTGTATGATGATAAAGGTATTGTAATTGGTAAATAGGGTGCTGTTCGCGTTTTGATCAATTGATTCCCAATGTGCTAACTTGTGCCCGCTTTTAATTCATGTAAATATCAGTCGGTTTTAGGCATCTTATTTCTTGGTTTTGTTTATTGTCATGTTCTTTGACCTAGGATGGTCTCGATGTTCGGTCACGTTGTTGTCATGTTTGTGTTGAGCAATTTGAGCCCTTGGGCAAGCTTCTGTTTTGCTGGGAGTTTCCTGACTCACTGCGATCTCGCTGGAGATCTGTTAGTTTATAAATTTTAAATGGTTGCGTTTGTCAGTAAATTAGAAATCTTGTTTGTTATTCTAATAGTAAAAAAAAAAAAAGTCAACCCCTGGTACTATCCAGCCCATGACGGGCTAAGGCCGACCAAGCGACCGCTGCCCAGCCATTTGGCCTGCAGATATTGGGGTGACGCGTGATCAGCGCGTCGGGTCCCCTCGGCCGTTAATCTTGGTATTCGTGATCGGGGCGCTATCTCACTGTCAGACAGCTACTCAATTGTCCTCACGAGGCTGAGTGCACCCCGTTCCAACCCTCACGTCAGTTTTAAAATCCCTGACGGAGCCGGGGATCGAACCCGGGGTCTCCGGGTGAGAGGCAGGCGCGCTACCCCAACACCATGGGGCCGGCTATTCTAATAGTATGTCCCATAAAGCCATGGTTTGCAGTATGGGGGTTTGCAAGCATATTGGCTGTTCCATCTGTGAGCAAATCTCCATCAAAAGTACTTGTTTCCTTTCTAGCGTAGTTATACGCGTGCATACATATTAACCAGACAAGTGGAATTTGATCCACAATTTTATTTCTTTGGAGTGGACCTTCCTAGGCCACTCAGATCTGTGTAAATTCTTGTACTGTGGGAGTAAAGTTCAGGGTGGACTTTGTTTATGTTCTATTTTTATGTTTTGTTGTTTATATTCAGTTATTAAATGGTGTTAATTTCATTAGTTTTTCACTCATTCCTTAGTTTGTAGTTTTGCATATGGTCCTTGTATTTGTAAAGCAGTCGTCTGGTATTTGAGCTCTAGTGAGAGCATACCCGGACTGAACACGCCCCGAAGACTGATTCTCGTATAATGACGCTGTTATACGCAAGGGCACAGTACTGTTACATGAAGATTATTGTGTTGGTGTAGTATTCAAACTTCAGTCGCATGATTAGGAGGACACAAGAAAAAAAAACGAAATTTTAACATTTTGCTCAGCCGCCATCTTGTGGTTATGAAAATAATTTAAATCAATTAAATGATAGTAGATAAAAAATTATACATGCTTACATGATGTTTCACTGTGCTCGGAGGGTAAAATCGTGAGAAACGTGCATTTGAATATTTAAATGTCACATCGCCGCCATGTTGGATTTGTGCTCACCAGGTTATTGAACGTCCCAGAGGTGAACTTATGCTTATAGCCTCTATAAATATATAAAATCTCATTTTGATTGCTGTCATAGATTAATAGATATTGAGAACCATCGAAATATTTCGGATGGTCGCTCTGTTGGATTTTAATATTATGTAGAGTTATGTACCATTAGATGATGATTATTGTGTAGGTTCATTATTCAGACGTTGATTTCGATCGCATGATTAGAACACAAGAAATAAAAACTTAATTTTAAAAATTCGCACAGCTGCCATCTTGAGGTTGTGTAAAGAATTGAACTAAATTAGATGTCGGTGCATTGAAATGTGTATAGTCATTTGCTGTACCAAGTTTAACTGCGTTTGGATGGGTAAATCGCGGGGAAAGTCCATTTAAATATTTCAAATGCGCTTGGCCGCCATGTTTGTTTTGTTGATAACAGGTTTTTCAAAACCACATAGGTGAACTTCTAGTAGTGCCCTTTATCCCGGTACAAAATATCAGGGTGATATGAGTAATAGTTTCGGAGATATTGAATGCTGGTGAAATATTTCGCACAGCAGCCATGTTGGATTCTTGAGACGAAATATAATTTGAAGGGCACGGTCGGGGTCGGCCAAAATTGTGCTATGACCTTACCGAGTTTCTTTGAAATCGTTCCAGCCGTTTAGAAGTCATTAGAGGGGGAGGACAGACACACGGACAAAAGGTGATCTTAGTTAGTTAGTTAGTTATTGTTGTTTTAAGGGGCGGAACTACGAGGTCATCTGCCCCTAAAAGGTGATCTTATAAATGAAAATAGGCTAACATTATAGCGGGAGAATGAAGAGATTTGGGAAAGAGAAGATAGCTAATTCATATTCACCTGTGAAATAGATTCAATCACACTTCTTGGAGCATAATGCCGTAATAATAATAATAATAATAATAATAATAATAATAATAATAATAATAATAATAATAATAGGCAATGTGGATCAAGAAAAAAATGAGCAAATGCCAGAATGTAAAATGAGGCTTATCGTGGTCCCTAGTTGGCCGATTAGCGAAATTGAATGAATGAATGAATAATAATAATAATAATAATGATAATAACAATAATAATAATAATGATAATAACAATAATAAGAATTACAATAATAATGATTTAATCACACGCTTAAAGGTGGTATCAATTAGACAGTAGCCTAATGTTGATCTGCGCGGAAATCTGCTTTGCAACATGTAACAAAGATATTGGTTTTGTCTTGTTATACGAGATGAATTTTTTCGCCATTTGTCATTCTTCAACTTGGATTTTGTATTTTTCCCGGTCCTTCAAATTTTTAGCCTACTTTTCACATTTTGCAAAAATGAGGAAAAAGTAGACTTATGAGATCGGGCAAATGTGTGTCTGTCTGTCTGTCTGTCTGGCTGTCCGTCTGTCTGTCTGTCTGTCTGTCTGTCTGTCCTTCTGTCTGTCTGGCTGTGTGTGTGTCCCCCCCTATCAACTCCTAAACGGCTGCAGCAATCGAAACAAAATTTGGTAGGAGTAAAGATCTATACCTGAATATCTCACGGCCATATTTGAAAATGATGTCAGTGCTACCAACTGCTAAAAATTCGCAATTGAAATTTGAGCTCCATGTTGGATATCTTGGAAAGTATGAATGGGAGCTATTTCAAAATTGGCACACGTACAGATCATAATATTTCAGTTTAATTTCCAGGAGGCTAAACATGGCAGTGTTGCCAAAATGATTATAAGCATCCTGATAGGTCCAATTTTTAAATGCATATAACTTCTATACTATCAATTGGAATTCAACCAAATTTCGTATGTTGTATGTGTACATAATCAGATATGACTGAGCGTATTCTTCAGACCTACCAGGGCTGCCAACTGTTAATAAATGCTCCTAATTTATTTTATCCAAATACCAATATATCATAAAGTATGCAAGCCGACAGCTTTAAACTATGCACACGTATAGTCCCTGACATTCTATATTAATTTGGAGTAACTTATATACGTCAGTGCTACCAACATGATTCTAAGCCTGCTGACAGGTCCAACTTTAAATTCATGTAACTTCCATACTATCATTTGGATTTCAACCAAATTTCGTATGTGCTATGTGTACCATAACAGATATGACTATGCGTATTCTAAGGAGCAACCAGTGCTGCCAACTGTTAATATGTGCTGTCCCTATTTTTGTTACCCTAATATCAATATATCAGAAAGTATGCAAGCCAATAGCTCTAAACTTTGCACACGTATAGTACCTGGCATTCTAGACGAATTTGGAGCAACTAATATACGTCAGTGCTGCCAACATGATTCTAAGCCTGCTGATGGGTCCAATTTTAAAATGCATGTAACTTCTATACTAACTAATGGATTTCATTCAAAATTGGCACAACAATAGATCATATTATTTCAGAATATTTCTGACCAATACATGCATGACATTGTTGCCAACATGATTTTACGCGCGCTGTTAGATCCAATGTTTAACTGCATGTAACGTCCATGCTATTCATTGGACTTCAACCAAATTTTGTATTTTGTACCTTAAGAGACGGAACTAAGAATATATTCAGTCATCAGGGCTGCCAACTGTAGTGCTCTATTAGGATACATTATGCCAGGTATACAGTATTTCGAACTAATTGGAAATTTCGATATTAGCAACTTAATTTCGTCATTATTCTAGATAGGTTCATATTCTGTAGAATAATCATTGGCATGAAAAGTAGGCTGTATAGTTCTTCACGGAACTTCTTGTTACTCTCTTGACCGAAAATGAGACACGCAATGTCGAGATTATGAGTCGTGAGGTAAGTGCCAAGATTTAATAGAGATTAAAGAACATTGACGTGTTGGAGACCCTTAAAACAACAACTAGAGAACTTGCAGGTGTTTGGAAGACGGCCTGGTATTGATTCCATCCTCATGTAAATAGCGAGTGAATAATCCAGCAATATCGGTGAAGCAAAGAGCTCCACTTGCAATCGTTTGAAGCTCCAACAGCCACAGGTAGACTCTCGACTCCGCGGTATTAAAGTGTCTTATACATTATGCATAATCCCCTTCAGCTACTTATGTAAATGTATTAAAAATTCTGCTGCTTTCAAATTAAGGACCCGACATAATGGAGTAACGTCTTATTTCTGAGAGAGACTGGGCTAAGTGAACAATGACGCTCGTGGAGGCAAACTTGGCTTCTTCAAGAGTCTTATAGCAAGCGCGACAGAGCTCTCCGAGAGGAGAGTTTCCTAACTTTGTTACATGTGTGAACAACGTGTTTGTTTATAAATCGTTAGTCTCCACGTTTTCAATTTAGGGCATACATTTTAATTTCTTGTACAACATTGTGGTGTTTGAAGCCATTTTTAGCCTATTTTCAATTTTGAAAAAATAGGCTGATGAGATCACCTTTTGTCCGTGTGTGTGTGCGTGTGTGTGAGGAGTGTGTGTTTGTGTCCCCCCCCCCCTAATAAAATCTAAACGACCGGAGCGATTTCAATGAAACTCGGTAAGTTCATATTACTATTCCGGACGACCCCGACCGTGCCCTTCAAATTTTGTTACGTCTCACCAATTCAACATGGCGGCTGTGCGAAATATTTCACCAGCATTCAATATCTCCGAAACTATTACCGATATAACCCTGGAATTTGGTATGGTGACATAGGGAACTACTAGAAGTTCACTTATTTGACCTTTGAAAACCTGGTAACTATAAAAACCAACATGGCGGCCAAGCGAATTTGCGACTTTTAAATATACGTTTCTCGCGATTTAAAAAACCAAACGCAATGAAACTTGGTACAGTATATGTTTATATACATTGTAATGCACCGACATCTAACTTCGTTCAATTCTTTGTATAACCTCAATATGGCGTCTGTGCGAAATATTTAACCGGCATTCTATATCTCTGAAACTATTAGCGGTATCACCATGAAATTTTGCACGGAGATAAAGGGCACTACTGGAAGTTCATCTATGAGACTTTCAAAAACCGGTTAACTTCAAAACGAACATGGCGGCCAAGCGAATTTGAAAGTTTTAAATAGACTTTTCTCACGATTTAATGATCCAAACGCAAAGAAACTTGGCACAGATAATGTTTATATACATTGTAATGCGCTGGTATGTAATTTAGTTCAATTCCTCAAGATGGCGGCTGTGCGATTTTTTAAATTAAGTTTTTGTTTCTTGTGTCGTAATCATGCGATCGAAATGAAAGTTTGAATAATGAACCTACGCAATAATTTTCCTTTAAAGGTACGTGACTCTAAGGCCTGTACCTATAACAATCCAACATGGCGACCATCCGAAATATTTAGATGGTTCTCAAAATCTACGAATCTATTACAGCAATCAAACTGAAATTTAGTATGTTGATAGTGGCAGTTAACATAAGTAGGTTATATGAAAATAGGCTGTATAATTCTTCACGAAACTACTTGTTCAGTGTTGCCTTAGTTAACAATAGTTTCATGCTTTTCAGTCGGTCAACACGAGTGTACCCAAATGGGATGGGTTATTCCCTAATCATGAAAATAAATTACATGAGATTAATAGATACACTGGGATCGTCAAGCGATCATCATCACACTTTCATGGAGAGTTCACCACTCTTCACTCTACTAGAAAACACACCCCATCGGAAATAATACACAACATAACGATGTAGCCAAACTAGATAAGGGATTAATAAGGGAAATATGTTATTGGATCAGGATGTACGATGTATCTCTTTCTTCAATAAACCTAGGCTGATATTAACGGCAGTATTAAAGGTGCCGGGACATTCTCATTAGTCCGTTTACGCTTAAAGATGGCATTTTAGCTTATGCGTGGAGAGTTTGAAACCAGGTCTTTAATAGTTGATTATCCTGAATACAGTAACATACACCACATTAGAGAGACTAGACTTGGCAACTTAATACAGGTACATTAGCGCGAGGAACACATGGCACTTAGGGATGCGAGAGGGGAAACAACCCAACGAGATAAGGGACCTTCACACACAGGAATTTCCCATCAGTCGAGTGCAGGCAGTGACCAAGTGAACTGCTCTGAACAGGACCGCGCAAGACTCAACCAGATAAGTAGCCTGTACAATACAATCTGAATTGACCATTTACAATAACCACATATTCACTCCAAACAAGCTAATTCCGGAGGTCAATCACCACTTCCAGTATCTCAACAAAACACCACATAGACCACAACTAACACATACTGACGAGTTGCATTATCTCAACTAATACTGCAACTAAATAAGTGTATATATTGTAAATATCTTCACATAGATTTTATAGCCTAACAATAAGTGTAATTAATCTGATGATGGTCTCTTGACGATCGAAACTGGTCATCCAAGTGTATTTATTAATCTCATGTAACTGTCTCAGGATTAGGGAATAACCCATCTCATTTGGGTACAATCGTGTTGACCGACTGAAAAGCACCACACTTTTGTTTCTTGTACATGTCAGATAGTTCCTTTGTCTATTGTCTTTTCGTTGTGGATTAATGTAGTCGCATTGCAGGAATTAAATTACAGGCAATGTTAAATTATTTTGTCGTTCTCTTCTTCGAAAGAGTTGGTTTTATTTTGGAGATTTCATAACAAAAATCATTTAATTTTGAATGTTTTAATGTTGGAAATATTTTTTAAATGCTACTAAGAGCTCTCAGGGTGCAGTTTAGCAAGAAGGTAACGTTACGATATTTTGACAATTATTGTGCCAAACATTGAAAGGCTAGAGGACCCGAAAATTAAAAAAATGCGTATTTTGATAATCTCTATCATAGTTCAAAATAAAATTTAGAAAATTTCTTTAAATAATATTTTGATCAACCATACTGAAAATCACTTGTTTTCAAAATGCAACTTGTTCTACAGTTATCAGTTGGCAGTCAAAGTGAAAGGTCGTGTTTTTCCGAGCTCTCAGGTGTGCTGAAATGGGTTGTTCTCTGGAGTGTTATCGGGCGAGGATCGGGCTGTGGTATGCGAAGGGTAGTCGGGATTTCCGGTATTTGTGTGTGCGTACGGGACCTAGCAACTTGTGGTTCATAGCCCTAGTGATAGCTGCATTGCTAGTTATTGGTGGAGTGGAAGTGAATCCAGGGCCTGTTACTCTAAATGTGAATCAGGCAAATGATCCAGTGGCATCTTTAAAGTGTTCGACGTAAAGTAAAACATTGAAGAATGGTGTTGAGTGTGGACTATGTGAGAAATGGTTTCACTTCGGGTGTATTAAGGTCAAGAAGGAGGATTGTGATGTCGGAAATTGGTTTTGTAAAGTATGTGATACGCCGGACAGTTTGAGGGTGCTTTCAATCTAGGGAGCCTACATGACAGGGTCATCGGTTCGTGCCGGCTTTTGTGAGGAGGAGCAGGTCCAGAGGTTGCCAGCCGATGGGAACAGAAGGAGCTATTTCGAGATATTTGCTGCGTAGGTAAGACTCTAAGATTGCTACAGGTTAATTGTCAGAGTTTAGGAAATAAATTAATTGAACTTTGGAGTCTTGTAGAGACGTATTCTCCGGACCTTGTAATTGCAACTGAATCTTGGTTATATGAGGACATAAATAGTAGCGAAATAATTCAAGGGACCTACGAGATGTACAGAAGGGATCGGGAGAAGCGAGGTGGTGGGCTATTTATTTGTGTGCGCAAAAATATAGCTAGTTTCTTAAAGTGGGCTGATATGGATCATGAAATGTTATGTGTACAAATTTCGGATAAAGGAAATAAATTCCCTCTTCAGGTGATAGGGGCGTATAGAGCACCGAAAGATAACCTTTCTCTCCTCGAAACACTGTATGATAAAACTTGTACGGGTAATGCTATGAAAAAGAGCATAATAATTGCTGGAGATTTAAACCTCCCCAAAGTAGACTGGTCTGGTGAGTCAACTAGCTGTGGTCAGGCTCAGAGCGCTGCAAATAAATTCTTAAGGGAGGGGGGGGGGGGGGTTTCCAAGTAGTTGACTTCCCAACTAGAGACAATAATACCTTAGATGTTTATCTCGTAAGGCCTGTAGAGCTGTATATTAACTGTCTGAAAGTACCAGGAATTAGTGACCATTCTGGGGTTGAATTAAATATTAGATATGGTGACATTACAAAATTAGACTCTGATGTAGCAAAAAAGATCATATTCCAGTATCGCAGGGTGGATCAGGGCAAGTTTCACGGGTATTTGAATGAGCTATTTGTAGGATGGGCATCGGAAGGAAATCACATTAATATCCTGTGGACTAACTTTTTGAAAATTTTAAATAGCGCTGTTGATAAATTTGCCCCATTTAAATTGCTGAAACAAAACCCAGATCCTGAGTATTACACACGAGAAATTAGGAGTCTAAAACGGAAAATTAGGAAATTATACAATAAAAGACATGATAGTGACAAGTATATGTTGAAATTTAAGTCCTTATCAAGAGAGCTCGTCTTAAAAAAGAGGGCTGCTCATGACAGTTATATGCAAGGTTTACTTGGTTCGGGAGGTGATGGGTGGAAAAAAAATTTACAGTTATGTTAGGAGAAGAAAGGGAAATTCAAATAATTTGTCGATGATAATGTCCGGTGACGGTAAATTAATTACTGAGAAACAGGCCATTGCTAATGAAATAAATGTCTTTTACGGTAGTGTGTTCAATAAATCCAATAGCTGTGTGTTGGACCTTAACGACGAATCAGGGGTTCCCCTGTTCCAAATAAACCAGTCAGCAATTGTAAAGCTAATACAAAAACTACGTTTCAATGTATCAAAGGGTCCTGATAATATTGTTAGTGAAGTACTTAAACTAGGAGGTAGGGCCGTGGCACGATACTTGGAGGTGATGTTTAATGTGTCCATAAACAATGCGCAAATCCCAGATGACTGGAAAAGAGCTACGGTAGTCCCAATATTTAAGGGAGGGAGCAGACTTGAATTGGGCAACTACAGGCCGGTTAGCCTTACGTCCGTCGTTTGTAAACAGATGGAGCATCTCATTTGCGACTACTTGAGGGAACAGTGGGAAACATTATCATGGTTTAATGATAGGCAACATGGATTTCGGAAAGGTTACTCATGCGAGAGTCAGATGCTATCACTTTTTCAAGACATTAGCGAATCGTTAGACCATGGAGTTTCAATCGACGCCGTGGTTATTGATTTTGCGAAGGCATTTGATGTCGTTCCGCATGACATGCTACTCCATAAATTAGCTTCGACGAAGATTGAGAGAAGAGTAATTTTATGGATCCAAGAATTTTTGACGGGTCGTTCCCAGAAAGTGAAAGTCGAAGGCATATTCTCGGATGAAATTACCGTAACGTCGGGTATCGATCAGGGCAGCGTAATCGGAACTTTGTTATTTTTGGCGTTGACAAATAGGATTCGCAGTGACTGTCGATTGTTTGCGGATGATTGTGTAATATATCGAAAGATACATGACTCACAAGACAATGCAGTGCTTCAAGAGGACCTGAACCTGGTCTATAAGTGGGCGATTGTAAATAAAATGAAAATAAACACAAGAAAATGCAGTCTCTTAAAAACAGGGAAAGTGCGAAGGCAGGATTTTCAATATAACATTGGCTCGGAAATACTTGTAGAAGAAGATTCTTGCAAATATTTGGGCGTTCACGTAAGGAATGATATGAAATGGAGTAGTCATGTAGGATGTGTAGTTTCAAAATCTTACAAATCCCTGCACTTTGTAATGAGGGTATTAAAAGGAAGTAGTACCTCTGCTAAAGAATTAGGCTATTTGTCACTTGTAAGACCTATTCTGGAATATGCCTCGGCGGTTTGGGATCCATACCAAGTAGGGCTCATCAATGAGTTGGAAATGGTACAAAGAAAGACCGCTAGATTTGTGCTCAGTGACTTCAATCCATCGAGCAGTGTGAGCCGTATGTTAAAGAAACTTGGGTGGGAATCACTGGAGGCTAGGAGGATGAAATCTAGACTCTGCGCTATGTACAACACGTATACAAATCAACCAGCATGGGGTGAGCTTAGCAAACGATTGGGAAAGCCCACTTATATGGGTAGGAGCGATCATCCTTTCAAAGTTAAGGGTCGACCACAGCGAACAAATTATGGTAAATATTCTTTTGTAAACCGTGCCATTGATAACTGGAACTCTCTACCTGCCGCAGTCTTAGAGCCTTTTCCCAAACATATAGGTGTGTTTAAGAAAAGACTGACTATTTGTGTAAATACTCCAGTTTAATTGTTGTATAATTGTTATTGAATTGTTATGTATAATTATTTATTTGTTATGTATATACAATTTGCCACCGGGGGACACACCCCCCATTGCAAATAAATGAATGAATATGAATATGAAACAAGAAGTTCCGTGAAGAACTATACAGCCTACTTTTCATGCCAATGATTATTCTACAGAATATGAACCTATCTAGAATAATGACGAAATTAAGTTGCTAATATCGAAATTTCCAATTAGTTCGAAATACTGTATACCTGGCATAATGTATCCTAATAGAGCACTACAGTTGGCAGCCCTGATGACTGAATATATTCTTAGTTCCGTCTCTTAAGGTACAAAATACAAAATTTGGTTGAAGTCCAATGAATAGCATGGACGTTACATGCAGTTAAACATTGGATCTAACAGCGCGCGTAAAATCATGTTGGCAACAATGTCATGCATGTATTGGTCAGAAATATTCTGAAATAATATGATCTATTGTTGTGCCAATTTTGAATGAAATCCATTAGTTAGTATAGAAGTTACATGCATTTTAAAATTGGACCCATCAGCAGGCTTAGAATCATGTTGGCAGCACTGACGTATATTAGTTGCTCCAAATTCGTCTAGAATGCCAGGTACTATACGTGTGCAAAGTTTAGAGCTATTGGCTTGCATACTTTCTGATATATTGATATTAGGGTAACAAAAATAGGGACAGCACATATTAACAGTTGGCAGCACTGGTTGCTCCTTAGAATACGCATAGTCATATCTGTTATGGTACACATAGCACATACGAAATTTGGTTGTAATCCAAATGATAGTATGGAAGTTACATATATTTAAAGTTGGACCTGTCAGCAGGCTTAGAATCATGTTGGTAGCACTGACGTATATAAGCTACTCCAAATTAATATAGAATGTCAGGGACTATACGTGTGCATAGTTTAAAGCTGTCGGCTTGCATACTTTCTGATATATTGGTATTTGGATAAAATAAATTAGGAGCATTTATTAACAGTTGGCAGCCCTGGTAGGTCTGAAGAATACGCTCAGTCATATCTGGTTATGTACACATACAACATACGAAATTTGGTTGAATTCCAATTGATAGTATAGAAGTTATATGCATTTAAAAATTGGACCTATCAGGAGGCTTATAATCATTTTGGCAACACTGCCATGTTTACCCTCCTGGAAATTAAACTGAAATATTGTGATCTGTACGTGTGCCAATTTTGAAATAGCTCCCATTCATACTTTCCAGGATATCCAACATGGAGCTCAAATTTCAATTGCGATTTTTTAGCAGTTGGTAGCACTGACATCATTTTCAAATATGGCCGTGAGATATTCAGGTATAGATCTTTACTCCTACCAAATTTTGTTTCGATTGCTGCAGCCGTTTAGGAGTTGATCGGGGGGGGACACACACACAGCCAGACAGACAGAAGGACAGACAGACAGACAGACAGACAGACTGACAGACAGCCAGACAGACAGACAGACAGACACACATTTGCCCGATCTCATAAGTCTACTTTTTCCTCATTTTTGCAAAATGTGAAAAGTAGGCTAAAAATATGAATATACAGATTGAAATGAAATTAAAGTTTGATAGTTTTAATCCATTTTCAATTTCTCAAAACGGAAGTATATAATATTTCTAATTTGATCATCAGGAAAGCAGTGACAAAAGGGAGACATGAGCAGTTAATATGATCAGGAAGGGACTGAAAATTGGGGGCCATGCGCTGTTTGGATGATCAAGAAGGCAGTGACTACTGGGGGCCATGAGCTGGTTATATGATCAGGAAGATAGTGACTACTGGGCCATGAGCTGGTTATATGATCAGGAAGGCAGTGACTACTGGGGGCCATGAGCAGTTAATATGATCAGGAAGGCAGTGACTACTGGGAGCCATACACAGTTGAGATAAGCAGGAAGGCACTGACAATAAAATTCAGGGCCATGAGCTGTTTAGATAATCAGGAAGGCAGTGAATGTTGCACCTGAAAGTAAGACTCAACTCTCGTGACTTAGCTCGCAACAACGCGCTCTAAGAGTTGGCCACGGATGTCAACACTAGTTGAATGTAACTTTGTATAGAAACTTTAAGAAGATATTTTTCAGTGTTGCTTTCATAATGTAGTAAAATTATTGGTTTTCATTCGATCAGCACCGTAACGTACATGGGTTGTTTTTTTTAGTTTTGGCACCAATGCTTCAGTGCCAAGTTGCAACAATGTTGGGCGCTGCCACTTTTACCTACGGTTGCTGCCCTGCATCCCCTCCCTCAGAGCACATGACCTCGCCCGCCCTCACAACCGCTCGTGCGCAGTCGCGCCTGTTAATGAGTAGTGTGAGACCAGCGCTCACGATAGACAGTCGCAATGTTTTCCAAGCAGGAGCAGAGATCGTGGATAAACATTCAGTGTGCTAGGGGTCGCAGTGCTAAACAGTGTCACCGAGGATTGCAGGAAGCGTGCGGTGCAGCTGCGTTACCGTTCAGAACGGTAGCAAGATGGGTTGCAGCCTTTCGAGATGGGCGCGAACGTGTGGAGCACATGCCTCGATCTGGTCACCCACCAGTAAGTGATGACAATGTATAGATGGTGTCCGCGTTAGTAGAGGTGGATTGGAACGTAACGAATCGTCAATTAGAGCAAGATACCGGACTGGCGCATTCAACTGTCCTCCACATCCTGAAGGACTTACTGAAAATGAGGAAGATTGCGTCCAAATGGGTTCCGCATGACTTAACCGATATGCACAAATGGCTGCGATATGACGCTTGTCGTATGCACTTGCAGCGTTATCAGCGCGAAGGAGAGGCCTTCTTACGGCGTATCATAACCATTGACGAGACGTGGGCCAGATCTTATGAGCCACAGTTAAAACGCCAATCAAACGAGTGGCGGCACCACGGATCACCACGGAAACAAACAGTTCAAACAACCCCCACCAATGTGAAGGTAATGTTGATTCTTGCCTATGATTGGGATGGTGTGATCATTCACCATACTGTTCCTCGAGGGCTAACCGTTAATGCGGCGTACTATTGTTCGTTTCTGCAAGACCATCTCCGTGGAGCTCTGAGAAGGAAACGGCGCCACCACATGGTTACACCGCCCATCGTTCTGCATGACAATGCTAGGGCACACACAGCAGGCGTTGTGTCGGCATTGTTGGATCGCTTGGGCTGGGAGGTCCTCTATCAGCCTCCATATTCTCCCGACATCAGTCCCTGTGACTATGATCTCATCCCGAAGATGAAGATGACAATGCGCGGGGAGCGCTTCCGTACCATTGAAGACATTAAGCAGGCTGCCAACCGCTCTCTTCGTACCATCAATAGATTGGGCAGTGTCAACGGGACCCAACGACTTCCGCATCGCTGGGATCACGTTGTACGCAACGGTGGGGACTACATCGAGGGCCTGTGAAACTAGGAACCATCTATGTGAGTTATTAATCCAGTTATAACTAAGGTGCCAAAACTAAAAACCAACCCATGTACACCTTTAACTGCGGCGGTAAATAACACTAATGATATGCTTTGTGTATATTTCACGGAAGTGCATAACTACTTAATAATTAGCACGTGTGAGTGGAGCTCCTCCCCACACATTGACGTATTGACCAACTGAAATACAACTCCTTCACTATTAACATTGTCTGCAAGCAGAGACCTTTCTATGGAATCTGCAACTAAAGAGTCAATTGTGTGGTGAATTTGAACTACACGTTTGACCTCATAGAAACATGGCATTCACAAGTTGGTGACGTAGCTGTTAATGAGGATCCGGCATTACTATGGATAACATTTCCATTTTGAGGTTTGAAATATACATTTCACTGTTGGCTGTGGGGATTTTCATGAAACATTAATGGGAAAATAAGTAAGTTAATGACATATGACTCGATCGATACAGCAGCGTTCTGTATGTGCGACCGATTGGCACTGCGCTGTCCTGAGCAACCACTTGCCTTTGGGTTTCATCACAAGTTGGTAACTTATAAGCGCCATCAAACAAACACTTATTTTGTCATCATTCCCCAGTCTTGTTGTTGTTGTTTGAGTCTTCAGTCTTTTGACTGGTTTGATGCAGCTCTCCATGCCTCCATGTCCTGAGCTAATCGTTCCATCTCTACATAGCTCCGACACCCTACATCCGAGGCAATCTGTTTAACATATTCTAACCTTGGTCTACCCCTACAGTTCTTGTCCTCGACCCTTCCTTCCATAACTAAGCTTGCTATTCCTGGATGTCTTAGTATGTGTCCTACCAACCTATCTCTTCTCTTCATTAGCAGTCGCCAGAAACATCTCTCCTCTCCCACTCGTCTTAATACCTCTTCCTTTGTCACCCTATCTACCCATCTGATCTTCATCATTCTCCTGTAACACCACATTTCAAACGCTTCAATTCTCCTCTTTTCTGCTTCACCAATAGTCCAAGTTTCACTTTCATAGAGTGCCACGCTCCAAACAAAGGCCTTCAAAAATGACTTCCTTATATCTAAATCTATATTCGATGTCAACAGATTCCTTTTCTGTAGAAATGCTTTCCTTCCCTGAGCTAACCTACTTTTTATATCCTCTTTGCTTCTTCCATCACTGGTTATTTTGATTCCTAAGTAACATAAGTCTCCTACTTCCTTCAGCTTTTCACCTGCCAATTTGATCTCCATAGAGGTTTCTGATTTATTTCGGCTGCATTCCAGTATTTTTGTTTTACATTTATTAATTTTCATCATGAATTCTTTCCGTAAGACGGAGTCCATACCATTCAAAAACTCATTCAAATCCTCAGGCTTGTCGGCCAAGATGACGATGTCATCAGCAAATCTCAGAGTTGAAATTTGTCTCCAATTTCCTTCATTGCTTGTTCAATGTAAAGATTGAAAAGTATGGGTGATAAGTTGCAGCCTTGCCTGTCTTACCCCAATAATTACCCAAATGTTTTGTAATAGTATTAATAAATTATAATGGCCATTGATCACAGAACTATATATATCAACAAATAGGCCGGACGTTATTCTTGTGGAGAAGAGAACCCTTCTAATCGACATAGCAATCTTTGACTCGCACAATGCCCAACAAATATATGCTGAGAAGTGGAATAAGTGCATGCTTGCGGCTCAAGAGATCCGACAATCGTTGCGACAGCAATTTGTTATAATAATTGCCAATCACAATCTAGTGGGAGTGAAGATTCAAGGAGAAATAATTTCAACTCTGAGATTTGCTCTTGACATCGTAATCTTGGCCGACAAGCCCGAGGATTTGAATGAGTTTTTGAATGGTATGGACTCCGTCTTACGGAAAGAATTCATGATGAAAATTAATAAATGTAAAACAAAAATACTGGAATGCAGCCAAAATAAATCAGAAACTTCTATGGACATCAAATTGGCAGGTGAAAAGCTGAAGGAAGTAGGAGACTTCTGTTACATAGGAATCAAAATAACCAGTGATGGACGAAACAAAGATGTTATAAAAAGTAGGTTGGCTCAGGCAAGGAAAGCATTTCTACAGAAAAGGTATCTGTTGACATCGAATATGGATTTAGGTATTGGGAAGTCATTTTAGAAAGCCTTTGTCTGAAGCGTGGCGCTCTATGGAAGTGAAACTTGGACTATTGGTGCAACAGAAAAGAGGAGAATTGAAGCATTTGAAATGTGGTGTTACAGGAGAATGATGAAGATCAGATGGATGGATAAGGTTACAAACGAAGAGTTATTAAGATGAGTGGGAGAGGAGAGATGTTTCTGGCGACTGCTAATGAAGAGCAGAGATAGGTTGGTAGGACACATACTAGGACACCCTGGAATAGCAAGCTTAGTTATGGAAGGAAGGGTCGACGACAAGAACTGTAGGGGTAGACCAAGGTTAGAATATGTTAAACATGTTGCCTTGGATGTAGAGTGTGGTAGCTATGTAGAGATGAATCTAATAGCTCAGAACAGGGCGGCATGGAGGGCTGCATCAAACGAGTCAAAAGATTGAAGACTCAAGCAACATAACAACTTACTAAAGTTGTTGATGCCCAACGTCGATAAGCTGGGGTTCCAACACTATCTGCAGAAAGCAGTCATTTAACTGATCTGCTCCATAGTAATAATAATAATAATAATAATAATAATAATAGTTGCCTACTCAGACAACTAATACACACCTCTTGAGAACCAAAATGTTCTTCCCACGGCGCACACAATTCCAGAATCAAACCAGACAGGTCGGTGGAAACAGAAACCACTTCATGGTAGACACTCTCAGCTAAGCACGTGTAGACAGTGAGGCGTCCAACTTTTAGCCGACTCAAGGGGACTTGTATCCAAAACATTAAGGATTAATGTCTGCAATTCAAGTTCAGGTTGTACCGAAAGGAACTACTCGAACTACCCTACATTGTAAAGGAGGACAATCTGATGCATACACAACATCAGGCTACCCAACGTATCAATAATTCACAGCACATGTACTTATAAACATCGATGAATGTCAGATTCAATGCACTGCTCTTAACAGTGACAACCACAAATCTATTGAAGCAGATCTGTCTTCACAGATAATAATCATTCCTGTGGACAAAATCCAAACCCACATGCATTTCAATATAATAATGTTTATGTTCGACCCTGGCGAAATGTAAATATTATATGTCAGAAAACTGTACTATAATGAGGCTTAATATAGTACAAGTGTTCATTATGGGACAGTTTCTCCCACCAAGCAGAGCTCAATGATGATGATGATGATAATTGTCGTTTTAAGGGGACTAACATCTAGGTTATCGGCCCCTAATGGTTTGTGTGTTAGCGAAGATGAAAATGAAATGTAACCTATGACTAAAACTAACCACGAACTTATATAGTCTACTAGAAGAAGAAATAGAAAACAAAAGGAGCATAAGGCAAATAAAGGACAGGAGGAAAAGAAATGCCCTCAACCCTCGAAGAAGGCGGATTGAGGGACTTGGAATGAAGGAGAGCCATGAAAGGCAGATAGGAAAGGAGAAAGAGGAGAGTATGGTTGGTTGGTTGGTTCCTTAGTATAGGGGCTGCGACAACGCGGTCATGTAGCCCCGTGTACTTTGGGTGTGTGTAGAATCTGTCTGATAACCGGTGTTAATTGTGGTGGCTGTATTAGTGTGTGTATCTTTTTTTTTAAATCAAGTAAGGACTGCAACCTTGAATTTTTCAAATAGTTCCTACTTTTGCCGCCAAACGCCACCGTCAACGACTACTAGGCCTAGTTCAGAACATAGCTACTAGACGCCACCGCAGTCGGCTCTTGGCAACGAACGTTGCAACCTAAGAGCGTTGTTTACATTCTTACCCTATACAATTTAGTTTCACACAGGTGTAATTAGTGGAAAGATCTTTAACATGCCATAAATCTATGACATGGGACCGCCGGCTTTACTTCCCCTCCGAAGGAAGGAATACTGAGGGATTTTTAACGCTCTTAAAAAATCCGACGGCTTCCGCCGGGTTTGAACCCGCAACCTTGGGCATAGAAGCTCAGCATGCTACCAACTACGCCACCGAAGCCGCTAAAAAAAGAGGAGAGGGTCCTCCCCACAGGTAAGGGATAAAAGGGGGGAAACCGAACCCAGATCAGGAATCCCTCGGGATCGCCAACTCCCGAACTCACCAGCCGTGAGACATGTGTAAAGTTACCCGCAGGCTACACAGAGAAATTGCTCACATGCACATCGCTCAACTGACTACGGCCAGGAGTTACTAAATGCAAGAGTAATTTAATGTGGAGTCGCCGCTGTGTGAATGTGGTGTAATGCAGACTTCCTCCCACCTGCTCCAATGTCATCTCTGCCCAACAACTTGCACATTGGAAGACTTGGTACGTGCAATAGAGGTTGCTAACTTCTCGGCGGCAGCAGTGTAAATGAACTGTCAAGTTATGTAAATATGTTCATATAAATATTATGCATTATTGTGCACGTCGACTTCATACACTCTTATCGTCGTAATCCATTTTGATTTGTATGAGCTAATTGATTCCAGGCAATAAAAGTGCTCCACTTTATTTTATTTTATTCATTTTGCGCGTCTTTCTAAGATACTTTACTTTGTGGGCCGGAGTCCCTGCCTGAATAGCTCCTGTTCTGCACAGCGATTGTGGTAGATGATCTCTCCCTAGAGAAGTACATATTCCGGAAAAAACATGTGGCCTTAATAATTCTCATTGCTCGCACTGATACAACCAACGTACGGAGCCCCTGCATGGCACCCAAAAGTGACCGGCTTTCCTAATTGATTCGGAACTTGTGAAGCGTACTCTAGAGCAGTGGTTCCCAACCTTCGCCAGTTGACGCCCCCTTTTCAGATACAGGTAGACATCGCGCCACTCGTCGCTTCTATAACCTGTTCGATAAACGGACGTGGAGAATACAGACCTAACCTAATAACACTACAAAATGGAATAATTATTTCTGAAAAGATAATATGAGGTACGCGTTTTGTATATAATACATACTAATTTCATTTTAGCACAGTACAAAGAACACACTTTTACAATAAATCCTTAAATTAGTCAACACATGTCAGTGAGAGGGTTGACACGATTTTCTCTTGGTAAGATTCGGTATGATCGGTTTGATATTTGACAGAGCACAGCGAAGATCACTTGCAACACCAAGCCGACAGCGCTGCTTTGTTTTTGTGACACTCAACATTGAAAATCCACACTCGCATAAATTATATGTCGTTGAAACTGGGACAATGACACGCAATACAACTTCGGCTATTTCAGGATACACTGACAGACAGTCTACGCAAAAGTCACCCAGTCCTAATATTTTGGAATCATCTTTTAGATTTGAATCACACTTCAAATCTATGGCTTCATCTTGAAGTTGTGCTGGCAGTGCTTCAATGTCAAAGGCAAACGGATTTCTTGATAACATCCATGACCATTCATCCGACGAGATATCAGGAGAGTAGTTGAATTCTTGTGCCAGGGAATCCAAATGTGACTGAATTTGCACCTTAAGTTTATTAAGATCACGTTCATTTTCAGGCAAAATTTCATTAAGACGGTGAAAGGATAGGAAGTTGTTCAGCTGAAGCCAGCGTTCCCATAACTGTATTTTTTTTTTCAGGAAAGCTCTGATGGGATCGTAAGCAAGCATAATATTGGAGTTTTTGCCTTGGAGCTTTAAGTACAAACTGTTCAAATCTTCAAGGAAGTCACAAAGATATGCCAATGAACGGATAAAATTGGCATTGACTTTTCTCCTTACAACACAGCAAATTCCTTATTTCACCTCCAACCACGTGGCTCCGCAGAGATTTGTGCCGATAGTTGGCAATTATCAGTGCTTTTGAACGATTGTCTTGGCACGACAATCACTTGGAGAGTTTCAAATAATGTTTAATATACAAAATTGTAATATTCGAGTTAAAAAAAACTTCATTCGGATATCATTTCACGCCCCCCTTAATTAATTCCCACGCCCCCCTAGGATGGCGCGCCCCCCAGGTTGGGAATCCTTGCACTAGAGGCTGATAAGAAATGAAACAACTTATGATCTAAACAATCTGGCTTTTCCTCACCAAGAACAAGAAGTTCCGTGACGAACTAAAGAGCCTACTTTTCTTAAAATTTAAGATTCATGCCAATGATTAATCTATATGCATCTATCTAGAATAATGACGAAATTAAGTTGGTAATATCGAAATTTCTAATTAGTTCGAAATACTGTATACCTGGCATAATTTAGCCTAATAGAGCACTACAGTTGGCAGCCCTGGTGACTGAATATATTCATAGTTCCATCTATTAAGGTACAGAATACAAAATTTGGTTGAAGTCTAAAGGATAGCATGGACGTCACATGCAGTTAAACATTGGATCTAACAGTGCGCGTAAAATCATGTTGGCAACAATGACATACATGAATTGGTCAGAAATAATCTGAAATAATATGATCTATTGTTGTGTCAATTTTGAATGAAATCCAATACTTAGTATAGAAGTTACATGCATTTTAAAATTTGACCTATCAGCAGACTTAGAATCATGTTGGTAGCACTGGCGTAGGCCTATATTAGTTACTCCAAATTAATCTAGAATGCCAGGTACTATACGTGTGCAAAGATTAGAGCTATTGTCTTGCCTATTTTCTGATATATTGATATTAGGGTAACAAAAATAGAGACAGCATTTACTAACAGTTGGCAGCCCTGGTTACTCTTAAGAATCGGCATAGTCTTATCTGTTATGGTACACATAGCACACACGAAATTTGGTTGAAACCAAATGATAGTATAGAAGTTACATGTGTTTAAAGTTGGACCTCTTAGCAGGCTTAGAATCCCATTGGTAGCACTGACGTATATAAGTTACTCCAAATTAATATCGAATGGCAGTTACTATACGTGTGCAAAGTTTAAAGCTGTCGGCTTGCATACTTTCTGATATATTAGTATTTGGATAAAATAAATTGAGAGCATTTATTAACAGTTGGCAGCCCTGGAGGATCTTAAGAATACGCTCAGTCATATCTGTTTATGTGCACATAGCACAAACGAAATTTGGTTGAATTCCAATTGATAGTGTAGAAGTTATATGCATTTAAAAATTGGACCTATCAGCAGGCTTATAATCATTTTGGCAACACTGCCATGTATGGCCTCCTGGAAATTAAACTGCAATATTATTATCTATACGTGTGCCGATTTTTAAATAGCTCCCATTCATACCTCCCAAGATATCCAACATGAAGCTCAGATTTCAATTGCGATTTTTCAGCAGTTGGTAGCACTGACATAATTTTCAAATATGGCCGTGAGATATCCAGGTATAGATCTTTACTCCTACCAAATTTTGTTTCGATTGCTCGAGCCGTTTAGGAGTTGATAGGGGGGGGGACACACACAGCCAGCCAGACAGACAGACAGACAGACAGACAGGCAGACAGACAGACACACACACACACATTCGCCCGATCTCATTAGTCTACTTTTTCCTCATTTTTGCAAAATGTGAAAAGTAGGCTAAACATAAAATCCACACTGTGAAAAGATGGGCGCTTTGGTACCGAATGCACATCATCAGGACCTCGGTACACACGCACCTTGATATTGATAACTCGATTTGCGCTCCGCAAAAACTGTGGAAGTAAGAACCACATTACTTTCCGGTGAGGGCTGCTAGTCTTCTTTCGGTGATCCTGTTTCCTCATGCAGTGGCGAGAGCTAAGCGGCTTACACTTAAGGGGATCTACTCCCACGTCTGTTTGACCTCGGATATGTGACGTACTTCACCGCTTCGCGATGTCACTTTAACCAGTGGCTTACCAGGATAATCAGCCCATAATTTACTGTAGGACGCGTATTATGGTAAACGTTTGATGCATGCACGTTAAAGTATCTGTCCAATGATGGCTACAAATACATCACATGAAAGGCTGATAGGATGGAGAACAAGTAGTTCCGTGAAGAACTATACTGTACAGCCTATTTTCATATATCCTACTGATGTTAATTTCCACTATCAACATACAACATTTCACTTTGAATGCTGTAATAGATTCGTAGATATTGAGAACCGTCTAATGTTTCGGATGGTCGCCATGTTGGTTTCTTATATATGTAGATCTTAGAGTTATGTACTGTTACATGAAGATTATTGTGTACGTGTTGCATTCAAACTTCAATCGCATTTGTATATTCCAATTTGTTGCCCTTATTTTATTTCTCAACGTATCCATACATTATATTTTGGCCTGGCAATAGCCAAATTGTTTCATATGTCTTGCATATCTTTGTATATATAATTCTTCGACACGTGTGTATGTGACTGAACTCCTCCTAAACGCATGGGCCGATTTTGATGAAATATTGTATGAATGTTAGGGTGGGCCCATGTATGGTTTAGATTCACAATTTGATCAGATAGGTGGAATTTTAGAATTTTAAATCCACAATTTACACACAAATTTAGAACCACAATATACAGTCATAAACAGTCGTCATGGAAACCGCTAGCCTTCGTGAAAAGTGATCCTTTTGGACTGTGTGTCTTTGTCTTTGTCTATACCAAAGATGGCAGTGATGTCGAATTCTGTTTGTCTCTGCACGTTAGAGCGTGTCAAAGTTCCGTATGCGTTCATATACCATTCATCCGATTGCGATGAAACTTTGGTGAATTGTTGTGTACACTTCAGTAAAGGTTTCTGGCTCAGTAAATTCATTTTACAATAGGTAGCACACGAGTAGATTCAACAAATGTGCGATGGCGCACGAATCGTTTCAACATAGTCCTGTATGCGTTCATATACCATTTATCCGATTACGATGAAACTTTGGTGAATTGTTGTGTACACTCCAAGAAAGGTTTCTGGATTAGTAAATCCAGTTTTTAATAAATAGCGCACGAGTAGATTCATCAAATGAGCGACGGCGCGTGAATCGTTTCCACAATGTCGCGTATGCGGTCATATATCATTCATCCGATTGCGATGAAACCTTGGTGAAAGATTGAGTACACTCCAGAGAAGGTTTCAGGCTTAGTAAATCTATTTTACAATAGGTAGCGCATGAGTAGATTCAACAAATGAGAGACAGCAGGCGAATCGTTTAAAAAAATCCCGTATACGTTCATATGTCATTCATCCGATTCCGATGAAACTTTGATGAGTTGTTGTGTATACTTACGTGATGCTTTCTAATTTAGTAAATCAATTTCACAGTTGGTAGAGCACGAGTATATTCAACAAATGGGTGACAGCGCACGAATCATTTATACAAAATCCCGTATGCGTTTTATGCCATTTATCCAATTGTGATGAAACGTTGGTGAGTTGTTGTGCACGCTCCCACGAATGTTTCTAGATTAGTTAATTCATTTCACGATAGTTTAGATGCAGTTAACAGAAATTGAAAAAAAAAATGTGTATCCAAAAGCACTTCAAGAAACAAAGTTACAACACTTTCTTTGATTGGCAGGACAACGTCTGCCGGGTCAACTAGTACAGTATAAAATACTAGGTCAGTTTGGATTAAGATTATGTTCTGAAAAACAAAAGTTTGGTGCTTTTTCAGTCGTTCAACACGAATGTATCCAAAGAGAACTGGGTTTAGCCCTAATCCTGAAATAAATTACACGAGAATAATAAATACACTAGGATGACCAGTTTCGATCGACAAGCGATCATCATCAGATCCATTACACAACATCTTTGTTTGAGAATACAGGTGAAAGATATTTACAATATGAACAATTATTTAGTTGCAGTATTGGTAATGCAACTGTCGGTGTATTCTAAATGTAGTGTATCTAATGTTAGGTGAAATGCTAAAATGGTGATAGAAATCCGGAGTTTGTCTGGTCATCCTAGTGAATTTATTCATCTCATGTAATTTATTTCAGGATTAGGGCACAACCCAGCTCTTTTTGGGTACATTCGTGTTTACCGACTGAAAAGCACCAAACTTTTGTTTACTTAGGCAACACTGAAAAATGGCTTCAAACCCCACAATATTATGTTCTGCATTACCAAACTGGACAGCTAACTTCAACAGAACCGTCCAACTAGTAAGAGTCTTCTGGTTTATTTCAAGATTGGACCACATCATTGTGCTACAGACTGCCGTATCCAGTAAGGTTGATTTGTTGTCCGATATATACATCACATAGCAGCGACGTCCGATTCACTGTAATCGAACCATTCATATGTTTTCTAATTCTTTTTGTGAGCTTCCTTTTTATTTCAATTTCTAATAGCGTTTTGTTAGGTTATCCATTTTGTCTTTGATCTTTAAGATTATTCTAATTCAGTCCACGCTGACGAAGGTGTCATTGAACACCGAAACATGTACATATAAGCAGTGATTAAACCACATTATTTAATGTTTGACAAGGCGGTTTTGAATAAGATAGTTCCTTGCCTGAGACAACCTACTTTATATATCCTCTTTGCTTCGTCCATCACTGGTTATTTTTCTTATACTAGCAGACGTCTCCTACTTCCTTTAGCTCTCCAGCTGCCAATCTGATGCCAACAGGAGTTGTAGATTTCTTTCCACTGCCTTCCACAATTTTCGATTTCCAATTATTGATTTTCATCATGAATTCCTCCCTCAAGAAAGAGTAGACCTATAGGCTAAGTCATTTAAACAACCATTCAAATTCACAGGTGAATCAGCTCAGATGACGATGCCATCACTCAGTAAATCTTAAGAGTTGAAATTATTTCAACTTGAACATATAATTAATATAAATTTGCCATAACGGAGGATGTTATCAAAAATTCTAAAAATATTCTTCGTCCAAAAGCCCACACATTAAAATAAAAACAAGAAATTCTGTGACGAACTAAAGAGCCTACTTATCTTAAAATGTTAAGATTCATGCAAATGATTAATCTATATGGACCTATCTAGAATAATGACGAAATTAAGTTGGTAATATCGAAATTTGTAATTAGTTCGAAATACTGTATACCTGGCATAATGTAGCTTAATAGATAACTACAGTTGGCAGCCCTGGTGACTGAATATATTCATAGTTCCATCTCTTAAGGTACAAAATACAAAATTTGGTTGAAGTCCAATGGATAGCATGGACGTTACATGCAGTTAAACATTCGATCTGACAGCAAGCGTAAAATCATGTTGGCAACAATGACATACATGTATTGTTCAGAAATAATCTGTAATAATATGATCTATTGTTGTGTCAATTTTCAATGAAATCCATTAGTTAGTATAGAAGTTACATGCATTTAAAAATTGGACTTCTCAGCAGGCTTAGAATCATGTAGGTAGCACTGACGTATATAAGTTACTGCAAATTAATATAGAATGTCAGGTACTATACGTGTGCATAGTTTAAAGCTGTCAGCTTGCATACATTCTGATACATGGGTATTTGGATAAATCATTTGAGAGAATTAATTAATAGTTGGCAACCCTGATGGCTCTTAAGCATATGCTCAGTCATATCTGTTTATGTACACATAGCTCAAACGAAATGTGGTTGAATTCCAATTGATAGTGTAGAAGTTATATGAATTTAAATTTGGACCTATCAGCTGGCTTATAATCATTTTGGCAACACTGTCATGTATTGCCCCCTGGATATTAAACTGCAATATTATTATCTATACGTGTGCCAATTTTGAAATAGCTCCCATTCATACCTTCCAAGATATCCACCATGGAGCTCAAATTTTAAATGCGATTTTTCAGCAGTTGGTAGCACTGACATCATTTTTAAATATGGCTGTGAGATATTCAGGTATAGATCTTTACTCCTACCAAATTTTGTTAGGTAGATTTCATTAGAAAGCTAACTATTGCAATGGGGTACCATGTTTCGACTTCCGGAAAATTTCGACATATCTTCGCGTTTCACATCCCCCAGACCCCAATACCACCGTCAGTTCAAAAGTTTATATATAATTTATGTATGTATATATATATATATATATATATATATATGTATATCAGTTTCTTGTGGACAAGATAACTGCCGTAATTTTGCACCAATCACGTTGAATTTTTTACCGAATATGTATACCTATAAAATCTCGGTCGAGTTCGTTACTGGGCTAAATCGGTCGAAGGGGGTGAAAATGGGGGCTTTCTTTTTCGAAAAAGTGAAATATTGCTATAACTCTCTTAATATGTGAAATATCGAATCCGTTCAAAGTTCATACTATGTATCGGAAAAAGCCCAAAAAATTATGTTTGAAGAGTTTTTTATAGCACCAACCATTGACCAAAGGGGTGGGAAAAAGTGGGTTTTTCGGGAAACATAAATCATATCTCTCTTAATAGGCACAATATCAAAACCGTACAAAATGGACAATATTCCCCTAATAATTATCCAAAACTTTTGTCTGAAAGAATTTTTGAAATGACCCATCATTACGCCAAGGGATGAGGAAAATGATTTCGGAATTATAAGAAAATGCCAAGAGCTATCAGAGGTTGGCATGGCAACACTACTAAGTTGATGAGGGATGAGCCATCAGACGTTGCCATGACAACGCACTTGCACGAGATCAGGTTCAGATTTCCATCTGAGTAAGTGTGAAGCAGCTTCGGTGACGTAACTGGTAGCATGCTGAACTTCTATGCCCAAGGTCGCGGGTTCAAAGCCGGCCAAAGTCGTCGTATTTTCTAAGAGCGCTAAAAATCCCTCAGTTTGCTTTCCTTTGGAGGGGAAGTTCCAACGTTCGTTGCGAGTTGCTGGTTGTGGTGGCATCTAGTAGCCAAGTTCACAGCTAGGTGTCGTTGACGATAGTATCTGGTAGCAACATTAGGAACTACTGCTTGAAATTGACCGTCTGCAGTCCTTACCTGAATTACAGACTAATACAGCCATCACCATTCACACCGTTTACCAGACAGATTCTACACTCACCCAAAGTACACGGGGTTACATGACCGCCTTGTCGCAGCCCCTAAACTGAGGAACCAACCAAAATCTCTGCGGGAGATATAATTTTGCGTGAAGAAGTAACAGACCGTTACATAGTTACACATCAGTGTCGAAACCTTGCATAAGGACAGTGTGACCACAAGTATAACATGAAGTTCCGTGACGAACTAAGGAGCCTACTTTTCTTAAAATTTAAGATTCATGCCAATGATTAATCTATATGGATCTATCTAGAATATTGACAACATTAAGTTGGTAATATCCAAATTTCTAATTAGTTCGAAATACTGTATACCTGGCATAATGTAGCCTAATAGAGAACTACAGTTGGCAGCCCTGGTGACTAAATATATTCTTAGTTCCATCTCTTAAGGTACAGAATACAAAATTTGGTTGAAGTCCAATGGATAGCATGGACGTTACATGCAGTTAAACATTGGATCTAACAGCGCGCGTAAAATCATGTTGGCAACAATGACATACATTAATTGGTCAGAAATAATCTGAAATAATATGATCTATTGTTGTGTCAATTTTGAATGAAATCCATTAGTTAGTATAGAAGTTACATGCATTTTAAAATTGAACCTATCAACAGGCTTAGAATCATGTTGGCAGCACTGGCGTAGGCCTATATTAGTTACTCCAAATTAATCTAGAATGCCAGGTACTCTACGTGTGCAAAGTTTAGAGCTATTGGCTTGCATACTTTCTGATATATTGATATTAGGGTAACGAAAATAAAGACAGAATTTATTAACAGTTGGCAGCCCTGGTTACTCTAAAGACTCGGCGTAGTCATATCTGTTATGGTACACATAGCACACACGAAATTTGGCTGAAATCCAAATCACAGTATAGAAGTTACATGTATTTAAAGTCGGACCTCTCAGCAGGCTTAGAATCATGTTGGTAGCACTGACGTATATAAGTTACTCCAAATTAATATAGAATGTCATGTACTATACGTGTGCATAGTTTAAAGCTGTCGGCTTGCATACTTTCTGATTTATGGGTATTTGGATAAAAAATATTGAGAGCATTTCTTAACAGTTGTCAGCCCTGGTGGCTCTTGAGAATACGCACAGTCATATCTGTTTATGTGCACATATCACATACGATATTTGGTTGAAATCCAATTGATAGTGTAGAAGTTATATGCATTTAAAATTTGGACCTATCGGCAGACTTATAATCATTTTGGCAACAATGCCATGTATGGCCTCCTGGAAATTAAACTGCAATATTATTATCTATACGTGTGCCGATTTTTAAATAGCTCCCATTCATACCTCCCAAGATATCCAACATGGAGCTCAAATTTCAATTTCGATTTTTCAGCAGTTGCTAGCACTGACATCATTTTCAAATATGGCCGTGAGATATTCAGGTATAGATCTTTACTCCTACCAATTTTTGTTTCGATTGTCGCAGCCGTTTAGGAGTTGATAGGGGGGGGGGGGGACACACACTCAGCCAGCCAGACAGACAGACAGACAGAAGGACAGAAGGACAGACAGAAGGACAGACAGACAGTCACACATTTGCCCGATCTCATAAGTCTACTTTTTCCTCATTTTTGCAAAATGTGAAAAGTAGGCTCACAATGTACCCCAAATGACAAGAAGGTTACCGTCCCCATAAGATAATAAAATGCTTAAAATATGCATAAAATGACGAAAAACAAATTTAATTAAGCTCCAATTATAAAATACTTTCTCGCAATAAATTAGGTCTAATCCTTCTACGAAAACCTGCATATTCTGCTTATTTTCGCCTATCCCCAAGTTTTTCCGGTGAAATCTACCTCCGCCTTCCGGCGTGTCGAGAGGACTTTTTTTTATTGCTTCAGCCGTTTAGGAGTTGATAGAGGGGGGGGGGGCACACACAGCCAGCCAGACAGACAGACAGACAGACAGATAGAAGGACAGACAGACAGACACACATTTGCCCGATCTCATAAGTCAACTTTTTCCTCATTTATGCAAAATGCGAAAAGTAAGCTAAAAATTAAAAAAAAACAACAACAACCAGATCTGTTACAAAATGTGTTACGTATGAAAAACATAAAAACTGTAAGTCTTGATAAAAACAGCGTGGAATAGAAGAGATGTGGATGTGAAACTAGATAAGTTGAAATAGTTAGGTTATAACTCATAGTTTGGTTTGTATTTGTGAAGTAATGGAGAGATAATGGAATGAAAAGGTTGGAATAAGTGTTACGAGGTGATGTTATGAATGGGCACTAACCCATATTCCAACGTTTTCATTCCATTATTTCCCCAGTATTTCACAAATACAAACCAAACTATCAGTTCTAACCTTGCTATGTCCACTTATCTAGTTTCACACCCACATCTCTCCTACTCCACACTGTTTTTATCAAGGCTTATTTTTTTCATGTTAATCTTGCCTAACACATTTTGTAACAGATCTGTTGTTATTTTTTTTTTTAATTTAATGTGTGAGCTTTTGGACGAAGAATACTTTTAGAATTTTTGATTCACCTGGAATATTTCTCTTACTTCAATATTTTCCCAGTTTCTCCTTCCTTCGTTACGGCCAGCTAAGGACCACGCCATGTCAACTGTTTTTTTCTGCATTTTAATGTTCGCCCAGTACTCTTTCATTCGCAATCCATGTTGCACCTTTCTCTCTGTCGTCTACGCCTTCCCGGTTTTTAGTTTCGGCTTAAGTTGAAAACTCCGAGGTTTTTGAAGTTTTTCCCTAAGTGAGCCACGCTCCTGGATATCTTCTCATGTTATCCCAATCTCCAACAGATCTTTCACTACTTTCCTGAACCAGGCCCCCTTTGTCTTTTCTCATGGAGGAAAGCAAAAATTCGGTTGGATAGCCGTGTTGATTTCATTATTCTTCTTCTTCTTCTTCTTTCTTCGATTCGGCCAACTAGGGACCTCGTGAGTTCAACTGTCTCTTCTTCCGAGCTCTAACTACCGCCCAGTGTTCCCGCATTCGTCTCCGGTGTTGTTCTTTTCTCTCTTGAAACCACGCCTTCCCTGTCTTCAGCTTTGGCTTTTCATGGAAACCTTTGTGCGTACGTAGTGTTTTCTGAAGTGGAA
The DNA here is from genome assembly GCA_946902985.2 of Meconema thalassinum. NCBI lineage: Eukaryota > Metazoa > Arthropoda > Insecta > Orthoptera > Tettigoniidae > Meconema > Meconema thalassinum. The sequence goes on from OY714911.1 coordinate 24,753,259, forward strand.
CACGCTCCTGGATATCTTTAGGGGAAATTTCCATTTCACGTAGATCTTTCTCAACTTCCGTAAACCATGCCCCTTTGGTTTTCTTATCTTGAAAGTACGTCAATATCCGTTTTGATATCCTGCCTGGGCTCATTCGTGTCACGTGGCTATAAAAGGCAATCCTTCTTTTTCGAATCGTGTCACTGATCTTCTCCACGTACTTTCATTCATTCATTCATTCATTCATTCATTTATTTGCAATGGGGGTTGTGTCCCCCGGTGGCAAATTGGATATACATAACAAATACATAATTATACATAACAATACATAATTATACATAACAATTCAATAACAATTATACAACAATTAAACTGGAGTATTTACACAAATAGTCAGTCTTTTCTTAAACACACCTATATGTTTGGGAAAAGGCTCTAAGACTGCGGCAGGTAGAGAGTTCCAGTTATCAATGGCACGGTTTACAAAAGAATATTTACCATAATTTGTTCGCTGTGGTCGGCCCTTAACTTTGAAAGGATGATCGCTCCTACCCATGTAAGTGGGCTTTCCCAATCGTTTGCTAAGCTCACCCCATGCTGGTTGATTTGTATACGTGTTGTACATAGCGCAGAGTCTAGATTTCATCCTCCTAGCCTCCAGTGATTCCCACCCAAGTTTCTTTAACATACGGCTCACACTGCTCCTGGGATTAAAGTCACTGAGCACAAATCTAGCGGCCTTTCTTTGTACCATTTCCAACTCATTGATGAGCCCTACTTGATATGGATCCCAAACCGCCGAGGCATATTCCAGAATAGGTCTTACAAGTGACAAATAGCCTAATTCTTTAGCAGAGGTACTACTTCCTTTTAATACCCTCATTACAAAGTGCAGGGATTTGTAAGCTTTTGAAACTACACATCCTACATGACTACTCCATTTCATATCATTCCTTACGTGAACGCCCAAATATTTGCAAGAATCTTCTTCTACAAGTATTTCCGAGCCAATGTTATATTGAAAATCCTGCCTTCGCACTTTCCCTATTTTTAAGAGACTACATTTTCTACTACTTGTACAATTCGTGGTTGTGACGCCTTCTGTACTCGCTGTTTTCTTTGATGGGACCCAGGATTTTCCTCAAAATCTTCCTTTCTTTAGCCTCTAGCTTTTCCATCAGACCTTTCTTGTTCATTAATAGAGTCTCAGCCGCATACAGAGCCTCTGGTCGATTAACAGTGCAGTAATGTCTAATTTTGGCGTTTAAGGATATCGATCTCTTATTGTAGATGTATTTAGTCAGGTTGTATGCCATTTCCATTTTATTAATGCGTGACATGGAGGCTTCCTTCTCTGATAGGTTAGGCTCGATCTATTCACCAAGGTATTTAAACGTTTCTGCCTTCTGAACGTTTCCTAGTCCGACCTCCAGTTCCCTGGGCGCTGACTTTATATTTGTCATGAATTCCGTCTTCTCAAAGGAGATTTGAAGCCCAGCCTTCAGTGCTTGATTTTTCAGCTGGTTAAGATGTTCTTCTGCCATATCAATGGTATCTGAAAAGATCACTAGATCATCTGCAAAGGCTAGACAGTCGATTGTAAGATTCATATACTTGTACCCTAGCCTTACGCCATTTTCTACCCTTGAATTTTTCATTTCCTTCCGCCATTCTCGGATGACCTTTTCCAAAACAGAATTGAAGAGGAGTGGTGATAGCCTGTCTCCTTGCCTCACTCCTGTCCTGATTTCAAAGGCATCAGACATCTCTCCTCTGAACTTCACTTTGGAGGTGGTGTTGGTCAGGGTTTGCTGGATAATTGATTGTGTCTTGTTATTATTATTATTATTATTATTTATTTATTTATTTATTTATTTAATCGATTGTTCCCCTTTAGGAGAGCGATTGAACTTGAATACATGATTTCATCTTCTGGCGTTTTCCCGCTTCTGTTCCCAAAACCTCTTCATCCTCTCAGAATGCTCCTTCTTCCGCTCAGCTGTCCACTTTCTTTCAGGCTGTCGTGATGGTCTATGATCCAACTTAACATTTTTAATTTTATTCCTGCACTCGGTGCGGTCCTCAAAATTTTCAAAGTTGACCTGTTGTAGGTCCCTCTGAATCTCTGTCAGCCACTCCATGCCACACTTACTCCGTGTTACAACGTTGAGCAATTTCTTCGGCGTTCTGAAATTTTCCATCCTGTAAATGTGTGTATAAAACTACACTCGGCGTTTTCTGATCACTTCCGTTATCGTGTGGATCTTTTGGTAGAGTTCGCTTTGAGGTCTCTTCATCCAAATACCGTTATTATTAACTGCCCCGTAAATCTTTCTGAGAACTTTCCTTTCCTGTTTTTCTATATCCTTAATTTTGGAATGACCGTCGATCACCATTGTTTCGGCTGCGTAAGTTGCTTCCGGAAGAATCACCGTTGTATGCTGCCTTAATTTTGCGTCCAGCGAGATGCACTTCTTGTTGTAGTGAGCCAACGTTAGCTTGTAGGCCTTCTGTAGTTTGGTGATTCTTTGTTCATTGGCGATTCGGTTTAGTCCCGAGGACTGTATGATTTCACCAAGGTATTTAAAATGGGGGACTTGTGTTATTTTACCGTATGGTGTGATTAAAGAAGAGTTATTTTCTGGCCGTATTTCCATATAGTGGGTTTTTTCATAAGAAATTTGTAGTCCGGTTCTTTGAGCAATTTCATGTAATTTTTCCACTGCGTGTATGGCTTCATGTCTGGTGTTAGTGATAATGGCAATATCGTCCGCAAAAGCGAGGCACTTGACTGTAAAACGGTTCTCTTTTTTGATTCCAATTTGAATGCCTTTTACATGAGGCTCCCATTCCCTAATGACCTTTTCTAGAACAATATTAAAAATCATTGGGGATAATCCGTCCCCCTGTCGAACTCCAGTTTTGATGAGAAAGGACTCCGATATTTCACCCATGAATTTCACTTTGGACATAGTTCCGGTAAGCGTCTGTTCAATGATTTTTCGGGTCTTTCTGTCTATCCCGAATTCTTTCATGATCATAAAAAGGGTTTCGCGGTCTACAGAGTCATACGCTTTTCTGAAGTCGACGAATGTTATTACTGTATTTCTACATTTTCTCATTTGTAATATTGTTTTTAAGCTCCACACCTGTTCAGCACATGATCTCCCTTTTCTGAATCCGGCTTGGTATTCACCAATTAGCGGACCCACCTGGAGTTCTAGCCTGTTTAAAAGTGCCTTGGAGAGGATTTTATAAGCAATAGGGAGCAGGGAGATTCCCCTGTAATTACTCATGTCTGTTTTATCACCCCTTTTGTGTAACCGATGAATTAGAGCACATTTCCAGTCTTCTGGTATTCGCTCCATTATCCATATGTCTGAAATAAGGCGATGAAGTTTCTGCGTAAGTGTAGGATCGTTCAGTTTCCAGAATTCAGCAATTATGATTATTATTATTATTATTATTATTATTATCATTATTATTAAAGATGACTGAGTGGTCCCGATGAGTAGCGAACATGGGAAGCTTTCGATCACATGTACTGTAGTAGTAATGCAATAAGGGAATTGGCGAGCCTAATGCTGAAATGTGGCGTCCTCTCCGTGTAAGCCGATCACAACCAAGCAGCTTGTACCCGCCGGCCTCAAGATTACCCAGCTTATGAATTGTTTCGCTCTGTTTGAGTTTCTCGAGATGCGGTCTCTGCCATACACACGCACAGATGGGACGGTCCTGCATTAATATCTACTGAACACTTCATAGGAAACCACAAGCTAATGCTATTACTAGGGACATCGCGGTCATTATACCAGCGAACCTTTATATATCTACTGAACACTTCATAGGAAACCACAAGCTAATGCTATTACTAGGGACATCGCGGTCATTATACCAGCCAACCTTTATATATCTACTGAACACTTCATAGCAAGCCACAAGCTAATGCTATTACTAGAGACATCGCGGTCATTATACCAGCCAACCTTTATATATATACTGAACACTTCATAGGAAACCACAAGCTAATGCTATTACTAGGGACATCGCGGTCATTATACCAGCCAACCTTTATATATCTACTGAACACTCCATAGGAAACCACAAGCTAATGCTATTACTAGGGACATCGCGGTCATTATACCAGCCAACCTTTACATATTAACAAGAGTTGATGTTGTTTGAGTCTTCAGTCGTTTAACTGGCCCTCCATGCTTCCCTGTCCTGAGCTAATCGTTTCATCTCTACATAGCTACCACACCCTACATCCGAGGCAATCTGTTTAACATATTCTAACCTTAGTCTACTCCTTATGCTTTATCCTTCCTTCCATAACAGTCTGTCTGTTAGGTAGTCAGCCCGAAGGCTGGTTGGATCCTCAAAAATACCGCCGTTAGGTTATGTGGGAAGATACCCACAAAAACCCAAGGCAGCGCTATATTGAGGTGTACTAGTCAAGATGAGGAGTGAGGTAGTTTGTCGTTGCTTTCCTCATTAAGTCAGAACAGCAGTACTAACCCTATGAGTAGAACTTTTCTCAGCATCCACAGGCACTGACTGTGCCCTGAAGGTCATTACTAAGCACCACTCATACCTCAGTAGCTTCCATATAATCACAGCCACGAGTGAGACTGAGACATCGGTGCTACTCTAGTCTGTGCCAACAGACACTGACTTTGCCCTGAATGGCATTACTAAGCACCACTCATACCTCAGTAGCTTCCATATAATCACAGCCATGAGTGAGACTGAGACATCGGTGATACTCAAGCCTGTGCCAACAGGCACTGACTGTGCCCTGAATGTCATTACTAAGCACCACTCATACCTCAGTAGCTTCCATATAATCACAGCCATGAGTGAGACTGAGACATCGGTGATACTCTAGCCTGTGCCAACAGACACTGACTGTGCCCTGAATGTCATTACTAAGCACCACCCATACCTCAGTAGCTTCCATACAATCATAGCCGTGAGTGAGACTGAGACATCGGTGATACTCTAGCCTGTGCCAACAGACACTAGCTGTGCCCTGAATGTCATTACTAAGCACCACCCGTACCTCAGTAGCTTCCATATAATCACAGCCATGGGTGAGACTGAGACGGCGGTGATACTCTAGCCTGTGCCAACAGACACTGACTGGGCCCTGAATGTCATTACTAAGCACCACCCATACCTCAGTAGCTTCCATATAATCACAGCCATGAGTGAGACTGAGACAGCGGTGATACTCTAGCCTGTGCCAACAGACACTGACTGTGCCCTGAATGTCATTACTAAGCACCACCCGTACCTCAGTAGCTTCCATATAATCACAGCCATGAATGAGACTGAGACAGCGGTGATAATCTAGCCTGTGCCAACAGACACTGACTGTGCCCTGAATGTCATTATTCAGCACCACCCGTACCTCAGTAGCTTCCATATAATCACAGTGAGACTGAGACAGCGGTGATACTCTAGCCTGTGCCAACAGACACTGACTCTGCCCTGAATGTCATTATTCAGCACCACCCATACCTCAGTAGCTTCCATATAATCACAGTGAGACTGAGACAGCGGTGATACTCTAGCCTGTGCCAACAGACAAATGCAAATGTAGCCTACTGCATTCATCAATAGATGGGAAACAGGCCATTCCCATAACTAAGGAATATCAAACTTAGAAACAGAGGGAATTCTAATTCTAAACTATTGAAAAACATGGCTTCGCCCTCTCCCTATTCTCACGAGACTTAATTTACTCATATTTATCTTCATTTTGTTCCCCATACATGTACCAGGTTAATGTCAGTTTGTAACTGAGCGTTTTCAGTATATTGCACAATAATCCGCAAACAATCGGCAGTCACTTCGAATCCCGCTCAGTGATTCATTAATAAGTACAAGAAATAACAGGGGTCCAATCACACTACCCTGAGGAACGCCTGACGTTATTGAAATGTCCTCCGAGAACACATTACTGGCACCCATTTTAACATTTTGCGACAGAAGAACTCTTGAACACATGCAGGCAATGTCCTTGTTCTTCTCATTCCTTTACCTAAATTATTTTTATTGCAATTCTTTTGTTAAGAAAGCTAAGTAACCAGTGAAGGACAAAGCAAAGAGGATATAAAAAGTAGGTTAGCTCTCGCAAGGAAAGCATTTATACAGAAAAGGAATCTGTTTACATCAAATATAGATTTAGGTATTAGGAAGTTTCTGAAGGACGTGAAAACCCAAGTTGCCTAGGAACTGTTAAAATCAATTTACCAGGAATCTTACTTCACTTGGTGATGAGGGAACCCTTAATACAAATAAACACAGCGTGTTGAGAAGACTGAGAACTTATCGTGTGCTCTTTGCTAGGAATATTTATGCTCATTGTCATTAAAGAAGCTCCTGGGCGTAAAACTTGTTGCACGCCGCGATACAAAACCTGAGTGGGCCAAACGTTATTATTGTTGACGGTCTCGCAGGGGACACTGGAGTATGAGTGGGTCTCATTTCTACTGCGAGTATAATCATGCTAGTATTGCAGGGGACACTAGAGTATGAGCCGGTCTCATTTCTACTGCGAGTATAATCATGCTATTATTGCAGGAGACAGTAGAGTATGAGCCGGTCTCATTTCTACTGCGAGTATAATCATGCTAGTATTGCAGGAGACACTAGAGTATGAGCCGGTCTCATTTCTACTGCGAGTATAATCACGCTAGTATTGCAGGATACACTAGAGTATGAACCGATCTCATTTCTACTGCGAGTATAATCATGCTAGTATTGCAGGATACACTAGAGTGTGAGCCGGTCTCATTTCTACTGCGAGTATAATCATGCTAGTATTGCAGGAGACACTAGAGTATGAGCCGGTCTCATTTCTACTGCGAGTATAATCATGCTAGTATTGCAGGAGACACTATAGTATGAGCCGGTCTCATTTTTACTGCGAGTATAATCATGCTAGTATTGCAGAGGACACTAGAGTATGAGCTGGTCTCATTTCTACTGCGAGTATAATCATGCTAGTATTGCAGGATACACTAGAGTATGAGCCGGTCTCATTTCTACTGCGAGTATAATCATGCTAGTATTGCAGGATACACTAGAGTATGAGCCGGTCTCATTTCTACTGCGAGTATAATCATGCTAGTATTGCAGGGGGCACTAGAGTATGAGCCGGTCTCATTTCTACTGCGAGTATAATCATGCTAGTATTGCAGGAGACACTAGAGTATGAGCCGGTCTCATTTCTACTGCGAGTATAATCATGCTAGTATTGCAGGAGACACTAGAGTATGAGCCGGTCTCATTCCTACTGCGAGTATAATCATGCTAGTATTGCAGGAGACACTAGAGTATGAGCCGGTTTCATTTCTACTGCGAGTATAATCATGCTAGTATTGCAGGATACACTAGAGTATGAGCCGGTCTCATTTCTACTGCGAGTATAATCATGCTAGTATTGCAGGAGACACTAGAGTATGAGCCGGTCTCATTTCTACTGCGAGTATAATCATGCTAGTATTGCAGGGGGCACTAGAGTATGAGCCGGTCTCATTTCTACTGCGAGTATAATCATGCTAGTATTGCAGGAGACACTAGAGTATGAGCCGGTCTCATTTCTACTGCGAGTATAATCATGCTAGTATTGAAGGAGACACTAGAGTATGAGCCGGTCTCATTTCTACTGCGAGTATAATCATGCTAGTATTGCAGGAGACACTAGAGTATGAGCCGGTCTCATTTCTACTGCGAGTATAATCATGCTTGTATTGCAGGATACACTAGAGTATGAGCCGGTCTAATTTCTACTGCGAGTATAATCATGCTAGTATTGCAGGAGACACTAGAGTATGAGCCGGTCTCATTTCTACTGCGAGTATAATCATGCTAGTATTGCAGGAGACACTAGAGTATGAGCCGGTCTCATTTCTACTGCGAGTATAATCATGCTAGTATTGCAGGAGACACTAGAGTATGAGCTGGTCTCATTTCTACTGCGAGTATAATCATGCTAGTATTGCAGGAGACACTAGAGTATGAGCCGGTCTCATTTCTACTGCGAGTATAACCATGCTAGTATTGCAGGAGACACTAGAGTATGAGCCGGTCTCATTTCTACTGCGAGTATAACCATGCTAGTATTGCAGGGGATACTAGAGTATGAGCTGGTCTCATTTCTACTGCGAGTATAATCATGCTAGTATTGCAGTAGACACTAGAGTATGAGCCGGTCTCATTTCTACTGCGAGTATAATCATGCTAGTATTGCATTCGACACTAGAGTATGAGCCGGTTTCATTTCTACTGCGAGTATAATCATGCTTATATTGCAGGATACACTAGAGTATGAGCCGGTCTCATTTCCACTGCGAGTATAATCATCCTAGTATTGCAGGAGACACTAGAGTATGAGCCGGTCTCATTTCTACTGCGAGTATAATCACGCTAGTATTGCAGGAGACACTAGAGTATGAGCCGGTCTCATTTCTACTGCGAGTATAATCATGCTAGTATTGCAGTAGACACTAGAGTATGAGCCGGTTTCATTTCTACTGCGAGTATAATCATGCTTATATTGCAGGATACACTAGAGTATGAGCCGGTCTCATTTCCACTGCGAGTATAATCATCCTAGTATTGCAGGGGACACTAGAGTATGAGCCGGTCTCATTTCTACTGCGAGTATAATCATGCTAGTATTGCAGGATACACTAGAGTATGAGCCGGTCTCATTTCTACTGCGAGTATAATCATGCTTGTATTGCAGGATACACTAGAGTATGAGCCGGTCTCATTTCTACTGCGAGTATAATCATGCTAGTATTGCAGGAGACACTAGAGTATGAGCCGGTCTCATTTCTACTGCGAGTATAATCATGCTAGTATTGCAGGAGACACTAGAGTATGAGCCGGTCTCATTTCTACTGCGAGTATGAGCCGGTCTCATTTCTATTGCGAGTATAATCATGCTAGTATTGCAGGACACACTAGAGTATGAGCCGGTCTCATTTCTACTGCGAGTATAACCATGCTAGTATTGCAGGGGATACTAGAGTATGAGCCGGTCTCATTTCTACTGCGAGTATAATCATGCTAGTATTGCAGGAGACACTAGAGTATGAACCGGTCTCATTTCTACTGCGAGTATAACCATGCTAGTATTGCGGGGGACACTAGAGTATGAGCCGGTCTCATTTCATTTCAACACGAAATTGCCTACTGCGTAAGGTAACTGGTTCTGGATGGGGTGCCCACCCTCAGACAGAACAACTGCCCTAGCTCTCTGCTATTCTGCTGCTGAATATGCTAGTCCCGTGTGATATAAATCAGCTCACGCAAAAAAAGTCGACATTGCCATGAATGAAACTTGCAAGCTAATCGCAGGCTGTTTAAAACCAACACCAAAACAGAAGTTGTACTCACTAGCAGGCATAGCCCCATCTGATATTAGACGTGAGGTGGCCGCTAATATCGAGAGACATAAGGTTTGCAACATCTTAGCCCACCCCCTTCTTGATCATCAGCCACCTTCAGCTCGACTGAAGTACAGGAAAGTTGTCTACAGTCTTCTATTCCACTTGATTCTAACCCAAAAAAGGCCAGGGTTAAGCTATGGAATCAAAGGTATCCTGATCATCCGGAATTTGTTGAAATTGAAGAAAAATTACCACCTGGTCACGAAGATGGATGTTGCACCTGGAAGTCCTTAAACAGACTGCGCACCGGTATAGCAAAATCTAAGGACAATCTCATGATGGGGACACACTGTGTGAGTGCGGAGAAGAACAAACTTCTAGGCATTTCTTGAACTGTCGTCTATGGCCAGACTCATGCACAGGGTTGGATTTGGCATTGGCTGGTAACAATGCTGTCAATGTACTGGTCACAACTCGTGTAAATATTGTATATATTATCATGTAATAGCTGATTTCTCCGGTTTCATTTCTCTTGCCCATGTGAAGCAATTGCTTCATTATGTGTTTTTTTTAATTTCTTGTTTGTATATTTTGGTACTTCTGACACGAATAAAAAGAATTCTACTGCGAGTATAATCATGCTAGTATTTATTGCATTGAAGACATCAATAGGAATGCTACTTGTTCCCAACAGAACGAGTAATGAACCTCCCGTTCAAAGAGGTCGTTGAAATTCTCTCAGCATTTGGACCTAACAACCGAAATATTGATTGATATGGCGAGAGAGGTTATTAATATGGCAATCACAGTTCGGTGTGTATTATTCAGTAGGTAATCCCCCTGCATTTAACAACGTGTTAATGCATGTGTTGGTGCTGCAAGAGGCACTGTAGTTGTTAAAAAGCTACGATAAAGCATTTTTAATAAAGCACAGAAACTCATCTGGTCTAGGGATGAGTGCAGAATTCATAACTTTTAATATAGCACGAGAACTCATCTGGTCTAGGAATTAGCACAAAGGGACATTGATATAGTTTGCTGCAGATGAGAAATTACCTGGCAATCTATTTCTAGAAAATATAAAATACTCCGTTCTCTCTACTCTACTGCACCTAACCATAGAATATGCATCTGATATACGAATGGGAGGATCGATATCCCTAAAGGTCATACGTCGTTGTTAGTTCAATTAGGGGCTTATTCCCGATGAACTTGGGTGTGTGGGATTTATCTGATAAATATGGTTATAGTAGTGTCCGTAGCAGTGTTTATTTTAGCCTATTTTTATTTACGAAAAAAAATAGGCTTATGAGATCACCTTTTGTCCGTGTGTGTGTGTGTTTCTGTGTGTCCCCCTAATGACTTCTAAACGGATGGAGAGATTTCGATGAAACTCGGTAAGGTCATAGCAATATTGTGGCAGACTCCGACCGTGCCCTTCGAATCATACATGGGTTGTTTTTTTAGTTTTGGCACCAATGCTTCAGTGCCAAGTTGCAACAATGTTGGGCGCTGCCACTTTTACCGACGGTTGCTGCCCTGCATCCCCTCCCTCAGAGTACATGACCTCACCCGTCCTCATCGCTGCTCGTGCGCAGTCGCGCCTGTTAGATGAGTAGTGTGAGACCAGCGCTCGCGAAAGACAGTCGCAATGTTTTCCAAGCAGGAGCAGAGAACGTGGATAAAAATTCAGTGTGCTAGGGGTCGCAGTGCTAAACAGTGTCACCGAGGATTGCAGGAAGCGTGCGGTGCAGCTGTGTAACAAGATGGGTTGCAGCCTTTCGAGATGGGCGCGAATGTGTGGAGCACATGCCTCGATCTGGTCACCCACCAGTAAGTGATGACAATGTACAGATGGTGTCCGCGTTAGTAGAGGTGGATTGGAACGTAACGATTCGTCAATTAGAGCAAGATACCGGACTGGCGCATTCAACTGTCCTCCACATCCTGAAGGACTTACTGAAAAATGAGGAAGATTGCGTCCAAATGGGTTCCGCATGACTTAACCGACATGCACAAATGGCTGCGATATGACGCTTGTCGTATGCACTTGCAGCGTTATGAGCGCGAAGGAGAGGCGTATCATAACCATGGGGATGGGGACAGGCCGATCGCCCAGGTGACCGCTAGCTTGGGTCTAATTAAGGAAGGGAGTGAGAAGGAAGTCGGTCGTGGACCTGTTGAAAAGACTAATAATAATAATAATAATAATAATAACAATATATACATACATGTAGAAATCCCTTTCATGGGGTCCAAAATTAAAAAAGACAGTGATTAAATCACAAGCACTGCACGCAGCAGAAACTCTAAACATGATTTTCCGAGGTCAGATGAAGAAACTCGAATTAAAGGAAATGAATATTCTAAGAAAGATCATTGGCCACAGTTAAAACGCCAATCAAAGGAGTGGCGGCACCACGGATCACCACGGAAACAAACAGTTCGACCTAAACCCACCGATGTGAAGGTAATGTTGATTCTTGCCTATGATTGGGATGGTGTGATCATTCACCATACTGTTCCCCGAGGGCAAACCGTTAATGCGGCGTACTATTGTTCGTATCTGCAAGACCATCTCCGAGGAGCTCTGAGAAGGAAACGGCGCCACCACATGGTTACACCGCCCATCGTTCTGCATGACAATGCTAGGGCACACACAGTAGGCGTTGTGTCGGCATTGTAGGATCGCTGGGGCTGGGAGGTCCTCTATCAGCCCCCATATTCTCCCGACATCAGTCCCTGCGACTATGATCTCATCCCGAAGATGAAGATGACAATGCGCGGGGAGCACTTCCGTACCATTGAAGACGTTAAGCAGGCTGCCGAGCGCTCTCTTCGTACCATCAATAGATTGGGCAGTGCCAACGGGATCCAACGATTTCTGCATCGCTGGGAACACGTTGTACGCAACGGTGGGGACTACATCGAGGGCCTGTGAAACTTGGAACCATCTAAGTGAGTTATTAATCCAGTTATAACTAAGGTGCCAAAACTAAAAAACCAACACATGTATTACGTCTCACCAATACAGCATGGCGGATGTGCGAAATTTTGAAACTAAGTTTTTATATCTTGTGTTCTTATCATGCGATTGAAATTTCAATAAAACACCTACACAATAATCTTCATGTAATAGTTAGTACAAGTAGTGTGTTTTGGCCGGTTCTATATCCTCCACCTCCACACCCTCCACACAAGATGGCGGCGATGCGATATCTCTCGAACTCATGGTTGGATTTTAACAAATGAGGTGTTGTTGAACTCGGGCTGACACCCCCTTTCCTATGAACAACATATTTCAACCCCAAAAATAAAACCTACCCTACTAGGGGGTGAAATTGAATTTTTTAGAGAATCTCTCTTTCCAATTGCAACATGTGAGAGTTTGAATGCCGATATGGAATGTAACGTTGTTCTGCAAACCAATAATCAAAGAGGGGCATGTTAGGCCTTGAGGTGAGAGCCCCTGTTATTGTTGACGAGCCCCCTGCTGTCGGACCCCTGTTGATGGGTTATTGTTGACAGGTCCTTGTGGACGAGTCCTTGTGGACAAGTCCTTGTGGACAGGTCCTTGTTGACAGGTCATTGTTGACGAGTCCTTGTGGACGAGTCCTTGTCCCTTTGGACTGATCCCTTTGGACCGGCCCCTTTGGCCTGATCCCTATGGACTGGCTCATGATTTTATTTAAATTATATTAAAGGGCCTAACTACATTTGTGTGTGTTGAACTGACGTTGTTCACCAACCCCCACTACTATAATGCGATAACGATATGAAAGGAAAGTGACGAAATACATGTGAACACGTGTGAGATGACCTTATTACCGTCCTCCTTGTGAAACAAGTCACATCCTGTTTTGGTTCATACGTGAGAAAATGCAAGTTCATGTGTAATATGACCTAACACACACAAGTGTACACATGTGCACGTGCACGATAAGAGCTAACAAGTCACAACCTGTTTTGACAGTGGTGGGAATAAGGCTAGAGACATGTACAAGTAGTCAAATTACTCCGGCAGACAACCCCTTTCCTATGGATAACTTATTTCCACTCAAAAGTAAAATCTACCCCTACTAGGGGGTGAATTAGTAATTTTTAGGTAAAAGTCGCTTTCCATGTGCAACATGTGGGAGTTTGTATGCCAATGTGAAATTAAACTCGTTCCACATACAGTGCATGCATACAACTGAATGCCGCTATGATTTATAATTTTTGTTTTTTGTTTTACAAATGCGCAATTGGGGTTTTTGTAAGAGGGCGGGCTTTTTGAATAATGATTTATAGATACGTTTTTTACAAATTAACCAAAGATCCAAAACTAATAGGTCATCGGCTTTTTAATATCTTATGAACTAAGAAAGCTAGGGTCTTGTATGAGGGGTCGTTGGACTTGGGGTGACGCCCTGTTTTCGAATGTATTATTCATTTTTTGTCAAAAGGGCCTAACTGCACTTTCGTTAATATCTCGCTAACTAATAATCACAGAGGGTCAAGTGAGGTGTCATAGGACTTAAAATGGCCAACCCCTCCCCATGACCAATGAATTTACCCACAAAAAAAAACAGCATGGTCATTAACCTAAGATTTTATCAACTAATAATCAGAGAGGGACAAGTGAGGTGTCACAAGACTCAGGATGGCCAACCCTTTTCCATGACCAACGAATTTACCCAAAATACCCAAATCAGCAAGGTCATTAACCTAAGATTTTATCAACTAATAATCAGAGAGGGACAAGTGAGGTGTCACAAGACTCAGGATGGCCAACCCTTTTCCATGACCATCAAATTTACCCAAAATACCCAAAACAGCAAGGTCATTGACCTAAGATTTTATAAACTTATCAGTAGAGAGGGTCAAGTGAGGTGTCATAGGACTACGAATGGTTAACCCTTTCCCATGATCAATGAATTTACCTCAAAAATTCAAAACAGCAAGGTCATTGACCTGAGATTTTATAAAATAATAATCGGATATCGACATGTGAGGTGTCATAGGACTTAGAATGGTCAACCCTTTCCCATGGCTAATGAATTTACCCAAAAATACCCAATACATCAAGGTCATCGACCTGAGATTTTATGAACTTATAATCGGATATGGGCATGTGAAATGTTTACAGTGAGTGATTAAACATAGCTAGGTAGTGAAAGAATTATTGTAGGCTACATGTATGGTGACTGACAAATCTTTCACCATTGGAACTTGTTTTCAGATCAAACTGCAGTACAGAGAGAGTATAGGTTGTAGGTATGGGATAATAAATGACAAATGGTGTATACAAAATCTGATTTATCGATTCAAGAAATAAGAGTAGACAATCTTTAATTGATTGGTTAAAGAGGATAGCTAAAATCCAAAATGGTGACTACATTGAACTAAACTGAACCAAGTTGAATCAAACCCAACCAAACCGAACCAAACTTAATCAAAAACAAGCCAATGGTTTAAGTGTAAAACTTGTGGGTGAATGTGGTCATTGGTAATGTCAGAAGGGAAAGGGATAACGCTCTACCTATAGAGGGTAAGGTAAAGCTAGTGCATGATGCTAATGCACACACACACAAGTACATGAACCACACACAACTATCCTATGCAGTTATTTTGGGTTGACTGTTAAAACTTGCTCAGTGGTTACTAGGACAAGATGGTCGTCACACACAACAAGCTTTAAATACCTGAGGCTAATAATCTATACACACACTCACACACACTTGTTCTAAACTAAACTGTCTTGCTGGCAGAGCTCACACAGTAGGTAAATGACAGAAATGCTTGGCTAACAGAAATACAATCATTTTCGGTTGTCTAATGTTACCAGCTAAACATTACGTGCTATAGTGGTGAGCACATGTGCCTCTTTCACTGGAGATCTTAACTCGATTTCTAGCTCTAAGGCCTAGAACGAATCAAACTAAGAAAAAAGGGTATGGTGACGCAGTGGTTAAACTGTTAGCCTTTCACTAAGGTAGACTAAGTTTTGATTTTAGGTTAATATGCATGTCATAAACAAACAAATAAAAGCAGAGATAATGTTTAAAACTGATTACACTTGTCTCTTTTCAAATTATTACTTAGATTACAAATACAAACGTGGACTGGGTTTGACATACAGTTAATGCTTCCTATCACATACTAGACTGTAAGAAAGCCAAACAAGCAAAAGGCGTAAGTAGAGCAGTGGTAAAATCGCTATGTGTAGAGAAATACCTAACGGTTTTATGAACTGGCAAAGGTATGTCGCATAAACAGTGCAGGATACAATCCAGAAACCATAATTTTTATCTCGTGGACAAGAGAAAACATATATATAGAGATATATAGAAAGCTTGTGTGTGTGTGTGGGTAGCATTGGTTGTTTGACCAGAGAAAATACGGTGAGGTAGGGTTGGGAGAGGGGGAATTAGCACTTATATATGAATGGAAAATAGATTTTTTTCAATCGTTTTGTTTTTTCAAATGCAGTGGTAGATAGTCGTTTTTTGTAAAACATTCTTACTTGCAGTAGTAATAAGCCTCTATGGTTCCGCTAACACATAGATAGACTGTATTATTGCCATGGTCAAGCACTCACATTAAGATCATTTACAAAATCATAAAATGAAAAATTAAAAATCTTGTTTTGGAAATATCGTTTTTCAACATACACACAAAATAAATATATAAAAAATTTGTAAACAGCAAAATGGAAAATCCATGTTTCCATATAGACAAAATTTAAAAACCTTAAACGGACATTTAAGAAAATATATGCAAATGGGAAATTGTCAAATGTGTAAATATGAAAATGGAAAAATCCATGTTTCCATATCATGAAATTGAAAAACATCAAACTGTCAGTTTAAAAAATGCAAATGGAAAATTGACAAATTGCAATGTGTGAAATTTGAAATTGAACAAATGGCTATCATTATTTAAAATAAAAGAACATGGTGCTCTATGGTTGAGGTGTGAATCAAACCCTCTCTACTTATTTGGACCACTCGAGACTGAGTAGACTAGTTTTAGTTGTCATACCACTTTTAAAAGTTTGTGTTAAATCTAGGAATTGAACCCAAGAGCTTGTAGGGGGGATCCAAGGTTATAATATGTTAAACAGATAGCCTTGAATGTAGGGTGTGGTAGTTATATAGAGATGAGACGTTTCGCTCAGGGCAGGGAGGCATGGAGATCTGCATCAAACCAGTCAAAACACTGACGACTCAAACAACAACATGTAGAGCTCACCAAAATAATGTTGTGTAACGGTAAATGTTAGTCAACGAACAGTAATGCATTACTAAAACCCATGACACGATACCTAAGAGCTTTTCTAAAATTATTTTAAAATGCCTTAAACCCTATATTAAACACCCAGTTCACAAGACTCATAACTGCAATGTTATGGTCAAACAAAACAAAATCTATATTTCAAAACAAACAAGTGGTTTAGTCAATGTATGCTGGAAACAGTTTTATAAACACTCAAGTCCACAAAAATAATTAAATTAGTAACTGTCAGGTTGACCGAGTGGTTATGGTGTTTGACTTAAGTTCAAATTTTCTGTACAAGAAAGCAAGGGTTCGAATCCCTTACCTGATATAACTATTACCTCAACATGGCTTGACCACACTGTATTATTGTGTACTCGGTACACAAACCATAGATAGAGTGTATTGTTTAAGGTCACTCTCTTTGCGAACATAGTCAGAGACTGTTGATGGTTAACAATTGCATTAATAGTGGGACATAGGGATAGCAATTAAGAAAAACAGACAATACTCATACACTATTTTTATTTATTTAATGTAAGTACTTGTACAATAGTTATATACAAACTACAACTCTCTTTTGTCTATTACAATCTAGTCCTTTTCGATCCACTTGCATAACAAGGCAGATGACTTTGTAGTTCAGCCCCTTAAAACAACAACAACACTACCTCTTGCATAGTCTGTGATGTTGATGACTCTTGAGGCGTGGAAGGTGGATACAACATAACTTTTACAACAGGGGTTAAACGTTGCTCAACAATCAATGCACTATTTTGAGTCGCAACATCTTTCTCTTGTACTAACTTTTTAGCATTCTGATGATTTTTTGCCAACACCATCAGTGTTTTGTCTGGAGCACTACATTGATGATCACTCACACTTAAAACCACACCATTTCTACTTTTCATATTGCCTCGACATCTTGTTGACCTCTGTTTTGAGCATCGCCAGAATATTATTCCTTTTACATTTTGTCGTCTATAGATATAAGAGTAGCCTTTATAGAGTACACGTTGTTTACCTCGGTTAGTTGTAGTAAGTTCCATAGTAGTAACTAACCTGTTAGTATGATTTGCACACTACAAAGGTTATCTCTGTTCTGGTAATAGAATTACTTAGCGTTGGCTTTTATATTTAATATGTACAGTTAAAAGTGATAGAAAAGTGGTAGAAACGTGGTAGCAAAGTGGTAGACAAGTGGTAGACAATTGGTAACATAGTGGTAGACAAGTGGTAGCAAAGTGGTAGAAAAGTGGTAGAAAAGTGGCAGAAAAGTAATAGAAAAGTGGTAGCAAAGTGGTAGACAAGTGGTAGACAATTGGTAACATAGTGGTAGAAAAGTGGTAGCAAAGTGGTAGCAAAGTGGTAGAAAAGTGGTAGAAAAGTGGCAGAAAAGTGGTAGCAAACTAGAAAAGTGGTAGCAAAGTGGTAGAAAAGTGGTAGCAAAGTGGTAGAAAAGTGGTAGCAAACTAGAAAAGGGGTAGCAAAGTGGTAGAAAAGTGGTAGCAAAGTGGTAGAAAAGTGGTAGCAAAGTGGTAGAAAAGTGGCAGAAAAGTGGTAGCAAAGTGATAGCAAACTAGAAAAGTGATAGAAAAGTGGTAGCAAAGTGGTAGCAAAGTGGTAGAAAAGTGGTAGAAAAGTGGTAGCAAAGTGGTAGAAAAGTGGTAGCAAACTAGAAAAGGGGTAGCAAAGTGGTAGAAAAGTGGTAGCAAAGTGGTAGAAAAGTGGTAGAAAAGTGGTAGCAAAGTGGTAGAAAAGTGGTAGAAAAGTGGTAGCAAACTAGAAAAGGGGTAGCAAAGTGGTAGAAAAGTGGTAGCAAAGTGGTAGCAAAGTGGTAGAAAAGTGGTAGCAAAGTGGTAGAAAAGTGGTAGAAAAGTGGTAGCAAAGTGGTAGAAAAGTGGTAGCAAACTAGAAAAGGGGTAGCAAAGTGGTAGAAAAGTGGTAGCAAAGTGGTAGAAAAGTGGTAGAAAAGTGGTAGCAAAGTGGTAGAAAAGTGGTAGCAAACTAGAAAAGGGGTAGCAAAGTGGTAGAAAAGTGGTAGCAAAGTGGTAGAAAAGTGGTAGAAAAGTGGTAGCAAACTAGAAAAGTGGTAGCAAAGTGGTAGAAAAGTGGTAGAAAAGTGGTAGCAAACTAGAAAAGGGGTAGCAAAGTGGTAGAAAAGTGGTAGCAAAGTGGTAGAAAAGTGGTAGAAAAGTGGTAGCAAAGTGGTAGAAAAGTGGTAGCAAAGTGGTAGAAAAGTGGTAGAAAAGTGGTAGCAAACTAGAAAAGTGGTAGCAAACTAGAAAAGTGGTAGCAAAGTGGTAGAAAAGTGGTAGAAAAGTGGTAGAAAAGTGGTAGCAAAGTGGTAGCAAACTAGCAAAGTGGTAGAAAAGTGGTAGCAAAGTGGTAGCAAAGTGGTAGAAAAGTGGTAGCAAACTAGAAAAGGGGTAGCAAAGTAGTAGAAAAGTGGTAGCAAAGTGGTAGAAAAGTGGTAGCAAAGTGGTAGAAAAGTGGTAGAAAAGTGGTAGCAAAGTGGTAGCAAAGTGGTAGAAAAGTGGTAGAAAAGTGGTAGCAAACTAGAAAAGTGGTAGCAAAGTGGTAGAAAAGTGGTAGAAAAGTGGTAGCAAACTAGCAAAGTGGTAGAAAAGTGGTAGCAAAGTGGTAGCAAAGTGGTAGAAAAGTGGTAGCAAACTAGAAAAGGGGTAGCAAAGTAGTAGAAAAGTGGTAGCAAAGTGGTAGAAAAGTGGTAGCAAAGTGGTAGAAAAGTGGTAGAAAAGTGGTAGCAAAGTGGTAGCAAAGTGGTAGAAAAGTGGTAGAAAAGTGGTAGCAAACTAGAAAAGTGGTAGCAAAGTGGTAGAAAAGTGGTAGCAAAGTGGTAGAAAAGTGGTAGAAAAGTGGTAGCAAACTAGAAAAGGGGTAGCAAAGTGGTAGAAAAGTGGTAGCAAAGTGGTAGAAAAGTGGTAGAAAAGTGGCAGAAAAGTGGTAGCAAAGTGATAGCAAACTAGAAAAGTGATAGAAAAGTGGTAGCAAAGTGGTAGAAAAGTGGTAGCAAACTAGAAAAGTGGTAGCAAAGTGGTAGAAAAGTGGTAGCAAAGTGGTAGAAAAGTGGTAGCAAACTAGAAAAGGGGTAGCAAAGTGGTAGCAAAGTGGTAGAGAAGTGGTAGCAAACTAGAAAAGTGGTAGCAAAGTGGTAGCAAAGTGGTAGAGAATATTACATGTATTGATAAGAAATAGTTTATGCGGTTACATGGATTCATTACACTATAATTTTAGCATCACGAAGCTCATTTTCTATATCCAAAAGTTCTTCCTCATATTTAGTATGACCAGCCTGTTTACAGGTATGCAAGTACTGAAGCCGCTGGATTAGCTTATTGGGATTGTTCCAGTAAACAAATTTAACAAATGATTTTTTGGGTGTAAACCATCATCATCATCATCATCATCATCATCATCATCATCGTCATCATCATCATGGTTATCATCATCAATATAATTATCATCAATATAATGATCATCACTATTACTATCTAATCCTTTTTGTTCATCTTGCAATGCAACAACCTTTGGCATAGTTTGTGTTGTCTTTGATAGTGTTAGAGGTTTCTTAGACGTTAACGACTGTCCTAACATGTCTTTTTCAGGAGATAATAAATGCTCTTTAACAAACAGAGCACTATCTTGAGCCACACTATTTTTTTCTTGGTCTTGCTTTTTTACCTTGGTTAGAGTATTTTGTCCATTTAAATGAGTATTATTTTGAGATTTACAATGATGATCGATTGAAATAAGTATGTTGGAGCCTTTTGTTTTAATCATTCCTTGACACTTTTTAGATCGTTGTTTCGAACAGCACCAAATAACAGTTCCATTTTTATTAGTTCTTTTTACAATATATGCATATCCTTTATAGTAACGCCTCCGTGGCTTAGGCGGCAGCACGCCGGCCTCTCACCCCTGAGTCCGTGGTTCATATCCCGGTCACTCCATGTGAGATCTGTGCTGGACAAAACTGAGGCAGACAGGTTTTTCTCCGGGTACTCCGGTTTTCCCGGTCAAAATTTCATTCCAGCAACACTCTCCACTATCATTTCATTTCATCTGTCATTCATTTTATCATTGCCCCAGAGGAGTGCGTCAGGCCTCGGCAGCCGGCACAGTCCATATCCTCGCCGCTAGATGGGGGCTTCATTCATTCCATTCCTGACCCGGTCGGAGACTGGAAACAGGCTGTGGATTTTCATTTTCATATCCTTTATAGTAAGCACATGGCTTACCATAGCTAGTCGTTGATACTTCCATGTCAACTGTTAAGCATAAACTAATCTCTAGTCAAGTTAACTCGATAATAAAAATGATAGTTTGTAGTATGTGCAGTTTAAAGTAAGAGCAAAAGTGAGAGTCAAATGGTAGAAAAGTGTTAGCAAAGTGGTGGAAGAGTGGTAGCAGTTTATAGCAGTCATGATCATTTTTACCAGAATGTGATTTGAGTAAATGTAATTTCTAAACCTTAGCAGTGAGTAGTCAGTTAGTCTTGGTTCAGACAAGCGCAAACAGTTCTCCAATTAATCAGAGATCAAGATTTTCATTATGAAGCAGTTGTGTAACCAATTAGGTATCGGTACTTGATAGCTTCACACATGAACAAAAATTCCAACATATCTGACATGAATTACATGATTTGAAAGTTGACAAAGAATATCCAATCAACCATTGTAGTTGCAATGTCAAACACAAAGACAAAATCAGCATGAACTTTTAAGTTACAGGAAAATTCTATGAAATAGACTATGCAGGAAATTTGGAAATACACATCAGAAGTTTGCAACACCATCCTTCTAGCCTATATAAATTATCGACATGGAAAGTGTGCACTGACCCTAACATTAAACCAATTTATCAATAACGCAAGTCAACAATCAAAACATTTTGTGTTGAGTCTATCATTTAATGCATATATTCTGTCTACATTGAATAGTAACAAAAAACGCCATTCATAATTAATTAAG
Organism: Meconema thalassinum; assembly: GCA_946902985.2. Lineage (NCBI taxonomy): Eukaryota > Metazoa > Arthropoda > Insecta > Orthoptera > Tettigoniidae > Meconema > Meconema thalassinum. Next base: position 24,774,893 of record OY714911.1, read on the forward strand.
TTTGCTTTAGTTCTTTATGTAATGATAAATACATATTTAAAGTTTTGGCTGACTGTTCAGGGTGAATCGGCTTTGAACACATAAGAGAGGGAATATTTTAAGACTTAACCTCAGCTCACCTAACATAACCTAAATTTATCTAACCTAACCTTGTCATATAGGTAAGAAACGGGTCAAGCTATGCTTTCGACTACCGAGTTTCAGCTACTTTTCAAGGTTACTCTCCCGAACATTGCCGGAGACTGCTGATAAACACCTATGTTCCCACGGCGGCGGCGCGCAACGACTTACATGACGCGCTTCCCCCTTTTCATTGATCCCTTTGGACTGGTACCTATGGACTGGCCCATGCAATTATCCAAATTATGTCAAAGGGTCCGGTCCAAAGGGATCAGCCAAAAGGACCTGTCCACAGGGAACCGTCAAAAATGACTCCATTCAAAAAGGGCCCTTCCAAAGGGGCTAGTCAACAGGGACCAGTCCAAAGGACCTTGAAAAGTAGCTGAAATTCGGTAGTCGAAAGCATAGCTTGACCCATTTCTTACCTATATGACAAGGTTAGGTTAGATAAATTTAGGTTATGTTAGGTGAGCTGAGGTTAAGTCTTAGAATATTCCCTCTCTTATGTGTTCAAAGACGATTCACCCTGAACAGTCAGCCAAAACTTTAAATATGTATTTATCATTACATAAAGAATTAAAGCAAACTTAATTAATTATGAATGGCGTTTTTTGTTACTATTCAATGTAGACAGAATATATGCATTAAATGATAGACTCAACACAAAATGTTTTGATTGTTGACTTGCGTTATTGATAAATTGGTTTAATGTTAGGGTCAGTGCACACTTTCCATGTCGATAATTTATATAGGCTAGAAGGATGGAGTTGCAAGCTTCTGATGTGTATTTCCAAATTTCCTGCATAGTCTATTTCATAGAATTTTCCTGTAACTTAAAAGTTCATGCTGATTTTGTCTTTGTGTTTGACATTGCAACTACAATGGTTGATTGGATATTCTTTGTCAACTTTCAAATCATGTAATTCATGTCAGATATGTTGGAATTTTTGTTCATGTGTGAAGCTATCAAGTACTGATACCTAATTGGTTACACAACTGCTTCATAATGAAAATCTTGATCTCTGATTAATTGGAGAACTGTTTGCGCTTGTCTGAACCAAGACTAACTGACTACTCACTGCTAAGGTTTAGAAATTACATTTACTCAAATCACCTTCTGGTAAAAATGATCATGACTAATATAAACTGCTACCACTCTTCCACCACTTTGCTAACACTTTTCTACCATTTGACTCTCACTTTTGCTCTTACTTTAAACTGCACATACTACAAACTATCATTTTTATTATCGAGTTAACTTGACTAGAGATTAGTTTATGCTTAACAGTTGACATGGAAGTATCAACGACTAGCTATGGTAAGCCATGTGCTTACTATAAAGGATATGCATATATTGTAAAAAGAACTAATAAAAATGGAACTGTTATTTGGTGCTGTTCGAAACAACGATCTAAAATGTGTCGAGGAATGATTAAAACAAAAAGCTCCAACATACTTATTTCAATCGATCATCATTGTAAATCTCAAAATAATACTCATTTAAATGGACAAAATACTCTAAACAAGGTAAATAAGCAAGACCAAGAAAAAAATAGTGTGGCTCAAGATAGTGCTCTGTTTGTTAAAGAGCATTTATTATCTCCTGAAAAAGACATGTTAGGACAGTCGTTAACGTCTAAGAAACCTCTAACACTATCAAAGACAACACACAAACTATGCCAAAGGTTGTTGCATTGCAAGATGAACAAAAAGGATTAGATAGTAATAGTGATGATGATTATATTGATGATAATTATATTGATGATGATAACCATGATGATGATGATGATTATGATGATGATGATGATGATGATGATGATAATGGTTTACACCCAAAAAATCATTTGTTAAATTTGTTTACTGGAACAATCCCAATAAGCTAATCCAGCGGCTTCAGTACTTGCATACCTGTAAACAGGCTGGTCATACTAAATATGAGGAAGAACTTTTGGATATAGAAAATGAGCTTCGTGATGCTAAAATTATAGTGTAATGAATCCATGTAACCGCTTAAACTATTTCTTAACAATACATGTAATATTTTCTACCACTTTGCTATCACTTTTCTACTACTTTTCTACCACTTTTCTACCACTTTTCTACCACTTTTCTACCACTTTGCTACCACTTGTCTACCACTATGTTACCAATTGTCTACCACTTGTCTACCACTTTGCTACCACGTTTCTACCACTTTTCTATCACTTTTAACTGTACATATTAAATATAAAAGCCAACGCTAAGTAATTCTATTACCAGAACAGAGATAACCTTTGTAGTGTGCAAATCATACTAACAGGTTAGTTACTACTATGGAACTTACTACAACTAACCGAGGTAAACAACGTGTACTCTATAAAGGCTACTCTTATATATCTATAGACGACAAAATGTAAAAGGAATAATATTCTGGCGATGCTCAAAACAGAGGTCAACAAGATGTCGAGGCAATATGAAAAGTAGAAATGGTGTGGTTTTAAGTGTGAGTGATCATCAATGTAGTGCTCCAGACAAAACACTGATGGTGTTGGCAAAAAATCATCAGAATGCTAATAAGTTAGTACAAGAGAAAGATGTTGCTACTCAAAATAGTGCATTGTTTGTTGAGCAACGTTTAACCCCTGTTGTAAAAGTTATGTTGTATCCATCTTCCACGCCTCAAGAGTCATCAACATCACAGACTATGCAAGAGGTAGTGTTGTTGTTGTTTTAAGGGGCTGAACTACAAAGTCATCTGCCTTGTTATGCAAGTGGATCGAAAAGGACTAGTTAGTAATAGACAAAAGAGAGTTGTAGTTTGTATATAACTATTGTACAAGTACTTACATTAAATAAATAAAAATAGTGTATGGGTATTGTCTGTTTTTCTTAATTGCTATCCCTATGTCCCACTATTAATGCAATTGTTAACCATCAACAGTCTCTGACTATGTTCGCAAAGAGAGTGACCTTAAACAATACACTCTATCTATGGTTTGTGTACCGAGTACACAATAATACAGTGTGGTCAAGCCATGTTGAGGTAATAGTTATATCAGGTAAGGGATTCGAACCCTTGCTTTCTTGTACAGAAAATTTGAACTTAAGTCAAACACCATAACCACTCGGTCAACCTGACAGTTACTAATTTAATTATTTTTGTGGACTTGAGTGTTTATAAAACTGTTTCCAGCATACATTGACTAAACCACTTGTTTGTTTTGAAATATAGATTTTGTTTTGTTTGACCATAACATTGCAGTTATGAGTCTTGTGAACTGGGTGTTTAATATAGGGTTGAAGGCATTTTAAAATAATTTTAGAAAAGCTCTTAGGTATCGTGTCATGGGTTTTAGTAATGCATTACTGTTCGTTGACTAACATTTACCGTTACACAACATTATTTTGGTGAGCTCTACATGTTGTTGTTTGAGTCGTCAGTGTTTTGACTGGTTTGATGCAGATCTCCATGCCTCCCTGCCCTGAGCGAAACGTCTCATCTCTATATAACTACCACACCCTACATTCAAGGCTATCTGTTTAACATATTATAACCTTGGATCCCCCCTACAAGCTCTTGGGTTCAATTCCTAGATTTAACACAAACTTTTAAAAGTGGTATGACAACTAAAACTAGTCTACTCAGTCTCGAGTGGTCCAAATAAGTAGAGAGGGTTTGATTCACACCTCAACCATAGAGCACCACGTTCTTTTATTTTAAATAATGATAGCCATTTGTTCAATTTCACATTTCACACATTGCAATTTGTCAATTTGCCATTTGCATTTTTTAAACTGACAGTTTGATGTTTTTCAATTTCATGATATGGAAACATGGATTTTTCCATTTTCATATTTACACATTTGACAATTTCCCATTTGCATATATTTTCTTAAATGTCCGTTTAAGGTTTTTAAATTTTGTCTATATGGAAACATGGATTTTCCATTTTGCTGTTTACAAATTTTTTATATATTTATTTTGTGTGTATGTTGAAAAAAGATTTTTCCAAAACAAGATTTTTAATTTTTCATTTTATGATTTTGTAAATGATCTTAATGTGAGTGCTTGACCATGGCAATAATACAGTCTATCTATGTGTTAGCGGAACCATAGAGGCTTATTACTACTGCAAGTAAGAATGTTTTACAAAAAACGACTATCTACCACTGCATTTGAAAAAACAAAACGATTGAAAAAAAATCTATTTTCCATTCATATATAAGTGCTAATTCCCCCTCTCCCCACCCTACCTTACCGTATTTTCTCTGGTCAAACAACCAATGCTACCCACACACACACAAGCTTTCTATATATCTCTATATATATGTTTTCTCTTGTCCACGAGATAAAAATTATGGTTTCTGGATTGTATCCTGCACTGTTTATGCGACATACCTTTGCCAGTTCATAAAACCGTTAGGTATTTCTCTACACATAGCGATTTTACCACTGCTCTACCTACGCATTTTGCTTGTTTGGCTTTCTTACAGTCTAGTATGTGATAGGAAGCATTAACTGTATGTCAAACCCAGTCCACGTTTGTATTTGTAATCTAAGTAATAATTTGAAAAGTGACAAGTGTAATCAGTTTTAAACATTATCTCTGCTTTTATTTGTTTGTTTATGACATGCATATTAACCTAAAATCAAACCCTGGTCTACCTTAGTGAAAGGCTAACAGTTTAACCACTGCGTCATCATACCCTTCTTTCTTAGTTTGATTCGTTCTAGGCCTTAGAGCTAGAAATCGACTTAAGATCTCCAGTGAAAGAGGAACATGTGCTTACCACTATAGCACGTAATGTTTAGCTGGTAACATTAGACAACCGAAAATGATTGTATTTCTGTTAGCCAAGCATTTCTGTCATTTACCTACTGTGTGAGCTCTGCCAGCAAGACAGTTTAGTTTAGAACAAGTGTGTGTGAGTGTGTGTATAGATTATTAGCCTCAGGTATTTAAAGCTTGTTGTGTGTAGCGACCATCTTGTCCCAGTAACCACTGAGCAAGTTTTAACAGTCAACCCATAATAACTGCATAGGATAGTTGTGTGCGGTTCATGTACTTGTGTGTGTGCATTAGCATCATGCACTAGCTTTACCTTACCCTCTATAGGTAGAGCGTTATCCCTTTCCCTTCTGACATTACCAATGACCACATTCACCCACAAGTTTTACACTTAAACCATTGGCTTGTTTTTGATTAAGTTTGGTTCGGTTTGGTTGGGTTTGATTCAACTTGGTTCAGTTTAGTTCAATGTAGTCACCATTTTGGATTTTAGCTATCCTCTTTAACCAATCAATTAAAGATTGTCTACTCTTATTTCTTGAATCGATAAATCAGATTTTGTATACACCATTTGTCATTTATTATCCCATACCTACAACCTATACTCTCTCTGTACTGCAGTTTGATCTGAAAACAAGTTCCAATGGTGAAAGATTTGTCAGTCACCATACATGCAGCCTACAATAATTCTTTCACTACCTAGCTATGTTTAATCACTCACTGTAAACATTTCACATGTCCATATCCGATTATAAGTTTATAAAATCTCAGATCTATGACCTAGATGTATTGGGTATTTTTGGGTAAATTCATTAGCCATGGGAAAGGGTTGACCATTCTAAGTCCTATGACACCTCACATGTCGATATCCGATTATTATTTTATAAAATCTCAGGTCAATGACCTTGCTATTTTGAATTTTTGAGGTAAATTCATTGATCATGGGAAAGGGTTAACCATTCGTAGTCCTATGACACCTCACTTGACCCTCTCTACTGATAAGTTTATAAAATCTTAGGTCAATGACCTTGCTGTTTTGGGTATTTTGGGTAAATTTGTTGGTCATGGAAAAGGGTTGGCCATCCTGAGTCTTGTGACACCTCACTTGTCCCTCTCTGATTATTAGTTGATAAAATCTTAGGTTAATGACCTTGCTATTTTGGGTATTTTGGGTAAATTCGTTGGTCATGGAAAAGGGTTGGCCATCCTGAGTCTTGTGACACCTCACTTGTCCCTCTCTGATTATTAGTTGATAAAATCTTAGGTTAATGACCATGCTGTTTTTTTTTTTGGGTAAATTCATTGGTCATGGGGAGGGGTTGGCCATTTTAAGTCCTATGACACCTCACTTGACCCTCTGTGATTATTAGTTAGCGAGATATTAACGAAAGTGCAGTTAGGCCCTTTTGACAAAAAATGAATAATACATTCAAAAACAGGGCGTCACCCCAAATCCAACGACCCCTCATACAAGACCCTAGCTTTCTTAGTTCATAAGATATTAAAAAGCCGATGACCTATTAGTTTTGGATCTTTGGTTAATTTGTAAGAAAAACGTATCTATAAATCATTATTTAAAAAGCCCGCCCTCTTACAAAAAACCCAATTGCGCATTTGTAAAACAAAAAACAAAAATTATAAATCATAGCGGCATTCAGTTGTATGCATGCACTGTATGTGGAACGAGTTTAATTTCACATTGGCATACAAACTCCCACATGTTGCACATGGAAAGCGACTTTTACCTAAAAATTACTAATTCACCCCCTAGTAGGGGTAGATTTTACTTTTGAGTGGAAATAAGTTATCCATAGGAAAGGGGTTGTCTGCCGGAGTAATTTGACTACTTGTACATGTCTCTAGCCTTATTCCCACCACTGTCAAAACAGGTTGTGACTTGTTAGCTCTTATCGTGCACGTGCACATGTGTACACTTGTGTGTGTTAGGTCATATTACACATGAACTTGCATTTTTTCACGTATGAACCAAAACAGGATGTGACTTGTTTCACAAGGAGGACGGTAATAAGGTCATCTCACACGTGTTCACATGTATTTCGTCACTTTCCTTTCATATCGTTATCCCATTATAGTAGTGGGGGTTGGTGAACAACGTCAGTTCAACACACACAAATGTAGTTAGGCCTTTTAATATAATTTAAATAAAATCATGAGCCAGTCCATAGGGATCAGGCCAAAGGGGCCGGTCCAAAGGGATCAGTCCAAAGGGACAAGGACTCGTCCACAAGGACTCGTCAACAATGACCTGTCAACAAGGACCTGTCCACAAGGACTTGTCCACAAGGACTCGTCCACAAGGACCTGTCAACAATAACCCATCAACAGGGGCCCGACAGCAGGGGGCTCGTCAACAATAACAGGGGCTCTCACCTCAAGGCCTAACATGCCCCTCTTTGATTATTGGTTTGCAGAACAACGTTACATTCCATATCGGCATTCAAACTCTCACATGTTGCAATTGGAAAGAGAGATTCTCTAAAAAATTCAATTTCACCCCCTAGTAGGGTAGGTTTTATTTTTGGGGTTGAAATATGTTGTTCATAGGAAAGGGGGTGTCAGCCCGAGTTCAACAACACCTCATTTGTTAAAATCCAACCATGAGTTCGAGAGATATCGCACCGCCGCCATCTTGTGTGGAGGGTGTGGAGGTGGAGGATATAGAACCGGCCAAAACACACTACTAGTACATAACTCTAAAGCCTATATATAGAATCAATTATGGTGTCCATCCGACATATTGGGACGGTTCTCAATATTTTCGGATGTATTACAGCAATCAAACTGAAAATTTGTATGATGATAGAGGCAATTAACAAGTGCAGGATATATGAAAATAGGCTGCATAGTTCTTCACGGAACTACTTGTTGTAATTCATACTATTTTGAGATTCAGCCGTGGCCTCACTCATGACAGGTTATATCGTCTCACTTCTAGAGAGGTGTGCGAATTATTAGATTCAATGTCAGCTTTGCAACTTATAATTGCTCACTTTTCATGACTTGTGGAGTAAAAATGTTTGCAAAGCGCTGAAATTATTCCAATTGTTTATACAAAAGTCCTATTTATATTTTCTGTTAAGAAAAAGCCTGTAGAATGATTGTTTAGAATTTCCACTTGAAGAAGAGTTTTCACTATGCAAAAAGTAATCTGTAACAATATCTGCTTTAAATTGATAATACTATAAAATAATTTTCTGAAAAATATGTATCTTATTATATAATATGCTAAGGTGTATGTTGTACATCCCGCATAGCATTAGTGCCGGGCAGGTAGTCTGTACACATGGGGCACACCCAACCCATTATGCGAGAGTTCTCACTCGGATCCGCTAGAATCTAAAATATCTATCTGCTGATGGAATAATTGTATTAATGGATTTAACCCCACAATACTAACGTTATCCAATTGCTCAATAAGTTACTAATAATACGTTAAATTTACGTAAATTACGAACTTTGTGCTAAGACACCAATTAGTTAAATGGTTGAAATTAATGTAATTGTAGTATGTAACACTATTTACTGTATATACGATGAATCCTCTGTGGTCTTTGAACTTTAATACGGTAAGTTTCATCTTAAATACAACCTGTGACAATACATTTCGGTGAATTTCCAGTACTATCAACATTGATGAACAATGCACGACAGTGACCCTATTGTCCTTCGAAATAGTCCCCTCCCGTAACTATGCAATGGTGAGATCGGCGATACATGTCCTGGAAACTTTACAAGAAGGCGTCCTTTGGGATTGAGTTCGAAAGTCTCATCACGTTCCGTTCGGTCTGACCGAAAAGTTTGGATTGTTGGCTTGCCTGAAACAGCAGTTTCTGTTCTTCGAAGTAATCCCCGTGGATGGTTATACATTTCTGAGAATGTCTGTACAAGTTCTGGAAACTCTTTACGGATAGCCTTCAGTTGGGTCGTCACATTACGTTGGATGTCCGAAATGTCCGAAAACCTCTGGCCCTTCAGGGCTTTTCGGTGACCCTGGACCTGGACCCCGCCACTCCATACTTTGACGTTTGACTTCGGGATCGTACCTCAGACACCAGGTCTCGTCGCCCGTGACGATGGTTTTGAGAGCCATTCCATTCCACAGAACATTCACCCTTCTCACTGCAACCCACCGAACAGATGTGCGTGTTAGGTTGCATAAATTCATCCTTCTCACTTCCACCCCCCGAAAAAGTGTGAATGGTAGGTTGCATCCTTCTAAACTCGCACTGTGTCAAACAGGTCTTAAACGTTTCGTTGTGTGTCGCCAATGTTGCTAGGTCGACTTTATTCACCGAACGCAACGTGACGAGCCTTTTGAACACCATCCCAAAGGACGCCTTCTTGCAAAGTTTCCAGGACATGCATCGCCGATCTCAGCATTGCATAGTTACGGGAGGGGACTATTTCGAAGGACAGAAGGGTCATCATGACGCCATCACTCCCATACTGGTCCCGTTCCACGATGTTCCTGTGGTTGTATCGGCTACCCGGTTCTCTCCAGATCAATGTGTGACGGGAATCGTTTTGCAAACTGAAGCGGGATTGATCTGTGAAGAGGACATGCCTCCATTCATTCATGGTGCAGTTTTGACGGCTCCACAGTAAAAGGGCCCGTCTCCGTGCTGGAGTGAACGGGACGCACACCGCTGGACGTCTGACAAACAGCCCTGCTGTTCTGAGCCTCCGGTACACAGTTTGCCGGTTCTCGCTTACTGGGCCCAAGGTTGCAGGTTCGTATTCTGGCGCAGTCAGCTGGCATTTGAGGGTGCGAAAATGCGAGGGAGTCGTGTCCGTAGATTTACTGGCACGTTAAGGATCCCCTTTAGGGCAAAATTCCGGCACCCCGGCGTCTCTAAAAGCCAGTGTAGTTAAAAGGGACGTAAAACCAATAACATTATTATTACAGTTTGCCGGGAAACGGCAAACACTGTGACGTCTGCAAGCCTCGTCGACAATTGTCTTGCAGGTGCACTCCGATTTCATCGGGTGGTTAAGGCCAGATATCGGTCCTGCTGTGGGGTGGTTACTCTTGGTCGACCTGGTATTGGCCTACGACTAATATCTCCTGTGTCTCGAAATCGTCTCCAAAGCCTGGAAATGACACTTTTTGGTACATTCAAGGATATGGTGACTTCGGTCTGTGTCTGGCCAGCTTCCAGGCGGCCGAGTATTCTACCCTGCCAAACGGTGTCCAAATGGCGTCGTTGTGCCATTATGTTGTCATGTTCACCACGAGGCTACACTCCGTACACCATAACAGGGCAAACACGACTGAGGGAATATGGGGCGCAGGCACTGGCTGTGTTTACCTTACGGTTACGCCGCTAGTCAAAGCAGGGAGTACTCTTTTCCTATACAGCGCGAACACGTAAGGTTGGTAAGTGCATATGTCGTGCGATTTGCGGTCTATTTCCTGTTGCCCTGCTTATTCGTAACTTATGCTTAACTTTTGGACACTAGCGTACAATGAGTTATTGTTGTTGTTTTAAGGGACGGAACTACGAGGTCATCTGCCCCTAGTATACAAAGAGTAATGGAAACTTGTACTGACTGGGGGAAATTCTCTGTTTTTCAAATGTGGGACTAGAACTCATTCATGTTAACAGACTTGACACTGTATATCATTTTATAATGTGGTTTGGGAAATTCCAGAGCCACATTTTTACTTTCCTAATTGATTACTTGTTGTACTGTTGAGGGAGGCGCACAGTGGAAGCGTGCTAGGCGCTAAGCCTCTCAGACAGGGGAAACGTGTTGTGGTGCAGCGTCCAACTATGATTCATAGCGACATAAATCACAAGTCCCCGCTACACAGCGGAGGAAATTGTCGCCGTCTCTGAATATTGGACAGTGTTTGTCCACCCCTCAGAGCAATGTATGCCCACAACTTGGTTGGTTGGTTCCTTAGTTTAGGGGCTGCGACAACGTGGTCATGCAGCCCCGTGTACTTTGGGTGTGTGTAGAATTTGTGTGATAACCAGTGTTAATTGTGATGACTGTATTAGTGTGTGTTATCTGTCTTAATTCAAGTAAGGACTGCAGACAATAATTTCAAGTAGTTCCTACTTTCGCTACCAAATGCTACCGTCCACGACACCTAGCTGTGAACTTCGCTACTACTAGATGCCATCCCAACCAGTGCTCGGTGACGAACGTTGGAATTTAAGAGCATTAATCAGCCCTAACCTACAAATTATGCTTCACACAATTGTATTTAGTGGAAGGTTCCCTTACATGCCATAAATCTATGACATGGGCCCGCCATGCTGGCTTTACTTCCCCTCCAAAGAAAGGCATACTTACGGAATTCCGACGACTTCGGCCGGGTTTGAACCCGCGATCTTGGACATAGAAGCCGCCACCAAATTTGTTCAATGGTCATTTCAGGTTGTATTTTACAGGCTACTTATCTGGTGTAGTCGCGCGCGGTCCTGTTGAGAGCAGCTAACTTCTGCTTTCAACTGGTGATGATGATCGCTTGACGATCAAAACTGGTCATCAAAGTGTATTGTGATGGGGTATTCCCCAATCCTGAAAACAATTACATTAATCTCATGTCATTTGTTTCAGGGTTACAATAGGGTACAATCGTGTTGACCGACTGAAAACATCAAATTTCGATTACTAAGGCAAGACCGAACATGGCTTCAAACGCCATAATAATAATAATAAGATATGGCTGTCACAAACAGCTTCATACAGCGTGTTAGACTTTATTGAAATATTAGACGCCGTTGGTCAATGTAACAGATAACTTAGGCTCCCATCTTATATCCAGTGATATGCTAACTGTGCTTACTTGCAAGTTTTATTTTATTTTATACATCGAGTTGAGCCTAAGAGGGAGCTAGTTTCAAACCTAGCAATTTGGGTACAGACCAATGAGAGCTGCAATATGGCGGCCACCCAGCATGCACCACTCTTGTTTGTTTACATCACTTTGGCAAGCCTGCTGTGATTGTTGTTTGTTGTTAGTTAAGTGAATTAAGAATTAATTAAGAATGGACATCAGTAATGAAGTAATATCCATAAAACCTTCATTTTTCCATGTTTTTTTCACGTCAAAGTGTGCAGTCTCCACATCCTATTACATCAAAGTCAGCAATCTCCATGTTACTACTTCAAAGTCAGCAATCTCCACATTTTAAGTGCATATTGTATCATATCAACAGGGCTTACATCAAACGTGTGTGAGAATATGAACTCTTATTGGTCCAAATAAGTGTTAGAAACAGAAGTACACCTTCAAAATGTAGGGGAAATTAGTGCAACAGTTGTTGGCCTCAGCTGCAAAATCAACAAGGATGGAGATTGCTGGGTTTGAAACTAGCCCCCTCCGTATGGACTGCTAGGTAACAACCAACTTCACTTTAGTGTCTAGGTCTTGTCCTTGTTCCGGCTTTGACTTCCTGCCAGTATCTTCTGACCCCAGCGACGAGTGCCTGTTTATGTTCTTCCGTCTTCCGGAAGTTGATACCATTTTAAAAACTTGGTAGTTGTTCACCAATCTTCTAACTGTGTTCCTGTCTCGAATATCTCGGTCTGAAATACCAATTTGCCTGAGATCTTTTTCGCATTCCTCCAACCATCTCGGTCTTGTTGCCCTAGACTGAATTAAACTCCATATTCTTTTCGATAATCGATAATCAGTGATCCTCATAAGATGACCGTAAAATAGTAGCCGTCACTTCTTAATTGATGCTCATTTGCTCTCATTCGCCACTATTCATCAACCCATTTATTACCTAGGATCTTTCAAGTTAATATCCTGCGCTCTTGCATTCTTGAAAATTAATAATCACTCGCTCGATTTTTTATTCTTCACGGCTTTTTGTTCAATTGCAGAGAACAGCCAGACTGACTCTTCTGCTTTATTGGAAGTAAAATGTTTTCTTTCGCGAAGGCAAGATGCTTGAATTGAATCCTCCCCTATTCATGCGATAAACCACGGGCTTTGTGCGATATACAGTAATTACCGAGGCTCACTATTTATATCCAGCCCGGTACTTGAGTCTCATGTGAAGTACTGGAGAGCGCTCTTGTTAAAAACATATTCCTGACCATTACCAACACTCCCCCAGCGGGGAAAACTCTGCCCAATTATCCGTGAGGGCTCTTGAGCAGTCTGCTGACCACAGCACAAAGGAGCGACTTCAATGCTAACAAATGATCCCCAATGCGTTTAGTGACTTGTAATTGGCAAAGATAGCAATAGCTTGTGAATAGCGAGAAGGTTCTTCTGTGTGAGGTGCCTGTGAATGCATGTTGCCCTTCACTTACGGTTCCTAAGGAGCGAAATCTCGAAATACTTAACGACTAGCGGACTCGCATGTTCATAAACCACACTTTCCCCAATAGTTTTATAACGAGACACTTAAGGAGAAAGGTTGTTATGTTTTTATTTCAACCAAATGATTATAGAACACTATTTACATTTCAGTTAGAATTCCAAGTTCTACGTTCCCTAACTTAAGAAGGCAATCACTGAAAATTGGATCATCATAACACTCACCGGCTATTGGATATTTATGTAACTCTACGATTTGAGTACTCTTTTCTGAAATCCATGAAAAATAATAAAGGAAAATGACATGAAACAGGCGTCACAGCGGCCAAAATGTGAAGTGGACAGCATTATTATGGAGCCCTACTGCAATAGCATTTGCAAATCGCACACTTCGTACATGTTTTTAAAAGTAATTTTTTTACAGAAATTATAGATATTTATGAAATTAGAGTGCAATTTGTCACTGCTAATGTCTATTCTCTTTCATTTGAATGCTCATTTGTGACGATCGGTCGCTTGTGAGCGCCGCAGGAGGGATCTGTACTACTGAAATAATATATATTATGAGAGCCAAGTAAAGTACTTCCTGCATATTATCAGTCCTGACGAGAGGGAGCGAAAAGCGGGCTGTACCCTAGCGCCCGGGTTTACTGAGGGCCCGAGACGGTAAAAGGACTCAGAGTGGACAACTTAATTTAAAGTCAAAACTATTATGACATTTTCTGATATGACTTTGTTCGATGTAAATACAAGCAATGAATAGTATACAAAAGATTACAATGAGAACATACAGAATAATTCATTTTATAAATAACCATTGTGTTTTTCGTTTTGCTTCGGAGGAAATGGCAAAGTTTTCAGAGTTGTCCATTTGATCCATAACGTGTTAAAGTTGTTATTATTCTTCTTGTGGTGAAATGTTTAATGCACAGTGATCAAAATCTTGACGTAAAAGATCAACTAACGAGAGTCAAACAAATAGAATTATAAATATGTCTAAATAATAATAATAATATCGTATGGCCTCGAGTGCCGGGTGCAAGCTTTGTTAATTGACACCCAGAGGGCAGCTTGCGTGTCGAATTTATTGCTCCTTGGAGCGCTATGAATGTCAAGGAGGTTAGATATCTAAGTTCCTTGACGTATACCGCTTTCTAGTAGAGAAATGAGAAACTTTGTTTTGGCGGGAAATCCCGAGATTATTTTTGCCATTATGAAAACGGCCTACTGAATTCAAATGGGTTCTTTAACATGCCAACAACGTATGACATGAGTATCGTGATTTTTGTCGCCTTTCAAAAATCACTTACCATGACCAGTCTATACTAATATAATAAAGCTGAAGAGTTTGTTTGTGTGTTTAAATGCGCCAATCTCTGGAACTATCAGTCGGATTCGAAAAATTCCTTTTGTATATGATAGCCAGATTCAAGAGGAATAGTTTAGACTATGTAGCATTACGCTACACCTCTCAGGTAACCATAAATATTGATTTTTGTTCAGTAAGTCGGAAGAACAAGTGCTCCCGAACAGCTTCAATAATACCTAAGTCTATTGTTGCCTAGCAATGCGGGCTGCATTACGTCGCCCCTACCAGTGTTCTGGTGCAAAATTGCGAGCTGCTTAATCGTAGTCACGGAGATTAATTAGTGGAAAACGATTCCTTAGGCCCCTTAATAGTACATTATGCAACGAGCCTATAATGGCTATAATTAAGACACGAGTATTTTTTATAAAACGAGCGTATGCGAGTTTTATAATTTCCATACGAGTGTCTTAATTACCATTATAGGCGAGTTGCATACGACTGTTTATGTTCGACGATAATTATAACTTTATTATATGTTTTAACATAAATATTCATAAATATCTGTTGAGAGTCAGCTACTGGAATTTTGTGATCGCAGAGCGAGCGTTGGGTGTTATACCTTCGTCTTTCAAGAGCTTTGAACGGCCGACGCATGCGCTCTGGGCTTGCAATGCCATATGCAGCCATATGTTTACATCAGCCGTCCCTCAGTAATATTGTCACCGCAGTCATTTGAAGACAATGCGCTGTGTAGAAATTAGTGTTGGTGATTTTAAGGTACAGTGCTATTTCTTGTCTCATATTCGCCAGTTTATTTACGCGAACATATGGACGGTGGGTATTCCATGTCGGTAATTTATTATAGTTCGATGTTGTGTTTATGTCCGACATGTTGGATTTTGAGCGCATGCGCGAAATTATCGTTACCTAATTGGTCAATGAACGAGCTCTGATTGGCTGGAGAAACTGTATCGTAATGAAAAACGGTGTTATAATGACCATCATTATGATACAGTTTTCAAACACATAATAGTGAGGGTCGAACATAAAACACTTATCATCATGACAATAGTATGGCTCTGTATAAGGGCGATGGTGTTGGTGCAGTGTACTGAGGTTATCAACTGTATTAAGCGTTGGGGCTTTCCGATTTTTATTCTTGAGCGCTCCAGTTCTGTAGTAGTGTTCATTATCATCCATAAAACAAATAGCAAGCAAAGCCAAGCACTACTGCTAGTATTTGATTGGCTATATGGACTTCATGAGGGTAGGGGGTGGGGGGGAGTAGGAGGAGTGGGGGGGACGTGGCTCACCGACAGCTGTCAAAGAGAGTATTTGATGATATCACGATCAAACACGACATTCTTCTCACCATTCGGATAATCTTTGTTCCAAAGTTGGCTCTTTGCTTTTCCTTCAAATGTAGCGATTCCTGGTGATAAAAAGCTGAACTGGTGATTTCAAAAATCATTTTGTTGAGAGGTAAATTATTTTAAGTTTGATTTCTAACTTCAATGCCAACTTTTTTATCCTAAATATTAACCAATCTCAGTGAAAGTTTTGCAGGACATAGTCATGAGGTATTTGCATACTTCTGTGCATTAATTTTAAATGATATGCAGTTTCAAAGATTTGTTATGACAAATATGTACACATTATTTGAAAAGTGACTAAGGGTAAATAAACAATAAATGCACACTGTTACTGTGTCTGGAGAAATTGAAACGTAAAAATTGATATCTCAGTACCAAGAGTTGGTTCTCAAAAATGCCATTAAAAACCACATTAAAATTAATGATTTAAAAACGATTCAAGTTATGGCCTTCAAACCTTAGATATTGCTACATCATTACGTGATACATATGATCACAGAATTAATTTGAAATCGATGTAGTAGGAAAGAAGATAAATTTGTCAGTGGAGGCCCCCCTTAAGTTCCCTCTCGGCACGCGGGAAGGCGGAGGTAGGTTTCACTGGGCAAAGAATTCACGAAATTTGTCAATTGTTGTATAACTACAGGTGTTGTTCATGCTTAGGCCTAGTATACGAAAAGCCCCATCTCTACTTAGCGTAAAACCAAAACTGGATGGATTTCGGTGCGGTTTCACCATTCTGTAAAGGATATCTCGAGGACGGTTTCAGTAAAAAAAAAAGTATTTACGATCAAAGGAGACCAAACAGTAACGTTTTCAGGGAACAAGTCGAAAAGGAACTTGGCGTCCGTGCGCTTTTTAAGCTTACGCTGGACAAACCGTTAAAAATATCAATATACTATGAGTGTAAGAATTGTTCACCATGAAACGTTCTACAAAGAAGTCCGTGAGACCATATCTCTATCTTCAATATATCGTCCACTATAAGTGTTTCTAGATTGGACGGAAGGGGGATTTGTTTTTCATGCACCTCGCCATTCTTAAATTACGACTGACAAGAATTCGTTGCACATGCATCACCATGATAATATAATTAATAGTCCAGTCAGTGATTTTAACCCATCATGCCGAGACGTAAAATGGATATAGGTCGTAGTTCATTGACATCGAAAATAAAGCGCTTATTACGTAATGCATTCATAACTGTTCCCGGGCGAAGCCGGGGCGGGTTGCTAGTTTTCTTATAAATCCGAAAACATTTTTCTCTTGGCGTAAGGGTGGGTCATATCATGAATTCTTCTAGGCACAGGTTTTAGGTACTTTTTAGAGGACTATTGACCTTAATAATATGTTCTGATATTGTGTCTATTAAGGGAGGTATGACGTTTCCCTCTCAAAATTTCTTTTTTCCCACCTCTTTGGTGCTATCGATAAACTTTAATGAGATTAGTTTTTGGCACTTAGTCTCTCCAAAGAAGAGTACGAACTTTGATTGGATTCGATTTTTAACATTCTAGGAAAGTTCTAGCGATATTAAAATTTTTCGATAAACATTCCCCACTTCCAACTTCCGGGGTGCGATTTTGCCATTTAACGAACAAGACCGAGCTTTTGAAAGGTTAAACCATAGATGATTAATTTTTTCAAAGAGTCTGTTACAAATTAATGTGCAAGTTATGCATTTACAGCGCGTCCCAAATTATTCCTGTTCTAAACGTCATCGCTTGGTGAGCTTTGAGCGGTTACTAACATCTGAGTATTCAACCATACTTTAGTGGTAGGCTACTATTTGTCGGATCGTGAACACGTCAATAGATTGGGCGGACACTTACAAAGACAAACAAAAATGAAATTCAAATTAAATCCTTTAAGAAAAAAGAGATCCCTCCAGATTCTGACCACAGAATTGGTTGGTTGGTTTCTCAGTTTAGGGGCTGCAACAACGCGGTCATGTAGCCCCATGTACTTTGGGTCTATGTAGGTAGAATCTGTCTGATAACCAGTGTTAATTGTGCATATGATACAGTCTGGCGACATGGACTAATTCTTAAATTGCTGCAAGTAATTCCCTGCTTGGAAATTGCAAACTTAATTTCCAACATGCTCTGTGAGAGAGAGTTTGTAGTATTCCTAGGTGATTCTAAAAGTCGTAAAAGAAAATTAAATAACGGTTTGCCACAGGGATCAGTATTGGCCCCAGTTCTCTTCAACCTCTACGTCCATGACTTGCCATCAACCTCAGCTACTAAGTTTACCTATTGTGCCCATTCAACAATGAAATATGCAAATCACAGTTTGCCAGCAATGCCCAATCGGGAGTATCGGGGTTCATGGTTTCTTCTCCCACTCTGTGACTTACACACTTTGGATTAAGCAGAGGATACACTTCCAAAAATAAACAAAAATCAACTCCTACTATTAAAACATTTAATTATCCAAAATATATGGCGCTACAAAAATTAAACAAATAAAAATACTGACTCTCCACTTCACACTTGTACAAAGTTGAACAAGGAATTCATATTAAACAATTATAAAATCATAATGACTGGTTCTCCAAAAAACAACAAAACTTCCACTAAGTTTCACTTCCATATGGTGTCAATTAAATTATTTAAAATAAAGAGCTCCAAACGGCTCGGTAATGTTTACATACACTGTGTTATCAATTTAATACACATCAATTACTATTTACATGAGAATATCTTTTTAATCATCATTATCAAAGTATGGCTAATCATCAATTGATTTTGGGCTTTCTCAATGCTCATATGTTACCATCCCTCTCTCTCAAGCTAACAACTCAATACCGTGATTGGGAAAAATCTGCGTACTCCCGAGCTATAGAAGACTACTGAACAAGTCAAACTTATGATTACTCCCGGAATCTAATGTCTTCAATAGAACTCGTGAATCACTGAATTATAGAACAATAAAGTTAAGGATTTATCATTTTTGTCTTAAAAGACCATTATATTATAAGAAAGCAACGATCTGAACTCTGCAAGCGATAATAATGGATATAAAGGGACCTCGGTTCAAAGACCGGGTCGTTCAAACAATCTTTAAACACTTCTGTGTATATTATGACTCAGACAGTCTGTCCTAACCTACCACACTACCAGAGGGTAAGGGTCTAATCTTAGCTACTTGGCGTGATTTATTGCAGGGAGAGAAGAGAGCTCACAGTCTCGCTTTCAAAAGGGACTGGCTACATCAGCTTTCCACACAGCTGTTTCAAATGCAATTCTCTGAATGACAAGGCTTCTAATACAAAAATCATAAAACAACATATTTAGGTTCAACAGACCTATTCTCTTAGCTACGGTATATAATAATTATAAAATATTTATTGCACCTAATAGCCAAAGGAATGATACAGACAAAATGAAACATACATAGGAATAAACTATTCATTACAACAGAAGGACGTCAGAGATTCAAGTCTATATGTACAGTACATCGCGTGATATCTTTCGCAACATTTGCCGCAACGTTCACATACACAGTCTGCGTCTGGCTGGTGAAACTTCTTTAACTTGCACAGCTTATGGTGAAAGCCATGTATGGCAAAGCGTGTAACAATATGTCTTAGTTCGTAGCCTCCCCGTTTCCAATCATTGCAGGTCATTGCGTCGGTGATGTAGAAATCCCACCATATGTCTCTCTTCTTCGATTTCAGGTTCTCCATGAGTTGCACGTATGCTGGTGTAGACGGTAGCGACAGTTGGAGGCGGAGCTCTTCCACATAATATAATTCACTTGTTAATTCATAGACTAGTCTTGAAGGCGTGTATCTTGAAACACATAGAACCTTCTTTAAGAAAGTCGCTCTTAGTTTTTTCAACTTTTCCAGGTGTTTCAATTTGAGGTGTGTCCAGATATTCTCTAATCCATATGTTACAACGGGTGTAACCTTGAGCTGGAAGAGTTTCAAGGCTGTTTTGACGGAGAGTTTTCTCAACTGTCTGATATCATTTATGGCCCTCGTAGCCGCACAGATCCTATCGTTAACGTGAAGCGTAAAGACGTTGCCCGTCTTCTAGATATTTAAAGTTAGAAACGCTCTCCAGGGGTTTTCTGTGTGTCGGAAAAACTGCTGGTTTTCCCCCTTTGCGGAAAGTCATTGATACAGTCTTGTTTACGTTCAGGCTGAGTTCATTCTCTTCCGCCCATTCCAACAGCAGATCAAATGCAGATTGTAGATCCTCTTGAGATCTCGAGGCCAGCACAATGTCGTCAGCGTACATATAGAGAATTAATTTCTCCGAGACTACCTGTGCGATATCCGCCGTCGCGATGATGAACAGTAATGGGCTTAGAGGGTCCCCTTGCAATACACCGGTTGTTTGATCTATTGGATTTGATGTTGTGATTCCATCGCTTATCTCTATGTAATTTGAGGCCAGGATGCTTGTGATAAGCCGTTTTGTATAGCTGTTACTTCTCATTTGTAATCCTAGCTTCTCTATGATGATCTTCCTATTGACCATGTCGAAAGCTTTGGAGAAGTCAATAAATATGGCATATAGCTTTCCTTTTGGGACTGTCAGAGCTGTCTCAATATCATTTAGAAGGCATTGGATAGCCTGTGTTGTAGATTTTCCTTTTCTGAAACCAAATTGCTCATCCGGGAGCTTAGGATCGATTTCTCAATTAAGACGTTGGCATAAAAGTTTTGTTAGGATTTTGAATAACGCACATTCCAGTGCAATACCTCGATAGGAGTTTGGATCCTCGGTGCATCCCTTTCCTTTATACAGCAGTTTTACTGTGGACCTTCTCCAGCTATGGGGGATATTTCCTTGCCTGAGGCATTCATTCAGGAGAGATGTTATTGCTTCTTTTAGCACTGGGAGAGCAATTTTAAGGTGCTCGTTACATATATTGTCTGGTCCACAAGCTTTATTATTCTTCGAGCTGATAATAGCAGCCTCTACTTCCTCAGTTGTAAATATCTCTGTATCAATGTCCTCCTCAATCTCGGGGTTATCAGTTGGACGAGTGTCCTTATGTTTCAATACATTGCTAAGGTGAGTCACCCATGTCTCCATAGGGATGCTTCTACAGTATCTCGGTTGCCTTGGATTCAATGCTTTGTATGGGCACTGATCAGCTGCCGCTATCAGACTTTGTTCCTCTTGCTCTTGATACCGTTCCTTTGTTTCTTTTATGAGGGTCTTGTACGTCTTCCTATGATTGGAATATTCCCTTAGATGATCGTCAGTGGGATCTTCGAGAGCTGTGTGTAGGGCATCTAATGTGGTCCTACGGACTCTGTAGCAGGTTTCGTCAAACCATGATTTTGATTTTCTCGTTATGACGGCCTCCGGTATGACTTCACCCTGTAAAAGATGTTCGAGCATATTTGCCGCTTCGTCGAGATCTCCTTTCAGGGCCTTCTCCACGATTGCCTGGTTGTCGGCCTCATATATGAACTGGTGCAGAGTCTTCCTTGAAAATTTCAATGTTTTGGGCTTCACCTGTCCGCTATCATGACCGAGTTGGAATGTTGTTTCTACTAGCTGGTGTTTCCGGTAGGGAATCGAAATTATGTCTTGCTTTATTGGCTTTATGTTACCTTGATTCGAGAAGACGAGATCAATCGTGCTGGTGCCGTTGTAACAAACATACGTCTTCCGATCTTTGTTGTTTACAGGTGATATCCCTTCCTCCTCTAAATAGTCTAGGACTTCTCTTGTCTTCTGTGATGGAACATCAGTTCGACAATTTAGGTCTCCTGCTATAATGATGCTATCCTCCCGTTCCGTTATACTCAGAGCGGTGCCTATTTCATCTATAATCTGGTAAGAAGTGAATCCTGGCTGAAAATACACACATATTAACACACACAATTTAGTCTTCACTACTAGAACATTGTTGTTTTTATACATGACCTGGAATGGTGTGAACTGAACCTTTAAAAGGCAGGTGATTCCTCCTTTCGGTCTTCCCACCATGCCTTGCTCTGCCAAATTGTTCACTGTATAGTGATTTCTCGCATTCCAATCTGATGTTAAGAATGTTTCAACCAGTATTACGACGTCAAAGGGGTCAAATAAATTTTCTGGCGTTGAGTTCGTGGCGTTTAACAGACCTTCAATATTCCAAAGAAGTAACTTCACTTCCTGGTTGTTTGCACCTCGCGAGAGTTCTTGATCAAAAACGAAAACGAAAAGGTCGGAAAATCACATCAGTTGGCCAGAAGTTTGGGTCATAAGCATCATTCTTTCTCTCGAAGGGGATCCCGACTTTAAAAGCTTTATTTTCACCTCTGGTGGCGAGTTCCTCGCATTTTATGCCGTCTTTGATTCCCTTGTCTTTTAAGTGGTCCATGACACCGCTTGAGGTTACATCCGGATTCACACGTCCTATGTATAACCACGCAGTCTTGTTTGCAGCTCGTAGTTTTCCGGTGAACGCCGTTGATGTACCCTTCTGTATTCTTTTTTGTGCGCGGGGTCTGAGATGATCTCGGTCTTGATCTCACGGCCCTCCGTCTACTGGCCGTGTTATGGCAGAGGGGCGCTCGCTATGGTGTAGTGGTTGTTGCCGTGAACTAGGACCTCCTAAATCTACTACGGTTGCATAGCGTACTGGGATTTCTGTCTCGGTATCGATGCTGTTCCCGCAAGCGCCTGTACGATTATTACCTCTTTCTTCCTTGTGGTCCGGTCCTTTCCTGTCTTCTCTTTCTCCATCTTTATGCATTATTCTTTTAATCTGGGAGTCTATTAATCCCTCTAATGTGCAGGATAAGAAATCCATGATGTTATCAACTTTCTTTGAAAGTAATGCAACTTCAGAAAGGTTCTGTTTCTGTTCGTTAGGCACCGCCATTTGCTCGACACATTTGTTTTGTGTATTGGCCTCTGTTTCCTGAGTGCGAATTATAGAGAGCGTAACATGGCCCTCCATATCTACATCCTGCTCTGACCGTCTGTCTGCCAACTGAGTCATAGTTGAACCGATAGATGACTCTGTTTGTTCTTCATAGTGACTGTCCCCGTCTTCATTCGCTACATCTTCCTGTGTTCTGTCAAGAGATAGCTCCACTTGTCGTGTAGGGCACATGTCTACTCCCTGCATTCTAATATTTTTTCCCATAACCTCACTACGCAAATTATTGCATTCCTTACACTTGGTTATGACATGATTTTTCATCATTGTAGAGTAGTCTCTAACAACACTTACCGTTTTAAAAATGTCCTCCTTAATATCTTTCTTCAGGTAGCCACCTACTTCTGCAATATTTACAAGACTTTGTAGAGCACATTCCAGCCGTTGTTCAATATCGTCCGCCATGATGGAGTGATCTATTACGTATGCAACCTCCTGTTGCCTGTGAATGACTATCTGCACTTGGGTCACGTGTTTGTACCTTATGATGTATGGTATGTATCCGTGAATGTTTTCTTGTATTTATAACAGGAATGTGTTTCCTGTCCGTAGTGAGTTACTGTCTATGTTTGCCTGCATTAATTGCGGGAAGGTGTTTGCAGTTCGTTATGAGTTGATGTCGTACGCGACACACTTGGTATACATGTATCGTTTGTTGTAAAACATTTACCAAGGGATTGTTCTTTAAAAATGCGGTTTGTAAATTGTTGTGGTTTGACCCACATAACCTCACTTATACATTCAGTATATTTTCTGCAGGATTACTTCCTAATTATCTTTAATACTGTTGTTCCCTTGTTGTCCTCAGCAGAAGTAATCTCTCTTAGCTACGTAGCTCCCTTTTGAATTGTATAAAACTCCGGTTTACCCTTTTAAACGTTCGAAAATCTTGGAGCCATAGGTCGGCACGTCTTAACATTGCAAACTAATTATTCTTCAACCCCCTGTATATAATAATTATGAAGTGTACTCATTAGCGGGTAAGAAAAATTCAATAATACAACCAATATTAAGGGGCTTCAACACGGACGACTCTCAGTTCGATCCTTTCAAATGCCTCGGGAGCAGTATCCCAATTTGGAGGACTTATACCATTAGCGACTTAGGGCAGGCCTCGCCTTTTACCAGCGCTCATAATACATAATAAATAGCACCCTTTTAACATACAACACACAATGCCTCGTGATCACTATCACAACTTTGAGGACTTATACAGTTCATTCACCACGACTAACTGTCCCTCACAATTACTCTTACCGAGCATTTCAACGCATTCCTAGCGTGACAAGTTACTTCAATGCGCTACATGGCGCTTATACATTAATTAGCCAAGTTGCCTTCCAAGAACTAAATACATTCAAAATCAACGTTTGATCTACATCTCAAATATATTACTCTACCTCCCTTAACAGTAATCATTTTTACCATAATGAACAAGTATTCATAACATGTATTAATTCAACTAAAGGAGCTCGGAAGCTACTACTTTCAATATAAAATTCATCACAATTTTCATTCATTTATATAATTATCATTATTATTATTATTACGCTTGCTTTCTCATATTTATATCATTTACCATTTAAACTGATATTTTACTGAATATTTTCCACAAGGGATTCATTTATATTTCACATATTTATTATATTTCTCTCAAATTAATCGTTCAGATCGCGCAATCTTTTTTTCACCTGTTATTAAACATCTCTACTCTTTCTCTCATGAGGATTATACGCAAATATTCCCAAACACATAATAATGAAATAGTTACTCACATGACGGTATGGTCAGCGACCGAATTCTCCAGCGATGGAACATTTTCGCCCACCAACTATTTCTTAAGCCATTTTCATGGTTACATTTACACTCAATTACACTTTATTAACACCACATAAAATATTTACCTTAATCACTTGGAACATAATGAATACCATTTTGTATTCGTTTTCACCTAACACAATACAATTCACTAAAATATTACATTCAAAAAAAATTCACTTTATTTATATTACATAAAATTTTTACCACTTTGGCGTGAATTATTCGCCCTACACACGTGATTTCTTTTCCTTTCCCGTTTCCAAGGGTTGGACTATAGCACGTCGGCTTCATAATCTGACGAGATGATGGAAAGTCTCGATCGAACTACAGCTCACTGGAACGGCTGATTTTCTAATCCTGGGTTTGACTATCGGCTCCTGTAACTTTACTGCACGATGTCGTATCTTGCTTAGACGCTACCTTGTTCGTCTAAATAAAAGTCTGTCCTTGATGTATTACTTTTACGGCCGCTCGAACTGTTTATCGGTGACCTAGTAATTTCCTTGTACTTTCTGTTACTCTGATTTGTAGCTTATTTGAGTACTCCCCAATGTTTACTGTTCATTTGTCTACCTAGACAAAGCCTGGAACTACAATTCCTAATTTTTATCGTCTTGCGCTCTAGTCCCTTGATTTCAGGAACACTAGGCGTTGTTATTTCGTTCTACCCTGCTTGGGTTCCTTAACGTAGATAGACTGTCTATTTCACTTTCCATGTGTACTTCGAAACCTTATGATGCGTCGGTTCTTTAACTGAACTATTATCTTCGAGTACCTATCGCCTGTTATTTTTCAAGTCCATAGCCCTAACTTTGACTATACTTGTGAACTTTATAAAGTCTGAAGCTTGCCGATATTATTCCTATACTAGGATGCTAATGTGTCTTCACACGGCGATACAGATGACGATACTGCACGGCCACTCCCATACGGGGTGCTCGTTGGTGATACAGCGTAACACGACCTCTCAAGGTCTGGTAAAGACTGCATGTACTTGATACAGCCGGACGCCTCCTCTCGGGCTCTCGGAATAACTGCATGTTCCTCCTGGCACCTCCAGGGTTTATATCGTAATCGGCGGCAAAAAGATCAAATCCGCGTCTTCTCCAGCACTAACTTCTGAAGTAATTGTCGTATAATTTTGAAATATATATCTCTGGAAAGCTCTTGTTCTAAACGTAAACTGGTTTCTTTGATCATGAAAATCGATCATACAATTCCAAGATATTAAATAATTTGTCTCCTCAGATATGTGGACGTTGAGGTTTATTTTTCCATCCCTACCAACTCTGGTCTCGGGGAATTACTAACGACGTCATGCTACGTCTGCAGTTCTTTCCTGTGCAAATATTATAAACAATTTCCCTACACAAAAATCTCTATTCCAGAATGATCAACAAGGATGTGCTTCTTTCATTAATTAAGGGCTTACAAATGGCTTAATTCTAATTATTTCTCTTCTTGCACCATTGCGAGGTTGTCATTTTCTAGCTGAGTAAGATTTATTTCCGAAACGCCTTCTCTCTTACTCGTCGTGGAAAGTTTTTCTCGTTCTATTTATAGTCATGAGCCAGCTCCTATCGATGCGTCAAACATGATCTCACGTCCGCATGACTCGTGGTCACCCATTCTTGCGCCACATTTTAACAGCCCACTTCTTAAAATCTTTCCAAGTTATTCTAAGGACTGTATTATTTCCTCTCTTCTTTTGGAAATAAATTATGGATTCGACGCTTGAACCAACTACACATGGGTTCACTATGCAGATGACATTGCACTGGTAGCTCAAAGCAGAAATTTTGAGGATGGAGAAGTCATTCTTTCAGCAGACTTGGAGAAAATGGCTACATTCTTCAAGTCTTGGCGATTGATTCCAAGCGCTTCTAAGACTGAGGTTTCATGTTTCCATCTTAGCAACCGACTCGCAAACTAGGAGCCATCTGTTTTATTCCTTGGTGATAAACTAAAGTACAACCCTTTCCCGAAATATCTAGGAGTCACCCTGGACAGAACTTTAAGCTACAAAGAACATCTCACCAAGCTCTCTTACAAAATCACTACAAGGAATAACATGCTACACAAGCTTTGTGGTAGTTCATGGGGAGCCTCGGCTGACTGCTTACGATTAACGGGTATTAGTCTTGTCTACTCTGCAGCGGAATACTGTGCCCCTGTATGACTGGAAAGTGCACATGTGCCTAAAGTACATACTAAGCTGAATGAACCATGCGCTGCATAACTGGTACTGTCAAGTCTACACCTCGCCACTGGTTACCCGTTCTTAGCCATATCCCACCACCCCACCTGAGGAGAAAGGAAGCTCTGCTGAGAGAAGCAAAGAAGATCCGGTCATCTCCCTCTTTACCAGTTCATCAGGAATTTTGTTACCCATCGCCACAACGACTTCGATCGATGAGACCAGCAAGTGTATTGGCCGGCCGACTCTTGAGGGACAATTTCAACCTAAACCGGAGCTGGCAGGAAGGGTGGTCAAATTCAACATCTGGTACTAATGCCCATGAGATAAATTCAACTCGGAAAATGAATGGATTTGACCTCCCAAGAAAACTATGGTGTCGCCTCAACAGACTGAGAACTGGGCATGGGCGCTGTAATTTCTTGCGCCATAAGTGGGGCTGGATTGATTCTCCAATGTGTGAATGCAGTGAAGAGGAGCAGACCATGGACCATGTCATCCTGCGCTGCCCTCTTCATGCCTACTCCGGAAGCCCCAGCGACCTGCTTCATCTATCAGAATGTGCTGCTCTGTGGTTGAAAAACTTGGACCTGGACTTATGAATTCCTCGTTGTACTCACCATACGATTAAATTAAAAAAGTGTTAATTGTGATGACTGTATTAGTGTGTGCTATCAGTTTTTAATTCAAGTAAGGACTGCAGACATTGAATTTTCAAGAAGTTCCTCCTTTGGTGCCAAACGCGACCGTCAACGACAACTAGTTATGAACTTGGTTACCAGATGTCACCGTAGTCGGCTCCTGGCGACGAACTTTGGATCCTGAGAGCGTTAGTCAAGTCTAACCTATAATATAGCTTGACACGGGTGTAATTAGTGGAAAGTTCTGTGACGTGGGACCGCCGGCTTTACTTCCCACCAAAGGAAGGCATACTGAGGGAGTCTAAACCCACGACCTTGGGCATAGAAGCTCAGCATGCTACCCACTACGCCACCGAGGCCGCCCACTAGCACCAGTATGTGCGTGCGTAGATAATGCCATACTTTAATTGCTCATGTTTTATTTAAAATTAATGAGCATATGGGAAGTAATTAATTACAGCACATCATACAGTTGGCCTGGGAGCTTCTGTTATGAATACTGTGACCTCTATTCTGGTGCGGGTCGGTACATTGGGAGACATCGTCGCTCCATTCTGAGTGGGATGTTCCTCAATTCCTCCAGGGAAATGCTGGGATGTAACTTGATCCACATCCTGAATAAGAGGCAGCTACAAACACAAAATACAGATGACCTGCTTGCCACGGTGAGTGAGTGGTTATCGTGTCAGACTACCAACCCCAAGTTTACAGGTCCGCTCCTGGCCGTGGTAAGTGTTTTTTTTGAAAGGCGACAAAAATAACGGTACGCATGTCATACGTTGTTAAAGAACCCGTTGAATTCAGTAGGCCGTGTTCATAATGGCAAAATTAATCTCAGTATTTTCCGCCAGCACAAAAAGTTCCTCCATTCTCTATTAGAAACCGCTGTGGTGTCAAGGAGTTTAGATATTTAACCACATTGACTTTCATAGCGCTCCAAGGAGCGTAAAAATTTGACATGCAAGCTGCCCTTTGGGCGTCAAATAACAAAACTTGCACGCGACACCCAAGGCCATACGATATTATTGTTATTATTATTACTACAGATGACCTGTAAGACTCCTGGCCTAGGCGGCAGCACGCCGGCCTCTCACCGCTGAATCCGTGGTTCAAATCCCGGCCACTCCATGTGAGATTTGTGCTGGACAAAGCGGAGGCAGACAGGTTTTTCTCCGGGTACTCCGGTTTTCCCTGTCAGAATTTCATTCCAGCAACACTCTCCACTATCATTTCATTTCATCTGTCATTCATTTAATCATTGCCCAGGGGAGTGCGACAGGCTTCGGCAGCCGGCACAGTTCATATCCTCACCGTTAGATGGGGGCATCATTCATTCCATTCCCTGACCCGATCGGAGACTGGATGCAGGATGTGGATTTTCATTTTTCACAACAGATGACCTAGATATTACGCCACGACCACCCTAAATTCTTGACTGTCGCCTCGGAGGTCCGGGTTTGACTCTCAGTTTAGCCAAGAAATTTAATTTTGATCTGAGGAACAGGGTGCCGTACAATCTCCCTCGGAAGGTAAAACTGAGAAGAGGTGAGGTTCGATTCGATTCAGTCGTTCTGGAAGTAGATTTCTATTGCTTCCCACTTCTGCAAACAAATGCTAGGATCCCAATTTAAAAATACACACACTAGCACAGCAATCACAATAACACCGGTTATCATACGCATTCCGCACACACAAAAGATACACTGTGATGTCGCCATCAGCAACAACAACGTTTGAGTTTGATGAATGCAGCTATAATAATAATAATAATAATAATAATAATAATAATAATAATAATAATAATAACATTATTATCGTATGGCCTCGCGTGCCGGGTGCAAGCTTTGTTATTTGACGCCCAGAGGGCAGCCTCCATGTCGAATTTCGTTGTTCCTTGGAGCGCTATTAAAGTCAAGGAGGTTAGATATCTAAGCTCGTAGGTACTATAGCGCTTTCTAGTAGAGAATGGAGGAATTTTGTGTTGGCGGAAAATCCCGAGATTAATTTTGCCATTATGAACACCTCCTACTGAATTCAAATGGGTTCCTTAACATCGTATGACATCCGTGTCGTAATTTTTGCCGCTTTTCAAAAATCTCTTACCACGGCCAGAAGCGAACCTGCGAGCTTGGGATTGGTAGTCCGACACGATAACAACTCACCCACCGTGGCATGGCAATCAATGTAGCTCAATGCTGCGAGCACCAAGATCTATTCCCGGTGGTGGCATTGACTGTCTCTGGCTCCTGATAGACCAGTTAGTAAGAACTAAGTGATTGTCTATGAGGATAAAGGGCGCAGTGCTGCCATCTTCTACCGTTATGGAGGTCCTAGACCAATATTCAACAGGCCAGAAATACTTAAGTTAAGGGGACACGGAACGGTTAAATTTGGCTAAATCAACATTTTATATTTAAAAATAACCTTTTTCTGGGTTTGTGCCGTGTCTTGTGTGGGGTTTCGCCTAGGACACCTAGCTGGCTCATCGGCGGGCTCTTGGTGTTCCCGCCCAGACCCCCCACAGGAGTAGCAAACTGCGCGCTACCTCCTTTTTTAATCAAGCGCCCGTGTGCCTCTTTACTGCGTGAACTAAAAACACAAGCAGCCTTAACCTCCCTTTGTAGGCCTCCATACAAGACACGGCACAATCCTAGAAAAATAGCTGAGTTTTAATTCACTGGCCATGGAAGCCAATATACCATCTTATATTTTGTATTTTATTTTATGAATCTGTGAAGTCTGCCCTTTGTGTAACGCATTAGAATTTACAGTTGCGCTAACAAAAGATAAACATCATGTGTGGGAAGTGTTAACTGCAGTTTATTCAGTTCCATTAATGAATACAGGGTCATCGAAAAATAATGCTAACATTTAAGAAAATGATAGCACCGAAACCCTTCATGTTAAACGTGTAATTCTTTCACTGAACGCCAGCTGGTTAAAGTAAGTTTTGTTTTGGAGGGGACGTGAGCTTGCTATGCGCACACTAGATGCGCTGTAGCCAAGTTCGGCCGGGGGCGCGCGCGCCAATGACTGCACCGCCCGACAAACTGCACCTGATTACAAAGCTGCCATTCGATGGTTTAATCAGTTTAAGGAAACAGGGACTGTAGAGAAAAAATCTAGGCCAGGCCGACCACCAAGATCAGCATTGAACGCACGCTTTCCCAATGGCTGGATTGGTATGTGCAATCATTTCAGGAGTAACTGTCAAGATAGCGGCAGAAATTCGCTCCCGCAGGTGCTCCAAATTTCGATTTTTTTCTGCATACTCAATGTTTTTAATGTATCCTCAGAAAAAAATCCAAAGTGGTGAGGTCAGCACTTCATTGCCGCGCGCGCCCCCGCCGACCTTGGCTACTGCGCAACTAGTGTGCGCATAGCAAGGTCACGTCCCCTCCAAAACATAACTTACTTCAACCAGCTGGCGTTCAGTGAATGAATTACACGTTTAACATAAAGGGTTTCGGGGTTATCCTTTTTTTTAATGTTGGCATTATTTTTCGATGACCCTGTATTTATGTTCCTCTATTTATCACTGAGCTGTGGAATTTACACCATAAATTATCCTCAGTGTGGTTAATATTTTAACGTAGAAGTTTCTTTGTTTAAAGTAAAACTGTTTGGGTTTTGGCAGTTATTTTAAGAAAAGGTAATGTCTTCACCAGAATCGCGATACACGGCTTCCACCACAAAATCTGTCAAAACAAGAAGTTTCATGAGTCAAACGACAATTGCGTGTGTGAACTGTGCAATCAACCATTGGACTGTGTGTGCTAAGAGGGAAATGTCTTTTGCCGAATAAAGCAAGAGTTAAAAGTATATTTGTATAGACTATGATCTTTGTAAGTACTAACTAATGCTCGTTTGAGTGCATCTTAATAAATAAATAAATAAATTAAAAAACCTGACTGCCCTGAAATCTAATATAAGAAACGCTCCTTTAATATAACAAGAGAGATTTGAACTAAATGTGACATGAATTTCCTTAACGAATTCACAAAGAAATTTGATACAATGGTCCGGTTAGCTCAAAACAGTTGCCAGCGTTTCGCCCCAGTGTACCAATGGGCTCTTCAGTTGGTTATGGTACACCTCACCAAGACGCGTGGCTAGTACATACTGTGAAGGCCGCTGCAAGGCACAAATGTTGCCACGAGCAGCGCCAATGTACTATGGAAGTCAATACTTCCTTTCAAAAATAATGTTAGCTTACCTAGCTAATCCATATTGGAAATATCTGTTCCCGTAGGAAACTGTTTTGAGCTAACCGGACCATTGTATCAAATTTCTTTGTGAATTCGTTAATGTACATAGCTCAATCGGACAATTTTACATCCTGTTTCCTACGGGAACAGATATTTCCAATATGAATTTCCTTATCATACCTTTATTAGATTCTAAAAAAGGAACATGAATTCAAACAAGTAGTTCCGTGAAGAACTATACAGCCTATTTTCATATATCCTACTTATGTTAATTGCCACCATCAACATACACAATTTCTGTTTGATTGCTGTAATAGATTCGTAGATATTGAGAACCGACTAAATATTTCAGATGGTCGCCATGTTGGATTTTATATATGTAGGTCCTAGAGTTATGTACTGTTACATGCAGATTATTGTGAACGTGTAGTATTCAAACTTCAATCGCATAATTAGGACACAAGAAAAAACAAGGAGATTTTAAAATTTTGCACAGCTGCCATCTTGGGGTTATGGAAACAATTGAAATAAATTAGATGCCAGTGGATTAACATTCGTATAAGGATTTACTGTACCAAGTTTCACTGCACGCGGATGGTTAAATTGCGAGAAACGTTCATGTGAATATTTATAATTCGCGTCACCGCCATGTTGGATTTGTGATCACCAGGTTATTTAAAGTCCTATAGGTGAACTAAATTTCATAGCCCCTATGAACATTAAAAAATGCAGTTTGATTGCTAAAATAGATTCGTAGATATTCAGTATCGTCTAAATATTTCGGATGGTCGCCATGTTGGATTGTTAAATGTATAGGCCATAGAGTCATGTACCATTAAAGGAAAATTATTGCGTAGGTTCATTATTCAAACTTTCACTTCGATCGCATGACTACATCACAAGAAATAAAAACTTAATTTTAAAATTCGCACTGCCGCCATCTTGAGGTTATGTAAACAATTGAACTAAATTAGATACCAGTGGATTACAATGTGTATAAATATTTCCTGTACCAGGTTTCAGTGCGCTTGGAACATCAAATCGCGAGAAAGGTCTACTTAAAATTTTCAAATTCGCTTGGCCGCCATGTTCGTTTTGTAGTTAACCGGTTTTTTAAAGTCTTATAGATGGACTTCCAGTAGTGCCCTTTATCTCCGTACAAAATTTTAGGGAGATACCGCTAATAGTTTCAGAGATATAGAATGCCGGTGAAATATTTCGCACATCCGCCATCTTGTGATTATGTGAACAATTGAACGAAGTTGGATGTCGGTGCATTACAATGTATATGAACATATACTGTACCAAGTTTCATTGCGTTTGGTTGGTCAAATCGCGAGAAACGTCTATTTGAAAGTCGCAAATTCGCTTGGCCTCCATGTTGGTTTTGTAGTTACCAAGTTTCCAAAAGTCACATAAGTGAACTTATAGTAGTTCCCTCTATCACATTAGAAAATGTCAGGGTAATATCGGTATTAGTTTCGGAGATATTGAATGCTGGTGAAATATTTCGCACAGCCGCCATGTTGGATTGGTGAGTCGTAACTAAATTTGAAGGGCACGGTCGAGGTCGCCGGGAATAGTGCTATGAACTTTCCGAGTTTCATTGAAATCGCTCCTGCCGTTTAGATTTTATTAGGGGGGGACACACACACGAATCACACACACACACACACACACACACACACACGGACAAAAGGTGATCTCATAAGCCTATTTTTTCAAAATTGAAAATAGGCTAAAAATTAACATTGGTAAGATAGACGATTCCATATCCCCTTAATTATTCTTTTTTCTTAAGGGGTCAACTACAGGTTACCATGGTAAAATTTTAACAATTATCTTTTTCTTTTTCCTTCAAAACCACCACAGTTACAACAATGCAATGTTGTGCACATGGAACACTGGCACTATTACAGTCAAACAGCATTACATTCATGTCAAAAAATAATTCGGGTATTTCTTTCAAAATTCAGGTTGTTCATCTTATGAGGCTGCAGCGTTTTAGTGATAACTCCTGTAATTTTCAACATTTTTAGGTTCTGTGAATTTTATTTCATTGCCAAGATATTCCTGTCGAAACGCAAGTACTTTCAGCAACATATCTTAAGAAAAAATATTTTTACTCTTGTATTGAAAAGAGAAAGTCAAAATTTTGCAATAATTTTGCAATTTTCTTGAAGAAACTATTTTAGAGAGAGACATGAATTTACATCATTTTGTAGATATAGTAATTATAAAAACACACAAAAATGTCATTAGTGTATTTCAATTAGTTTTTGAGTTATCATAAAAACGGGTGTTAAAAACACAACTCTGAGAAAACGAACGATAAACATTTGTGCACAAATCTTACGAACCATTAACCAGGACGAACATTGGTTACATGGCTCTGCCTTTTAAATCATAACAGAAAAACTACGGCGCATAATGGCATACTTCCTGCACCAAAATGTTCCTAATGGATAGGAGCATAAAATAAAGAATATTTTGAAAAATTGACTTTTTGAAGGTACCGACCGGTTAATTGAACAACGATATCGACTCAAATGATCGATCTATTTGGGTACATATTTGTGTGACCGATGGAAAGTTACAATTCACTTGAACAATTCGTGATGTAAATTAAACGGTAGCCGAACAAATATTAGCACCGAGCTTTATACAGCTTACTCTGAGTTATCGCTACTCAAACACAACTTGTCGTGATTGGTTTCCATTTAAACCAATAGCGTTATTCAAGCAGAAATTAATTGGGGTGAAGTTCTATAGAGTTACCTCGCACATATAGGACACAATAAAGAGCTGACATTGCCATCTTTACGACACGGAGTTTTATGAAGACTGCGGCAGAAGCTGCTCCGATTACCTCCAATCAAACCAAACAGGATTGGATTTCCACGAACTCGTTGACAAATGGCGACTTTAAGCTGTCAGTACGGAAAGTTCAAGCAATTTAGATGGAAGGCAGAGAATTTGTTTCATTGCGAGACTGGAACCCGCGACCTTCAGCTCTGCACTGAGCTAAGAGAACAGATACAAGCAATGTCGTGTACAATGCATCACATAATATCTATTGTCTAGACCAGGTGATCACAATCCTTATGAGACAGTCTACCCTCTTTCCTTTACTTATCACTCCCTCACAAGTGCTCACCAGACATGCTGCAACTGCTCACATGGACCGTCGAGTTGTGTTACTGGGATGTCCAATTATTGTTACTGTAGCTTTGTTGTTTGTGTCTTCAGTCTTTTGACTGGTTAGTTGCAGCCGTCCATGCCTCCCTCTCCTGAGCTATACGTTTCATCTCTATATAGCTACCACACCCTACATCTGAGGCTATCTGTTTAACATATTCTAACCTTGGTCTAGCCCTACAGTTCTCGTCCTCGACCCTTCCTTCCATAACTAAGCTTGCTATCCATGGGTGTCTTAGGGTGTGTCCTACCAACCTATCTCATGTCCTCATTAGCAGTCACCAGAAACATCTCTCCTCTCCCACTCGTCTCAATACCTCTTCACTTGTAACCCTATATATCCTTCTGATCTTCATCATTCTCCTGTGACACCACATTTCAAACGATTCAATTATCTTCTTTTCTGCTGCACCAATATTCCAATTTCACTTCCATAGAGCACCACGCTCCAGACAAAGGCTTTCAAAAATGAGTTCATAATACCTAAATCTATATTTAATGTAGACAGATTCCTTTTCTGTAGAAATGCTTTCCTTGTCTGAGCTAACCTACCTTTTATATCCTCTTTGCTTCGTCCATCACTGGTTATTTTGCTTCCTAAGTAACAGAAAACTCCTACTTCCTTTAGATTTTCACCCACCAATTTGATGTCCATACTAAGTATTTCACAAAATGATAACATTTCTGACTGTCCAAACTGGTAGTTATTATGGTTTTGGTTTGGGGGTAAGTGCCCTGAGACAGTCCCTTCCCCCTTGGCTACACTGAGCGCCATAGCAGTGATACATTCTTATCTCCTCAGACTGTAATTGGGTGCTGAGCTAATCTCGGCTTATCGTGCTGAATGTTCCGCAAACTGCACTGGAACAAGTTCGGACAGTATCATTACATGTTACTCTACCGCCAAGATTACTCCTGGAGAGATGTTCTACCTGAAAGAGAAATCCATTAAGCCACTGTTAAATTTTCAAATTGGGAAAAAGAATCTAAAACTAGAAAAAATACATTCGCAAGTTGCTGCTCCCGTTCCCAGCATTGGGGGGGGGGGGGGGGGGGAGGGGGTGTGGTGGCGCAGCGGCCAAGCTGTATGTCTCTCACCAAGGCGGGCCGGGTTCGATTCCCGGTCAATGCATGTGAGATTTTCACAGTGAAATGCCATGTCCTGTGGTTCGGATTCCACGTAAAACGGAGGTCCCGTGGCTTATGATCGCGAGATTAACGGTCACGTTAAACTACGAACTACGAGCTTTTTCGTTCCCAGCAGAAGGAAATGTTTTTGTTATTGCTTCATTTGAAAGACTTATACATCACGGCCATTTCATCCCGCGTAGGCTACATCAATGTATATATACAATTTGTCTGATAACCTATGTGTGTGTATTTGTAATTCAGGGTGGGATAGGGTAGGAAGCGGTCGTGGGATAATCCCTAACAAAGTAACGGATGAGATGAGTTTCTATTTGCGAATAGGCTTTAAGGCCGGGGACAGGAATTATTGAGAAATGAAATGGTTGAACATGGGCAAGGTGTTGGAATGAGGAGGCCTTCCCGACAGCTGCCTGTTGAACCATTTAAAGATTGGCTAAGGTGGGGTTCAAACCATCTCGTCTAGATGACCTTGCGCCTTGTGATTGTATGGACTGCTGAACATTGAGTGGT
Source organism: Meconema thalassinum (assembly GCA_946902985.2). Lineage (NCBI taxonomy): Eukaryota > Metazoa > Arthropoda > Insecta > Orthoptera > Tettigoniidae > Meconema > Meconema thalassinum. The sequence continues at coordinate 24,811,396 of OY714911.1, forward strand.
CTATTTCACTGGGCAAATAGCAGCACACGTCAGACGTAACGCGAAGTAGGCGTTCATAAGGCTTCCAATTTGATCGTGACAAACGTGTTGACAAGCGTTGTAAATGTTCACGCTTCAGCTAGCAATCAAAGAGACCACAAGAGCACTATTTAGAGCAATTCTGCCAATCTTTTACCTAATTCATTTTGTGCGTGATTTGTTTTTACGATTCAACACAATTGTGCATTGAATTATTTTCATACCAGTTTCTCTTTTCAAGGAATTGAGAGTGGAGCCGCTCATTACCGGGAAATGTAGCCAGTCTTTCTCATTTTTAGCGGCGACTGTTGAACCTCCTCAGCTGGAAAATGACTCGCTGGGCGCTTGGGTGAGTTTCCTTCTCTTAGAGTGGAGCCACGTCACCAGAGGCTATTGTCTGCGGTACCCGGCGCTGCGTGAGGTGTGTGAAGCATGAGTCTCCACCTGGCGCGTAGTTTCTCTCTGCTCTTTTGGGGTGGCTTTTGTTCTTTGTGGTAGATGTAATTCCCTCTGGATGTGACGATAGGCAACCCGCACAACAATAAGCGATGTTCAGTTATTCCCTGAATGATAAACAATTAATTAATGAATTATTTTGATATTAATGAAAACGATTAATCGATTATCTGTAAATCATTAATCGACCAACCAAAGATTCGACTAATTGATTAGTAGACACGATATAAGGAAATAATCATCGCTTTAGTTACGCTTATTTTCGAACGATTTATAGACATTTAAAAAAGTAACTTTTTGCCTAAATATAGAAAGTGTTGGTTGGTTCCTCAGTTTAGGGGCTGCGACAACGCGGTCATGTAGCCCCGTGTACATTGGGTGTGTGTAGAATCTGTCTGATAACCGGTGTTAATTGTGATGACTGTATTAGTGCGTGTTATCTGTTTTTAATTCAAGTGAGGACTGCATACTGTTAAAATCCTTCAGTATGCCTTCCTTCGGAGGGGAAGTAAAGCCGGCGGTCCCATGTCATAGATTTATGGCATGTAAAATACCCTTCCACTAAATACACTTGTGTGAAAGTAAATTTGTAGGTTAGGATCGATAACACTCTATTAGTTCCAACGTTCGTCACCAGGCGCCGGTTGCGATGGCATCTAGTAGTAGCCAAATTCACAGCTAGGTGTCGTGGATGGTAGCATTTGGTAGCGAAAGTTGGAACTACTTGAAATTATCTGGTGGTTTGCATTTCACGTTAACCCTTTATAGGGCAGACTAGTTATTTTTGTCCTATTTCCAATTTTGAAAAAATAGGCTTATGAGATCACCTTTTGTCCGTGTGTGTAGCACTATTCCCGGCGACCTCGACCGTGCCCTTCAAATTTTGTTACGTCTCACCAATCCAACATGGCGGCTGTGCGAAATATTTCACTAGCATTCAGTATCTCCGAAACTATTACCGATATCGCCCTGAAATTGTGTACGGTTATAAAGGGCACTACTTGAAGTTCACCTATGAGACTTTCAAAAACCTGGTGACTACAAAACCAACATGGCGGTCAAGCGAAATTGAGACATTTAAATAGACATTTCTCGCGATTTAATTATCCAAACGTAATGAAACTTGGTACAGAAAATGTTTATATACATTGTAATGCACTGGAGTCTAATTTAGTTCAATTGCTTACATAACCTCAAAATGGCGGCTTTGCGAAATATTTCACTGACATTCTATATCTCCGATACTATTACAGATATCATCATGAAATTTTGTACGGCGATAAAGGGTACTGATACAAGTTTACCTATGTATATTTCATAAACCTGTAAAGTACAAAACGAACATGGCGACCAAGTGAATTTGAAATATTTTAATCGACTTTTCTCGTGATTTAACTCTCTGAGCGCAGTGAAATGTGGTACAGTAAATGATTTTGCAGATTGTAATGCACTGCCATCTATTTTAATTCAATTGTTTACATAACCTAGAGATGGCGGCTGTGCGAAATTTTAAAATTAAGTTTTTATTCTTGTGTCCTAATCATGCGATCGAAGTGAAAATTTGAATAATGAAGCTAGGCAATAATTGTCCTTGAAAGGTACATAACTCTATGGCCTATACATATAGCAATCCTAAATGGCAAGCTTACGAAATTTTTAGACGGTTCTCAATATCTATGAATCTTTTACAGAAACGAAACTGATTTTTTTTATGTTCATAGAGACTATGAACATATGTTCACCTATAGGACTTTGAGTAACCTGGTGAGCACAAATCCAACATGGCGGCGACGCGAAGTATACATATTTAAATGGAGGTTTCTCGCGAATTAACTATCCGAGTGCCGTGAAACGTTGCACGTTAAATGCTTATACAAATGTTGATCCACTGGCATCTAATTTTCTTCAATTGTTTGCATAATCACAAGATGGCTGCTGTGCGTACTTTTAAAATCTCGTTTTTACTTCTTGTGTTCTAATCATGCGATTGAAGTTTCAATACCACACTTACACAATAATCTTAATGTAATAGTACAAAAATAAAAATCCAACCTGGCAACCATCTGAAATATTTAGACGGTTCTCAATATCTACGAATCTGTTACAGCAATTAAACTGAAATTTTGTATGTTGATAGAGGCAATTAACATGAGCAGGATATATGAAAATAGGCTGTATAGTTCTTCACGGAACTATTAGTTTACCTTAATTTTTAATTTAAATTTTCAATTCAGCTCTACTTTTTATTTTTATTTTTGATATTCAATATTATTTTTTTAAAAATAATATTAAAAATCATGAATTCATTTATTGTTTTTAATTTTATAATCTTAATTTTATATTAATTTTTAGCGTGTTTTATTTTAATTTGTATATTTATGTTTTATTTTATTGTTTAATTTTAATATTTTTGACTATATTTACTAATTGAAATTTTATCCAGCACCATATAACTAGACATATAAAATATTTGCTTATCATAAGTGTTACATCTACAAGAAATATTGCTGTAATTGGGCTGAAAGTTTCAACTCTGATCATAGCAGGTGGTTAATACTGTATATAGTCCGTGTGCGGCGCTCCTCTCCTCATCCTAATAATCATCCTCGCAGTGCCCAGATCCTCTTCATGTCGAGCAACCGAATCTCATTCATCCATCCTTGTCGCGTCATTTCTTAGTCAAGATAATCGCTCACATATCGATATCCAATACGATTGCTCTCGACGAGCTCAGGTTCGAATGAAGTTATTACGCGGAGGATATTAAATTCCGACTGCTTGCGACGATGTGATCCAGTGACACAGTTTGGGACGCCTCAGTCGGTACTAACATGGTAAAGGTTGGCACCCATGGAGGACCTGCGTCCTCGAGCGAGGGGAATTAACCATAGCAAGTGAAAATATCACAACACGTCGTGCATTCGAACCTGCGCCACTTCGGACCCACATCTATTGTCCGGGTCAGTTCGCTGAGAAGGGGGATAAATGATTCTCTACCCACAGTGTAACATGTTCTAAAAGCAAACAGAAATGTCTCGCGAGATTAACCATGATACAATATTATTAGGGGATACAATAGAAGGCCTGCAAACCTTGAAGAACGAAATTACAGACACGAGTGCAATGTATGGACTAAATATTTATACTAGTAAAACTAAACTCATGATCATTAGCAAAGAAGATATCAGAGGAGAAAACCTGGGATAACTCACAAGAGATCCGTTGTACAATTGCCAAGGCCAAATATGCTTTCTTTACAATGGGGTCGTTTTTCAAGAGTCATAACTTCACCCTCACCACAAAAATAAGACTCCTCAAATGCTATATATACCCAGTGCTTCTGTAAGGCGTACAAACACGGACTTTGAGGGAAGGAACTATTTCAAAACTCCACGAAGGATTATAAAGAAACCATTGACTCATAATATTACCAACCAAGAAGTATTATAAAGGATAAATACAACCCAAGAAATAGTCAATATTGTTGAATGCCGTAAGCTTCAATATCTGAGTCACATAATGAGGAACACAGGCAGTTACGAACTACTGCAATGCATTTTGCAAGGAAAAAATAGAAGCAAAACGAGCCCAGGACGAAGAAGAGATTCCTGTCTTGCCAACCACAGAGTGTGGCTCGGAAAAACATCCTCCCAATTGTTCCGGATAGCGAGCAATAAAGTCACCATAGCCAGAATGATCGCCAACGTTCGAAGCGGACAGGCACCCTGAGAAGAAGAACCCTGTGGGGTGATCATTGACTCGACAGTCATAATATCCAGTCTATGAATGCGCCAAATGACATTAGCGTGCCGTTCTTCCATCTATCTTCAGTGTTGGAAGGTCAGTCAAGCACTGTGTGTTAGGATCTCATGCGAGGATCTTACTGCCGCACTTGTTCAATCTCAGTTTGGTTGGTAGGTTTGGTTCCTCAGTTTAGGGGCTGCGACAACGCGGTCATGTAGCCCCGTGTACTTTGGGTGTGTGTAGAATCTGTCTGATAACCGGTGTTAATTGTGATGGCGGTATTAGTGTGTGTTATCTGTTTTTAAATTTAAGTACAGACTGCAACTTAGAATTTTTCAGAGTTCCTACTTTTGCCGCCAAACGCCACCGTCAACGACTACTAGGCCTAGTTCAGAACTTAGCTACTAGACGCCACCGCAGTCGGCTCTTGGCAACGAACGTAGAAACCTAAGAGCGTTGTTTACATTCTTAACCTATCCAATTTAGCTTCACACAAGTGTAATTAGTGGAAGGTTCTTTAACATGCCATAAATCTATGACATGGGACCGCCGGCTTAACTTCCCCTCCGAAGGAAGGCATGCTGCGGGATTTGAACCCGCGACCTTGGGCATAGAAGCTCAGCATGCTACCAACTACGCCACCGGGATGACATGCGATGATAGCCTATGTGGCGGAAGATTTTTACGGCCGGATGCCCTTGCTGACGCCAACCTCATGTGAGGTGTTAATAAGAGATGAAATGAATGAAGATGAATGAAACTGGGCAAGGAGTTGGAAGGAAGTGGCCGAGGCCTGACAATAGGTACCATCCCAGCATTTGCCTGGAGTTGAAAATGGGAAACCATGGAAAACCGTTTCAAGGACGTCTCGAACCCACGTCTATCGAGTACACAGAGAGCTTGGCCTAGGGCTGTTGGTAATCTCAGTTTAAATCAGTGATAAGTAGACTTTTAACATTTTAACGTCTTTGGGAAATTGAAATGCACTTCGAACATTTGCATAATCAGCCAGTTGACAGGATTGCCATCCTAATAATAAAATCAATTTTGGGGTTAGTCATAGAATGAGCTTTTGAATGTTGTGGACTCTGTACCGAAATAAATCAGAAACGTCTATGGACATCAAAATTGACGGGTGAAAAGCTAAAGCAAGTAGGAGATTTCTGTTACTTAGGAAGTAAAATAACCATTGATGGACGAAGCACAGAGGATATAAAATGTAGGTTGAATCAGGCAAAGAAAGCATTTCAACAGAAAAGGAATCTGTTGACATCGAATATAGATTTAGGTATTAGGAAGCCATTTTTCAAGGCCTTTGTCTGGAGCGTGGCGCTCTGTGGAAGTGAAAATTGGACTATTGGTGCAGCAGAAAAGAGGAGAATTGAAGCGTTAGAAGTGTGGAGTTACAGGAGAATGATGATGATCAGATGGGTTACAAACGAAGAGGTATTAAACAATGGGAGAAGAGAGATGTTTTTGGCGACTGCTAATGAAGAGAAGAGATAGGTTGGTAGGACACATACTAAGATACCCTGGAATAGCAAACTTATAGTAGTTATGGAAGAAAGGGTCGAGGACAAGAACTGTAGAGGTAGACCAAGGTTAGAATAAGTTAAACAAACGAGACCGCTGAGCCACGCAGCCAGTAATATTTGTATTGCAGTCAATGGCCATAGCAGGGTATTCACCCAACTTTGTCTATCAGATGTCACTGTCACTGACACCCAGCAGCGAACGTTGGAACTTGATAGAGCGTTTCTAAGCAATTAACCTACAAATCTTTGGCTACACCCTACCGATTGTAGTGGTAGGTTCTTTGTCATGCCATAAATCTATGACGTGGGACCGCCGGCTTCACTTCCCCTCCGAAGGAAGGCATACTGAGGGATTTTAACGCCCTTAAAAATTTGACGACTTCGGTTTGATAGCTATGTGATATCTAGAGGTAAAACGATTAGTTCTGAACAGGGAGTCATGAAGAGCTGCATCAAACTAGTCAAAAGACTGACAACTCAGACACACACTTATCTAAGCATAAATTCATTCAATTTTTAAACAATCTAGATCAGTGGGTTCGGTGACGTAGCGTAAAAAATCCCTCAGTAGGCCTTCCTTCGGAGGGAAAGTAAAGCCAGCGTTCCCATGCCATAGATTTATGGCATGACAAAGAACCTTCCACTAACTACACGTGTGTGAAGCCAAACTTTGTAGGTTCCACCGGGCGCTGGTTGCGATGGCATCTAATAGCAGCGAAGTTCACAGCTAGGTGTCATGGACGGTAGCATTTGGTAGTGAAAGTAGGAACTACTTGAAATTATCGTCTTCAGTCCTTACTTGAATTAAAACAGATAACACACACTAATACAGTCATCACAATTAATTAACACCGGTTATCAGACAGATTCTACACACACCCAAAGTACTCGGGGCTACATGACCGTGTTGTCGCAGCCCCTAAACTGAGGAACCAACCAAAAACCATGTGAGGCCACGGTGGGTGAGTGGATAGCGTGTCGGTCTACTAACCTCAAGATTGCAGGTTCGCTCCTAGCCGTGGTAAGTGATTTTTTTGAAAGGCGGCAAAAATACGACACGCATGTCGTATCTGAGTCCCCCCAATGGTACATTTAGAGGCCCCTGTTAACCTTGTACATGCACCTAAAAGCAAGAACCCTTCAATGCGTAGTGTCTTAAATCAACGAAGCATGGATACATTTACTTTACAAATATCACAAGTAACACAAATGTGAATAATGCATGGGCTGTAAGAATGGGAATTGCTTCCTTACATCAAAGTTTGGTGCAACTCGAGAATGGTCTCTATGTTTGCGCAAGGAGCACTTGGTCGAGACTAATGAACTGCAGAGTACGTCAAGAGGAATGCAGGCCTGTAGTAGCTCACCATTGGTTACTGAGCTGAGTCTGCGTGTCCTTATTCGACCCTTCTTTGTCTTTGGTTAGTATCAATCAACTATTGGCTTATCTTTCTGCGAATGTTTGCCTTATTACAACGACGTGACTTGGCGTAGTCGTGCTCGTTAAATCGCGCACCGCGGCCGCGTGGGCAGATGCATGAAGTCCGGTGATCGTAGGTTCGAATATCAGCGCTGACAGTGGCTACCCTGAGTGTGGGTTTTCCCCACTCTCACCAGGAAATTGCATGTAGCGTATGGCGTTGAGTCTTCAGTGCTGGGAGTGTCCGAGGACATGTTCGGCTCGCCAGAGGCTGTAGCTGCTTCCAGCGCACACTCATGGGGTGAGCTACAAGTTCCGTTGAACTTCAAGTAGTTCTAAATTTTGCTACCAGATGTCACTGAATGTTGGAACTTTGATAGAGCGTTTCATCGAAATCTATAGCTTCACACAAGTTTAGTTAGTGGAAGGATCTTTGCATGCCATAAATCTATAACATTGGACCGCTGGCTATACTTCCCCTCCGAAGGAAGACATACTGAAGGATTTTAACACTCTTAAAAATCCGATGACTTCGGCCGGGTTTGAACCCGCAATCATGGGCATAGGAGCTCAGCATGCTACGGGGCTGACAACAACAACAACAACAACAACTAGCAAGGTCGTAATTGTGTTGTTGTTGTTTGATCTTCAGTCATTTGGTCAACTGGCCATAGAAAGAGATTCACCTTTTGCGTGGAGACCATTATCTTCTCCACGGGAAGATATAATTATTCATCGTTGTGTCGTTTTCCGCACTCTTCTTGTTTTTTGACCGGGCCTTAGATCTTTCTCAAGATCTTTCTCTCTTTGGCTTCCACTTGTTCTGCCAGTTCTTTCTTATTCATCGCAAGGCATTCTGATGAATATAGCAGTAGGCCTACAGCAGTGCCTGAGTTTGCTCTTGAAGTTATATTTGGTTAGATCGTAAGCCATTTCCATTTTGTTGATTAATATTATTAATAAGAGCCTCCGTGGCTTAGGCGGCAGCACGATGGCCTCTCACCACTGGGTCCGTGGTTCAAATCCGGTAACTCCAAGTGAGATTTGTGCTGGACAAAGCAGAGGCAGACATGTTTTTCTCCGGGTACTCCTGTTTTCCCTGTCACAAATTTCATTCCAGCAACACTCTCCATTATCATTTTATTTCATCTGTCATTCATTTAATCATTGCCCTTAGGGTAGTGCGACAGGTTTCGGCAGCCAGCACAGCTCATATCCTCGCCGCTAGATGGGGGCTTCATTCATTCCATTCCCTGACCCGGGTCGGTCGACTGGAAGCAGGCTGTGGATTTTCAATATTATTATTATTATTATTATGATTCGGGGACTGGAAAAGCAGGAGCGAAAAATTCTCCGGAAGATCTACGGAGCAATCAACAAATACGGCATTTGGATTAAGTTACCTAGTACAGAATTCTATCAAAAGACCAATACGGCAACAGACTAAATTAGAAAACGCGGAGCCAAATTTTACACTCACATCCACAGGATGGCCACCACCACCACCAGATTGCCAAAGAAACTAGGCCTACTTGGTATCATAACACAGAGTAAATGCGGTACAGAATGGCTTAAAGGCGTACAGAGAGACTTGCAAGTAATCAGTATAGACCGAACTGAGTGCCAGACGAAAATCACGAATGTTAAGTTTGATCCAAGATCATTACGACAATCTGGGACATATTGGACGGTTGAGAGGAAGAGGGAACATTCCTCGAGAATGAAGAGGTTTTGGGAGGAGCGGAGGAGGCACACCTCCAAATGATATCGTTATCCTGTAGGGGAATTTTCGCTTAAATAAATAATATTAATTATGATTATTAGAATATTATTATTATTTGGCTGTAGATGGTAAGTGACACTGAGGTAGAGCTATTGTTGAACGATTTTGTGTTGAGAGGTGTAGAAGGAGAGAATACGGCGGTACTAGGTCTCTTAATCCAAATACCGTTTCGGTTGATTGCTCCATAGATCTTCCGGAGAATTTTTCGCTCCTGCTTTTTCAGTCCCCGAATCTTAATAATAATATTAATAATATTGAAAATCCACAGCCTGCTTCCAGTCGACCGACCCGGGTCAGGGAATGGAGTGAATCAAGCCCCCATCTTTCTTCCTTTCATGATCGTCACACGCGATCTGGATCTATAATTGCAATTCCTCTACACCATTCATCTGCCTTCAGTAACTCTTTCCTCATGTCGGGAACTAGAATTTGGAATAACTGTCCTCGTGATGTTAGAAATTGTACATCGCTAACAACTTTCAAACTTGCATGTAAAGATTTCTTTTTGAATTCGTAGGCCAACTAGAACAATTTGTGTATGAATGACCATAGTATAATTTTGTTTAAAATGTATGTCATTTAAATTGTATAGGTTAGTTAATATCACGCAGTCGCCAATTTAATATAATTTAATTGTAGTATTTCAGTTTGGTAGGTTAAGTATATCATATTTGAGTATTCACGTAAGTTGCACTCTGCCTGGTTAAGTGTAAGAGAGGGCCTAGAGCCCTAACTTCGCCACAATAAAGGCACCAATAAATACATAAATAAATAAATTACCTGTGGTTCGGATTCCACGTAAAAAGCAGGTCCCGTGGCTTATGATTACATGATTAACGGTCACGTAAAAGTAAAGGCTTCCTTCCTTTGCTTTAACAACAAAAAGGCAAAGCATTATAAAGCCCCAGTGGAGCAGAGCTAATTGTTATCTCATATTGGACGGCTTCGGTGGCGTAGTTGGTAGCATGCTGATCTTCTAACTCCAAGGTCATGGGTTCATACCCGGCTTAAGTCGTCGGATTTTTTTAAGAGCGTTAAAATCCCTCAGTATGCCTTCCTTCGGAGGGGAAGTAAAGTCCCATGTCATAGACATGTAGATGAACCTTCCATTAATTACACTTGTGTGAAGCTAAATTATAGGTTAGATTTGACTAACGCTCTTAAGTTCCAACGTTCGTCGCCAGGAGACAACTGCGGTGGCATCTAGTAACCAAGTTCACACCTAGTTGTTGACGGTAGCATTTGGTAGCAAACGTAGGAACTACTTTAAAATATCGTCTGCAGCCCTTACGTGAATTAAAAACAGTTAACACACACTAATACAGTCATCACAATTAACACCGGTTATCAGACAGATTCCACACACCCAAAGTACACGGGGATACATGACCGCATTGTCGCAGCCGCTAAACTGAGGAACCAACAAACCAACCGACCATCATTGTGACAAGCGGAATAGTTATAGGATTAATGACGTGATGATACTCTGTTTCTGTATTTACCATTTAATGTTCTGAGAGTGAAGTATTCCCCCTGTTTCCTCACGTCCATGGAGTAGGATATGCTAATAGTTCCTCCACAACTCGCGCCATTAATCCACGTCGCAGCTAAGACCTGGAAATGACAATTCGTACCGTGAAGCATTTTATTGATTTACATAACTCTGAATTGTTAACATTTCTGTTGCTACATGATAAAGATTGATGGAGCTGTAGGAGGCAAGTGGATGGATAAACATCATTAGAATTCATAACTTTCTTCTGCATGCCATTACATGACGTCTCTGGCACCTCGGTAGCGTTAAAGGAGATGGACTCTAACGCGCTGAGAGCACACGTGAGCCTATCCCTAGCCAGATGTCTCGGCACTGACACGATTTTGAGGGATTGGAACATTTTCGACATCAGCCGAGTCTGTTAACCTGTGTTTCTGCTGTTACCGTGCTGGAGACTGTGATAGGTTCCCCGGGACTTGAAATAAGGAACTATCCCAGCCTGGAGGGAGTGTGGCTGCATGCTGGAAAACCACACTCAAGATGAACTCAGTCAGGACCAGTGGCGGCCGGTAATGAGGTGGCAGTGTTGCACAGTGACCAGATTAATTCAAGAAAAACAATTAACACCGTAATAATATTTTTAATAATAAATGCTGTACGTTTCCGTTTATATGGATAGGAATTCATATTTTTTTCTTTAATAATTCAGTAAATCTTATAACAAGTTACTGTGAACTGTCTGAGAAAGCGAAACGTGCCAATTATCTAGGAGCGCTCGTCCATTTGGTCGTTGTGAAGGGTATGGCAGAGTAAGTCCTATCCCAACAGCTAGCTCGGCTGGTCGTTGCCCACTGATTGCAACAAGGGAGCCGAGGCACGGACGGAGACATCCGAGATGCTGCGTCAACTGCTGATACCATCTCTTGCGGTTCTTTGTTGCCCTCTTATATAACTTACGTTGGTTTGTTCTTGTGAAGGTTGTCATGTGGACTAACTTATCCATTTAATCCGATGACAATGTGATGTCCTCTCAACATCCATTTTACTGCAGAAAACATCCGATCTGCTCGATAATTGTGAGCGATTCAAATGTCACAGCTGCTGGCTGAAGGAACGGTTGCGCTCCTGTGACAAGGGCTGTAGAGTTCACCCTCTACAGTCGTAGCAAAAATGTTCACGCTTCCCCTCAATAGAGGGCAGCAGGCAGCAGTGCATGTGTTTCACTTCTACCTCGCATAACTAGGGACCAGTTTTTTGAAAATATGCGCATATGCAAATGCACATTTTGATGGAATATTGGATTTTTTGTGCATATTGTGAAAATAACAGCATATTTTAGCAAATACAGTTGAAATTAAGTACCGGTATAATTTAAAACATCATGAACACAAATGGTTTCAAATGTGTGTTGGACATCCCTTGTGCTCGTACTTAACGCAATGCTGCCTGGCTATTTGAAGAAGGGACTGGAGTGGGGCGTTCCTTTTACCATCTCGAAGCCCGGGGTTAGTTTAGTGAGGAGTTTCTATGTGTTACTCTATTCTTAGTCCGCATATCCTTAACTCAAAATGCCTAAAGAGAAGAGCAGCAGAAAGTGGGTATCACGTAATAGTGATTATTCAACTGATGGCTTGGGACCGGACATTCATGCACTGAAAACGTTTAAAATAGATGTAATTTGTCTCCTGAAAACATTGAAAGGCTTGCAATTATCTATTGTGATGCTTCTTCTGCAGTGAATGGTACAAGTATAAAGCGAGTGCATATTTTTCAATTTTAATGCATATTTTCTACATTTTTAAGGCATAATTGCATGCATATTTTAATAGTTTTCATTGCATAAATGTCCGGTTGCTAGGCATAACTACTGCACCAAACACGGCATTGCTACAGTATTACCCAAACTCACTTTGTGGTAGCCTTATTAGCTGTCACCTCAGAGGTCGGGGCTCTGAGGTCCGAGGGCCGGAGCGGGGTACATTGAACCCTCTAAGGCAGAATTGGGTAGATGTGGGTTTGACTCCCACCTCAGCCATTCTCAGCTTGCACACCTCTAATCCAGGCAAATGTTGGGGTGGTACCTACCTTAAGGACAAGGTTTCCTGCTCAACATACACGGCCTAAATAACCAATACACACAGTAATACGAGGAGCTTGTAGTTTAACGTGACCACTAATCACGAGATCATGAGCCACGGGACCTCCTTTTTACGTGGAATCCGAACCACAGGACATGGCATTTCACTTCGAAAATCTCACATGCAATGACCGGGAATCGAATCCGGACCGCCTTGGAGGACAAAGTAATACAGCCATAAGAATGACACAGGTTAACAGACATACGGGGCTATATGATCACGACTGGGCCAACTCTCTCCATGACTGTTGGTTATAGGGCAAAACAATTTTTTATGTGTTTTTACATTTTAATTCATTTTAATTATTATAATTATTAATAATATTATCTTTTGTTCCTCTAAGTTTAAGTTTATGTATTTATTTTTACGTAATTTTAAATTTATGTTCTTATAGATGTAATTTTGTTATTTTTATTGAATTAATTAACTAATTTTGAATTTTATTTTTACACTTTATTTTCATTTTTTTTAAATGTTATCCAACACATTACGTCAAATAGATAAGTATATAATATTTGATTTTTAGAAAAATCTCCGAAATTTGGCTGAAAGATTCTACTATCAGCATCTTTGAAAGCATAAACTGTCCTTATGGCAGGTGGTAAATATAGACACCACTGTCCCATAAAGGGTTAAAGAGGCGGAAGAGCGAGGTCATCAGCCCCTAGCCTCCATACTGTCCCGCTATGCAGTGCAAATTCTCTTCCCGTTTGTTTGCATCTGTCCTCGATAAAACACCCTCTTTTGTACACAGCTTCTCAACTCTTTGAGAGCCACCTCTGCCCACTCGGCGTTACCTATCATTAAAACTTTTCCTTCCGTGGAGCCCGGACGAGAAAGTCAGGGTGAGAATATTCACCAGATCACGTTTTGTGGTTAGAAAACCAAATAAACATCTCACACATATGAGAGTTCCGGATTCTGTGCTAGACGGTACTTCACACGGAACGGCGTGCATCACCCACTCCTCCTCACACCAGCAGTACAATAGCACTAGTTATTAATTATTATTATGGTGTTTGATGCCATTCTCAGTGTTGCCTTAGTAATCGAAATTTAATGTTTTTCAGTCGGTCTACACGATTGTAGCGAATTGTAATGGGCGATTGCCTAAAAAGAAACCAAAGAAACCCATGAGTGTAATGAATACACTTGCCGGCCTCGTGGTGTTGGGGGTAGCGCGCCTTCCTCTCACTTGGAGGCCCAGGGTTCGATTCCCGGCTCCATCAGGGATTTTAAAACTGACGTGAGGGTTGGAACGGGGTGCACTCAGCCTCGTGAGGACAATTGAGTAGCTGTCTGACAGTGAGGCAGCGCCCCGATCTCGAAAACGAAGATTAACGGCCGTGGGGACCCAATGCGCTCATCACGTGTCACCCCAATATCTGCAGGCCAAATGGCTGGACAGCGGTCGCTTGGTCGGCCTAGGCCCTCATGGGCTTTAGTGCCCGGGGTTAATATTTATTTATTATTTATAATAAATACACTTGGATGACCAGTTTCGATCGGCAAGCAACCATCATCAGATCCATTACTCTATTCTAGAAGTATTTGGGTGATGGTATTTACAATTTATACACTTATGTAGAAGAATTGAAGCGTTTAAAATGTGGTGTTACAGGAGAAAGATGAAGAACAGATAGGTAGATTCGGTTAAAAACGAAGATGTATTACGATTCCAAGAGGAGAGATATTTCTTGCGACTGCTAATGAAGAGAAGAGATAGGTTGGTAGGACACTTACTAAGACACTCAGGAATAACAAGCTTAGTTATGGAAGTAAGGGTCGAGGGCAAGAACTGTAGGGGTAGACCAAGGTTACAGTAGAACATGTTTAACAGATTGTCTCGGATGTAGGGTGTGGTAGCTATGCGGAGATAAATCGATTAGCTCAGGACTGGGAGGTCTGGTGAGCTGCATCAAACCAGTCAAAAGACTGAAGACTCAAACAACAACAACAACAACAACATTTAGTTGCAGTAGTGATTAATAATATGGAACAATTAGTGGAGATTTGTTAATTACATGATATATTTTGTTAAGAAACTTAGAATGGTGATTGACCTCCAAAGTTGCTTGCTTAGTGTGATTATGTGATTGTTGTTAAATGGTCAGGTTAGAGTGGATTGTGCACTTAGCTGTTTGAGTGGGTGCGGTCTGGTTGAGAGCGGCTACTCTCGTCTCTCTCTGCACTGAACAGTTGTAAATTATGTGTCGTTTATGAAATCAGTTCGACTGTACTCACATCAGCCCTCGGGAAATATTCAAAAAATACCTTAAACAGATTTGTAGGATTCAATTGTTTCAGGGACTCTGAGTGAACACAAACCTTTGTGTTTTAATCTGTTTGCCGCAGGCTAATGCTGTGATTGATGCGTCACATTGATGCAATAATCCTGACCTTTGTTCCAGGCACCAAACAGTGATTAATGTGCGCTTTGTATTTTTGTGTTCCAGGTAAGTTGCTGTTGGCTGCACTGTACTGGACTCCCTGGCAAGGAACATAGCAGGTTGTATAGCCATATCTATTCCACTAATGCTATTCAGACTGTCAACACGTTAACGGGAGCCCAGTTATATTGACTGGACGATGTGAATTAGTAGGCTACTGGCTCTTCGGGCTGGGAACTTAATGAAGCAAACTACTTGGGAATTAACATTTTTGGATAAAAATATATAATAAACTTAACATCAATTTAGTGAACTACATACGATAAAGGATGTGGTCTAACGCTTGGTGTGCATGACTGGACAGTCCAACCGGAAGTAGATATTTGACCAATATATGGGTCGACACTAGCGCTCGTAGTGATAGATTTAGAGAAGTTCATACAAGAAAGGATGTGGTCTAACGCTTGGTGTGCATGACTTGTCAGTCCAACCGGAGTAGATATTTGACCAATATATGGGTCGACATCAGCGCTCGGACTTGGACTTGGACTGTTGGCGCAGCAGGAAAGAGGAGAATTGAAGCGTTTGAAATGAGGTGTTACAGGAGAATGATGAAGATCAGATGCGTAGACAGAGTAACAAATGAAGAGAGAGTAAGACTAGTGGGAGAGGAGAGATGCTTCTAGCGACTGCTAGTGAAGAGTAGAGATAGGTTGGTAGGACACATATTAATACACTCATGAATAGCAAACGTACTTATGAAAGGAAGGGCCGAGGACAAGAACTGTAGGGGCAGACCAAGGTTAGATAATGTCAAAAACATTGCCTCGCATGTAAGGTGTGGTTATTTTATTTATTTATCGTATGGCTTTTAGTAGCCTCCGTGGCTTAGGCGGCAGCACGCCGGCCTCTCACCGCTGGGTCCGTGGTTCAAATCCTGGTCACTCCATGTGAGATCTGTGCTGGACAAAACGGAGGCAGACAGGTTTTTCTCCGGGTACTCCGGTTTTCCCTGTCATAATTTCATTCCAGCAACACTCTCCACTATCATTTCATTTCATCTGTCATTCATTTAATCATTGCCCCACAGGAGTGCATCAGGCCTCGGCGGCCGGCACAGTTCATATCCTCGCCGCTAGATGGGGGCTTCATTCATTCCATTCCTGACCCGGTCGAAGACTGGAAGCAGGCTGTGGATTTTTCATGGCTTTTAGTGCCGGGAGTGCTCGACGACATGTTCGGCTCGCCAGAGACTGTAGCTCCTTCAACCGAACACCCGCAGGGTGAGCTACAAGTTCTCTTCAATTTCAAGAAGTTACAACTTTCACTACAAGATGTCACTGACACCTAGTGGTGAAGGTTGGAACATTGATAGAGCGTTCCAACGAAATCTAAGCTAGAAATTTAGCTTCACACAAGTTTAGTCTGTAGAAGGATCTTTTACAAGCCATAAATCTGTGACATGGGACCGCCGGCTTTATTTCCCCTCCGAAGGAAGGCATACTAAAGGATTTTAACGCTCTTAAAAAATCTGACGACTTCGGCCGGGTATGAACCCGCTATCTTGGGCACCGCTACCGAAGCCGCTAGATGAAACGATTAGGTCGGAACAGGGTGGCGTGGAGCGCTGCATCAAACCAGTGAAGAGACTGAAGACTCAAACACACACATAAACACCTGCGGTATATCTCACAATATTGGAGATGAATGCCAGATAACAGCCGGAATGAAGTGGGAGAGGTACAGTAATGATGTATTCATATCGTCAAAGATACCACACTAGATACACATGTGCAAGGCGGTACGGCACAGCCAGGGGCACGCCAAAGAGACCGCTCTCAAAGGGAGTGGCAATTAGTCAAGATACACAGAGACGGTGCGGCGCTAATGGGTTATGCTGTAGAGCAATCAGCTGATTATATCCTTCTTTAGATCACTGCTATGTTGGGACATGTCCCACATTCCGTGCTTTCTCAATCAACCACTGTTTATTTGCACTCTTTCTTATTTTCTTCATGTGTCGATCAGATATTTACTTATACCCAAGCTAAGGGATATTTCATCATCATCATCATCATTTTGTACATTTTCCAGCCCCAGGCTGGGTCCGTTTGGAACATAAGCCTTGCCACTTAGTCCTTTATTCCCACCACCTCTCCGCTGTCACTCTGGTCCAGTCCTCGCCTCTCTTCTTGACACATTCCTCCTCTCCTTTCAGCCATCTATGGTCTTCCCCCTGGTCGTTTCTTCTGCATTTGCATCTCGTGTATCCTCTTGGGAATCTTCTTCTCTTCCATTCTCTTTAAGTGTACACACTACCTCAGTCTTGATGTCTCAATCATACCTTGCAAGGGCTCTTCTTTTACTATTTCCCTGACCTTTTCATTCCTCATCCTGTCTCTTTTTGTTACTCCGATCCTACTTCGTAGGAACTTCATTTCAAATGCCTGTATTCTGCTTATGTCTCTTTTCTTCATTGTCCACGTTTCTGAAGCATAGGTCAGTATCGGGATATAGTAGCTTCTGTATAACACTTCCTTGCTTTTTTTTGTGGGACATCTTTATTCCACACTACGCTCCTAATGCTTCTCAGAAATGCTTCTGCCTGTCTGCTACGTTCCGTAATCTCTTTGTCATTTCTCCCATTTTCCTCCACTATACTTATGTTTACTATACTTATATTTATCTGACGTAATTGCCATTTTGAAATAGTGGACGTACTGAGGCGTATTACCTTGATGGGCCATCACTAGAATCTCCCACATGGGAGCTAAACATATCAGAATGTCACTGTAGTTATAAGGATTATTGCTTAAGTGTAGCACAGCAATAGCAGCTACACTTCCATAGATTGGTCAGACAGGTAGGAGAATCACAGTAAGGCTCAATGAACATCATAGGCATTTACGTCTTTGCCAACCAGAGAAGTCTACTATGGCTAAACATGCCATACAGAATGACCATCTGTATGGAGAAACATTCCACAACTCGTATGATTCAGGAGGCGATAGAAATTTGTAAACAACCAAAGAACTTTAATACAGGTGATGATTATCCCTTAAGTAGATCATGGCTGCCCTCTAGAGTTTCATTACACTCTTCCTCTTGGTCTCAGGAAGGTCAAGGAATAACTATTTGTTTCGTCATGGCTTCCTATCTTATACCGATTATCTATGGAGGCCACATGCCATTGTTTACTCATTCCTTCTTTCATTACAGACTTTGAAAAAGGGACAAGGAGTTGTCTCGAAACGTCGGTATTTAACATTTCCACTCGTCCTGATAGCCCCTAAGTTACACTTCCTTGTTTACTGTATGCCTGTATATTGCAAAATTTCCTTTAACATCATCACTTTTCCTTGTCTCCATCCTTCCAATTACAAGGGGGTGTGGGCGAGTTCCATCTAGGAATATGTAAGCACTGCCCTCATGATCCCCGTGGGCGACATCTTGACCATTATGAGAAAAGCAATCCCCGAGAGACCTCGCGCGTCCGCCTTGCTTGCTTACAATATAAAATTCCAGCTGTGGATTCAATCCTATAAATAGCGAGACGAGGCGGGGAAGCTGCAAGGGATTACCGGAGAATTCAATATAGTTCCATTGTTATCAATATCCTCAGGTCATATATATGCAAATTACGTGACATTCAAAGTACTCTGATGTTTTCTTATAAACACAGACGCCACAGCTCTCGCACGCATCACACCAACATATGGTGAATGCAAGTTGTTTTAATAGCGAGGTCATCTGCTCCTATGGCAAATGCAGCTACGAGTAATTCAGTCTACGAGGGGCGTGGTTAAAATACTCGTAAATACCGTTTCCGGATGTTTCCGGTGCAGAGCACAGGTTGTGGTATGGGGAATGCGCAATTGCTTTCAACTCACGTTGATGCCTTGAAGACATTCGCATCGTGTGATCATCATTTAAGCGAATGTTTCAAGCATCAGTCCGCAGTCTGTGAGATCTTGAATGATCGTCACATTGAACCAGTTGACAGTCATCATCAAGAGACTCAAGTGTTTGCTGAGAGTTCGTAGAATGTCAGTTGAAATTCATTCATTCGTTTGCGGCAAATTGTACAATTACAGAAAAATGCCTACAATAATAGTTCACACAAGAGCCTCCGTGGCTTAGGCGGCAGCACGCCGGCCTCTCAATGCTGGGTCCGTGGTTCAAATCCCGGTCACTCCATGTGAGATCTGTGCTGGACAAAACGGAGGCAGACAGGTTTTTCTCCAGGTACTCCGGTTTTCCCTGTCACAATTTCATTCCAGCAACACTCTCCACTATCATTTCATTTCATCTGTCATTCATTTAATCATTGCCCCAGAGGAGTGCATCAGGCCTCGGCAGCCGGCACAGTGCATATCCTCGCCGCTAGATGGGGGCTTCATGCATTCCATTCCTGACCCGGTTGGAGATTGGAAGCAGGCGGTGGGTTTTCATTTTCAATATCACACACACATAATGTGCTGGGTAGCACGGCTGCCTCTCACCCGGAGGCCATGTGTTCGATTCCCGGATCCATCACGGATTTTAAAAACTGACGTGAGAGTTGGAACGGGGTGTACTCAGCCTCGTGAGGACAATTGAGTAGCTTACTGACAGTCAGGCAGCACCCCGGTCACGGAGACCAAGGTTAACGGCCGAAGGGACCTGATGCACTGACCACGTGTCAGCCCAATATCTTCAGTCCAAATTGCTGGGCAGCGGTCGCTTGGTAGGCCTAGGCCCCTCGTGGGCTGTGGAGCCAGGGGTTATGTTATGTTAATGATAAATGAGAATTGGTACATAAACAGAGCTTCCTAGCGCACGAGACCCCTTAACTGCTTGTCCGCTATTATTAATGCCAGCGTGTTATTGTTTACAACTGGGAGACACCTTGACCTGCTGAGGACTGGGTCACAATTACTGCACTTTCTACTAAAGTGGAGAACAGTTCAGAGTAAGACTCGTTGATATCCAGGAAGCTCCTATTTTCCATGAATGTGAGTGTTTAAATAATGGAGGCCAAGATCGATTCAAGTTGCTACTAGTGGCCCAATTAGGGCGCTACGACAGGTGTCACAGAGCACGTCACGTGAGCTTTAAAGAATATCATCATGTTGGAAGCCATTTTTAGCCTATTTCCATTAATAAAAAAGTGCGTGTGTGTGTCCTTAATAAAATCTATACGGCCAAAGCGATTTCAATAAAACTTGGTAAGTACATAGGCTACTACTACCTCGTCCAACCTCAAATTATGATACGTTTCGCCAATTAGACATGGCGACCACGTGAAATATTTAACTGGCATTCTCTATCTCCACAACGGTAACAGATATCACCCTGAAATGTTGTGCAGTGATTTATTTATTTATCGTATGGCTTTTATTGCCGGGAGACTCCGAGGAAATTTTCGGATCGCCAGAGCTTGTAGCTGCTTCAATGCAGACACCCATGAGGTGAGCTACAAATACCGTCCAATTGCAAGTAGTTCCAACTTTCGCTACCAGATGTCAGTTGTGAACGAGGGAACGTTGACAGCGCGTTTCAACGAAATATAACCTTACAATTTAGCTTCACACAAGTTTAGTTTGTGGAAAGATCCTTTACATGCCATAAATCTATGACATGGGACCGCCGGCTTTACTTCTCCTCTGAAGGGAGGCATACTGAGGGATTTTAACGCTCTTAAAAATCCCGACGACTTCATCCGGGTTTGAACCCGCGATCTTGGCACAGCAGTTCAGCCACCGAAGCCACTTATACAGTGCTAAATGGTACAACTATAAGTTCACCCCGATCATCTTTCAAAAACTTGTTAAGTTAAGTACAAAAGGAACATGGCGGCCAAGCAAAGTTGAAACATTTTAATAAATGTTTCACGCGATTTAACCATTCGGGAGCAGTTCAACTTGGTACTGTAAATGTATATACACATTTCAATGCACTGGCATCTAATTTAATTCAATTGTTTACATAACATCAAGATGGTGGCCGTGCGACATTTGAAAATTATGTTTTTATTTCTTGTGTCCTAATCATGCGCTCGAAATGAACGTTTAAATAATAATAATAATAATAATAATAATAATAATAATAATAATAATAATAATAATAATAATAATAATAATATCGTATGGCCTCGGGTGCCTGGTGCAAGCTTTATTAATTGACACCCAGAGGGTAACTTCCATGTCGAATTTCGTCGTTCCTTTGAACGCTATGAAAGTCAAGGAGGTTAGATATCTAAACTCCTTGACACTACAGCGCTTTCAAGTAGAGAATGGAGGAACTTTGTGTTGGCGGAAAATCCCGAGATTAATTTTGCCATTGAACACGGCCTACTGAATTCAAATGGGTTCTTTAACGTGCCAACAACGTATGACATGAGTATCGTGATTTTTGTCGCCTTCAAAAATCACTTACCACGGCCAGGGGCGAACCTGCAATCATGGGGTTGGTAGTCCGACACTATAACCACTCACTCACCGTGAATCTATGCAACAATCCTCATCCAATGGTAGATAACTCTGTGGCCTACGTATAATGTATAACAGTCCAACATGGCGACCATCCGAAATATTTACACGGTTTTCAATATCTACGAATCTATTAAATCAATGAAACTGATATTTTGTATGTTAATAGGGGCAATTAACATAAGTTCACACATTGGACTTTCAATAACCTGGTGAGCACAATACGAACATGGCGGCCAAGCTAAGTTAAAACACTTAAATGGAATTTACTCACGATTTAACCATCCGACCACAGTTAAATTTGGTACGGAAAATGTTCTTACAAAATTTACATCTAATTGAATTTAATTGTCATCATAACCCCAAGATGGTGGCTGTGTGAAATTTTAAATCTGAGTTTTTATTTCTTGTGTCCCAATCATGCAATTGAAGTGAGTGTTTGAATATTGAATGTACGCAATAATCTTCATCTAATGGTAAATAATTCTATGGCCTACATACATAACAATTATTTTCCTTTTCATAAGCGGGAGAACTTTTAACAGAGAAAACCAATATGATCTATGAACATAGTCTATCCAGTTCTTCACGGAACTACTTGTTCGAAATGCTTTCGATCTTCAAACTATAAATACAGGGTGATTTACTAAATATTTTCATTTCTCGGTCGCTTCAATTGTGATGAATAGGTCTAGGATATTAATGCCCTACAGGACAATGAATCATGCACTTAAAAATTCAGCTATGACCTAAAAATCTCCAAACAATTAAAAAAAAGCAAAAATTTCACTCTGATGCCTGGTATACGGATACCTATTCAAAATCACGTAGAATAAAATAGTTCAGTTTAGTAAGGATAAAGATAGAGCTTATTTAACGAAGTTATCGAAAGTTAAGAACTAAGCAAAGGAAATTACTTGTTAAGAAATCAAATTTTGAAACCGAAAATATCCCTCTTTTAAAGATGAAACCGGCCGTGGTAGCTACGCGTGCTGAGGCACAAGGCCATGGGTCCAGGTTGCTCCAGACTCGGTAGACAAATGGATTTCAACCTTGGTTGGTTGGTTAATTAGTTTAGGGGCTGCGACAACGCGGTCATGTAGCCCCCTGTACTTTGGGTGTGTGTATAATCTGTCTGATAACCGGTGTTAATTGTGATGACTGTATTAGTGTGTGTTATCTGTTTTTAATTCAAGTAAGGACTGCAGACGACAATTTCAAGTAGTTTCGACTTTCGCTACCAAATTCTACCGTCCACGACACCTAGCTGTGAAATTGGCTACTACTTGATGCCATCGCAACCAGCGCCTACTGACGAAATTTGGAACTTAAGAGTATTAATCAAACCTAATCTACAAATTTTGGCTTCACACAAGTATAGTTAGTGGAAGGTTCTTTTACAAGCCATAAATCTATGACATGGGACCGACGGCTTTACTTCCCCTCCGAAGGAAGGCATCCTGAGGAAGTTTTAACGCTCTTAAAATCCCAGGATTTCGGCCAGGTTTGAACCCGCAACCTTGGGCATTGAATGCTACCAACTACGCCACTGAAGCCGCCGGTTCGAACCTTACTGTTGGCCGTCCTAGAAATGGTTTTCCACTCAAACCCCAGGACCAAACTTTCTAATAGACCACGACCCCGTCCTTTCAAATCCTCGCCTAGTTCCATTCATCCCCTCTTGCAAGCTTGGCGTCAGGAAGGGCATCCGGCTTTAAGAACCATCCGACACATATAAATTAATCACA
The DNA here is from genome assembly GCA_946902985.2 of Meconema thalassinum. Taxonomy (NCBI): domain Eukaryota; kingdom Metazoa; phylum Arthropoda; class Insecta; order Orthoptera; family Tettigoniidae; genus Meconema; species Meconema thalassinum. Next base: position 24,834,593 of record OY714911.1, read on the forward strand.
TCCCATCCCCAATCCCGTAGAAACAGGAATAATGAGGAGTGTATATGAATACACTTGAAAATTTAAAGGAAGGCAAAGTACACCCAAGAAGTACTTGAAATGCAGAAAATGCAATAAACGCCAATAAGTAGCCTAGTGAAAATGCACAAAAATGCAATTAAAGCCCCTAAAAAAAATGCTTACTGTAGTTCAGCACCTCTTATATCAGGTGAATCAGCTGCCCCTAATAATATTGTTTTATGCAGCCCAACTAGCATGTCTATCAGGAATGTCGATATTGCTCTGCTTGCATCCCGTATGGGGCTAATGCACTGCAAGCATATGCTACTGAACACTATTACTTTCCCCTCGATGTGACTACAGACTAATACGAGGGGAACATAATAGTGTTCAGTATCGCTTACGGGATATGCTTGTATAGCATTAGTGATGATGACAATTGTTGTTTAAAGGGACCTAACATCTAGGTTATCGGCCGCTAATGGTTTGGGTGATAGTGAAAAATGATATGAGAATGAATATTATAACTAATACTAACTACAAACTTACATACTAGAAGAAGAAATGGTAAACAAATATCGGATGAGGCAAATAAAGGACAGGAGGAACAGAAATGCCCTCAACCCTCGAAGAATGAGGATTGAGGAATTTGGAAGGAACGAGAGCCATGAAAGGCAGATACGAAAGGGAAGGAGGAAAGGGCGCGCCCCAAAGCTAGATAAAAATGGGGATAAAATGGACCCAGCTCAGGAATCCCTCCGGGTCATCAACCCCCAAACTCACCAGCCATGAGCCCTTGAGTGTGTAGCACTATCCGGAGTGCAACAGAAGAAGTGGTGGGGGCAACACACACCCTGCCTCCTTGAGGGCCTTGTGCAGAAGACAGGAGATAGCTTGATAGGAAAAAGAAGGATGACCCCTCGCAGAAGGAGGGTATCAGGAAATCTGAGACAAGGGCCAATAAAGGCGGGAAACTGAAGGACTCCCTAGGCCTCGGATACCCTAGTACCATCGCAATCAAAATAGAACAAGAGTTGTCCAAGGGAGGTTGACAGGAAAGGAGACGGAGAGGAGCCCGGCACAAATAAGTGGAAGCAATGCCGGACTCAGCTGGGGTCCCGTGGTCACCAACACACGTCCCACTAGATGTGAGCTCCTGGGAGGGCATTGCATTACTGTCGACCAAAATATTACGTGCACTCGATCTATTTTACGTTAGTTCATGTAGGTTTGGAATTTTTAATTTATATTTTAATATTTTTTAACGCTGTTGAAACACGCTTAAAAACGTGCCCGTTTTTAAGCGTGTTTCAACCATGCGTCACATTTAAGTATTATTATCACACAAACCCGTCATCAGATCAAATCCAAATTTTAACTCAATATACATTGGAATGTTGTATAACTGGTTTATTAATTTCCAATTTTTGTGTGTCCAAGAAACGAAGTTGTTATCATTTTTGTAAGGTATCTTTTTCTCGGCTCGGGGTGGTTGGAAAATGCAATTCTTGGTCGCGTTGTAATCCTTATGCATCAAAAAGTATGCTGTATGATTGTGAAATACGTAAATTAATTCACTTATTTTATATCGGTTTGTATTTGTACGAGGAAATAAGACATGGTTCACCAGCTAGCCACTCCGGGTAAAGCTGTACAGCGTTGCCAGGATGGAACCCACACGCATCATGGCGCGCCTCGCTCCGAAGTGATGGGCACCATCTCAGCAACGCAGCATAACTTTCCGCGGAGCGGCTAGCTGGTGAACCATGTCTTATTTCCCCGTACAAATACAAACCGATATAAAATAAGTGAATTAATTTACGTATTTCACAGTCATACCGCATAACTTTTTGATGCATAAGGATTACAACGCGACCAAGAACTACATTTTCCAACCACCTCGAGCCAAGAAAAAGTTTCCTTACAAAAATGACAAAAACTTTGTTTCGTGGACACAAAAAATTTTGAAATTAATAAACCAGTTATACAACATATCAATGTACATTGTGTTAAAATATGGATTTGATCTGATGGCAGGGTTTTGAGAAAATAATTCTTAAATGTGACGCATGGTTGAAACACGCTTAAAAACGGGCACTTTTTGTGATCCAACTGCGATAAATAAATATTAAAATATAAATTAAAAATTCCAAACCTCCATGAACTAACGTAAAATAGAACGACAAAAATGATGATGTTATTGGATTTTATGTAGGTCTATTGGTTACTTCACAAACAACCTTCAAACTCGAGTGCACATAATAGTTTGGTCGACAGTAGTCCCATTCTGGATACAAGCAGAGAAATATCGACCTTCGTGACCTTCGGCGGCTGGAAGCAGGGGCGAAGGTACACTTCAGTGTTCAATTAGTTTTGTATGAAGTTGTTGTTGTTTTAAGGAGAGAAACAGCGAGGTCATCTGTTCCTTGTCTGAAGCTCTTCCATCTCGGCCCTCTAAGTAGCATGGAAATAAAGCATACTGTTGGACTCAACTAGTGCAGGTACATTCTTTGTCTCCAACTTCACTTGTAATCGCTCACTGTCCATCCAGCTCTGTGTCCTGTGGTCATACTTGGGGATTGTTTCAGTCTCCTTGTGGTGGAGTAGGACTATATTAGATGTAAGAGTACATTCTGAATACAGCAATGAAATCCTGCCGTCAAACAAATTGCTAGTCGATATCAATTTGTCGAGACTCTCTGAAGTGATCGATACATCAAACCTCGCAATAAATCTGAGCATTTCCTTTGCTTACTTCTGCCAAATAATAGAAACTGTGTGCTTTCACATTCATCCCCGCTTCCTTTGTTTCGCGTTATATATGTGTGTCAATATTCTACGACAGCGCAGAAACTCTTTCATATCAGAGTGGAGTGCATAGCAATGGCATTCCCTACCACTGTGCGTTATATAAGAAACATTCTGATAACATGGTATATTGGCCTTCACGGCCAGAGAATTTAAACTCAGCAACTTTTCTAGGTTTGTGCCGGGGTCTTGTGTGGGGTTTCGCGAAGGACACCAAGCTGGCTCATCAGTGGGTTCTTCATAATGAGGTTAAGGATGTTTGAGCTTTTAGTTCTCGCAGTAAAGAGGCGCAGGTGCGCTTCATAAGAATGGAGGTAGCGCACAGTTCGCTACTCCTGTAAGGGTCTGGGCGGGGACACCAAGAGCCCGCTGATGAGCCAGCTTTGTGTTCTAGGCAATACTCCACACAAGACACGGCACAAACCTAGAAGAATTGCTGAGTTTTAATTCACCGGCCGTGAAAGCGAATATACCATCTTTTTGGAAGCCTTCATCGGGAGGTTATGGCTGCTTGAGCTTTTAGTTCTCGCAATAAAGAGGCGCAGGTGCGCATTACAAAAAGGGAGGTAGGGTGCCGGTCGCTACTCCTGTGGGGGTCCAGGTGGGGTCACCAAGAGCCCACTGATGATCCAGCTTGGTGTCCTAGCCGAAACCCCACACAAGACACGGCACAAACCTAGAATAATTGCTGAGTTTTAACATTCTGATAGCTTTGTCGGTGCATTGTCCGAATCGGGCGGATCCAGTTCCCAGCAGAACAAGTCGAACGTTTGAAGGGTTCGCAGTCCGAGTCGTATTATGTGGGGCTACCAGTTGCTCATTTTAGGGGCTCATATGGCCCCGTGTATTTGGATGTGTGTGTGGAATTTGTGTGATAACCTGGCTGTACAATCTCTGTATTTGTAAATTGAAAGAAAGGATTAGGAAGGAGGCGGTCGTGGTCCTAAATTAGGAATCATCCCAGCATTTGCCAGGAGTAGAAAAGGGGAAACCACTTCAGGAATGACCGAGGTGGGATTTGAAACCGCCTCTTCTCAGTTCTACCTCACAAGGCAGAGTGAACTTTTCTTGGCAGAGCCGCTAATCGAACCAAGACCTCCGGGAGGCAGCCAAGAACGCTAGCCACTACACTACGAGTTTGTCTTGCCAAAGATCTCCCGTGTTACAAGATATTCCCTTTGGTGAAGAGATCATCCCAGGTAGTCAAAATTAATATTAATATTTATTATTAGAAATTAGAACGACTGTTGAGGTTGTCAGCGCCGGTAGCTCGCCTACCTCTCACCTGGAGGCCCTGGGTTCGATTCCCAACTCCGTCAGGAAATTTTGAAATTGACGTGTGGGCTGGAAATGGGTGCACTCAGCCTCGTGAGGACAATTGAGTAGCTGTCCGACAGTGAGGCAGCGTCCCAATCACGGAGACCAAGATTAACGGCCGAGGGTACCCGGCGCGCCTACCACGCGTCATCCCATAATCTGCAGGCCAATTGACTGGGCAGCGATCGTTTGGTAGACAGAGGCCCTTCATGGACTGTAGCGCCAGGGGTTTGGTTTTTATTTTGTTGAGGTTGTCAGGCCCTGTTAAACGTTATCAAACGTTTTTCCATCAAGTGTGGCTGATTAGTTTAGATTGGTTTGTCTAATGAGCATACACGCTATTAGAGGACAGCAGCCTAAGAGCCCATTATGGGAACCTCAAAGTCATTCATGAAGCAACGCAGCCTGCTCTTGATTGGTTTTCAAATTTAAATATTAACTTGTAAACCTGAACATTTAAAATTTTGCTTACTGCTGAATATGTGTCTTCTCATCAAATTTGATTTTAAAATGTATTGTTCTTGTAAATGCTAATTTATATGTTCAATGTGTTCCTTATTTTGTAATTATGTATCATGCCACACGCTAAATAAATAAATAAATAAATAAATAAATAAATAAACAAGTAGTTCCATGAAGAACTAAAGCCTATTTTCATATTGCACCCTTCAATAAAGCAGTGTTTTCTCAAGATTCATCTACGGGGTCGTGTTCAGTCCTGACTGCTTTTCACAGCAAAGTTCGCAAAAAACAATATGTTCTAATGAATAGAAAGGTCCATAACAGAGGCTATATTAGAAATAAAATGAATAACAAGTAGAATAAAAGATATTTAATGACTGAAAAATATGTGCATAATAAAAATAATAATAATAAACAGAAGTCCCCCCCCCCCCTGACTTTCACTCCCAAGAAATAGATATATTACTGAGCGGTAAGCACTCGCTCCACACAACAAAACAATGTGAATACAGCTTCACACAAAATGATTAATCATAACATGAAATTAAGCGGTAAGACTCGCTCCTCACAACATATGGATGCAAGTCCATTTTTTTCTGGTCAAGAAGTTATATAATGCGTGGTGTACTGCTTTTTAATAAAGAAATGAGTACTGATGCGAGTCCGTTTACAACTGAAACAGTCATCTTGCTCACGGAGTTGCATCTTTTAAATCACACTACGGCTATGGGACCCACCCTTAATTAACACACTATAATTACTACTGACACATGCAAGATCTAATAATACAAAAACATGAAGAACCTCCATGAGATTCTAGCCGGTGCTAAAGCACACAAAACGTAAAGAGCATGCCGAAAATAGGCCAAAAAGCTCGCATCACAAATTGGGAACACAGCCTCGCACATACTAATGCCACACGGGGTCATTGAACGCATAAAGTAAACACACAAGAAGTCAAGCAACAACAACAAAATACAAGCCTAACGCTGAAAATTATATTTACATTTTTATTGAACGCCAGACAAACAGATGTTTCGGGAGCTACCTTACAACTATGGACAACACCCATTTAATCAATCAAATACTCTTTATAACCGATCAGGTTTTGTGAATTTTAAACAACGTCTTAAATTGAAATACAGGACCCTGGCCTGCTACTAATGACAAACAGTTGTTATCTGATTTGAGCGCACCCCTCCCGTATGAGTCATCGCTGCCTCGTCTTTCTCTCAGTCCTTCAAGCTCGGTGCTATTTATACATGAGACCACACTGATCCCGTTATCCACCTGGAAACGCAGACATATCTCACTCATCCACTCGGATGGCAAGAAAACACAAATATATACCACGAGTTCAGCCTCGCGAGGTTATGAACTGGGCCGATATGCAGCAAGTCGGAATAATCTCAATGATATATCCCCGCGAACACATCTTAAAATCACAACACACCATAAAGCTTGGACTGACTCACTCATAAACATACCAACTGGGACGGCTCAAACAGATCAACCTATTTTGCGTCCATAGACACATTAAACAAAATAAACAACAACAACTCGGCCGCAAAGTGCCATCCCGTACAGATCTGCTAGAAAAGCAACTATCAAAATAATCCTGATCCGTCATAAAATTCTGCTCTCAAATAATCTTTACCCTCCAAATTCTATTTTTAATCTCATATTAATTCAGTTCCATTTTTGTTATAAGGCATACTTCTGAATTTAAATTGCTTGACCGCGATTTACGCAAGCGAATGCGAGCACGAGCTGCGCTTAGCCCCGTATAGTTGAACCGAACAAAATCACATTATTTACAAATTACAAAGCGCTCGGCTTGTCCCATACTTAATGTGTCAGTAATAAAGAACTAAGAATCTACATTACCAAACAAGCAAACAAGTACCTACAAAAATATGTCCCATAAAACCATAGCTGATTTAATAAATAAATAAATAAATTCATTTGTACTCATTCCTATAGAACAGCGTCAGGGAAACATCCGCAGCCATCACTCCTTTAAAATGCTTAGCTCGTCATCGACATCTTCTGGCAAATGTCCTGCTGGTTCCAAGATCCGCCCTCGTTCCTAGACGTCATCTCGTGCTGAATTAAAATAATGTTTGTCAGATACACACACGATATATTTCCTATTAAATTCACCGATCAAGTACTGAATTCCTTGACAGTCTATTGGTGAATTATTTCGATGAACTGGTCCTATCTGGTAGTACTGGGACTACAAATAAATCACTGATGTTACACTTATAACTTGACGAAAATGTTCCATGTTCACATATATGAAAAATATGAAGTTGTGCCTCGTGTCCTCAGTCACCTGAATAACGGCCTTGCTTCCTCAAAAGCTCAAATAAAATTCATCTCTCGCAGCTTCCTGGACCATTTATAAATGAAACTGGCTAGAGTAGGTATGGAAGGGGGTTTAAGGAAAAATATTCCATAATAATTATCAGACTAGCATGCAATCGGTATCATTGAGTTCGTAGCAATGTGGAGGTTACGATTATGCTGTAGCTAGCTCGAATCGATCGTGGAATTAATCCGTAGATAACTCTCGCGTTAATTTACCAGGGTGCGTTACCACGCCGAGTTGCCGCTTAAACAGGGCGTCTTGATATTATTGGTTCAGACTCTTGTAGATCTTTGCGCACTCTTACTTGTATTCCTGCCACATGGAGTGGTTAACATGAAGATTGACCAATTACATCGTAGCATTCAATTTTCTTCTTGGCGCCAACTCTCATAGTAACAAGCCATATTGTGCGTACCCAAGCCATCTTCGCGCTAAAAGTTGCACCTGTCCTATGTGTCATGAATATTATGCTACTTTTCTAAAATACCACAGGAGCTTAACCCATTGTGTTCTCTCTGCCACTGATTTCTCAATATTTCCCAACTCCGTCTGGCTCTCATATCTGCTGTCTGTAGAAATGTATCAAAAGATGATGAATAATTTTTTAGAATCCTTTATACAGCCTGTGGATAAAGGTTCACAATCCTCCTGCATGGAAAGAATCGAACATAGCATATAGTCGTTTTTTTAAATACACAAAACATCTGTAATCCATTTCTGCCAATCCTAGAGAAATCTCCCTCTCATAAGTCTAGTCTAGCCGCCACCGTCGTTGGAGTGTCGACACGCACTCGTGCTTACTTCCTGCTCCTTCATTCATTCAGACATTCCACGCTTGTCTGCTTGTCTGATCGCCTAAGGCTAGTATCTCTCCTGCCCAGTATCCTTATCTCTCTCGCTCGATCGCTCGCTCTGTCATCATCGTCAAAGCTCATTAGTGTTTGACAACAACAGGTTGCCCCCAACTTCCTTGTTCAACTGACGTGCTCATTGACCCCCGTATACTTGGATGTGCAAAAGTTCTTCCATATAATCAATTTGCAGCGTTATTTCTGCGTTCTCAAGGTTCGCTAGTAAAATACACTTTTAAATTCGATGCGTTGTAGACAGACATTGTACCTGTACTCAATTCTTTTACTCTGTATGCGTTGTTACCAAGATTACGCACAATACAGAAGGGTCCAATAAATTTGGGACTGAACTTGTTGAATACCTTCTTTTCTGGATCAGATGTCGCTGGTTTCCGTACTAACACAAACTCTTTTACTAATAGTTCTCTGTGATACCTCTTATTTCTGACACGAAGTAATTTGCGATCCGCCTAGTTTCTCATGTGGACTCTCGTTCAATCAATTCTCAACTCATGACCAACCATGGGATCTTGTGGGCATTTGATGATGTAGCTCCACGATCTTACTGGATATTCGTTCATGTGCAAGACCATGGGAATCATGCCTGTCGACTCATGTCTAGTTGTATTCATACAGATCTCTACGTCTTTGATCCTGTCTACCCACTTGTGATGTTCATTGGGAATGAATATTCTTAAGTATTTAGTAACGCATTTTATTGCGCGTTCGCTAGGATTAGCTTGAGGGTGGCGAACGCTACTAAACATGTGTTTTACATCCAAGCCCTCCATACCTTTCTTGAATTTGGCGCTCGTAAAATAGCTTCCATTGTCCGACAATATAAACTCTGGTTTTCCAAGGATTAGAATAACTCTATTTCGAATACGACTGAGTACTTGTTTCGATGTAGTTTTCTGAATGGGGCACAACACGACAAACTTAGAAAACACATCAATACACACTAGTAAGTGACGGCAACCTCGCCTACCTTTCGGGATCGGACCGAAACAATCCAGTGCCACAAGCTCGCAGGGTCTCTGAGGTAGCAATGGTCTAGGATACTGCCTCATTAAGTAATTATTCGGCTTCGTCCTCGGACAAGGATCGCAAGTCTTTATTACGTCACAGATGTTAGTCTTCATTCGCGGCCACGTAAACGTTTCTCCTATGGTCGCTTGTGCCTTGTCGATTCCCACATGTCCGAAACTTTCATGTATGTGCCAAGTAAGTCCTCTTTATAATGATGCAGGGACCATGATACGTAATTTGGTGTGTTCTTCATCTACCCATTTATGCAGTAAATTGTTGAGGTAGACATATCTTCCTTCTCTGGCTTTTGCTTCTCTGTACGCTGGGGTTCTTGCTGGTAATTCCTTCTTAAAATACTGGATCATTTGGTACATCCATGGGTCCGCTTCCTGCTCTCGTTGTATCTCCCGTAATTCCTCCAAGAATGCATGGTCCTTTGCTGTTAATTCAATATGCTGTACTATTGCTGTTTCTTCGGTATCAGGCTCGGGGTTCCTGCTTAATACTTCCGGAATTACATTCATTTTTCCTCGGCAGTGTTCAATTTCGATGTTAAATTTTTGTATGTAGATGGACCAACGTGTCACACGCTCGCTAGCCATAGATGTCTTGAACAAGAACGTTAGTGCTTTGTGGTCTGTTCTAATAATAATGGGGTAACCATACACAATCCGTTTCCATTGTTGCAAAGCATGAAGTATTGCCAACAATTCGAGTTCCGTGACCGTATAGTTGCGCTCGTGTTTACGCAATCTGCGGCTCACAAATGCTAAATAATCACAATGTTGAAGGTTAGCTGGATCTTCTTGGTATAACATCGCTCCTATACCAACCATGGAAGCATCCGCTTGGATAATAAATTTCCGTTGAAAGTCTGGGTAACATAATTTGATACAATTTTCCAGTAAGAAGTTTGTCTCTTGAAATGAATTCTCACACCTAGCGTTCAAAAGCCATTTGTTGTTCTTCTTCAGCATCTCCTGCAAAAGTGCTACGGTTTCAGTATATCCTGGTCAGTTTTCCTTAAAGAAACCCGTCACGCCAAGGAAAGCTCGGATATGTTTCACTCTCGTTGGTGTAGGGAAATTCTTTATTGCCTCTATCTTCGCAGGGTTTGGCCTCACTCCCTCCTGGTCAATGATGTGCCCTAAGTATAAAATCTCCTTCTTGAAGAAATGGGATTTCTTCAAGTTGACTTTAAAGTTTGCAGTTCTAAGGTTGTCCAAAAGCTTATCCAAATTTTCCATATGTGTCTCGATGTTATCTGAAGCCAAGAGTATATCGTCAATATATCGTACCGTCATTGCCTTCACTTGTTCAGTCAGGTTCCGATCCAAGGCTCGAATTAATGCGCATCCAGCTGTTTTAACGCCAAAGGGCATACGGACGAAGCAATATGTCTGATTATCGAACAAGAAGCCAGTAAGAAGCTGTGACTTCTCATCCAGTTCGATATGGTGAAACGAACTCGTCAGATCTACGGACGAATAGATACTCTTGTTCTTAAATCCTTTTAAGACGTCTCTGATGATTGGCGCTCTGTCATACTCGGGAAAAATAAGGCGCATGTTTAGATTTCTGGCGTCTAGACAAAGTCTAATGGATCCATTGGGTTTTGTGACTGACAAAATTGCATTTAAATAAGGTGTAGGAGTCATCTTAATCACTCCAGCTTGCAACATATCATCAATAATCCTTTTGACCTGCTCCCGATGTTTTTCTGGTATAGGGTATAATTTACTTCGAAATGGGGACCAATCCTCAACCTGCATAGAATATTGAAAATTTATTATCTTCCCTGGAACTGTGTCAAACACTGCCTTGTGTCTTCTTAAGATCTCCTCAAGTCTCTTCCAATGTTCAACCCCTAGTTGGATGTCACTGAGCCGCTCCTGTAATAGTTCTTCAAACTGATTATCGCTGTCGTCTCCTTCTGCTAGTAAAGCCCATATCTCCTGAGAGTCATTCCCTTCATTTAATTCCACAACAGCCACATCTATAAGGTCATCTTCCGCCTTTCGTACCTCCTCTTCTGTCTCCTCTGCTATTGCCCCCATTGCCCATGAATTCACGTCCTTCCCTGTAGTGATTTCATCCATGTGTAAGCCCACATCCTTCAGCTTATCAAACTCCTTAAAACTGACTGTATTATTGTGCAAATCTATGACTGCCAGGTAGTCACAAATGAAATTTGCACCCAGAATAATGTTAAAATTCATTTTAGCCATAATTATAAAAGTCTGTCCAAATATATGGTCTAATATATCCAATTCTAAAAATGCTTGACGTTTGCAAGTGACGGTGCGTTCGGGAATAACGCCCCTCACCTTGAGTTGCGGTACTGGAATCAGAGGAATATTCTGACTCCGTCCCAACTCTCGAACCAAAGTGTCCGATACAAGACTAATTTGTGAACCCGTGTCAACTAAGCATCTCACGTTAATTCCACCAATCCTGGCATAAATAATAGGTAGTTGTTTGATATCATCATTCCGTGGTTTTACAATCTCCTCCAGGCAATCTTCCGGCATAGCTATCCACTCTTGTATGTGTGCCTCGACCCATCCTTCTTCACAACCCGGCTGTTGCTCTCTCAGGGTGACTCCTTTTGCAATTATTGGGATTTTTTGCAACCCCTGCGACTACCATCATCCTTCTGTCGCGTATTTCCCTGACGTTCTTCCTGCTTCAATAAACTCTCGGCCCCCTCAATGTGAGTGTCTGGATTTGACCTCCTATTAATGGCACGTTCCCAATGTCCTTGATCGTCCCCTTCATTAGCGTGTAATTCTTCCAGGTAACGCTGCGTTTCGGCGTGTCTGTCGTTCCATTCATTCCTATAATTTTGATAGTCCCCCTGGTTCTGGTATCTCCTTTCACGCCACTGTCGATTCTCATTATTGTTATTTTCGTACCGTCTGTAGGGTCCCTCATTTCTCCTATTATTTCTCCATTGTTGGTACCCTCGCTGTTGATACCTATTGTTGCCCTGGGTCTGCCTATCATTATTATTATCATGTCGGTGTGACCTATTTTCTTCGCCCTCCTGACCTCGTCTTGGTGTTGTTGACACACTTGTATTTGTTGCCTGGGATCTGGTGTGTACTTGAGTGGGTTTAACCACCTCCGTTGTGTTTACAAGTTCCAGCTGTCGTCACCCTCTCTGCTGCAAGTGAGATGTTGTCTCGTCAATCTGATGTAAGATTTGTTCGGCTCGAACCGCTGTGTCCACGTTTGCCGCCACTAACACCTGCTGAACATTGACTGGCAACTGCCGTGCAATCGTCATAACCAGATCCGATTCTTCCAAAGGATGATCCAAATCCTTAAATTTTAACAATTGTAACGAAAAGAAATCTGAATATTTCGTCTGCTGAGTTGACTGATATTTTCTCGAATAAAGTTCCATTCTAAGGCTTTGCTGTAGAGAAGCCGACCAATACTTTCTAAGAAACGCATCCTTGAAATCATCCATCCCTCCGAAAGTATACTTGAAGCTCAAGAACCACGTAAGTACATTTCCCGAAAGAAATCGTTCCATCAGTCTTAAACGAGGCGCGGGCGGTATGATATTGTCATTAAAATAGTCCTCCATCTCCCTAAGATACGCCTTCGGTGTGACACCATAATTTTCTGTGAATTTATTTGGATTAAATTCATTTGATCGAATAACTTGTACGACTTGAAGGTGCTGATAGCCATGTTGAGGAGTAGAGGTTCCCCCAACGTTGTTGTGAAATCCCTCTGTGTTAGTCGATAATGGGCTGCCTGTCAGTCGGTGGCTACTCGTCGCGCTAAATGCCCCCGGGCTTGCTGAGCCAACTTCCTTATCTTTAACGTGCTCTGTCTGAAATAACGTGTTCTGTCCCAACGAACGCAATTCTGCCTTTATGATTCTGTCCGTCTGTTCCTTCATTTTACTCTTAATTTCTTCCTCAAGTGCTTTAATGCGCGTATGGTTATCACCTACGGTCTTTATGATCGTTAACCGTTCTTCTTTACGGTCACTGCTGATCTTACGCCAATCCTTTCTGATGCTATCTTTAATCGCACCCAGTTTTTCTTCCCTCTGCTGTTTCGTATCCTCCTGATTCGATTCTATCTTCTCAAGCCTGTCTTCTAGACGTTGATTATTCTCATCTATCGTACTCTTCAAATTATCCTGGTCCGATTCTAGGTTTCGCCATCGCTCTGCTGATTGTATTTCTAATTTATCCATATCCTTTATCACGCCCGTAATACTTTCATTTACTGCTGACAATTGTCCCTGGATAAACGTAGAATCCTCCTCCATCTTATCAAACCGCTTTTCAAGACCATCCTGTGCAGTTTTAACCTCATTGTTATTTACCGTGCATGCTAATTCTATCTGAGCTAGTTTTGCCAATACAGTTTCGTCCAAATCATTTAATTTACGGTTGAAGGTGTCCTCTAATTTTTGTATCTGACCTAGCTGTTTGTCGTTATTCTTACTTATATCAAGCGCGAATTGAACCATCTGCTGCGTAGTGTACTCTTTCATCTCTGCTGATAATGTGGCTAACTGATTCGTATTTCTACTTTCTTGCGCTTCTAATTGTTTGTTTATATTTTCATTTACTTGCGATTGTAATGAGTTACCCTGTTCAATTAATTTAATTTCTAATGACTCATTCTGTTCAGATAATTGTGCCTTCTGTTCAGATAATAGTGTTTTATAGTGTAATTCATTTGAGTCTGGAATGACTCATTCTGTTCAAATATTTGTTCATTCTGTTCAGATAATTGTGTTTTTATAGTGTCATTCATTTGAGTCTGGAAAGACTCATTTTGTTCCGCTAATTTAATGTCTAATTTTTCACTCTGTTCCTTTAATAGTTTCTGGGTTTGTGCCGTGGCACTTTCAATGATCGCCTGGATCTCCGCTACTGTTGCCATTATCACACAAAAAAATATATATCACTGAGAAAATAGGAGGATGACATGAGAATGTCTCCCCGTCACACACATATATAATTCATGACATACATTTACTTCATTTGACCACATTCAGTTCATTTAATCTTATTCCCTTTACTCCTGCAAATCAATCTGCATCACTGAATGGTTCTAATTTTACTTAATAAATTTTTAACCCCGCACATATTCAGTCATAAAATTACTATCCAGATCTGATGTTAACACTGACTAATAAACAAAGTATTAATTGTAATTTAAGGCTACCAGCCTCCTAACATATTCATGAGTTTGACTTTCAAAACAAATCTAATTTTTACATTTAATCAATGGGCGCCAGATTTCACGTACATTACTTTACTAATTATATCAATAACAAAACGTGAATCGTATTTAACTTGCAAACTCGTGATTCTACTGTATATTCCATTTACTTGGCGGTATTTCTCGTCTCCGTATTTACGTTAACAAAATATCACTTCCGGTGATTTCAAACAGTCCCATATATTAGTGAAATACCACATTTTCGCGACAGCTTGATCTACTAGATCTATGCTGACTATCCAATGTGTTCTAGCGGTAACTAGCAACGAACTATCCCCAACTTGGCGCGCCAGCTTGTCTATGATCCGCTAGGAAAGCCTAAAACAGCGAAACGACACACGTTGGCTAAGCCAGCTTGTCTATGCACCCTTCAATAAAGCATTGTTTTCTCAAGATTCATCTACGGGGTCGTGTTCAGTCCTGACTGCTTTTCACAGCAAAGTTCGCAAAAAACAATACGCTCTAATGAATAGAATGGTCCATAACAGAGGCTATATTAGAAATAAAATGAATAACAAGTAGAATAAAAGATATTTTATGACTGAAAAATATGTGCATAATAAAAATAATAATAATAAACAGAAGTCCCCCCCCCCCTGACTTTCACTCCCAAGAAATAGATATATTACTGAGCGGTAAGCACTCGCTCCACACAACAAAACAATGTGAATACAGCTTCACACAAAATGATTAATCATAACATGAAATTAAGCGGTAAGACTCGCTCCTCACAACATATGGATGCAAGTCCATTTTTTTCTGGTCAAGAAGTTATATAATGCGTGGTGTACTGCTTTTTAATAAAGAAATGAGTACTGATGCGAGTCCGTTTACAACTGAAACAGTCATCTTGCTCACGGAGTTGCATCTTTTAAATCACACTACGGCTATGGGACCCACCCTTAATTAACACACTATAATAACTACTGACACATGCAAGATCTAATAATACAAAAACATGAAGAGCCTTCATGAGATTCTAGCCGGTGCTAAAGCACACAAAACGTAAAGAGCATGCCGAAAATAGGCCAAAAAGCTCGCATCACAAATTGGGAACACAGCCTCGCACATACTAATGCCACACGGGGTCATTGAACGCGTAAAGTAAACACACAAGAAGTCAAGCAACAACAACAAAATACAAGCCTAACGCTGAAAATTATATTTACATTTTTATTGAACGCCAGACAAATAGATGTTTCGGGAGCTACCTTACAACTATGGACAACACCCATTTAATCAATCAAATACTCTTTATAACCGATCAGGTTTGTGAATTTTAAACAACGTCTTAAATTGAAATACAGGACCCTGGCCTGCTACTAATGACAAACAGTTGTTATCTGATTTGAGCGCACCCCTCCTGTATGAGTCATCGCTGCCTCGTCTTTCTCTCAGTCCTTCAAGCTCGGTGCTATTTATACATGAGACCACACTGATCCCGTTATCCACCTGGAAACGCAGACATATCTCACTCATCCACTCGGATGGCAAGAAAACACAAATATATACCACGAGTTCAGCCTCGCGAGGTTATGAACTGGGCCGATATGCAGCAAGTGGGAATAATCTCAATGATATATCCCCGCGAACACATCTTAAAATCACAACACACCATAAAGCTTGGACTGACTCACTCATAAACATACCAACTGGGTCGGCTCAATCAGATCAACCTATTTTGCGTCCATAGACACTTTAAACAAAATAAACAACAAAATCTCGGATGCAAAGTGCCATCCCGTACAGATCTGCTAGAAAAGCCACTATCAAAATAATCCTCATCCGTCATAAAATTCTGCACACAAATAATTTTACCCTCCAAATTCTATTTTAATCTCAAATTAATTCAGTTCCATTTTTGTTATAAGGCATACTTCCGAATTTAAAATGCTTGACCGCGATTTACGCAAGCGAATGCGAGCACGAGCTGCGCATAGCCCCGTATAGTTGAACCAAACAAAATCACAATATTTACAAATTACAAAGCGCTCGGCTTGTCCCATACTTAATGTGTCAGTAATCAAGAACTAAGAATCTACATTACCAAACAAGCAAACAAATATCTACAAAAATACGTCCCATCTTCTGGTTCCAAGATCCGCCCTCGTTCCTAGACGTCATCTCGTGCTGAATTAAAATAATGTTTGTCAGATACACACACGATATATTTCCTATTAAATTCACCGATCAAGTACTGAATTCCTTGACAGTCTATTGGTGAATTATTTCGATGAACTGGTGCTATCTGGTAGTACTGGGACTACAAATAAATCACTGAAGTTACACTTATAACTTGACGAAAATGTTCCATGTTCACATATATGAAAAATATGAAGTTGTGCCTCGTGTCCTCAGACACCTGAATAATGGCCTTGCTTCCTCAAAAGCTCAAATAAAAGTCATCTCTCGCAGCTTCCTGGACCATTTATAAATGAAACTTGCTAGAGTAGGTATGGAAGGGGGTTTATGGAAAAATATTCCATAATAATTATCAGACTAGCATGCGATCGGTATCCTTGAGTTCGTAGCATTGTGGAGGTTACGATTATGCTGTAGCTAGCTCGAATCGATCGTGGAATTAATCCGTAGATAACTCTCGCGTTAATTTACCAGGGTGCGTTACCACGCCGAGTTGCCGCTTAAACAGGGCGTCTTGATATTATTGGTTCAGACTCTTGTAGATCTTTGCGCGCTCTTACTCGTATTCCTGCCACATGGAGTGGTTAACATGAAGATTGACCAATTACATCGTAGCATTCAATCTTCTTCTTGGCGCCAACTCTCATAGTAACAAGCCATATTGTGCGTACCCAAGCCATCTTCGCGCTAAAAGTTGCACCTGTCCTATGAGTCATGAATATTATGCTACTTTCTAAAATACCACAGGAGCTTAACCCATTGTGTTCTCTCTGCCACTGATTTCTCAATATTTCCCAACTCCGTCTGGCTCTCATATCTGCTGTCTGTAGAAATGTATCAAAAGATGATGAATAATAAGAATCCTTTATACAGCCTGTGGATAAAGGGTTCAATATATCCTACTTTCAGTATGTTAATTGCCACTATCAACATAAAAAAAATTCTGTTTGATTGCTGTAATAGATTCGTAGATATTGAGAACCGACTAAATATTGCGGATGGTCGCCATGTTGGATTGTTATAGGTACCTATAGGCCATAGAGTCTTGTACCATTAAAGGAAAATTATTCCGTAGGTTCTTTATTCAAACTTTCACTTCGTTCGCATGGTTACGACACAAGAAAAAAAATCTTAATTGTAAAATTCGCACAGCCGCCATTTTGAGGTTATGTAAACAATTGAACTAAATTAGATACCAGTGCATTAAAATGTGTATAAACATTTCCTGAACCTAGTTTCATTGCGTTTGGAACATTAAATCGCGAGAAAGGCCTATTTAAAATTTTCAAATTGGCTTGGCCACCATGCTCGTTTTGTAGTTAACCGGATTTTTGAAAGTCTTATAGATGAACTTCCAGTAGGGCCCGTTGTCTCCGTACAAAATTTCATTGTGATACCGCTAATAGTTTCAGAGATATAGAATGCCAGTGAAATATTTCGCACAGCCGCCCTCTTGAGGTTATGTAAACAATTGAATGAAATTATATGTCGGTGCATAAACATATACTGTACCAAGTTGTATTGCGTTTGGTTGGTTAAATTGCGAGAAACGTCTATTTAAAAGTCGCAACTTCGCTTGGCTGCCATGTTTTAATTTTTGTTACCAGGTTTTATAAAGTCACATAGGTGAATTTCTAGTAGTTCCCTTGATCACCGTAAAATATTCCAGGTGATATCGGTAATAGTTTCGAAGATATTGAATGCTGGTGAAATATTTCGCACAGCCGCCATGTTGTATTGGTGATATGTAACAAAATTTGAAGGGCACGGTCAGGGTGGTCCGGAATAGTGCTATGAACTTACCGAGTTTCATTCAAATCTCTCCAGCCGTTTATAAGTTATTAGACACACACACACACACACACACACACACACACATGGACAAAAGGTGATCTCATAAGCCTATTTTTTTTCATAAAATGAAAATAGGCTAATAACAGGCTATTGGAATATCCACGAATTAACACGAAACCTGAGTGGATTCTGGTCAAGAGTTGTTTCATTCACACACATTGCTACCTTCCATGTCCCAGTGAGGGGTGCAAAACAATCCACCAAAACCCAGCAGAAGTGGCAGACAACAGCTGAATCACAAGCACCGTGGTCCATGGGGGCCCAAACGACCGAATTTGTAATAATATAAAATTTGATAGTAATAATGTTATTGGTTTTACGACCCTGCGGTTTTTAAAGACGGCGTGGTGCCGAAAACTTGCACCGAAGGGGATTTCCAACCTGCCAGTAAATCTACTGACACGGTTTCCCTCGCATTTTCACACCCTTAAGTGCCATCTGTCTGCGGCAGGATTCAATCCTGCAACCTTGCACCCAGAAAGCGAAAATCTTACCGTTGAGCCACGCAGCCGGTCATTAAAATTAGAGCATGCACTAGCATTCTATTTGAATATGGTTACTACATGAGTTGTCTTGTCGCCAGCCTCAATTGCAAATAACACAGGTTGTTAGACAGAGGTGGATCACGCTACCGCTCTATTGTGAGGCCGGCATTGTTCTTGTAATTGGAACAAGTGATCTCTGTTCCTCTTAATTAAACACACCTCATTACTTTAGGCGCCCTCTCCGTGAGTGTGCTCTGCTTCTGCTAACACAACGCTAGTTCTTTGCTGCACACGGCATGGGGCTGATAACTATAATATCGTAATGACATAACAAGTTAAGATGGTCATATCTGAAGCGGATCATATCACTTTATGATATTGTGCATTGAGAAAATAGAACTGAGGCTAGACAATATGAATATGTAAATACGTGAACTATGTGGCAACGCAGCATTTGGTTAACTGTTAACATGCATCCCAAGAGTCGATGCTCCCGACAGTAGATTGTGTTTGATGATTTCGTTCCACCAACACTTTGGGCTCACCGACATTAAGACGGGAATTATTCTATCCACGTCTGTCTCTACAAGTTCTTGAATGTGCTGCCAGTTCCTAGGTAGGCACAGATACAACATGAGAGCAAAACGTAGTTAACTGATAACTGGAACCATTATATTATAATTAAGAAACGTAAATCCATTTGCATTTTTGCATTCATATCAATTTTGTTTATGTATCGGAAACATACAAATGTACAGTTGATATACATAGAATGGTAAAACTGTCTAATTATATAACACGTGCCCAATACTGAGCAACTTCCAAGGCGCTCGGAGTGGCTAACAGGAGATGTTCCTCTGCACAAGATGAAGGGCACAGAGGGCAATGAAGCATGTGTCTTGTGGTTTGTTCTTGTCCACATTCGCAAGTCGTGTCACATGTACTGAAGCCCCATCTCCTCAGATTGTCTTGGGATCTTCCAACTCCTGATCGTAGCCTGTTTACGGATTTCCACACCTACCAGCTTTCGTTGTGTCTGGGTGGTAGTTATTCAGCTACTGGCATCCAACCGCAGGGGTGAGGGGTCGACTTCTTCCATATATCCAGCCTTGCCTTCTCTGGTGAGTCGATAAGCATCTCAAATGTCCTCAGGAAGCACTTTCGGGACCTCAGCCGTTGCCGAGGAGGATTATAACCATTCAGTGGGTGGGCCCTGTTTTCTTCCACTCTCAGCCTCTCCCTGTTGGTAACTACAGCCTCGTGAACTTAGGTGTCTATTGAATTAACCTGTTTAATTAGGATGTTTGTAGAAGTGTAATTGAGGCAAGGACTGAAAAGAACGTATCTATAGTCTTATATTAGCAAACATCCCAGCATTTTCATGGAGTAGAATTGGAAAAAAAACAACAACAGCGGAAGCCACTTGCAGGATGGCTCAGGTGTAAATCGAATAATTCAAAATAAATCCAACAAATCGTTGGCAAATTAGCCTGTGTATTGCTTGAGCACCGTGCTGGCTTGTTTCCTTGCTAGTCTGTTCTGTTTACCACAATCAACATATCGATTAGGTGTTGAACAGATTGCCACCTCATTACGGTGAAAGCTGTTTCTTATGGTCGTTACCAGCCGGTGTGATTTAACTATAGCTAATGAGTAACACCACCACGCTGACATTTATGGCGCTCCTATCGACTCTAAGCCACTTACGAACCAAATGTACAAATATCACATGCGCATAAAATACAAGGATTGTGCACGTCAAGAATAGTGTTGTTTACTGGTCATGTACTTGAGTGTGTATGGAATATGATTGATTACAGGAGTCATTGTATAGTTTGTATGAAGTTGTTTACTGGTGCATGGATAGGGCAGAAGCTGCCCGTGGCCTTTATATTAGGTATTAGCTCGGAATTTATCTGTATTAAAAGTATAAAGCCTAATAAACAGTTGATTTTCAGTTGGTCAACACGTCCAATTTAGCGGGAAATATGAAAATAGACAAAACTTACACGTGATTAATTAGTATATCCACAGACTACAAGTGGGAAGAGTTTGACGTTAAAACATCACTAGTCTGCTTTCTACCCAAATGAAGCACATTTCACATCAGTTGTTACGTGCACCTTCTCAACATAATAACTTTGTAACTTTACGCGCTTTTGCCAGACCTTCCTGGAACCATTCTTTCAGAGTGCTGCGTACCTTTGCCATGACAGATTACCAGTTCTGCAAAATGGCGGCCACGCATGTGATATTCACTTGCTGGCAAGACGGGAGAGTATGGTGGGTTTGGTAGCACTGTGAATCCCAATTGAACAACGGCAGTGGTGGTCTTTTGGCTAGTGTGGGGGCGGGCATTGTCATGTTTCAGAAGCAAACCTTTAGCCCATTTTACTGGCCACTTAGTTTGAATGGCACGACGTAAGCGCTTAAGGGTTGCCTCATATGCTGCACTGTTAATCGTGGCCCCCAATTCCAGCCTGTCAATGGGGATGATGCCCTTTGTGTCCCAAAACACTGTCGCTATTCACTTGCCAACTGATGGCACTGTTCGACATTTCTTTGGCGGTGGACTGCCCTTATGCTTCCATTGCATCGATTGTTGTTTCGTTGCGGCCAGGAAAATGGGCTAAAGGTGTGCTTCTGGAACATGACAAAGCCCGCCCACTCACTAGCAGAGAGACCACCTCAGCCATTGATCAAATGGGATGCACGGTGCTGCCACAACCACCATACTCTCCCTACTTGCCACCAAGTGATAATCAACGCCTTTTTTGCGGATTTTGCAGAACAGGACACAGCTGTCAAGGCATGGGTACACAGCACTCCGAAAGAATGGTTTCAGGAAGGTCTGGAGAGACTGACTCATCCATGGCAAACGTGCATAAAGTTACAAGGAGATTATGTTGAGAAAGTGGACGTAACAACTGATATGTAACGTACTTCATTTGGGTAGAAAAAAAGTGTAAAGCAATATAGCACGCCCTTCGTAGTAATATGAATTGTAAGTAAATAACACTCTTGGAAAAGAAAGTATTAGTTATGATCTTACTTTTATTATAATGGGGCAATTTTAGAATAACTATTTTCGACTTTCTAGTGGTCATCATCAGATCCTGGTCACTGGGTTGAAATCTAAATGTATATACAAATATTATGTAACTACAAGGACTGTAATTAGTGTTTGTATTACGATTCGCAGTTTGAATCTCGTTATATCAGGTTAGTTTGTTTATAAGGGCTGGTGAATTACGTATGGGTATTATGCACGTGTATACAACACAATGTAATAACTTGAATTCTATTATGTATACTGTTACTTATCTCAGCAGAGACGATGGTCGTACATTTGTTAGTCTCTCGCTTGTCTACTCCAAACCGATGAAGCGTGATGGCGGAACGTCTCAGACTGAATATGGTTACTGGTGATATTTGTTATCGGAAGTTGTAACTAACTGAGGCTGGAATAACTTATAAAACGGTCTAACTCCTCTCGTTACTATTGCAGGACTCTAAGCCAACTACCACAGCATAGGCAATGCCCAAACATACACGCAACAAATCTATTAGTAGGAATAGGATTCTAATTGCAGGCCTTGGTTTGTTGAGAAACAGCACATAGTACATCCTCCTCTATAACATACATTCCGGCGGACAGTGCAGTTCTGAAGAGGGAGTGATGCTATTTTTGTCTATAGTTCTATTTCGAGATTTTATCGCTAAAGCATTAGTGCTGGAGAAACACGACTCTATGTGTGGAGCTAGCATGTGATTTTGATTTACCGGACCTGAAGATGTTTACTTGACTAACGAAACGTGATCACAGACCAGGAACAAGGGGTTTTGGTGTAGGAATACCGCCCTTGTCTGTTATATACGAGTTATTACTTATTACTTTAGTTAGCAAACCAACTGGCTGTTCAGGTCTCTGTGACTGGAGCAAAGTCCGGTCAGTTTTACGACAACAAGCACCTTCAAGGAGAGGTAGGTATAGAGGAAGGTGTGGGAGAACAGGAATCATGAGGATATGGGAGAAAATATGGTTGATATCTTAGGACTGGCTTCATCACATCAATTTCATAGCGAATGTGCTCAACGTCAGGCCACGGCAACCTCCTTGTCCATTCTAGCCTCAATAGCACAATAGCACAAGTTACCAGACACATGCAAGTACACGGGATTGATGTCCCAAAATTAGAAACGACAAGATCAAGCCATTTCTTCTCTTTTTATTTAAATTAGTATGTTGTTGTTGGTGTTGTTTCCTTATAGAAGTATGGAGAAAGTTGATATCATCTCCGTCTACTACAGAGCATGTAGTGTTGTGCTTTATGTTTTTGCAATTATTATTTTAGCGTTTGGCTTTTAGTGCCGGGAATGTTCAAGGACATGTATGGCTCGCCAAAGGCTGTAGATGCTTCAAGAGGACACCCATGGGGTGAGCTACAAGTTCCGTTCAATTTCAAGTAGTTCCAACTTTCGCTACCAGATATCACTGACATCTAGTGGTGAATGTTGGAACATTGATAGAGCGTTTCAACGAAATTTAACCTAGAAATGTAGCTTCACACATGTTTAGTTAGTCGAAGGATCTTTTACATGCCATAAATCTATGACATGGGACTACCGGTGTTACTTCCCATCTGAAGGAAGGCATACTGAAGGATTTTAACGATCTGAAAAAAAACGACGGCTTCGATCGGGATTGAACCCGCGATCTTGGGCACAGCAGTTCTGCATGCTACCAACTACGCCACTTATTTGTATTGATGCAGGGTTTGGGCAGGAACAATCCCAGCATTCGCCTAGAGTGAAGCGGGGATGAACGAATTCACAAGGCTTAGACAAGAATTACACTTCTTAACAGCGCCAGGAATTGAACGCAGGAATTAACTTAGAAGAAGAACAAGTACAGTGTGCCCCGCAAGTCAAGTGATCGTAGGTTGAAATTCCAGCTCGGACAGCGGCTATCCTGAGTGAGTTACCCGCTCAATTATGAGGAGGTACCTTATTCAACTCCATACCTCCAGCCGGAGATCTATAACTACAGCCACCACAAGAACACAGGTCAAAATTAGTCAGTTATTTCTGCTTTAAATGGCGGAACTACGAGGTCATCTGCCCCTCAGGTTAACATTCAGCACCCAACAATGACAAGAAATGCCTCGCCGATAACTGATTTTCCTGTATTTAACAGGTCGTGGAGAGAACCACAAGAACACAGGTTAACATTCAGCTCCCAACAGTGACAAGGAACGCCTCGCCGATAACTGTGATTCTCCTGTACTTAACAGGTCGTGGAGAGAACCACTTGTGGTTTCATTTAGAAATCAATAAAATTTACGACATAATCTCCACCTAGCTCTAATTGGATTCTCTGCGACCACCCGCACCTCAGTAGTGCTTGGTGAGTTACCGACCACAAGGACAAGGCGTTCCTCAAAGACCGTGCTCACCATCTACTGTAAAATCAGCCCGTGATTGAGATAACTAGTTCTTCAAACATTCGTGCGCGTGTAAAGTCCCCTAATCGTTACCAATTTCATTGAGGTATCGTTTAAATTAACTGAACTTGATGACGAACACTTGTTGCCATGGTAACTAGTCACTGTAACACGCTTGAACGAGTGCGGAATAAGTCTCTACTGAACTTGATGACGAACACTTGTTGCCATGGTAACTAGTCGATGTAACACGTTGTTTGCCCTCAAAGTCTTTCAAATCGTAAATACGATCACGTTGATTACAAGATTCTGGTCTTATACGTAAACTCTGCAAAATAGGCCTTAACTGGAGCCACCATGTTAATCTCGATCGTCAATACGATAACGTCACCGGCAGAAGAAATGATCGGATATGAATCATGGCTATATCGCTAACACACACTAAACTGACAAGTTATGGACGCCAAGCGTCAAACCACATCATTTATCGTATGTAGTTCACTAAATCTATCACTACGAGCGCTAGTATCGATCGATACATGGTCACATGATAATCGAAATATCTACTTCCGTTATGAGAAATTTAACAAGTAGTTCAGTGAAGAGCAAAACTGCCTATTTTCATATATTTTACTTATATTAATTGCCTCTTTCAACATAATAGATTTTCAGTTTGATTGCTGTCATAGATTAATAGTATTGAGGACCGTCTAAATATTTCGGATGGTCGCCTTGTTGGATTTTAATTTATGCAGGCCATAGAGTTATGAACTATTAGATGAGGATTATTGTGTACGTTCATTATTCAAACGTTAATTTAAATTGCATGATTAGAACACAAGAAATAGAAACGTAATGTTTAAATTTCGCACAGCCGCCATCTTGAGATTATGTAAACAATTGACTTAATTAGATACCCCCCCCCCCCAGGGGATCACATCTTGTGGGACGTGGGTTGGCGACCACGGGGCCCCAGCTGAGTCTGACATTGCTTCCACTTACTTGTGTCGGGCTCCCCTCCGTCTTCTTTCCTGTCGACCTCCCTTGGTCAACTCTTGTTCTTTTCCGACCCCGAAGGTATTAGGGTATCCGAGGCCTAGGGAGTCTCTTCCTTTCCCGCCTTAATTGGCTCTTGTCTCATCTTTTCTGATACCCTCCTTCTGCGAGGTGTCAGCCTTCTTTTCTTTTCATGTAATCTCCTGCCTTCTGCTCAAGGCCCTCAAGGTGGCAGGGTGTATGTAGCCCCACCACTTCTGGTGCACCCTAGATATTGCTACACCCTCAGGGCCTCACGGCTGGTGAGTTCGGGAGTTGGCGACCCCGAGGGATTCCTGAGCTAGGTCTGGTTTCCCCCTTTTGTCCCTTACCTGTGGGGATGACCCTCTCCCCTTTCACTTTCCTATCTGCCTTTCATGGCTCTCCTTCCTTCCAAGTCCTTCAATCCGCATTTTTCGAGGGTTGAGGGCATTTATTTTCCTTCTGTCCTTTATTTGCCTTATTCTCCTTTTGTTTTCAATTTCTTCTTCTAGTATATAAGTTGGTGGTTAGTTTTAATTATAGTTTGCATTTCCATTTCATTTCATTTTCATCTTAACGATCACCCAAACCATTAGGGGCCGATAACCTAGATGTTAGGCCCCTTAAAACAACAATTATTATCATCATCATCATCATCATCATCATCATCATCATCATCATAATTAGATGCCAGTGCATTACAATGTGTTTAGACAATTCTTGTACCACGATTCGTTGCGTTTAGATGGTTAAATCGCGAGAAAAGTCTATTTAAATGTTTCAACTTCGCTTGGATGCCATGTTGGTTTTGTAGTTTTTGAAAGTCACATAGGTGCACGTCTAGTAGTGCCCTTTATCACCGTACAATAATTCAGGGTGAGATCAGTAATAGTGTAGAAGATATAGAATGCCGGTGAAATATTTCACACAGCTGCCATGTTGGATTGGTGAGACGTAATACAGTTTGAAGGGCACGGTTGGTGTCGGCCAAATGAAGCTCGGTAAGGTCATGTGAAATCTGTATGACCTTACTGAGTTTCATTGAAACGGCTCGAGCCGTTTAGAAGCTATTAGGGGAACACACACACACACACACACACACACACACACACACGGACAAAAGGTGATCTCATAAGCCTATTTTTAGCCTACTTTTCACATTTTGCAAAAATGAAGAGAAGGTAGACTTATGAGATCGGCCAAATGTGTGTCTGTGTGTCTGTCTGTATGTCCGTCTGTCTGTCTTTCTGTCTGCCCTTCTGTCTGTCTGTGTGTGTCTCCCCCCCTATCAACTCCTAAATGGCTGCAGCAATCAAAATAAAATTTGGTAGGAGTAAGGATCTATACCTGAATATCTCAAGGCCAAATTTGAAAATTATGTCAGTGCTACCAACTGCTGAAAAATGGCAATTGAAATTCGAGCTCCATGTTGAATATCTTGGAAGGTATGAATGGGAGCTTTTTCAATATTGGCACACGTATAGATAATAATATTGAAGTTTAATTTACAGGAGGCCATATATGGCAGTGCTGCCAAAATGATTATAAGCCTGCAAATAAGTCAAAATTTTAAATGCATATAACTTCTACACTATCAATTGGAATTCAACCAAATTTCGTATGTGCTATGTGTACATAAACATATATGACTGAGCATATTCTTAAGAGCCACCAGGGCTGCCAACTGTTAATAAGTGCTCTCAATTTAAATCCAAATACCCATATATCAGAAAGTATGCAAGCCGACAGCTTTAAACTATGCACACGTATAGTACCTGACATTCTATATTAATTTGGAGTAACTTATATGCGTCAGTGCTACCAACATGATTCCAAACATTCTGATAGGTCCAATTTTAAAATGCATGTAACTTCCATACTAACTGATGAATTTCATTCAAAATTGACGCAACAATAGATCATATTATTTCAGATTATTTGTGACCAATACATGTATGTCATTGTTGCCAACATGATTTTACGCGCGCTGTTATATCCAATGATTAACTGCATGTAACGTCCATGCTATCCATTGGACTTCAACCAAATTTTGTATTCTGTACCTTAAGAGATGGAACTAAGATTATATTCAGTCACCAGGGCTGCCAACTGTTGTTCTCTATTAGGCTACATTATGCCAGGTATACAGTATTTCGAACTAATTAGACATTTCGATATTACCAACTTAATTTCGTCATTATTCTAGATAGATCCATATAGATTAATCATCGGCATGAATCTTAAATTTTTAGAAAAGTAGGCTCTTTAGTTCGTCACGGAACTTCTTGTTTCATTAATGAAAATAGGCTAACAAACGTTTTGTGGCATGTTTTTTCGAAATATCATTTAATCATTCATGTGTCACTGAAATATGTTGAACAATCCTTTGAGTTTTGTTGTTAATTTTAAGAACATTTTAAAGTCGTGCTTATTTTTATTGATGTTTCTTCTTCTTCTTCTTCTTCTTCTTATTTGGAGGGTGCGATGAATCAATTGTATTCAATTTCCTTTGTTTCAAACTTCCTTCATCCTTCTCGAGTGTCGACCTTTCTCCTCTTTTATATTGTATAGAAAATCATTAGAAGGAAACCATGGCATTAGATCGCGGAAAGTTGGTATACCTTAGAATGCTACACTTATATGTACATCACCACTGCTCTCAGTTCCATGAGTTTGATTCCCACTTGATGATAAACCCTCAATCTCTTCAATACTGCCTTTGATATCAATTTTGGATTTATCCAAATCCCATGAAATTGTAGC
Source organism: Meconema thalassinum (assembly GCA_946902985.2). NCBI lineage: Eukaryota > Metazoa > Arthropoda > Insecta > Orthoptera > Tettigoniidae > Meconema > Meconema thalassinum. The sequence goes on from OY714911.1 coordinate 24,862,398, forward strand.
CACACTTTTATCCTACAAGCCCGACATTTCACTGTTTAAATCGTACATCAGCTGATACTGTCAAACGGAAGTACGTACCTCACCAATACTGATAATTGTAAATGAAATTATTCACGCATTCACTTCCGGTTCCAGTTGCGTTCGTAAAGGTTGTCTAATAGTTTACCTGCCTGACGCCTTATGATAGTCCGCGGGATATATGGGAAGGGTTAAGATGGAAGATATTTTCAAAATTTTCAAACACGATAGAGCTTTTCAAAACACTCATTTTGGTGTCGTTTAAAGCAGGGTTTTTATCATTGGTTGGTTAGTTCTTAAGTTTAAGGGCTGCGACAACGCGGTCATGTAACCCCGTGTACTTTGAGTGTGTGTATCTGTTTTAATTCAAGTAAGGACTTCAGACGATCAACTCTCAAGTAGTTCCTACTTTTGCCACCAAACGCCAACGTCAACGACTACTAGTTCAGAACTTAGCTACCAGAAGTCACCGCAGTCGGCTCTTGGGAACGAACGTAGGAACCTAAGAGCGTTGTTTACATTCCTAATCTATACAACTTAGCTTCACACAGGTGTAATTAGTGGAAGGTTCTTTAACAAGCCATACATCTATGACATGGAATCGCCGGCTTTACTTCCCCTCCGAAAGAAGGCATACTGAGGGATTTTTAACGCTCTTAAAAAATCCGACGACTTTGGCTGGATTTGAACCCGCGATCTTGGGCATAGAAGCTCAGCATGGTACCCACTACGCCACCGAAGCCGCCTGGGTTTCATCATTGCACATTACCTCTGATGTCCACTATTGGTAAAGAAATCTAGGTTTGCTTGGTATTTAATTGTTAAGTATTTCAATAGAATACTTTCCACTTTGCAATTGTCTGAGGGAAGTTGAATAAACACTCCATCCCTTGTTGTAAATATCTCTGCGACACCTCTCTTCGTCCTGCTCTGCAATTGTTAAGAGAGCCACATAAAAGAAAAAAGGAGAGACAGCTTTCATTAGACATTTTCCACCGCTTAAGTAATGTCTTTTGATGTTCCCGCGGTGCGAATATAAATTGTATTCCTCCGGCTTCTGTTAGACAGAGAGGGGTGACATAATTTTGAATAAGTGGCAGCAGCCTCACAAGCGATTAGGAAATTGTCCGCACTTCTTGTGGATTGTGAACGTAGTATAATAGGTAATGAGCGATAGGAGGGAGTTGGTGGCAAACAAACACAGCTTCTTGAGAACAGTTACTGCTTTCCCATCGATCGTCCCTGGCTCTGCTTAACCTCGCGAACAAGTGTCGGTCAGGGGTCACCAAACGAGCCAGTTAGATCTCCCCACGAATTGTGTGCTACAAACAGATTTCATTACATTATTTAAATTTCTCATGGTGGTTCCGTATTGATATGCTAGAATAGTTATTAATAAGAAAAGTACATCCACCTGAATCAATACTATAAAGAAAAAATAATTATTATTAAACTTGTTTTCACTACATGTTTCGAGGATTAATTATATTTCATCCCCTTCAACAGCTATTGAAAAAAAAAAGCGTAGCACAGTAATAAGATGCGTGTTTAAATCTAATATGGTGCACCATAAAATGTAGGTTATAAGAACAGAATAAAATGAAATTAAATAGAAGGTGACGATGATCAGCTGCTCATGACAAGTAGTAGTTCCGTATTGAAGCTTGAAATGGTAGATCGTGATGGAATGTGATCTCTTGGTAAAGCATATGCTTCGAACTGACCTCTCTTTACCAAGAGATCACATTCCATCATGTCAAGTTTCTTGAAGCCGCTTTGTTTTGAAAAGGCTAAAACTGGATCTTTAAGCATAAAGGCTCTTAATTTATTATAGACCTACACGGATTGGTGAAGTATTGGTGTTCCATATTTACCATTTCAATGTTCAATACGGAACTACTATTTATCATTGCACCTGCAAGCTGATCACCGTCACCATCTATTTCATTTTATTCTGTTCTTATAACCTAAATTGTATGGTGCACCATATTAGATTTAAATACGTATCTTATTATTGTGCTACGCTTTTTAAAAAAAAAGCTGATGAAGGGGATAAAATGTAATTAATCCTCGAAACATGTACTGAAAACAAGTTCAATAATTAATTTTTTTCTTTATAGTATTGATTCAGGCGGATGTACTTTTCTTGTTAATAACTATTTTAACACATTACATACCAGACTAAACAGGGGTGCCCATCATAGCAAAAACATAAAATTTAGCAATCGCCTCAATGCCAAAGGGATGAAGGGCTAAAGGGCCTGAAAAGGTTTCAAATTGTGAGTCTAGGAGAGCCCTATCAAAATGAAGAAACAAATTTTTAAAAATCACTTCCAGCCAAAATTAATTTCCGGAAAAGCAGCCTTGTCTCTTTACTCGATTCGTTTTTGATTCAAATCCTAGACAAATTAACTTGCATACATAATTCCTTCTTTAATCTGTTCTTGGTTCAATATGCTCAGGTTTTTTGATTTTTTGAAAGTTTTTCACCCCGCAAGTATTTATAAAGGTTAAAATGAAAATCTGCATTGACTCACACAAGCACATGTAATGGTAGAAAAGGTAAACTTCTAATCTGATCGACTGGATACGCTCGTAGTGGCACAAAAGGTAAACTCCAAATTGACGAATATGGTTGAGGTTCATTGACTCACACTAGCGCTGGTAGTGGTAGAAAAGGCAAACTCCTTCTCTAATTGACCGGATATAGTTGAGATACATTTACTCACACTAGCGTTCGTAGTGGTACAAAAGGTAAACTTCTGATTGACCTAATATAGTTGAGTTTCATTGAATCAGACTAGCACTAGTAGTGGTAGAAAAGGCAAACTCCTAATCTAATTGACCGGATATAGTTGAGTTACATTGACTCACACTAGCGCTGGTAGTGGTACAAAAAGCAAACTTCTAATTGAGCGATAATAGTTGAGTTTCATTGACTCACACTAGCTTTCGTAGTGGTAGAAAGGGCAAACTCCGAATCTAGTCGACCGGATATGGTTGAGTTTCATTGACGTAGGCTACACCAGCACTTGTAGTGAGTGGTACAAAAGACAAACTTCTAATTGACTGAATATATTTGAGTCTCATTGACTCACATTAGCGCTTGTAGTGGTAGAAAAGGCAAACTCCTTATCTGATTGACAGGATATAGTTGAGTTACAATGACTCACATTAGCGCTCGTAGTGGTAGCAAAGGCAAACTACCACGTGTCATCGTGCCGACACCTCGTAAGGAATGTTTAGTGTGTCGTTTAGAAAGTGGAAAAGACAATACATATTAATTACATATGCACCAAAAAGTTCTTGGAAGCTCTAGTCTATGACATTACAGGATGTTTTCACCATGGATTGCTTACCTGAAGCGCTACAACTGTGATCCTCAATGACTTTCAAATATTCATTAAAGTAAAGCCTCCAGGGGTTTTCAAAAACAATCAAACATATTTTAAGAAACATCTGGAGACAAAACTAAGATCCTATTTAAACATCTCTCAGAGATATGGGGCATTTGTGTAGAGGAGTGTTATTATTAACTGGACGTTAAAACACTCCATCGAAACCCTGCATGTTGATTCGGCTGCATAACCAATGTTTGGAACGAAACGTTTTGCATAAATCACGCCTTCATGAGCAAATAGTTCCAGAGAGACGATATAGGTGTCTCACAAACATAATGCTTTTCAGTCGGTCAAAATGATTGTAGTGGGTGGTTCCCTAATCCCGAAAATAATTTACACAAAATTAATAAATACACTTGGATGAACAGTTTCGATCGTCATGCGATCATCATCAGATCCATTATACTTAGCCTGAAAATGAAAATCCACAGCCTGCTTCCAGTCTCCGGGTCAGGAATGGAATGAAGCCCCCATCTAGCGGCGAGGATATGAACTGTGCCGGCTGCCGAGGCCTGATGCACTCCTCTGGGGCAATGATTAAATGGATGACAGATGAAATGATAGTGGAGAGTGTTGCTGGAATGAAATGTTGACAGGGAAAACCGGAGTACCCGGAGAAAAACCTGTCTTCCTCCGTTTTGTCCAGCACAGATCTCACATGGAGTGACCGGGATTTGAACCATGGACCCAGCGGTGAGAGGCCGGCGTGCTGCCGCCTAAGCCACGGAGACTTCGGGGATTTTAATCTCATGTGGTTAATTTTCCTGGCTTGGAGACTGTATTGTTCGTGACGACTTCTTGTTGTTGTTGTTTGAGTCTTCAGTCTTTTGATTGATTTAATGCAGCTCTCCATGCCACCCTGTCCTAAACTACCACACCTTACATACGAGGCAATCTGTAACACTTGCTCCTCTTGATGATATAAATACCAGTAAAGAGATTAAATCCGAACGTAAAATTTAGAGTGAAACAAAGGTCAGAGAAAATAAAATATACAACAACAACAACAAAAACTAGCGTGTAAGCCACAGTGACTTACTCCATAGGGCGTACTTGTCGACCCCTGATCTGGATTGTAAATGGAACTGTTAATAACGCCGCAACACCTGCGAGAAATGTCTGTCGTTACATTTGATAACGAAGTTAATTGCTCAGGCATTAAGAAAGTATTTTTAATTGTCTAATGGATAAAGTAATGAAGACTCCCTGGCTCCTTCTGTCAGATCGATCCGACCGTTTGATCTCCCCGCTAATGCTAATGCTATCCTAGAGCTTCCTGATACACTTAGCCTACATTCTAAATGGAGGGAGAAGTTGGAGCGATATAAGACTCCACTTATCAGTGGCATGGAAGTGGTCATGACTCAATAACTAACGTCTGTTCGCCGAGTCTATAAGGTGCGTTCAAAAAGTAACGAGCCGGCGGCATGTACATCGGCTAATCATGGCGTGTGTAACGAGATGTGGTTCCGACAAGAGCGTGGAAGGTCACAGCCCGTCGCTATAGGGCACGCGTGCACGTCACGTGACCATACAAAGCGAGCAGCAGCATGCATCAATCGTCCAACGCTTGCCAATCACATAGCAAACAGTGACATGGAGGCAGGCGTCAACCGAAGAGCAAATAGATGTTGTTCGGTTTCTGACAGCGGGAGGAGTAGGGGGAACGGTCATTCATCGCCGAATGTCACAAGTGTACGGCGAACACTGCATGTCCCTTGCAAGGGTCAATGCTTGGCACAAGCGCTTCAGGGAAGGACGGGTGTCGTTAGCCGATGATGCCCGGTCTGGGGCACCCCCTGCATTACCGATGACAATGTCCAGCTGGTTGATGCACTCATTACCCAGGACCGACGAGTGACAGTGAACGCCATAGCCGCCGTGTTCGCTCCACGACAATGCACGACCTCATACGGCCAACACAGTCGCGGCACTCCTGCAGAAATTCAAATGGGAGATTCTCGGCCACCCTCCATACAGTCCAGACCTCTCTCCCTGTGATTACGCCATGTTTGGTCCCCTGAAAAGGGCTCTGCGGGGCTAACGATTCACCTCGGACGCCGACGTCCAGCTGTATGTGCGGAACTGGTTCACATCGCAGCCCAGGGAATTTTATGAGACAGCCATTCTCCGCCTCGTGTCACAGTGGGACAAGTGCCTGAACAGCCAGGCCAATACTTCTAACATACAGGTACTGGTTTCCGTAATTATGCCTCCGGCTCGTTACATTTTGAACGCACCTTTTACATAAATGAACCGCGCTGTAGCTTGTAACCGATAAGTCAAATGTAGGCTATACACAGCACTGTACGTTCAGCAGGCACAGCTCTATGCGCCCCTTGCGGGTAGCCACGTGTACTAATGTGTTTACTTCCACTATCTCGACTTGGCGAACAGACTTAAGTGTGATCGACATTTGATGTGCTGTGTAACAATGTATCAAGAAGTTCAGGATTCATCTTCAAACAGTCTGAAGCTACTATTTATTTAAGGTAGGCGGCAAACTTTCAACACCGTTATATTCTATCCATTTAAACTCTTAGCTGCCAATTATTATGTTGAACAAGTGAAACAGAACATCCTTGAAGAAGGCCAAGAAGCTAGAATGATGCTAGGAGCAGATGATCTCGTAGTTCCGCCATTACAATAACAATAACTAACTAAGCTAGAATAAACCATAATGTTTTCATTGAGTGAATCTCTCAAGTCCATCAAAAGTTTTCTTGTATTGCCAGAGAAGAAGCCGACTATTGACAGCAGTGCCAGACCCAACTGTAAGATTAGCCAGAAGAGGTACTGTGGATCTGATATGACAGTCATCGGCTTCTCAAGTGGAGCAGGATAACGGCTCTAAAGTCCTGTGTAAATGTTTAGAGAATTTGGGGGTGTGGATATATTTATAGACAGATGGAAATGAAAATCCACAGCCTGCTTCCAATCAACCAACCGGGTCAGCGATGGAATGAAGCCCCCATCTACCGGCGAGGATATGAACTGTGCCGGCTGCCGAAGCCTGTCGCCCTCCCCTGGGGCAATGATTAAATGAATGACAGTTTTTTCGTGTCGTGTGGCCTCCTTAGAGGCCGAGTGCAGGTCTTTCTAGTTGACGTCCGTGGGCGACCTGCGCGTCGGGATGAGAGATGGAATGGATGAAGAACAATGTATTTGGGCGAGGATGTGGAAGGAAGCGGCCGTGGCCAGTCAGAAGGGACCGTCCCAACATTTGCCTGGTGTTGGAAATGGGAAACCGCGGGAAAACCATTTCAAGGACGGCCGACGGTGGGGCTCGAACCCACGCGTCTACCGAGTCAGCAGAGAGCTTGTCCCCATGACCACTGCTGTTGGTAATGACAGATGAAATGAAATGATAGGAGAGAGTGTTACTGGAATGGAATTGTGACAGGGATAACCGGAGTACCCGGAGAAAAACCTGTCTGCCTCTGTTTTGTCCAGCACAAATCTCACATGGAGTGATCGGGATTTGAACCACGGACCCAGCGGTGAGAGGCCGGCGTGCTGCCGCCTAAGCCAGGGAGGCTTACTGAGACAGATATTAGATGTCATTATTTGGGAATTATTTGTACAATTAAGGGAACTCAAATTAACCTCTCATTTAAACTTGTTTTCCTATCTCGAGCCTACTAATCAATTCTTTGGTTACTCGATTATCCGAATAAAAGGTCAGACAATTAATAGTTTTCGATTAATTTCAAATTATTTACTTAATCGACTAATCGAACATCGCTTATTACCAGCTCTAAGAACTACAGAAGTTGTCGGAAAAGTGTCGATGCAACTTGCTAGTCTACTGAACTAGGCCTGCTGTATGTGACGGACACTTGTTGGCATGGCAACCACTGTGTGCACGCTAATCACAGAGACAACATAGCAGCCCCTAAACTGAGAAACCAACCAACCTAAAATATGCCAGGTCATTATCAAGAGATCTACCCCTGATCATTCCATATTTAACATTTTTTACAAAATGCGAATTAAAATGTATAATCAATATTCCACACTTAATATCACCCTGTTTTTGTACACATTGCTGTTTACCTCGGAGGGTGAGTGTTAAAGGTTCCACTTGATGATCCAAAAATTGCAGTTTCGATTCTTGAGCGTAATAATCAGATTCTTGATCCTCGGCACTCAAGATATCGGCTGGTAAGAGAGCTCACATGTCACGCACGCATGCATGCATTCGTTTATTTGCAATTGGGGGTGTGTCCCCCGGTGGCAAATTGGATATACATATTGAACCCTTGCAAAGAAGCTTATGAGACTCAGTTTCGGGGGGTGTAACAGTCCATATCGTAAATTGTAGTTAAAGCGCTTCATTAACATGCAGGGTAACATATAACAAAATAACATGCAGGAAAAAGTGAAGCCAGGGTTAAAACAAATGAATTTAATGACAGATCATCTATTTACAACAATGAATTAACAAACAAAACTCCCAAAAATGACTCCCACTGAATAAATTAAATTTGCCAAAAACTAGGCCAAATCTCAGGAGAGATTATTACTCGGACCAAATGTCCCAAAAATCAACAATAATGACAATGTATGCGCGAGTGCTGTTCTACATGCTTCACGATGAGTGCAATTGAATGCATGATTCGTCATCATCCGGAATAAACTTTCAGAAGACGAATCCGCATTACTTAGAGCTAGACAGACGCGGGGAACAACTATACAACACTTAAAACTAAACCGACACTTCCTATACTTAAAATAAACAACACAATAATTTCCGCATGAAATTGGAATCAAAACTGCCGTAGCAAAACATTACTGCCTAAAATTAGGACTTCTCACAAATCAACACATGTAAGTTAACACGTGACCAACAAAACAAAATACACATATGACCGCCGTCATTTTTACAAGTATACTACCACTACACCACACGGGTGTCACACACTAAATTACATGAACTGAGTCATAGAACAAACACTAGGCTCAAAGCCAACATTTACATCATTAACACAACATTCCATCCATACGACATGCAATAATCCGTCACAAACATGGCGACCTCCTGAATTAATTATGGTTCAAAATAACCATCACAAAAGAACAGGTTTGCTAAATGAAAGCTTAAGGGGGCCAGTCGGACAACAGGACTGCCTAACAAAAATAAGTCACCAGGCTAGACGGGCGACTCGTGGAACTTCTGCATATCTGTCAACCCACGTGTCAAAAGAACCTCGACCTCCCAAGGCATGGGATCCAGTCTCGAAGAAGCGTGCCCCAAAGCACAATAATACGTGTGTGTGTGTGTCAGAACAAAATATATCTCAGCATTTCCCCTAGGAAATCCAAGAATCAGCATATGGACAAGGAACAGCGGTCTCCTCGGAGCACCCTGCCTTTCCATCAAAATACAACAACAACAAAATATGAGGGCGGTAGGACCTCTACCCCTCTTCACGTAGAATCAAAACACACACCTGACACGATAACACACACAGAATCACACGTATGGGTATGACAGACCCTGAAATAAAATGACATAAATATTTTCCACCTGCTGGCGCCTCCGTTCTATGCCTGTGACTATCGAACCTGAAAAGGACTCAAAAAAATAAAAAAAAAAATAGAACTAAGGTGTTCTACAATTACATCTTATTTTGTTGCGCTCGGCAACCCTAATATGACTAATAACCTGTTCAGCAAACATCTTACAGTAATTACCTCCCTTTCCTATCAACAAAATATGAACTTTAATAAAGCACCACTTATCGAATGTAACGGGTTTCGCATTCGCATGGATACTATCTGGTACACGCGCCGTGTACACTAAATATGACTCCAAAGAAAAATAATACACAACAAACAACTTTGGCCACGCGCCAACGTACATTTAAAACACTAAGTGTCGGTGCAAGAAAAACAATCTAAAACAAGAAAAAGAAGAAAATGAACTATTTTCAAAGTTCCCCCGCCGTATCTAACTACATATTGAATAATCAATTTTTGTACATCACCGTATCAGCTTGTAGAACATATAACTTCCATCTCGGCTCATTTCCCTACGGGAAATTAGCCCTCCATCGTTGTCTTCGTAGAAGCGTTGGACATCACTCCGGCTCCTGACCACACTTCGGACATCTTGGTGTAGTCTCCTCGACAGAAAAGTTCAATGTTATTATAAATTGCCTGGCTATAATCGCTTGTGAGTTACTAATTTCGCCCACGATTGTCCTATGCGATTAATCAACGAAGACTTTCCCAAGCTCTCGCTTACTCACGCACAATACAACACTTGAAAAATACAATGAAAATTTACATGAACTATACACTTCAAACCCATCGTCACTGGCTTGACAATACAAGTTTTAAATCTGACTGTCACGCAGTCGTTATCTCGCTCGATAATCTCTACTGCTCTGCGTGGACCTTCGCTCGCGTTGAGCGCTAATTGGAATGTTACTCAAGTCTTGCCCCTAAGAGCTGAAAATAGTTGTCTTCAAGATAAATTAGAGTTTTAAAAATCACTACGCAAACTGGCGTGAAGTTAGCTCACCAGAGCTCAAAACGAATGACATCGAAACAGCGTCTCGTCGATCAATTTATTGGAAACTGACAGAGTGAGGTGGAGTGGGGTGAATTAAGAAATATTTTCTAGAGTTTTCATCTCTCACACATGGGACTAGTGTCAATCTTCATCATTTAATTCAAACGTCTCAGCGCACTCATGCGGAGATAATTCGGATCGGCGGTTCTTTAGATAATCAAATCCGCGCGCTTTTTACCAGTGACGCCACCCATCGCGTGGTTTTGGCTTGGTCTCTCCTGATTGGGTGATTCAATCGTAGGTCGGTTGCAAGGAAACTCGTGACCATCCCCTTACGACTCCAATTTTGGTGCATGTCGTTACACAATTTGGCCTTGAACTCAGCTTACCCGGCCGTTTTCAAGAATAGCTACCAAGCTCTACTTCTGTGGCAATCATTGCAACACGCTAACTTGCCTTCCTCTTTGTCAACTTCCACAAGTACTGCCTGGGCCGCAGTAATAATAATAATAAATCATAAATACTTATTTATTGCAGATTAATAAGGGTTCAATATCAAATAAATAATTATACATAACAATTCAATAACAATTAAACTGGAATATTTACACAAATAGTCAGTCTTTTCTTAAACAAACATATATATTTGGGAAAAGTCTCTAAGACTGCGGCAGGTAGAGAGTTCCAATTATCAATGGCACGGTTTACGAAGGAATATTTACCATAATTTGTTCGCTGTGGTCGGCCCTTAACTTTGAAAGGATGATCGCCCCTACCCATGTAAGTAGGCTTTTCCATACGTTTGCTAAGCTCACCCCATGCTGGTTGATTTGTATACGTGTTGTACATAGCGCAGAGTCTAGATTTCATCCTCCTAGCCTCAAGTGATTCCCACCCATGTTTCTTTAACATACGTCTCACAATGCTCCTGGGATTAAAGCCACTGAGCACAAATCTAGCGGCCTTTCTTTGTACCATTTCCAACTCATTGATGAGCCCTACTTGATATAGATCCCAAACCGCCGAGGCGTATTCCAGAATAGGTCTTACAAGTGACAAATATCCTAGTTCTTTAGCAGAGGTACTACTTCCTTTTAATACCCTCATTACAAAGTGCAAGGATTTGTAAGCTTTAGGGGGGCGTGGTGGCTCAGTGGTCTAGCTGTATGCCTCTCACCAAGGCGGTCCGGGTTCGATTCCCGGTCAATGCATGTGAGATTTTCGAAGTGAAATGCCATGTCCTGTGGTTCGGATTCCACGTAAAAAGGAGGTCCCGTGGCTCATGATCTCAAGATTAACGGTCACGTTAAACTACAAGCTTCCCTTCCTTCCTTTTTGTAAGCTTTAGAAACTGCACATCCTATATGACTACTCCATTTCATATCATTCCTTACGTGAACGCCCAAATATTTGCAAGAATCTTCTTCTACAAGTATTTCCGACCCAATGTTTTTTTGAGAATCCTGCCTTCGCACGTTTGGTGATTGTCCAATTGGTCCACCAAATGGTAGTGTTAAACGGCACATCAATAGTGGATAGCGGATTACCTAAATGGCCCCAACACAGGACATAAGACTATTATTATTAATTTCTTCCATCCCGAGAATTAGCGATCCAGCAATCAGCAATCAACGCTGTTCTCTTACTCGATGCTGTAGGGGTTGAATTAAATGAAGACAAGCTAATCGTATGCAACGTTTATAAGCATTCAAATGAGCTGAATTCGTTCCACTTCTCGCAATGGCTGTGTGCTGCTCATGTCTTGACTTGGTAATTACCACCATCACATCTTATGGTGCGAGTGATACAATTGGCTTTCACGTTATCAAGGTGGTTTCCACTTGCACAAATAGTAATAACCACATTCCTTTTTCTTTTAATCAGAATAAAACGTTATTTGTAGCTTTTATTCTCTTTACCAACCAAAATCTAAATAAATATATGTATAAATCAATCTCGTCCATTATATAACTCGCTTCAGTAGCGAGGAGACAGCTCCATTCAGATAAGAATTTAAGTGCATGCTCTATTTTTTCTTTTTTTTAATATATTGTATTATTTGAAATTGTATTCACGTGCAGTGTGTTGTTTGAGTCTTCAGTCTTTTTTTTACTGGTTTGATACAACACTCCATGCCTCCCTGTCCTGAGCTAATCGTTTCATCTCTACATAGCTACCATATCCCACATCCGAGGCAATCAGTTTAACATATCCTAACCTTGGTCTACCCCTACAGTTCTTGTCCTCGACCCTTCATTCCATTACTATACTCTGAATTACCAATAATGATCGCTGACAGCTGTCAAAGCTAGCACGTGGGGAAATGCAGCGTTGCCACTGAGGTAGATCATGACTCATAACATTCCAAGAGGCTTGCAGGAAGACACAAATACTGGGGATGTTAGCCTCCCCCCCCCCTGCCTACTGAGTCAAACCATGTGCATACTGCTGTCTCGGCATACGTTGCAACATTGCTTGCTGTTGCCATGGAGACCATTACCCCTCTCGTCTCCACTCCTCACCTCACCCTTCAAGCGGAAGACAGTTTTTACCGAGCATCTTTTGTAAATCAGACTATAAGCTTGCTATTCCTGGGTGTCTTAGTATATGTCCTACCAACCTATCTCTTTTCTTCATTAGCAGTCACCAGAAACAACTCTCCTCTCCCACTCGTCTTAATATCTCTTCATTTGTCACCCTATCTACCCATCTAATCTTCATCATTCTCCTCCACATTTCAAACGCTTCAATTCTCTTTTTTCTGCTGCTCCAATAGTCCAAGCTTCACTTCCATAGAGCGCCACACTCCAGACAAAGGCCTTCAAAAATGACTTCATAATACCTAAATCTATATTCGATGTCAACAGATTCCTATTTTGTAGAAATGCTTTCCTTGCCTGAGCCAACCTACTTTTTATATCCTCTTTGCTTCGTCCATCACTGGTTATTTTGCTTCCTAAGTAACGGAAGTCTCCTACTTCCTTCAGCTTTTCACCTGCCAATTTAATGTCCCTAAAGGTTTTTAATTTATTGCGGCTGCATTCCAATATTTTTGTTTTACATTTATTAATTTTCATCATGAATTCTTTCCACAATACGGAGTCCATACCATTCAAAAACGCACATAATACCGATTATTATACGTAACTCACAAACGCTTAAAACAACCTAACCTCATAACGAGAGTCAACTTGCGAATCGTATTATAAACACCGAAGCGCACTACAATTCGTAGTTAGATAATATATTAGTGGATTAATTTAATCCTCAACACGGTGATTAGAATCTGATTATATTATTTATTGTATGGCTTTTAGTGCCGGGAGTGTCCAAGGACATGTTCGGCTTGCCTGAGTCAGTAGCTGCTTCCAGCGGACACCCTTAGGGTGAGCAACAAGTTCCGTCCAATTTCAAGTAGTTCCATCTTTCGCTACCATATATCAATGATACCTAGTGGTGAACGTTGGAACTTTGATAGAGCGTTACAACGAAATCTAACCTAGGAATTTAGCTCCACACATGTTTAGTCTGTGGAAGGATCTTTTACATGCCATAAATCTATGACATGGGACCGCTTGCTTTACTTCCCCTCCGAAGGAAAGCATACTGAAGGATTTTAACGCTCTTAAAAATCCGATGACTTTGGACGGGTTTGAAACCGCTAGCAACTACGCCACCGAAGATGATGACCGCTTGATGGTAAAAACGCGTAATCCTAAAAATTGCCCCATTATTAATAGTGATCATGTACATCTCTCCAGGAGTGTTATTTACATACTATATACGGTATATTGTGGCCGCCCAGCCATTGGGCAAATTCGTGTTGACCGACTGAAGAGTTACAAATAGCAATTTGAGTTTAAGACTTTTCAGGCTGCGCAACCACGATCTGCTACCACCCAGTCTAATTTTCGTCTAAGAATCATTGTAATTGAAAATTAACATATATAATATAATTACCATTATAATATAATAGTTATTTGATGGACGCTGAAATGCAAGCAGATGAAAATAGCAGTTAAAGCAGATTGCTCCATTATTTGATAGTATTTTAAAAATAGTATGAGTGTTTCTTAGTACACATTTAATTACCGCATTGTGTATCGTAATTGACCATGAATAATTTCGAGTAACTGTACCCTGTATTAAATGATACCCGGTCCCTAGCACCGTGCGCGACCAAACAAGTATTATTCTCGCTCGACCACAACAGATTAAGCACAATATCTGGCCATCCAGCAGCACTGAAGGGGAACAACGGCCACTGTATTTAGGATACAAGAGTTACAGGGTCCATAGGGTTTAGTAGGACGTCACTAATGAACTTTTGTGGAATGATGAAACAGCCAACAGCCATTGTCTGGTGAATGATTTCAAAACCAAAATGGTTTGGTATGAGAACTCGAGCTTTGTACACAGAAACACAGCTAAGTGATCACAAGCGTCTCCCTCAAGCAGCTGTATTTACTCTTGTGGTCTTTACTCAGTAACACTCATGTCATTGAAGCACTGACCAGGAAGATCTCCAGCCAAAAGTTTGGAAAGCAAGTTTCTTAGAATTAGAATGTAAGGGCTAGAAGCCATTCTTCAATGTTGCCTTCGCAATCAACAACACAAAACCATTTGAAATATATCGTTATTGATTATCATTCTCTTCTAAGATAAATCGACAAGTTTAAATTCTCAATGAATTTCGTATTAGTATGTGTCTCCGTACGGAAAACATTCCTAACAACCATCTTGCTAATTTGTTTGTGCCTCGTCGTAATGAAGTGGATAGAGGACGCCAGTGCAGCGGCCTCTCATATGAGAATTACTCGAGACAGTCCGCGAATCAAACAAAGGGCAGGAGGGCTTCAGTGGACTGGGAGAGATTTGTTTGACCTGGCGGCAGACCGCAGTGCTTTTGGATCCCACAGGCATAGGCGGTGCGGTGGGAGCATCCGAGTTGGCGACCACAGGAGGTAAATATAGTGGCCTTCTTAGACCAGGGGTATCCACTAGTGGAGCGTGGCCACGCGAGTTAAGTATAGTAGCCTTCTAAGGCCAGGGGTATCCACTAGCACAACTACTGTCGACCAAAGTATTATGTGCACTCGAGTTTGAAGGTTGTTTGTGAAGTAACCAATAGACCTATATAAAATCCAATAACATCATCATTTTCGCCGTTCTATTGTAGGTTTGGAATTTTTAATTTATATATTATTTTGTCGCAGTTGGAGCACAAAAAGTGCACGTTTTTAAGCGTGTTTCAACCATGCGTCACATTTAAGAATTATTATCTCAAAAAGCCGTCATCAGATCGAATCCAAATTTTAACACAATATACATTGGAATGTTGTATAACTGGTTTATTAATTTCAAAATTTTGCGTGTCCTAAAAAAAAAGTTGTTATCATTTTTGTAAGGTAATTTTTTCTCGGCTCGGGGTGGTTAGAAAATGTAGTTCTTGGTCGCGACGTAATCCTTATACATCAAAAAGTTATGCTGTATGACTGTGAAACACGTAAATTAACTCACTTATTTTATATCGGTTTGTATTTGTAGGCGGAAATAACACATCGTTCACCAGCTAGCCGCTCCGGGATAAGCTGTACAGCGTTGCTGTGATGGAGCCCATCACTTCCAAGCGAGGCACGCCATGATGTTACACATCATATGCGACTACTGTAAGGCTCGTAATTATTATTTTTTCAACTGATGCGAGGCGCGAAGTGCTCGTGTGGCTCAGTATGGACGGTGCAGGCCAGGCGGGATGTGGTTCTGCCATGTTTTGGGCACGTTCATTCAGGTCATCGTGAACATGACCCACGATGTTTAGTTAAATATTCCCGGTGTTGGCTTGCATTCAACACTAAGAAGACAACAATGGTGTTCACGTAGCTGCACGCATACGTTAGTGGTTTGACGAACCTGCAGACTACATTTTCGCTCTTCCTCTGGCCCACTAAATCACCTGATCTTAATCCCATATGAAATGTGTTGGACTCAATGAAACAGCGGGTGAAACGCAGAAATTAGCAGCCCCACAATGTGGTGGCTCTACAGGATCAGCCAGTGAACTCCAGCGCTTGTGGTACATGTCTTGTTCGGTGAGCTGAATATAACGACACATGCAGTGTGTCAGCTGGTGTCTACTATCAGGTGGTCATTGTTGAAGTAAACCACATTTTATGTTGGTGCTCATGATATTAGCGTGTGTGGTCTCCTCGTTTGAGTGGACTAGTATCGATATATACATTTTGTTCTAAATTTGTGGTTTCATTTATATTTCAAAAATACATATATTTTGTTGTTAATATTTGCTTCAGCTAAGCCTATGAGTACCTTGCGGTCTTATAACAATTATGAATTGGTTGATTGTTGGTTCTGCAATTTCAGATCGCTTCTCATTATCTATTTATGAATTTATTCACTGATCCATTGATTCATTCAACTCTCTAGCCTGTTTATTTACGCATTTATTTATTTATTTATTCATTTACTTACTTATTTTTTTTTAAATTTATTTCTCTTATTTATTCAATTATTAATTTGTTTATTTATTTATATATTCATTTATTTATTCATTTTTATTTACTTTTTCAATTAGTTAATTCATTAATTAATGTATTTAATTACTTATCTATTTGTTTATTAATTAATTTATTTATTTACTTATTTATTTATTTAATTATTTATATTGTTATTTATTTATATATTCATTTACTTACTTACATATTTATTTATTTATTTGTTTTTTCATTTATTTGCTTTAATCAATTATTTATTTATTCATTTTTTATTCTTTTTTATTTACATTTTCAATTAATTAATTAATTAATTAATTAATTAATTTATTTATTTATTTATTTGACCGACAGTAGTGGCTACGCTGGCTAAAGCGCAGCATTAGGTCATGGGGCCAAGCTCTCTGCTGACTCGGTAGACGCGTGGGTTCGAGCCCCACCGTCGGCCGTCCTTGAAATGGTTTTCCGTGGTTTCCCATTTTCAACACCTGGCAAATGCTGGGATGGTACCTTCTGACAGGCCACGGCCGCTTCCTTCCACATCCTTGCCCAGTTTCATTCACCATCATTCATTTCACCTCTCATTAACTCCTCTCATGAGGTTGGTGTCAGGAAGGGCATCCGGCCGTAAAAACCATCGCCACAAAGATTTCCATCGCATCTCATCCCCGACCCCGTTGGAAAACGGGAATATTAAGGGGTAGACATACAATTAATTAATTAATTTATTTATTTATTTAAAATGTATGCTGCTACGAGTATTTGCTCTCACTCTAGAGACAGAAATTTTAAGCCTTAGAGAGTGAATTCCTCTCTAATATCTTGGCAGTATTGAACTACTGCTTGATGGGAGTGTTTCCTTGCTAATGACTGCCCAATCCACTCACCTGCTTGGAGAAGATTGAACACCTCCCCTCCTCCTTATAGGAACAATGCATGTGAGGCTAACAGTCTATTGTTGATTCGTTTAGAAGCTTTGCGACATCGGGGCCTTGAAGCCCCGTGCCGCTGGGTGTGTGTCTGATAACATGTGTTGCTGTGATGCTGTGTGTAATTGTAATTGATGGTAGGACTTGGAAGGAAGCGGCCATGGCCTCAAGTTAGAAACCATCCCAGCATTTGCCTGGAGTAAATGCGGGAAACCATTTAAAGCAGCTGAGATGGGAGTAGAACCCGTCTCTTTTGAGATATTCCTCACGAGGCTGATTATACTCCGCTCCAACCCTCAGACCACAATTAAATGTTTAGGGAGAACAGGAATTGTCAGCTATGACTCTTCAGTCGGTCAACACAATGTACACAATAAGGAAATAACACTCATAGAAAACATGTGCATGATCACTGTTATAATGGGACAGTTTTAGAATTACGCGTTTCGACATTCAAGTGTCATCATCAGATCCTGATCACAGATCAGGACGAATCGCAATAGGTACACTGGTACTATAAAAGGCGGATAAAAGGCGACCAAATGATTGATGATTGTCGTGGCCTGAAAAACCTCCTCCACAATGCAAAGGCATATCATAATCCGACAGTCACTTTTCTTCACACAACCCTAAACTTACTCTGATAGGAAGTTCGCTCGCAGATCAAACCGGCCGATGCAAGGTCAAACAGTCTATAACTAAATTAATGAATTGGTGTTTGAATGTGCTGATCATATCGGGTCTGATAACGGTTATTTATTTATTTATTTATTTATTTATTTATTTATTTATTTATTTATTTATTTATTTAAGTATGTATTTATTTATGTATGCACTTATTTATGTATTTACGTATTAATGTATTAATGTATTTATGTGTGTATTTATTTATGTATGTACTTATTATGTATTTATGTATTTATGTATTTAGGTATTTATGTATTTAGATATTTATGTATCTATATATCTATGTATTTATGTATTTATGTATTTATGTATTTATGTATTTATGTATTTATGTAGTTATGTATTTACGTATTTATGTATTTATGTGTTTATGTATTTATGTATTTATGTATTTATGTACTTTAGTAGTTATGTCGTTATGTAGTTATGTATTTATGTAGTTATGTAGTTATGTATTTACGTATTTACGTATTTATGTGTTTATGTATTTATGCATTTATGTACTTTTGTAGTTATGCCGTTATATAGTTATGTATTTATGTATTTATGTATTTATACATTTTCGTATTTACGTATTTATGTATTTACGTATGCATGCATTTATGTATTTATGTATTTACGTATGTATTTATGTATTTATGTATTTATGTATTTATTTATGTATTTATGTATTTACGTATTTAGGTATTTATTTATGTATTTATTTATTTATCTATCGTATTTATTTATGTATGTGTTTATTTATCTATCGTATTTATTTATGTATGTGTATATTTATTTATCGTATGGTATTTAGTGCCGGGAGTGACGTAGGACATGTTCGGCTCACCAGAGGCTGTAGCTGTTTCAAGCTGACACCCATGGGGTGAGCTACAAGTTCCGTTCAATTTCATGTAGTTTCAACTTCCGATACCAGATGTCACTGATTCCAAGTGGTGAACGTTGGAACTTTCATAGAGCGTTTCAATGAAATCTAAACTAGAAATTTATTTTCACACATGTGTAGTTAGTAGAAGGTTCTTTTACATGCCATAATTCTATAAGATGGGGACTGCCGGCTTTACTTCCCCTCCGAAGGAAGGCATACTGAAGGATTGTGACGCTCTTGAAAAGTCCGACGACTTCTGCCGGGTTTGAACCCACGATCTTTGGCACAGCAGATCTGCATGCTACCAACTACGCCACCGAAGACGCTTCTGATAACGGTATTTTGGTCTGACACAGATGGGAGCAGACAGATTCATTAATATGGTAACTGCGAGCCAGGGATCAGTCATCTGGAAGTTAGCGCCAACTCTTAACAAACTCCTCATCTTCCCAACTTGGGGATTTTTAATTAACTCAAAGAATTTGTTTCTCAACGACTTAATTATAGCTAAAGTTCTCGTCGATCGTAAGGGTGGGCTGCGCTAAGCGCTCGTCACCTGTCACGGGGTAATTAGTGTTGCCTTGTTGTGATCAATGATGGCTCATCTCACGAGTAACGACCTTAAGGTTCGTGATTTGTTTATTCTGTACACAAGAGTTCTGAAAGAAAGCTGAAAACCTCAACATGCCCAGGAGGGATTGTTTGGTTGGCCAATGAAGTCCTTCCTCCAATCCCGGATGTCAATAGCCACATCGGTAGCAGGGCACATTGGTGAGGAGAATACATTCTTTACCATGGTGTCACTAAAACTACGCTAGATATCAAGAAGTTCCGTGACGAACTAAAGAGCCTACTTTTCATGCCAATGATTAATCTACATTATATGAACCTATCTAGAATAATGACGAAATTAAGTTGGAAATATCGAAATGTCTAATTAATTCAAAATATACCTGGTATAACGTAGCCTAAAAGAGCACTAAAGTTGGCAGCCCTGGTGACTGAATAATATGTTCTTAGTTCCATCTTTTAATGTACAGAATACAAAATTTGGTTGAAGTCCATTGGACGTTACATGCAGTTAGGCATTGGATCTATCAGCACGCGTAAAAGCATGTTGGCAACAATGTCATGCGTGTGCTGGCCAGAAATAATCTGAAATATTATGATATCTTGTTGTGCCAATTTTGGATGAAATCCATTTGTTAGCATAGAAGTTACATGTATTTTAAAATTGGACCTATCTGTAGGCATAGAATCATGTTGGCAGCACTGACTTATATTAATTACCGGTACTCCAAATTGATCTAGAACGTCAGGTGCTATACGTGTGCAAAGTATAGAGCTATTGGCTTGGATACTTATTGATATTATGGTAAACAAATATAGACAGCATTTATTAACAGTTGGCAGCCCTGATTGCTATTACGAATATGTATAGTCATATCTGTTATGTTACACAAAGCACATACGAAATTTGGTTGAAATTCAAATGATAGTATAGAAGTTACATGTATATAAAATTGGTCCTATCAGCAGGCTTAGAATCATGTTGGTAGGACTGAAGTATATGGTACTCCAAATTAATTTAAAATGTCAGGTACTATACGTGTGCATAGTTTAAAGCTGTCGGCTTGCATACTTTCTGATATATTGGTAATTTGATTTAAAAAAAATGGAGAGAGCAATTATTAACAGTTGGCAGCCCTGATGGCTCCTGAGAATACGCTCAGCCATATCTGTTTATGTACACATATCACATGCAAATTTTGGTTGAAATCCAATTGATAGTGTAGAAGTTATATGCATTTAAAAAGTGGACTAACAGAAGGCTTAAAATTATTTTGGCAACACTATCATATATGGCCTCCTGGAAATTAAACTGAAATGGTATTATCTACATGTGTGCCAATTTCGGAATAGCTCCCATGCATACCTTCCAAGATATCCAACATGGAGCTCAAATTTCAAGTGCGTTTTTCAGCAGTTGGTAGCACTGACATCATTTTCAAATATGGGCTTGAGATATTCCGGTATACATCTTTACTCATACTAAATTTGGTTTCGATTGCTGCAGCCGTTTAGGAGTTGATAGGGGGACACACACACAGCCAGACTGACAGAAGGACAGACAGACAGGCAGACAGACAGACAGCCAGACAGAGAGACACACATTTTCCCGGATTGATCTCATAAGTCTACTTTTTCCTCATTTTTCAAAATGTGAAAAGTAGGCTGAAAATAGTATAAGTTACTTGAGCACATCTGTGATTTTATTTGTAGAATATTGGAAATTCTACAAGATTCTTACTGTTTCCAATAGCCACGAGCCTATAACAGCTAGACTAGAAACTACAACACTGTAAAGGCGGACGATCCCGCGATGTTTGCTTCGGTCGAGTAGTAAACGGCGCCCGAAGCTCCTTTTTTTTTTACTATTTCTATGTATTTTAATAAACCTTCTTCATGTTTTTGAAATGTAATATGTATAATCCTGGTGCATATAATTTCAAGGTGTGTGATTTGTAGATTAATATACTGTATTGATATATTCCGCTCAATGAGCATTTCTTTATCTCTTTTCATTTCTTCTTCTTTCTTCGTTTTGCCCACGCTTGAACTTGTTGACTCGGATTTATGGAGCTTTCCTCTTCTTCTCCTCCCAAAATCTCCTCATGAACTCGCTATGCCCCTTCTTACGTTCCTCCGTCCATTTTTTTCCAGTGGTCTTTTTAGCTTTTTCGGCGAAAGTGTGATTTGTAACTCGGGTTCCGAAAGTCTTGCGATTCATGATGCTGTCTTCTGTAATGTTTATTTCCTTTAAGTCCTGTTTGATTTCTTCTAACCAACTGATTTTGACCTTCTTTGAATTAATTATATCAAGCAGTTTTTTTGCATATCTGGTGTTGTGCATTCTGCAGATGTGACCATAAAATGTCAATCGTCTCTTACGCACGGTATCAGTGAACTTATAGATTACTGTGTACAAGTCTGTGGTTTTCCTTTTAATCCATATACCATTAACATAAACGGGGCCATATATTTTCCTGAGAATTTTACGTTCCTGGATTTCGATTTCACCAATTTGAGAGTGGCCGCCTAGAGATATAGTTTCGGAGGCGTACAATGCTTCCGGAAGAACAACTGTCTGGTAGTGCCGTAGTTTTGCATTTCGTGACATCACTCTTTTATTATAGTGATTCCATGTTATTCGGTATGCTTTCTGAAGTTTGGTAGCTCTTTCTAAATTAGCTTTCCTGTCCAATCCAGACGGTACAATAATTTCTCCTAAATATTTGAAGGAAGGTACGTGTCTAATTATTCCATAGTTGGTCTGTAGTGGAGATCTCGGGATATTCTGGTCTCCATTTACTATGAAATGCGTCTTCTCATACGATATTTGGAGTCCTGTCTTTGATGCTAACTCATGTAACTTCTCTATGGCATACTTGGTTTCTTCACTAGTCTTGGTAAAGATAGCTAGATCATCAGCAAAAGCTAGGCATTTTACTTTTATTTTATTTTCATTTAAATATGTGCCTTATTTGGAAGAAACCTCGCAAGAAACTTTTAAGGGATGATTTCAAAATTGAGTTGTTTTCCTGAAATTCTCGAACTGTTTTATGGGATGGAACAGAAAGGTCATCAGCCCCTATGATAGGGTTCGTTTGACACCATAATGTTACGGGAAAATAAACCACATGGAATATCAAATACCTGAAGAATTATGAACTGAACAAAGAAATTAAGATACGAGATGATCAGCACTGTAATATTTACCGTAAGAGAAATAAAACCTCCCCCTAGGGACTCACATCTAGTGGGACGTGGGTTGGCGACCACGGGACCCCAGCTGAGTGCGGCATTGATTCCTCTTACTTGTGCCGGGCTCCTCACTGTCACCTTTACTTTCGACCTCCCTTGGTCAACTCTTCTTCTCTTCCGACCCTGATGGTATTAGGGTATCCGAGGCCTAGGGAGTCTTTCACTTTCCCGCGTTAATTGGCCCTTGTTTCATCTTTCCTGATCCCTCATTCTTCGAGGGGTCAGCCTTCTTTTTCTTTTCATTGTATCTCCTGCCTTGTACTCAAGGCCCTTAAGGAGGCAGGGTGTGTGTAGCCTCACCACTTCCGGTGCACCCTGAATAGTGCTACACCCTCAAGGGCTCACGGCCGGTGAGTTTGAGAGTTGGCAACCCCGAGGGATTCCTGAGCTGGGTCAAGTTTTCCCCCTTTTCGGGGTGGACCCTCTCCTCTTTCCCCACTGCCTTTCTTGGCTCTCCTTCCTTCCAAGTCCCTCAATTCTCATTCTTCGTGGTTTGAGAGCATTTCCTTTCCTCCTGTCTTCTCCTTTCTGTTTCCCATTTGCTCTTCTAGTTTGTAAGAGATTAGTCAGTTTAGTTGTGGGTTACATTTGATTATCTTTCATTTTCACCATTAGGGGCCGATAACCTAGATGTTAGGCCCCTTTAAACAACAATCATCATCAGAAATCAAACCATGTTAGTGGAACGCCAGGAGCCTGTCACAACAGCCCAAGTATTGAGGGCACAGTCGCCAAACCCCGCTCAATTAGATGAAAGCTACGTGACTGCCAGATGGTGTGGCCGAACATACGTGACCGGATTTGGGTCGAATGTCAATGATGGATTTTTGATATCTCCAATTAATAACAAACTTAATTACATTGTTGGGTTGGCTACAAACACTCGCTTATTGGTGGATAGCTGGTCACGTGACAGAGAGACACACACTGTGCCTGCTGGTTTAACTTCGGGAATTGTCTGTAGTAACGAGAGCAAGACGTGATGTCGGTGAATGTATTCATAATGACAGGTTTCACCCAATAGACTTGGGAAATGCAGAGTTAATCTACAACAAGTAGTTCCGTGAGGAACTATGCCTCTATGAATATACACAGTTTCAGTTTGATTGTTGTAATAGATTCGTAGATATTAAGAACCGTCTACCATGTTGGATTTTTATATATAGGCCTTAGAGTTATGTACTACTACATGAAGCTATGTAAGTGTTTTATTCAAACTTCAGTAGCATGATTAAGACACAAGAAATAAAAACGAGATTTTAAAATTTCACTCAGCCGCCATCTTGAGGTTATGAAAATAATTTAAATTAATTTGATGCCAGTGGATTAAAATTTATATAAGAATATACCCTACCAAGTCTCATAGGTAAACTTCTAGTAGTGCCCTTTATTACCGTACAAAATTTCACGGTGATATCAGTAATAGTTTCGGAGATATAGAATGCCGGTGAAATATTTCGCACAGCCAACACGTTGGATTGTTGAGACGTCATAACATTTGAAGAGTATACAAATACGTAATGGAAGTGTTTTTGACACATTCTAGTTTCACTTATAATGCAATACATGATCAGGAAAGAGTGTTACAATATAGATAGGATGTGACTGTAAACAAACTAGCAATCTTTAAGATGCATTGAAGATATAATACAATTAGTACTGACAAACGTTAACGTATTTGTGATATTGCAAAAGTAAATATTATACATTCGGAGTAAGCAAATAGCACCTTTTTAATTTTTCACGAAATGGTCCAACTTTAGAGATTCTTGCTAGATCATGTGCTACAGAGATGAGCGAGAGCATTGACTCCAAATTTAGCCGTTCTATTTCTGACTAGGCGAACATGTATGTTATTTTGGTCTTGTGCAATCCATGTGAATTTCATTAACGAAATAGAATGTAATGTTAGTGATCATCAGACTATGCAATATTTTATAAATAATTTAAGCGGGATTGAAGCATACAAGCAGTTTCAAAGGTTATATATTAGTGTCAGTGTACATTCTACAGCGAGGGTATAAACGATGACATTGACCTTAGAGCCGTGTTTTGTAGAATCTCAAGATTATTCAAATTAGTTTGTAAAGCCCTTTCCCAGACGAAACATAGGTATGAGAGGCGAGAGTGAATCGTTGCTAAATACAGTAAATTTCACCAAGACTTTGTGTTGTTACATCAACATTATCTAAAGACTGCAACCACATTTGTCTCTCACTTGCTCAACGTTTTAAGTCAGCACTGTTCAAATTGAAGTCCATGCATCACAGAATCCAGATGAGCCTTCCACGGTCATCCTCTTCCTTTCTTCCCCAGAACTTTTCCTTCCAGTATGGTGATCAGGAACTCATTATGACGTAAGGTGCGATCAACGAATTTTGCTTAGCTATTTTCCATAGTATTGATCAATTATCTTGTTTCGTCTGTTGTTACATTACACTTGATTTTAGCAAAGATTCCAGCTAAAGCTGAGATTTTATTTTTAGCCTACTTTTCGCATTTTGTAACACGTAGTTCCGTGAAGAACTATACAGCCTATTTTCATATATCCTACTTATGTTAATTGCCACTATTTAACATACACAATTTCAGTTTGATTGCTGTAATAGATTCGTAGATATTGAGAACCGACTAAATATTTCGGATGGTCGCCATGTTGGATTTTATATATGTAGGTCCTAGAGTTATGTACTGTTACATGCAGATTATTGTGAACGTGTAGTATTCAAACTTCAATCGCATAATTAATACACAAGAGAAAACAAGGGGATTTATAAATTTTTCACAGCTGCCATCTTGAGGTTATGGAAACAATTGAAATAAATTAGATGCCAGTGGATTAACATTCGGATAAAGATTTACTGTACCAAGTTTCACTGCACGCGGATGGTTAAATTGCGAGAAACGTCCATGTGAATATTTATAATTCGCGTCACCGCCATGTTGGATTTGTGATCACCAGGTTATTTAAAGTCCTATAGGTGAACTTAAGTTCATAGCCCCTATGAACATTAAAAAATGCAGTTTGATTGCTAAAATAAATTCGTAGATATTCAGTATCGTCTAAATATTTCGGATGGTCGCCATGTTGGATTGTTAAATGTATAGGCCATAGAGTCATGTACCATTAAAGGAAAATTATTGCGTAGGTTCATTATTCAAACTTTCACTTCGATCGCATGACTACATCACAAGAAATAAAAACTTAATTTTAAAATTCGCACAGCCGCCATCTTGAGGTAATGTAAACAATTGAACTAAATTAGATACCAGTGGATTACAATGTGTATAAATATTTCCTGTACCAGGTTTCAGTGCGCTTGGAACATTAAAGCGCGAGAAAGGTCTGTTTAAAACGTTCAAATTCGCTTGGCCACCATGATCGTTTTGTAGTTAACCGGTTTTTGAAAATCTTATAGATGGACTTCCAGTAGTGCCCTTTATCTCAGTACAAAACTTTAGGGAGATACCGCTAATAGTTTCAGAGATATAGAATGCCGGTGAAATATTTCGCACATCCGCCATCTTGTGATTATGTAAACAATTGAAAGAAGTTAGATGTCGGTGCATTACAATGTATATAAACATATACTGTACCAAGTTTCATTGCGTTTGGTTGGTCAAATCGCGAGAAACGTCTATCTAAAAGTCGCAAATTCGCTTGGCCGCCATGTTCGTTTTGTAGTTACCAGGTTTTCAAAAGTCACGTAAGTGAACTTATAGTAGTTCCCTCTATCACCATAGAAAATGTCAGGGTAATATCGGTAATAGTTTTGGAGATATTGAATGCTGGTGAAATATTTCGCACAGCCGCCATGTTGGATCGGTGAGTCGTAACAAAATTTGAAGGGCACGGTCGAGGTCGCCGGGAATAGTGCTATAAACTTTCCGAGTTTCATTGAAATCGCTCCTGCCGTTTAGATTTTATTAGGGGGGGGACACACACACGAATCACACACACACACACACACACACACACGCACACACACACGGACAAAAGGTGATCTCATAAGCCTATTTTTTTCAAAATTGAAAATAGGCTAAAAATGAGGAAAAAGTAGACTTACGAGATCGATCCTGGAAAATGTGTGTCCGTCTTTCCTTCTGTCTGTCTGGCTGTGCGTGTGTGTGTGTCCCCCTATCAACTCCTAAACTGCTGTAGCAATCGAACCGACATTTGGTATGAGTAAAGATCTCTATCTGAATACCTCAACGCCGTATTTGAAAATGATGTCAGTGCTACCAACTGCTGAAAAATCGCAATTGAAATTTCAGCTCCATGTTGTATATCCTGGAAGGTATGCATGGGAGCTATACCAAAATTGGCACACATATAGATAATAATATTTCAGATATATATCCTGGAGGCCATAAATGACAGTGATACCAAAATGATTCTAAGCCTGCTGATAGGTCCAATTTTTAAATGCATATAACTTCTACACTGTCAATTGGATTTCAACCAAATTTCGTATGTGCTATGTGTACATAAACAGATATAACGTAACGTATTCTTAAGAGCCACCAGGGCTGCCAACTGTTAATAAATGCTCTCAATTTTTTAAATCCAAATACCCATATATCAGAAAGTATGCAAGCCGACAGCTTTAAGCTATGCACACGTATAGTACCTGACATTCTATATTAATTTGGAATAACTTATATACGTCAGTGCTACCAACATGATTCTAAGCCTGCTGAGAGGTCCAAATTTAAATACATGTAATTTCTATACTAACCAATGGATTTCATTCAAAATTGGCACAATAATAGATCAGATTATTTCTGATTATTTCTGACCAATACATGTATGGCATTGTTGCCAACATGATTTTACGCGCGCTGTTAGATCCAATGTTTAACTGCATGTAACGTCCATGCTATCCATTGGACTTCAACCAAATTTTGTATTCTATACCCTAAAAATTGATCTAAGATTATATTCAGTCACCAGGGCTGCCAACTGTAGTGATTTATTAGGCTACATTATGCCAGGTATACAGTATTTCGAACTAATTAGAAATTTCGGTATTACCAAGTTAATTTCGTCATCATTCTAGATAGATCCATATAGATTAATCATTGGCATGAATCTTAAATTTTAAGAAAAGTAGGCTCTTTAGTTCGTCACGGAACGTCTTGTTTATATTCGTTATATGTGGTCCCCAAGAAAGAGTATTGTCTGTTATCAAGCCAAGATCCTTATCCTACTTCACACACTTCAGTCTGGCCATTCCAAATGAGATATATGTTGTTGCCTTTAAATCACATTCACATTTATGGAACATTGTGCAGTCAGTTTTTTAGTAACAGGTTCATCCTTAGCCAAGATATAACAGTCATGCTGGATATCATATAAAATTTAGCAAAGTAAAACAACGAGGTATCATCTGCTAGGAGAAATAATCTACCCTTAAAAGGGCAAAAGGTTATGTCATTTGTTAAGAGGAGAAGAATCTGCCCTAAAATAGAACCCTGGGGTACACCGTTCAACACTTTTTGTAGGTTACTTCCATTAGTTCCAAGTATTACTTCTTGTTTGTTGCCTTATTGACAAGTAATTTATCAAGCTGAGATAATAGAGTAAGGTAGTTTCGTTTGAAAGCTTTGTCCATTGTCATCTCCGACTATACATATGAAGCAGTGAATCCTTGCTGACTGCTTCAAGAAGGAGAGGACGACACAGGACTGCGAGCAAGAAGCAGTAACTGGAACGCGAAACATTTGCTTTGAAGCACGCTAGAGTGCGCTTGTTCTCTGGCCCAAGGAACACAACGAACTGAAAGGTTTTCCATTAAGACGAAGGCAGTATTTTGCAAGTCTAGAGAATAAAGTGCGTGACGTTTGGGCTTAATTCGATGTTTGTTGATGAGGCAAGCTACTCTTCTTAGAAAATATATTCCACTACAGAACAACTTTCGTGTATCGACAATTGGAAGTCTGTAGTTTGTTCACACTCAGAGGAGTTAATCGCAATTTAACCAGTTTTCATAGGTAACCTGACGAGGTCTTTTAGAAGTTCGAGTTGACTACTTCAAGAATAAACATCACTGAATGTTCGAACGCAACTCTCTGAATTTCCGAGGGGTTTATTGTGTGTCTATTATGTAAGGGGAAATAGAATCGCCTATCTTCACAATGTTAATTTATAGGTACATTTTATTGGAAACCACGATAGCTACATAGCTCTAATTTTTACAGCGTATGCACACAGGTATTGTGTGCATACCGAAAATATAATATATTGTAGATGGGAATGATGTGGGACATATACATCTTTATTTTACCTAAGACGGGAGATAAAAAAATCTTTTTAGGTAAAATGAAACCCCCTCATTATTCCTGTTAAAATGTTATAGTTTCAGTATACGCACAATGCTTGTATTAATAGGCTGTAAAAATTTGAGCTATGTAGCTATGAATGTTTCAAATAAAATGTACCTATAAATTAACATTGTGAAGAACGGCGATTCTATTTCCCCTTATTTATTTATTTAATCGTATGGTGAATTACATAAAAACAAATCACAAATCCAAGTTCAAGTTTTGGAGCCATTCCACAGTACATTCTCGAAGATGAAACAGATCACTAGGGCTCCCGGAGTAGGCGTGTAGAGGGCAGCGCTGGATGATATGGTCCATGGTCTGTTCCTCCTCATTGCATTGACACAATGGGGAATCTATCCAACCCCACTTATGGCATAGGTAATTGCAACGGCCGTGCCTGGTTCTCAGTCTATTGAGGCGACACCATAATTTTCTAGGAAGGTCAAATCCTTGTATTTTTACTGTTGGGTTGATCTCCTGGGCACTAGTTCCAGACGTTGAGTTTGACCACTCGTCCTGCCAGCATTGGTTTAGGTTGAATCGATTTGCCAGAAGTTGGTCGGCCAATAAACTGGTTGGTCTCCTCGAATGAAGTCGCTTCGGTGGTGGGTGGCAGAACTCCTGGTGTATTGGTAATGAGGGAGAAGCATATATCTTCTTTGCTTCTCTGACCAGAGCCTCCTTCCTCCTCAGGTGAGGTGGTGGAATGTGGCTGAGTACTGGTAGCCAGTGGCGAGGGGTTGACTTTATGGTGCCGGTTATGCAACGCATAGTATCATTCAGCTTGGTATCCACTTTATGCACATGTGCACTTTCCAACCATACTGGAGCACAGTATTCCGCTGCAGAATAGACTAGACTGATACCCATTAATCTTAAGCAGTCCGCCGTGGCTCCCCATGAACTACCGCAAAGCTTGTGCAGGATGTTATTTCTGGTGGAAATTTTGTGAGAGAGCTTGGTGAGGTGGTCTTTGTAGCTCAAAGTTCGGTCCAGGGTGACACCTAGCTATTTCGGGAATGGGTAGTACTTCAGTTTTTCACCACGGAATACAACATTTGGCTTGTAGTTTGCTAGTCGGTTGGCAAGATGGAAGCATGAAACCTCTGTCTTAGACATACTTGGGATCAGTCGCCAGGACTTGAAGAACGTTGACATTTTCTCCAGATCGGTTGTAAGAGTGCCTTCTGCGTCTTCAAAAGTTCTGCTTTGAGTTACCAGTGCAATGTCATCTGCGTAAATGAACTTAGTAGCTGTTGATTGTGGCAAGTCATGAATGTACAGATTGAATAGAACTGGGGCCAAAACTGATCCTTGGGGTAGACCATTATTTAGTTTCCTTTTGCGACTTTTAGCATCATCTAGAAATACTGCGAACTCTCTTTCACAAAGCATGTTGGAGATAAGATTTGCAATTTCCAAACAGGGGATAGCTTCCAGCACTTTGAGGATCAGTCCATGTCGCCAGACAGTATCATATGCGCTAGTCTGGTCGATAAAGACAGCTGTTGATTTTAGCTTCTTTTGAAACCCTGCTTCAATGTGAGTGGTGAGGGCCAAGACTTGATCAGTACAGCTTCGGTTTTTCCTGAATCCAGCTTGTTCTGGTGGGGTTACAGCTTCAATGAGTGGTGCTATCCTGGCAAGAAGGACTCGTTCTAAAAGTTTATAAATGCAGCTAAGAAGTGCTATTGGACGGTAGTTTTCAGGTCTCTGCTCCGAATTGCCAGGTTTAAGAAGGGCGATCACCTTTGACCGTTTAAACTGCTTTGGTAGGTTGTTAGTCTGAAGCGTGAAAGTAAAAAGTGAAGTAAGCCAGCTGATGCTATGTGGACCCATGTTTCTCAGGAATTCATTATAGATGCCATCTGGACCAGCAGCTTTACCAGTTTTCAACATCTTGATAGCGGTTTCAACTTCCTGAACAGAAAATGGCCTAGACAGTTTCTCATTCTTCTGAGTTCTACGTTTGAGTTCGGTGAGCTTTTGTTTCACTGTTTTCGTGTGACATTTATCTCTTTTAGATCGTGTAATGTCCACCATTCTATTTGCAATGGCATCTGGGCTCAAGTTAGTATACTGCTTTTTGGAGACATGTTTTCCAGTAAGACGATTTAAGACTCTCCAAGCCTTTCTGCTTGATTTCGCGAAGTCCATGTTTTTCACTGTTTCTTCCCACTTTTGTTTCCTATTATTCTTTAGTGATTGTAGAAGCTTCGAACCAACTTCATGATTGCCTGTTGTTAGATATTCTTCGTATAGCGCCTCGCTTTCAGGATTCCAGCCTGGCACATAGTCTTTTCTGAAACCTCTCGGAATGTTTAATTTAGCAGCTGAAATTACTAGGTTAACGAAGTCATCATAGTTATTGGCAATTGGCTCTAGTTTTGAATCAAATAGCTTCCGATCAAGATCTTCAGAGAATTTGTCCCAATTTGCACGGTTGAAATTCCACCTGGGTAGAGGTACTGAGTTCACCAGGGGTATCTTCGTGCCAGTTTCCAGAAGAACTGGTCGGTGTTGGCTGTTTGGGAAGTTAGACAGTATTTCACGTGCAGTGTTAAGAGGCTGATCAAGACAATCCTTGGACACAAATGTTAGGTCGGGATTGTAGTCTCTTCCCCAACGTGCAGAATGGAAGGAGCCTTCGTCTTTCGCGTCAAAAACTAGATGCAGATCGGATATTTCTGCCCATTGAGTTAGTACCTCGCCGTCATCATCTACTGTGTCATACCGCCAGTTTGTGTGGTGGCTATTAAAATCCCCAGTATAAATGCAGGGATGGTTGAATGTGGGCAAAACTTTCGAAGTCCATCTGATGCAAGGAGGCTTGTACACATTAACGACGATTAGGTCATTAATTTTTATTACTATAGAGAAGATAAGATCTTTGTCACTCGATTCAACAACTTGTACTCCAGTCAAGCCAGATTTGGCGTAAGTGGCAATTCCATACTGTTGGTGATGGATGGCTTCAACTAATGTATAGCCCGGTATTTGTCCTCTTCTAGCAAGGTCCTGTTCATCTTTTGTGTGTGTCTCCTGAATGTTGACTATATCAATGTTGAGGCTATTAAGCTGTTTGTGGAGGTAGTCACACTTGGCAGAACTTATGCCTTCAATATTTAGTTGGAGATTGCGGACGGAAGGTCCAATGTCTATGGCTTGGTGGTTCTGAAAAGAACCGTTATAACGAAGAGTTTGAGACATTGTAATTTGTTCAGTTTGACCGTATGTCGTTGTTGCTCGCTTAGCACCACCCAGGGGACACGTGCAGGGCAATTTATAGGTAACTCCTGCGGACGTGAGCAACGGTCATCCCCCCCTTAATGAAAGCGCACAATGTGCATTTTGACATATACATTATTCTTGTCCTAGTCTAATTATTGAGATTGTAATGTTGTTGAAATGTTGAGCATGATATCTCTCCCAGTGTTTGCACACGAAGTCTTCTTCCGGTTGATGGAATATTTGGTTACGGTATAATTTGTGGAGAAAACTGTGTGTTGCATATCTTGTCATATATATGTCAAGGATCGTAATTTGGCTGCTTCAATTCTGATGTTGTAATAGCGTCTGTTTTGTAGAATTCGGGCCATATGAGTTCCTTCTTCTCATTTTGTTGAATCATGTACGGACCCACCTAATACTCCTTATCAATTGTAACCCTTCCTCAATAACACTTATTTTAGAGATATTTAATTTCAAAACCTGTTAGTCATTTCCACGAATACATTCGGACAATTCTCGTTTAACGCTCATCGTTTTCGGAATCCCCATTTATTGGACACTTTCTTATACGTGCTGGAGGACCCTTCTCTCCCGCGGACCACTCCCGAGGCAATCACGGACCGCCGGTTATGAACCAGTGAATTAGAGGATCAACTTCTCACAAATCCAAAGTGTAGAGAAGTTTGGTGTGAGCATTAATCATAATCTGTAGAAACCTAATATTAGCTCGTAATTCGTAATTCAATAAAAGCGAGCGACCTGTGTTTAATCAACAAATCAAAACAAACCATAAAAACATTAAAAAAAAAGCAAAACAAATTAAAAAAACATCACAAAACATAAAAACGTAAAAACAAAACAAAATATAATAATGCATAAAATCAAAGCAAATCAAAGCAAAACAAAGCAAAATATAACAAAACATTACAAAGACTTAAGAAACAACAACAAAAAACAAAAAAAAACCAAATATAACAAAACTTTAAAACGAAAGTTTAGTGCTTTTCAGTCGGTCAACACGAATGTACCCAAAAGAGCTGGGTTGTGCCATAATCCTGAAATAAATTACATGAGATTAATAAATACACTAGGATGACCAGTTTCGATCGTCAAGCGATCATCATCAGATCCATTACACTTAGGCTATAATATCTATGTTTGAGAATACAGGTAAAAAATATATACAACTAGCTGAAGAACCCGTGCTTCGCTACGCGTCAAAAATACATTAAAATGTGGAGGTGACAGTTAAAACAGGGGATAGGCGAGGTGCTGCGCAGAGGAAGATTAAGGATGGAACATTTTGTCCAACTACACCGCTCGGCGTTGACCGTGTTTTATAGCACAAATTTAGGTTCTACTCGCTAACCGTTGGAGATACCTTTCGGATAGAAAATGTAATTTTAAAACTCGTATATGGCATCAAAAGTTTGCTATTTCTTAGCGTTTTCTTTTTATTTGAAATGGAAATATGGAAGTTTGAAACCAAAGGGTGTGGTGACGTCACTAAAATGGTCGCCAACTTTAAATAGTGCAAAGTATTGAAATCAAAAGTAACCTATATGTTAACCAGGTAAATCTGCTACTTCCATGTAAAATTCATGTAAATCGGACCAGTGGTACTTGCGTGATTGAGTAATACACAGACACACACCATCTCATTTTTAGCCTCGCTTCGCTCGCGTCATAGTCGTGTCATATTGTTATTCAATGAAATGCAGGTTTAACCCCGTTAACACCCCTTTAGAACCTGAATATCCAAAAATCCCTCCTTAGTCGACGTTTTCGACACACAACAAACATATCCCCAAAATATCATTCTTCTAACTCAAATAGTTTTGATTGGTCGATGAGAGTGAGCATCCAAAAATCCGTCCTTAGTGGACGTTTTTCCTCCAGAATTTCACCCCTCCCTATAGGCCCCTTAAATTGCATTCATGAAAAAAGAAAGTCGAACATCTTTTTTTTTAATCTGATTTATTTCCTCCGAGTTTCAAACTCCTCGCCTATGTCTTTTAAGAGATACACGCTCCGTTAGGAATCTTTCAACCGCCACTTCTCATCCCTTTCACCTCATAATATACACTACATCGAAAAACCATTAGACATGTGTCAGCTTATTCTTAATGATTAGTATATATGCCAAGTATGACATCCCCAAATGAAACCAATCGTGAGATATTGTTTTTCAATGAAATGCACGTTTACCCCCTTAACACCTCTTTAGAACCTGAATATCCAAAACTCTTTCCTTAGTGGACGTTTTCGACATACAACGAACATTTCCCCAAAATTTCATGTTTCTAACTTCAATAATTTTGGCTGGGCGATGATGAGTGAGTGAGTCAGTCAGGACATTTTCTTTCATTTATTTTTGATAATTTCACCCCTCCCCATGAACCCCTTAAATTGGATTTATGAAACAAACGGTCGAACACCTATTTACTTATTTAAATCTGTTTTCCCCCTGAGTTTGATGAGTGAGTAAGTGAGTAAATCAGTTAGGGCACTTTCTTTCCTGTTTTTCTTTCTCCAGAATTTCACCCCTCTCCAAGGGCCCCTTAAATTGGAATTATGAAAAAAACGGCCGAACACCTATTTACTTGTATTTTAAGCTGTTTTTTCCCGCCGAATTTCAAACTTCTCGCCTATGTCGTTTCAGAGATACACGCTCCATTAAGAATCCCTCAACCCCCAATTTTCACCCCTTTCACCTCATAAAATACACCACATCGATAAACCCTTAGACATATGTCTGATTATTTTTAATGATTAGTTTATATACCGAATATCACATCCCCAAAGAAACAACTCATGAGATATCGTTATTCAATGAAATGCACGATTACCACCTTAACACCTCTTAAAACCCGAAAAAAAGTCATTCCTTAGTTGACGTTTTCGACATAGAGCTAACATATTCCAACTTTAATAGTTTTCGCTGGGCCTGATGAGTGAGTGAGTAAGACAGGGCATTTTCTTTCAATTATTTTTACCAGAATTTCACCCCTCTCCCCATGGGCCCCTTAAATTGGATTGATGAAGAAACGCTTGAACACCTATTAACTTATTTTTAAGCTGTCCTTTTCCCCTGAGTTTGATGAGTGAGTGAGTTAGTCAGTCAGTTAGGACACTTTCTCTCCATTTTCCCCCCAGAATTTCACCCCACCCCATTGGCCCCTTAAATTAATTTATGAAAAAACGGTCGAACAGCGATTTACTTACTTTTTAAGCTGTTTTTTCCGCTGAGTTTCAAACTCCTCGCCTATGTCGTTTCAGAGATACACGCTCCGTTAGGAATCCTTCAACCCCCACTTTTCACCCCTTTCACCTCATAATAATACACCACATCGAAAAACCCTTAAACACATGTCTGTTTATTTTTAATGATTAGTTTATATGCCGAGTATCACATCCACAAATGAAACCACTCGTGAGATATTGTTATTCAATGAAATGCAGGTTTAATCCCCTCAAGGCGCCTTTAGAACCTGAATATCCAAAAATCCTCCCTCAGTGTACGGTTTTGACATACAACGAACATATCCCCGAAATGCCATGTTTCCAACTTCAATATTTTTGGCTGGGCGATGATGAGTGAGTGAATGAGTCAGGACATTTTCTTTCATTTTTTTTCCTTCAGAATTTCACCCCTCCCGATGAACCCCTTCAATTTGATTGATAGAAAAAACTGTCGAAAAGCTATTAACTTACTTTAAAGCATTTTTCCTGTGAGTTTGATGAGTGAGTGAGTCAGCCAATCAGTTGGAACACTTTCTTTCCTGTTCCCCCCCCCCCCCCCAGAATTTCACCCCTCCCCATGGGACCCTTAAATTGGATTTATGAAAAAACGGTCAAACATATATTTACTTGTTTCTATGCTGATTTTTTTCCGCTGAGTTTCAAACTCCTCGCCTATGTCGTTTCAGAGATACACGCTCCGTTAGGAATCTTTCAATCCCCATTTTTCACCCCTTTCACCTCATAATATACACCACATCGAAAAACCCTCAGATACGTGTCTTCTTACTTTTCAATGATGAGTTTATATGCCGAGTATCACATCCCCCAATGAAACCAATCGGGAGATATTGCTATTCAATGAAATTTCTTAACACCCGTTTAGAACCTGAATATCCAAAAATCCTTCCTTTGTGGGCGTTTGCGGTCCTTGAGGAAGCTGCATACCAAATTTCATTCCAATCCGTTCAGTGGTTTCTGAGATTTCGTGATGAATGAATGAGTGAGTGACTGGTATTTGACAAATATATAGTAGAAGATAGTGTCAAGTCTTTGTTATGCTAAACTCGGTTGATAGTGCTGTGTGAGCAGTTGAGTAACTAACGGGATTTCAAGTAAAGATGCTCATTTTCTATACCGGTAGTGCAGAGCGCAACTGGCATCCAGTCGGCCGTGTCTCGACTTTAGCTATGTTGCCATGGAAACTATCTGCCTTGCCATTCCTTCATGAGTATATTTTATGATTTGATTAGCCTGTGCTTGAGTGCAAAAGGGCCGAAATCAGAAGAATGAGAAAGACTATCGAAAATTCATGTAGCGAGCGGTTCCTTCCGGGTCCTAAACTATGTGTATGCAAAATTTGGTTGAGATTGGTGGAACGGTGTAGATCTGTATACGGAACAGATCCACATACATACATACATACATACATACATACAGACTTTCAATTTTATATATAAGATAGGTGTGAGGATTCTGATAGTGACTAAGAAGATTTAAAATATGTTTAATGCAGTATTTTTAATAGAATGGTTTTATGTTCTATAAAAAAAGTGAAGTGAAATATTTCAATATGGGCAATATGGGTAATAGAAACTTATAGTCTACATACGATTTGAACACTTTTATTACATTAAACATTAGTTTTCACGATTAAAAGGTACACTGAATGGTGAACACCATGCTACCACGGAGTAACTTGATTATCACGGAGTTACCTACTTGTACTATCGGATTTTGTTAGTTATTACCTTGAAATAACTTATGAATATTTGTAAGATATATGCCAGAAATGTTCCGTAGGGTATTATTCTTTAACATGAAATGAATCGAAATAGCTGAAATCTAAAATTTCAGAAATAGGTACAAAAAAAAGCTTAGTTTCACGGTGTTACGTAACTTTACCCTACTTACCCTTTGGAGCCCTGCAGGTAACACTGTCTACTTTAAATTTCGCACAGACCACTCCTTTCTCCGCATTTCGGCCCTGTGGCACGAATCTACACCGTTTCACCTAAATGCACCGAATTATACACACTTACTTTTTGAAACTTTGCGCGTAACTCTGTCCACTTAATATTTTGGACAACACTCTCCATTCCCTACATTTAATGTAACAGAGGAAAGGAACTTGAAAACCACGTTTTAAGGACCTAGAATCATTCATGTCAGTAGTAGTGTAACTGCAAGAATATTTTAATAAGTCAATTGTTAGCTGGCAATGCGGGCTGCATCACGTTGCCGCTACCAGTTTTCTGGTGCAGAATTGCGAAAACGGTTACATCTTACGCTGCTTATGAATTGCAGTCTCGGGGAGTAATTAGTGCAAAAATATTTCGTAGACCCCTTAAAACAGTTATCATCATGAACATATTATGCCTCTATATAAGTGCGATGGTGTTGGTGTTGTGGTTATCAACTGCAATAAGCGATGGTGCTTTCATTTATTCCCATTCTTATCCTTGAGCGGTATGTGGCGATAAATGACACTATTGCTACCTTAGGAGCTCGGGACAGCCGATGTTTTCAAAAGTGCTCTGATTTTCCTACAAAACTAAGAGGCAAAATATGACACTATCGGTCTCTACTTTTCTGACAGCCAATGAGATATACTGTAGGCCCTAGGCTGCGTCTATTATAACTCTTACTCTTCTTTCTAATAATATTTTTCAATTTTTAGCCTATTTTCATTTATGAAAAAATAGACTGATTTGATCAACTTTTGTCCGTGTGTCTGTCTGTGTGTGCGTGTGTGTGTGATGGTGTGTGTGATGGTGTGGGTCCCCCCTAATTAACTTCTAAACGGCTGGAGCGATTTCAATGACACTCGGTAAGTTCATTTCGGACGACCACGACAGTGCCCTTCAAATTGTGTTACGTCTCACCAATCCAACATGGCGGCAGTGCGAAATATTTCCCCAGCATTCAATATCTCCGAAACTATTACCGATATCACCCTGGAATTATGTACAGTGATAAAGGGATCTACTAGAAGTTCACCTATGTGACTTTTGAAATCCGGGTAACTACAATTCCAACATGGCGGCCAAGCAAATTTGCGACTTTTAAATAGACGTTTCTCGCGATTTAACCAACCAAACGCAATAAGACATGGTACCGTATATGTCTATGCACATTGTAATGCACCGACATCTAACTTCGTTCAATTGTTTACATAACTCAAGATGGCGGCAGTGCGAAATATTTCATCGGCATTCTATATCTCTGAAACTGTTACCGGTATCACCATTAAATTTTGTATGGAAATAAAGGGCACTACTGGAAGTTCATCTATAAAACTTTCAAAATCCGGTTAACTACAAAACGAATATGGCGGCCAAGCGAAATTGAAAATTTTAAATAGACCTTTCTCGTGATTTAATGATCCAAACGCAATATATAGGAGAGGTACAATTATTTAGTTGCAGTGTTGGTAATGCAACTGTCGGTGTATGCTAATTGTAGTACA
Organism: Meconema thalassinum; assembly: GCA_946902985.2. Taxonomy (NCBI): domain Eukaryota; kingdom Metazoa; phylum Arthropoda; class Insecta; order Orthoptera; family Tettigoniidae; genus Meconema; species Meconema thalassinum. The sequence goes on from OY714911.1 coordinate 24,901,422, forward strand.
GTATATCTAATGTTAGGTGAAATGCTAAAATGGTGATAAAAGTCCGGAGTTTGTCTGTTTGGGGTGATTATATGGTTGTAAAAAGTCAACTATGGTTTTACTGTAACAATACAGGCTGATACTTATCTGGTTGTCTTCCTGGCTGGAACTTCGAGCAGTTTCGTGTTCACTCTTGCGCCAGTTTTGGTCGACTCTTTTTGGGTACATTCGTGCTGACCGACTGAAAAGCTCCAAACTTTTGTTTACTTAGGCAACACTCAAAAATGGCTTCAAACCTCACAAAACTTTAAAACATAAAAAGAAACATCTAAACAAAAATAAGAACATTTAAAACAACCCAAAACAAAACAAAACAAAACATAACAAAACAAAAAGGATAACAAAACATAAAATAACATTAAAAACAAAACTAGATAAATCATAACAAAACATAAAAAGAACATTAATAAACAAAACAATACATGCCATAAGAAAACATAAATAAACATAAAAACAAAACAAAAGATAAAAAACATAAAAACAAGCAAAACGAAGCAAAACTTAACAAAAAATTAAATCATAAAAAGCAAAACAAAACAAAATATTGAAAAACAAATGAAAACATAAAAACAATAAAAACAAAACAAAACATAAAAATAAAGAACAAAGAACAAAGAAGAGCAAAACAAAACAAAACTTAAAATAACACATGAAAACAAATATCCAATCATAAAATCATACAAAAAAAACAAAAAACATAAAATACAAAACATAAAGAAACAACTAAGCAAAAAATAAAATCATAAAAAATATCAAGAACAAAACAATACCGTATATAAAAAACAAATAAAACAAAACATAAAAACACAATGAAACAATACAAAACAAAGAAAACAACAAACCAAACATAAAAAAAACAAAAAAAATGAAAAACAAACCAATGCATTAAGAAAAGAACAAAATATAGAAAACATAAAAAGATAACAAAACACAAAAGACATTAAAAAACTCAAACATTATAAAAAAGAAACACATAGTCTACTAAACAAAACTCAACTCAACTAAACTACTAAATTAAACTAAACTTAACTAAGCTCGACTCAAACTAAACTAAACTAAGGGGCAGATGACCTCGTAGTTCCACCCCTTAAAACAACAATAACTAAGTAACTAAACTCTACTATGAAGCAGATGACCTCGTAGTTCCGTCCTTGATAACAACAATAACTAACTAAACTAAAGTAAATTAAGGTTAATTAAGGTAATGTAATGTAAAGCAAAGCAAAATACCAATACAAAATAATAAATATTAATACTAAATACTAAAATATTAAATAAAGTACAATACAAACACCAAATTAAACACAAGAAGCAAGGAACAAAACCGAACTAAATAGCATGAAACAAAGTGAAACTGAACTGAATACGAATAGAAACAGTAGTTTCTCGTCGCAGTGTGAGTGCGCTTTCTGATCTTGTGATGGAACGTAAGCCACGTTTCATGTAGCAACCCCGCTGTTCGTAATTCCCGTTTCTTTAGCCTTGTTTTTGTTTTTCGCGAGAATATGCTGGTTTATAGCTGAACGTCAATGCATTCCTCTCGATGAAAAGGACCCATAGGGAGCAATGCTTTGTTTCAACGGAAAGCGCAGTTGTCTCAATTTGCTGCAAAGTAGATATCACATGCCATCATGACATCAATACCATACAATGTTTTCAGATTAACGGAGCATGTGTCAAATGAAACTTCAAGGGCGAGTGATTTGTACTTCTCTGAGACTCATACGACATAATTAGTTACAACACTTAACACATTTTATATTTAGTTATTTTAGAGTCATTTATAGGTCAGGAACAACTTGGATATCAGCCCCATTCACTTGTGTCTGTATTCAGATTGTCAAATAATTGTTTTAATGTGTGTGTATCCTAATTGTCTGATGACTATTTTTGTCTGCATGTATTGACTCATAACCGCTATTGTTGTGCGTGTAAAACAGATTGCAAATTGTGTTTGTGTATGCATGTATTGGGTATGTCTGATAACCTGTGTTATTGTGTGGTTATTGACTTTATCTACATTCCGTGCTATATTGTGCCAATTTTCCGTGTGTGAGTAGTGTAATTTTAAAGTCTAGGATTGCAAACGGTGCCCCCGCTCTCGAAATAATATCATGGCCAGTGTTATAACCGCGATTTTGACCGTGAATCTCAAAAAGCCCAGTCGTGAAGCGTGCCTTAGACCACTCACCTATGCTGGTGTGTTCTGGAATCTGTTCGCAAGGATCTGGGGGCACAGTGCTGTTGAGAAATGTAGAAATGAGTGTCTGTGGTTAATGAAAGATAACAGACAAAGGGGCTCGACTCATTGAATCATTAATTAACATTCTCTTTAGAGAAGCCCTAGAGATGAGACTTGCACAAAGTGCGCTCAGCACTCAGGGACAAACCTCGCATTGTCTGTGGGACGAGCTTAAAGTCTGCCATCGGATTTACTCGTACAAAGAGTGGGGGAGAAGAAGTAACCACCCCAGGATCTCTGTCCAGGATCTCAGAAGAAATATCGGATGATTATTGCACGTTATGTTCGATAGTAACTATTATAGGTAGTAGTTGCACTGCACACAAGGGCTCGATGCAACAATAAGGATAGAAGGAGATTTTCTGAAAATAACAATCCGTAAAATTATCTCATTTTATTTAAAATGTTAAAAGTTAACGAAGAAATGCTAGAAACAGCAAATTGAATGCACGACGAATAATACATTATATACAGAAATTTACAGATTCACCAACACATGAACACTAGGCATTTGAAACGGAAGTCAAATTAATTGTCCTGTTGACTTCGCTCAAGAGAATTATTTGCAATCGTAAGGTTTGTCAGTGCAAATTTAATTGTCCATCCTGATTCCTAACGTTAAGTATTCACACGTTGAAATGAAATATTATCACTCGATGAAAAAAATAATACTGTTTTTGTTTGTATTTCAAATAGTAGCAGAAAATTAACTAACACTTTTTCCAAGAATCAGTATCTCAAAATATAAAGTTACAACAATGAATATAACACAATATTAATTACATGGACATTCGATAAACAGAAAAAATTGTATCATTTGTTCTCGATCCAACAGTAATATTCAGAGTTCTTGACTCAATTAGCAATATTATGGTCAAACATTTATTATTAACAAAATATCACCTCTTTTAAATCTGGATTTAACCATTCAAATATTTAAATATCAATTGGAAATATTATTTAGAAAAATTATCATAAAAATAATATTATTTGTTGCTATTATCAAAATTACAATTACAGAATGTCAAAAATGTTAATCATCAAATTAATTCGCAGAATGTTTATATTCTTAACAGTATCACAAATATTCTTTAAATTGTAGGGGTTATTTAGGAAATAACAGTTTTAATTTATTTACAGCATCGGCCCATTCGATTTAAATGTGTCAAAAATCACATTATCATAATTAGCATCTAGACAACGGTAAAGTCTTCTCATAATGAAATAACAAAATTCCAGGCTAACAATTACTAGGAAATATTTATAGAATACGTGGGCAAACTGTGGATTGACATGATGGCTCCATAATATAACCCTCGGTTATGAATTCGACGAAAGTGTGGCTTACAAAAATGTTTCAACTCCCAACATTATTTCAAAGTCATCCAACCTACAATATGGTTGATGTTCCATTATAACAATCTCATTCCTGCGACTTGAATGCACAATCAGAATGGCATATTCAACTATTTCCACACACACACAAAAATTCTTCCCAAATTATACATAATAATCAAGCCTTTGCTTGTCACTCAAACTGGAAGATTCGTAATCTAGTAAGCTCCTAAATGAGTTTACAGTGATTTTACCATCAGTTTAAACATTAACTATTCCACACCGTGTCTATTTCTAGCCAAACGTTATATCACAAGACGTTGCTCAAAATGATATTATATTTATACATACCCTAGTAAAATCCTAATTTATACATGCTATATGCTTCCCGTGTCATTACTTTCCCTGTCTTTCAAAAGATTTAACTGCATAATGCAAGTGTAAAATGTTCTCTTAGGATTATTCTGTTAGTTGAATGTGGGCATGCGCTAACCACTAACCTTCGGAAAAACGAGTCTCCGATATAGCACACTGTTTTAAATATTAACTTTATAAATCATACTACATGAAATGATTATTAGAAATATAAATCATAATTATTATTATCATCTCTTGAAAAATATTGAAAATTACTATTATTATTATTAAATCAGCATTATTATTATTATTGTTATTATTATTATTATTATTAAATCAGCGTAAGCCTCCGTGGCTTAGGCGGCAGCACGCCGGCCTCTCACCGCTGGGTCCGTGGTTCAAATCCAGGTCACTCCATGTGAGATCTGTGCTGGACAAAACGGAGGCAGACAGGTTTTTCTCCGGGTACTCCGGTTTTCCCTGTCAAAATTTCATTCCAGCAACACTCTCCACTATCATTCCATTTCATCTGTCATTCATTTAATCATTGCCCCAGAGGAGTGCGTCAGGCCTCGGCAGCCGGCACAGTTCATACCCTCGCCGCTAGATGGGGGCTTCATTCATTCCATTCCTGACCCGGTCGGAGACTGGAAGCAGGCGGTGGATTTTCATTTTCATTAAATCAGCATTATTATTATTATTATTATTATTATTATTATTCCACAAATGGAATTTACCTTGCTAAACTGTTCGGGAAAAATCATCCTCGACTCCTTAAATATGGATAAAAATCAATTCCTCAACTTAAATTTATTATTAAATTTACAGTTACGACGGCTGATGACCGCGATTAGAAAAAAAATCAAAATCAAATAAATGCTCGTTTTGCTCCTCCATTAATTCAAATCATTGACTTCTCATGTCTGAGTGTAAAAACTACTCAGATCAAGGCTTCCTTATGCCTAGCAAAAATATTTGCAACAGCAAAATATCGAAGAAAAAATGTGTTGGCAAGACTGTAGAAAAATGAGAAATTCCATCTAACTACGCATAAGAATAATACAAAATGTAGGTTACATTCTTGTAGATCTTGATGTGGATAATCTGGTCTGAACCAGACTATTTCAGTCTTCTGTCCCCATTTGGACACGTACGTATAATCTCATATCGGCCTCCATTATATACCCGCAACATGTCTTAACCTGACATAGCGGTATTCATATTCGTTGCCTGAATATCTTGATGAAAACTGTCTATAATATTAGCTGCTTCAACAGCTGAAGTAATCTTCTTGATAGGGGTAAGATCGAAATGATCCATGATGCAAAATATTACCAGCAATAACTTGACCCCACTGTGATGCATTCAGTACTATGAATACTCTGACAATCTTATTCAGCACTGGTCCAAGTTCTGATGTTCAATTCCCTGGGCAGAGTTTCTCACTCTCCAGACAATGCTAAGCATGCTGGTTTCCCTATGTCGGCTAAATGAACTGGACGTGCAAGACTGGTATGTGAACAGTACTGACTTATCTTGGTTGGTCAAAGTGTTATCAAGACAAAGGCTTGTTCTGGTCATTGGATGAAAATAATCCAAGTTTAAATCTTAGTGGACAGTGGAAAGAAAAATATAGACTAAGTCTATCATATGTATGTGTAGCAGTAATAATTACTAATGTTCTGCCACAAGGTCTATCACCTCAGTGATAACTTACGATTAATTTCACTAAAACTTCCAACACTTTTCGAAGTATAGTAACCATGTACTGTCATAGAATTTCACTAAGTCCTAGCAACTGTGTGCTAGTAAAAACATACAGTATTGCAACCATGTGCACGAAGATAATTTTGAAGTATAACGATGTTCGGAGCGACGTGATATGTCTAGCGACAAGGCGCTTACGAAGAAGTGACATCCATAGCGACGGAGCACCTATGGAGAAGTGAACATATTTGAGTGGTGGCTGCCAGCTCTTATATACCCACGGACGGACTTCTCTACGTCACTGTGTGACCTCGGCTAAAATTAAACATCTCATATCTCAGCTTCCGCTCGATCAATTTTCTTGAAATATAGCACGTTCTTCTTCCCTTGTCCGTGCCAGTAATTTGGTATTAGTTTCATGTTTCTACTCCACAGGAAAATATTTTATACAAATATAGCCTCGACTCTGATAACCTTGCTACGTCACTTAGCGATCTCTTGGCTGCATGAAGCTTCTAAATGCTTCTTAGAAGGATTGGCGTGTGCTATTCAAAACCACAGCTCTGGGCTTAGCCTCTGGGCCTGTGCTCTCAAATATGGGCAACCGGATTTGGGCACAGTATATATACATGAATCTTCATGGTCAGCATTTTACATCGGGACTTACCGATAGTAGGCCTATACACAATAAGAAAATATATAAAAGAACCCTATTCAGCACCCAACCATTCTCTCACCAGTAGCCTAGTTCTACAACACAAACTCAATGTTCGAATCTTTAACACCTAGTCACTCAAAAAAAATTACCACGAACCGTTAACAAGAACTGAAGATATCCTACATACAGAAATTCGCGCCATTTCATCCAGCCCTGACAGGTGCAGATGGTTTATCAACCATAAATGTTAAGCTACCGAGATTAATCCGTGAAGTCATAAAATGTATCCTATTATTTTCTTCTTTTCTATTCATTCACTTAGTTATTCACTTTACCAGATAAGGAATTAATAAATACGTATTACTGTATTTTCACTATTTATTAGGGCATGTTTAGATTTCAATGTTGGACGCAGAGCCCTCTTTTAGAGGAATCTAGAATTAATATTCTTTGTGTGAGGTCGATTAGTTGTCAGTTTGTATCAACGAACCCCCACCCCACCATTAACCAATGAAGATGGAATCAATGATCATACCCTACGGACAGAATATTTAAACTACTAAGTAATTTGGCACGGTGGCACTACGCCTAGAACCGCCCCTGCTGCACGGGATAAGATCAACTAAGTTAGTCTTCACTATTCACCTCGCCTCCATGGTTAACAATTAATATTTTAGAGATCTAAATACAAAGACAGCAACGAAATTTGGTTGAAATCCATTTACTGTATTAGTATAGAAGTTATATGCATTTGAAAACTGGACCTATCAGCAGACTTAGAATCGTGTTGGCAGTACTGATGTATATAAGGTACACCAAATAAGGTAGAATGTACATAGTTTACAGGTGTTGGCATGCATACTTTCTGATATATTGATATTGGGGTTAAAACACAGAGAGAGCATTTATTAACAGTTGGCAGACCTGGTGGCTCTTTAGAATACACAGTCATATATGTTGTAGTACACATAGTACATACGAAATTTGGTTGAAATCCAATCGATAGTATAAAAGTTACATGCATTTAGAAATTGGAATTATCGACAGGCTTAGAAACATTTTGGCAACACTGGCATGCATGGACGTCTGAAAATTAATCTGGAATGTTATTAACTATATGTATGCCAATTTTGGAATAGTTCGTATGCATAACTTCTGTGAAATGCAACATAGAGCTCAAATTTCAATTGTGATTTTTCAGCAGTTGGTAGCACTGACGTCAATTTCAAATATTTCGTATAATGAACTAAATTTGATGCCAGTAGATTGAACTTAGTTTAACCTTTTACCGTACCAAGTTGCACTGCGCTCGAATGATTATATCGCCATTTAAATACAGTATTTAAAATTCGCTTAGCCGCCATCTTAGTTTTACACCTAACAAGATTTTGAAAGTAACATAGATGAACTTCTAGTAGTACCCTTTATCAATGTACAAAATTTCAGTGTGATATCTGTTACTGTTACAGAGATATAGAATCTTCTTCTTTTGCTGTATCGTTTGTCCCGCCTCGTGGCAGGGTCCACTATGTCAATCCGCTGTCTCCACTTTACTCGGTCATGGGCCATGTTCGGATGTAAGTTAACGCTTTTCAGATCCCTGTGCAGTGTATTGGCCCAACGTTATCTCGGTCGCCCCTTTGGTCTTTTCCCGGCGACCTTTAGTTTTGCAATGTATCCGCTCCTGGTGGTAGCACATGCACAAACCATCGCAGACGACCCTCCCGCAGATATAGCATGCCAGTGCAATATTTCGCACGGTCGCCATGTTGGATTGGTGAAACATATTAAAATTTGAAACACACGGTCAAGCTAGTGGTATGTACTTCCGGCCTATGTATACTAATATAATAAAGCTGAAGAGTTTGAGTGTTTAAACGCGCTAATCTCTGGAACTATCAGTCGGATTCGAAAAATTATTTTTCTATATGATAGCCTGATTCAAGAGGAATATTTTAAGCTATGAAGCATTAGGCTACACCATTCAGGTAACTTTAAAGATTGATTTTGTTCAGTAAGTCGGATGAATTGCGCTCCCGAACAGCTTCAATAATACCTATTGTTGCCAGGGAATGCGGGCTGCATCACGTCATCCCTACCAGTGCTCTGGTGCAGAATTGCGAGCTGCTTGTAAATTGCAGTTACGGGGAGTAATTGATGCAAAAGATTTCTTAGGCCCCTTAAAACAGTTATCATCATCTGTATAAGGGCGAAGGTGTTGGTGCAGTATACTGAGGTTATCAGCTGCAATAGGTGATGGTCCTTTCCGATCCTTATCCTTGAGCGTTCCAGTTCTGTAGTAGTATTCATTATCATCCATAAAACAAATAAATCCACGGGGCGAAGCCGGGCACTACTGCTAGTGTTTTCATATGATTAAAATAAGCAAAACATGATATTGAAATGAGGTTAGTCATGAACATGCCAATGTTTACACTAATATTGGAGAAATGCCACTAACGCTGTGCATGGACTCGGTACTTGTCGAAGGAATACGCACAGTATTTCTTTAAAGTGGGTCTAGTTGTTAAGTTCATTGGGTCGTGATCTTCATAAGATACCGCTCTTTCAATACTTGGCAGAGGGCCAAGGTACACCGCCTCTTGAGACACAAGTTGGAGTTTGAAAACATTTGCTAATGTTGGCAACTTGATGGGAGGGGCTCCAATTAGCTGCACAAGAGGTCACTTTAAAGAGATATCCGGCTGCAACGATGTAAGCAGGTTTGGTCTTTGTTTCATTTTGATCAGAAGCAGTGGCAATCAAATCCCGCCAACTGGTGTACCTCATTAAGGGGAGAAGAATAACTGTTCAGTGTTGGATAGTGGAGAACATGATGGCTGGATAATCTGGAAGAAAAGTGCAGCAAGAGCACAAGTTCTCTGTTATGAGCTGCACTTTCAAAGCATCAAATTCCTAACATGATCGTTAAGAGTCTGTACCACTCGAACGAAGTGGCCTGTGGGATTCCTTATGAGAATTGTTAAGAATATGCTGGTAATCCAGGCCTTAAAATAAGAGGGGCGTACTAGATTGGTTAACACTTTATTTTTTTCAACCCAAATGAAGTACATTACACACATCAGTTGTTTTATACACTTTTGCCATCGATGTGTCAGTCTGTCCAGACCTTACTGAAACCATTATTTGGCAGTGATGCGTACCCTTGCTTTGACAGCTGTGTCCAGTTCTGCAAAATCCGAAAAAAGGCGACCATGCAATGGAAGCATATGGGCAGTCCACCGCCAAAGAAATGTCGAACACTGTCATCTGTTGTCAAGCGAATGGCGACAGTGTTCCGGGACACAAAGGGCATCATCCTCATTGACTGTCTGGAATTGGGGGCCACGCTTAACAGTGCAGCATATGTGGCAACCCTTAAGCGCTTACGTCGTGCCATTTAAACTAAGCGGCCAGAAAAATGGGCTAAAGGTGTGCTTCTGCAACATGACAATGCCCACCCCCACACTAGCCGAGACACCACAGCCGGCATTGATCATATGGGATTCACGATGGTGCCATACCCACCATACTCTCCGGACTGGGCACCAAGTGATTATCACCTCCGTGGTCGCCGTTTTTCGGTTTGGTTTGTTTCTGGGACATAGGATGTAAACATGTTACGTAAAACGTGGGCATGAAGAACAATGAACAGATGAAATGGGCTCATTCAAATCTATCGCCCACGGTTGTGCTTAGTGCGAGTGTGATGCAATCCTTGGAAGTACAAAGAAGTCGCATGAGTATCACATATAACATCGCTTGGAATGTGCTCGTGGCGATATACTATTTATTTGTATGAGTTTTACAAACGACTTTGCTTCGCTGTGAGTTAGTAATTCAGACTGTTGTGAGATTATAATTACAGGAGGTACCCCTTCCCCTTCCAGAGAGCCGTATTTACACCACAAGGTGTCACCACTAGTTACTCTTCCAAGCTTGAGCAATAAATCCTATGCGGGTTCGTCAAGGCGTTTCATAATGACGCCTGAATATGATAGCTACCAGGACATGCCCATTTATGCTGGCAGGATGTCAGCACTGTTCTAGGTATAATCTCAAGGCGTTGGTCCCTTTATTCGAGCTCAAAATCCGTTAGATTTAATTATTTATATTAGGTAATACTCAAATGAACATTCCTATGGAATGGTAATCGCTGACCATTTCGGGTCCCAAGAGTGTTTGTTGAAAAACTCAACAAGCTTCTCCACGCTGCGGAGGATGACGCGACCTGTGAACGAAGAATAAACAATTAGAGGGGTATTTTGTTCTAATCTTCAATACTCTATGCTCTTTGAGCTAAAGAAATAGGATAACATTTTAATGAATGGTATTTCCCTGAGAGATAATCTTGTTAAGTAATTAACTCTGAAAGATGGCATTCAATATCGCTGGGACCAGCCGAGTTTTGCTTCTCACACCGTAAGGCAGACAATGAGCTTTGTTACTTCACCTATATAACCACCAAAATTTAGAACCCTAACTAACACACACAGATTTGTCGAGAAACCTATGTGGAGGATTAGGCTACAAGATGGCCAGGGGACAGCACAGTGAGCGGATGAATGGGCATTGAGGAGAATAACTTCCACCGTCCTCCTTAGTTGGGCGTATTGAATGAAAACTAAAATATCACTTGAAGGAGCACCACTGTACTCTGGTACTTTTATCCTGTTCAGGTTTATAAATGATGAGTGTGAAGAAACGCCACCAAATTGCCGACGACTAATGTTCGCACCACGGGAGTGTTGGCTATTTTAATGGGCTGACACCTGGAGATTTATTCCCCCAGAAATGGCTGTGCGAGGTGCTGAAAGAGGGTTGGACAATCGGATCGTGGAGTGGAGGTGCCCCGTGGATCGCCGCCTAATGGATGGCGCGCTGTGGTCACGCGAACAGGGCGACCAACATAATAAATACACTCTTAAGGAATTCTCAAATACTCGTGTTGTGCTTTCTGTTTCACGTTATAAACTTGCCAACACTATGCATCCTCTGCCTCTGATTTAATTCTGGAACCGTTCAAGTGACAAAATAAAATTCTACATAGAATAAAGGGAACTAATTTTACAACATAGGCTGATGTAGTTTATAAGCATTGAAAGCTGAAGCGGTGCAATTTCCCACCAATTGTCTCCTAAAACACGCACCTTCTACTTCAGTCCCTAACAAAAGTTTAAGACCGTGAGCTTATTTCACCTAAACGTATATGAGGTAGGATGTACTACATACCAATGTACCATTATGATCATTAGTGGGGTGATACTTCTTACAGAGACCGTAAAGAAGAACAAATGAAATACTGAGATGAAAATATCCAAGCATTTGTTCTCTTGAACCAAAATTAATAACTTAGGGAGAGTATGTACCGTATTCTGGTTTACTTTTCTCACTCATCTTATATTGAACATAATTTTAAGGATTTATTTATTATTTACAAGCTGTACCCGGCATGCGTTGCAATACCATTCAAAGAAAGTGTTGGCGTTGTAATTTTGTTTCTTGAAGTGCTTTTGGATACACAATGTTCTTTGAATTTCCGTTAACTGCCTCCAAACTATCGTAAAATGTATTAACTAATTTACAAACATTAGTGTGGGCGTGTACAACAACTCACCAAAGTTTCATCGAAATCGGATGAATGACATATGAATGCATACCGAATTTTGTTTAAACGATTCTTGCGCTGTCCCCCATTTGTTGAATCTACTCGTGCGCTACCTATAATGAAATGAATTTACTAAGCCTGAAACCTTCCCTGGAGTGTACTCAACGATTCACCTAAGTTTCATCGCAATCGGGTGAATGGCATATGCACGTATACGGGACTTGGTGGAAACGCTTCGCTCGTTGTCGCTCATTTGTTGAATATACTCGTGCGTTCCTAATGTAAAATAGATTTACTAAGCCAGAAACCTTTCCTGGAGTGTACACTACATCTCACCCAAGTTTCATCGCTTTCGGACGAATGGTATATGAATGCATACGTGACTTGTTGAAACGCTTCGCGCGTCGTCGCACACTTGATGTATCTACTCGTGCGCTACCTATTGTAAAATTGATGTACTAAGCCAGAAGCCTTCCCTGAAGTGTACACAACATCTCACCCAAGTTTCATCGCTATCGGACGAATGGTATATGAACGTATATGGGATTTTGTTGAAACGCTTCGTGCGTCGTCGCTCGTTTGTTGAACCTTCTCGTGCGCTAGGTATTGTAGAATTGATCTACTAAGCCAGACACCTTTCCTGGAGTGTAAACAACATCTCACCCAAGTTTCATCACAATCAGATGAATGGTATATGAACGGATACAGGACTTTGTTGAAACTATTCGCATGCCGTCGCTCATTTGTTGAATTCACTCGTGCGCTACCTATTGTAGAATGTATGTACTAAGCCAGAAACCCTTCCTGGATTGTACACAACAATTCACCAAAGTTTCATCACAATCGCATGATTAGTAGACTATATGAACGCATACGGGACTTTGTTTTCGCGCGTCGTCGCTCATTTGTTGAATTAACTCGTGCGCTACCCTTTGTAGAATGCATGTACTAAGCCAGAAACCTTCCCTGAAGTGTACATAACATCTCACCCAAGTTTCATCGCTATCGGATGAATGGTATATGAACGCATACGGGACTTTTTTTGAAACGATTCAGGTGCCGACGCTCATGTGTTGAATTTACTCGTGCCCTACCTATTGTTAAGTGGATTTACTAAGACAGAAACCTTCCCTGAAGTGTACACAACATCTCACCCAAGTTTCATCGCTATCGGACGTATGCTATATGAACGCATATGTCATTTTTCTGAAACGCTTCGCGCGTCGTCGCTCATTTGTTGAATCTACTCGGGCGCTACCTATTGCAACATGGATTTACTAAGCCAGAAACCTTGCCTGGAGTGTACACAACCTCTCACCCAAGTTTTATCGCTATCGGACGAATGGTAGCCCTATATGAACGCATACGGAACTTTGTTGAAACGCTTCGCGCGTCGTCACCCGTTTGTTAAATCTACTCGTGCGCTACCTATTGTAACATGGATTTACTAAGCCAGAAACCTTCCCTGAAGTGTATGCAACATCTCACCCAAGTTTCATCGCAATGGGATGAATGGTAAATGATCGCATGTGGGACTTTGTTGAAACAAACGCACACCAATTTGCTGAAGCTACTCGCACGCCAACTATTGTAAATTGGATTTACTATGCCTATAACTTTCCCGGGAGTGTGCACAACAACTCACCAAAATTTGATCGCAATGGGATGAATGGTTTATGAACGCATAAAAGACGAACAAACAAACATTCTTTTATAAGTATACTTGCAACCCGACCCGACTTCGCCCGGGAACAGTTATGATTGCATTACGTGATAAGCGCTTTTTTTTCTCAATGTCAATGAACAACGACCAATATCCGCTTTACGTCTCGGCATGATGGGTTAAAATCACTGACTGGACTATTAATTATATTATCATGGAGATGCATGTGCAACAAATTCTTGTCAGACGTAATTTAAGAATGGCGATGTCCATGAAACACAAATCCCCCTTCCGCCCAATTTTAACTTGAGTGTGAATTTTGCGGAACGAAAAGTCCACAGGTGAAATGAAGGAAACCCGAGTTGCACTTCCAGGGAAACTCCAAACACAACCACTCTACTCTAAAGTTTTTAACTCAACACGACTCGACAGTCTGGGGCAATAAGCTCGTCCGCTAGCTAAGCTGTAACTGGGGTGCTAGACTCGCCCCTAGCTAGCTCCTAATCTGTCGCCTCAATAACTGAATGGAGATTGTTGGAAGAAATTAAAACAAAAAAACACATATAGTTGGTGATGTATTGAAGATAGAGATATGTTCTCCCGGGCTATTTTTGCAGTATTTTTCATGCTGAACCATTCTTACACTCATAGTATTTAGATATTTTTAACGGTTTGCCCAGCGTAAGCTTACAAAGCGCTGGGACGCCAGTTTTTTTTCGACTTTTCCACTGAAATCGTTACTGATCGGCTTCCTATGATCATACATAAATTATTTTCTACAGAAATCATCCTCGAGATATCCTTTACAGAATGGTGAAAACCGCATCAAAATCCATCGAGTGGTTCTTGAGTTTACCCGTAACATCCAAGAATCGGGGATACTGTATAAGATAAGATTTAGCGTATGGCTTTTAGTGCCGGGAGTGTCCCAGGACATGTTCGGCTCACCAGAGGCTGTAGCTGCTTCAAGTGGACACCCATGGGGAGAGCTACAAGTGCCGTTGAATTTCAATTAATTCCAACTTTTGCTACCAGATGTCATTGACATCTAGTGGTGAACGGTAGAACTTTGACAGAGCGTTAAAAGGGACGTATAACCAATAACATTATTATCAACCAAATCTAACTTAGAAATTTAGCTTCACACAAGTTTAGTTCTTGGAAGGATATTTTACATGACATAAATCTATCAGATGGGACCGCCGGCTTTATTTCCCCTCCGAAGGAAGGAATACTGAAGGATTTTAACGCTCTTAAGACATCTGACGACTTCGGCCGGGTTTGAACCCACGATCTTGGGAACAGCAGTTCAGCATGCTAGCAACTACGCCACCGAAGCTGCTTATTTTAAGGATTAGGATACTAGGCTAGACCCTCGAGTAACACCAAGCAGTGAGAGCGATGCATGACATCAAACTTCTCAGCCTAGAAATGGCGATGGCATTAAATAAAACTAAATTTCTAACATATGGTATTGAAATAATTGGAGAACACCTAACAAAGCCAAACTTAGAAACACTAGAAGAAAGCGATTGGAGTATCCAAGGCTAGTGTACCTACTTGCGAGACAGAACTTCCTTATCGACCATCTCAGGGCAAACTTACTCCTAACCAGAACTGAAGTTTCAGAACGAATTTTAACCACTCAAAACAAAGAGAGAAGACATTCCAACAGACTTTTACGGTACTGGAGGCATTATAGATTGAGAATGGACAAAGGAGAATTTCGAACTGCGACATGTGAAGACCAGACTGGCAGTTCATGGGTTCCATGATCTTATCTGCAAAAACACAGCATACCATCGTGTGAGTGTTCATTGTGCAACAAACATTTTGAACGCTACCACATAGAACAAAATCAGTAAGTGCATACGCAAAACAGAAAGTGTAAATTCATGCGTATTGGCCACTTGGCTGCAATAAATGGATTATTACAAATTATTCACGTCTGAAGTATTTTATGGAAAACGCCTTCACTGTCATATCAACTGATGATATTTTGAAGACGTAGCCACGCCTTAAATTAGCATAATCTCAGAAAGATATTTTCCATCATCAGGTATGCATCCCACTGTCTGTTTGAGTTTCCGGTTAGGGATGTTAGTGTCCATAAATCTCAGATATACTGTGGATATGTGAAGGAACGGGCCCACTAGATTCTATTGCTGGAGCAATCACTTCTACTCTTCCACCCGTGTGGAAGTTCGGAATTCTTTATCAGTCCAGCAAGAGAAGGACCCGAACACAGAAGAAACAATGAATAAGAACGATGAAAATAAAAACTAAACAATTTCCAACAATAAATATTTAAAATTAAATGGATACTTATTATTTGTATGCATCACAAATGCTTATCCTGTAGATATTTATTGTTGTAAATGTTTTAGTTTATATTCTAATCGTTCTTGATCATTTCTTCTTTTCATGGAGTATATGCTGAATTTTAGTTGAATTCGTTTCTCAACAGTTCTATTACATTTAGTCCAGGAGGGCATGGACCCCGTGGGTGCCCAAAGAAACGATGGTGTGCGTGCCCTTGACACGGACAACAACCAAACAAGTTGACCATGCACCAACGCGGGGAATACGCTAGGAAAGAAGAAGTATTTAAAGGTTTGATTCTAATGATGAAGAAGGTCCCATTCTTGTATCGAAACATGTCCTAACATTTGTGTTGATTGGCGGAGCATCTTAATTCTTACATCTTTTTGCTTTTAACTCTTTATAGGGCAGACTTTTTTTTGTAAAGTTTACTTTAATTTCTTCAATTTAAATTTTCATTTCAGCTCCAAATTTATGTTGTTTTTAAATTTGCAATATTATTATTTTTAAATAAATTTTAAAAATTATCTATTTATTTATTATTAGCCTACTTTCGATTTTTGCAAAAAATGAAAGTAGACTTATGAGATCAACACAGGGCGAAAAAAGTGTGTCTGTCTGTGTGTGTGTATGTGTGTGTGTGAGTCTGTGCGTGTGTGTGTGTGTGAGTCTGTGTGTGTGTGTGTGTGTGTGAGTCTGTGTGTGTGTCTGTGTGTGTGTGAGTCTGTGTGTGTGTGTGAGTCTGTGTGTGTGTGTGTGTGAGTCTGTCTGTGTGTCTGTGTGTGTGTGAGTCTGTGTGTGTGAATCTGTGTGTGTATGTGTGTGTGTGAGTCTGTGTGTGTGTGTGTCTGTGTGTGTGTGTGTGTACTCTGAATGTCTGTCCCCCCCTATCAATTCGAACACGGTGAATGCGAATTGAACGAAATTTGGTACAAAGGTAGCACTAGCAAAGGACACCTCAGTGTCATGCTTTATATCGCCGCCATCTTGACGGAAACGTAATGGCGGCCACACAAATGTTCAAAGCTTAAATCAAATTACGACTAACCTAATCATCCGATCTCTACCAAATTTTTCAACAACATACCTTTATGGGGGGAACATCCTTTGACCATACCAATACGCCATCAGCGTTACAGTTTGCGGATGGCGGCCATCTTTGTGTGAAAATCGATTCCCCCTATTAATTCGAACACGGTGCAACCGAATGGAACGAAATTTGGTACAGAGGTAGTGCTAACAAAAAGCACCTCAGTGTCATGTTTTATATCGCCGCCATCTTGACGGAAACGTAATGGCGGCCACACAAATGTTCAAAGCTTAAATCAAATTACGATTAACCTAATCATCCGATCTCTACCAAATTTTGCAACAACATACCCTTATAGAGGAAGCATCCTTTGACCAAATGACTAGGTCATTAGCCTAATAGTTTGCGGATGGCGGCCATCTTTGTGTGAAAATCAATTCCCCATTTTAATTCAAACACGGTGGAACCGAATGAACGAAATTTGGTACAGAGGTAGCACTAGCAAAGGGCACCTCAGTGTCATGTTTTATATCGCCGCCATCTTGACAGAAACGTAATGGCGGCCACACAAATGTTCAAAGCTTAAGTTAAATTACGACTAACATAACCATCCGATCTCTACCAAACTTTGCAACAACATTCCTTTATGGAGGGAGCATCCTTTGACCAATCTAATAGGTTATTAGCCTAATAGTTTGCGGGTGGCGGCCATCTTTATGTCAAAATTGATTCCCCTATTAATTCGAACACGGTGGAACCGAATGGAACGAAATTTGGTACAGAGGTAGCACTAGCAAAGGGCACCTCAGTGTCATGTGTTATATCGCCGCCTTCTTGACTGAAACGTAATGGCGGCCACACGAATGTTCAAAGCTTAAATCAAATTACGGTTAACCTAATCATCCGATCTCTACCAAATTTTGCAACTACATACCTTAATGGAGGGAGCATCCTTTGACCAATCTAATAGGTCATTCGCCTAATAGTTTGCGGATGGCGGCCATCTTTGTGTCAAAATCGATTCCCCCTATTAATTCAAACACGGTGAAACCGAATGGAACGAAATTTGGTACAGGGATAGCACTAGCAAAGGGCATCTCAGTGTCATGATTTATATCGCCGCCATCTTGACGGAAACGTAATGGCGGCCACACAAATGTTCAAAGCTTAAATCAAATTACGATTAGCCTAATCATCCGATCTCTAGCAAATTTAGCAACAACATACCTTTATGGAGGGAGCATCCTTTGACCAAACTAATAGGTCATCGGCCTAATATTTTGCGGATGGCGGCCAGCTTTGTGTGAAAATCGATTTCCCTTATCAATTCGAACACCGTGAAACCGAATGGAACGAAATTTGGTACAGAGGTAGCACTAGCAAAGGGCACCTCAGTGTCATGTTTTATATCACCGCTATCTTGACGGAAACGTAATCGCGGCCACCCAAATATTAAAAGCTAAAATGTAATTACGACCAACCTAATAATCTAGTCTCCACCAAATTTTGCAACACCATATCTTGATGTGGGAAACATATTCTGACCACACTGCAAGAACATCAGCCCAATAGTTTGCAGATGGTGGCCAAGTATGTGTGCAAATCGATTCCCCCTATCATTTCAAACACGGTGAAACCGAATTGAACGAAATTTGGTACAGAGTTAGCACTAGCAAAGGGCACCTCATATTCATGTTTAATATCCCTATAGCACGTTGTATTTCAACAAGCTACTACAACCAACATTCAATCATACTACTTGAAAAGGACAAAGAGTTATAACAATACCCGTGCATTTAGGAGAAAGTAGGCTATATGTTCTTTACCGAACATCTTGTTTTTAATTTTAACTTTTTTAAAATTTATAATCCTAGTTTTATTTTAATTTTTAGTGTCCATTATGTTTTATTTACATTTTTGTGTGTTTTATATTAGTGTTTATATTTATGTGTTATTTTGTTGTTTAATTTTAATACAGTATTTTATTCACTAGTTGAAATTTTATCCAACACCATAAAACTAGACAGATATAATACTTACTTATCAGAAATATTACATCTACAAGAAATGTTGTTATAATTAGTCTGAGAGTTTCAACTACTGTATTAGCACCTCTGATAACAGCCTACATACTCTTATAGTGGTTAATACATAGACCTCAGACCTATAAATGATTAAAGCTACTTTCCCCAGTTAAAACAGCTGCACTTTCTTGGGATTGTTCTGTATGAGTCTCAGTTTGTATTCGATATGGACTTCAGCAAGGTGCCTTTATAGACGAAATTATTCCGCTAAGAACATCACAGGACAGGGTCGTTTGATACCAATGATTTTATTATTGTGGAGAGAAGATGACTTGCACTTCGCAAGTTGCAATACTGAACCACGCACGAGAATACACGAATTATTTAAATGATTATTCTCGTATCAGAAACATGTTACACAATTACAAAACATTTCTCTAAATACTACTTGGCGACTTGTAGTGTATTCTCTGAGGCTAGGTGTAGATCCTCCGTTGTGCAAGTGGTTGGACACATACGACATTGGATCATGTGGTTGGTAGTGCATTCTCTGAGGCTAGGTGTAGATCCTCCGTTGTGCAAGTGGTTGGACACATACGACATTGGATCATGTGATTGGTAGTGTATTCTCTGAGGCTAGGTGTAGATCCTCCGATGTGCAAGTGGTTGGACACATACGACATTGGATCATGTGATTGGTAGTTCATTCTCTGAGGCTAGGTGTAGATCCTCCGTTGTGCAAGTGGTTGGACACATACGACATTGGATCATGTGATTGGTAGTGCATTCTCTGAGGCTAGGTGTAGATCCTCCGTTGAGCAAGTGGTTGGACACATACGACATTGAATCATGTGATTGGTAGTGTATTCTCTGAGGCTAGGTGTAGATCCTCCGATGTGCAAGTGGTTGGACACATACGACATTGGATCATGTGATTGGTAGTGCATTCTCTGAGGCTAGGTGTAGATCCTCCGTTGTGCAAGTGGTTGGACACATACGACATTGGATCATGTGATTGGTAGTGCATTCTCTGAGGCTAGGTGTAGATCCTCCGTTGTGCAAGTGGTTGGACACATACGACATTGGATCATGTGATTGGTAGTGCATTCTCTGAGGCTAGGTGTAGATCCTCCGTTGTGCAAGTGGTTGGACACATACGACATTGGATCATGTGATTGGTAGTGCATTCTCTGAGGCTAGGTGTAGATCCTCCGTTGTGCAGGTGGTTGGACACATACGACATTGGATCATGTGGTTGGTAGTGCATTCTCTGAGGCTAGGTGTAGATCCTCCGTTGTGCAAGTGGTTGGACACATACGACATTGGATCATGTGATTGGTAGTGCATTCTCTGAGGCTAGGTGTAGATCCTCCGTTGTGCAAGTGGTTGGACACATACGACATTGTATCATGTGATTGGTAGTGCATTTTCTGAGGCTAGGTGTAGATCCTCCATTGTGCAAGTGGTTGGACACATACGACATTGGATCATGTGGTTGGTAGTGCATTCTCTGAGGCTAGGTGTAGATCCTCCGTTGTGCAAGTGGTTGGACACATACGACATTGGATCATGTGATTGGTAGTGCATTCTCTTAGGCTAGGTGTAGATCCTCCGTTGTGCAAGTGGTTGGACACATACGACATTGGATCATGTGATTGGTAGTGCATTCTCTGAGGCTAGGTGTAGATCCTCCGTTGTGCAAGTGGTTGGACACATACGACATTGGATCATGTGATTGGTAGTGCATTCTCTGAGGCTAGGTGTAGATCCTCCGTTGTGCAAGTGGTTGGACACATACGACATTGAATCATGTGATTGGTAGTGCATTCTCTGAGGCTAGGTGTAGATCCTCCGTTGTGCAAGTGGTTGGACACATACGACATTGAATCATGTGATTGGTAGTGCATTCTCTGAGTCTAGGTGTAGATCCTCCGTTGTGCAAGTGGTTGGACACATACGACATTGGATCATGTGATTGGTAGCGTATTCTCTGAGGCTAGGTGTAGATCCTCCGTTGTGCAAGTGGTTGGACACATACGACATTGGATCATGTGATTGGTAGTGCATTCTCTGAGGCTAGGTGTAGATCCTCCGTTGTGCAAGTGGTTGGACACATACGACATTGAATCATGTGATTGGTAGTGCATTCTCTGAGGCTAGGTGTAGATCCTCCGTTGTGCAAGTGGTTGGACACATACGACATTGAATCATGTGATTGGTAGTGCATTCTCTGAGGCTAGGTGTAGATCCTCCGTTGTGCAAGTGGTTGGACACATACGACATTGGATCATGTGATTGGTAGTGCATTCTCTGAGGCTAGGTGTAGATCCTCCGTTGTGCAAGTGGTTGGACACATACGACATTGGATCATGTGATTGGTAGTGCATTCTCTGAGGCTAGGTGTAGATCCTCCGTTGTGCAAGTGGTTGGACACATACGACATTGAATCATGTGATTGGTAGTGCATTTTCTGAGGCTAGGTGTAGATCCTCCGTTGTGCAAGTGGTTGGACACATACGACATTGAATCATGTGATTGGTAGTGCATTCTCTGAGGCTAGGTGTAGATCCTCCGTTGTGCAAGTGGTTGGACACATACGACATTGAATCATGTGATTGGTAGTGCATTCTCTGAGGCTAGGTGTAGATCCTCCGTTGTGCAAGTGGTTGGACACATACGACATTGGATCATGTGATTGGTAGTGCATTCTCTGCGGCTAGGTGTAGATCCTCCGTTGTGCAAGTGGTTGGACACATACGACATTGGATCATGTGATTGGTAGTGCATTCTCTGAGGCTAGGTGTAGATCCTCCGTTGTGCAAGTGGTTGGACACATACGACATTGAATCATGTGATTGGTAGTGCATTCTCTGAGGCTAGGTATAGATCCTCCGTTGTGCAAGTGGTTGGACACATACGACATTGAATCATGTGATTGGTAGTGTATTCTCTGAGGCTAGGTGTAGATCCTCCGTTGTGCAAGTGGTTGGACACATACGACATTGGATCATGTGGTTGGTAGTGCATTCTCTGAGGCTAGGTGTAGATCCTCCGTTGTGCATGTGGTTGGACACATACGACATTGAATCATGTGATTGGTAGTGCATTCTCTGAGGCTAGGTGTAGATCCTCCGTTGTGCAAGTGGTTGGACACATACGACATTGGATCATGTGATTGGTAGTGCATTCTCTGCGGCTAGGTGTAGATCCTCCGTTGTGCAAGTGGTTGGACACATACGACATTGAATCATGTGATTGGTAGTGCATTCTCTGAGGCTAGGTGTAGATCCTCCGTTGTGCAAGTGGTTGGACACATACGACATTGGATCATGTGATTGGTAGTGCATTCTCTGAGGCTAGGTGTAGATCCTCCGTTGTGCAAGTGGTTGGACACATACGACATTGAATCATGTGATTGGTAGTGCATTCTCTGAGGCTAGGTGTAGATCCTCCGTTGTGCAAGTGGTTGGACACATACGACATTGGATCATGTGATTGGTAGTGCATTCTCTGAGGCTAGGTGTAGATCCTCCGTTGTGCAGGTGGTTGGACACATACGACATTGAATCATGTGATTGGTAGTGCATTCACTGAGGCTAGGTGTAGATCCTCCGATGTGCAAGTGGTTGGACACATACGACATTGGATCATGTGATTGGTAGTGCATTCTCTGCGGCTAGGTGTAGATCCTCCGTTGTGCAAGTGGTTGGACACATACGACATTGAATCATGTGATTGGTAGTGCATTCTCTGTGGCTAGGTGTAGATCCTCCGTTGTGCAAGTGGTTGGACACATACGACATTGAATCATGTGATTGGTAGTGCATTCTCTGAGGCTAGGTGTAGATCCTCCGATGTGCAAGTGGTTGGACACATACGACATTGGATCATGTGATTGGTAGTGCATTCTCTGAGGCTAGGTGTAGATCCTCCGTTGTGCAAGTGGTTGGACACATACGACATTGGATCATGTGATTGGTAGTGCATTCTCTGAGGCTAGGTGTAGATCCTCCGCTGTGCAAGTGGTTGGACACATACGACATTGGATCATGTGAATGGTAGTGCATTCTCTGTGGCTAGGTGTAGATCCTCCGTTGTGCAAGTGGTTGGACACATACGACATTGGATCATGTGATTGGTAGTGCATTCTCTGAGGCTAGGTGTAGATCCTCCGTTGTGCAAGTGGTTGGACACATACGACATTGGATCATGTGATTGGTAGTGCATTCTCTGCGGCTAGGTGTAGATCCTCCGTTGTGCAAGTGGTTGGACACATACGACATTGAATCATGTGATTGGTAGTGCATTCTCTGAGGCTAGGTGTAGATCCTCCGTTGTGCAAATGGTTGGACACATACGACATTGAATCATGTGATTGGTAGTGCATTCTCTGAGGCTAGGTGTAGATCCTCCGTTGTGCAAGTGGTTGGACACATACGACATTGAATCATGTGATTGGTAGTGCATTCTCTGAGGCTAGGTGTAGATCCTCCGTTGTGCAAGTGGTTGGACACATACGACATTGAATCATGTGATTGGTAGTGCATTCTCTGCGGCTAGGTGTAGATCCTCCGTTGTGCAAGTGGTTGGACACATACGACATTGGATCATGTGATTGGTAGTGCATTCTCTGCGGCTAGGTGTAGATCCTCCGTTGTGCAAGTGGTTGGACACATACGACATTGGATCATGTGATTGGTAGTGCATTCTCTGAGGCTAGGTGTAGATCCTCCGTTGTGCAAGTGGTTGGACACATACGACATTGAATCATGTGATTGGTAGTGCATTCTCTGAGGCTAGGTGTAGATCCTCCGTTGTGCAAGTGGTTGGACACATACGACATTGAATCATGTGATTGGTAGTGCATTCTCTGAGGCTAGGTGTAGATCCTCCGTTGTGCAAGTGGTTGGACACATACGACATTGGATCATGTGATTGGTAGTGCATTCTCTGAGGCTAGGTGTAGATCCTCCGTTGTGCAAGTGGTTGGACACATACGACATTGGATCATGTGATTGGTAGTGAATTCTCTGCGGCTAGGTGTAGATCCTCCGTTGTGCAAGTGGTTGGACACATACGACATTGGATCATGTGATTGGTAGTGCATTCTCTGAGGCTAGGTGTAGATCCTCCGTTGTGCAAGTGGTTGGACACATACGACATTGAATCATGTGATTGGTAGTGCATTCTCTGAGGCTAGGTGTAGATCCTCCGTTGTGCAAGTGGTTGGACACATACGACATTGAATCATGTGATTGGTAGTGCATTCTCTGAGGCTAGGTGTAGATCCTCCGTTGTGCAAGTGGTTGGACACATACGACATTGAATCATGTGATTGGTAGTGCATTCTCTGAGGCTAGGTGTAGATCCTCCGTTGTGCAAGTGGTTGGACACATACGACATTGGATCATGTGATTGGTAGTGCATTCTCTGCGGCTAGGTGTAGATCCTCCGTTGTGCAAGTGGTTGGACACATACGACATTGAATCATGTGATTGGTAGTGCATTCTCTGAGGCTAGGTGTAGATCCTCCGTAGTGCAAGTGGTTGGACACATACGACATTGAATCATGTGATTGGTAGTGCATTCTCTGAGGCTAGGTGTAGATCCTCCGTTGTGCAAGTGGTTGGACACATACGACATTGGATCATGTGATTGGTAGTGCATTCTCTGAGGCTAGGTGTAGATCCTCCGTTGTGCAGGTGGTTGGACACATACGACATTGAATCATGTGATTGACAGTCTGATCTTCTCCGCAATCACACTTGATGTTTCCGTCTTTAGCGTAGTTCCATCTTACCATATTAGCCCTTCATTTGCCGACTCCTGATCTCAACCTATTTAGGGATTTACATGTCATCCGTGCCTCGTTATGACCCGGTGGTAAAATATCAGATGGTGTTGTACAGCCACCAGGAAAAATACCTTTAGCTTCCACTTTATACACTAACTTCGTTCCGTCTTTTCAGTACAATTTAATACTATTAAAGCAGCACGGGGAATCATAAGGGGATCTCAAAATTACTTCACAAAGGCAAGCGAGGGGGATTGCAACAAAGACTACTTCTGGAGAAACATTTGACACCCAAGGATTCCACCCAATACGAACTACTTTCCGCCTTTGTCAATAGCATCCCATAATAAGCCATAATATCAAACTACTCAATTACAGTCGGTGTAAGAATAAATGCGACCAAATATCAGCCAATAGCCTAACATAAAAAGTGCAGCCACCATCAATTATATATTTTAATGTTATTAATAATACCGATCTGTTCAGAACAGATATTAAAACAAATATTTGTATCAAAAATATTTTTTAAAATCAATTTGAGCAGCTCAAGTGCAACAAAGAGACACAGGGCTTTGATAACAGGAAGAATTTGACTAATGCCAATCACTAGATTGACAGGATTTAATTAGTTATAGGAAGGGACAGACATTTTCCAAGTGTATGGACAATGAGACACCCTGTGTCCACATTAATAACTTTTTAATGAATTACAATGTCTTGAATGTATCTAGTTTTAGCTATAAGGGTTTAACATGTTTTCTAGCTGAAGAAGGACACAGAAGTGTCCGAAAAATGTACTAGGACAGCATTTTGTAAATTAAATAGTATTGAAAAGACGGAATGAAGTTAGTGTATTAAGTGGAATTCTATTTCAATACGGACCAATATGGATAATCAAAATTCTAAAAAGACCTTTAGCTTTCCAAGATTGTAGTCTAGCAAGCTGGTTTCTCTGACGCACGATGTGGAACAACTCGTAGCAAGGGCAATGAGATACAGGAAACTTGAAACTGTCAATCGGAAATCAAATTAACAGCGTGAATATCAATCACCACTTTACTGCTCTGATTTCTGTCACGACAACAAGGAATAAGACAACAGTTCCACATCCCACACGGTGTAGTAACCAGTGTTAGCATATTTAGGTGCGCACCTATTTTCTTCGAGTAAATTAAAACTGTTCGGAAAGATATCACAGTGAGAAACTTCGTTTCTAGTTGCTGTGGCTGAGATTTCTTGTTTGACCACATGTGATACGAGCCCTGGAAATGTAGGTCGCGATGTCGGGGTCTTGAAGAGACAATCGTGCTCTAAAAGTGGGTTACTGGGATTAACATGGCGCGAGTCAGTCGTGCTAACTGGCTCATTAAAATAATTGTGTTTTTAGCGCCTCAGCTCCGAATGTCGTCATTAACTTAATGAAACTACAATGCTCTCTAACGCACTACATCAAAACTAATGTGAGCAATTTGTCAGATCTCCAAGTAATTGCGCTTAATGGCCGTAATTAGCCCAAGTTATCATGACAATAATTACACAGGTGGAATGATACATCACATAACGTAATGATTGGAGAAAAATCCAGCGCTTCAGGCGAGGGAATCAATGTAATATCAAAGACTAGACCTTCCAAGAACACTATTCCATTCTTAGAGCATTTGTTATTATGTTCGTTTTTTCTCCACTTTTCGAAACTTAAAGAAAACACTAAACGTTTCTTACGAGATGCTGGCATGATGGCACGCGGTAGACTGATGGTTGCTCACCGGAAACTCAACCATATCCGGTCGTTTAGATTAGCAGTTTGCCTTTTCTACCACTACTGGCGCTAGTGTGAAACAAGGATCCTCGCCCATATCCGGTCGTTTAGATTAGCAGTTTGCCTTTCCTACCACTACGAGTGCCAGTGTGAGTTAAAAAACTCACTCTGTCCGGTCGATTGGATTGGCAGTTTGCCTTTTCTACCACTACTAGCGCTAGTGTGAGTCACTGAAACTCAACCATGTCCGGTCGATGAGATTGGCAGTTTGCCTTTTCTTCCACTACTAGCGCTAATGTGAGTCAATGAATCTCAACCATATCCGGTCGATTAGATTGGTAGTTTGCCTTTTCTACCACTACTAGCGCTAGTGTGAATCAATGAATCTCAACCATAATATCCGGTTGATTAAATTAGCAGTTTGCCTTCTCTACAACTACGAGTGCTAGTGTGAGTCAATGAAACTCCACCATATCCATTCGATTAGATTACCAGTTTGCCTTTTCTACCACTACGAGCGCAGGTGTGAGTTAATGCAGAGTTTCATTTAAGCTCTTAAAACGTCTTCCGGTATGAAGATTCTTCAAAAATTAAAAAATATCCTGAGGGTATTGGACGAAGGAACACATTAAAGGAAGAATGAAGTAAATAAGCTAATTTGGCCAGGATTGGAATCAGAAAGATAACAAGTAGTGGAACAAGTAAATTTGAGCTGATTTTCGATGTTTGTTTTTAAGTTCGATAGAGCTCTCCGAGGATTTGGAAGAGAAGCTAAGGAAATTAGAGGAATACGGGGCAGAGATTGGATTGGCGATTAAGAGTCAAAAACGAAGTATATGCTAACATCTAGGAGAAAATATATTGAATTAGAGAAAAATGTGAAACTGAATGAGAAAGAATATGAACGCTGTAAAATTTTAAATATTTAGGGTCAATGATAGCTGAAAACCATGACATGAGAGAAGAAATGCATGCAATGATAGCAGCTGGAAATAAGAGTTTCTATGCTTTTTGCAAAGTTTTTAAGTCTTAGTAGAAATCTGAAGCTGACTGTATATTGTACGGTAGTGAGACCTGTGGTGATGTATGGTTCGGAGACTTGGACCATGACACAAGGTGATGAGGAATTGTTAAGGACACGGGAAAGGAAGATACTTAGGAAAGTATATGGACCAGTAAAAGAGGGTGAATTCTGGCAAATCAGAAATAATATGGAGATGGTAAGCCAGATATAGTAGTTGAAATAAAGAGTAGTAGACTGCGTTGTTTGGGACATGTAGAAAGAATGACAGAGAACAGGAAGGTCTTCAATGGGAAGACAGGAAGACGGCGTATGAGGGGAAGACCTAGGACCAGATGGCAGGACAATGTAGAGGAAGCTCTGAGAAGGATGGGAGTCAGAAGAGGAGAACCAAAGTAGTCAACAGGGAGATTGTCCGGGAAACTAAGGCCCTACAAGGGATGTAGCGCCAAGGAGTAAGTAAGTAAGTAGTAGGGCTTTCCGAGGCTCACAATTTGAAACCTTTCCGGGCCCTTTAGCCCTTCACAATGGACGACATTGCTCAATGTTACGGTCTTGCTAAGGACGGCTACTTTGTCTGCTAACAAGTATGATATGTTTTCAACATTAAAACAAATTCTGAATTTACATATTCTATTCTGAGCTGTCACCTTCAAAACGATATCGATACTCGAAATTTCAAACTTAAATTTTGATTGGTCAACTCATTTTCAGTGCTATATCTCCGTTAAGGAAACAATGTTCAACATCCGGATACCGTGAAATGTTTTAGTTTTAACCACGTGGAATTCTACTTGGACTTGTTCACTTGCTCTTGAGGAAAGCGGAAAGAAAGCACCTGAACTTCGGCATCTGCCTGTGAGGCAGAAATACTCTCTCCTCAAATGATGAAGCCAATCGAAATGACTGTTTTTCAGTCGTTCAAGATGATTGTACCCGTGTGCATTGGGTGTGAACAAATACACTTGGATGACTAGTTTCAATCGTCAGGCGATCATCATCAGATCCATTACATTTTGGCTTAGAATCTTTGTATACTGGTTGAGAGCAGTCAGTGATGAGAGTAGCTGCTCGCACACCACTCAAGCAGCTAAGTATACAATCCACTCACTCTAATCTGACCATTTAACAACAATCACTCTAATAAATCTTGACTATTTGCTACTAAATGTTGTTGTTGTTTGAGTCTTCAGTCTTTTGACTGGTTTGCTGCATCTCTCCATGCCTCCCTGTCCTGAGCTAATCGTTTCATCTCTACATAGCTACCACACCCTACGTCTGAGGCAATCTACCCCTACAGTTGTTGCCCTCGACCCTTCCTTCCATAACTAAGCTTGCTATTCCTGGGTGTCTTAATAAGTGTCCCACCAACCTATCTCTTCTCTTTAATAGCAGTCACCAGAAACATCTCTCCTCTCCTACTCGTCTTAATACCTCTTCGTTTGTAAGCTTATCTACCTGTTTGATCTTCATCATTCTCCTGTAAAACCACATTTCAAACGCTTCAATTCTCCTCTTTTCTGCTGCACCAATAGTCCAAGTTTCACTTCCATAGAGCGCCACGCTCCAGATAAAGGCCTTCAAAAATGACTTCCTAATACCTAAATCTATTTATTTATTTAATCGTATGGTGAATTACATAAAAACAAATCACAAATCCAAGTTCAAGTTTTGGAGCCATTCCACAGTACATTCTTGAAGATGAAACAGATCACTAGGGCTCCCGGAGTAGGCATGTAGAGGGCAGCGCTGGATGATATGGTCCATGGTCTGTTCCTCATCATTGCATTGACACAATGGGGAATCTATCCAACCCCACTTATGGCATAGGTAATTGCAACGGCCGTGCCTGGTTCTCAGTCTATTGAGGCGACACCATAATTTTCTAGGAAGGTCAAATCCTTGTATTTTCACCGTTGGGTTGATCTCCTGGGCACTAGTTCCAGACGTTGAGTTTGACCATTCGTCCTGCCAGCATTGGTTTAGGTTGAATCGATTTGCCAGAAGTTGGTCGGCCAATAAACTGGTTGGTCTCCTCGAATGAAGTCGCTTCGGTGGTGGGTGGCAGAACTCCTGGTGTATTGGTAATGAGGGAGAAGCATAGATCTTCTTTGCTTCTCTGATCAGAGCTTCCTTCCTCCTCAGGTGAGGTGGTGGAATGTGGCTGAGTACTGGTAGCCAGTGGCGAGGGGTTGACTTTATGGTGCCGGTTATGCAACGCATAGTATCATTCAGCTTGGTATCCACTTTATGCACATGTGCACTTTCCAACCATACTGGAGCACAGTATTCCGCTGCAGAATAGACTAGACTGATACCCGTTAATCTTAAGCAGTCCGCCGTGGCTCCCCATGAACTACCGCAAAGCTTGTGCAGGATGTTATTTCTGGTGGAAATTTTGTGAGAGAGCTTGGTGAGGTGTTCTTTGTAGCTCAGAGTTCGGTCCAGCGTGACACCTAGGTATTTCGGGAAAGGGTTGTATTTCAGTTTTTCACCACGAAATACAACATTTGGCTTGTAGTTTGCTAGTCGGTTGGCAAGATGGAAGCATGAAACCTCTGTCTTAGAAATACTTGGGATCAGTCGCCAGGACTTGAAGAACGTTGACATTTTCTCCAGATCGGTTGTAAGAGTGCCTTCTGCATCTTCAAAAGTTCTGCTTTGAGCTACCAGTGCAATGTCATCTGCGTAAATAAACTTAGTAGCTGTTGTTGGTGGCAAGTCATGAACGTACAGATTGAATAGAACTGGAGCCAAAACTGATCCTTGGGGTAGACCATTATTTAGTTTCCTTTTGCGACTTTTAACATCATCTAGAAACACTACGAACTCTCTTTCACAAAGCATGTTAGAGATAAGATTTGCAATTTCCAAACAGGGGATAGCTTCCAGCACTTTGAGGATCAGTCCATGTCGCCAGACAGTATCATATACGCTAGTCAGGTCGATAAAAACAGCTGTTGATTTTAGCTTCTTTTGAAACCCTGCTTCAATGTGAGTGGTGAGGGCCAAGACTTGATCAGTACAGCTTCGGTTTTTCCTGAATCCAGCTTGTTCTGGTGGGGTTACAGCTTCAATGAGTGGTGCTATCCTGGCAAGAAGGACTCGTTCTAAAAGTTTATAAATGCAGCTAAGAAGTGCTATTGGACGGTAGTTTTCAGGTCTCTGCTCCGACTTGCCAGGTTTAAGAAGGGCGATCACCTTTGACCGTTTAAACTGCTTTGGTAGGTTGTTAGTCTGAAGGATGAAAGTAAAAAGTGAAGTAAGCCAGCTGATGCTATGTGGAACCATGTTTCGCAGGAATTCATTATAGATGCCATCTGGACCAGCAGCTTTACCAGTTTTCAACATCTTGATAGCGGTTTCAACTTCCTGAACAGAAAATGGCCTAGACAGTTTCTCATTCTTCTGAGTTCTACGTTTGAGTTCGGTGAGCTTTTGTTTCACTGTTTTCGTGTGACATTTATCTCCTTTGGATCGTGTAATGTCCACCATTCTATTTGCAATGGCATCTGGGCTCAAGTTAGTATACTGCTTTTTGGAGACATGTTTTCCAGTAAGACGATTTAAGACTCTCCAAGCCTTTCTGCTCGATTTCGCGAAGTCCATGTTTTTCACTGTTTCTTACCACTTTTGTTTCCTATTCTTCTCTAGTGATTGTAGCAGCTTCGAACCAACTTCATGATTGCCTGTTGTTAGATATTCTTCGTATAGCGCCTCGCTTTCAGGGTTCCAGCCTGGCACATAGTCTTTTCTGAAACCTCTAGGGATGTTTAATTTAGCAGATGAAATTACTAGGTTAACGAAGTCATCATAGTTATTGGCAATTGGCTCTAGTTTTGAATCAAATAGCTTCCGATCAAGATCTTCAGAGAATTTGTCCCTATTTGCACGGTTGAAATTCCACCTGGGTAGAGGTACTGAGTTCACCAGGGGTATCTTCGTGCCAGTTTCCAGAAGAACTGGTCGGTGTTGGCTGTTTGGGAGGTTAGACAGTATTTCACGTGCAGTGTTAAGAGGCTGATCAAGACAATCCTTGGACACAAATGTTAGGTCGGGATTGTAGTCTCTTCCCCAACGAGTAGAATGGAAGGAGCCTTTGTCTTTACCTAAATCTATATTCGATGTCAACAGATTCCTTTTTTGTAGAAATGCTTTCCTTTCCTGAGCTAACCTACTTTTTATATCCTATTTGCTTCGTCCATCACTCGTTATTTTGCTTCCTAAGTAACAGAAGTCTCCTACTTCCTTTAGTTTTTCACCTGCCAGTTTGATCTCCATAGAGGTTTCTGATTTATTTCGGCTGCATTCCAGTATTTTTGTTTTACATTTATTAATTTTCATCATGAATTCTTTCCTCAAGACGGAGTCCATACCATTGAAAGACTCATTCAAATCCTCAGGCTTGTCGGCCAAGATGACGATGTCATCGGCAAATCTCAGAGTTGAAATTATTTCTCTTTGAATCTTCACTCCCACTTTAGAATTTTCTCCAATTTACTTCATTGCTTGCTCAATGTAAAGATTGAAAAGTATGGGTGATAAGTTGCAGCCTTGCCTCACACCTTTCTGAATACCAGATTCTCGCTCATGTCCTTCAGCTCGAATGACTGCTGTCTGGTTTCTGTGTGGATTGTAGATCACCCTCCTATCCCTGTACTTTATTCCAATCGTTTTGAAAATGCCAACAGTTTATGCCACTAAATAAGTGTTCATATTGTAAATACCATCGCCCATAGCCCAAGTGCTGCTCATCATTTAGGGAACCAACCATTACAATTGGGTACATTCTTGTTGACCGACTGAAAAACATTAATTTTGATTAATAAGGCAACACTGAAAAATGGCCCACTAAATTCCTTACTTTCTGTGAACAATGATTTTTGAACTCGAATCCAATAGAATGGAATGGCAATGATCTGCGTGATAGATAACCAAGACCGACACCATACGGAGGGTCATTCAACCGCAACAATCGAAAGTTACCAACCTGTAACCCCAGCTCCCATCCTCCCTTGTTCATTCCAGTCTGGGTGTCAACATATTTCCGTCCTAATTGGTCCTTGTCTTTTACAATGCCTTCATTATTCCTTAGGCCAGATTTCTCCCTACTTGCCTACACGCGGCGGGACAGAATCAGTACCTGTTGTGATGGCTCCTAGACCCTGTTCCTTGCCATCAAGGGCTCGCAGTGTTACCCTAATTTATTCCGCACCATTTTACGTTTCATGTCTCGACTTCGTTCTATGTCCCTCATCCGTATTATTCGTGGAGGAGGCCGTTTCTTCTCTCAATGTGGTATTTCCTTTATCCTTTTCGTGTCTTCCTGTCGTTAAATTCGTAATTATAACAATAGCGGTTGCAATAAACTTGAGGGCCGTACAAATTATGGGGAATATTCTTTCATTAACGGTATTATTGATGATTGGAACTCTTTACCTTAGAGCCTTTCCCCAAACAAATTGATGTGTTTAAGTTAAGACTGAAATGTTGTGTAAATACTCCGATGTAATTACTGTAGTTCCTAAATCGCGACTTGGGCTCACTAAGTGTGTTTCATATTATTGTTGGAAAGATAAAGTGTCTTACTTCCAACTCCTATGGTCTACAAAGCTATTCAGCTAATATAAATGAATTGTAAATTAATACAGCTCTACTCTGTGAGTGAACTAGCTGATCAATTATGAAAAGATTCCTCACTACTGCATGTTTCGAAACAAACCTGCATTTCGCCAAATTGCATTCCATTATAACAAGCCTCGGCTCAGGTCCATTCATGATAAACAAAACGAAAAACGCAAAAAAAACAACAACAAAGCGACACGAAACAAAACACAAAATACAAAAATCAAAATAAACAAAACAAAACACTAAAAAAGCAAAGAAAACAAAACATAAAAAAGAAAACACGAAAATAAAAGAAAATGAACAAATCGAAGGAAAACCACAACAAACATAAAAAAGACATGAATATAAAAACAAAACGAACAAGAAACAAAACGAAACGAAATAAAACAAAACAAGAAACAAAACGCCATGCAAACAAAGAATAAACAAGATGTTCAGTAAAGAACATATAGCCTACTTTCTCCTAAATGTATGGGTATTGTTATAACTCTTTGTCCTTTTCAAGGAGTATAATTGAATGTTGTTTGTAGTAGCTTGTTGAAATACAACGTGTAATACGGATATTAAACATGAATATGAGGTGCCCTTTGCTAGTACTACCTCTGTAAAAAAAATCATTCAATTCGGATTCACCGTGTTTGAATTGATCTGGGGAATGGATTTGCACACATACATGGCCGCTATTTGCAAACTATTGGGCTGATGACCTTGTAGTCAAACATAAGATGTTTTCCACAAAAAGGGATGTTGTTGCAAAATCCAGTAGAGATCAATTTATTAGGATGGTCGAAATTTGATTTAAGCTTTGAACATTTGTGTGGCCGTCATTCCGTTTCCGTCAAGATGGCGGCGATATAAAACATGACACTGAGGTGCGATTTGCTAGTGCTACCTCTGTACCAAATTTCGTTCAATTCGGTTTCACCGTGTTTGAATTGATAGGGGGAATCGATTTGCACACATACTTGGCCACCATCTGCAAACTATTGGGCTGATGATCTAGCAGTTTGGTCAGAATATGCTTCCCACATAAAGATTTGTTGTTGCAAAATTTGGTAGAGACTAGATTATTAGGTTGGTCGTAATTACATTTTAGCCTTTAACATTTGGGTGGCCGCGATTACTTTTCCGTCAAGATGGCGGTGATATAAAACATGACACTGAGGTGGCCTTTTCTAGTGCTACCTCTGTACCAAATTTCGTTCCATTCGGTTTCACCGTGTTCGAATTAATAGGGGGAATCGATTTTCACACAAAGATGGCCACCATCCGCAAAATATTAGGCTAATGACCTATTAGTTTGGTCAAAGGATGCTCCCTCCATAATGGTATGTTGATGCAAAATTTGCTAGAGATCGGATGATTAGGTTAATCGTAATTTGATCTAAGCTTTGAATATTTGTGTGGCCGCCATTACGTTTCCGTCAAGATGGCGGCGATATAAAACATGACACTGAGGTGCCCTTTGCTAGTGCTACCTCTGTACCAAATTTCATTCCATTCGGTTTCACCGTGTTCGAATTAATAGGGGTAATCGATTTTGACACAAAGATGGCCGCCATCCGCAAACTATTAGGCTAATGACCTATTAGATTTGTCAAAGGATGCTTCCTCCATAAAGGTATGTTGTTGAAAAATTTGGTAGAGATCGGATGATTAGGTTAGTCGTAATTTGATTTAAGCTTTGAACATTTGTGTGGCCGCCATTACGTTTCCGTCAAGATGGCGGCGATATAAGACATGACACTGAGGTGTCCTTTGCTAGTGCTACCTTTGTACCAAATTTCGTTCAATTTGCGCTCACCGTGTTCGAATTGATAGGGGGGGGCCAGACATTCAGAGTACACACCCTCACACACACACATACACACAGACTCACACATACACATACACACACACAGACAGACACACTTTTTTCGCCCTGTAGTGATCTCATGTCTACTTTCATTTTTTTCAAAAATCGAAAGTAGGCTAAAACGAACACAAAAAATTAAACACAAAAAGCAAAAGCAAAATAAGCGAAACGAAATAAAACAAAAAACAAAAGAAAAATAAACAGTACGAAACAAAGAAATACAAACACAAAAAATAAACAGAAAAAAACGAAAAAACATGAAACCAAACAAATAAATCAAAACGTCATAAAAAAATTACAAAAAATTTAAAAGCTCCCAAAAAACACAAGAATGACCAAACAAAATATACAAAAGAAAGAAAGAAAGAAAGAAAGAAAGAAAGAAAGAAATGTGTCCAACAGACTAAGATAACGTGACCCTCATAATGTCCAAAATCCACAATTTGCCACCTGAGGAATTACCCCCATTCGCAAATAAAGTAAATGAATGAACGATCTTCATAATTCAGAGCAACACATACTCTAGGTGTTGGCCCCCTTAAAACAATGATTACCACCACCATCATCAACGTTCGTCTCAGGCACGGAGCGTGACCTCTCTCGATTCAAACATGTTTTAGAAACTCTTTGGGAACGTACAAAAACCCGGCTTGTAGATTTACATGGCCCTGGACGTGACATTAAACTAGGGCTGGAACTGATGCCAGCACCTTGATGGCTGGGACACTACGCCACTTTATACAGCAGTGAGTTCTGTCACACCGAGAATAATTCACACACAGACAACGCACACTCGCTAAAGTGACGTGGATTTGCGCTGGACACAGCTGGGTCCAGTGTCCATTGTCAGTCGTTATGTTCATAATCACTGGGCTAGCTCCCTTGTTCCACATGTTCCTCACCCTGGCTTGATTTAACTTGACTATTTTCCTTCTTTCGTAGGTCCTTTTCACGTCATTTGTCTATCCTTCTTAAACTTTTACATATTCTTAATATTCCCTAGCACCTTGATCGCTGGGACACAACGCAACGTCTCTTGATGTGGATGCAGATATTCATCGTTGAGATTTGCTGATCTTGTCCGACACGCCAGAGGATTCGAACGAGTATGTAAAATGGTTTGGAGTCCGTCTGGAGGAAATAATTCTGATGAAAACTAATAAATGTAAAACAAAACTATTGAAATGCAGTCGAAAGAAGTAAGAAACGTGAATTTCGCAGGTGAAAAGGTAAAGGAAGTAGGGGACTTCCACTACTTAGGAAGCGAAATAACCAGTGATGGACGAAGCAAAGAGGCAAGGCAGAAAATAAATTTGTTGACATCAAATAGAGATTAGGTATTAGGAAGTCATTTTTGAAGAAATGAACATCACTGATCAAGACATCCGCAACAGAACCACTTTCAGAAATGAGATGCACACATTTGAGGGGTTCCTAGAGCCAGAAACAGCGACCAAGAAGAAACAACATTGGACAGCTCAAAAGAAGGAAGCTGTGAGAAAGAGAACGAAGGAACACTGGCGCCAAAGGGAACTGAAATCATGGAGAGTTATTTACGTGGTCCTTAGCTGAACACAATCGATTATAATGCTGAAAATCATTTTTGAAAGCGATTTCTAGAGCGTGGCGCTCCATGCAAGTGAAACATGGACTGTTGGTTTACCAAAATATAGGAGAATAGAAGCATTTATTAAAGTAAATGCGCATAAACATGCATAGTAGTACATACATAAATAGAATTGTCAATTTGAATTACTGTATTCCTTTAAGGATTTCAATCGCTTTTGGCATGCAAGTATATGGTACTTGTCACAAAACGCATCACATAGTCATCATCAGGGGTGTGATATTGTATCTTGTGATGGTAGCCATGGACAGCTAAGCTTGTTAGCAGGTGTCTTAGTTCTTGATTCGGTTTAGTCCATCCTCTGTCGATCATTGCTTCTGTGCTATAGAACTCAGGCCATATGTCTTCTTGCTTTTCCTTCCTCTCTGGACCCATTGTGGAGTCGATGGAAGGGCCATTTTCAATCTTAGGTCTTCCAGAAGGAAAGATTCTCTGGCTAGAGTATATGCAAGTCGGGAGGGCGGGTATTTTGAGATTCCGAGGGTTGCCTTCAGAAATCTCACTTTTATTTTCTCTATTGATCTTAAGTCTTTAAGACTTAGCTTATCCCAGATTAACTCCAGTCCATAGGTGAGTATTGGGACCGCCGGCTTTATTTCCCCTCCGAAGGAAGGCATACTGACGGATTTATAACTTTCTTAAATAAATCCGACGACATCGGCCTGGTTTGAACCCGCAAACTTGGGCATAGAAGCTCAGTATGCTACCGACTACGCGACTGAAGCTGCTATGTCGTAGTTAGATAGTGAAATCCGTCATTTCCGGAAATTCTAGGTATTTTCTGAAAACCCAGCATATGATGTAAATAGGTATAGTAGCACTGTCTGACGCGTATCTTCATTTAGGCAGATGGTGTTGGAAATTATTTTACATTATCAGCCGTGGCTCTTCATGAAGATCCGGTGGTTGTTGTATCGACTCTTCGCGGACTGACTGTTGTAGCTCATCCCCCACCCTGTGGAAGGCGGTGACAACAAGGGGTAGACATTGTTGATAATAAACAACCATTCTTTTAGTTGTTGGAATAGTTAGTGTGTGACGTAGCTGGAGGTCAAGGTTTAATTCTCCTTCCTCCATGTACAGTACATGGCTTGAACTATTGCTGCATTGCACGACATAATGGCTTGGCAGCATCATTTGAAGATTCCACGGGCAGAACGGGGTAAGTCAGGAGAGCCATTTTAACCTTCCAACACTAGGAGGTATACATAAAACACCCCAATTGAGGGTAATCAATATAGTTTCTTTGCCAAATGTATTTCTCATAGAGGAAGTACTTGTAACATAAAGTGAGAGGATATGGGACGTTCTTTTCGTTTGCACTAAAAATACAAACCTCTGCATCTCGGTAACATTCCGCTTTATTTGAAATTAATTTCTACTGATCTGTAGTTACGATGGCTGGCCACCCAACTGCGCCATAAACTCATTTCCGAAATAAGAGGCAGTCAGTGTGAAAGACTGGACTTAATATTATTTTAAATGCTAGCAGCCGAGTACCGAGAAGGCAGTGCGAGAACAGAGTTTTAAGATTCTATTTTGTTTCTTTACTGTCTACTTGATTGTTCTCGCACTGCCTTCTTGAAACTCGGCTGCTACATCATACTATGACGTCACACACCTCAGTGCATTCTTGGTACATATCGGGACGTTGCCGTAACGAAGTCGACTATATCATATAAAATGATAAAATTGGACTTACCCCGTTCTTTTCATGTGGTCTTTATTAAGCGGACATCACTGCAGCTCCTATTACAGTTGGTGAGCCAACTTTATATGCTAAACCTCACAGGAACTTTTCACTGCAGCTTCAGCTACAGTATGTTGGTAGACATTGCCCCAAGACGTGTACTGACACTTGTAATGGGACACTTTATATCCTCATATGACATTGAGTGGGAACATGTTTACAGCCCAGCTCTAATAAGCTGTAAGAGTTAACACGACGATAAACTCGCTCCCAGGCTTGCTATGCATGGCTCTACACGCGCCGGTCGTTAGCGCAAGTGGGCTCAGTTGGTGGTGATGAGGTCCCACACTTTTATGTTCCTGGCAAATAGCCGCGTTCCTTCAGCCTTAACACTCCAAGTTTAACTAAACTCACTCAAATAAGAAGATTGAATGAGAATCCTACGCCCAGAATACAGGACACCCTCTTATGACCTGGGCTCCAGCAAGGGAATTGGGTGGCGTAGTTGGCAGCATCCTGAACTGCTGTGCCCAAGATCGCGGGTTCAAACCCGACCAAAGTCGTCAGATTTTTAAGAGCGTTAAAATCCCTCAGTATGCCTTCCTTCGGAGGGGAAGTAAAGCCGGCGGTCCCATGTCATAGATTTATGGCATGTAAAAGATCCTTTCACTGAGCCTCCGTGGCTTAGGCGGCAGCACGCCGGCCTCTCACCGCTGAGTCCGTGGTTCAAATCCCGGTCACTCCATGGGAGATCTGTGCTGGACAGAACGGAGGCAGACAGGTTTTTCTCCGGGTACTCCGGTTTTCCCTGTCAAAATTTCATTCCAGCAACACTCTCCACTATCATTTCATTTCATCTATCATTCATTTAATCATTGTCCCAGAGGAGTGCGTCAGGCCTCGGCAGCCGGCACAGTTCATATCCTCGCCACTAGATAGGGGCTTCATTCATTCCATTCCTGACCCGGTCGGAGACTGGAAGCAGGCTGTGGATTTTCAAAAGATCCTTTCACTAACTAAACTTGTGTGTAGCTAAATTTCTAGGTTATATTTTGTCGAAACGCTCTATCAAAGTTCCAACGTTCACCACTAGGTGTCAGTGATATATGGTAGAGAAAGTTGGAACTACTTGAAATTGAACGGAACTTGTAGCTCACCCCATGGGTGTCCACATGAAGCAGCTACAGCCTCGGACACTCCCGATACGAAAAGCTATAAAACTTTCTTCGGCTTTTCCCAATTAATTAGGGTCGCCGGAGCCAACCCGCCTCATTTTGGTTTTGGCCGGGGATTAAAGGCCGGATGCCCTTCCTGACACCACGTGATTTTTCAGTTAAAAATTCCACCCCGCTATCACCGGGATTCGAACCCGGGCCGTCCGAGTGAAAGACGACCAGCTAAGCCACTGCGCCATCACGCTCCCCTCACTAAAAGCCATACGATAAATACATAAATAAATAAATAAATAAATAAATAAATAAATAAATAAATAAATAAATAAATAAATAAATAAATAAAAGAAAGCAACGTGGCCAATTGTAATGGCTGTTTCCCTAATCTTGAAAAAAAAAGAACAGAATGCACGAGATTTCGTTGAGCTACATTCGGGGTTGAACAAGGTAGCGGTAAGTCCTCACCATGTTTCATTGACCCGCGAGGACTGGCACGTGGGTATCTCTGAACCGAGGCTGAAATAATGCTCTATATTTTCGTGTTGGTCAGCCCTTATTTCCTGTCCCTTACAGTACCTTCCTTCCTAGCCCTGAACTTCACCCTAAAAAAGAAACATGTCCATAGCTTTGTGAACACTCAAGTTATTTCTATATTATTTACTCTCGGGTCAGATTTACCCATGGGGCCAGTCCTCGGCTTACGTTAGTCGGGACAATCTGTAAGAAATAAGGGGGATAATCCACCTATTTTGGTGTAGCACAATCAGATATGTCACGTTCTTGTTGATCCATGTTTAGGATCTAGGGACACTTTGGTCATCAGCTCATTTGATCAAAATAGTACATTATGCAACGAGCCTATAATGGCAGTAATTAAGCCACGAGTATGTTTATAAAACGAGCGTATGCCAGTTTTATAATTTCCATGCGAGTGTCTTAATTACCATTATAGGCGAGTTGCATACGACTGTTTATGTTCGACGATAATTATTATAACTCTTTTATGTTCGAACATTCATAAATATCTGTCGAGATTTCGCCAGTTTTATGTACTGAACAGAGCGCATGAGACGCAGAGAATGCCTTGTATTTGACCTTGGCCTCCTCAATTACCCTACTATGACACTAGGCCAGGCAGTTAAATGTAAATTAGAAGGCCGTGGAACTCGTTATCTGATTGTTCAAACAACTGTTTCTTGAGCTCTGATTGCTGGGAGAATCTGTTTGATAATGAAAAATAGTGCTATCATCATCATCATCTTGCACAGTTTCCAGCCACTGGCCGGGTCTGTTTGGAACACAAGCCTCTCCAACGTATTTTGTCTTCCCACCATCTCTCCGCCTCCACCCTTGTCCAGTCTTCTCCTCTCTTCTTCACGTTTTCTTCCACCCCCTTCAGCCACCTGTCTCTCGGTCTTCCTCTCGGTCTCTTTCCTTCCCACTTAGTCTCGTGTACTCTCCTGGGTATCCTCTTCTCCTCCATTCGTTTTACATGTCCATACCATCTAAGTCTAGATTTATCTATACCATCCTGTAATGGTTCCTCCTTCATTAATTCTCTGGTCCTCTCATTTCTTATTCTGTCCATCTTTGTCACTCCAATACTGCTTCTCAAGAACCTCATCTCACTGGCCAGTATTTTGCTCTTCTCCCTTCCTTTCATAACCCAGGTCTCCGAGGCATACGTCAGGATAGGGACATAGTACGTCCGATATATGATCTTTTTGCTGTTCTGAGGGACATCCTTGCTCCATAACATGCTTCTCACACTCCTCCGAAATGCTTCTGCCTGCCTCCCCCGCTCATTTATTTCTCTATCGTTTCTTCCATTATCTTGTATCAGGCTTCCCAGATACTTGAAACTCTCCACTTTCTTCAGCTGTTCCCCACCGATTGTTATTCCCGTTGTGGTTCTTTCCTTCTTCCTTGTTGTGATCACCATCTCACTCTTATTTATGCTAAATTTCATCCCATATCCTTGTATTATTCCTTCCCACCATAATTATAATACAGGTTTCTGGCATATAATAGTCAGGGTCGAACATAAAAAATATTATATGACTGATTTGCCGCCACAATCAAGGCAAATACGCTGTTACTTGAATTGTCATATTTCTGCTTGTTAAATCTGAAAGATATAAATAAACCTCATTTTGGGAATAGTTCATAGGAAGACACCAGCTGTAACATTACTTCATTAAAATCCGTACAACTACGACAAAATGCGAGTGACACACTATGGGTCAAAATAACCCGGCGCGAGTCCTCGTGTCAGTTCTTACGGGTTAAAATCCCTCCAGCCAATGAGGTAATATGATATTAGCGACTCACAGGTGATCCCATAAACCTATATTTTATACAATTAAATCTGGATAAGACAAGTTATAAGAGAGTTATGTTGTCTTCAGATTGGAGGTTTGATCCTACCTCGCTCTTACTGCAGAGTGAGACCAACTTCATGTAACAAGGCCTTCTCCAGGACGATGTCACGAGATGTTTCTGAAGTTATTTTCTTCAAAGAGTCTTTAATACTATATTAATATCTAGCACATTTTGGACAAGTTAGGATGCTTATCGTGAACCTTCGCAGATAATGCTGCAGTGTCTCGGTTTGTTTTGTTGTTGCTTCTTGGCGACTTTCCGCCATCGATACTCATGGCTTTAAGACATCATAAAAACTATGAAACTTTATCGTACCTACCACGCACTTTATGTCCCACATATTTCACATGAGCATTAAGTGCAAAATGTGTCACCAACTTTAAATATACTATTACTATCAAAAGTAGAATTTTCACTAAATTAAAGGGTAAAAAGAGCACCTGTAAAATCAGTCCCTTCTCATAAGTCATCAACCAGATGATGTCAAAAAGACAAGATTAGCCCATCAGCCATTCTCCAATAACTATTGATAGCAAGCACCACGTCGGGAAGCAATAAACACCAGACACTGAAAACCAACCAGGGACAGTTTGGTTTCAATCTAAAAATAGTGGACTGGTTTTGTGTAGTTTTGATTTCCAAACGGTGGAGTGATGCATTTGTGAAAAGCTCAATATCATGTAGGTCTTTTAGCTAGAAGCATCAATGTGATTGGGCCGCACTTGTGATTGGTTAACTCCTCGTGCACTCACACTTGGAGTCTTGTTTGTTGTTGGAACTGAAGATCTGAAATGAGTAATTACGTACTTGAAGTGTAATGGTTGAGAGACACGCTAAGTAAATACACCAAACTTAACTTATAATTGGTAAATGAATTTTAGAAGTTTCCTTCAGTTGGTAATATGTAGCTCATTTACTTTAAATTACAAGAGTGGGAACAAAGAGAATACTCTATATATTTGCTCAGCGGGACATCAAAGGTCTCAAATATTAATGGTCCAAGAGGAAATTAGCTGTCCAACCGTCTTTTTAGGCATGTTTTCTTATTCAACACACACAGTTTCCTGAGCATCTTAACTCCTGCCGGCAACAGAGCTCTATCATCTGCCAATAAGTGGCCTAGTATGTAGCATGCGGAGATTCTATGCCCAAGATCGCGGGTTCAAACCGAGCCGAAGTCGTCGGATTTTTGATGTGTAACATCGGTTGCTGGATTTATTTCTTTAGCGTATGGCTTTTAGTGCCGGGAGTGGATATTTTTGGGAGTGATTCCGAAAAAAGGGACGGAAGTGGGATTGACGAAAAAGTGTAACAGGAAACAATGAGCGCGCGCGGTGGCGGAGATTAGTACCACGACGTACTATCGAATATGGTTTACTCCAATATTTGGAGGCCTCATTACTGCTATTCCAATGATAAATCATCTTCAAGTTGTCATTCTTTGGAGCGAAAATATTCATTATATCATATTTGCTGAAAACAATTATGATTTATTAAGGGTCTGTTTTCCAATCTCTGGATAAAAGTGATGGGCATCCACTCCCTGAGTAACGTGTTTTTCAATGCAAAATTATGCGAACTCAGGTGTCAATTGATTGAAACACAAACCACATGGTCAAAATAGTCTTCGTATCAGTATTTAAATGATGATATGCTTTAATATGAAACATTGTCACTAGTCGGCAATGCCGGTATTATGTTCCTGCACAATGGCTATTTATATATTAACCCACATTGCACGGGAACTGGGCTAGCCTTTCATGGCGGTACATGAAAATAAGTAACCGTATTGTACTCTAAATATCTGTGGTTGTAA
Source organism: Meconema thalassinum (assembly GCA_946902985.2). Lineage (NCBI taxonomy): Eukaryota > Metazoa > Arthropoda > Insecta > Orthoptera > Tettigoniidae > Meconema > Meconema thalassinum. The sequence goes on from OY714911.1 coordinate 24,945,151, forward strand.
TAGCTGTAATAGAGACGTATTCTCCGGACATTGTCATTGCTACTGAATCTTGGTTATATGAGGATATAAATAGTATTGAAATAATTCAAAGGACCTACGAAATGTACAGAAGGGATCGGGGGAAGCGAGGTGGTGGGCTATTTATTTGTGTGCGCAAAGATATAGCTAGTTTCTTAAAGTGGGCTGATACGGATCATGAAATGTTATGTATACAAATTTCGGAAAAAGGGAATAAATTCCCTCATCAGGTGATAGGGGCGTATAGAGCACCGAAAGATAACTTTTCGCTTCTCGAAACACTGTATGATAAAACTTGTACGGGTAATGCTATGAAAAAGAGCATAATAATTGCCAGAGATTTAAACCTCCCCAAAGTAGACTGGTCTGGTGAGTCAACTAGCTGTGGTCAAGCTCAGAGCGCTGCAAACAAATTCTTAAGGGAGGGAAGATTTTCACAAGTATTTGACTTCCCAACTAGAGGCAATAATACCTTAGATGTTTATCTCGTAAGGCCTGTAGAGCTGTATATTAACTGTCTGAAAGTACCAGGAATTAGTGACCATTCTGGGGTTGAATTAAATATTAGATACGGTGACATTACAAAATTAGACTGTGATGTAGCAAATAAGATCATATTCCAGTATCACAGGGCGGATCTGGGCAAATTTCAGGGGTATTTGAAGGAGCAATTTGTAGGATGGGCATCGGAAGGAAATCACATTAATATCCTGTGGACTAACTTTTTGAAAATTTAAAATAGCGCTATTGATAAATTTGTTCCATGTAAATTACTGAAACAAAACACAGATCCTGAGTATTACACACGAGAAATTAGGAGTCTAAAACGGAAAATTAGGAAATTATACAATAAAAGACATGATAGTGACAAGTATATGTTGAAATTTAAGTCCTTATCAAGAGAGCTCGTCTTAAAAAAGAGGGCTGCTCATGACAGTTATATGCAAGGTTTACTTGGTTCGGGAGGCGATGGGTGAAAAAAAAATTACAGTTATGTTAGGAGAAGAAAGGGAAATTCAAATAATTTGTCGATGATAATGTCCGGTGACGGTAAATTAATTACTGAGAAGCAGGCCATTGCTAATGAATTAAATGTCTTTTATGGTAGTGTGTTCAATAAATCCAATAGCTGTGTGTTGGACCTTAACGGTGAATCAAGGGCTCCACTTCTCCAAATAAACCAGTCAGCAATTGTAAAGCTAATACAAAAATTACGTTACAATATATCGAAGGGTTATGATAATATTGTTAGTGAAGTACTTAAACTAGGAGGTAGGGCCATGGCATGATACTTGGAGGTGATGTTTAATGTGTCCATAAACAATGCGCAAATCCCGGATGACTGGAAAAGAGCTACGGTAGTCAAAATATTTAAGGGAGGGAGCAGACTTGAATTGGGCAACTACAGGCCGGTTAGTCTTACGTCCATCGTTTGTAAACAGATGGGGCATCTCATTTGCGACTACTTGAGGGAACAGTGGGAAACATTATCATGGTTTAATGATAGTCAACATGGATTTCGGAAAGGTTACTCATGCGAGAGTCAGATGCTACCACTTTTTCAAGATATTAGCGAATCGTTAGACGATGGAGTTTCAGTCGACGCCGTAGTTATAGATTTTGCGAAGGCATTTGATGTCGTAACGCATGACATGCTACTCCATAAATTAGCTTCGACGAAGATTGATAGAAGAGTAATTTTATGGATCCAAGAATTTTTGACGGGTCGTTCCCAGAAAGTGAAAGTTAAAGGCCGATTCTCGGATGAAATTGCCGCAGCGTAATCGGAACTTTGTTATTTTTGGCGTTTATAAATGACTTACCAAATGGGATTCGCAGTGACTGTCGATTGTTTGCGGATGATTGTGTAATATATCGAAAGATACATGACTCACAAGACAATGCAGTGCTTCAAGAGGACCTGAAACTGGTCTATAAGTGGGCGATTGAAAATAAAATTAAAATAAACACAAGGAAATGTAGTCTAATAAAAATAGGGAAAGTGCGAAGGCAAGATTTTCAATATAACATTGGCTCGGAAATACTTGTAGAAGAAGATTCTTGCAAATATTTGGGCTTTCACGTAAGAAATGATATGAAATGGAGTAGTCATATAGGATGTGTAGTTTCTAAAGCTTACAAATCCCTGCACTTTGTAATGAGGGTATTAAAAGGAAGTAGTACCTCTGCTAAAGAATTAGGATATTTGTCACTTGTAAGACCTATTCTGGAATACGGCTCGGGGGTTTGGGATCCATATCAAGTAGGGCTCATCAATGAGTTGGAAATGGTACAAAGAAAGGCCGCTAGATTTGTGCTCAGTGACTTTAATCCCAGGAGCAATGTGAGCCGTATGTTAAAGGACCTTGGGTGGGAATCACTTGAAGCTAGGAGGATGACTCTGCGCTATGTACAACACGTATACAAATCAACCAGCATGGGGTGAGCTTAGCAAACGTATGGAAAAGCCTACTTACATGGGTAGGGGCGATCATCCTTTCAAAGTTAAGGGCCGACCACAGCGAACAAATTATGGTAAATATTCTTTCGTAAACCGTGCCATTGATAATTGGAACTCTCTACCTGCCGCAGTCTTAGAGCCTTTTCCCAAACATATAGGTGTGTTTAAGAAAAGACTGACTATTTGTGTAAATACTCCAGTTTAATTGTTAGTGAATTGTTATGCACAATTATTTATTTGTTATGTATATCTAATTTTACGCCGGGGGACACACCCCCAATTGCAAATAAACGAATGAATGAATGAATGAGTTGCGCGTCTTTGTCTGAGAATCATGAGGTCTCAGGTTCAAACCATAATCCCGGCAATTATATTTGCTACCAGAGTATCGATTAACGATATTTATCAAACATTATGCGTCATTTTAACAGAATCTACATGAAATTACGATTTATCTAATTTTAATTGCAATAGTTTGGACCAAGCAGGAGTTGGGAATTTGATTGTAGTGAACATTATTTCTAGTAGTCTATAGATATGATAGAGACTATGAATTCATTCCACCCCATAATGTACAATACAATATGTGATGTTGGTTCAAACAAGTGTGACGGTAGCATATCTCCAATTCAATCTATACAATCATCAAAGTACCAGTATGAAAACGGAGCGTAAATTAACATTGTAAGAATGTCCAAGCTGTGTAGTATACGAGTAGGGTAACATGTCAGATGACTTCACTTATATTTCATAGTAGGATAACAGCATGTCAGATGCTACACATGATATGCGACTGCTGTAAGGCTCGTATCATTTTTAACAGCGTTAAAATCCTTCAGTATGCTTTCCTTCGGAGGGGAAGTAAAGCCGGCGGTCCCATGATATAGATTTACGGCATGTAAAAGAACCATCCACTAATTAAACTTGTGAGAAGCTAAATTTTATGTTAGATTTCGTTGAAACGCTCTATCGAAGTTTCAACGTTCACCACTAGGTGTCAGTGACATCTGGTGGCAAACGTTGGAACTACTTGAAATTGAACGGAACTTGTAGCTCACCCTATGGGTGTCCGCATTGCAATAATATTTATCGCGAATTTTTGAGATAAATAACTTTAATAGCGAAATAATCTATTTTGGCGATAAAAAATGCGAAATTTATTTGCATTTTGTATTCGTTCCTTTTTTGAAAATTCCATGCACCTCTTAAAAATTTGAACGAATGGGGAAAGCACACATTCCAAAGGGGACTGAGATTAACACCCGGCGCTCTATGACACTTGGTAACTATTGGGACTATTGTCCATCTCCTGGAAGAGTGCTGGTGTTATCTGCAGGACAACCAAGAATGTCAGCAAGCCGATATTATAGAACCATTTCCACTATTCAGTCGTAGTTGGGAGATAGAGAAGGGTGGCTGTTCATTCCATCCAGAGCCAAAGAATTTGTTTGTAAATTTCTATGAATTATTCGACCCAGCAAATAGTGTACAGATAAATGTTGGCAATGTTAATGCAATCACAGAAATGGTTTAAACAATTAGTTACTTTAAGGGTATACAAAGTACTTTACTTTTGAAACAGTCATCGAACAATTCCAATGTTAGAGTAGATGTGATTGAGGCATTAAGAGCGCTGTGCTGAAATGTGTACGGGTTCCTCGTGCAATAGCTGATGCAGAAAGATGTTTCTCTAACTACAATGTAATTGTCAGTGACCGTAGACGCGAAATGAAATAAAATAATACAGTGATTTCTGATATGCTTTCATTCAATAAATAAAAGAGCCTATCTGGGATAATGAGTTACTGTTTCCTTTCAATATTGTAAATTGTGAATACAGCAATTTGTAATATTTAGAATGCATAAAAACGTATTCATCATAATTTGCACGCCCAATACCGTCCATTAGATATATAGCGTTATTAAATTTAATTAAAGTCCCTTCCAAATTAACAAAAAATTATCGCGATAACCTTACAACTACGAGTATTTCGCGATAAAATGTGAAATTCAATAATCATATCGCCATTTCCTCTTCGAAATTAATGCGAATTTCTGTGCTCTCTAGTTTATTATTATTATTATTAAGTAGGTGTATTTTGAACTATTGTAAATGAGTATTTGTTGTATCAATTCCATATATTCCCCGCTGTGAAACTAAGGAAGTTGGGAATAATCAAACTGCCGTCGGGCAGAAGTTCCAATACATAAAATATTCATAACTAGCATTACCCGTCCCGGCTTCGCCCGCGAATATTCTAGTTGTAAAGAGTACACTTAACAATATCTCAATCATGAACGCTATGACTGATTTATCCTTGGTATGAATAATCAGACTTTATCAATTCAGCTACTGGTGCTGTGATTAGGGGTTTGTCATTCCTTCATCGGTATATCAGAGCGAAGTAAGTTTTCTGGGAATATCACAGACGCTCTTAATATACGGGCCTTTAAATGTGGTTTTCGTAGACCCTTTATAGTCGGGTGGAAAAGACCTTTCGTACCACACTCACACGTGAAAATTGCGTGAAAAATTTCTAGAGTGCCCCTTGACCCCCTTAAGCGCATTATACTGTATGTATTGATGAATTTTACAGATTAATTTGGTTCAGTGATAACCTTATAACCGTCTGGAAACTTTCACAGTAATGTAATAATTGGAATTGCATTGCGTCTTACAGAAATAGATGGACCTGTGAGATTCTGTTACCATGGTTACCGTGTTGCATTCTTTCATTATTTCATTGTAAATATACATGTTTTAAGTATTTATTTAATTGTGAGGGGGAAGCCTCCGTGGCTTAGGTGGCAGCACGCCGGCCTCTCACCACTGGGTCCGTGGTTCAAATCCCGGTCACTCCATGTGAGATCTGTGCTGGACAAAACGGAGGCAGACAGGTTTTTCTCCGGGTACTCCGGTTTTCCCTGTCACAATTTCATTCCAGTAACACTCTCCACTATCATTTCATTTCATCTGTCATTCATTTAATTATTGCCCCAGAGGAGTGCGTCAGGCCTCGGCAACCGGCACAGTTCATATCCTCGCCGCTAGACGGGGGCTTCATTCATTCCATTCCTGACCTTGTCGGAGACTGGAAGCAGGCTGTGGATTTTCTTTTCTCTTAATTGTGAGGCATTTAAAGAGTAAGTGAGTGCATTTCGCTTAAGCATTGGGTTATGCTGAACCTGTAGGTACCCCATATGTGTAGGTTGGTGTTAATGGGACCTTATTTTCGGTACAAAACTGGAATGGGAACTTGGCAAAATAATATAGGGAGGGATGATGTACGAATTCAGAAAGAATGAAACAGCAAGTTAATTACTTATTGTTGCTGTAAGGGGGCGGAACAACGTGGTCATCTGCCTTGTTCTCTTCCTCACTTTGTGTACATGAAACCTCAAAGTGTTTATGATTATCCCACGAGCAGCAATATGAAGTCCTCTGTTGAATTGTGTTCAAGTCTAGCGTGCATCTTCAACAGCCCGGCGAGAAGGAGTTTGTCTTTTGTCGGACCTGACTGAAGTATATCCACTCAGAAACAACTCGCCGGGAGGTTATGCAACACATCAGACTTGTACGCTTGGCGGTGCCTTGCACGCCCTGCTAGTCACGATCGGCTCTACTCGGCTTACTCCGGGCAAGCAGGCGAACGGAGCTCTTCGTTTTAATGACTCCAATTTGCAGGCCCAAGTTTTATTAGTCTATTAACCACCAAGTTTATATTACGGCTTGCATTGCCGTGACTAGCTTGTCCCACACTGACCGATGTGTCACCCCATTCACCACTCCAGAATACGTTCACTTGGAATAGCCGGCCGTTAAATTAATGGGGTAATTATGTTCTAATAAAAACAGTAGATTATTTTTGTACCGCGGTTAAAAGTTAATCCTTTGTTAAAGTAATTCAATTCGCTTAATTACCAGGCTGCACACAAACACTTTGGAACACGGAACGAGTTGCTTTTATTGCTTTCCACTGCCTTCGCTTTTGTCTCAATTAAAATATTTCACTTGTTGTGGTCATCAGGCCTGTCTAGTGTCTGTAACTATCAAATATTCGCTCTTAAAAGTGCAATATCTCAGGAACTAACCTGGATACAATAACTTGGAATATAATAAGATGTTTCAGTGTAAAAGGGATCCAATTTTACCCCATGTTTTGTATCCAGGTTAGTTCGTGTGATAGATAATTGTTATTCCACACCCAAATTAACTGGACATATGAATGTGTTGACCGACTAAAAAACGAATTTTTATAAATCAGATAAACACAGTTATCTTAATGAATATATAATAATAATAATAATAATAATAATAATAATAATAATAATAATAATAATTATTATTATTATTATTATTATTATTATTATTATTATTATTATTATTATTATTATTATTATTATTATTATTATTGCCTTTATTGGTGGCGCAGTTAGGGCTCTTGGCCCTCTCTTACACTAAACCACATTAATACAATACAATAAACATATGACATTTATATAGCTAACAAAATTAAACAATAGTAATTGACATATATAATGTCTTTCACACTCTCATTCACTCATCCAGTCACACTTGTTGTCGGTCAGCAGCGTTCAGCAGGCTGCCCCAGCAGGTGGTCTTGAATTTAGATAGTGAGGTGATGCCCCTGACACTGGCTGGAAGGGTATTCACAGCGTAGACCCCACCACATGAAAAGAGTTGTTGTATATAGAGGAGCGATGATTAGGAATGGAGAGGGAAGAACCAGAGCGTGTCTTTTTACCATGGAAAGAAGACAAGTACTTGAATTTATTTGATAAGTATTGTGGTCTATCGTCAGACAATAATCGGAAAATCTGGACAAGAATGTGATATGTTCGACGTAGTTCAGGTTTCAGCCAGGAAAGAGCGCAATAATAGGGAGTGATATGTTTATCATAGCTCAGATCGTAGATAAATCGTATGCAAGAGTTGAGAGCTCGTTGAAGTTTCAAAGTTTGTGTTTGGTTGCGTCTACAGGAATAACGTCACAGTAGTCAAGAATAGGAAGTATTGGTGTCTGTATGAGCAGGATTCTTACTTTAAATGGTAAAATATGCTCCTTCATCATCGTCATCATTATTGTCATCATCATCGTCATCATCTTCATAATTCTCATAATTGTCATCATCTTGGTTGGTTGGTTCCTCAGTTTATGGGCTGCGACAGCGCGATCATGTAGCATCGTGTACTTTGGGTGTGTGTAGAATCTGTCTGATAACCGGTGTTAATTGTGAAGGCTGCAGACATTTTTGCTACCAAACGCCACCGTCAATGACAACTGGCTCTGAACTTGGTTATTAGATGCCACCGCAGGTGGCTCCTGGAGACGAACGTTGGAACCTAAGAGCGTTAGTCAAGTCCAACCTATAATTTAACTTCACACAAGTATAATTAGTGCACGGTTCTTTTACATGCCATAAATCTATAACATAGGGCCGCCGACTTTACGTCCCCTCCGAAGGAAGGCATACTGAGGAATTGTAACGCTCTAAAATATCCGATGACTTCAGCCGGGTTTGAACCTGCGACCAACTACGCCACTGAAGCCCCTCATTATCATCATCTTCGTCGTCATAATCTTCATAATTTTCATAACTGTCATCATCATTATCATAATTCTCATTATCCCGGGGGCGTGGTGGCTCAGCGGTCTAGCTGTATGCCTCTCACCAAGGCGGTCCGAGTTCGATTCCCGGTCAATGCATGTGAGATTTTCGAAGTGAAATGCCATGTCCTGTGGTTCGGATTCCACGTAAAAAGGAGGTCCCGTGGCTCATGATCTAGAGATTAACAGTCACGTTAAACTACGAGCTTCCTTGTTTTTTGCTCATTATCCTCTTCATCATCATTTTCATCATCCCCATTATTGTCATCATCATCGTCATTATCTTCAGAGCCTCCGTGGTTTAGGTGGCAGCATGCCGGCCTCTCACCACTGGGTCCGTGGTTCAAATCCCGGTCACTCTGTGTACGATTTGTGCTGGACAAAACGGAGGTAGACAGTATTTTCTCCGGGTACTCCGGTTTTCCCAGTCACAATTTAATTCCAGCACACTCTCCACTATCATTTCATTTCATCTGTCATTCATTTAGTCATTGCCCCAGGGGAGTGCGAAAGGCTTCGGCAGCCAGCACAGTTCATATCCTCGCCGCTAGATGGGGGCTTCATTCATTCCATTCCCTGACCCGGTCGGTCGACTGGAAACTGGCCGTAGATTTTCATTTTCATCGTCATTATCTGCATAATTCTCAAAATTATCATCATCATCATCTTGATAAACATGATGGTCATAATCGTCATCGGCTTCTTTCTTTATGTAACCTTATGGCCACCTCGTCTAACCCAGATATTTTCCAAGTATTCACCCAGGTGGCTTTGACCTCCACCAGAAGGAAGAGCAGATAATGAACTCCTTTTTGCTTCCCGACAGCAGAATGTTTCAGTTTACTGATTATTACTCAGCAACAACAAAGGATGTAACATTCAACCATATAATTGTCAGAATGCCTGAATGTTAGTGTTATTGAAGTTATCCCTCTCTTGCCATGAGACTGGGAACAAGACCAGCCCACAATGGGTCAAAATTGAAATCTAGGGGGACAAAATTATTTGTACGTTTTAATCATGAATTTAGAGTGAAAGCAACGTATATAATTTGTTTACTTCATAATAAACATCAGTTAAGATCTTTTTTAAGCTACGTCTACACAGGCAAGAATTTATCTATGAGTAGGAGTTGGATAGAGCATTCTGTTATCTCTTCAGAACAATTTTCTACCTCTAATGTACTTTTAACCAAGTCACATAGTTCCACTTTTGCCATAATCTTCGAACCCAGTGCTTCAAACAGTTGTAAACGTGTGAGAACTGGTTGCGCTGCATCTTCTAAAACGTAAAATAACTAAGTAAGTTGCAAAAAGATGCAAAAAATCTTATAACAGGCGTAAACTACAATACTTTATCTACATTTTGACATTAAGTAGAAAGTGACGCAGAGTGACGCGACATACTAAAAATCTAAGTGAAAATATAATTTTAAAAATAATAGTTAAATATTATATAATGCAAACATAGCTGAAATTACGTAACAATTACGCCCATTAATAACTGAAACACGTTACAAAGATCAAACCTTCAGCTGCATGTTCCATCTTAAAGCATCACACTAACCACAAAGACAACCAAACCACAGCCACTTACATTCACCCTCCAATTCAGACTCCTCGAACAGTGGTGACAGATTTACGCTAAGATGCGTTTATATCCCAGAATAGTGAGCGGCAATTATATGTGAATGCTGTAGATGTAATAAATTTTGATTTTTTAGTTATGAAAAGAAATAATGTTGTCCTCCTAGATTTTGACCCACTGCGCAGCCCTTCACTGGATGTTAAGATTGCAGTCTCCTGCACCTACTACGTGACCGAGTCAATGTAACTTTGCGAACACGAGGAATGTTCGATTTCTAAAGCATATTTTTATTGTGAGCCATTGCTGGGATGAATGTGGTATGTGCTTCACCGCAGAGCGCTGGGTACAGTAGATAGCTCAACTATATTCAATAGTATTTCTCTTAGCCTTGCAAGATCCTCAATGGCTGATGTCACTGAATGCAATTTACAAACAATCGATACTTGAGCTAGCTCTGTCACCCTTAAAGATACCTTCATGCTACGCCACGTAGAGAACAGTTCCTTTGGGATCATTTCCGTTGAGTTTGTTTCAGGAAGATGGGTGAGACATGCCAGCTTATAGAGTGCAAGTCGCTCAGTGCTACCTCCTGAATGAAGTCCGGCCGGTTAGCTGATTGGCTAGGTTTGGTCTGAAGGGTCCCGGGTTTGATTTCCGGCCAAAACGTGGGGATTTTATTCTCCAGAGGTAAATACCGCTGTCTCGGGGAATGGGTATTACGTGGCGTGTTCATGAAAACAAACAAAAGAAGCATACTAGAGGTTCAACTCTTCCGGCTGCAAGGTTAGTTGCTCAGCGATAACGATTAGTGGTTCGACTCTTCCGGCTGCAAGGTTAGTTGCTCAGCGATAGAGATTAGTGGATGGAGTCTTCCGGCTACAAGGTTTGTTGCTCAACGATAGAGATGAGTTAAGACCAATGGAACTTGGGTTTAACTGAAAATAATAGTGATACCTTTTATTCGGCACATCCCAAGCAAGTAGGGTGACAGGAGTCAACCGCGCCTGTGTCTAATGGTTTGGACTGTTGGCGCTGCAGAGGAGAATAGAAGCATTTCAAATGTGGTGTTACAGGAGAATGATGAAGATCAGATGGGTAGATTGAGTAACAAATGAAGTGGTATTAAGACTAGTGGGAGAGATGTTTCTGGTGGATGGAAATAAATAGAAGAGAAAGGTTGGTATCACACATACTAAGACACGAAGGAAGAGCAAACTTAATTATGGAAGGAAGGATCAAGAATAAGAACTGTAGGGGTAGACCAAGGTTAGAATACGTTAAACAGATGTGATAGCTATGTAGAGAAGAAACAATTAGCTCAGGACAGGGAGACTTGGAGAGCTGCAACGAACCAATCATTATTCTGAAGACTTCAACAAAAGAACATTGGGAACAAGTGACATTATCTAAATAATTTAACACCAAGAGACAAGTTCAAATTCTCTCATCGATTATTTTTAGAACAACGTTTAGAGATGGCAATCAATACAATGAGGTGTTCACGACGAGACAAGACTTCACGAGTCAAGAACAATAAAGATGACGTAAGTCAATTAGTTCAACTTAAATCTAAGACTTCACTAATAACAGTTGTAGACATTTGAAGTCATTCCTTCAGTGTTGCCTTCTCAAAATTGTCATTTGTAGCTCTTGAGTAGGTCAACACTTGTGCATAATTGTGTGAAGAGCTACAAATGGTAACTATTAATAGTTTCCAATTACTTTAAACCAGAACCAGCTCACGAACCTGTGCTTAGAAAATCAACATACTAAAGGTTTATACAGTATATAGAATAGGTTTTGTAGTACACAACTCAATACTGGACTCTGTAATAGATTTCACCTCCAAATCTGAAAAGATTTCTACACTTACGATAAGTTCTGGTAACAAAGCTTATACAATAATCAATGCTCATGCCCCCACAAATAACTACAATAACAACAATCCACAGATGATAGAAGAATTCTGGGACGATTTAGAAGAAATCACCAACAAAATCCCCATGAAGCATGTACAAGTATTGCTTGGTGATTTTAATGCACAATTAGGCCGCGAAAGAAACTTCAGAGACACAGCAGGAAAACATACAGCGCACCAGAGAACAAACAAGAATGGAGAGAATTTTATAAACATCTGTAGGAATTTCGAGCTCAAAATAATGTCAACACAAATCTAGAAACCCCACAAGAAACTATGGACTTGGAAATCTCCAAACAGCGCCCTCAGAGAATTTCAGATAGAGCACCTAGCGATATCTACAAAAACACCAGAGAAGTTATGAATATACGAGAAAAGGTTTTTCGAATCTGATCATCATCTACTACAAACCAAGGCGAAGTTTATACCAAACAGACAAATCAAGAGAACAACCAGAATTTTCAAGTTCAATTGTCAACCCTTTCTTCAACTACCCTTGTCAAGAGTGGATTTAATTTAACTGCAAAAACCAACAATAACTTAAGGCCTACTGCTCACTGGGACTCAACCCCCGGATGAAAGGCAAGTGTATTTGATATCCCAGTGGGGAGTGCTGGAAGCTGGAAACATAAATCTCGCTAATGGATCAGGTGATGGCTCATCCGCTCTTTCAAATACGATCCTTTGAAAACCTCTTTTCTATGTATCCACAAATAACGGAGCGCGGGTTTATTTAGACAGTCCATTAAATAGAAACAATAAGTTGAGCCAAGTTATCATTAAATACATCCAGACGTTATCTTATCACAGGAGCCATTAATTCTCAAACACTGACTCGAGAAATGTTCTTACAAAACATACTGGCACACTGTCCACTATGGTGCTACGTCATATTGAGGAGCAGGGGTTAATCCCATGCTGATACGTCATAGTGCGGAGGTGCTGCGTCTAAGTGAGGATTTGTGGTATGCACTATAGTGCTACGCCATTCATGCAATTGCGATGAAAGTTTAGTGAGTTGTTGTGCACACTCCCACGAATGTTTCTAAATTAGTAAATCAATTTAACAATAGTTTAGAGGCAATATGAATCTCTGTTTCGTGGGCTTATAGGCCGTGTTCTAAGGACATTTGGCATCCTGACGATTCGCTGAAGACTGCGTTCAGCATGTTGACAGGTTACATTAAGCGAGGTAAAACAAGTAAACAGTCAACAACCCTCACATAGAGGCTACCATAGCAACGGCGTACCACATAAAAGTAATGCATCAAGGACAGGGCTGCTCTTCTGCCAAGTTTGGCTTCCAGTGCTTAATCCTCTCAAGCCTGCACTCATTGACCGTCGTAGACGAGAAGATGCAACAGAAGAGCAGCCCTGTCCTTGATGTATTACTTTTATGTGGTACGCCGTTGCTATGGTAGCCTCTATGTGTGGGTTGTTGACTGTTTACTTGTTTTACCTCGCTTAATGTAACCTGTGAACATGCTGAACACAGTTTTCAGCGAAACGTCAGGACGCCAAAATGTCCTTAGAACACGGCTTATAAGCCCGCGAAACAGAGATTCCTATTTCAACGCCGGTGGTGATAGTCCGAATTTTTACTTAGTTTAGAGGCAGTTAACGGAAATTGAACAAGTAGTTCCGTGAAGAACTATACAGCCTATTTTCATATACCATATTTATGTTAACTGCTACTATCAACATACAAAATATCAGTTTGATTGCTGTAATGCATTCGTAGATATTGAGAACCGACTAAATATTTCGGATGGTCGCCATGTTGGATTTTATATTTGTAGGTCCTCGAGTTATGTACTGTTACGTGAAGATTCTTGTGTACGTGTAGCATTCAAACTACAATCGCATGATTAGGACACAAGAAGTAAAAACGAGATTTTAAAATTTCTCACAGCTGCCATCTTGTGGTTATGGAAACAATTGAAATAAATTAGATGCCAGTGGATTAACATTCGTATAAGGATTTACTGTTTCAAGTTTCACTGCACTCGGATGGTTAAATTGCGATAAACGTCCATGTGAATATTTATACTTCGCGTCGCCGCCATGTTGGATTTGTGATCGTCAGGTTATTTAAAATCCAATAGGTGAACTTAAGTTCATAGCCCTTATGAACATTAAAAAAAGTTTGATTGCTATAATAGATTCGTAGATATTAAGAGCCTTCTTAATATTTCGGATGGTCCTCATGTTGGACTGTCATGTACCATTAAAGGAAAATTATTGCGTAGGTTAATTATTCAAACTTTCACTTTGATTGCATGATTACGACACAAGAAATAAAAACTTGATTTTAAAATTCGCACAGCCGCCATCTTGAGGTTATGTTAAAAATTGAACTAAATTAGATACCAGTGCATTACAATGTGTATAAACATTTCCTGTACCAGAATTCATTGCGTTTGGAACATTAAATCGCGAGAAAAGTCTATTTAAAATTTTCAAATTCGCATGGCTGCCATGTTCGTTTTGTAGTTAACCGGTTTTTGAAAGTCTTACAAATGTACTTCCAGTAGTGCCCTTTATCTCCGTACAAAATTTCAGGATGATACCGCTAATAGTTTCCAAGATATAGAATGCCAGTGAAATATTTCGCACATCCGCCATCTTGTGGTTATGTAAACAATACAACGAAGTTAGAAGTCGGTGCATTATAATGTGTATAAACATATACTGTACCAGGTTTCATTGCGTTTGGTTGGTTAAGTCGTGAGAAACGTCTATTTAAATGTCGCAAATTCGCGTGGCCGCCATGTTGGTTTTGTAGTTATCAGTTTTTCAAAAGTCACATAGGTGAACTTCTAGTAGTGTCCTTTATCACCGTACAAAATTCCAGTGTGATATCTGGAATAGTTTCGGAGATATTGAATGCTGGTGAAATTTTTCGCACAGTCGCCATGTTGGATTGGTTATACGTAACAAAATTTGAAGGGCACGGTCGGGGTCGCACGGAATAGTGCTATGAACTTACCGAGTTTCATTGAAATCGCTCCAGCCGTTTAGATGTTATTAGGGGACACACACACACACCTCACTCACACACACACATGCACACACAGACACACGGACAAAAGGTGATCTCATAAGCCTATTTTTTAAAAATTGAAAATAGGGTAAAAAGTATTTTGTATCCAAAAGCACTTCATGAAACAAAATTACAACGCCAACACTTTCTTTGATTGGTATTGCAACGCATGCCGGGTACATCTTGTAAGTAAATAACAAGAAGTTCCGTGAAGAACTAAAGAGCCTACTTTTCTTAAAATGTAAGATTCATGCCAATGATTTGTCTATATGGATCTATCTAGAATAATGATGCAATTAAGTTGGTAATACTGAAATTTCTAATTAGTTCGATATACTGTATACCTGGCATAATGTAGCCTAATAGAGAACTACAGTTGGCAGCCCTGGTGACTGAATATATTCTTAGTTCCATCTCTTAAGGTACACAATACAAAATTTGGTTGAAGTCCAATGGATAGCATAAACGTTACATGCAATTAAACATTGGATCTAACAGCGCGCGTAAAATCATATTGGCAATAATGACATACATGTATTGGTCAGAAATAATCTGAAATAATATGATATATTGTTATGTCAATTTTGAATGGAATCCATTAGTTAATATAGAAGTTACATGCATTTTAAAATTGGACCTATCAGCAGGCTTAGAATCATGTTGGCTGCACTGGCGTAGGCCTATATTTGTTACTCCAAATTAATCTAGAATGCCAGGTACTATACGTGTGCAAAGTTTAGAGCAATTGGCTTGCATACTTTCTGATATATTGATATTAGGGTAACAAAATAGAGTCAATATTTATTTAAAGTTGGCAGCCCTGGTTACTCTTAAGAATCGGCATAGTCATATCTGTTATGGTACACACAGCACACACGAAATTTGGTTAAAATCCAAATGATAGTATAGAAGTTACATGTATTTAAAGTTGGACTTCTCAGCAGGCTTAGAATCATGTTGGTAGCACTGACGTATATAAATTACTCCAAATTAATATAGAATGTCAAGTACTATCCGTGTGCATAGTTTAAAGCTGTTGGCTTGCATACTTTCTCATAAATGGGTATTTGGATTTTTTAAAATCAGATCATTTATTAACAGTTGGCAGCCCTGGTGGCTCTTAAGAATTCGCTCAGTCATATCTGTTTATGTACACATAGCACATGCGAAATTTGGTTGATATCCAATTGATAGTATAGAAGTTACGTGCATTTAAAATTTGGACCTATCAGCAGGCTTATAATCATGTTGGCAACACTGCCATGTATGGCCAACTGGAAATTGAACTGCAATATTATTATCTATACGTGTACCAATTTTGAAATAGCTCCCATTCATACCTTCCAAGATATCCAACATGGAGCTCAATTTTCAATTGCGATTTTTCAGCAGTTGGTACACTGATATCATTTTCAAATATGGCCGTGAGATACCCCTACCAAATTTTGTTTCGATTGCTGCAGCCGTTTAGGAGTTGATAGGGGGGACACACACACAGCCAGACAGACAGACAGACACACATTAGTCCGATCTCATAAGTCTACTTTTTCCTCATTTTTGCAAAATGTGAAAAGCAGGCTAAACATGTTATTTCGAAATGCTCGGATAATATTGTATAATTTGGAGGGGGGAAGGATCGACGCTAAACTCCAGAGAACTCATAACGCGTCTATCGTGTCCGCACCAAAAGAAGAGCTGCAGAGAAGATAGCAAGCTATGTTGGTTCCCCTCATTGGGCTCCGGCAGCTCTGCTAGACATTGCTTATTCAGTGCCAGGAGCTCGCTCCCTGAATGCTCCTTAGCGGTCTCCTCCCAGACTTACCGGATGTGATGGGCTAGGCTAGGGTCTCACATACTTATGCTTCACCTATTGAGGTATTGAGCACAGCCGGAGAATGTGGATACAGTCAGATGAGGAACGTAACGCACACCACTTTGCCCCATGCACATCAGTACAGAGTTGCATCACGTTTGTTTTCTTTAACCCGACGGTGAGGAGCAGTGATGTTGGATAAATCGATTCTTCTTTCTCTTTACTTCATTCCCACTCCTATGTGGGGTCGATGTTTCTAACAGCTCTCCTCCATTTAACCCGGTCATGCACATCTTCTTCTGACAACTGTTTTTCTCTGAGGTCCTCCCGTACACAATCCATCCATCTTCGTTTAGGTCTGCCTCGCATTCTCACTCCCTGTATTTACATGTCTAGCATCTTCCTCCCCTCGTAGAATTCCTCCCTTCTTCTCACATGCCCGTACCATTGAAGTAGCTTTTCTTGTATCTTCTTTGATATTTCCACAACCTTCAATGTTCCTCTTATTTAGACATTTTCCACTCTTAGTCACTCCACTCATCCACCTGAGCATTTTCATTTCCGTGACGTAAAGCCTGTTTGTGTGCGTTTTGCGTGCAGGCCATGTTTCAGAGCAATGCAGGTCTTACGACAGTTTAATATATTTCCCCTTAACCTTAGGCTTGATCCTGCGGTCACAGAGCACTCCTGACATTTTCCTCCAGTTCATCCATCTTACCTGAATCCTGTGTGACACTTCCAGATCCAGATTTCCATCTCCAGTCACCACCGAACCCAGGTATTTGAACTCATCCACTATATTTAACGTTTCCCCTTGCATTCTGATCTCACAGTCTTGATCTGTATTGAACCTCATGTACTCCGTCTTCTTCCTGCTAATCCTGAGTCCTCTGTCTTCCAAGGCTGCCCTCCACTGTTCCAAATAATAGATTAATCGCCTAACCGAAGAATCAATGAATTATATATATATATATATATATATATATATATATATATATATATATATTTCATATGACATACAGAGGATACAGTAATACTAGAGTATATACAATATATACAAGTGATAAATATCTCGTAACATCCACTAACGAAACTAAAAGTCACAGTTGAATGTCCAGAGAAGTAATCCACTCCACTGTATCATCAGTTGCGTTCTGAAGGTCGTCATATCCTCTCTTGAAGGACCGCAAAGGGCATTCCGACACAATATGGTGGATTGTCTGCATTGAATCGCCACAATCGCACTGAGGACTAGATATTTTCCCCCATTTGTGGAACCAATAGTTACATCTTCCGTAACCGATCCGCACTCTGGTCAGTGACGTACATATCCCATATCCATCTTGCAGGGGTCGGTGATCAATCCTAGCTCATCAGGGTTTGATGTAGTCCATTCTACTCGCCAAGTTTTGTCCATATTGAACTTAGATTCATCAAGCATCTTGCCTAGTTGCCATGACGGATATCGAGATTTTAATCTCCCTTGCTTCTGTGGATTACAGACCTGATGTATGGGTAAGAGATCATTTGCAGCGCATTTTGACCATTCCCGTTTTAGAGCTGTTAGTAGACACGAAATAAGAACAAAGTAAATTATACGAGATATCATCGCTAAAGTTGAGTTAAGCTATTATTTTGCAATGATGCATAGAAATTTATAAAAGTTACTTTTCGCCTGAATATATAAAGAGTGCTTCCTTGTTAGTGTTAACAATAAGAGTCAGTGACAAACACCAATCAAATTGTGAAGGGTTTGAAAATGAAGAGTTTTCATCACAAATTTTGAATTCATGTTTAATGTTTACAATTTAGGACAGGAACATTTTAGTTTTACTTTGTTTTAGCCAAGTTTTCAGAAAGAAGGTACATTTTTAGCCTACTTTTCACATTTTGCAAAAATGAGGAAAAAGTACACTCATGAGATCGATCCGGGAAAATGTGTGCCTGTCTGTCTGTCTGTCCTTCTGTCTGTCTGACTGTGTGTGTGCCCCCCACCCCCTATCAGCTCCTAAACGGATGCAGCAATCGAAACCAAATATAGTATGAGTAAAGATGTATACCGGAATATCTCAAGCCCATATTTGAAAATGATGTCAGTGCTACCAGCTGCTGAAAAAACGCACTAGAAATTTGAGCTCCATGTTGGATATCATGGAAGGTATGCATGGGAGCTATTCCAAAATTGGCACACATGTAGATAATACTATTTTAGTTTAATTTCCCGGAGGACATACATGACACTGTTGCCAAAATAATATTAAGACTTCTGATATGTCCAATTTTTAAATGCATATAACGTCGACACTAACAATTGGATTTCAACCAAATTTTGTATGTAATATGTGTACATAAACAGATATGACTGAGCGTATTCTTAAGAGCCACTAGGGCTGCCAACTGTTGATAATTCCTCTCTCTTTTTTAAATCCAAATACAATATATCCGAAAGTATGCAAGCCGACAGCTTTCTATTATGCACACGTATAGTACCTGACATTTTAGATTAATTTGGAATAACTTATATACGTCAGTTCTACCAACATGATTCTAAGCCTGCTGATAGGACCAATTTTTAAATACATGTAACTTCTATACTATCAGTTCGATTTCTTACAAATTTCGTATGTGCTATGTGTAACATAACAGATATGACTATAAGAAGGGTTAAGACCAATCAGGGCTGGCAACTGTTAATAAATGCTGTCTATATTTTTACCCTAATATTATATATAGGTTTATATTCTGTAGATTCATCATTGGCATGAATCTAAATTTTAAGAAAAGTAGACTCTTTAGTTCGTCACTGAACTTCTTGTTTATAAATACATGATACAATATATTTTAATTAAATAAACGTCTGTTGTGCTTCTGTGAGGACGAAGTATATCGAGTAATCGACAAAACAAGTAAATCATGTGATATTCACAATAATAAACGTCACATCCTCCGTCCCTTAAGACACCTTCCTGCGTATTGAAAGTAAATGATGATTGTTGTTCATTGTTGTTTCTTTTAGGGGCTTTCCTGTATGGTGGTTATGTAGTCCCGTGCACTTGGGTGTCTGTAGAATTTGTCTGATAACTTGTGTTACTGTCGTGCCTATACTAGTGTGTGTATTTGTAATTGAGGTAGGATTTGTGTAGGAAGCGGTTGTGGCCTTAAGTTAGCTACCATCCTGGCATTTGCCTGGAGTAGGAGGGAGAAACCACGAGAAACCTCTTTCAGGATGACCGAAGTAGGAATCAAACCCGCCTAATCTCAGTATTTCCTCATGAGGCTGAATGTACTCCGTTCCACTCTTCATACCAGAATTAAATTTCTTGGCAGAGCCGGGAATCGAGCCCGGGTCTCCTAGGTGACAGCCACTATGCAACGAGATGGACCGAATATAAATGAGTGTGAAAGTTTCTTCTTCTGTTAATTTTTTACTATTACTCAGTTCTTTTTTTATTTTCAACATGAAGACTAGTGGCGACAGCAAACTGGTTATAGGCTATGGGCGTCTCTATATTATCGATATATCTAACAGTTCTCTCAGTGGACATTATCAAAACGTTTTCCGAGGTATAAGAAACGGGTTGAGTTCATAAATTATCTTATTTGGAAAGCTACATGCATGGAGTCTGATTTTAGAATATAGGTGGGAATTGTTCTGATGATTTGATTTACATGTATTTCCTTGCTCTCTCCAAGGGCCGGCAGATTGTTCTGTAGGGTATGGAAGTCACCATCTCAGCCTTTCCTCTGAATTGTTTGTCATAAATGAAGGCTGGTGGGGGATTGTGGCCGGCGCTAGACGCACTCCACGCGGAGACAGCCATTATAACCATCTCCTCGTAAACTGAAGACGCACCACACGTGGGATAATGGAAGGAATAGTTCCCAACTTTACGCTCGTCCCTACAATGCCCTGTGACGAACATTAATATTGCGCCATAGCGGTGCTCGTTAATTCTCTTGAATTACCTTTCAAAGTCAAGATGAGCTCTCAGCCACACCTGCACTTTCCCACCAACAGCAACTGTGAGGTTTCTTCTGCTGTGAGCACACAATTTAAAGTGTATCTGTTTTTCATGAATTCACCACAAAGTTTGAATTTTGTGTGTTTCGGTTACCTGATAAGAAATGTACTGAATCATTGGTAGCAGGTTTTCAGTTGGTCAAAACGAATGCATCCAATTAGATGAGAGAGGAGGGGGGGAAACAGTTAATGCCTGAAGTAATAAAAGAGAAACGTTTGATACTTTTCCGTCGTTCAACACGATGGGTTATTCCCTAATCCTGAAACAATTACACGAGCTTAATAAATACACTTGGATGAGCAGTTTCGATCGTCAAGCGATCATCATCAGATCCATTAGACTTAGGCTATAAAATCT
Source organism: Meconema thalassinum (assembly GCA_946902985.2). Lineage (NCBI taxonomy): Eukaryota > Metazoa > Arthropoda > Insecta > Orthoptera > Tettigoniidae > Meconema > Meconema thalassinum. The sequence goes on from OY714911.1 coordinate 24,966,000, forward strand.
ATGTCTGAAAGTGTGGGTGAGAATATTTACAATATATACACTTATTTAGTTGCAGTATTAGTTGAGATAATGCAACTCGTCAATATGTGTTAGTTGTGGTCTATGTGATGTTTTGTTGAGATACTGGAAGTGGTGATTGACCTCCGGAATTTGCCTGTTTGGAGTGAATATGTGGTTGTTGTAAATGGTCAATTCAGATTGTATTGTACAGGCTACTTATCTGGTTGAGTCTTGCGCGGTCCTATTGAGAGCAGTTAACTTGGTCACTATGAGTGGCCTAGATGCAAAAGTGTCCATGTCCTCCATAACTGGAAAGGGACAAGGCAAGTTTTGTGCCTTATTACCTATGGCCATGGGCAGTTTTGAATCCAACCACACTTTTCAAAAGCTGGTATTCAAAGCACATGGACAATTTTGAGGATAAATAGCATTTCAGGCATGTTTAATAAGTCTAGCTCTACAATCCAGTGTTGTCAACTCATATTTTTGAAAAGTGAAGTGAACCTGGACACTTTTGCATCTAGACAACTATTATGCACTCGACTGAGAGGGAAATTCCTGTGTATGGGTCTCTTATCTCATTGAGCTGTTCCCCCTCTCCCATTCCTAAGTGTTCCTCGTGCAGATGTACCTGTATTAAGTTGCCAAGTCTAGTCACTCTAATGTAGTGTATGTTACTGTATTCAGGATAATTTTCAGCTATTTAAGACCTGGTTTCAAACTCTCCACGCATAAGGTAACAAGCCCTCTTTAAGCGCAAACGGACTAATGAGAATCCCCCGGCAGCATTAATACTGCCGTTAATACCGTCCTAGGTAATATGGCTTCAAACACCACAACCTGGAAATAACTCTTGAATTTTATTTGGACTATAAACCCCTCGCATTTGAATTGGGTGTGCCCTTGTTGACCGACTGAAAAGTAGCTACCATTTAGATAAAGCTTTGTTCGTCTTTGGCACGCTGATAGCGGTAGGGTGGATCATCCCCCAACAGGCGTGATTCCACTCACTAGAAGGAGATTTGTCGGGGAGACTCCTAGAAATACAGCGGTTTCATTTCTCTCCGTTTGAATGACGGACATTCTCTTCATATAATGCGTACAGAAATAGGATTACCCCCGAGTTGATCATTTCTGTAGCACAGCGGATCGTAGGGGGGTTAGAGGTGCAGCCGATGCGAGAAATTATTGTTGGCCAAACTTACGGAATAACACCCATATGTTAGGGCGTTCTTTAGCAAACTAGTATGTATCCACATGAACTACCATCTACGGCAACAGAGTCCAGAGTGCCTCACACTCTGCAAAGTCGCACAGCGCACACCTGTGAGTGCACAGTGTAGAGTCGTGGTAGCATGGTGTCTATTCGGTCACGGTAGACAACAGTGCACGCGCATTATGGGAGGGACGTATCTGTTTCTCCATAATGAATTTCCTCGCCTTCATCACGAGGACGCCAAACTTATGAGTATGTTCGGTTCTACCTATGTTTGTGATTTTTTTTTTTTCGAGATTAAAACGTAACAAACCGAGGTTCCTAGCAGGCATTTCAGATGAGAAGTTGAGAAGTTGTTTACGCTTGTCTGTAACACGTTCATTTGCGCCTAATTGTAACAAGATTGTTAACGCACACAAACATGGCTTCCTGTAAATGAGAACAGTATTAAACATTGTGTGTATCAGACAACATGTACGGTACTAGTTTTTAATTGGCGTGTGAAATTAGTTGTACGTTTGCCATTGTAGAAACATTATGTAGTTTGTCTTTCAGTTAAGCTGTTATTGTGTGATATTTGGCACAGCGGAAATGTGCTGTCTTTTTCCCTTTTGCATATGAAGGGAGACATATACATGAATGACTATACATTTTGTGCGTGAAACAGTCCAGAGTTGACGTGAACATAAGTTTGAAAGGAAATGTTTTGACGCTCTTTCCTAGCCCCTCCCTTCATATGAAAAGCAATTTGATTAATGCAAAATAATATTTCATGAACAAAAGCTTCGGTGTTCTTGCTATGTTCCCTGCAAAATACATTCGTAGCCTGCTAATTGATCTCTACACGTTTCTTGAACGATGACACTCCCCCACCGCGCGGAGTGGAGAGGAAGTAAGGACATACGGTAACACCTGTTATTCTGAGACACACACTGACTGCACAGCGCGGAGTGGAGATGAATTAAGGACGTACGGTAAGGGAGGGGATGCACACCTGTTATTCTGAGACACACACTGACTGCACCGTGCGGCTCGACCTTTCACGGTGGCGATCTATTGCATTCTATAATAACTGTTGGCGTTAGTTCAGTTTGCAGAGCAACTCTTCAGTACGCATGCTCTGGAATTGAGATATCTGATAACCTTCGTCGATACCTTTAGGCTTAGTTCTTACAGTGTTGCAGATTTAAATGTTCTGGTGTGCAATATTGCAATACAAGTTTAAAAGACTTTGAAGCCATTTTCCTGTGTTGCCCAATTGACAATATTACCTTCAATTCCATTTGCATGGAATTATGAGAGTAGCTAAAACAAATCTGCATATGATTATTAGTTACAACTCTCCCTGCAATCTGTGCAAATAGACTGCAGAATATCTTTACTGGTATCCTCAAGGCTGTAGGATTGAGTCCCAGCTAAGTGAATTAGCGTTCAATAGTTTTAAAATGAGAAAAAAACCTTGTCGAAAAATTTACTGGCTCGTCAATAATTTCCCTTCGGGGCAAATATTCAGCACTCTGTTGTCTCTAAAAGCCGAAGTATTTACAAGAGACGTAAATCAGAGCAAATAATGTTAACAATCACATGGAGACATTATCACACTTTGCGCGTAATGTAATAGCTCATTTGTCAACCGACTGAACTACATTAATTAAATAATTATGATAATGTTAAACCTCAGCAAATTTTCGCGGTTTTTGCCGTGTCTTGTGTGGGGTTTCACCTAGGACACCAAGCTAGCTCATCAGTGGGCTCTTGGTGTCCCCGACCGGACCCTCACAGGAGTAGCGAACTGTGCCCTACCTCCCATTTTATGAAGCACAACTGCGCCTATTTACTGCGAGAACTAAGAGCTCAAGCACCCACAACTTATTGGCTTTCATGGCCAGTGAATCAAAACTCAACAATTTTTCTAGGATGTTTGAGTTCTTGGGGGGTTACGCCTAGGACGTCCTTTTTGACTACTCCGCCTTTAAAAGACGCCAGGCTGCCAGACTTATTCCCCGTAGGGGATCTTTAACGTGCCAGTAAATCTAGTGATTGGCCCCCTCGCATTTGCGCACCCTCAAATGCCAGCTGGCTGGGCCAGGATTCGATCCTGCAACCCTGGACACAGCAATGAGCCACGCAGTCAACCATTAATTAAAGGGTTATAGTATTTGTTTGTTGCAGTCGGACCTCAATATTGTGGAAATGCAGACTCTCTGAACAGGTGTACGGTGTGTTGAAAATGAAATAATATAAAGAATCCAATCCGATGCGGAGCGAGCAGTTTGTATCGCACTGGTAGTTCTGCGAGTAATGAACGATTATGGCGCCCTCTGTAATATCAGGATGGGTTTATAATTACTTCGGTAGTTCAATCATAAATTGCCGCGGGCTCTGCGATGTGGACAGGCAGCGGCTATGTTCCAATAACGGTGTCTGTACACAAATAAAGAGGCTCTCCCTTGTCAACAAGGGTTAGTAACTGCTCCTCCCAGTTCATGAAGAGATCTCTGCACGGTGGCGACTATTTTACATAGAAAACGACTATGAATTTCAATTGAAAACATTTATTAGCAGACAAAGTAAGGGTTCCCATCTTAATAAAAACAAAACAAGAATTTCCGTGAAGAACTATACAGCCTACTTTTCATGCCAATGATTATTCTACAGTATATGAATCTATCTAGAATAATGACGAAATTAAGTTGGTAATATCGAAATATCTAATTATTTCAAAATATACCTGGTATAATGTAGCCTAATAGAGAACTACAGTTGGCGCCCTGGTGACAGAATATATTCTTAGTTCCATCTCTTAAGGTACAGAATACAAAATTTGGTTGAAGTCGATTGGATGTTACATGCAGTTAGACACTGGATCTATCAGCACGCGTAAAAGCATGTTGGCAACAATGTCATGTGTGTGCTTGTCAGAAATAATCTGAAATATTATGATATCTTGTTGTGCCAATTTCGGATGAAATCCATTTGTTAGTATAGAAGTTACATGTATTTAAAAATTGGTCTTATCAGCAGGCATAGAATCATGTTGGCAGCACTACCTTGTATTAATTATTCCAAATTAATCTAGAATGTCAGGTGCTATACGTGTGCAAAGAATAGAGCTGTTGGCTTGCATACTTTCTGATATATTGATATTAAGGTAAAAATAATATAGACAGCATTTATTAACAGTTGGTAGCCCTGATTGCTCTTAACAATACTTATAGGCATATATGTTATGTTACACATTGCACATACGAAATTTGGTTGAAATCCAACTGATAGTATAGAACTTACATGTATTTAAAAATTGGTACTATCAGTAAGCTTATAATCATGTTGGTAGAACTGAAGTATATAAGTTACTCCAAATTAATCTAGAATGTCAGATTATACGTGTGCATAGTTTAAATCTGTCGGCTTGCATACTTTCCGATATATTGGTATTTGAATTTAAAAAAATTGAGAGAGCAATTATTAACAGTTGGCAGCTCTGGTGGCTCTTAAGAATACACTCAGTCATATCTGTTTATGTACACATTTTACATACAAAATTTGGTTGAAATCCAATTGATAGTGTAGATGTTATATGCATTTAAACATTGGACTTATCAGAAGGCTTAAAATTATTTTGGCAACACTGTCATCTATGGCCTCCTGGAAATTAAACTGAAATAGTATTATCTACATGTGTGCCAATTTTGGAATAGCTCCCAAGCATACCTTGCAAGATATCCAATATGGAGCTCAAATTTCTAGTGCGTTTTTTCAGCAGTTGGTAGCACTGACATCATTTTCAAATATGGACGTGAGATATTCCGGTGCACATCTTTACACATACTAAATTTGGTTTTGATTGCTGCAGCCATTTAGGAGTTGATAGGGGGGGGACACACACACAGCCAGTCAGACAGACAGACAGACAGACAGACAGACACACTTTTTCCCGGATCGATCTCATAAGTCTACTTTTTCCTCATTTTTGCAAAATGTGAAAAGTAGGCTAAAAATAAAAATAAGCGAATCCCTCAAGTGTGCCCACATTTGAAGGGCTAAAGTGCGCCGAAAGGTTTCAAATTCAGAGTCTTTGAGACCTCTATCAAATTCAAAAACTAAATTACGAAAGTCATGAAATTCCGGAAAAACATTCTAAATCACTTGTTTCTTTTTGAATCAAATCCCAGCCAAATTAACTTATTTATATAATTCTATGTTTAAGGTGTTCTTTGGTTTAATACCCTCTGGCGTTTTTTGATTGTTTAAAGCATCTTTAACAAATTCACAAATAAATTTGATAAAATGGTCCGGCTAGCTCAAAACAGTTGCCAGCGTTTCGCCCCAGTGTACCAATGGGCTCTTCAGTTGGTTATGGTACACCTCACCAAGACGCGTGGCTAGTACATACTGTGAAGGCCGCTGCAAGGCACAAAATGTCAGAAATGGCATCTTTACAAGGAAGTAATTATAAGGGCTTAAGTGAAAAATTGTATTGACTCACACCAGCGCTCCTAATGTTAGTATTTATATATTTATTTAGCTTATGGCTTTTAACATTCACACGAACATTAAGCTTACTGACAAGTTAGTGGAACAAGTCACCATTTTCTCTTATTTGGGATGTCTAATCACCAATGACAACATGTGTAGTAAAGAGATTAGAAGGCGGATAGCACTCGCAAAGCAGGCTTTCAATAATAAGAAAAATCTTTCGATTAATGCAAATTTGGATATTGCAAATATAAAGAAATTTGTCATGTCTTTTGTGTGGAGTGTGTCTCTGTATGGATGTGAATCTTGGACGATCATCAGTCAGGATTGGAAGGGACTTGAAGCGTTTGAGATGTGGGTCTGGTGGAGAATATTACGGGTTAAATTAGATTGAAAAGAGGACTAACATCAGCATCCTGCAAGAAATTCAAGGGAAAAGAGAACTGAGACCACCTATCCATAAAAGAAAAGCTAAATGCACTGACCACATCTTGCGATATAACGCTTTCCTAACTAATCTCCTACAAGGAAAGCTCACAGGGAAGAAAAGCCGAGGTCGACCGAGAAAATATTTCCTGCAAGACATCACAATAACTCTACAATATGGTTCCTACTGAGGCGCTGAACAATGGTTGCGGAGACAAGCGTTGCTTTTTGAAGTATATTGATGGCTTTTTGTGCTGGGAGTGTCCGACGACATGTTCGGCGCGCCAGAGTGTGTAGCTGTTTCAACCGAACACCCATAGGGTGAGTTACTAGCTCCGTTCAATTTCAAGTGTTTCCAACTTTCGCTACCAGATGTCACTGACACCTAGTGGTGAACGTTGGAACTTTGATAGAGCGTTTCAACGAAATATAACCTAGGATATTTTTTATATAGCAAGCAAGGGCCCGTCAGCTAAGCTCCGGATGTAGGCTTATTGTACTCAGCACCAGTCCATTATCCCTGTGTCTTTAATAAGATAATACAGTCCCATGATGGACTCTGTTTTGATTTCTTTTCGTTCAATTGTCGATCTCCCAAAAATATTGAATCTTCTGCGAACTAGAGCTTCGCAAGAGCAGATTATGTGATGGGCTGTCTCCGTTTCCTTCCCGCAAAGTCTGCAGTCTAGGTTTCCTTTGATTATGCCCATTTTGTTTAGATGATTTTTCACGGGAGCATGGCCCGTGAGAAGAGCCACTATGTATCTTACCTGAATTGTTTTACATATGGGTAATTTTCCAGCCATTTTCTTGCATGGTTCATTGATGAGCATTTTCCCATGTTTCATACCAGGGTTAGTTTTCCATCTATCCCTATGTTCCTTTTTGATCCAGTCTTTAATAGGTTCTCTTATGGATCATTTAGGTACTCCTAGAGCCGGCTCTGGTCCATAAAAGATTGTTGCCGCTCCCTTTCGGGCGAGTTCATCGGCTTTTTCGTTTCCTTCAATGCCCTTGTGTCCTGGGACCCATATCAATTTGACGTTGTTATGTTCCCCCAGTTTAGATAGGACATTAAGGCATTCCTCCACCAGTCTTGAGTTCACTTTGGGGCTTATTAAAGCCTTCAGTGCTGCTTGGCTGTGTGAGTATATAATAATCTTCTTATTTGTATAATATCTTTCTATATTTTCATATATGCATTGCAGTATTGCATAAACTTCTGCCTGGAATACCGTGGGATATTTTCCCAGAACCTAGACATTTAGCTTCATACAAGTTTAGTTAGTGAAAGGATCATTTACATGCCATAAATCTATGACATGGACTGCCGGCTTTACTTCCCCTGTGAAGGAAGGCATACTGAAGGAAATTAATGCTCTTAAAAATCCGACGACTTCGGCCGCGTTTGAACCCACGATCTTGAGAACAGCAGTTCAGCATGCTACCAACTACGCCACCGAAGCCGCACAGAGACTGCGCAATAGATGATCTGGGGTGTTTCCATTGCTCCAATATATGGAGCCCTTAAAAGGGATTTGGTTGTTAATGAAAAAGTACAAAGCTGTTCTTCCCTTAAAATTGTCCATTTTGTGGTGTAGATGCTACCATTCTGTCGTCTGTCACCCCGGAGGTCCAGTTCGTCTCCCGTCTTCAGTAGGCCGTGTTCATAATGGCAAAATTAATCTCGGGATTTTCCGCCAACACAAAAAAGTTCCTCCTTTCTCCACTAGAAAGCGCTATAGTGTCAAGGAGCTTAGCTATCAAACCTCCTTCACTTTCATAGCGCTCCAAGGAACAAAAAATCGACATGCAAGCTGCTCTTTGGGCGTCAAATTACAAAGCTTGCACCCGGCATCCGAGGCCATACGATATCATTATTAACTGATCTAACAGCATGGAGGAGGCACCGCGTATACACTGAACTAACAGCAGGATATTGTCCACCTACTTGTGATTTAGGATACAAATCTGTTTTCGTGCTGAAGTAGGAGCGACCTCTACGCTGCTCCTCGCAATGTTTGAAATCGACCACACTAATTCCTGCGAAAATAAACTGGAGAGAGAACCCAGCTCATAACTTTCGTATCTCAAGACATGATAAGCGAGTGACGTGGAATCTTGGTGGGGTCGGTTTAAAGGTTTATCATTTAGATACTTCGCGTTGAGTCTGTCTCCTGAGGCAGGCTAAATAAACCTGGTCACCAATAGTTCAGATTCATACTTGAGAGTCATACGGGATTTATACTTGAAGCAAGTTCATGGAAATTAACGAATTGACTGATATATTCATTTAAACAATGATTTCAATTATTCAATTTCTTTATTAAATACTGTTGATAACTTATTACATTTTGTGATATGTATCACGAATGTCACGGTACATCCAGCGAGACATTACTTACAACATACAGTATATACAGATTTTATTTCAGTGCAAAATAGATGTTATTTATTATGCCTATTTATTTATTTATTTACTTTATATATTTATTATATAATATACATAATTTATTTCGACATATCAGACGTGATAATGAGGAAAATTATTATTATTATTATTATTTATTTAATCGAATAGCACTATTACAGAGCACGTAAAAACAATACTTCAAATCAAATCACATGTCGTTTTTCTCTCTGCCCACATGGGCGTATATTTCCTTGTTAAGTCGTGGTCTGTTATAGTCCGTTTGTGTTTTCCTTGGGCCAAGGATGCATCGAACCAATCTTCTCTCCATGGGAATGCTTTTGTTTATCATAGATTAAAGAAACTCGGAAATACCTTGAAAGATCTAACATCCCAGAGGCCTGAAATGTTGGAAAGGGATACGTTTCGAAACAGTATACACAATTTGGAAGGGCTTCATGGTGAAAGACGAGATACAAAGACCGGGAGAGCTTGGACGGCCGAACAACTGCTGGAGGCAAGTAAAATAGTGAAATTGTAGCGTGATCCTAAGTGGGCCATTCGCAAGTAAAAAACAATAAAATAATGATAATAAGAATAGTAATACTTAGGAAAGTTCGAAAGGGCCATCTGTTCTGTATGCTTCAGAGTGCAGTTTAATGACCTGAAAAGACCCACTCAGAACACTGGAGTTAAAAGAGAGGAAGATCATGAAGAGGATATTAGGTCCAATTAGAGAGGAAGGAGGCATTTACAGAATCCGTCATAATGTTGATTTGTATGAACACCAGGAGGAAGTCATCACCTCTATAAGGAAAAGGCGCCTGATGTTTTATGGACACTTGGCACGTCTGGATTATGAAAGACTCACCAACAGAATATTCACAGTAACGGAAAGAGGCAAGGCTTCTAAGAACAAATGGATTGCGTCAGTAAAGTCAGATATGGAACAACTAGATATCCCACCTGAGCAAACTCGCGATGTTCCGACAGGGCGTAGGAGGACTACAGGAGCCAAGTGGACACAAGAAAGAAGACTGACTCATAGTCAGAAAATGAGGGACTATGGGAAGAGGAAGAAAGCAACATCTTTACCGGAGAGTAGACGCGTGCCCCGTGGTCCTAGGTAGGCCTCAACGATAAAGAAAGAAAATAATACTTAGGATCGTTGTACAGACCATCCTGAAGTGTCGGGTGGGAGAATACGTATCATTATTCATTTATCTCTCCAAAATAAAGTTGTGTAACAACAGGTAGACTTCAAGTGTTGATGCTAGCTCGTACCTCGTACGGTGCATTTCATGCAGAGTACCGATAGAGGACGAGACGTAATATTGTAGGACTCAACTCAAACACAAACCCACAGATTGAACCATGTCAGCAAATACATTTAATAGAGATATGAACCCCTGTATTGCTTCTCGTGGCAATTGGATGAATTGAGATCATTGATAATATTTCCAACTAGGATGATTGCAGCCTCATGAAAATATTTGAGGATTTGAAAGACACGATACGATGGAGTTATCTGGATTACGTGACCAAGTTGTGAGAACACGTCTGGAACTGTGGTGCGGCGATTAGTGGAGCAATGACACCAATTAAAAGTTGGGGACACAGAGAGCGCTTGGTCGTCCGGAATATCAACACTGTCGCGCTGCCAGAGACCAAATGTATTTCCTTCATCATTGCTTGAATTGTTATATCATACATTTTAGGGGCAGATGACCTAGTAGTTCCGCCACTTAAAACAACAATAACTAACTAACTAATCCATACATATTCCACAAATGTCAGTATAAATAAACATAGCGCCAAAGAACACCATAAGAATACTCATTATTTGTAAACTCGATTATTCTTAGGTATCGGTAGAAGTCAAATAATTATTGGGTACCTGACAACGTATTCTCGGACTGATTTGTTTAAATTGTCACTCTTGCGAAATTTCAGCTACAACAAACAACAACTTGCAAGTTTTCCGACATGACTAATTATTAAAGAAATAAACTGACCATTTATCGCTGTGCACAATCAAGGGGTTTGTCAAATCTTGGTCATCAGCCCCGTCTGTGTTTCTGGGGTGACTTCATTAATGAGTGGAATGAGATTGTTGGCTTGGGGCTCTTGATTGGAATCTTCCAACCAAATTTGCGCGTGTATTAAAACCGCCGTGGGGGCCGAGATTCGGCCTCGTTTTACGTAAACAGCCACGCTCCTGAGTGATGTACCTGTTTGTGGACTTGGACATCGAGACGGAGCCCGATGGTCAGGTTCATGAGTGTTGCACCGCGTCACACATTATTGTTTGAGCAGTTGCGGTTTGTGACAAGAGTTCGGGGACGCATCTGTTTCTATAAATTCAATATAGGCGTCGCAGTGTGTTCGTGAAGACGGAAGCTGTGTGCCGCTATGAAGAATATTGCTGATGTCAAGAAACAATTAGTGGTCACTTAAATTCATTGTTCAAACTATAACTCTCGACATTCATCTCTCTCACGTGTGTACATTCTCTAGGCACATTATCCGTCCTACATAGCCTACCATGGCATCTACTCACAGGCTTCCATGTAGGCACTGTAATGGTCCCTTTTTGACCACACGTTAAATTTTAATTATTCATGTCTTATTATTTTTTGTGCTGTTGTGTTTCAGTCTTCAGTCTGTTGACTGGTTTACTGCAGCCCTGCAATCCTCCCTGTCCTAAGCTAAACGTTTCATCTCTACACAGCTACCACACCCTACATCCGAGGCAATCTGTTTAACATATTATAATCTTGGTCTACCCCTACAGTTCTAGTCCATGACCCTTCCTTCCATAACTAAGCTTGCTATTCCTGGGTGTCTTAGCATGTGTCTACCAACCTATCTCTTCTCCTCATTAGCAGTCGCCAGAAACATCTCTCCTCTCCCACTCGTCTTAATACCTCTTCGTTTGTAACCCTATCTACCCATCGGATCTTCATCATTCTCCTGTAACACCACATTTCAAACGCTTCAATTCTCCTGTTTTCTGCTGCAACAACAGTCCAAGTTTCACCTCCATAGATCGCCACGTTCCAAACATAGGCTTTCAAAATTGTCTTGCTAATACTTAAATCTATATTCGAAGTCAACTGATTCCTTTTCTGTAGAAATGCTTTCCTTGCCAGAGGCAACCTACTTTTTATATCGTCTTTGCTTCGTCCATCACTGGTTATTAGCCTACTTTTCACATTTTGCAAAAATTAGGAAAAAGTAGACTTATGAGATCGGGCAAATGTGTGTCTGTCTGTCTGTTCTTCTGTCTGTCTGTCCTTCTGTCTGTCTGACCGTCTGTCTGGCTGTGTGTGTGTGTGTGTGTCCCCTATCAATTCCTAAACGGCTGCAGCAATCGAAACAAAACTTGGTAGGAGTAAAGATCTATACCTGAATATCTCACGGCCATTTTTGAAAATGATGTCAGTGCTACCAACTGCTGAAAAATCACAATTGAAATTTGAGCTCCGTGTTCGATATCTTGGAAGGTATGAATGGGAGCTATTTCAAAATTGGCACACGTATAGATAATAATATTGCAGTTTAATTTCCAGTTGGCCATACATGGCAGTGTTGCTAAAATGATTATAAACCTGCTGATATGTCCAAATTTTAAATGCATATAACTTCTACACTATCAATTGGATTTCAATCAAATTTCGTATGTGCTATGTGTACATAAACAGATATGACTGAGCGTATTCTTAAGAGCCTCCAGGGCTGCCAACTGTTAATAAATGATCTCAATTTTTTTATCCAAATACCCATATATCAGAAAGAATACAAGCCGACAGTTTTAAACTATGCACACTTATAGTACCTGACATTCTATATTAATATGGAGTAACTTATATACGTCAGTGCTACCAACATGATTCTAAGCCTGTTGAGAGTTCAAATTTAAATACATGTAACTTCTATACTATCATTTGGATTTCAACCTAATTTCGTGTGTGCTATGTGTACCATAACAGATATGACTATGCCGATTCTTAAGAGTAACCAGGGCTGCCAACTGTTAATGAATACTGTCTCTCTTTTTGTTACCCTAATATCAGTATAACAGAAAGTATGCAAGCCAATAGCTCTAAACTTTGCACACATATAGTACCTGTGATTCTAGATTAATTTGGAGTAACTAATATAGGCCTAAGCCAGTGCTGCCTGCTGATAGGTCCAATTTTAAAATGCATGTAACTTCTATACTAACCAATGGATTTCTTTCAAAATTGACACAACAATAGATCATATTATTTCAGATAATTTCTGACCAATACATGTATGTCATTGATGCCAACATGATTTTACGCGCGCTGTTAAATCCAATGTTTAACTGCATGTAACGTCCATGCTATCCATTGGACTTCAACCAAATTTTGTATTCTGTACCTCAAGAGATGGAACTAAGAATATATTCAGTCACCAGGGCTGCCAACTGTAGTTCTCTATTAGGCTACATTATGCCAGGTATACAGTATTTCGAACTAATTAGAAATTTCGATATTACCAACTTCATTTCTTCATTATTCTAGATAGATCCATATAGATTAATCATTGGCATGAATCTTAAATTTTAAGAAAAGTAGGCTCCTTAGTTCGTCACGGAACATCTTTTTTTCTTCCTAAGTAACAGAAGTCTCCTACTTCCTTAAGCTTTTCACTTGCGAATTTGATGTCCATAGAGGTTTCTGATTTATTTCGGCTGCATTCCAATATTTTTTGTTTTACATTTATTAATTTTCATCATGAATTCTTTCCTCAAGATGGAGTCTATACCATTTAAAATCTTACTCAAATCCTCAGGCGTGTCGGCCAAGATGACGATGTCATCAGCAAATCTCAGAGTTGAAATTAATTCTCCTTGAATATTCACCCACACATTAATTTTTCTCCAATTTTCTTCATTTCTTGTTCAATGTAACGATTGAAAAGTATGGGTGATAAGTTGCCGCCTTGCCTTACACCTTTCTGAATACGAGCTTCTCTCTCAAATCCTTCAGCTCGAATGACTGCTGTCTGCTTTCTGTAGATCACCCTCCTATCCCTGCACTTTAAATTATTTTCTTTATTTTTATGGGATCTAATCAAACTATTTAGTTATTAATTATTTTTAACCTCTACAAGCTATTTATGAAGATCCCAACCAATAGAATGACAAAGGCACTGGGCGAACAGCAACCGATAGAGCAAGCAGGATTCAGAAAGAGTTTCAGTACATCAGACCACTTGCAAACAATAAATCAACTCATGGAGAAAGTTCAGGAATTTAATCTAGAGATGTATATAGCATTTGTGGATTACAACAAAGTATTTGACTCCGTAGAACAGGAAAGCGTCTTAGAAGCACTGGAAAAACAAGGCATCCCATACAAATTCGTTAGACTCCTAGGCAAACTCTACGACGGTAACCAAGCCAGAATAAAGACAGAAAGAGAAGGATGTAACATCATGATAGAAAGGGGAGTAAAACAGGGAGAACCCCTCTCACCAAAATTATTCACCTGTTTGCTGGAAAATCAGTTTAGAAAACTAGACTGGGAAGAAAAATATGGCATCAGAATCGATGGGACAAGACTAACACATTTACGGTTCGCAGACGACATTGTTTTGGTGGCTGAATCAGAGAAAGAGCTGGAACAAATGATAAAAGAATTAGACAAAACAAGTAAAGAAGTGGGCCTTACAATGAACCCGAAGAAAACGAAGCTGATGACCAATGCGTTAGAAGCCCCAATTAATGTGAACGGAGAAACACTGGAATATGTTGAAGAATATGTATATCTCGGTCAGAACATGTCATTTTCAAGTCGCTCAGAGAAAGAGGTCAAACGAAGAATAGGACAAGCATGGAAGAGCTTTTGGTCCCTAAAGTTTATACTGGCTGACAAGACCCAAAAACTCACTTTAAAGGCTGAAGTTCTGGAAAAATGCGTGATACCGGTGTTACTATATGGTTGCCAAACTTGGGCACTAACATCGAAACAAAGACAAATGATCCAGAGATGTCAACGGAAAATGGAAAGGAAGATACTTCATGTCTCATTGAGAGATAGAATACGGAGCGAAGATTTAAGAAGGAGAACCGGCATGAAAGACGCTATGACATCAGCAGACCAGCTCAAATGGAGATGGGGTGGACATGTAGCGAGATTAGATCCTAACCGATGGACGTACAAAATGACGATGTGGATCCCAAAAACAGGAAGACGAAACGTTGGGAGACAAAGAATCAGATGGGCAGATTGGTTCGCAAAATGGGGAGGAAAACAATGGACAAGAACAGCGAAGATGAGGCAGGAGTGGAAAGACCTAGGGAGACTCGCATGCAGTGACAAATAAAACAATGCATCAACTAGAAAGACACCGTTCAGTGGACATGCAGCAAAGCGGTACATATCTCTGGTGTGCAATAAAGGCTTCTCACAGAGCGGTGACCTCAAGAAACACAGCGTTGTTCATACTGGAGTGAAGGAATACACTTGTAGCACATGTGAGAAGTCATTTGCACGGCGTACAGAGCTAATGGAACATTTTGTCGTTCACTCAAGGAAGAGACCGCATTGTCTGTTTGTTGCGCCCAAAGCGATTCAGCTCGCGCTCTTAATTTGAGGAAACATCATCGTGTTCACTAGGGAAGAAATAACCTTGCTGCATCACCTGTTACAAGGAATTCAAAAGGTTCGACTATCTTGCGAAACACTTGTTAATTCGTTCCGGGACCACATGTGCAGAACATAGTGAATGATTTGTGGGATGTTAAAGAACGTGTATAGGTATCTGCATCCAAACTATATGTTAAAACTCCACCGGTAAGGTTTTGTATTGCATTTTAAAAAGACCTATTTGAAACGGTTCAATATACGTAGATTTTACTGAAGAGTGAAGACTTGGCAGTTTCTGTCATTGTTCAAGTGCTTAGACAGGGTAAGCTTTGTGCTTAGTGGCAATGGGAAGCTCCCAGATATTGGTTGACAGCTAATATGATTTTCGTAATACTAATGGATATTTGAGGCCTTGATATCGCCAGACTCAGAAATGAAGATTGTTGAAGCGAATTTTATACCAGCGTAATATAATTTACTTAATCTTTAATCAGCTGCACATCTATATAGAAGGCCCAATCAGAAAGAATAACCCCGAATGCTCCTCAGGACTTGCTCACCTGATGAGTTAAAACTGAGCAATTCCCTGCAAAGCAGGAGGCCATAGCCCTTATGGGATTTGTAAGGCTATTTATTATTATTTATTATTATTATTATTATTATTATTATTATTATTATTATTATTATTATTTACATTCTGACAATTTATGACGCGAAATCTGATTCCAGCGTAAATTATATATCTTTCTTATTTAACGTGAATTTGTGAACCTATGGAATATGGACGTAGTTCTATTTCTTAAGATAGGGACAGAGAGAGACTTGTCTCATCGATGTTATTCGTAAACAAACTGAGCAGGGGGGCTCAAACGAAACTGTCGCTTCGGTGACGTCATCGCTACTGTCAAAACAACTAACGCTGTGGAAAATACATTATATATGTATTCTTATATGCTCTTACATTAATAACCAGCGCATCTATGCGGTCTCATATGGGGGCTATGGCAAAGGCGCCGTGTTTTAAAAGAAAGAGATGATCGATAGAGGGAGGTAAAAGAAACGATATAAGCCCTGACGGAGTGATTTTTGGAGACTGTTCAATAATTATTATTCAAGATTTTTCATTATCTACGATCTACAACTTCAACTCTTGGTGATGACCGAGAACATACAGGGTCATTATCTCCGAGATCGATAAGTGGTGAGCGAACGAGCAAGATTTACTCAATGCATTTTGTGCAACTTAACTTCAAGCTTTTCTTTATTTAAACCTTCATATTCCATTTGCGCCACATTTTGATCTAATTTCAGTAAATTCGTGAAAATAATTACGACACGCATGTCATACGATGTTGGCATGTCGAAGAACCCATTTGAATTTAGTAGGCCGTGTTCATAATGGCAAAATTAATCTCGGGATTTTCCGCCAACACAATGTTCCTCATCTCTCTACTAGAAAGCACTAGTGTTCAAGGAGCTTATATATCTAACCTCCTTGACTTTCATAGTGATTCAAGGAACAACGAAATTCGACATGCAAGCTACACTCTACATTCCTGCAGAATCGGAGATATTTTGTGGACTTCCAGGGGCAACGCAGCCGTTGGAGACTACAGAAGAATGGCCTACCCCAAGGAAGTGTTCTCGCTCCATTTCTGTTCAACGTGTATACAAATGACCAGCCGATAGCTCCCAACACCAGGAGTTTCTTGTACGCTGACGATCTCGCTCTTGCTACACAGTGTAAGGATTTTGAATCAGTGGTGAACAACCTCACGAGTGCCCTTAAGGATCTGTCCAAATATTATGTCGTAAATCAACTGAAACCAAATCCCTCCAAGACACAAGTATGTGCCTTTCACCTGAGAAACAGGGAAGCCTTTCGTAAACTGAAGGTAATATGGTCAGGAGTGGAACTGGAACACTGTTACACCCCAAAATTTCTAGGAGTGACACTGGACAGAGCTCTTATCT
Source organism: Meconema thalassinum (assembly GCA_946902985.2). NCBI lineage: Eukaryota > Metazoa > Arthropoda > Insecta > Orthoptera > Tettigoniidae > Meconema > Meconema thalassinum. The sequence goes on from OY714911.1 coordinate 24,983,125, forward strand.
ACAAGAAACACTGTTTGAACACCAAGTCCAAAGTTCACACCAGGAATAATCTTCTGAGGAAACTGGCCGGATCACAATGGGGTAGCCAACCTGACACTATTCGAACATCTGCAATGGCATTGTGTTATTCCGCTGCAGAGTACGCCTGCCCGGTTTGGTATAACTCAACTCATGCTAAACAGGTAGACGTAGCTCTCAATGAAACGTGTAGAACTATAACTGGATGCTTAAGATCAACACCAACAGAATGCCTCTACCAGCTTGCAGGAATAGCACCACCCTCTATTCGACGAGAAGTAGCTGCAAACAAGGAAAGGAAGAAAGTTGTTCAGGAAGCAACCCATCCTCTAAATGGGCAGGAACTACATGCTCTGAGGCTGAAGTCTAGGAAGAGTTTCCTAAGAACATCCAAAGAATTGAAGACTACATGTGAAAAAGCCAGGCTAGAATTATGGAAAGCTAAGAAATCTCCTCTCCTGGGCTGGAAAAGGATAGCCGAAACTTTACCTCCTGGCCATGATCAAGATTGGGTAACATGGAAATCCTTGAATAGATTAAGATCAGGAGTGGGCAGAACTAAGATCAATCTTGCAAAGTGGGGCTACATTAAGGAAGACGACATACAGTGTGGCTGTGGACAAGATCAGACTGTGAAACATATGCTTCAGTGTAGACTGTGCCCGACCTCCTGCACAGAAGATGAACTTTATGAAGCATCACAGAATGCAGTGGAAGTGGCCAAGTTTTGGTCAAATACTATATAATATTTGTAGTCATAGTATTTGTATCTGTGTTTATTTGATGTTTTCTGACTCGAGAATAATAATAACAAAGCTTGCACCCGGCATCCGAGGCCTTACGATATTATTATTATTAGTAAATTCGTATTAACATGAATATTGTTATTTTGTTTGCCTTTTGATCATATTAAATTCTTTCTCCTTCATGGTAGGTATTTTATTCCCAATAGTTGGATATACGTACAATTCCTAATATATTGCTGCCGGGTTGGTGACCAAGTCACACCACGACCAGGGAAAGAGACTTCTCTGTGAGCTCTGGATTATTAATTATTGTTGTAAATTTTGTTTCACCACTTCAAGTTGTGACCTGGTGCCCAACCAACATCCTTATTATTATTATTAATCTGGTGAGGGGTACTTTATTGGTGATCTTATTCATCAGGAAGGTAAGCTGTCTGTTTGGCAGGGTCCAAAACGTCTCACTTAGTTGCGCAAGAGTGGAGCACCAACCTAAAACATTACAGTAATGTTTTAAATTGCCCTCATGAGACTGAGAAAGAAACTCCTACCAAACAGTCTTGGAACTGATTCTGAGCAAGAACACAAAAAAAAGGTCCTTAGAGCAGTTAGACGTTCTCAATCATGTGTTATGAGTAGATTTCTTGCTTGACACGGTGGGTGAGTGGTTAACGTGTCGGATTACCAACCCCAAGCTTGCAGGTTTGCCCCTGGCCGTGGTAAGTGATTTTTGAAAGGCGACAAAAATCACGACATGGATGTCATACGTTGTTGGCATGTTAAAGAACCCATTTGAATTCAGTAGGCCGTGTTCAATGGCAAAATTAATCTCGGGATTTTCCGCCAACACAAACTTCCTCCATTCTCTACTAGAAAGCGCTGTAGTGTCAAGGAGCTTAGACCATCTGGGTGTCAATTAAGAAAGCTTGCACTTGGCACCCGAGACCTTACGATATTATTATTAGTAGATTACTTTATCAGAGATTGTTATTTTCTAGGTAACACTAGTCGTATAAACTCATCTCTGCACGCCATGTGATGACACTTGTATCCAGGGACAGACCAGAGTGCGTTATGTCACCTTGTACTCTAGCTGCAAGGTTTGAGATTCAACAGTGGCCACCTTCAGTGGGCGTATCCCACCTTATTTCAGTTCTAGGACATATTTTCCAAGTGTAGATTCCAACGACAGTTGTAGTTGTTTCAGTCTTCATGTCCTTGGCTGATTTGATGAAGGGCTCGTTGCGTCCCTGTCCTGAATGTTTCATCTACCCTACATCTGAAGCACAGTGTCCAACATAATTATAACCTTGGCCTACCCCTACAGCTCTTGTACTCAACTCTCCCTTACCGACAATTATAATTATACTTCTAAATCAACACAATAACGCAGGTTACCAGACAAATACCCTACATTCACAGGGCTGTTGATCTGTGATGTTTCTAGCCAGTAATTGAAGCAACAACAAGTGTTCCTTGTTTGCCTCGAGGCGTCTGATTTTCATGGCTAGTTCTTTCAGAAATGCACCGCAGTCTTGCAATGGGGAGGTAGAGCAAGTGTTTGAATCCCGGCTGGCAACGGCTAACTAGGGTGTGGTTATTCCCATATGCTTCCCCACGCTCTCTCCAGGCAAATGCTGGGATATTACTCAGTGTGAAGTCCCGGGGCACCTATCTCAATGTCTGACTCTAATAATTACAGTTACATCACTAGAACACATCGCACCCCCGGTGCAGAACTGCCACGAGTCAAAAAACATGCATTTTGAAGTATGTGGTACTTATAAATGCCTATGATCAAGTACGTGTTCTGTAAAACTGCCACAACTCAGATCTTATAAATAGCATTTCTACGGAACTGAATAGAAAACTGCCATAAATCAAAATTATTATTATTTTTGATTACAACACGTAATTATAATCCATGAAATTAGTTATTGTAAAATACTAGACAATGTTAGAAGTAAGTCATGTGTTACTTTCACTTTAATTATGTAAATATTTATATTTTTCCTATTAGCTCTAAATCTTTAAATGCTTCTCCTGAAAAAGTGCTCTTTTTGACTTGTGGCAGTGCGACATATTATCCGATAAGTCCAAAATAACCATGATATCTCATTCTTGTGATGCCTGTGAAAGGCAGATCTCATCCACTCCAAGGGCATTCCTCCTCAAATCTGGAATGCACAGTGTTTTGAGAGATATTAACATGTGTGTATGGTTTGAAAACAATTGGACATTGTTCTGTACTCGGCGATAATTCATGGACAAGCCGCAAGTGAATAGCTCTGACAGTGACAAGGGCCAGCTATTTGCATATTGTGAGATAGCTGCTTGTTTAACTCAATAATCCTGTAGACACAGCGTATCTGTGAGGCAATGCAATGTAACCTAAAATATTTGATCACTAAGGAAAATATTGTTTACATATTGACATCTTCCATTATTCCCTTAATATTCATGGGAGTGTTTCGCAGCCTGTAATAGAACTCGTGGTCATGTGATTCAGAAACACCGCATGTATCATGGTTGTAGCAAGTTAGAATGAAAAATCTACAGCCTGCTTCCAGTCTCCGACCGGGTCAGGAATGGAATGAATGAAGCCCCCATCTAGCGGCGAGGATATGAACTGTGCCGGCTGCCGAGGCCTGACGCACTCCTCTGGGGCAATGATTAAATGAATGACAGATGAAATGAAAAATATAATGCATGCACAGAATCACATCAGCCATAATCAGACATTTTTAGTTGTCATTCATTCATTTACTCTGTTTACAAGTGGGGTCAATTCCCCGGTGGAAAATTGTACAATTACAGAACATCTCCCACATTAACATCACACACAATTCGTGATTTGGGAACTATAGTAATTACATCGTAGTATTTACACAACATTCCAGTCTTCTCTTAAACACATCAATATGTTTGGGGAAAGGCTCTAAGGTAACGAGTTCCAATTATCAATACCACGGTTAATGAAAGAATATTTCCCATAATGTGTACGCTGTGGTCGGCCCTTGATCTGCCCTGCTCAGGTGGGTGGGATTAGTTCTCCCCATATTGTGTTAAACATAGCGTATAGTCTGGATTTCTTCCTTCTATCCTCCAGGGATTCCCACCCTCATTCGAGTTACACCCCTTCTAGGATTATAATCGTTGAGCACAAACCTAGCAGCTCACTGATGAGCCCTACCTGATGTGGGTCCCAAACCGCTGAGCTGTATTCCAAGATTGACCTCACCAGGGTCAAATATCCTAATTCTTTTACGGTAGAGCTGCTGCCTTTTAATACCCGCATTATAAAATGAGGTGATTTGTGGGCTTTGGAGATGACACAACCAACATGAGTACTCCACTTCATATCATTCCTTACATGGATGCCCAAGGATTTGCACGAGTCTTCTTCTAGAAGTATTTCCAAGCCGATATTGTGTTGAAAATGATGCCTTCGCCCTCTCCCTATTCTCATGAGACCACATTTATTCGTATTTATCTTCATTGTGTTGCCAACTTAATGTACACAAGTCACTAGCTGTACGTGGCGATGGCAATCAGAGAACGAGAGTGTTTGCGTTGTTTATTGAAGTGTTTTTGATATAAAATATTTTAGCCTCTATTTTTGCAAAAAATGAAAGAACACTTATGAGATCTAAGTGGGCCAAAGTTGTCAGTCTCTCTGTGTGTGTATTCTGTCCCCCCACCCCGAATTGAACGAAGTTTGGTACACAGGAACAGCAATACACGAATGTTTCGTCGCAATCGGATGAACGGAATAGGAACAGATACGGGACAATTATTATACAACAAGTAGCCAGAAACTGTATGAGATACACTCATTTGTTGAAAGAATTCAAGCACCAAGAGGCATTTGTTGAAACAACTTGCGTGCCATATATTGTATAATGAATTTACTAAATCAGGAACTTACGCGGGTGTGTGCACAATATATCACGAAAGTTAATTTGTTGAAGCGATTCGCACGTCAACACTCATTTGTTGAAAATTAACTCGCGTGCCATGCATTGTAAATTGATTTGCTGATTCGAGAACGTTCTCAGCAGTGTGCACAACATCTCGCCCAAGTTCCATCGCAACCAAATGAATGGTATATGAATGCAAAAGTAGCAAACCAACAAAGTAACTAACAAGGAAACATTCATTTTTATACACGTAGAGAAAGTTATAATAAACTATTTATTATCTTAAGTCAATGCTTGCCACGGTGGGTGAGTGGTTAACGTGTTGGACCACCAACTCCAAGCTTGCAGGTTCGCCCCTGGCCGTGGTAAGTGGTTTTTGAAAGGCGACAAAAAACACGACATGGATGCCATACGTTGTTGGCATGTTAAAGAACCCATTTGAATTGAGTAGGCAGTGTTCAATGGCAAAATTAATCTCGGGATTTTCCGCCAACACAAGTTCCTCCATTCTCTACTAGAAAGCGCTGTAGTGTCAAGGAGCTTAGATATCTAACCTGTGAACCTCCTCAGTGTAATTTAGGACATGTTAATGTGCAATAACATGCACTTAATAAAATGTGTTAAGAAAAAACCTGAAAAAGCCTTGATAAAACAGCGTGGAATGAAAGAGATGTGGTTGTGATACCAGATATGCTGAATGAGTTAGGTTATGAATGATGGTTGATATGTATTTGCCAAGTAGAGGAATATTGTAGAGAGAACGTAGGAAATAGGTGTGACGAACGTATTTGTTATAAACGCTGTTTTACCAAGACTTTTTCATATTTTTTCTTAACACATTTTGTAACAGTTTTGGTTTTTGAAATTTTACTTTGTGAGGTTTTGAAACAAAAATATGTTTAGTATCCTCTGTTATGGCAAAATGTTATTAAGTGTATGATATTGCTCATATACTTATCCTATACCACGCTGGGAAAGGTCACAATGTACAATATATTGACTTAAGGTAATAAATACTTTATTATAATTAATACCTCAATAAGGAATCGGGCTATCATGGTCATTATTATATCATTTTATAGAGAAGATGTCTAATAATGTCGATACGTTTAAAGCAAGTCTGATATACCCAAGGAGGATATATGGGTAGAGCTGCAACTTAATGCAAAATTTTGACACCAACCTATTGCTCGGCGCAAGTAGTTCCAACTGACAATAGGAGATGGCGCGACGATGCACTTTCGAGCGCGATCCGTCCCCGACCTGGCCTACTGGCCCTACTCCCCTCCCGGCCCGTGCCTACTCTACCCTTTCCCCTATTCTATACCCCCACCCCCCCCCCCACCTCTGCTTTATATTCATTCCTTTCTTTCTTTCTTTCTTTCTTTCTTTCTTTCTTTCTTTCCCCTGTCTTATAATGGTCATATTTTAGTAATTGATCTAATAATAGGCGATTTCTCCCCCCTGTGATATCAGGTAGAGAAGAAAACATAGGCTTTTTCAGAATAGTCGTGGATGTTTCAAGGTTATCAGCCCATGTTTCAACAAAGCACATAGCATGACATAGACCTACCCCACTGATATGTACAAATAGAAAGAGTAGGCTATTATACTACAATATTAAAATTAATTGTAAGACAAAATTACAGCTGCACTTATCACACACCAGTATTATTTAATTGTCAATGCGGTACTTCCTATCAATCGAATTAAGAAATATCACGTTTGAATTACGGGAAGCGTTGGAACAACCAGCTCTTATTTTGAATTATATCGATAGTATCTGATATCGTTTTCGAGCGCAGTATATCGGCTAAAATCGATGTGTGATTCAATATAATTCAATTTATTCGTATAATATTGTTCGCAACCGATTGTATTCTTTTATAAGCACTGCAATATGTATTTACTATTGATTTATATTCAAATATTAATTAAATATACAACATTAACAAGAATACTCACCAATTTTCTGATTTTGCTGCCATCTACAGAAGTACAACTCAACTACATCGTCGTACGCGATGACTGCTAGCGTTTTTAACGTTGTCAGCAGGTACTACTACAAGGCAAGCTAGCGTTGGCGCCAAAACAGTTTCACCCACTCGGATATTCCTTCACACTTTGCCATGAAATAAGAACCTTCCCCTAAGAATCATTGTGTTCGACGATGTCGAAATGTAAACATTATGTGTCAGAAAAATGTATCATAATGAGGCTCATTATAACACTATTTTTCATTATAAATAAAATATTTATTGCGGCCAATGGCCATAGATAGGAACAACATTATACCAATGTGAACAATATTGAATCAATCATGCACCTAGGTAACACCAGAGACTTATCTTCATCAAGTCCGTTTACCCATTCCACTACACTACACTTTGATCAAGACAACTTAATCAGTCCTCGTCTAAACAAAACTGAGTGAGTGATATTAGTCTTCTACCGCATTCCATGGCATGATATATATCGCACTGATTGTTGCATAATCGGCAAACACACTCCTGGCTGGGCTGATGGAAGGACTTCCTAGTGCAGATGAGATGGTGGAAGCCATGGATCGCAAATCTGGTCAATAGGTGCCTCAGCTCATACTCTGGTCGCATCCATTCTTTATATAACATTGCATCTGTTGCGAAGAATCTTTCTGGGATGGAGTCTCTCTTCCTGCAAAGTTGGCTTAACAGGTCTACGCATGCCTGTGTGGATGGTAGGTGCATTAGCAGTCGAAAGTCTTCTACCAGAAATGTTTCTCTGGCTAAAACATACACATATCGTGAAATAGCGAATGTTGATACCCCCAATACCCTTCTCAAATACCTTGATTTCAAACTTTCAATGTATTTTAATAGCCTGATTGATAGATGAGTCCATATGACCTCGAGCCCGTACGTGAGTGACTCGGAAAAGTTCCATAGCTGAATTCACTGACATTCTTTGTAAATGTCTGATGTCGCTTATATTTCTAAGTGCTGCTGCAAGTCTCTCCTTTATATGAACCATAAAGGAAGTCCCTGTGACTTGCATAGTAATTCCAAGGTACTTAAATTGGTTTTTCGGCGTTAGTATGTGTTCCCCGCAAACAATGTAGTCATCCTTCCTCAGCCTTCCTCCATTTTTGAATATCATTAATTCAGTCTTCCGAGCATTCATCCTTAGTTCATTCTCCTCCGCCCATTTCTCAACAAGATCTATTCCCTTCTGTAGTTCCTCTATATTATCGGAGGCCAAGGCCATGTCATCTGCATACATATATATATATATATATATATATATATTTACTTTCTGTGTTCCCTCCTTTAATTTGAAGACAACATCGTGGGTCATGATATTGAAGAGTAACGGACTTAGCGGGTCTCCTTGCAGTACTCCGATTGTCTGGTCAATCCAGTCCGAGTGTGCGATACCATCATGGATCTGAACTTGATTGTCCGCCAGAATGTTTAATTATGAAACAGTTTCTCCCACCAATCAGAGCTCAAGAAACAGTTGTGTGACCAATTAGGTAAGGATACCTTCGTGCATGCGCTCAAAATCCAACATATTTCTGTGTTGGCAAGCAAAGTGAATGGTCTCTGCTTTCGGAGTGCCTTGACCCACGCATGCGCTCTGTACAGTGAGCAAAGCCAGCGCGCCCTCTTCCCTAACTGAATTGACTGATTCCCACAGATATTTATGAATATTTATGTTAAAACATATAATAAAGTTATAATTATCGTCGAACATAAACAGTCGTATGCAACTCGCCTATAATGGTAATTAAGACACTCGTATGCAAATTATAAAACTTGCTTACGCTCGTTTTATAAACATTCTCGTGTCTATTGCCCTTGTTGCATAATGTACTATTACGCTGTGCATCAATGACATCATTGGTTATGTATGATAGTATAGATATTGTGGTTGACGAACTTCATGTATGCATTTCCTCTCTTTCAGGTAAGTGTCCATCCACTACAGGCAGAAGACTTCACTCGTGAGTTGTTCAGTGAGCAATATAAACACACTTCCCGTATACTTATGTTTCGTGTACAGCATTAAGACCGTTCTTGTTCATAATTTAACAAGATAAACAGTATATTGTAGTTCCAATAATACCAAGGTCACTGGCATGAATCTCGACAGGACTTTCGAAGGATGAAACAACCCCAGTTATGCATTGTCACCTTGCAAGAGACTCATTATAAGACAAATCATCCACACTACGCCCAACATAAACCTTTTTCTTAGCTAGAAATTTCTGCCTGAAAAGTGTACATCAGCTCAAATCATCAGCATTATTATTATTATGATTAACCTAATTTTCATATTTTGTATAAATGGCGAAAAGTAGGCTCATGAGATAAATCCAAGCTTGTGTGTTGTACCGTAAGGAAGACAAAAGACACCCCCACAGCTGGGTGCCATTATTTTGTAGCTTACCTCTCATACACCCTCATTTTGAAGCCTCTCCTACCTGCTGAACCCAAGGTTGTAGGATCGAATCCTGGTGCAGTCAGTTGGCATTTGAGGGTGCGCTAATGCGAGGGAGCCGGGTCACTAGCATTACTGGCACGTCGAGGATCCCCCAGAAGGCCACAGTAGTTAAAAGGGACGTAAAATCAATAACATTATAATTTATTAGATTATTATAAGCATAATCAAACAGAATATTTCAGAGCGACTGCTAATGAAGAGAAGAGATAGGTTGGTAGGACACATACTAAGACACCCAGCAATAGCAAGCTTAGTTATGGAAGGAAGGGTCGAGGATAAGAACTGTAGGGGTAGACCAAGGTTAGAATGTGTTAAACAGATTGCCTCGGATGTAGGGTGTGGTAGCTACGTAGAGATGAAACGATTAACTCAGGACAGGGAGCCATGGAGGGCTGCATCAAACCAGTCAAAAGTCTGAAGACTCAAACAGCAACAACAAACTCTCCTCTTAGGGCGCATAACACGCTTGAGCGATAACACTAACAAGGTAATGAATACCATGTAGGCTAATCATAAATACCTACTTGAATCACAACAAGTAGTTCCGTGAAGAACTATACAGCCTACTTTTATACAGTATATCCTACTTATGTTAACTGCCACTATCAACATACAACATTTCAGTTTGATTGCTGTAATAGATTCGAAAATATTGAGAACCGTCTAAATATTTCGGTTGGTCGCCATGTTGGATTTTTATATATGTTGGCCATAGAGTTTTTGCGTAGGTTCATTATTCATTATTATTCATTATTCAAATGTTCACTTCAAACGCATTATTAATTCACAAGAAATACGCCTACATTTTAAAATTGCGCACAGCCGCCATCTTGAGATTATGTGAGGAATTGAACTAAATTAGAATCCAGTGCACTACAATGAGTATTAATTGTACCATGTTTCACTGCGCTCAGATGGTTAAATCGCAAGAAAGGTCTACTAAAATATTTCACCTTCGCTAGGCCGCCATGTTACTTTTGTATTCTACAGGTTTTTGTAAGTTTCAAAGCTAAACGTCTATCAGTACCCTTTATTACCGTACAACATTTCAGGGTGATATCAGTAATCGTTTCTGAGATATAGAATGCCGGTGAAATAATTCGAACAGCCGCCATGTTGGAGTGGTGAGACGTTATAAAATTTGAAGAGCACAGTCAGGGTCGGCCGTCATAGTACTATGACCTCACCGAGTTTCATTGAAATCACCCCATCCGTTTAGATGTTATTAGGGGACACACACTCGGAAAAAACTTGATCTCATAAATGAAAATAGGCTATAAATATTAACCATGATGCTTAAATATGTAATGCACCATGTAAATGTTAAAGATAACTATCAATAAGCACCAAATATTGTTTTGTTGAGTTCCATTCCTCTACATTGCGATCTATTAATGACATTGGAAAGTATAAGCTTACTCAAAATCACTCCTATCTGTTTAATAATAATTATTACAAATTAAATAAACTGTTTCTTAATTTTATATCGTCTTGGTTTGCGCCTCCTTTTGATACTTTTGATGTCGTATTGGCATTTTACGAGGGGTTTGCAGCATTTGACTACTTTCGGTTGATGAAAACTTCAGAGAATTCTATTTAAATAGTTTAACTTCGCTTGGCCGCCATGTTGGTTTCGTTGGTTTGGTTTTAGACGTATCATATGTGGACTTATTTCCGTACTTTCTATCGCTATACAACATTTAAGGGTGATATCGGTGATATTTTCGGAGATATGGAGTACTGATGATATATTTCACGTGACCGCCATGTTGGATTAGCAACCCTTCACGAGGCTGAGTGCACCCAGTTCCAGCACTCAGACTACCCGGGAATTGAAGCCTGACCTCCAGGGTGACAACCAAGAATTCTAGCCGCTACACCACGAGGTGGAATCTGAAAAGTTGTATTTTCGTGAGTAGAGCTTGTATTGTGTTAAGATGTCTATTGTTGTCTTACATAGATTAGTGAAATCTTTTGAAGTGAATAAATGTTTTCTTATTGCCTTTGAAATAATGATAAATTACAATGTCAACAAGAAGTTCCGTGACGAACTAATGAGCCAATTCTTCTTAAAATTTAAGATTCATGCCAATCTATATGGACCTATCTAGAATAATGGCGAAATTAAGTTGGTAATATCGAAATTTCTAATTATTTCGAAATATACCTGGCATAATGTAGCCTTGGCAGGCCTGGTGACTGAATATATTCTTAGTTCCTTCTCTTAAGGTACAGAATACAAAATTTGGTTCAAGTCCAATGGATAGCATGGATGTTACATGCAGTTAGACATTGGATCAATCAGCGTGCGTAAACTCATTTTGGCAACAATGTCATACATGTGTTGGTCAGAAATAATCTGAAATATTATTATCTATTGTGCCAATTTTGGATGAAATTCATTTGTTAGTATAGAAGTTACAAGTATTTTAAAATTGGACCTATCAGCAGGCTTTGAATCATGTTGGCAGCACTGACGTATTATACCCGGATCGTTCACATGTCCGTGACATTGTTGACATTCTTATTTTGGAGAGAGGAGTTGTTAGTTGAAGAGGATGAAGGAATGGATTATTTGAATAACGCGCGGAGGAGACTCAAGAGTGATGAGGGAAGCATACATCGCAGGGGCGAGTGACGCGAGATTATGACGTAGAGCCTGAATACGTCATGAGAAATAATTTTTTAGAATTACCTTAAGGAGAAGAGATGGACGCTAGGAAATTAGCACACTTTTCTGGCTATAACAAGAGGAGGATTTTGAGCTATCAAGCATTAAAATCGGTCCAGTAGAAGCCGAGATACGAGATGGAATGTTCTCGAACAATGTCTCGCTGAACTATAAAAGGCCACGTTGCTGAGCAGAAAGTCATCATATCTTCAGAGCATTTGCTAATGTTCGGATCTACGCTACGTGAAAGTGACAGTACACACGCCGAGATTCTGACGGTCGGAGGACTTAGTCGCCGTACCAGTGGTCAGCACGACTTAGTTTTTCTTCAAGTGAACGATCTTAACTTTAGGCAGCGAATGGACATAGAATATTCACTGACTTTCAGGCCACTTATTCTATAGTCAGGTGATGGTAGTGTCGAAACCATTCACAGAAGTTAGCCTGCAGAACGATGTATTTCTTGTGGTGACTATATATCAGGCACTTCGAATTCATCAGGAGAAGTTTATTTCATTTTGTTCGTTTATGCAGCTAATAGGTGTTCCTATCTTAGCGTGCAAACGAAACCGCATTATTGGGGCATGCGATTTATTCACGAATCTACAGGAGTACTGTACCAGTCTATGACTGAGCAACTTTTTGTCATGTAACACGGTACTAGTGATAACGGGAGTTATTTCGAACGGACGACTGCGTACATCATCATGCGCCGCTAAAACTACTCGTAGGACTGCAAGGACATGGAGACGAACGAGGTATTTGGATACGGCAGATGGCCATTGGAAGACACTGTGGGAATAGTGTACACCGCAGGACACGCCCGTCATCTACATCAAGAATGAAGTAAGACAACCATTTCATGTACTATCCACTAACCAGTAGTATTTGAGAATTCCATATTATTGAACAGTCACGATCAGAAGTCAACACACATTTTTCACCATAGCTAGATATTAGCTAGATCTTCGATTGTATTTGACTGGATGACAAATGGAACTGCTGTCTGACAATTTATTTTTCGATCTAAGATTTTTGTTAGGACAGGCATTAGTTCATGTTTTGACATGAAATATTTCGATTATTCCAAGGGATATAAATATTTTTCGTTAATTCTGATTATGAGAACAGAAGTAATTGAGGCTTGGAGTATTTAAATAATTTGATTCATTTAATAATTATAATAATAATAATAATAATAGAGTGTGAAGTGAGTAAGTTAATAATAATATAATAATAATAATCAAGTGTGAAGTGAATAAGTTAATAATATTTATAAATAATAACAACGCTATTTAAAGTTATAAGTAATTGGGGAGTGATAATACCGAACATTAGGAATTAAATAAAATTTTGTTAATTGTTTATTGTGATTAAGTAATTAATGCATTAAATAAAAATTAATAGGAGTCGTTGATAATAATAATTCACAGATGAGACTTAAATATATATTTATATAAAAGAATAGGGCGATAATAATCATTTGACATTGATGATGGTTAAATATTTTTGTGGTGATAATAATAATTTGTGGATGAATTTAATTAGTTGGAAGGAATTAAATTAAATAACTTTGTTTGGAAGTTTAAATAAATTTAAATGAGTTTATGGATGAAGAGAATGAAGTATTCGATTTTTGAGCTCAGTTTTTTTTTCAAAAGCACTTAAAAAAAAGAAAGAAAAGAAAAAATCAGATAAAAAGAAGGGAACGGCAGGTATTTAATGTATCAAATAGGGAGAATTTATGTAAATGGGAGGCAAGGAGATATTGACCAGAATTTATTTAATTGGTAAAATAATACTGAAGAACCACAGTCTAGTAATTGACAGAATATTACAAGAAAAAACATAATATGTAAAAAAATAAATAAATGTAATAATATGATGCTGTGTGCAGAATATTCTGGTGATGATTTTAGTGTGCGTTTGGCGACACTTAAAGTTGTGGAGGCCTAGGGGGTCATCCAAAAGTGGGTTTTATTCCCGTAGTTGTGGGCACAGAAGGATGTGCGGATGTTTGAAGGAGCCTGTGGGCTATATTTGTAAAAGAAGGGTTAGGCGATGTGGACCGCCCCATAATCTTGTCAGATTTCACTATTCTGTTAATCCAAATTTCTTTTTTCTGGATCAACTCAAAATTCAAATGGAATGCCTAAATAAATAATTGAAGAACTTGAATTTAGATTTGTTGAACCTGACCGAGGAGAAAAAAAATAAGATGAAAAGTGCAAATGAATTAAAATAAATAATTAATGATTTTATTTTTGAATAAAAATAATAATAACATTGGAAATGAGCAAATACAATATTCATCATGTGAGAGGTTGAGAAAACATGTTATACATAAAGTGAAGGAAAAGTTTGAAATTAATTAATTAATAATAATAATAATAATAAATATTTTAAAAAATTGTGAGATTATAAGAAAAGTTTGGTAATAGAAAATGTTGTTAACATAAAAATTTGGTGAAGAGTTAGATGATTTAATCCGCTGATGGTGGATAGAAATAACAACATTGTTTACAACAATTTTTGTCTAATGTCAATAAAAATGACAATAATTTAATAGTACATTATGCAACGAGCCTATAATGGCTATAATTAAGACACGAGTATTTTTATAAAACGAGCGTATGCGAGTTTTATAATTTCCATACGAGTGTCTTAATTACCATTATTGGCGAGTTGCATACGACTGTTTATGTTTGACGATAATTATAACTTTATTATATGTTTTAACATAAATATTCATAAATATCTTTTGAGAGTCAGCAACTTGAATTTTGTGATCGCAGAGCGAGCGTTGGGTGTTATATCTCTGTCTTTCAAGATCTCTGGACGACCGACGCATGCGCTCTGTGTGCTTGCAATGCCATATGCAGGCCATATGTTTACATCTGCCGCCCCTCAGTAATATTGTCACTGGAGTTGTTTGAAGACAATGAATGCGCTGTGTAGAAATTATATTAATGTACAGTGCTATTTGTTGTCTCATATTCGCCAGTTTATTTACGCGAACATATGGACGGTGCGTATTCCATGTCGCTAATTTATTATAGTTTGATGTTGTGTTTATGTCCGACATGTTGGATTTTGAGCGCACGCGTGAAGATATCGTTACCTAATTGGTCAATGAACGAGCTCTGATTGGCTGGATAAACTGTATCATAATGAAAAAGAGTGTTATAATGACCATCATTATGATCCAGTTCTCTGACACATAATAGTGAGGGTCGAACATAAAATTGTTTATGACATTTAAACAAATGAAAGTGATAAAAGAAGATAGTTGAATTTTCAAAATATTATGAAATTTTTTGAACATTTTTTTTTTAAATTGAAAATCTTTATGAACAATTATTAACATTCGACTTTATGTCAGTCGAGTATTGATATTGTTATGAAACAACGAATCAGTGATATGATAATTTTCCAAATAAGCTTAATTTTGGAATAACACCGAATGAATCAAGTGACTATTTATTTTGAGAACTTTCTGCTACAATTAATTGATAAAATCAAATTACAATCTTTGTAAAGTGAACTACGAATGTGTAAATAGTAGGGATCACTCAGAAATCTTTATTGAACAGTGATTACCGAGTGTAAATATTTTTTTGATTTTTTTATGGATATCAGAATGGACTAATTGATTTTTTCTGATTATCACATCTACGACAATTCTTATAATATTATAGGGACCGTTGATTTCTTATGTGTGATGTGTTTTTATCTTTGTTGAGGGTTTTTACCAGTTGAATCATATTTTTAATTTATAAATAAATTGAGAATTTTAAGGAATGTGCTAGTTCAAAAATAATTTCTCTCCTTACCTTACTTGTGAATTACCGAGATCAGGGATGCCAGATTAGACCCAAGTATTCACCTAGATAGACCCTGAGATATATTTTCTCGTGCTGATCTGATTTCGGTATTTTACAAAATGTGGTCGTTGAATCTCGGTCCAAACGGGCACAGTATATTAATTACTCAAAATGAATCTAGAATGTCAGATACTATACGTGTGCAATGCTTAGAGCTTTTGGCTTGCATACTTTCTGATATTAGGGTAAGAACATAACAGTTGGCATCCTTGGTGGCTCTTATGAATACGCTCAGTCATGTTTGTTTATATACACATTCAACATACGAAATTTGGCTGAAATCCAATTGATAGTGTAGAAGTTATATCCATTTAAAACTGGACCTATCTGCAGGCTTAGAATCATGTTGGCAACACTGTCATGTATGGCCTCCTGGAAATTAAACTGAAATACTGTATAATTATCTATACGTGTGCCGATTTTGGAATAGTTCCCATGCATACTTTCCAAGATATCCAACATGGAGCTCAAATTTCAATTGCGGTTTTTCAGAAGTTGGTGCACTGACATCATTTTAAAATATGTCCTTAAGTTATTCGGGCATAGATCTTTATTCATACCAAATTTGGTTTCGATTGCTGCAGCGATTTAGGAGTTGATAGGGGGACACACACACAGGCAGTCACACATTTGCCCGGATCAATCTCGTAAGTCTAGTTAATCCTCTTTTTTGCTAAATGTGAAAAGTAGGCTAAAATGAATTGAGGATAATCAGGAGGAATTGCGCCTGTATCCTAAGATACTCCGCGACGGATCGTGTAACATTTTGTGCGCCTCCGACGGAGGGTTAAAAGTCGGGTATAGGAAAGGTTCTAACTAACCCGGCATTTGCTTGGACAATGTGTGATAACCAACCCAGGATATTCGGGATTCGAACTCGGGATTTTCTGTATCTCCTGGTCGTGGTGAGTGATACACATTGATACGCATGCACACTATTGCCCCCGCCCGTAGGGGCTCACATCTAGTGGTATGTTGGTTGGCGACCATGGGTCCCCAGCTGAGTCCGACATTGCTTCAACTTATTTGTGCCGGCCTCCTCTCGATCTTCTATCCTGTCGACCTCTTTTGGTTAACTCTTGTTCTCTTCTGACCTCGACGGTATTAGGGTATCCGAGGCCTAGTGGGTCTTTCACTTCCCCGCATTAATTGGCCCTTGTCTGATCTTTCCTGATACCCTCCTTATGCGAGGGGTCAGCCTTCTTTTTCTTTTCCTGTTATCTCCTGCCTTCTGCTCAAGGCCCTCAAGAAAGCAGGGTGTATGTAGCCCCATCACTTCTGGTGCACCCTGAATAGTGCTACACCCTCAAGGGCTCACGGCTGGTGAGTTTGGGAATTGGCGACCCCGAGGAATTCCTGAGCTGGGTCCGTTTTGTCCCCTTTTTCCTCTGACTTTGGGGCGGGCCCTCTCCTCTTATCCCTTTCCTATCTGCCTTTCATGGCTCTCCTTCCTTCCTAGTCCCTCAATCCTCATTCTTCGGGGGTTGAGGGCATTTCTTTTCTTCCTGTCCTTAATTTGCCTTATCCTTTATTTGTTTACCATTATTCTTCTTCTAGTTTGTAAGTCTGTAGTTAGTATTAGTTATAGTTTTCATTCTCATCTCATCTTTCACTATCACCCAAACAATTAGGGGCCGATAACCTAGATGGTTGGTTCCTTAGTTTAGGGGCTACGACAACGCGGTCATGTAGCCCCGTGTACTTTGGATGTGTGTAGAATCTGTCTGATAACCGGTGTTAATTGTGATGGCTGTATTAGTGTGTGTATCAGTTTTTTTCTAATTCAAGTAAGGACTGCAACTTTGAATTTTTAAAATAGTTCCTACTTTTGCCGCCAAACGCCACCGTCAACGACTACTAGGCCTAGTTCAGAACTTAGCTACTAGACGCCACCGCAGTCGGCTCTTGCCAACGAACGTAGCAACCTAAGATCGTTGTTTACATTCTTAACCTATACAATTTTGTTTCACACAGGTGTAATTAGTGGAAAGTTCTTTAACATGCCATAAATGTATGACATGGGACCGCCGGCTTTTCTTCCCCTACGAAAAAAGGCATGCTGATAACCTAGGTGTTAGGCCCCTTAAAACAACACTATTGGCCAAGTTATTCTGCCCTGTAACACAGTGGAGTAGAAATATATCCGCTTGAACAAAGTTGAGGCAGAAACCAAGAATATTAGCCTGGTAAATCACCTGCGAGCGGCTGCACTTCGATCCCACTTTTATTGTCCCGAGTAACGAACAAAGTTTGAGCTCGCCGTGGCCATTAATAAGTTAGTGTTCTGTAAACATTACTTAGCCTGTCTCAATCAGCACACGAATTGCAGGTCCTAATTACACCACAGGCCACACACACCACTCACTCGACTTGCAATTCTCAAAGTGTATTTAAAAAAACTAATTTTATAAATGGCAAAACTCAGTAGCACAACTTGCTCTTACGTAGGACGTCCAGGGTTTCATTCCCAGCACCGTCTTTGTGTGTTTGTGGCACAATAATCAATATTGATTGTAAATGTAAATTCGAGGGTTGTTTGTTCTTGAAGTTCCGATGGACTGTATCAAAATAACAGATTAGCAAACTAAACTGATTTTACTACTAAATGTTTGCTTGTTTTATTCTTATGTTTCAACATAATCGCCAAAACGATTTAAATATTTGTCGTATCGTTTGACCAGCCTTCTAATGCCCTCGGTAAAAATTCTGCTGTCACTGAGGGGGGTACGTCTGGAAAGTCTCCTGAAGTGTTTCCTTTTTGGCGAGGCGTTGCCGCCCAACCAAACCTTCAAATCTTGAAAAAGGAGAACATCTTTCACCAACGTTACGATAGACTGTTTCAAAGAAATCAAGTGCAAAGTTTTGGACCATCTGCCGTTTAGTCCAAACCAGAACTGAATGATTTAAAGAAACCCGTGCAAATGTTGATCACGTGAGATAGGACCGTTCTAGGTGTAAGCGACAACGCGGTAATGTAGCCCCGTGTACTTTGGGTGTGTGTAGAATTATGATGACTGTATTAGTGTGTGTTATCTTTTTTTGAGGTAAGGACTGCAGACGATAATTTTCAAGTAGTTCCTACTTTAGCTACAAAATGCTACCGTCCACGACAACTAGCTTACGGACTTCGCTACTAGATGGCATCCCAGTTCCAGTCAGCACCTGGCGGCAAACGTTGTAACTAACAGAGCGTTATCAATTCTGACCTACGCATTTTGGCTTCACAGAAGTGTAGTTAGTGGAAGATTCTTTTGCATGCCATAAATCTATGACATGGGTCTGCTGGCTTTACTTCCTCTCCGAAGGAAGGCATACTGAGGGATTTTTAACGCTGTCAAAAAATCCGAC
This sequence comes from Meconema thalassinum, assembly GCA_946902985.2. NCBI lineage: Eukaryota > Metazoa > Arthropoda > Insecta > Orthoptera > Tettigoniidae > Meconema > Meconema thalassinum. The sequence continues at coordinate 25,002,191 of OY714911.1, forward strand.
GACTTCGACCGTGTTTGAACCCGGGTCTTGGGCATAGAAGCTCAGCATGCTACCTACTACGCCACCGAAGCCGCCTGTTTACATCGCTGTACCGTCGCCTTGCTTTCCAACGTTTCAATACGTCGCTTAGTAACAATAGTACACCATAAGTATATTAGTTCTTAACGTTATAATTCATAAACAAATATTATATGTGACAAAAGATAATTCTTTGGGGGGAACCCCCCTCGGGCACCCCAGTTATACGCCCCTGCTTGTGTAATAGGTGTCGGAGCCTCACGTGGTCACTACGTCAAGTCTCCAGCACTTCCCATGTTGTAGAACGCCCCCTGGCTGTATACTACACCGCACAACACTCATCTATCTACTGTGCAACTCCCCCTATGAGAGTGGAGCAGCTTTTAAACATCGAGCCGATTCTTAAATTGTAGCGTTCCAAAAAGACTGTGCCTCACTCTCATAAATAAATAAATAACATTGTGGTGTTTGAAGCCATTCTTCAGTGTTGCCTTAGTAAACAAGAGTTTAGTGCTTTTCAGTCGGTCAACACGAATGTACCTAAAATAGCTGAGTTATGCCCTAATCCTGAAATAAATTACATGAGATTAATAAATACATTTGGATGACCAGTATCGATCGTCAAGCGATCATCATCAGATCCATTACACTTAGGCTAAAAAATCTATGTTTGAAAATATAGGTGAAAATATTTACAATGTGTACAATTATTTAGTTGCAGTGACGGTACTGCAACTGTCAGTGTATGCTAAATGCAGTATATATGATGTTAGGTGAAATGCTAAATGGTGATAGATATCCGGAGTTTATAATTTGGAGAGATTATATGGTTGTAAAAAATCAACTATGGTTAAAATGTAATATTACAGACTACTACTTATATGGTTGTCTTCCTTGCTGGAGCTACGCGCAGTTTCGTGTTCACTGTTACTCCAGGCGTGGTCGACTGTTTAGCATACACCGACAATTGCAGTACCATTACTGCAACTAAATAATTGTACATATTGCAAATATGTTCACCTGTATTTACAAACATAGATTTTTTAGCCTAAGTGTAATGGATCTGATGATGACCGCTTGACGATCGAAACTGGTCATCCTAGTGTATTTATTAAACTCATGTAATTTATTCCAGGATTAGGGCATAACCCAGCTCTTTTGGGTAAATTCGTGTTGACCGACTGAAAAGCACTAAACTCTTGATAGATAAATAAATAAATAAATAAATTACATGAGATTGCACAAAGAACCGGACTATATTTTTTATGAGAAAACCCACTATATGGAAAGATGGCCAGAAAATAACTCACCTTTAATCACACAATACGGTTAAATAACACAAGTTCCCCATTTCAAATACCTTGGTCAAATTATGCAGTCCTCGGGACTAAACCGATTCGCCAATGAACAAAGAATCACCAAACTACAGAAGGCCTACAAGTTAACGTGGACTTACTACAACAAGAAGTGCATCTCGCTTACGCAAAATTAAGGCACTATACAACGGTGATTCTTCCGGAAGCAACTTAGGCAGCCGAAACAATGGTCATTCTAAAATATCGGATATAGGGAAACAGGAAAGAAAAGTTCTCAGAAAGATTTACGGGACAGTTAATAATAACGTTATTTGGATGAAGAGACCTCAAAACGATCTGTATCAAATGTTCCACACATTTCCAGGATAGAACATTTCAGAACGGCGAATAAATTGCTCATCGTTATAACACGGAGTAAGTGTGGCACGGTGTGGCTGACTGAGGTCCAGAGGGACCTACAACAGGTCAACATAGAAAATCTCGAGGACCGCACCGAGTGCCGGAATATAATCAGAAATTTTAAGTTTGAGGATAGACCATCACGACAGCCAGGAAGAAAATGGACAGCTGTGCGGAAGAAGGAGCATTCTGAGAGGATGATGAGATTTTAGGGAGAGAAGCGGGAAAACGCCAGAAGAGGAAATCATGTTCAATCGCTCTCCTAAAGAGGAACAATCGATTAAATAAATAATAAATAAATAAATAAATAAATAAATAAATAAAACAACGTTCACGAACTCGGTCAGCTACATATTTATAGCGCCCGTCTTAAAGTTTCCTTGCTCCTGCTTGACAATCCGTGCATCTTTGTATTCTCTGTAAGCTAATTAAGGGTATTAAATTGCCGTAACGTTTTGCAACTTTCAACCTGATAATTTTTGTAAACAATGATTTTGAGGCTTAGAAAACACTTTCCTTTAGAACAATATATTTCTCAGTCCCTTCTTCTTCCAATAGTTCCGTCCATCGTTGCTACCCAATTTATTGACAAAGTCAACTCGCAACATTGCATATTGCAGCTACCCCCATAATCTACAGGCTATGAGCTGGGCGTGTTCTGACCGGAAGCTGATAACCTTAAGGAAGTGGGAACCGAAACAAGCAGTGATGGCAGAAGCAAAGAGCAACATAGGAAAGTCCTCCTACACCAGTACAAAAACATAGATCCAAGGATACGTTTTATTTACCAATACGCACAATTCAACGAGTAGGAACTAAGTGCACTTGCACTGTTGCGATGGTAACACAACTTGTTCACGTATTATGAAGCTATTGTTAAAGCTCGTCTGTTGAATAGTAGATCGTTCATGTTCTAAAGGGACACGCACCTGGCTAGTATGCAAGAGTCTGAGGTTGGAATCCCGATGTGTTACTCTACAGATTTGGCCAGCTTAATGAAAAATACGTCTGCTAAAATTATTAGTTTCTGACATAATGTATGGGCTCTTTGTGTGCCATATACGGGGTTGTGTTAGGGGAGGTGTTGAGTAAAATGGTGCTAAGGGATGTTTGGGTAAGTGTTCAGTGTGTGGTGTAGAGATGAGCTGTCTAGGGGCGTTGACTGAGCTCGAGGAAGGTCTTCCAAGTGTTTTGTATGACTGGATACCTCAGGGGTGTGGTAGCTGTAAGGGGGTTGCTTAACAAGTAACAGTCTGAGGCAACACGGTGCTTCTCAGCTTACAGATTCTGCATGTACAGGCTAGCGAAGACTGGAACAAATAAGCTGACGCGTACTCTGCGGCGATGCGTCAAGTGACTGCTCAGCTAACACTTCTAAACAATTAATACTAGAGTACCCTACTGGGGTAAGGTTTAGTGGGCAGGAGCTTATCAAAATAATCAAATAAGTCGGAAGACCAGTGAAGTAGAGACTAGATTTAATGAATACTTCTATAAATGAAGTACGGTTACTGTTAAAAGCAGCTCCAGTGCTAATGAATCTACTGTTTTGCAATACAAAGACAATGTGTAAGACAAAGGGTAGAAGGTTAATGGTGTAGGGATGTTATGTTATGGAAAAGACTCCCGCAGATACACTTACCCAGATGGCAGCCGTCGTGAAGTTGCCCTTCAGAGGTTTCACACTATATTGACCTCGAGCTGTGGGTGCCTGGCGATTTTATAGTTGTAGTGTGCGTTGTGTGCAGAATTGACTGGTCGGCATTCCTGTAGGGGTCATGGTGGTTCATTGGGAAGTTCACATGAGTTCACTGGGGTTAAGGCAGTTCATGTGAGATGTAAAATGTGTTGGAAAGTGTGTAGGTATTTGGGAACGAAACGTATGATGTATGGGGGGGCTGTATCCACTCCTGGGGATGTAAACTATAGAGCGAGGGGGAGTATCCCCTACGGATACAACAATATTATATTAAAATGTATTAGAGCTGGTATTCTGAGATTTTCGGTTAGTCGATTGAAGTTAATCGAAAATGATTAGGGAGTCGATTGACCGTTCATTCGATTAATCTACTAATCGAAAAATGTATTAATCGACTAACCGAAGAATCAATTTATTGATTAGTAGACACGAGAAGAGAAAATAAGTTTAAATCAGAGGTTGAGTTCCGCTTATTTTCGGAATGATGTATAGAAATCTATAAAAGTTACTTTTAGCTTAAATATACAAAGTGTCCTTCCTAGTTTATGCTAACAATAAGAGTCAGTGAGAGTGGAAGGACGAATATCAATCCAATTGGGAAGGGTTTCGAAAAAATGAAACGAAGATTTTTCAGCAAAGACTTTCAATTCTTGTTTAATGTTTACAATTTAGGACAAGAACATTTTTGTTTTACTTTGTTTTAGCCAAATTTTCACAACTAAGGTACATTTGTTCGACTATGTCGAAATGCAAATATTATATGTCAGAAAACTGTACTATAATGAGGCTCATTATAGGCTAGTACAAGTTTTCATTATGATACAGTTTCTCCCACCAATCAGAGCTCAAGAAACAGTTGTGTGACCAATTAGGTAAGGATAGCAACCCACCTGCGCTGAGTTCCAAGGCCTTTTAATTTAAATTTCACTGCGTGGCCTAGTGTCATAGTGGGGTAATCGAAGAGGCCATGGTCAAATACAAGGTAGTCTCTGCGTCCCATGCGCTCTGTTCAGTACATTAAACTGGCGAAATCTCGACAGATACAGTATTTATGAATATTTACGTGTGAACATAAAATAGTTATAATAATTATCGTCGAACATAAACAGTCGTATGCAACTCGCCTATAATGGTAATTAAGGCACTCGAATGGAAATTATGAACACTGGCATTACCCGTCGCGCCTTCGCCCGCGAATATTCTAGTTGTAAAGAGTACACTTAGCAAAATCTCAATCATGAATGTTATGACTGATTTATCCTTGGTATGAATAATCAGACTTTATCAATTCAGCTACTCGTGCAGTGGTTAGGGGTTTGTCATTCCTTCACAGGTATATCAGAGCGAAGTTAGTTTTCTGGGAATATCACAGACACTGTTAATTTAAGGGCCTTTAAATGAGGTTTTCGGAGACCCTTTATAGTCGGGTAAAAAAGACCTTTCGTACCACACTCACACGTGAAAATTGCGTGAAAGAATTCTAGAGTGCCCCTTGACCCCCTTAAGTGCATTATACTGTATGTATTGATCAATTTTACAGCTTAATTTGGTCCCGTGATAACCTTATAACCGTCTGGAAACATTCACAGTAATGTAATAATTGGAATTGCATTGCGTCTTACAGAAATAGATGGACCTGTGAGATTCTGTTACCATGGTTACCGTGTTGCAGTCTTTCATTATTTCATTGTAAATATACATGTTTTAAGGTATTCATTTAATTGTGAGGCATTTAAAGAGTAAGTGAATGCGTTTCGCGTATGTGTAGGTTGGTGTTAATGGGACCTTATTTTCGGTACAAAACTGGAATGGGACCTTAGCAGAATAATATAGGGAGGGATTCTTGTGTGTTAATTATTGCGGTAATAGGCTCGTTGAATAATGATACAATATATTTTAATTAATTAAATTACTGTTTAGCTTCTGGGGAGGAGCGAATTATATCGACCACCAATTAATCGTTTGAACGGCCAATGAATTTATCGATTTGTAGCATTTAATCTCTTTTCCACTTCGATTAAGTACCAGTCCTAGTTTGTGTTCTATCATTTATTTCTTGTAAATCACATACTTTACCATCAAGTTACTTGTAACCATAGCGACGTGCTCATGCGATCGTCAGTCTAAAGTGTAAGGAAGCGACTTCGGTGGCGTAGTCGGTAGCATGCTGAGCTTCTATGCCCAAGATAGCGGGTTCAAACCCGGCCGAAGTCGTCGGATTTTTTAAGAGCGTTAAAAATCCCTCAGTATGCCTTCCTTCGGAGAGGAAGTAAAGCCGGTGGTCCCATCTCATAGGTTTATGGCATGTTAAAGAACCTTCCACTAATTACACCTGTGTGAAGCTAAAATGGATAGGTTAAGAATGTAAACAACGCTCATAGGTTTCTACGTTCGTTGCCAAGAGCCAACTGCGGTGGCGTCTAGTAGCTAAGTTCTGAACTTGGCCTAGTAGTCATTGATGGTGGCGCTTGGCGGCAAAAGCAGGAACTATTTGAAAAATTCTAAGTTGCAGTCTTAAATTTTAAATAATTTAAATTAAAAAAACAGATAACACACACTAATACAGTCATCACAATTAACACCGGTTATCAGACAGATTCTACACACACCCAAAGTACACGGGGCTACATGACCGCGTTGTCACTGCCCCTAAACTTAAGAACCAACCAGTCTTAAGTGTACGAAGACGGCCATGGGAATTTTGACGTGACTGTACGGGACTTGTGTTTTAAGAACGGAAGAGCTTGCTGTTCATATGAGTTTATCTGGCCATGTCTTATCCCGGGCAGCTTATTAAAGATAACAATTCCCTGCTAGCGTGTGCTACTCACGACCTCTTAACACACACCCATGTTCCCAGTTCTTGTACGTTCACACAGTTAATAAAACGGAGAATAATTTGAGAACACGGCCATCATTTGCACTGGCACAGACACATTAGTTTATTTATATTGGATGAAATGTCCCGGAGGGCTGGTTCCTCTTGGGAGGCTGTCCTCTTACTAACATGTTGACCAGTAAAGATTTACGTATAACATAACATATTTTCAAATAAACCTGGATAAAACAATGTATCATCGTTTGCGTGCTTCGTTACCAACTAATTATTATCTCTCTGCGCTAAAGACAGAAACTTTATTTTGTTACATTTCACTTAGGAAAGGATTTAGTTATAAAACCCCTTTTTGCTTTATAGCTTTAAAGCTAAACGACGTAGGAGACTTCTGTTACTTAGGAAGCAAAATAATCAGTGATGGACGAAGCAAAGAGGATATAAAAAGTAGGTTCGTTCAGGCAGGGAAAGCATTTCTACAGAAAAATAATCTGTTGACATCGAATATAGATTTAGGTGTCAGGAAGTCATTTTTGAAAGCCTTTGTCTGGAGCGTGGCGCTCCATGGAAGTGATACTTGGGACTATTGGTGCAGCAGAAAAGAGGAGAATTGAAAAATTTGAAATGTGGTGTTACAAGAGAATGATGAAGATCAGATGAGTAGATAGGGTTACAAACGAAGAGGTATTAATACGAGTGGGAGAGGAGAGATGTTGTTGGCGACTGCTAATGAAGAGAAGAGATAGGTTGGTAGGACACATACTAAGACACCTAGGAATAGCAAGCTTAGTTATGGAACGAAGGTCCGAGGACAAGAACTCTAGGGATAGACGAAGGTTAGAATATCTTAAACAGATTGCCTCGGATGTAGGGTGTGGTAACTATGTAGAGATGAAACAATTAGCTCAGTACAGGGTGGTATGGAGCGCTGCATCTTCTCCTAATAGATATTTTTTATAAAATCTATTTATAATATTTATTAAAAGTGTAGGTATTATAAATTTGTTTATAAGAAGGTTTCCTTGGATAACAAGCCTGAAGTCTCAAACAACAAAAGCTTTGTACTCTGAGGATTCATTGTACTGCACCAATAAAATAACACGCGAACCACTAATTTGTTGTTAAACGTCTCCTTGCCGATAGATGTTCTCCAGACGTTTGATGTAACTGTCCTTGTTTCCAGTCTAAGCAGAGGAGCATCGCTGTGCTGGTGGAGACATTCTGAGAATAAGGGGCTTGAAGATAGTGCTACCAATTCCGAAGTGGACCAACGATTTTACTGTTAGTTTATCAAATTAGTTCACTGTGTTACTGTCTACAAGTTGATTTCTTTTTCTAGCCTCAAGGAATAAAATTGGTGATTTTAATATAATTTCACGTTAAGTCCACGGCTACCCCAGCTGTCATGTGGCATTGAGACTTATCACGCTTGAAGAAGATATCCATATTAATCCTCTGATACGAAATCAAGTTGATCGCGTCTACAGTACAGAGTACTAGTGAAAAGCTACGTGGAGGTGTTTGTTTGGACCACTAACCCGCAGATCATCCTGTTAATCACATCACGCACTCACTTGATTGCTTTGGTTGCCGATTCATATCCTACCCATCCTGAATGTCACAGTAGCGACTTACGTATCCCGCCCCGATGACACATGGGTTCGAAACCTTTATCTATCCGCATTGAACGTAATCACGAGTACCGCTAGAGAGGATGGTAACCGCGATCTAAACGCACTAGGAGACTCACGAGTACCGCTAGACGGGATGGTAACCGCGATCTAATCTCATTAAAGATACTCATGAGTACTGCTAGAGGGGATGGTAACCGCGATCTAATCGCATTGACTCTTGAGTACCGCTAGACGGGATGGTAATCGCGATCTAATCGCATGAAAGAGACTCTTGAGTACCGCTAGACGGGATGGCAACCACGATCTAGCAGACTCACGATTGCCGCTACGATTACAGACGGGATGGTAACCGCGATCTAGCAGACCCACGATTGCCGCTACGATTACAGACGGGATGGTAAGTTGGTAACCACGATCTAGCAGACTCACGATTGCCGCTACGATTACAGACGGGATGGTAAGTTGGTAACCACGATCTAGCAGACTCACGATTGCCGCTACGATTACAGACGGGACGTCAGCTAACCCACTGCTATAAACCCCTAGGCGATGTCTCATCTGCTGGGCCCATCAAGCGGCTCTCTTATTGACCTCGCAAGTGCTGTGTATACACAGTAAAGCAAGAAACTTTCTCAAATATCGAGAGGGCTCCAGTCCATATCGAATAGAATTTGTTAGCAATTTCCTGGAACTCAAACAAATGGGGACTCTTAGAAAAAGTAATTCCAGTGTCCAGCTGTCCGGTATCGATCTATCGATATGGCGACGATAGGGCGCGTTGGGTGACTGCCTCGTTCCGGGAAGTGAACCAGTGGGGTGTTCAACGCCGCACGTGTCTGTCGCAGAAGCGTCACGCTGTCTGACCGCAGCAGCGCTCTCTGGGTGGACCAGTTAGTATCGCGGGTTCGATCTACGGCTTGGCTCGTTATATAGCTCTAGTTACACATTATTTGACGACTACCAGGGCAATTATGAAGAACTGTCTTCGTACGCATTACCGCTTTCTTCTTTTAAGGTGGTAGATACTGCTCAGAGGGTGAGAGACAGAAATTGGTGCCTTTTGTTGTCCTTGTAGACGAATTTTCGCGTGGTTTTCCGTGGTTTCCCACTTCTACTCCAGGCAAATGTTGGGATGGAAGCTAACTTGAAGCTACCCAGGTCCCACCTCGATTACAAATGCACACACTAGTACAGACATCACAGTGACACTTATTATGAAACAAATTCTACTCTCACACAAGAAAACGGGGCTAAATTACCACAATGTCGCAAAGCCACTAAAAGAATCAACAGCAATTTCCAAGGAAACAAAGACAATTTTCTCACCAAAACCAATAACTATGTTATTGAATTGCCTAGAGCTATCTTTCGCCAAATCTCTCATATTTATTGGAATTTCTAACTTTACCTTTGCACGTTAAATGAGACTTCCTCAGACCAGGAGGGCTTGCACCCTCTTGTATCATGACCTAACCCTCAACAAAATTACTTGGGATTAATAAATAGGCCATCTTGCCACGGTGGGTGAGTGGTTATCGTGACGGTCTACCAACCACAAGCTTCCAGGGTCGCACCTGGCTGTGGTAAGTGATTTTTGAAAGGCGCCAAAAATCACCACGCGCTTGTCTTACGTTGTTGGCATGTTAAGGATCCCATTTGAATTCAGTAGGCCGTGTTCATAATGAAAAAAAATGAAAATCAACAGCCTGCTTCCATTTTCCGACCGGGTCAAGAATGGAATGAATGAAGCCCCTATCAAGCGGCGAGGATATGAACTGTGCCGGCTGCCGAAGCCTGTCGCACTCCTCTGGGGAAATGATTAAATGAATGACAGATGAAATGAAATGATAGTGGAGAGTGTTGCTGGAATGAAATTTTGACAGGGAAAACCGGAGTACCCGGAGAAAAACCTGTCTGCCTCCGTTTTGTCCAGCACAGATGTCACATGGAGTGACCGGGATTTGAACCACGGACCCAGCGGTGAGAGGCCGGCGTTCTTCCGCCTAAGCCACGGAGGCTCCGTGTTCATAATGCCAAAACTAATCTCGTGAGTTTCCGCTAACACAAAAGTTCCTCGTTACTCCACTAGAATGCGCTATAGTGTCAAGGAGCTTAGATATCTAACCTCCTTGACTTTCATAGCCCTCCTAGGAACAACAAAATTCGACATGAAAGCTGCCCTCTAGGCGTCAAGTAACAAAGTTTGCACCCGGCAACCGAGGCCATACGATATTATTATTATTAATGAATAGGCCTACATTTGGATGACCAGTTTCGGTCGTCAAGTGATCATCATCAGATCCCGCTATGGCTGATGGTATTTACACTTGTTTAGTTAACTTGTCAAGATTGTTAGTGTTGTGTGATTTTTGTTATGATGTTGGTGCCTATTGACCTGCAGATTTTCTTGTTTACTGTGGGATGGTTAGTAAATGGTCCAGTTGGTGTTTATAACATGGAATGGATTAAAGAACTAAAGCTGCTTGTTGTGGCGATGTGCAGCTGCTATCACTATCACTGTCCACAGTCAACTGTTATAGATAGAGCATGGCACCAAATAAAATCGAGTACAATCGTGTTGACCGACTGAAAAGCATACATTTGGTATCTGTAGTAGAGTGTGAATTTTTAAATCATTCATAGATTGGCAAAAGAGAAAGGCAGCTGTGGCAATACGTTACCAATCATCCCGGCATTTGTCTGCAGCAGAAGTGTGCAACTACGGGATCTCACTTCTAGGTGGGAATCGAACTTAGTTCTCCTCACAACGCTGTGTAAAACTCTCCCTACATCAAAAAGATGATATATTGGCTTTTACGGCCAGTGAATTAAAACTAAGCAATTCTTCTAGAGTTGTGCCGTGTCTTGTGTAGGACACCAAGCTGGCTCATCAGCGGGCTCTTGGTGACCTCCCACAGGAGTAGCGAACTACACGCTACCTCCCTTTTTATGAAGCGCAACTGCGGAATTTTACTGCGAGAATAATTCCTTAGTTTTAATTCACTGGCAGTGAATGCCAAAATACCATCTTTTGGAAGCCTTCATAGGGAGGTCATGGCTGTTTGAGCTCTTAATTCGTGTAGTGAAAAGGCGCAGAAGAATAGAAGTTACATGTATTTTAAAATTGGACATATCAGCAGGCATAGAATCATGTTGGCAGCACCGCCTTGTATTAATTACTCCAAATTAATCTAGAATGTCAGGTGCTATACGTGTGCATAGTATAGAGCTGTTGGCTTGCATACTTTCTGATATATTGATATTAGGGTAAAAAATATAGACAGCATTTATTAACAGTTGGCAGCCCTGATTGCTCTTAACAATACTTATAGTCATATCTGTTATGGTACACATAGCACATACGAAATTTGGTTGAAATCCAACTGATAGTATAGAAGTTACATGTATTTAAAAATTGGTACTATCAACAGGCATATAATCATGTTGGTAGAACTGACGTATATAAGTTACTCCAAATTAATCTAAAATGTCAGAATATACGTGTGCATAGTTTAAAGCTGTTGGCTTGCATACTTTCTGATATATTGGTATTTGGATAAAAAAATAGAGAGAGCAATTATTAACAGTTGGCAGCCCTGGTGGCTCTTAAGAATACGCTCAGTCATATCTGTTTATGTACAGATATTACATACAAAATTTGGTTGAAATCCAATTGATAGTTTAGAAGTTATATGCATTTAAACATTAGACCTATCAGAAGGCTTAAAATTATTTAGGCAACACTGTCATAGTTGGCCTCCTAGAAATTAAACTGAAATAGTATTATCTACATGTGTGCCAATTTTGCAATAGCTCCCATGCATACCTTCCAAGATATCCAATATGGAGCTCAAAATTCTAGTGCGGTTTTTCAGCAGTTGGTAGCACTGACATCATTTTCAAATATGGACGTGAGATATTCCGGTGCACATCTTTACTCATACTAAATTTGGTTTTGATTGCTGCAGCCGTTTACGAGTTGATAGGGGGGACACACACACAGCCAGACAGACAGACACACATTTTCCCGGATCGATCTCATAAGTCTACTATTTCCTCATTTTTGCAAAATGTGAAAAGTAGGCTAAACATGAGATGGTGTGTGTCTGTCTGTCTGCCTGCGTGTTACTCAATAACGCAAAAACCACTGGTCCGATTTAAATGAAATTTTGCATGGATGTAGCTGATTTACCATGTTTACATATAGGATACTTTTGATTTCGATATTTTGCACTATCAAAAAATGGCGACCATTTTAGTGACATCACTACACACTTTGGTTTCAAAATTTCATATTTCCATATCAAATAAAAAGAGAACGCTAATAAATAGCAAACTTTTGATGGCACACATGAGCTTTAAAATTTAATTTTTTATCCGAAAGGTCCTTATCACTTTTCGTGTATCTCCAACAGTTAGCGAGTAAAACCCACATTTGTGGAATAAAACACGGTCAACACCGAGCGGTGTAGTATATCTCTCTACCGTATAATATAACAAGTAGTTCCGTGAAGAACTATACAGCCTATTTTCATATATACTGCTCATGTTAATTGTCTCTATCAACATACAACATTTCAGTTTAATTGCTGTAACAGATTCGTAGATATTGAGAACCGTCTAAATATTTCACATGGTCGCCATGTTGGATTTTTATTTTTGTACTGTTACATTAAGATTATTGTGTACGTGTGGTATTCAAACTTCAATCGCATGATTAGAACACAAGAAGTAAAAACGAGATTTTAAAAGTACGCACACCAGCCATCTTGTCATTATGCAAACAATTGAAATAAATTAGATGCCAGTGGATCAACATTTGTATAAGCATTTAACGTGCAACGTTTCACGGCACTCGGATAGTTAATTCGCGAGAAACGTCCATTTAAATATTTATACTTCGCGTTGCCGCCATGTTGGATTTGTGCTCACCAGGTTACTGAAAGTCCTATAGGTGAACATATGTTCATAGTCTCTATGAACATAAAAAAAATCAGTTTGGTTGCTGTAAAAGATTCATAGATATTGAGAACCGTCTAAATATTTCGGAAGCTCGCCATTTAGGAATGTTATATGTATAGGCCATAGAGTTATGTTCCATTCAAAGACAATTATTGCCTAGCTTCATTATTCAAACTTTCACTTCAATCGCATGATTACGACACAGCAATAAAAACTTAATTTTAAAATTTCGCACAGCCACCATCTTGAAGTTAGGTAAACAATTGAATTAAATTAGATGGCAGTGCATTACAATCTGCAAAATCATTTACTGTACCACATTTCACTGCGCTCAGAGAGTTAAATCACGAGAAAAGTCTATTAAAATATTTCAAATTCGCTTGGTCGCCATGTTCGTTTTGTACTTTACAGGTTTATGAAATATACATAAGTAAACTTGTATCATTACCCTTTATCACCGTACAAAATTGCAGGGTGATATCTGTAATAGTTTGGGAGATATAGAATGTCAGTGAAATATTTCGCACAGCCGCCATTTTGAGGTTATGTAAACAATTGAACTAAATTAGACTCCAGTGCATTACAATGTGTATAAAGATTTGCTGTACCAAGTTTCATTAGGTTTGGATAGTTAAATCGCGAGAAATGTCTATTTAAAAGTCTCAATTTCGCTTGACCGCCATGTTGGTTTTGTAGTCACCAGATTTTTGAAAGACTCATAGGTGAACTTCTAGTAGTGCCCATTATCACCGTGCACAATTTCAGGGCGATATCGGTAATAGTTTCGGAGATATTGAATGCTAGTGAAATAATTCGCACAGCCGCCATGTTGGATTGGTGAGACGTTACAAAATTTGAAGGGCACGGTCGATGTCGCCGGGAATAGTCCTATAAACTTACCCGAGTTTCATTGAAATCGCTCCAGCCGTTTAGATTTTATTAGGGGACACACACACACACACCTCACACACACACACACACACACACACACACGCACACGCACACGCACACACACACGGACAAAAGGTGATCTCATAAGCCTATTTTTTTTTTCAAAATTGAAAATAGGCTAAAAATGAAAGTTTGTCTGTTTTTTCTGAATTTCTACGGAAATTTGAGTTATTTACGCGTTTCAGACTGTTTTATGATGGATCCGCACGAAAATATTTTTTGTTAGTCTGTCTGTTTGTTTGTTTGTTTGTCTGTGGACAACTTTGTTCCCTTATAACTCAAGAACGGATGGATGTATCAATGTAAAATTTGGTACAAATATTCATCAGAGGCACGACACTAATCATTGATGTAACTCTTCTCCGTACGGTACCTCTCATAAAAGGGGGCCTACCCCCTTAAAATACATGCTGAAATAGGCGTAGATGGACGAGACAAAGCCCCTCAATGTGAGAGACAAAACTCGGGGACCCTAAAACCAACCATTTTTGAGATATTCCCAGAAAACTAATTTCATTTAATAAACTAATGAACGAATGCAAGCCGGTAACCATGGCAACAGATTCTCAGAGGTCCATCTATTGCTGTAAGACGCAATGCAATTCCATTAATTACATTAGTGTGAAAGTTTGCAAACGGCAGAATGTTATCACGGAACCAATTTAAGCTGTAAAATTCATCAATACGTATAATGCGATTAAGGGGGTCAAGGGGTACTCTAGAATTTTTCACGCGATTTACACCTGCGGGTGTGTTACGGCAGGTCTATTATATTCCTATCCCTATATATTATTATTATTATTATTATTATTATTATTATTATTATTATTATTATTATTATTATTATTATTATTATTATGGCGTACAACGACGAGACAAAACCCCTCGGTGTCAGAAACAAAACTCGGGGGCCCTAAAGGGTCCTCGAAAACTAAATTATAAGGCTCTAAAAGCAACAGTTTCTGAAATATTCCCAGAATACTACTGTAATTTAATTTATGTTCGACCCCCACTATTATGTGTCAAGAAACTGTATCATAATGATGGTCATTATAACACTCTTTTTCATTATGATACAGTTTCTCCAGCCAATCAGAGCTCGTTCATTGACCAATTAACCAATTAGGTAACGATACCTTAACGCGTGCGCTCAAAATCCAACATGTCTATATAAATTACCGAAAGTGCACCGTCCATAATGTTCTCGTAAATAAACTGGTGAATATGAGACACTGTACCTTAATATCCTTAAATCCAATTTCTACACAGCGGGTTGTTTTCAAACGATTTCGGTGACATTTTTACTGAATACTGATGCTCAATCTGCACATACGGCATTGAAGCTCACAGAGCGCATGCGTCGGTTGGTCAGAGAGCGTGGAAATCAGAGATATCCTATACTCAGCGCAGCACCCGATCACAAAATTCTAGTGACAATCTCAACAGATATTTATGAATATTTATGTTAAAACATATAATAAAGTTGTAATTATCGTCGAACATAAACAGTCGTATGCAACTCGCCTATAATGGTAATTAAGACACTCGTATGGAAATTATAAAACTCGCATACGCTCGTTTTATAAAAAATACTCGTGTCTTAATTATAGCCATTATAGGCTCGTTGCATAATGTACTATTATGTTCGACCCTCACTATTATGTGTCAGAAAACTGTATCATAATGAGGCTCATTATAACACTATTTTTCATTACGATACAGTTTCTCCAGCCAATCAGAGCTCGTTCATTGACCAATTAGGTAACGATACCTTCGCGCATGCGCTCAAAATGCAACATGTCGGACATAAACACAACATCGAACTATAATAAATTACCGACATGGAATACGCACCGTCCATATGTTCGCGTAAATAAACTGGCGAATATGAGACAAGAAATAGCACTGTACCGAAATATCACCAACCCTAATTCCTACACAGCGCATTGTCACTCCGGTGACAATATTACTGAGGGACGGCAGATGTGAACATATGGCCTGCATAATATGGCATTGCAAGCACACAGAGCGCATGCGTCAGTCGTTCAGAGAGCTTGGAACACGGAGATATGCTACCTAGCGTACCACTCGATCACAAAATTCTTGTTACTGAACAGATATTTATGAATATTTATGTTAAAACATATAATTAAGTTATAATTATCGTCGAACATAAACAGTCGTATGCAACTCGCCTATAATGGTAATTAAGACACTCGTATGAAAATTATAAAACTCGCTAAAGCTCGTTTTATAAACATACTCGTGTCTTAATTATAGCCATTATAGGCTCGTTGCATAATGTACTATTAACAAACTAATGAAGGAATGCAAATCGGTAACCATGACAACATTATCTCAAGTGGTGGCATCCAACTTTCCATCTATTTCTGTAAGAAGCAATGTCACTCCATTTATTACATTTCTGTGAAAGTTTGCAAATGGCTATAAGGTTATCACGGAACCAACGTAGGCTGTATAATTCATCAATGCAATTAAGGGTCTCAAAGGGTAACCTAGAAATTTTTCATGCAATTTTCACGTGCGACATATAGTACAGAAGGTCTATTATATCTCCAAACAGCAACATTATTTTCTAAAATTCCTGAATTGAATCAGCATTTTTTGTGGCTGTTAGGAATTTGGGCCATTTGAGGCTAAAGAAGCTGAATTTTCCTGCACCACAAGCCTTTATAATTTATGAAAGGGGTCTTCCTGTGTATGGGGACCTAACACAACGTAGAGGGCCATTTTCTATGTGAGGTGTATTGCGTTTCGCCTACAAGGCTTTCAAATCTATTTTACGTCCGGAAGTACACGTTAGGTGAATTTAGTATGAGAGCACATTCGAACTATTTTCTTTGTCGACATACGGGTTCATCGTAAGGATGATTTTGTTTGGTACTGTGTGGTAGATATACCCATATTTGGATATCTGGGTGATATGTTGTAGACAATAGAATTGTCTGTCTGTCTATCTATGTATCTTTATGTACGCCTATAACTCGTGTTCGGATGCTTGGTGCATCGTAAAATTAGGTATAATATCAATGAGAGTGAATACACCAATCATTTATAAAACTATTCACCGTACTCATCATACAGTAGAAGGGTGGATATAGGGAAAAACTTCTCAAAATACATGCTAAAATAAGCGAAATATACCAATTATCCTAGAAGGACGACCAAAGCATATGTTGTGCTTCTCATTGTGAGACACAAAATTCGGGAGTCTATAAAGGGTCTCCGAAAACCACATTTTAAGGCCCTTAAATTAACAGTGTGTGTGTGGCAGATCAATTGATAATGTCTGGTGTTAACACCGAACACCGTTCGAAGAACGGGTACTTCTGCTAGTGAAGAGATAGAGGCTAAGTTAGAAATGAACACGCTGGATGAAGCTGTTCTTATGAGTCTACTCAGATGGTGGGGTCATGTGGGGAGGAGCGATTACCTAAGAGGTTAATGAGTTCTCCTGTAGAGGGTAGGAGAAGTAGAGGTAGATCTAGGAGGAGTAGGTAAGATTCAGTGAGAGGTTTAGAAGCAGTGCTAACTGCTAAAAGGAGATCATGGGGGCAACTTGTTCGTAAACAGAGACTTGCAGACTGGACTGAACGCTGAAAGGCTAGACAGTCTCAAACTATAATGTGTGCATTATGTAATAATTTATTAATAATAATATTAATACTAATAATTAGATATGCAATTGAGCCACTGCTGGAGCCGTAACGAATTGGATTGCAGAATACACATTTAGAACTCAATTCACGTTATTAAGGAAAGTTGTGGAAGCGGCTCAAGAGTTATTCCCGGATTTGCTCTTTTGTGCCCAAGAGAGCGCGAGAATCCGCTTTCCGTTGCGCGGTCAAGAGGGGCTTTGTGAAGTAGCCAGGGAGTTCGCACTCAGACAGAAACTGATATAGCGGGTTGTTTCAGTGTGATAACCCGTGTTCCTCTGCTGACCAGGTCACCAGATTCCTAGAGCCAGGGGCCAATTAGAGACAGAAACTGATATAGCGGGTTGTTTTAGTGTGACAACCTGTGTTCCTCTGTGACCAAGTTACCAGATTCCTAGAGCCAGTGGCCAATTAGAGACAGAAACTGATATAGCGGGTTGTTTTAGTGTGATAACCCGTGTTCCTCTGCTGACCAGGTCACCAGATTCCTAGAGCCAGTGGCCAATTAGAGACAGAAACTGATATGGCGGGTTGTTTCAGTGTGATAACCCGTGTTCCTCTGCTGACCAGGTCACCAGATTCCTAGGGCCAGGGGCCAATTAGAGACAGAAACTGATATGGTGGGTTGTTTCAGTGTGATAACCCGTCTTCCTCTGCTGACCAGGTCACCAGATTCCTAGAGCCAGGGGCCAATTAGAGTCAGAAACTGATATAGCGGGTTGTTTTAGTGTGATAACCTGTGCTCCTCTGCTGACCAGGTCACCAGATTCCTAGAGCCAGGGGCCAATTAGAGACAGAAACTGATATGGCGGGTTGTTTTAGTGTGATAACCTGTGTTCCTCTGCTGACCAGGTTACCAGATTCCTAGAGCCAGTGGCCAATTAGAGACAGAAACTGATATGGCGGGTTGTTTTAGTGTGACAACCCGTGTTCCTCTGCTGACCAAGTTACCAGATTCCTAGAGCCAGTGGCCAATTAGAGACAGAAACTGATATAGCGGGTTGTTTTAGTGTGACAACCCGTGTTCCTCTGCTGACCAAGTTACCAGATTCCTAGAGCCAGTGGCCAATTAGAGACAGAAACTGATATAGCGGGTTGTTTTAGTGTGATAACCTGTGTTCCTCTGCTGACCAAGTTACCAGATTCCTAGAGCCAGTGGCCAATTAGAGACAGAAACTGATATGGCGGGTTGTTTTAGTGTGATAACCTGTGTTCCTCTGCTGACCAAGTTACCAGATTCCTAGAGGCAGTGGCCAATTAGAGACAGAAACTGATATGGCGGGTTGTTTTAGTGTGATAACCTGTGTTCCTCTGCTGACCAAGTTACCAGATTCCTAGAGCCAGGGGCCAATTAGAGACAGAAACTGATATAGCGGGTTGTTTTAGTGTGATAACCTGTGTTCCTCTGCTGACCAAGTTACCAGATTCCTAGAGCCAGGGGCCAATTAGAGACAGAAGCTGATATAGCGGGTTGTTTCAGTGTGATAACCTGTGTTCCTCTGCTGACCAGGTCACCAGATTCCTAGAGCCAGGGGCCAATTAGAGACAGAAACTAATATGGCGGGTTGTTTCAGTGTGATAACCTGTGTTCCTCTGCTGACCAAGTTACCCGATTCCTAGAGCCAGTGGCCAATTAGAGACAGAAACTGATATAGCGGGTTGTTTCAGTGTGATAACCTGTGTTCCCTTGCTGTCCAGGTTACCGGATTCCTAGAGCCAGGGGCCAATTAGAGACAGAAACTGATATAGTGGGTTGTTTTAGTGTGATAACCCGTATTCCTCTGCTGACCAAGTTACCAGATTCCTAGAGCCAGGGGCCAATTAGAGACAGAAACTGATATGGCGGGTTGTTTTAGTGTGATAACCTGTGTTCCTCTGCTGACCAAGTTACCAGATTCCTAGAGCCAGGGGCCAATTAGAGACAGAAACTGATATAGCGGGTTGTTTCAGTGTGATAACCTGTGTTCCTCTGCTGACCAAGTTACCAGATTCCTAGAGCCAGGGGCCAATTAGAGACAGAAACTGATATGGCGGGTTGTTTTAGTGTGATAACCTGTGTTCCTCTGCTGACCAAGTTACCAGATTCCTAGAGCCAGGGGCCAATTAGAGACAGAAACTGATATAGCGGGTTGTTTTAGTGTGATAACCTGTGTTCCTCTGCTGACCAAGTTACCAGATTCCTAGAGCCAGGGGCCAATTAGAGACAGAAACTGATATGGCGGGTTGTTTTAGTGTGATAACCTGTGTTCCTCTGCTGACCAAGTTACCCGATTCCTAGAGCCAGTGGCCAATTAGAGACAGAAACTGATATAGCGGGTTGTTTCAGTGTGATAACCTGTGTTCCCTTGCTGTCCAGGTTACCGGATTCCTAGAGCCAGGGGCCAATTAGAGACAGAAACTGATATAGTGGGTTGTTTTAGTGTGATAACCCGTATTCCTCTGCTGACCAAGTTACCAGATTCCTAGAGCCAGGGGCCAATTAGAGACAGAAACTGATATGGCGGGTTGTTTTAGTGTGATAACCTGTGTTCCTCTGCTGACCAAGTTACCAGATTCCTAGAGCCAGGGGCCAATTAGAGACAGAAACTGATATAGCGGGTTGTTTCAGTGTGATAACCTGTGTTCCTCTGCTGACCAAGTTACCAGATTCCTAGAGCCAGGGGCCAATTAGAGACAGAAACTGATATGGCGGGTTGTTTTAGTGTGATAACCTGTGTTCCTCTGCTGACCAAGTTACCAGATTCCTAGAGCCAGGGGCCAATTAGAGACAGAAACTGATATAGCGGGTTGTTTTAGTGTGATAACCTGTGTTCCTCTGCTGACCAAGTTACCAGATTCCTAGAGCCAGGGGCCAATTAGAGACAGAAACTGATATGGCGGGTTGTTTTAGTGTGATAACCTGTGCTCCTCTGCTGACCAAGTTACCGGATTCCTAGAGCCAGTGGCCAATTAGAGACAGAAACTGATATGGCGTGTTGTTTTAGTGTGATAACCTGTGTTCCTCTGCTGACCAAGTTACCAGATTCCTAGAGCCAGTGGCCAATTAGAGACAGAAACTGATATGGCGGGTTGTTTTAGTGTGATAACCTGTGCTCCTCTGCAGACCAAGTTACCGGATTCCTAGAGCCAGGGGCCAATTAGAGACAGAAACTGATATGGCGGGTTGTTTTAGTGTGATAACCTGTGTTCCTCTGCTGACCAAGTTACCAGATTCCTAGAGCCAGTGGCCAATTAGAGACAGAAACTGATATGGCGGGTTGTTTTAGTGTGATAACCTGTGCTCCTCTGCAGACCAAGTTACCGGATTCCTAGAGCCAGGGGCCAATTAGAGACAGACAATCCTGTTGCTGCTACAATGAGAGACACGCTGTGGACAAATAAAAGTAGTTCCGTGAAGATAAATAAAGCCTATATCCTGCTCATGTTAATTGCCTCTATCATCATACAAATTTTCTGTTTGATTGTTGTAATATTCCTAGATATACAGAACCGCGTAAACATTTCGGATGGTCACCATGTTGGATTTAAATATAAGCCTTAGAGTTATGTACAATTACATGAAGATTATTGTGTAGGTGTATTATTCAAACTTCATTCGCATGATTAGAACACAAGAAATAAAAACTTAATTTTAAAATTTTGCACAACCGCTATCATAAGATTATGTAAACAATTGAACTAAATTAGATGTCAGTGCACTGCAATTCGTATAGTCATTTGGCGTACTAAATATCACTGCGTTCAGATGGTTAAATCGCGAGAAAGGTCTATCTAAATGTTTCAAATTAGCTTGTCCGCCATGTTCGTTTTGTAGTTAAAAGGTTTTTGAAAGTTACATAAGTGAACGTCGAGTAGTGCCCTTTAACACCGTACAAAATTTCAGGGTGATATGAGTAGGCTACTATGACCTTTCATTGAAATTATTCTAGCCGTTTAGATGTTATTAGGGGGACACAGACACACGGACAAAGGTGAGCTCATAAACCTATTTTAGCCTATTTTCATTAATGAAAGATTTGACTTATGAGATCACCTTTTGTCCGCGTGTCTGTCTGTGTGTGAGTGTCTGTGTGATGGTGTGCGTCCCCCTTAATAACTTCTAAACGGATGGAGGGATTACAATGAAACTCGGTAAGTTCATAGCACAATTCTAGACGACCCCGAACGTGCCCTTCAATTTTTTTTACGTCTTACCAATCCAACATGGCGGCTGTGCGAAATATTTCACCAGCATTCAATATCTCCGAAACTATTCGCGACATCACCCTGGAATATTTTGCGGTGTTAAAGGGTACTACTAGAAGTTTACCTATGTGACTTTTGAAAACCTGGTAACTACAAAACCAACATGGTGATCAAGCGAATTTGCGAATTTTAAATAGGCGTTTCTCGCGATTTAACCAACCAAACGCAATAAAACTTGGTACAGTATATGTTCATTCACATTGCAATGCACCGACATCTAACTTCGTTCAATTGTTTACATAACCTCAAGATGGCGGATGTGCGAAATATTTCACCGGCATTCTATATCTCTCAAACTATTAGCGGCATTACCCTGGAATTTTGTTCAGAGATGAAGGGCACTACTGGAAGTTCATCTATAAGACTTTCGAAAACTGGTTAACTACAAAACGAATATGGCGGCCAAGCAAAATTGAAAATTTTAAATAGACCTTTCTCGCGATTTAATGATCCAAACGCAATGAAACTCGGTACAGGAAATGTTTATACACATTGTAATGCATTGGTATCTAATTTAGTTCAATTGTTTACATAACCTCAATATGGCGGCTGTGCGAATTTTAAAATTAAGTCTTTATTTCTTGTGTCGTAATCATGCGATCGAAGTGAAAGTTTGAATAATGAACCAACGCAATAATTTTCCTTTAATGGTACATGACTCTATGGCTTATACATATAACAGTCCAACATGGCGTCTATCAGAAATATTTTGATGGATCTCATTATCTACGAATCTATTACAGCAATCAAACTGATTTTTTAATACTCATAGGGACAATGAACATAAGTTCACCTATAGGACTTTCAATAACCTAGTGATCACAAATCCAACATGGCGGCGACGCGAATTATAGATATTCACATGGTCGTTTCTCGCAATTTAACCATCCGAGTGCAGTGACACTTGGTACAGTAAATCCTTATACAAATGGTAATCTACTGTTATCTAATTTTTTTTCAATTGTTTCCATAACCACAAGATGGCAGTGTGCGAAATTTTAAAATCTCGTTTATGTTTGACCCTCACTATTATGTGTCAGATAACTGTATCATAATGATGGTCATTATAACACTGTTTTCCATTATGATACCGTTTCTCCAGCCAATCAGAGCTCGTTCATTGACCAATTAGGTAACGATAACTTCGCGCATGCGCTCAATATCCAACATGTCGGATATAAACACAACATCGAACTATAATAAATTGCCGACATGGAATACGCACCGTCCATATGTTCGCGTAAATAAACTGGCGAATATGAGACAACAAATAGCAATGTACCTTAATATAATTTCTACACAGCGCATTCATTGTCTTCAAACAACTCCAGTGACAATATTACTGAGGGACGGCAGATGCAAACATATGGCCTGCATATGGCATTGCAAGCACACAGAGCGCATGCGTCGGTCGTTCAAAGATCTTGAAAGACAGAGATATAACACCCAACGCTCGCTCTGCGATCACAAAATTCCAGTAGTTGACTCTCAACAGATATTTATGAATATTTATGTTAAAACATATAATAAAGTTATAATTATCGTCGAACATAAACAGTCGTATGCAACTCGCCTATAATGGTAATTAAGACACTCGTATGGAAATTATAAAACTCGCATACGCTCGTTTTATAAAAATACTCGTGTCTTAATTATAGCCATTATAGGCTCGTTGCATAATGTACTATTTTACTTCTTGTGTCCTAATCATGCGATTGAAGTTTGAATACTACACGTACACAATAATCTTCATGTAACAGTACATACAGTAACTCTAAGACCTACATATATAAAAATCCAACATGGCGACCATCCGCAATATTTAGTCGGTTCTCAATATCTACGAATCTATTACAGCAATCATGCTGAAATTGTGTATGTTGATAGTGGCAATTAACATAAGTAGGATATATGAAAATAGGCTGTATAGTTCTTCACGGAACTACTTGTTTCTTCATAAATGAAAATTGGCTATTTACTCTGCAAAGTAATATTGTTCGTCTGTGAACTCGTATCTCAAGATAGGATATAAAATATACCACGGTAAATAAGTATACGTGCCCTTGACTTGTGGAGATAACATTATCGTGTGATAACTTGCACCCCGTCTGGGTAGAATATTCAATATTCCCGCTCACAACAGAGTTGAGTGAGTCGATCTACAACCGGGCTGACTTTCACAGACCATTCTGAGAATGATTCTACACTCTGATTCCAGTAAAGCACCCCATATTCTTATGTCTTGTGCAATATACCACACCGTTTATCGCTCAGGAAAAAATGCATGATAAAAATTAATAAATGTAAAACAAAAATATTGGAATGCAGCCGAAATAGATCTGAATCCTCTATGGACATCAAAATTGGGAGGTGAAAAGCTAAAGGAAGTAGGAGACTTCTGTTACTTAGGAAGCAAAATAACCAGTGATGAACGAAGCACAGAGGATATAAAATGTAGTTTGGCTCAGGAAAGAAATGATTTCTACAGAAAAGGAATCTGTTGACATCGAATATAGATTTAGGTATTAGGAAGTCATTTTTGAAAGCCTTTGTCTGGAGCGTGGCGCTATATGGAAGTGAAACTTGGATTATTGGAGCAGCAGAAAAGAGGAGAATTGAAGCGTTTGAAATGTGGTGTTACAGGAGAATGAGGAAGATCAGATGGGTAGATAGGGTTACAAATTAAGAAGTATTAAGACGAGTGGGAGAGGAGAGATGTTTCTGGAATGAAGGGAAGAGATAGGTTGGTAGGAAACATACTTAGACACCCAAGAATAGCTAGCTTAGTTATGGAAAGAAGGGTCGAGGACAATAACTCTGTAGGGGTAGACCAAGGTTAGAATACGTTAAACAGAGTGCCTCGGATGTCGGGTGTGGTAGATATGTAGAGATGAAACGATTAGTTCAGGTCAGGGAGGCATGGAACACTGCAACAAATCAGTCAAAAGATTTACTCAATCAACAACAGCATCAAGCGATTATTTCAGAGCAATTTAATATGATATAATAAAGTCAATACAGCACAGAGTGAACAGTGGTTGAAAATACTGGAGGAATCTGTGTGATGAGAAGGTCAGCTGCAGGCTGAAAGGAAACATCTACAAATGTGAGGTGAGGCCTGCGATGCTCTATAGTGCAGAAACTTGGCTGATAACAAAAGCTCGTGGAAGTGGCAGACATGAGAATATTAAGGGGGATGAGTGGAGTGACAAGAAAGGAATGATTACATCAGAGGAGCAGTGAAAGTGGGACCGATAGGAAAGAAATGCTCTTAAAATGATGCCATTGGGTTCAAGGTAAATCAAAAATACATTTGGTTTTCAATTCTCCTCCGAAGGACACAGTGTTTTACAAACAAAATCCCTACGAAATGTAAATAGCTGTAAATACCTCGGCTTGACCTTGCAAACGACTAGGAACTCTTTCAGAATTCATACAAGACAGCGAGTGGTAGCCGCTACTAAAGCTATATTTTACCTCAAAACCAATACCAAATTATCCCTGCGGTCCGCCATGTTACTGTTTGACGCCAAAATCTTACAAATACTCACTTAAGGGGTTGACAAGAGTTTAGTGCTTTTCAGTCGGTCAACACGAATGTACCCAAAAGAGCTGGGTTATGCCCTAATCCTGAAATAAATTACATGGGATTAACGAAAAACACAACCGGTAGGCACCTCTTAAATAGTAACCTAAATAAACATGAACCGTATTCAAAGTCAGGGGTATAATCTATAACGTGCCAAGACACCGGTTGTCAAGCTAATTACATCGGAGAGAGTGGAAGACGAGTAGTCACACGTTATAATGAACATAGGAATGCGATAAGATACGGAACACATTCAGCCGTGTGTGAACATATGTGTGACGCGGGGCACAGCTTTACCAACATAGAGTCGGACCTTAAAATAATTCATCACGAAGAGAAAGGCAGAGCTCTTGACATAAAGGAAGCAATCGAGTTACACCTAGACAAACAAAACAATCCCAACAATCTAAATGAACACACGTTCATGGAGAGCTCACCCCCCCCCCCCCCCCCCCTTCACGCTACTAAAAGCACACCCTGTCGGAAACAAGACACAACTTAGCGATACAGCCAAGCTAGATAAAAAGGGGGAATTTAGGGGGTTTTAATAGGTAAATGTTATCTGAATCAGGTGTACGATGAACTTTTCTTCTGCAATAAACCAAGGCCCGTATTCGTGGCAGAATTAAAGGTGCCGGGACGTTCTCATAAGACCGGGCAGCGCTTAGTTTGAATGGCTTATTGTCCACGCGTGGCGAGAAATGTTCCACGGTCTTTGATAGTAGTAGACCTACCTCATTCAATAACATACATCTTATCTAGGTTGGTAACACCTCACATAAACACATCGCACTGACTCCGCACAGCACATATGAACAGGGGGGAGAAAAGGGAAAAACCAGTGTCGTTGAGATAACAGCCTACCTCAGTCGACCGCACCTGGAGTTACAGTGAACACGAAAACTCCGCGCAGCTCCAGCAAGGAAGACAACCAGATAAGTAGTAGCCTGTAATATTACATTTTAACCATAGTTGATTTTTACAACCATATAATCATTCCAAAGTACAAACTCCGGATATCTATCACCATTTAGCATTTCACCTAACATCATATATACCCTGCATTTACCATACACCAATACTTCAACTAAATAATTGTACATATTGTATGGTACATATTCTTTATGGTGTTGAAGCTTGGACCTTGTCCGTAGCTACAGAAAAGAAGATTCGAGCTTTTGAAATGTGGATATACCGGCGGATTCTTAAAATTTCGTGGACAGAACATGTGAGTAATGCCGAGGTTCTTCAGCGTGTGAGCAGCCAACCTGAGCTGATAAACACAATTAAGAAGAGGAAATTGGAATACTTGGGACACATGATGAGGAATCCAAAATACCGTCTGCTCCAAGTTATACTTCAGGGTAAAATTGAAGGACGGCGTGGACCAGGAAGGAGACGAATAACTTGGATGGATAATTTAAAAACGTGGTTTGGGCTGTCTTCCACGGAACTCTTCAGGATTGCACAGGATAAGAAGGTGTTAGCCATGGTGGTAGCCAACGTCCGTATCGGATAAGGTAGAAGAAGAAGAAGAATTGTAAATATTTTCACCTGTATTTTCAAACATTGATTTTATAGCCTAAGTGTAATGGATCTGATGATGATCGCTTGACCATCGAAACTGGTCATCCTAGTGTATTTATTAATCTCATCTAATTTATTTCAGGATTAGGGCATAACCCAGCTCTTTTGGGTACATTCGTGTTGACCGACTGAAAAGCACCAAACTCTTGTTTACTAAGGCAACACTGAAAAAATGGCTTCAAACCCCACAATGTTATGGGGTTGACGTAGTATAGCATGAACTAAGTGTTGGAGATCTCGTAACACTTGAGAAGGTCAAAGCAAGATTTCTGAAGGCGGTGCTTGCAGTTTCTAAATACACCAGCTCAAGGCTGGTAGCCTATAGGAACTTGCTACAGAGCCCTTCTTATTACAGAATTTGAATTACAGATGTATTTATCTGAAAAAGTCTACAAGTTGAAAATCAACATTGACAGAATAGGAGCCACTTAACTTAGAACGTAGTTATTAATAAATGCACTAATGCTAAAATATCGTTAATATACTTACGGTGGAGTATTCTAGCTCATCGATATAAAGTTCCATCAGAGCTGTACATAGATAGCGGTAAAATAGCAAGGTGTAAACGCTGGTCGGTGAATTATTTCTCAATGTACGGAGCAATTATCAGTGGAAGGGCCTTGTCTCTGAGGCAGAGAATAATGGCAGAACGTCGCCGGGTCATAAATACTCAGCTGCACCTGTAATTAGGTGAGTTGGGCGCTGTTCAAACATTCCTGTCTGTGCTCCGTCACTCTCATTCAGAAGAAGGATTTCTGTCCAACAAGGGCAAAGTGAAAATAATGTTGTTCCAATATTACTCGTCCACTCTACTACAGTGTATAGGACCTCCCTATACAATAATAATGTCGTTTGAGTCTTTAGTCGTTTCATTGGTTTGATGCAGCCTCCATGCCTCCCTGTCCTGAGCTAATCATTTCATCTCTTCTTAGCTACCACACCCTCCATCCGAGGCAATCTGTTTAACATATTCTAACCTTGGATTACCCCTACAGTTCTTGTCCTCAACCCTTCCTTACATAAGTAAGCTTGCTATTCTTGGGTGCCTTAGCATGTGTCCTACCAACCTATCTCTTCTCTTCATTAGCAGTCACCAGAAACATCTCTCCTCTTCTAGGAATTTAATACCTCTTCATTTGTTACTGTATCTATCCATCTGATCTTCTTAATTCTCCTGTAACACCTTATTTGGTTCAAGTTTCACTTCCATAGAGCACCACACTCCAGACGAAAGCTTTCTAAAATTACTTTTTAATACCTAAATCTATATTAGGTGACAATATTTTTCTTTTCTCTAGAAATGCTTTCCTTACCTGAGCCAACCTACTTTTATATATCCTCTTCGCTTCGCCCATCACTGGTTATTTTGCTTCCTAAGTAACAGAAGTCTCTTACTTCCTTTAGCATTTCATCTGCCAATTTGACGTCCATAGATGTTTCTGATTTCATTCGGATGTAATCCATTATTTTTTGTTTTTCAAGTTGAGAGTAATCTAAAAAAAAAAAAAATACGAGCCGTATAGCTGTCGCATATGATGTGTAACATCTGACATAGAAGAAACCTCACGTGAAATTGTTGATAGATCGGTATTTTATAGTATTATTGGCACAAATATTAATCTATTGTAAAAGGGAGTGTTTTACAGATATTGTAGTTTATAATACGGAACTCATTTTATTAGATGATTTGTAGCTTCCACCAGCAGTAGCCTAAATAAAGAATACGATATGGATCAACTAGATTAATAGACGTGACACCGCTCATAACCTTAAATTCCTTATAAACAGGTCCTCTTCATTCACAGACCAACATATAATTTCATATGGATTCTGTTAAAATGTGTCATATTGATATGATAAATATCGTTTAAAATGATAATCTGGTAGCAAAAATATCCACCTCGTCCGGGATTTGAACCCGAGATCTCTAGATTCATAGTCATAGGCGCGAACCCCATGGCTATTTCGACTTCGCAAATATCGTGCACAAGATGGTGACTTATTTCCACGTTCCAATAATACTGCATTACGGAATTAAGTTTCATTTATATTTTGCTAGTTTCGATAATGTTTCTGCGTGAAATAGAGTTTAAAAAGACTTATGAATAGGCCCTGTTGTGAGTAAAGAGAATGTATTCAGCAATAGTTCATGAAGGCTTGCTCAATTCTCGTATAACCACAACGATTATATAATATTGATGACTGCATTACCGTTATGTGGGTTAATATTTGAAAAGCCATTATGCAGAAACATAATACCGGCAATGCCGACTACTTACAATGTTTGATATTAAGGCATTTTACCATTTAAATACTGATACGAAGACTTTGATGATGTACCATGTGCTTTGTTTCACACTTGACACTAGAGTTCGCATGAGCATTTACCGTTCAGTATGTCATATTCATTCCACATGGCCGAGAGTACGTCATTGTATCAATTTCCGACACCGCGTGCTCATTGTTTCTCTTACCACTGCCAGCTGGATCTTACCACTGCTAGTTGGATCGATCGATCGAGTTGGCAGTGTGTCTTACACTTCCGTTCGATCCACCACTGCCAGCTAGCACACTTCCGTTCGAGCACATTTCCGTTCGATGGAACGGAAGTGTGCCAGCTGGTGCCACCTCGATCGTTCCGATCAACTTCCGTCCCATTTTTCAAAATCACTCCCACTAAAATATCCAGCAACCGAGTGGAAATATGTTACACTTCAATAACTTTCCGTTAGAACCTTTAAGAGCTGTGGGAATGATGGCGATTGCGAATCTATGGAGGTCAAAAGTGCGGAGTGCTTGACTGGGAAATGATTTGTTGACTGCGCTAATATGGTGGACCGGGTTATATTCGCTCCGTTATGAGCATAGCCTACAGTAGGTTTAAAAAGGTGATAATGGCGCATTGTGTGTGCTAACAGCGCAGTAAAGCGCCATCCAGCGGGCAATTCATCTCTATTGTCAGCAAGATTTCTCTCTACAACTGTAATTTTCTTCTGCATGCTTTCCCTTAACAATTGCCCTCTGATCGTCCAACACATCGGGTGATTGCAGACTATTTAAGAACTGATTTTAATCGCCTCGAATGGTCGATTTGGATACTTGCTATATCGACAGTAGCTTGAATTTCATTCACGCTACACATTAATGGGAGACCTATTAATTGCGTGGTTGTAATAATACGTGATGACGGTAATTGTTGTTTTAAGGGACCTAACATCTGGGTTATCGGCCCCTAATGGTTTGGGTGATAGCGAATATGTAAATGAAATGAAACTAAACGTAAAACTAACACACTTACATTCTAGAAGAGGAAATGGGAAACAGCAAGAGGTCCCGTGACGAACTAAAGAGCCTACTTTTCTTAAAATTTAAGATTCATGGCAATGATTAATCTATATGGATCTATCTAGAATAATGACGAATTAAGTTAGTAATATAGAAATTTCAAATTAGTTCGAAATGCTGCATAACTGGCATAATATAGCCTAATGTAGCCTAATAGAGCACGACAGTTGGCAGCCCTGGTGACTGAATAAATTCTTAGTTCCATCTCTTAAGGTACAGAATACAAAATTTGGTTGAAGTCCAATTGATAGCATGGACGTTACATGCAGTTAAACATTGGACGTAACAGCGCGTGTAAAATCATGTTGGCAACAATGTAATGCATGTATTGGTCAGAAATAATCTGAAATATTATGATCTCTTGTTGTGCCAATTTTGAATTTTGAATGAAACCAATTTGTTAGTATAGAAGTATAGTATAGGACCTACCAGCAGGCTTAGAATCATGTTCACAGCACTGACGTATATTAATTACTCCAAATTAATCTGGAATGCCGGGTACTATACTTGTGCAATATTTAGAGTTATTGGCTTGCATACTTTCTGATATATTGATATTAGGGAAACAAAAAAGAGACTGAATTTATTAACAGTTCGCAGCTTGGTTGCTCTTAAGAACACGCGTGGTCATATCTGTTATGGTACACAAAGCACACACGAAATTGGTTTGAAATCCAAATGATAGTGTAGAAGTTACATGCATTTAAAAATTGGACCTATCAGTATGCTTATAATCAATTCAGCAACACTGCCATGTATGGCCTCCTGGAAATTGAACTGAAATATTATTATCTATACGTGTGCCAATTATGGAATAGCTCCCATTCATACCTTCCAAGATATCCAACATGGAGCTCAAATTTCATTTGCGATTTTTTAGCAGTTGATAGTACTGACATCATTTTCAAATACGGTATTGAGATATTCAGGTATAGATCTCTACACCTACCAAATTTTGTTTCGATTGCTGCAGCCGTTTATGAGTTGATAGGGGGGGGGGCACACACTGCCAGACAGGTAGCCAGAAGTACAGACAGACAGACAGAAGGACAGACAGACGCACATTTGCCCGGATCGATCTCATAAGTCTACTTTTTCCTCAATTTTGCAAGATTTGAAAAGTAGGCTAAAAATAAGAATACGGGAAATAAAAGACAGGAGGAAAGAAATGCCCTCAACCCTCGAAGAAAGATAATTAAGGGACTTGGAAGAGAGGAGAGCCACAAATGGTAGAGAGGAAAGTGAAAGTGAAGAGGAACCACCCGAAAGGCAATGGAAGAAGGAGATAGTGCTACATCTTCAAGGGTTCACGTCTAGAGAGTTCGGGCGATGGCGACCCCGAGGGCTTCCTGAGCTGGGTCCGTTTTTTTATCATTTCAAATGATCTTGTCGACTTCATCGTTATGCTTGAGTTAAAAGTAGTGCGTTACGGAGACGGAGACGGTGACGTCATGCAGCCGCGCGGGAAGCCAAAGTTAATGGTTAATGGAGTCTGTTGAAAGAGTCCTGGGGCGTCGAGCGACCTGGGGCTTCGAGCAAAGCGAAAATAATACAGGGTGACTCCAAAAGGGATATACAAGATGCCAGATATTAAAGAGGTGTGCAGGATGTCAGAGCAATATACAGGGTGACACTTAACGAGTTGCACAGTATGTTAGATTTAATTCAAATACAGGGTGACTCTTAAAGAGGTTTGCAAAATATCAGATTCAAATAATGGGTGACCCTTAAAGAGTTGTAAAAGATGTCAGAATCAAATACAGGGTGACCCTTAAAGAAGTGCCCGCGCGGGAAGCCGAAGTTAATGGGTAATGGAGTCAGTTGAAAGAGCCCTCCTGAGCCTTTCTAACATGTGTAGCATTTGTAGCATGCGTCATTTGAAATGATATAACGTCTAGTCTTTCAGACTGACTGTAATTTTTTTAATCCTTCTTCCATTGCCTTTGGGGTGGGCCCTCTCCTCTTTCCTCTCTGCCTTTCATGGCTCTCCTTCCTTCCAAGTTCCTCAATTCTCATTCTTCGAGGGTTGAGGGGTTTTCCTTTCCTCCTGTCTTTTATTTACATCCTTCCCATGACCCCTTCTAATTTGTAAGAGAGTAGTTAGTTTTAGTTGTGAGTCCATCACCCAAACCATTAGGGGCCGATAACCTAGATGTTAGGCCCCTTAAAACAACAATTATCATCATCATGATGTAGGAAAGAGCGGGCGTAGGACTGCGAGAAGTACCACAGGATAGAGCTATCTTAGCATTTGACAGGGTTGTGTGTACGAGCGGAGATGGGTGGGACGCTACGAGAAACAATATATCCTATATTACACCAGCGACAGTTGCAATGATTGAGAGCTATGGAAACATATGCGGCTCGCACAAATGAACATGTGTTCAAAAACAGATAGAAACAAACACAGCGCAGCGCGGTTATTATTAACGAGATCATAAATTCATCAGGACGCGATGGAGATTTAATCTCGCCTCATGACATCCTTCCGGGTCACGTGATCCACCTGGTACATACTCCACCTTGGTGTCGATTCCTGCCCACAAAACTGACGAAAGTAACATGTCTATTAAAAACACAGCTTCAACAAGTAGGTCCGTGAAGAATTATTCTGCCTATTTTCATATATCCTACTAATGTTTATAGCCTCTATCAACATACAAAACGTCAGTTTGATTGCTGTAATACAGTAGATTCGTGGATATTGAGAACCGTCTAAATATTTCGGATGGTCGCCACGTTGGATTGTCATAAGTATAGGCTATAGAGATATGTACCATTAAAGGAAAATTATTGCGTAGATTCATTATTCAACTTTTCACTTCGATCGCATGATTTCGATACAAGAAATGAAAACTTAATTTTAAAATTTCGCACAGCCGCCATTTTGAGGTTATGTAAACAATTGAACAAAATTAGATGCCATTTCATCACAATGTGTATAACAATTTACTGTAGTCTACCTTATTTTACTGCGCTCGGATGGTTAAATCGCGAGAAAAGTCGATTAAAATGTTTCACCTTCGCTTGGCCGCCATGTTCATTTTGTCTTCTACAGGTTTTTAGAAGTCTCATAGATGAACTTCTAGTAGTATCCTTTATCACCGTAGAAAAGTTCAGGGTGATATCAGTAATAGTTTTGGAGAAATATAATGCCGGTGAAATATTTTGCACAGCCGCCATTTTGGATTGGTGAGACGTAATAAAATTTAAAGGGCACGGTCGTGGTCGGCCAATATAGTACTATCACCTTACTGAGTTTCATTGAGATCGCTCTTGCGGTTTAGAAGTTATTAGAGGGGGACCCACAAACTCACACACGGACATAAGGTGATCTCATAAGCTTCGTTTTTCATAAAATGAAAATAGGCTAAAAATTAAAGACAATTTTGATTTCAATTTAAAATGGACTTTGGTCCCATGATTCACGATATTTGAGCCTCTGTGATGCGTTAGTGAATGGTGCCCTGTCTGACAACGGTATTGCGTTACAATGCGGTTAGGACGAGGCACCTGCAGACTACCTCCCAGCTTAACCGCAAGGGTTTCCATCTGACAGCGAGCAGCTGTCAAACTACTCTACACAGTGCATATCCCTCACGTTACCTGCAATCTACCCTCCAGATTCCACGATGAAAATCATTAGCCATACAACAAGAAGTTCCGTGACGAACTAAAGAGCCTTCTTTTCTTAAAATTTAAGATTCATGCCAATGATTAATCTACAGTATATGAACCTATCTAGAATTACAAAATTAATTTGGTGATATCGAAATTACTAATTAGTTCGAAATATACCTGGAATAATGTAGCCCAATTGAGCACTTCAGTTGGCAGCCCTGGTGGCTGTATATATTCTCAGTTCCATCTCTTAAGATATAGAATACAATATTTGGTTAAGTCCAATGGATAGCATGGACGTTACATGCAGTTAGACATTGGATCTATCAGCGTGCGCAAAATCATGTTGGCAACAATGCCATGCATGTGTTGGTCAGAAATAATCCGAAATATTATGATTTCTTGTTGCGCCAATTTTGGATGAAATCCATTTGTTAGCATAGAAGTTACATGCATTTTAAAATTGGACCTATCAGCAGGCTTAGAGTCATGTTGGCATCACTGACGTATATGCGCTTCTCCAAATTAATCGAGAATGTCAGGTACTAACGTGTTCAAATTTTAAAGTTGGTGGCTCACATACTTTCTGATATATTGGTATTTGGATAAGAAAATATATATAGAGAGAGCATTTATTAATAGTTGGCATCCCTGGTGGCTTTTAAGAATAAGTTCAGTCATATTTGTTTATGCATGCATACTACATACGAAATTTGGTTGAAATCCAATTGATAGTGTAGAAGTTTTATGCATTTAAAAATTGGAGTTATCGGCAGGCATATAATCATGTTGGCAACACTGTCTTGTATAGCCTCCAGGAAATTAAACTGAAATATTATCATCTATATATGTGCCAATTTTGGAATAGCTCCCATTCATACCTTCCAAGATATTCAACATGGAGATCAAATTGCAATTGCGGGTTTTCTGAAGTTGGTAGCACTGACGTCATTTTCAATTATGGGCTTGAGCTATTCAGGTATAGACCTTTACTCTTTACAAATTTGGATTCGATTGCTGCAGCCAATTACAAGTTGATAGACACACACACACACACAGCCAGACAGACAGACAGACAGACAGAAGGACAGACAGACACACATTTACCCGGATCGATCTCATATGTCTACTTTTTCCTCATTTTTGCCAAATGTGAAAAGTAGGCTAAAAACAAGAAGTTCCGTGACGAACTAAAGAGCCTACTTTTCTTAAAATTTAAGATTCATGCCAATGATTAATCTATATGGATCTATCTAGAATAATGACGAAATTAAGTTGGTAATATCGAAATTTCTAATTAGTTCGAAATACTGAATACCTGGCAATTTGCAGCCTAATAGAGAACTACTGTTGGCAGCCCTGGTGACTGAATATATTCTTAGTTCCATCTCTTAAGGTACAGAATACAAAATTTGGTTGAAGTCAAATGGATAGCACGGACGTTACATGCAGTTAAACATTGGATTTAACAGCGCGCGTAAAATCATGTTGGCAACCATGACATACATGTATTGGTCAGAAATAATCTGAAATAATCTGATCTATTGTTGTGTCAATTGTGAATGAAATCCATTAATTAGTACAGAAGTTACATGCATTTTAAAATTGGACCTATCAGCAGGCTTAGAATCATGTTGGCAACACTGGCGTAGGCCTATATTAGTTACATCTAATTAATCTAGAATGCCAGGTACTATACGTGTGCAAAGTTTAGAGCTATTGGCTTGCATACTTTCTGATATATTGATATTAGGGTAAAAAATAGGGACAGCATTTATTAACAGTTGGCAGCCCTGGTTACTCATAAGAATCGACATAGTCATATCTGTTATGGTACACATAGCACACACGAAATTTGGTTCAAATACAAATGATAGTATAGAAGTTACATGTATTTAAATTTGGACACCTCAGCAGGCTTAGAATCATGTTGGTAGCACTGCCATATATAAGTTACTCCAAAGAAATATAGAATGTCAGGTACTATACGTGTGCATAGTTTAAAGCTGTCGGCTTGCATACTTTCTGATATATGGGTATTTGGAGTTTTAAAAAATGAGAGCATTTATTAACAGTTGGCAGCCCTGGAGGGTCTTAAGGATACGCTCAGCCATATCCGTTTTGTACACATAGCACATACGAAATTTGGTTAAATTCCAATTGATAGTGTAGAAGTTATATGCATTTAAAAATTGGACTTATCAGCAGGCTTATAATCATTTTGGCAACACTGCCATGTATGGCCATCTGGAAATTAAGCTGCAATATTACTATCTATACGTGTGCCAATTTTGAAATAGCTCCCATTCATACCTTCCAAGATATCCTACATGGAGCTCAAATTTCAATTGCCAATTTTCATCAGTTGGTAGCACTGACATCATTTTCAAATATGGCCGTGAGATATTCAGGTATAGATCTTTACTCCTACCAAATTTTATTTCGATTGCTCCAGCCGTTTAGGAGTTGATAGGGGGGGCACACACAGCCAGACAGACAGACAGACAGACAGAAGGACAGGCAGACAGACAGACAGACAGACAGACACACATTTGCCCGATCTCATAAGTCTACTTTTTCCTCATTTTTGCAAAATGTTAAAAGTAGGCTAACAATACTACTGAATAATAACAAGAAGTTCCGTGAAGAACTATACAGCCAACTTTTCATGCCAATGATTATTCTACAGTATATGAGCCTATCTAGAATAATTACGAAATTAAGTTGGTAATATCGAAATATCTAATTAGTTCAAAATATACCTGGTATAATGTAGCCTAATAGAGCACTACAGTTGGCAGCCCTGGTGACTGAATATATTCTTAGTTCCATATTTTAAGGTACAGAATACAAAATTTGGTCGAAGTCCAATGGACGTTACATGCAGTTAGACACTGGACCTATCAGCACGCGTAAAAGCATGTTACCAACAATACCATGCGTG
The DNA here is from genome assembly GCA_946902985.2 of Meconema thalassinum. Taxonomy (NCBI): domain Eukaryota; kingdom Metazoa; phylum Arthropoda; class Insecta; order Orthoptera; family Tettigoniidae; genus Meconema; species Meconema thalassinum. The sequence continues at coordinate 25,039,011 of OY714911.1, forward strand.
TGCTGGTCAGAAATAATCTGAAATATTATGATATCTTGTTGTGCCAATTTTGGATGAAATCCATTTGTTGGTATAGAAGTTACATGTATATTAAAATTGGTCATATCAGCAGGCATAGAATCATGTTGGCAGCACTGCCTTGTATTAATTACTCCAAATTGATCTAGAATGTCAGGTGCTATAAGTGTGCAAAGTGTAGAGCTGTTGGCCTGCATACTTTCTGATATATTGATATTAGGGTAAAAAAATATAGACAGCATTTATTAACAGTTGGCAGCCCTGATTGCTCTTAACAATACTTATAGTCATATCTGTTATGGTACAAATAGCACATACGAAATTTGATTGAAATCCAACTGATAGTATAGAAGTTACATGTATTTAAAAATTGGTACTAGCACGTTTATAATCATGTTGGTAGAACTGACGTATATAAGTAACTCCAAATTAATCTAAAATGTCAGAATATACGTGTGCATAGTTTAAAGCTGTTGGCTTGCATACTTTCTGATATGTTGGTATTTTGATAAAAAAAAAAGAGAGAGAGAGAGAGAAATTATTAACAGTTGGCAGCCCTGGTGGCTCTTAAGAATACGCCCAGTCATATCTGTTTATGTACAGATATTACATAAAAAATTTGGTTGAAATCCAATTGATAGTCTAGGAGTAATATGCATTTAAACATTGGACCTATCAGAAGGCTTAAAATTATTTTGGCAACACTGTCATGGTTGGCCTCCTGGAAATTAAACTGAAATAGTATTATCTACATGTGTGCCAATTTTGGAATAGCTCCCATGCATACCTTCCAAGTTATCCAATATGGAGCTCAAATTTCTAGTGCGGTTTTTCAGCAGTTGGTAGCACTGACATCATTTTCAAATATGGACGTGAGATATTCCGGTGCACATCTTTACTCATACTAAATTTGGTTTTGATTGCTGCAGCCGTTTACGAGTTGATAGGGGGGACACACACACAGCCAGACAGACAGACAGACACACATTTTCCCTGATCGATCTCATAAGTCTACTATTTCCTCATTTTTGCAAAATGTGAAAAGTAGGCTAAAAATCCACAGTCTGCTTCCAGTCGACCGATCGGGTCAGGGAATGGAATTAACGAAGCCTCTATCTAGCGGCGAGGATATGAACCGTGCCGGCTGCCGAGGCCTGTCGCACTCCCCTGGGGCAATGATTAAATTAATTACAGATGAAATGAGAGTGGAGAGTGTTGCTGGAATGAAATTGTGACAGGGAAAACCGGAGTACCCGGAGATAAACCTGTCTGCCTTCGCTTTGTCCAGCACAAATCTCAGACGGAGTGACCGGGAATTGAACCACGGACCCAGCGGTGCTGCCGCCTAAGCCACGGAGGCTCTAATACTACTACTACTACTACTACTAATAATAATAATAACAAGAACGCGTACTTCAGCTAGCACACAATGCGTGAAGAAGTTCTCGTTGAGCGCTACGAGGATAATGACCATATGGCCTCCTGAGAGGCCGAGTGCAGGTCTTTCTAGTTGACGCCCGTGGGCGCGTCGTAATGAGGATGTAGTGATGAGAAGAGTTAGGAGGGTAGGACACATATTATGATACCCAGGAATAGCAATCTTACTGTCGACCAAAATATTATGTCCACTCGAGTTTGAAGGTTGTTTGTGAAGTAATCAATAGACCTACATAAAATCCAATAACATCATCATTTTTGTCGTTCTATTTTACGTTAGTTCATGTAGGTTTCAAATTTATAGTCTATATTTTAATATTTTTAGCCTACTTTTCACATTTTGCAAAAATGAGGAAAAAGTAGACTTATGAGATCGATCCGGGAAAATGTGTGTCTGTCTGTCTGTCTGCCTGTCTGTCCTTCTGTCTGTCTGTCTGTCATTCTGTCTGTCTGTCTGTCTGTCTGGCTGTGTGTGTGTCCCCCCCCCCCTATCAACTCCTAAACGGCTGGAGCAATCAAAACCAAATTTAGTATGAGTAAAGATGTGCACCGGAATAGCTCACGTCCATATTTGAAAATGAGGTCAGTGCTACCAACTGCTGAAAAAATGCACTAGAAATTTGAGCTCCATGTTGGATATCTGGAAAGGTATGCATGGGAGCTATTCCAAAATTGGCACACATGTAGATAATACTATTTCAGTTTAATTTCCAGGTGGCCAACCATGACAGTGTTGCCAAAATAATTTTAAGCTTTCTGATAAGTCCAATGTTTAAATGCATATAACTTCTACACTATCAATTGGATTTCAACCAAATTTTGTATGTAATATCTGTACATAAACAGATATGACTGAGCGTATTCTTAAGAGCCAGCAGGGCTGCCAACTGTTAATAATTGCTCTCCCTTTTTTTTAAAATCCAAATACCAATATATCAGAAAGTATGCAAGCCAACAGCTTTAAACTATGCACACGTATATTCTGACATTTTAGATTAATTTGGAGTAACTTATATACGTCAGTTCTACCAACATGATTATAAGCCTGCTGACAATACCAATTTTTAAATACGTGTAACTTCTATACTATCAGTTGGATTTCAACCAAATTTCGTATGCGATATGTGTACCATAACAGATATGACTATAAGTATTGTTAAGAGCAATCAGGGCTGCCAACTGTTAATAAATGCTGTCTATATTCTTTTTACCCTAATATCAATATATCAGAAAGTATGCAAGCCAACAGCTCTATACTTTCTACACGTATAGCACCTGACACTCTGAATTAATTTGGAGTAATTAATACAAGGCAGTGCTGCCAACATGATTCTATGCCTGCTGATATGTCCAATTTTAAAATACATGTAACTTCTATACTAACAAATCGATTTCATCCAAAATTTGCAAAACAAGATATCATAATAATTCAGATTATTTCTGACCAGCACACACATGGTATTGTTGGCAACATGCTTTTACGCGTGCTGATAGATCCAGTGTCTAACTGCATGTAACGTCCATTGGACTTCAACCAAATTTTGTATTCTGTACCTTAAGAGGTGGAACTAAGAATATATTCAGTCACCAGGGCTGCCAACTGTAGTGCTCTATTAGGCTACATTATACCAGGTATATTTTGAACTAATTAGATATTTCGATATTACCAACTTAATTTCGTCATTATTCTAGATAGGTTTATATACTGTAGAATAATCATTGGCATGAAAAGTAGGCTGTATAGTTCTTCACGGAACTTCTTGTTTTATCGCAGTTGGAACACAAAAAGTGCCCGTTTTTAAGCGTGTTTCAACCATGCATCACATTTAAGAACTATTATCTCACAAACCCGTCATCAGATCGAATCCAAATTTTAACACAATATACATTGAAATGTTGTATAACTGATTCATTAATTTCAAAATTTTGTGTGTCCAAGAAACAAAGTTGTTATCATTTTTGTAAGGTAACTTTTTCTCGGATCGGGTTCGTTCGAAAATGTAGTTCTTGGTCGCGTTGTAATCCTTATACAAGCCCATCACTTCCGAGCGAGCCGTGCCATGACGTGTGTTGGACTCCACCTTGGCAACGCTGTACAGCTTTCCCTGGAGCGGCTAGCTGGTGAACCATGTCTTATTTCCCCGTACAAATACAAAACGATATAAAATAAGTGAATTAATTTACGTATTTCACAGTCATGCAGCATAACTTTTTGATGTATAAGGATAACAACGCGACCAAGAACTACATTTTCGAACGACCCCGAGCCGAGAATAAGTTACCTTACAAAAATTATAACAACTTTCTTTCTTGGGCACACACAATTTTGAAATTAATAAACCAGTTATACAACATTCCAATGTAAATTGTGTTAAAATTTGGATTCGATCTGATGACGGGTTTGTGAGATAATACTTCTTAAATATTAAGCATGGTTGAAACACGCTTAAAAACGGGCACTTTTGAGTTCCAACTGCGATAAAAAATATTATAATATAAATTAAAAATTCCAAATGTACATGAACTAACGTAAAATAGAACGACGAAAATGATGATGCTATTGGATTTTATGTTGGTCAATTGGTTACTTCACAAACAACCTTCAAACTCCAGTGCACATAATATTTTGGACGACAGTAGTCGCCGAGCCACGGAATTAACCCTAGAAGGTTAAAATTCCTGATGGTCCGACCGGGAATCGAACCCGGGGCACTCCGGCAAAGACTTGCGCGCTAACCATTTAGCCACGGAGCCGGACAGCGCTACAATGAAGGACGGGTATAAGATATGCTGTATTGCCAACACGAGAAAGCTTGTTATGAACCAAACAAAAATAAGAAGTTAGGTGCTGATTGAACCCAGACCAAGCTAAATGAAATGTACTCAGCAGGATGCTCTATCTTGTTTTCTTGTCTATTTAACACAAACAACTACAGCATAAGTGGAACTAATTATGCTGTGGTCTCTCAAGAACATTGCAAATCAAATGAGAATGGGAATGTAGACTAGACAGTGCTGCTAGAGACTAACAAGTTAGCACGTTGCTCCAAATGTCTGTCTGAGCTCACAACAAAGCAAGCATGGTAGCTGATCGTTATTGCGTTGATGAGAAGAAATAATAGCCTACATAGTTTTAAAACAGAAGTAACCTTGTAGTTTTACGAGACCATTAAACTCGAGTAATGGGACCTTGTTTACACGTAGAATCCGAACCACAGGATGTGACTCTTCACCTCAAAAAGCGTACAAGTTATGGTAAATATTATTTCGTAAACCGTGCCATTGATTTCTAGAACTCTCTCCCTCTACCTGTCGCAGTCTTAGAGCTATTCCCCAATTATATTGGTGTATTTAAGAAAAGACTGACGATGTGTGTAAATACCCCAGTTTAAATGAATAGAAACCTCTATGGACATCAAATTGGCAGGTGAAAAGCTGAAGGAAGTAAGAGACTTCTGTTACTTAGGAAGCAGAATAACCAGTGATGAGCGAAGCAAAGAGGATATAAAAAGTAGGTTGGCTCAGGCAAGGAAAGCATTTCTACAGAAAAGGAATCTGTTGACATCGAATATAGATTTAGGTATTAGGAAGTCATTTTGAAAGCCTTTGTCTGGAGCGTGGCGCTCCTTTCCTTTCCTTTCGGAAACTTGGACTGTTGGTGCTGCAGAAAAAAGGAGAATTGAAGCTTTTGAAATGTGGTGTTACAGGAGAATGATGAAGATCAGATGGGTAGATAGGGTAACAAACGAAGAGGTATTAAGACTTATGGGAGAGGAGAGATGTTTCTGGCGACTGCTAATGAAGAGAAGAGATAGGTTGGTAGGACACATACTAAGACACCCGGGAATAGGTAGCTTAGTTATGGAAGGAAGCGTCGAGGACAATAACTGTATGGATAGACCAAGGTTAGAATATGTTAAACAGATTGCCTCGGATGTAGGATGTGGTAGCTATGTAGAGATGAAAAGATTAGCTCAGGACAGGGAGGTATGGAGAACTGCATCAAACCAGTCAAAAGTCTGAAGACTCAAACAACAACAACAACAACAACAACAGTACTCTCTCAAGATGCGTAAACAAACCTGGTGGTGTAGAAATATTTATTTATTTATTTAATTATTTATTTATTTAATTATTTATTTATTGTATGGCTTTTAGTGCCGAGAGTGTCCAAGGACATGTTTGGCTCGCCAGAGGCTGTATCTGCTTCCAGCGGACACCCAGAGGGTGAGCTACACGTTTCGTTCAATTCCAACTTGTTCCAACTTTCGCTACACATATCAATGATACATAGTGGTGAACGTTGGAACTTTGATAGAGCGTTCCGACGAAATCTAACCTAACAATTTAGCTTCACACAAGTTTAGTCTGTGGAAGGATCTTTGACATGCCATAAATCTATGACATGGGACCGCCGGCTTCACTTCCCTCCGAAGGAAGGCATACTGAAGGATTTTAACGCCAAAATATCCGACGACGTCGTCCGGTTTGAACCCGCTATCTTGGGCACAGCAGTTCAGCATGCTACCAACTACGCCACCGATAATGGAAACTCATAATGAAAACTAACAAGAAGTTCCGTGACGTACACATGAGCCTACTTTCCTCGAAATGTAAGATTCATTCCAAGATTAATCTATATGGACTTAATTCGAATAATGACGAAATGGGGTTGGTGATATAGAAATTTCTAATCAGTTCGAAATATAACTGGCATACTGTAGCCTAATAGAGCACTACAGTTGGCAGCCCTGGTGACTGAATATATTCTTAGTTCCATCTCTTAAGGTACAGAATACAAAATTTGGTTGAAGTGCAAAGGATAGCATGGACGTTGCATGTAGTTAGACATTGGACCTATCAGCGCGCATAAAATCATGTTGGCAACAATGTCATGCATGTATTGGTCAGAAATAATCTGAAATAATATGATCTATTGTTGTGCCAATTTTGAATGAAATCCATTAGTTAGCATAGAAGTTACATGTATTTTAAAATTGGACCTATCAGCAGGATTAGAATCATGTTGGCAGCACTGACGTATATTAGTTACTTCAAATTCATCTAGAATGCCAGGTACTATACGTGTGCAAAGTTTAGAGCTATTGGCTTGCATACTTTCTGATATATTGATATGTTTTGTTTGTTTGAGTCTTCAGTCTTTTGACTGGTTTGATGCAGCTCTCCATGCCTCCCTGTCCTGAGCCAATCGTTTCATCTCTACATAGCTACCACGCCCTACATCCGAGGCTATCTGTTTAACATATTCTAACCTTGGTCTACCCCTACATTTCTTGTCCTCGACCCTTCCTTCCATAACTAAGCTTGCTATTCCTGGGTGTCTTAGTATGTGTCCTACCAACCTATCTCTTCTATTCATTAGCAGTCGCCAGAAACATCTCTCCTCTCCCACTCGACTTAATACCTCTTCGTTTGTAACCCTATCTACCCATCTGATCTTCATCATTCTCCTGTAACACCACATTTCAAATGCTTCAATTCTCCTCTTTTCTGCTGCACCAATAGTCCAAGTTTCATTTCCAAAGAGCGCTACGCTCCAGACAAAGGCTTTCAAAAATGACTTCCTAATACCTAAATCTATATTCGATGTCAACAGATTCCTTTTTGTAGAATGGCTTTCCTTGCCTGAGACAACCTACTTTTTATATCCTCTTTGCTTCGTCCATCACTGGTTATTCTGCTTCCTAGGTAACAGAAGTCTCCTACTTCCTTCAGCTTTTCACCTGCCAATTTGATCTCCATAGAGGTTTCTGATTTATTTCGGCTGCATTCCAGTATTTTTGTTTTACATTTATTAATTTTCATCATGAATTCCTTCCGTAAGACGGAATCCATACCATTCAAAAACTCATTCAAATCCTCAGGCTTGTCGGCCAAGATGACGATGTCATCAGCAAATCTCAGAGTTGAAATTATTTCTCCTTGAATCTTCACTCCCACTTTAATTTTTTCTCCAACTTCCTTCATTGCTTGTTCAATGTAAAGATTGAGAAGTATGGGTGATAAGTTGCAGCCTTGCCTTACACCTTTCTGAATACCAGCTTCTCTCTCATGTCCTTCAACTCGAATGACTGGTGTCTGGTTTCTGTATAGATTGTATATCACCCTCCTATCCCTGTACGTTATTCCAATAGATTTCAAAATGTCAAACAATTTAGTCCAATCAACGTTATCAAAAGCCTTTTCTAAGTCTACAAAAGCCATGAACGTTCTCTTATCTTTCCTTATTCTACCTTCCAAAATCAGCCTAAGACTTAGTACAGCTTCCCTTGTTCCTACATTTCTCCTGAAACCAAACTGGTCTTCACCCAACTCCGTTTCTATCTGGCTTTCAATCCTCTTGTAAATTATTCTGGACAGGATCTTTGAAGCATGAGTAATCAAGCTGATTGTACGGTAATCTTCACATATGTCAGCTTGATATTAGGGTAACAAAAAGAGAGACAGCACATATTAACAGTTGGCAGCCCTGGTTGCTCTTAAGAATACGCATAGTCATATCTGTTATAGTACACATAGCACATACGAAACTGGGTTGAAATCCAATTGATAGTCTAGAATTTACATGCATTTACAATTGGTCTTATCAGCAGGCTTAGAATCATGTTGGTAGCACTGAGGTCCATTAATTACACCAAATGAATCTAGAATGTCAGGTACCATACGTGTGCATAGTTTAAAGCCATCGGCTTGCTTACTTTCTGATATATTGGTATTCGGATCAGAAGAATAGAGAGTGCATTTATTAACAGTTGGCAGCCCTGGTGGCTCTTAAGATTACGCTCAGTCATATCTGTCTATCTACACCTAGTACATACGAAATTTGGTTGAAATCCAATTGATAGTGTAGGAGTTATATGCATTTAAAAATTGGACTTATCAGCAGGCTTATAATAATTTTGGCAACACAGTCATATATGGCCTCCTGGAAATTAAACAGAAATATTATTATCTATATGTGTGCCAATTTTGGTATAGCTCCCATGCATACCTTCCATGATATACAACATGGAGCTGACATTTCAATTGCGATTTTTCAGCGACATCATTTTCAAATACGGCATTGATATATTCAGATAGAGATCTTTACGCATACCAAATTTGGCTTTGATTGCTACATCCGTTTAGGAGTTGATAGAGGGACGCACACACACCCCCAGACAGACAGACAGACAGACAGACAGAAGGACAGACAGACTGACACACAATTTCCCGGATCGATCTCATAAGTCTTCTTTTTCCTGATTTTTACAAAATACGAAAAGTAGGCTAACAAGATGTTGTCACAGCCTCACACTCTTGTAAGTGAGGTTACTGAGTGTCTGATCCGTTCGTGCACTTTGTATCGCAGACGATAAAACTTGAGTACGCGCTGGAGGCTACATAAAGGGACTCACTCACTTGAGTGCAGCAGTCACCTTATCTAAATAGTCGATTGTAGATTAATCGACCCGACATTATGGACACCAGGAGATATCAGAATCGTCGCCAGTGGACTAAGAAAAGTGCCATCTAACAAAGCCTCATGTAACACGTATCCAAGAACAACGACCATGCGTGACACCCTCAGCCGTCTGACCTTGATATCAGGCCACTTCACATATCACGCAGAGGCTGAATTATTGTCCTCGTGATGCTGAGCCGCATCATACTCTTGTGCAGTCAAAGTCTCCTGGCAGGCAAGGACAACCCAAGTGATCTTAGACAGAATGATGTTCATCGCGGTACATTCCGCATTTCTTATGGTTGGTTGGTTAGTTGGTTCCTCTGTTTAGGGGCTGCGACAACGCGGTCATGTGTACTTTGTGTGTGTGTAGAATTTGTCAGATAACCGGTGTTAATTGTGATGACTGTTAGTGTGTGTTATCTGTAAATCAGGTAAGGACTGCAGACGATCAATTTCAAGTAGTTCCTACTTTTGCTATGAGGTGCGTTCAAAAAGTAACGAGCCGGAGGCTGGAATGCGCAAACCGGTGACGACATCGGCTAATCGTGGTGTGTGTAACGAGCTGTGGTTCCGACCAGAGCGTGGAAGGTCGCAGCCCGTCGCTAGAGGGCACGCGTGCACGTCACGTGACAATACGAAGCGAGCAGCAGCATGCACCAATCGTCCAACCAAGACCAAGACAGTGGGCCATTCGACATGCTTCCTGGTGTGGTTGAAGACTGTGGAGCACCCATTGGGCACACAATTTGCGCAAGTGCAGTCGTTCCTTCATTATGGTGTGCACACTTCCGACGCTCAATTAGCCCACAGCGGCTATGGCGTTCACTGTCACTCGGCGGTCCTGGGTAATGAGTGCATCAACCAGCTGGACGTCGTCATCGGTAATGCAGGGGGTTCTCCAGACCGGGCATCATCGGCTAACGACACCCGTCCTTCCCTGAAGTGCTTGTGCCACGCCTTGACCTTTGCAAGGGACATGCAGAGTTTGCCGTACACTTGTGACATTCGGCGATGAATGTCCGTTCCCCCTTTGCCGTCAGAAACCGAACAACACCTCTTTGCTCTTCGTTTGACGCCTCCGTGTCACTGTTTTCAATGCGACTGGCAGCGTCGGACGATTGATGCATGCTGTTGCTCGCTTTGTATCGTCACGTGACGTACACGCGTGCCCTTTAGTGACGGGCTGTGACCTTCCACGCTCTGGTCGTAACCACACCTCGTTACACACGCCACGATTAGCCGATGTCGTCACCGGTTTGCGCATTACAACCTCCGGCTCGTTACTTTCTGAACGCACCTTAGCTACTAAATGCTACCATGACACGGAGCTGCGAGCTTGGCTACTAGATGCCACCGCAAACCTTACCTAGCGCCGAACGTTGGAACTTAATAGAGCATTAATCAAATCTAACCTACAAATTTAGCTTCACACAGTAATATATAATAGTTAGTAGAAGGTTCTTTTTCATGCCATAAATCTATGACAATTACCAACTGGCTTTACTTCCCCTCCGAAGGAAGGCACACTGAAGGATTTTTAACGCTCTTTAAAAGTCCGACTCCTTCGGCCGGGTTTGACCCCAGGATCTTGGGCATAGAAGTTCAGCATGCTACCAACTACGCCACCGAAGCCGCTTTATTTCTTGGAAAGCATTGCTACACAAAAAGGAATCTGTTGACATCAAATATAGGTTTAGACATTAGAAAGCCATTTTTGAAAGCCTTTGATTGGAGCGTGGCGCTCTATGGAAGTGAAACTTGGACTATTGGCGCAGCAAAAATTAGGAAAATAGTAGCATTTGAAATGTGGTGTTACAGGAGAATGACGAAGATAAGTTCCGTAGACAGAGTAACAAACGGAGAGGTATTAAGACGAGTGGGAGAGGAGAGATAGGTTGGTAGGACACATACTAAAACACCCAGGAATAACAAACTTAGTTATGGGAGGAAGGGTCAAGGGCAAGAACTGTAGGGGTATACCAAGGCTAGGTGAGAAACACCTTCCTATCCTGTCCATGTTAAATTTTCAATTTTGTGGTGCTGATTACTCAAATCCTATTTGGGTTATAACAATTACATTTTCCGAGATTGTTATATGCATCTTTCTCTGTAATAATAGTCAACAAAGTCAACCCCTGGCACTATCCAGCCCATGACGGGCTAAGGCCGACCAAGCGACCGCTGCCCAGCCATTTGTCCTGCAGATATTGGGGTGACGCGTGATCAGCGCGTCGGGTCCCCTCGGCCGTTAATCTTGGTATTCGTGATCGGGGCGCTGTCTCACTGTCAGACAGCTACTCAATTGTCCTCACGAGGCTGAGTGCACCCCGTTCCAACCCTCACGTCAGTTTTAAAATCCCTGACGGAGCCGGTGATCGAACCCGGGGCCTCCGGGCGAGAGGCAGGCGCGCTACCCCAACACCACGGGGCCGGCTCTGTAATAATAGGAATGTATATTTACGGAAATTAAAATGTCTTTTCAGAATAAATTTTTTAAAACACATTATTTTCCCCCCAATATTTTTCTTTAAACAAATTCTTAACTTTATTCTCTTGTGACTTACTGAAAAATCCCTCCGTATTACCATTCGCAGAGGACTTATTAAACCACAGAAAAAGTTTCACTGGCCTATCATAAGAACATTTCTCAAAAATGGTACCAAAGCACAAAAAATATACAACTGAGAAAATCTAAGCTAAAGTTTTTGAGTGTAATTTCTTACTTGTGACGGTTCTCGGACCTTTCATGCCCCATAATCTTTTTAAGATTCCTCTTTATTCTCCTTGCCTTATAGTCGTCTTCAACCACTAATTCTGCATTCCTGCCCCATAATCTGGATTATTTGCATCCTCGTTAGCCCTTTTAAGATTCCTCCTTAATCTACTCACCTTTTTAGTCATATCTTCAACGACTAATTCTCATTTCCTTATGCCATCTCATAAGCCTATTTTTTTTTCTAAATTGAAAATAGGCTAAAAAGTGTCATAACATGAACCTTTTCAAGACTTTTAGAGCAGGGGTGTCCAGCCTCTCTTGGCTGGGTTGCCGATGCGTCGGACCGAGCCAAGTTGGGATCTCCTTCACACCCGACTTACTGTAAACAAACAAACTGTTGGTTGTCCGACACATGTACAGTATATTGTGTTTCACATGTTTCTCCGCGTACCGGTACTTTATTACGTGCTTAACATTAAAACAGTCAGACATATTGACAAGGCATCATGGGAGTTATTAGGGCATTGCAATTACGGTCACGTTTTTATTATCCTTGTTTTCAATTTGATTTCATATTTACCATAGCCTATGCTCATTGTTCGGCACGATTGCTTGAAAAACAATAAACCGGAGGCTGTTTCGCAGGTTATCGTCAGACATCAGAGCGTGATGCCGCACTTTTGTAAGTTTCAATGCCGAGAAAATGGTTTCGCCGACATTTTGTACGTTGCTCCAAACATTGATAATATTTGTGCGCCTGCCTGTGCAATTCCGGATATTCTTGCAGTGGTAATTTTGAATATATGTTGTTATTGATTCATATAGGGAATTTGCGACACCATGGTCATGTGGTCCCGTGTACTTGGGTGTGTGTGTTAGGGGCGTATATAGTAAAAAGATTGGGGTGGCGCTGACTGTCCTGGAAAATTGTGAGTATTCTCAGGGGAATGTCACCGCAAAACACCCAGAAATATCAACCAATATCTTAGAGCATGTAACTTTGTGTAATTATTTGAGATAAGGTTCAAAGTGTATATAGCCTACGATATTACTGGCATTACAAAAAAGTTGTAAAATACAATACAACACACAAATAAAATTTTATACTTAATGAATTATCTATGATCTGTGGAGTATGAATGGCAAATATCTAAATATTTGTCAATTTACTAAGCAGAAAGGAAAACAGTTTTTTACATGTATTTCTCAAAAAACATACTGGGCAATTCTCAGCTTTACCTCACAAGGCTGAGTGCACCCCGTTCCAGCCCTCAGACTAGAATTAAAATTTCTTGCCAGAGCCGGGAATCGAATTCGGATCTCCGGGGCGGCAGCGAAGAATGCTAGCCACTAAACCACGAGTTATTATAATTTCAATATTAATATTGTTTATAACTTAGCCGATAAGTTAAGATTAGGGTACAACCAAATTTACAATTATTAGGTAGATTTCATTAGAAAGCTAACTATTGCAATGGGTCCCAAGTTTCGACTTCCGGAAAATTTCGACATATCTTCGCGTCTCACATCCCCCAGACCCCAAAACCACCATCAGTTCAAAAGTTTATATATAATTTATGTATATATGTATATATATATATCAGTTTCTTGTGGACACGATAACTGCCGTAATTTTGCACCAATCACTTTGAATATTTTACATAATAATTATCCCTTTAAAATATCGGTCGAGTTCGTTAATGGGAAAATTCGGTCAAAGGGGGTAAAAATGGGGGGCTTTTTTCGAAAAAGTGAAATATCGCTATAACTCTCTTAATACACGAAATATCGAATCCCTTCAAAGTTCATAATATGTATCGGATAAGTACCAAAAATTTATGTCAAATAAGGTTTTTGATAGCACCAACCATTGACCAAAGGGGTGGGAAAAAGTGGGTTTTTCGGGAAACATTAATCATATCTCTGTTAATAGGCACAATATCAAAACCGCACAAAATGGACAATATTCCTCCAATAATTACCTAAATTTTTTGTCTGAAAGAATTTTTGATATGACCCACCATTACGCCACGGGGTGAACAAAATGATTTAAATTATAAGAAAATGCCAAGTGCCAAGAGAGGTTGCCATGACAACTTTACTTTTAATTGATAAGGGATGACCATCAGCAGTTGCTATGACAACGCCACTGCACGAGATCACATTCAGTTTTCATATGTCAGTGGGAAGCGACTTCGGTATCGGAACTGGTAGCATGCTGAACTTCTATGCCCAAGGTCGCGGGTTCAAACCCGGCTGAAGTCGTCGGATTTACTAAGAGCGCTAAAAACCTGAGTTTGCTTTCCTTCGGAGGGGAAGTTCCAACGTTCGTTGCGAGTTGCTGATTGAGGTGGCATCTAGTAGCCAAGTTCACAGCTAGGTGTCGTTGACGGCAGTATTTTAGGTAGATTTCATTAGAAAGCTAACTATTGCAATGGGTACCATGTTTCGATTTCCGGAAAATTTCGACATATCTTCGCGTTTCACATCCCCCAGACCCCAAAACCACCGTCAGTTCAAAAGTTTATATATAATTTATGTAATATATGTATATATATGTATATCAGTTTCTTGTGGACACGATAACTGCCGTAATTTTGCACCAATCACTTTGAATTTTTTACCGAATATGTATACCCATAACATCTCGGACGAGTTTGTTACTGGGCTAAATCGGTCGAAGGGGATGAAAATGGGGGACTTTTTTTTCGACAAAATGAAATATTGCTATAACTCTCTTAATATGTGAAATATCGAATCCGTTCAAGATCACATTCACGAGATCACGAGATCACATTCAGTTTTCAGTTTTCATATGTCAGTGGGAAGCGACTTCGGTATCGGAACTGGTAGCATGCTGAACTTCTATGCCCAAGGTCGCGGGTTCAAAGCCGGCCAAAGTCGTCAGATTTTCTAAGAGCGCTAAAAATCCCTCAGTATGCTTTCCTTGGAGGGGAAGTTCCAACGTTCGTTGCGAGTTGCTGATTGCGGTGGCATCTAGTAGCCAAGTTCACAGCTAGGTGTCGTTGACGGTAGTATCTGGTAGCAACATTAGGAACTACTGCTTGAAATTGAGCGTCTGCATTCCTTACCTGAATTACAGACTAATACAGCTATCACAATTCACACCGTTTATCAGACAGATTCTACACTCACCCAAAGTACACGGGGTTACATGACCACGTTGTCGCAGCCCCTAAACTGAGGAACCAACCAACATCTCTGCGGGAGATATAATTTTGCGTGAAGAAGTAACAGACCGTTACATAGTTACACATCAGTGTCGAAACTTTGCATAAGGACAGTGTGACGACAAGTATAACAAGTAGTTCTGTGAAGAACTATACAGCCTATTTTCATATATCCTACTTATGTTAATTGCCTCTATCAACATACAACATTTCAGTTTGATTGCTGTAATAGATTCGTAGATATTGAGAACCGACTAAATATTTCGGATGGTCGCCATGTTGGATTTTATATATGTAGGTCCTAGAGTTATGTACTGTTACATGCAGATTATTGTGAACGTGTAGTATTCAAACTTCAATCGCATAGTTAGGACACAAGAAAAAACAAGGAGATTTAAAATTTTTTCACAGCTGCCATCTTGAGGTTATGGAAACAATTGAAATAAATTAGATGCCAGTGGATTAACATTCGTATAAGGATTTACTGTACCAAGTTTCACTGCACGCGGATGCTTAAATTGCGAGAAACGTCCATGTGAATATTTATAATTCGCGTCACCGCCATGTTGGATTTGTGATCACCAGGTTATTTAAAGTCCTATAGGTGAACTTAAGTTCATAGCCCCTATGAATATTAAAAAATGCAGTTTGATTGCTAAAATAGATTCGTAGATATTCAGTATCGTTTAAATATTTCGGTTGGTCGCCATGTTGGATTGTTAAATGTATAGGCCATAGAGTCATGTACCATTAAAGGAAAATTATTGCGTAGGTTCATTATTCAAACTTTCACTTCCATCGCATGACTACATCACAATGAATAAAATCTTAATATTAAAATTCGCACTGCCGCCATCTTGAGGTTATGTAAACAATTGAACTAAATTAGATACCAGTGGATTACAATGTGTATAAATATTTCCTGCGCCAGGTTTCAGTGCGCTTGGAACATTAAATCGCGAGAAAGGTCTATTTAAAATTTTCAAATTCGCTTGGCCGCCATGTTCGTTTTGTAGTTAACCGGTTTTTGAAAGTCTAATAGATGGACTTCCAGTAGTGCCCTTTATCTCCATACAAAATTTCAGGGTTTTACAGCTAATAGTTTCAGAGATATAGAATGCCGCTGAAATATTTCGCACATCCGCCATCTTGTGATTATGTAAATAATTGAACGAAGTTAGATGTTGGTGCATTACAATGTATATAACCATATACTGTACCACGTTTCATTGCGTTTGGTTGGTCAAATCGCGAGAAACGTCTATTTAAAAGTCGCAAATTCGCTTGGCCGCCATGTTGGTTTTGTAGTTACCAGGTTTTCAAAAGTCACATAAGTGAACTTATAGTAGTTCCCTCTATCACCATAGAAAATGTCAGGGTAATATCGGTAATAGTTTCGGAGATATTGAATGCTGGTGAAATATTTCGCACAGCCGCCATTTTGGATTGGTGAGTCGTAACAAAATTTGTAGGGCACGGTCGAGGTCGCCGGGAATAGTGCTATGAACTTTCCGAGTTTCATTGAAATCGCTCCAGCCGTTTAGATTTTATTAGGGGGGGACTCACACACGAATCACACACACACACACACACGCACACACACACGGACAAAAGGTGATCTCATAAGCCTATTTTTTCAAAATTGAAAATAGGCTAAAAATGGACTCCAAATGACAAGAAGGTTACCGTCATCATAAGACAATAGAATGTTTAAAATATGCATAAAATGACGAAAAACAAAGTTAATTAATCTCCAATTATAAAATACTTTCACGCAATAAATGTGGTCTGATCCTTCTACGAAAACCTGCATATTCTGCCTATTTTCGACTATCCCCAAGTTTGTCCGGTGAAATCTACCTCCGCCTTCCGGCGTGCCGAGAGGACTTTTATTTTATAGTGTACTCTTACCACAGCAGCACTTTCTTAATTTTTATTGGCTTATTTTCGGGGGGGGGGGGGGTGGAGCCCCCTCAGCACCCCCCCCCCTTATATACGCCCCTGGTGAGTGTGGAATTTGTATGCTAGCCTGTGTTATTGTGATATCAGTATTAGTGTGTGTAGCCTATTTGCAATTCAAATGAGGTTTGAGAAGGAGATGGCCATGGCCTTAAGTTAGGAGCCATCCCAGCATTCGCCTGGAGTAGAAGTGGGAAACCACGGAAAACAATTTCCAAGATGGCCGAGGTGGGAATCGATCCCGCCTTTTGCCACATGAGACTGAGTGTACCCCGTTCCAGCCCTCAGATCAGAATTACATTCCTTGGCAGACCTGGGAATCGAACGCGGACTTCCCGGGAGTGCTAGCCGCTATACCAGAAGAAGGACTAAGTAGGTTGTACATTTTCTACAATACACGACCCTACAGCTGAAATATTTCGTCTATTTGAAGAACCCAATTTATCTCGTATGAGGTGAGGTGCTCACCACACCATTGAGTGAGCTATTATCTCCAGAAACCGTTAGGAAGAAACTATTATTATTAAAAGAAAAGCGCACAATGCGCAAATACATATTTGTACAAATGATCAATTATGCTAATGCCAGTCTTATTATTGAAGTTGTCCTAATTTTGCAGTTTTGTGCGTGGTACCTTTCACAATGATCGATGCACAGGTCACACACACAGTCTTCATTCGGTTGGTGGAAATTCTTGGTTTTGCAAAATCTATAGTGAAATCCATGGGTGGCGTAACGTGTTATTACGTGTCGTAGCTCGTAATTAGCTTGTTTCCACTCTTCCGTCATTATGGCATCTGTGGAGTAAAAGTCGGACCAAATGGCATTTCGTTTCTCATTTATGGTTCGGCGTGCATTCTCATAGGCTTTGGTGTTTGGTAGGTAAAATTGTATTTTGATGTCGTCGATGAAGTAGTCCTCTTTAGTTAATACATATGTCAACCTTGAAGGGGCAGACTTTCCTATGCCTAAAATCCTCTTGAGATATCGGGCCTTGACTTTTTCTCTTATCATCAGGTCGCTGAGTGTGAGTTTTTCCCAGGTAATGCTAGTCCCATAGGTTGCTATTGGTGATATGGCTGTTCTGAACAGTAGCATTGCTGTACCCAATGATATTTGTTGAGGTTGTTCGATGTGGTAGATGGCTTTTATTGCTGCGGCCGCTCTTTCTTTAACGTGGATATTGTAGGATGTTAGAGTAGTTTGGAGGGTGACTCCGAGGTACTTGAATTTCGGCACTACTTCTAGTGGTTTGCTGTGAAGAGTCATTGTGTTTTTAAGTGAATGCCTTCCTACTTTCCTGAAGGTCATCTGTTTGGTTTTGCTGTGATTAATTTGTAGGCCATTTCTTTCTGAAACTATGTGACGTGGTTGGCTACCACGGGCCTCAGAGCTCGTTTATGTCTGTGTAGTTGACAAGACACACTCTGCTTGCGGGAAAGACAATTAAAACACTCGCACAATGGTTATAAAGACTGCGGAGTAGAGGAATCAAACAGCAGCAGCTGCTGCAAGCGGGAATGAAGATTAATGTTGGAATTAATTTCCTGCAGGTAGCGCGAGGAACATTTATTTGGGAACACATTACAAGTTTTGTTGGGAACTTCTACATTCACAGTTCCGCTTGATTACTTTGACGAGTAATTTCAATCTCCCAACAACCTCTCTCGGTAATCAGTTCTCAATCTGAGAAAAAGAACACATGCATTTTCCACTAAATCCAGGGAAGGGAAATTTAATTGTTACATCTGTTTGGAGAAGGCAGCCTGTGTCAGAATCTTCAATAGCAAAGGAAGCTATCTGACTTGATAAGTGTGGTCATGTACAGAGTGCGGATTAGTGGTTAGCACGCTAGGATTCGGTCTGAAAGGTCCTGTGTTGTATCCCCAGCCGGTTCTTTGGGTTTAACTAAAATGCTGATCCTCTTGTTGAAGAGCAAAGTGACTGTGGTATCTTCATCATATTCTATTGGTTATTTGCCGAGTGGAAAATATTAGAAATTTGTTAGACATTTGGCTGTGTTGTCAATAAAATATTCTGAATGGCAAACCAGGTGATGAAAGCCTTATTCTACGAGTCTTGTTGATCATTTCAGATTCACATGGCATAAACAATCAATGCCGTCCATCAATACAAACTTGCCCAATAGGCCTATGACTGGGTGGGGGTACAATGTAGGCTATGTAAATAAATAAATAAATAAATATGAGGGCTGATTTTTTTCCAAGTTCCGATGGACTGTATAATAAGAAGTTCCGTGACGAACTAAAGAGCCTACTTATCTTAAAATGTAAGGTTCATGCCAATCTATCATCTATCATCATATATATTATTTCAGTAGTATAGATCCCTCCTGCGGCGCTCACAAGCGACCGATCGTGACTAATGAGCATTCAAATGAAAGAGAATAGAAATTAGCAGTGTATTATTGCACTATAATCTCATAAATATCTATAATTTCTTTAAAAAATGACTTTAAAAAAATTGTACGAAGTGTGCGATTTGCAAACACCGTTGATATCGGATAATACGCTCCATAATTGCTGTCCACGGGCCAATGTGATGCCTGTTTCATGTCATATTAACATTCTGAGGTCTTTCCTTTATCCTGAAATGTAAATAGTGCTCTATAATCATTTGGTTCAAATAAAAACATAACAACCTTTCTCCTTAAGTCTCTCATTATAAACCTATTGGGGAAAATGTGGTTGATGAACATGCGAGATTTCTCGCACGGGTGCGCTAGTATATATTATTCCGGCCCTTTGGCACTCGGGCAAGACCTAAAATAGACAAATAATGTCATAAATCTATATGGATCTATCTAGAATAATGTCGAAATTAAGTTGGTAATATCGAAATTTCTAATTAGTTTGAAATATACCTGGTATAATGTAGCCTAATAGAGCACTACAGTTGGCAGCCCTGGTGAATGAATATATTCTTAGTTCCATCTCTTAAGGTACTGTGCCCGATAATCTGGCTTTGGATTGGGTGGCCCGACACACACTTCAACCCTCACCCAGAATTCGGTACAACTCGAAAAGAAAAAAAAAATCTTGAATGTCCGAATCAATTTTGGCCTTAAAAAAAAACTGTGTCGGGAACGAGATTCAAGCAATCCCGGGGGTCTTTATAATGATGGGTATAACTGGGGTAAAATCTCAAAATTGATCCGGTGGACACACAAGTATGACAATGAACAAGAATGACAAAAAACTCCGCTGTTAAGATAAAACTCATCCACCATTTATTACAGAACCACACCACTAAATACATAGAATCAAACACAGAAGCCTACCTTCGCTCGGAGACTTCTCAAAATTACTCTTGATGTGCAAATAAATAAATGACGCAGAAGCAAAAATTCAAATTAATGAGGACAAAAATCTCCGGGCGTCCTAATCTTTGGATACAAAATAACTTACGGAGATCAGAGCTATATCACCCTAGTATTACAACCATTACTTCAAAATGCTATGTCACCTCTCCGCTAATAGTCCATAAATGAGCAGGTGCATAAATCTGAGAAGATATTCAAAGAAAAAAAAAATGTTGCCTCATTCGATCTCCTTCTAACTAAATGTAATCACCAAAATAGGAAAAAGAATATTTTATGTATGGATGTCACTGGCGTTAAAGAATTTATTCAGACCTTTTATTCATGTATTAAATACTTTCATTATTATTTTCACTGGTTTTCGTTCAGCTGTGCCTCACTCAGAAAAATGACTGGTTGTTGGCTTTTACATTTATCACTTTACATTGTAACATCTTTATGATCCCAGATATTTATTTATTTATTTATTAATCACTGCATGCTCTTCACATATTTATAACTACACCATAAACATTTAAGTAGATGGCCTCTGCCTATCTGTATTATTTTCAACTGACAATTGCCTCAAAATTTCATATACTTGAACCTATCACTTAACATTAATTATAATCATTTATTTTATTCACCTCGCTATAGCGAGAACCTTCAGTTTCATCATAACTTCGTATTAGGCAACCCTGCTATTTTATCAATGCAGTATAATTATTTACACAACCTTGTATCAGTCACCTACCAAACGCATCTCCTCATGTTAGCATGTAAAGGGAAACCTCAGTGACGTGTGAGTGTTTAGCATAAATATGATGTGCGCACAAAAAGTGGCCCATTAAGTGTAAATGAATCCCTTGTAATTTAAGCCTGTTCAAACCATAAATTGTCATCCAGGTTGCACCAATTCAAAGAACACAGCGACTTAACACGCTGAAAGATCCCTGTACTCATATTATACTTTAAAGCATCCATATATTTATTTTTAAACCCTAAATATGACTGCATTAATCTCTCAAAAGAAAACTTAAAATTTACTATCCTAATAATCATGTCATTATATCGCATTTTATCCTTATTGATTAACTTCTATTTCGATTTTAGCCCATCTGTCCAAATCTTAGTAACCACTACCCATTAACCACTACTTAAGAATTAACATGGTTTTCAGTACCTTTCGGCCACCTCAGTCTTGGTTCCGCTGACACGTTTCCTGGGGGTTTGGGTCCACGTTCTTCCCATTGAACATCCTCCCCTCTCGTCCTGGATCCAGCTCGCGACCCTCGGGGTGTCCATGGTCCTGGCTCGCCTTCGTTTCCACGTCATCGTAACAGCTTCCACATACTAAACTTAGCTTGCCATCTCTTCGCTCGTAAAGTTCTTGACACAAAACTCGCACTGGTCTGTACTGATAGCCTTTATGTCCGTCCAATACATCGCTGCAATCTTCATGTCGAATATGCCAAGTAATATCAACTCATGGCCGTGATAATAACTCTATAACGGCACAGGTTATATCGTACGCGTCAACACCTGCCTGTACTCATAAGAGATTACGTCCGTCCTTGACCTAGAATGTCGCTCTATATTTGGACTACACTCAGTTTATCTCTCATAGTTCACTGACCCTGGATACTCATTTGTCTGCTCGTTAAACAAAAGCACATCGCTTCGTTCATATGTTCTGGGCGTCAGTTATATAGCGCACGGCCCATACAGTCCCGTACCTGGTAAAAGCTTGAGGCACCACGTGTGTCTGCTGGCACTTCATTGTACAAATGACTAGTGTCCCACAACATAATGCATTATGATCTGCGTTATAATATCACCTCGCCACATTCGGCTTTAGTATTCGTTAATACAGAGCTGTCCACGCAAGAAATAATACTGAGCCTTTCAGCTATGTCCCAAAAACTGTCGGAGTACCACACTGGTTCCAAGCGGCCACGGTACGACTGCTACTACACACTTGTTAGGAACTTCAGCGTGCGGCGACACAAAAATAAAGATGAACTTCGGCGTACGGCGACACAAAAGAAAGTGAACTTCGTTGGACGGCGATGCAAAATAAAAGTGAACCTCGTTGTATGGTGATAGGAAAGAAAGTGACCCGCTTCTTCGGTGTGACCTTTCCACCTCAACTTTTCCTGGAGCTCATCAGCGCCCTCTACACTTCTGGAACCTTCGCCTAGTCATACTGTCGACTATGTCCATGACGTAAAACATCAACCTCAGGTTACTTCCGCTTGCTTTCTTCCTCCTGCTATGCGACGTTGCCAGAGCTCTCAAACCCATGCGATATCGGTCACAGTACAGAATACAAAATTTGGTTGATGTCCAATGGATAGCCTGGACGTTACATGCAGTTAGACATTGGATCTATCAGCGCGCGTAAAATCATGTTGGCAACAATGTCATGCATGTGCTGGTCAGAAATGATATGAAAGATGATAATCTCTTGTTGTGCCAATTTTGGATGAAATCCATTTATTAGTATAGAAGTTACATGTATTTTAAAATTGGACATATCAGCAGGCATAGAATCATGTTGACAGCACTGACGTACATAAGTTACTCTTAATTAATCTAGAATGTCAGGTGCTATACGTGTGCATAGTTTTCTAGCTGTCACCTTGCATACTTTCTGATATAATGGTATTTGGATAAGAAAATAGAGAGAGATCATTTATTAAGAGTTGGCAGCCCTGGTGGCTTTTAAGAATACGCTCAGTCATATCTGGTTATGTACACATAGTACAAACGAAATTTGGTAGAAATCCAATTTATAGTGTAGAAGTTATATGCATTTAAAAATTGGACTTATCAGCAGGCTTAGAATCATTTTGGCAACACTGCCAGGCATGGACTCCTGAATATTAAACTGAAATATTATTGTCTACATGTCTGCCAATTTTGGAATAGCTCCCATTCATGCCTTCCAAGATATCCAACATGGAGGTCAATTTCAGCAGTTGGTAGCACTGACATAATTTTCAAATACGAGCTTGAGATATTCAGGTATAGATCTTTACTCATACAAAATTTGGATTCGATAGCTGCA
Organism: Meconema thalassinum; assembly: GCA_946902985.2. NCBI lineage: Eukaryota > Metazoa > Arthropoda > Insecta > Orthoptera > Tettigoniidae > Meconema > Meconema thalassinum. The sequence goes on from OY714911.1 coordinate 25,062,189, forward strand.
GCCGTTTAGGAGTTGATAGGGTTGATAGAGTTGATATACACACTGAGAGACAGACTGACAGACTGACAAACAGACAGACAGACAGACATTTGCCCGGATCGATCTCATAAGTCTACTTTTTCCTCATTTTTGCAAAATGAGAAAAGTAGGCTATAAATACCAGATTGACATACGAAACTGATTTTACTACTAAATGTTTGCTTTTCTTACTCGTATGTCTCAACATAATCGCGAAAACGATTGAAACATTTGTCGTATCGTTACACCAGCTTTCCAATGCCCTCGGCAAAACATTATGCCACCACTGAGGTGGGTGCTTCTGGACAGCCTCCTGAAGTGTTTCCTTTTTGGCGAGGCGTTGCCGCCCAACCATACCTTCAATTCTCGAAAAAGGTGAAATTCATTCACGACCGCACTGTGCCAACGTTACGATAGACTGTTTCAAAGAATTCAAGCGTGAAGTTTTGGACCATCTGCCGTTTAGTCCAAACCAGAACTGAATAAAATTTCCAGAATTGAAGGTAAACTATAGTCTGCCTATACCTTTAAGAATTCCCCATTGATAAAATTCACAGGTATCTAAATCAGGCGAACAAGGAGGCCGTCGCATAAATCTACGCTCTGTCGCACTATCTAGCTGGATATAACAGGACCATTACTCTTCCTCAGTCAATTCAACAAAATATAGTTGCAGGATTGAATCCTGGTGCAGCCAGTTGGCATTTGAGGGTGCGTGAATGTGAGCGAGGCGTGTCATTACATTTAACGATCCTCTTCGGGACTAAATTCCGGCACCCCGGCGTCTCTAAGAGCCATGGTAGTTAAAAGGGACGTAAAGCCAATAACATTAGTATTAAAGAATAGTTCGAAAATATTGTGAACATATCGTTCGAAGGTAATGTTGTCATGAAATATATCGGATCGATTTCGTCGGGCACTAATAGCTCACCATTAAACATCGTGCAGAGATCTGGGATGTAAAATTTATCCTAGAACCTATCATTTTCTCTATTGACATATCCATTCATATGGAATCGAACCACGTCCCTCATAATAAAAGTACACATTCACGATACCAACGTACAAATCCAAAATATTATTCTTGCAATGAAATCTTGAGGCAATTCTTTATGCAGTTGTCGTAAAGGCATTACGAGCTCAAGAGCGTGACATACCAATTTTCTGAACAACTCTTATATGGACCGACTTGCAATCTATCGTCCTCTTTACCACCACTAACCCACTTGTGAACGTAACGCTTTAATGGGGCGGTATAAGCGGAAATCTGTCTCTGGAATTTTTGAATGGCACCTTTAAACTGGTTTCTTCTTTTCCTTGAACTACTCACAACTACTCTCTGTGTTTAACCATCGCGATAATAAACATTACAATAGTTACTAGTAAACTGAACGTGAGGGCTCTGTCAACAATTCTAAGGAAGCAAAGCGTGTCGCAAGCGATATCGTCTCGCTCGGGGTTTCCCATTGCACAAACTGTCCAATTATTATTCCTGTATGTATGAGGGAGTAGATTTTAAGTTCGGGTGTTCTTCCTATCACCAACCGTGTGTGAGGAGCTGATGAGAGATAACATGAACGAAATAGGGCCGAAATGGCTATGGTTCTCTCAGCAGTTACCTGGAGTTGAAAGGGTGACTCACGAAGACCATTTCATCTGAGTCCTTAACCCAATCCATCTAACACAAACCGACAATTGCCATCATATTCTTTCAAATCAATGTTCAAATTGTGATATCAGTAGGACAGACTATGAATCCGTTCTCCAGTGTAAACATTACCTGCACCGAGTATCACGTGTATCACAATGTAAATCACAATCTTCAATCGACCAGCATTAAAAGTGACAGTCAGTCTGAAAGACTAGACTTTGTATCATTTCGCTCGAAGCCAAAGACTCTTGACATGTTAGAAAATTATCTGCATAATATTTATCTTGCTTTATAATACTTTACCTTGTTTCAAATTACTCGCGAACGGCAAGTGCAAACAAAGGGCAAAGCAAGGTCAAGCACGCGGGATGCCGTCACGCTCACCAGAGCGCGCGGGGACGTGCCCCTTCCATCCCACTTATAGTGGGCGATGTATTGAAGATAGAGATATGTTAACGCGGACTTTTTTGTAGAATTTTTCATGCTGACCAATTCTTATGCTCATAGTATATTGATATGTTTAACGGTTTGCCCCGCGTAAGCTTAAGAAGCGCACGGACGCCAAGTTTGTTTTCGACTTTTTCACTGAAATCGTTACTGCTTCGCTTCGTTTGATCATACATAAATTATTTTCTACACAATCTTTCCTCGAGATATCCTTTACAGAATGGTGGAAACCGCATCAAAATCCATCCAGTGGTTCTCGAGATTACCCGTGACATCCAAGAATCGGGGATTTTTGTCTTATACTAACGAAGTAGAGATTGTCGGGGAACACATGCACCAAGCGGTACTATGACGTCACACACCCCAGTGCATCTGGGTACATTTCGTCCCGTCACCGTAACGCAACGTAACGCCAGACCCCAGCGTAACGACCTACAGTTTGAACACACTAACGAAATGGGCTCAGGAAAATGAGATAAAGATAAATTCACCAAAAATGAACGGATAATCTTCAGAGAAGGAGGGAAACTATATAGAGATATAATAATAATATCGCATGGTCTCGGGTGCCGCGTGCAAGCTTTGTTATTTAACGCCCAGAGGGCAGCTTGCATGTCAAATTTTATCGCTTCATGGACCGCGATGAAAGTCAAGGAGGTTATATATCTAAGTTCCTTGACACTATAGCGCTTTCTAGTAGAGAAAGGAGGAACTTTGTGTTGGCGGAAAATCCCGAGATCAATTTTGCCATTATGAACACGGCCTACTGAATTCAAATGGGTTCTATAACATGCCAAAAACGATTGACATGCGTACCGTGATTTTCGTCGCCATTTAAAAAAACTTACCACGGCCAGGAGCGAACCTGCAAGCTTGGGGTTGATGGTCTGACACGATAACCACTCACCCACCGTGGCAAGTATCTAACGAAGAACCGTTAAGACACACCAATAATTTCCGGTATCTAGGAATTACACTTCAGACAACGGCCAAATCGCTCAGGATACATCTTGAAAGGGTTAGATGACCTCGTAGTTCCTCCCCTTAAAACAACAATAGCTAACTAACTAACTAAATCGTGAAGAGAGGATAACAGCAGCTATTAGAAACATGAATGACAATCGGGAAACTATCCTTAGAAACAGCCGTGCGACTCTTTGAGGCAAAAGTATCACATATGGACGGGAACTCATTTGGGATCAGCTACTAGACATATTTCAAGGAGTTCCTTCAGTATGCCTTCCTTTGAAGAAGTAAAGGTGGCGGTCCCGTCTCATATAATCATGGCATGAAAAAGAACCTTCCACTAACTACACTTGTGTGAAGCCAAAATTTTTAGGTTAAATTTGACAACGCTCGATTATTTCCAACGTTCGCCGCCAGGTGCTGACTGCGATGCCATCTAGTAGCCAAATCGGCAAGCTAGGCGTCGTGGAACGTAGCATTTGATAGCAAAAGTAGGAACTAATTGAAATTACTGTCTGCAGTCCTTAGGCTACTTGAATTAAAACAGATAACACACGCTAATACAGCCATCACAATTAACACCGGTTATCAGACAGATTCTACACACACCAAAGTTCACGGGGCTACATGACCGCGTTGTTGCAGCTCCTAAACTAAGGAACCAACCAACCACACTCAGTAGACTAAGATATGAGCCAGCTCGGGAGACATACTTCATAGAGGACTTCAGATGGAAACTGTTATTGCCAATCACAGGAAATGTGAATAGTATTGGAGGATAAGGTTACGAATGGACTGCAGTTATTTCCGGACTATTAAGTCACTGCCGCAATGACAGAAAGAAGCTGGACAAAGACAGTGACACGACCGGCTGTCCACGGTGTCCATAGTAAGCTATGGACAGAGGAAAGGTGGCAACACCCCAACACGACTGGCTGTCCACGGTGTTCATAGTAAGCTATGGACAGAGGAAAGGTGGCAACACCCCAACACGACTGGCTGTCCACGGTGTCCATTGTAAGCTATGGACAGAGGAAAGATGGCAACACCCCAACACGACTAGCTGTCCACGGTGTCCATAGTAAGCTATGGACAGAGGAAAGGTGGCAACACCCCAACACGACCGGCTGTCCACGGTGTTCATAGTAAGCTATGGACAGAGGAAAGATGGCAACACCCCAACACGACTGGCTGTCCACGGTGTCCATAGTAAGCTATCGACAGAGGAAAAGTGGCAACAACCCAACACGACTGGCTGTCCACGGTGTCCATTGTAAGCTATGGACAGAGGAAAGATGGCAACACCCCAACACGACTAGCTGTCCACGGTGTCCATAGTAAGCTATGGACAGAGGAAAGGTGGCAACACCCCAACACGACTGGCTGTCCACGGTGTTCATAGTAAGCTATGGACAGAGAAAAGGTGGCAACACCCCAACACGACTGGCTGTCCACGGTGTCCATAGTAAGCTATGGACAGAGGAAAAGTGGCAACACCCCAACACGACTGGCTGTCCACGGTGTTCATAGTAAGATATGGACAGAGGAAAGGTGGCAACACCCCAACACGACTGGCTGTCCACGGTGTTCATAGTAAGCTATGGACAGAGGAAAAGTGGCAACACCCCAACACGACTGGCTGTCCACGGTGTTCATAGTAAGCTATGGACAGAGGAAAGGTGGCAACACCCCAACATGACTGGCTGTCCACGGTGTTCATAGTAAGCTATGGACAGAGGAAAGGTGGCAACACCCCAACACGACTGGCTGTCCACGGTGTTCATAGTAAGCTATGGACAGAGGAAAGGTGGCTACACCCCAACACGACTGGCTGTCCACGGTGTTCATAGTAAGCTATAGACAGAGGAAAGGTGGCAACACCCCAACACGACTGGCTGTCCACGGTGTCCATAGAAAGCTATGGACAGAGGAAAGGTGGCAACACCCCAACACGACTGGCTGTCCACGGTGTCCATAGTAAGCTATGGACAGAGGAAAGGTGGCAACACCCCAACACGACTGGCTGTCCACGGTGTCCATAGTAGGCTATGGACAGAGGAAAGGTGGCAACACCCCAACACGACTGGCTGTCCACGGAGTTCATAGTAAGCTATGGACAGAGGAAAGGTGGCAACACCCCAACACGACCGGCTGTCCACGGTGTCCATAGTAGGCTATGGACAGAGGAAAGGTGGCAACACCCCAACACGACTGGCTGTCCACGGTGTCCATAGTAGCCTATGGACAGAGGAAAGGTGGCAACACCCCAACAAGGCTGGCTGTCCACGGTGTTCATAGTAAGCTATTGGCAGAGGAAAGGTGGCAACACCCCAACACGACCGGCTGTCCACGGTGTTCGTAGTAAGCTATGGACAGAGGAAATGTGGCAACAACCCAACACGACTGGCTGTCCACGGTGTTCATAGTAAGCTATGGACAGAGGAAAGGTGGCAACACCCCAACACGACTGGCTGTCCACGGTGTCCATTGTAAGCTATGGACAGAGGAAAGATGGCAACACCCCAACACGACTGGCTGTCCACGGTGTTCATAGTAAGCTATGGACAGAGGAAAGGTGGCAACACCCCAACACGACTGGCTGTCCACGGTGTTCATAATAAGCTATGGACAGAGGAAAGGTGGCAACACCCCAACACGACTGGCTGTCCACGGTGTCCACAGTAAGCTATGGACAGAGGAAAGGTGGCAACACCCCAACACGACCGGCTGTCCACGGTGTTCATAGAAAGCTATGGACAGAGGAAAGGTGGCAACACCCCGACACGACTGGCTGTCCACGGTGTTCATAGTAAGCTATGGACAGAGGAAAGGTGGCAACACCCCAACACGACTGGCTGTCCACGGTGTCCATAGTAAGCTATGGACAGAGGAAAGGTGGCAACACCGCAACACGACTGGCTGTCCACGGTGTTCATAGTAAGCTATGGACAGAGGAAAGGTGGCAACACCCCAACACGACCGGCTGTCCACGGTGTCCATAGTAATCTATGGACAGAGGAAAGGTGGCAACACCCCAACACGACTGGCTGTCCACGGTGTCCATAGTAAGCTATGGACAGAGGAAAGGTGGCAACACCCCAACACGACTGGCTGTCCACGGTGTTCATAGTAAGCTATGGACAGAGGAAAGGTGGCAACACCCCAATACGACTGGCTGCCCACGGTGTCCATAGTAAGTTATGGACAGAGGAAAGGTGGCAACACCCCAACACGACTGGCTGTCCACGGTGTCCACAGTAAGCTATGGACAGAGGAAAGGTGGCAACACCCCAACACGACTGGCTGTCCACGGTGTTCATAGTAAGATATGGACAGAGGAAAGGTGGCAACACCCCAACATGACTGGCTGTCCACGGTGTCCACAGTAAGCTATGGACGGAGGAAAGGTGGCAACACCCCAATACGACTGGCTGTCCACGGTGTCCATAGTAAGCTATAGACAGAGGAAAGGTGGCAACACCCCAACACGACTGGCTGTCCTCGGTGTCCACAGTAAGCTATGGACAGAGGAAAGGTGGCAACACCCCAACACGACTGGCTGTCCACGGTGTCCATAGTAAGCTATGGACAGAGGAAAGGTGGCAACACCCCAACACGACTGGCTGTCCACGGTGCTCATAGTAAGCTATGGACAGAGGAAAGGTGGCAACACCCCAATACGACTGGCTGTCCACGGTGTCCATAGTAAGCTATAGACAGAGGAAAGGTGGCAACACCCCAACACGACTGGCTGTCCACGGTGTCCACAGTAAGCTATGGACAGAGGAAAGGTGGCAACACCCCAACACGACTGGCTGTCCACAGTGTTCATAGTAAGCTATGGACAGAGGAAAGGTGGCAACTCCCCAACACGACTGGCTGTCCACGGTGTCCATAGTAAGCTATGGACAGAGGAAAGGTGGCAACACCCCAACACGACTGGCTGTCCACGGTGTTCATAGTAAGATATGGACAGAGGAAAGGTGGCAACACCCCAACACGACTGGCTGTCCACGGTGTTCATAGTAAGCTATAGACAGAGGAATGGTGGCAACACCCCAACACGACTGGCTGTCCACGGTGTTCATAGTAAGCTATAGACAGAGGAAAGGTGGCAACACCCCAATACGACTGGCTGTCCACGGTGTTCATAGTAAGCTACGGACAGAGGAAAGGTGGCAACACCCCAACACGACTGGCTGTCCACGGTGTCCATAGTAAGATATGGACAGAGGAAAAGTGGCAACACCCCAACACGACTGGCTGTCCACGGTGTCCATAGTAAGCTACGGACAGAGGAAAGGTGGCAACACCCCAACACGACTGGCTGTCCACGGTGTTCATAGTAAGCTATGGACAGAGGAAAAGTGGCTACACCCCAACACGACTGGCTGTCCACGGAGTTCATAGTAAGCTATGGACAGAGGAAAGGTGGCAACACCCCAACACGACTGGCTGTCCACGGTGTCCATAGTAAGCTATGGACAGAGGAAAGGTGGCAACACCCCAACACGACTGGCTGTCCACGGTGTCCATAGTAAGCTATGGACAGAGGAAAGGTGGCAACACCCCAACACGACTGGCTGTCCACGGTGTCCATAGTAAGCTATGGACAGAGGAAAGGTGGCAACACCCCAACACGACTGGCTGTCCACGGTGTCCATAGTAAGCTATGGACAGAGGAAAGGCGGCAACACCCCAACACGACTGGCTGTCCACGGTGTCCATAGTAAGCTATGGAAAGAGGAAAGGTGGCAACACCCCAACACGACTGGCTGTCCACGGTGTTCATAGTAAGCTACGGACAGAGGAAAGGTGGCAACACCCCAACACGACTGGCTGTCCACGGTGTCCATTGTAAGCTATGGACAGAGGAAAGATGGCAACACCCCAACACGACTGGCTGTCCACGTTGTCCATTGTAAGCTATGGACAGAGGAAAGATGGCAACACCCCAACACGACTAGCTGTCCACGGTGTCGATAGTAAGCTATGGACAGAGGAAAGGTGGCAACACCCCAACACGACCGGCTGTCCACGGTGTTCATAGTAAGCTATGGACAGAGAAAAGGTGGCAACACCCCAACACGACTGGCTGTCCACGGTGTCCATAGTAAGCTATGGACAGAGGAAATGTGGCAACACCCCAACACGACTGGCTGTCCACGGTGTTCATAGTAAGATATGGACAGAGGAAAGGTGGCAACACCCCAACACGACTGGCTGTCCACGGTGTACATAGTAAGCTATGGACAGAGGAAAAGTGGCAACACCCCAACACGACTGGCTGTCCACGGTGTTCATAGTAAGCTATGGACAGAGGAAATGTGGCAACACCCCAACACGACTGGCTGTCCACGGTGTCCATAGTAAGCTATGGACAGAGGAAAGGTGGCAACACCCCAACACGACTGGCTGTCCACGGTGTTCATAGTAAGCTACGGACAGAGGAAAGGTGGCAACACCCCAACACGACTGGCTGTCCACGGTGTTCATAGTAAGCTATGGACAGAAGAAAGGTGGTAACACCCCAACACGACTTGCTGTCCACGGTGTTCATAGTAAGCTACGGACAGAGGAAAGGTGGCAACACCCCAACACGACTGGCTGTCCACGGTGTTCATAGTAAGCTATGGACAGAGGAAAGGTGGCAACACCCCAACACGACTGGCTGTCCACGGTGTTCATAGTAAGCTATAGACAGAGGAAAGGTGGCAACACCCCAACACGACCGGCTGTCCACGGTGTCCATAGTAAGCTATGGACAGAGGAAAGGTGGCAACACCCCAACACGACTGGCTGTCCACGGTGTTCATAATAAGCTATGGACAGAGGAAAGGTGGCAACACCCCAACACGACTGGCTGTCCACGGTGTCCATAGTAAGCTATGGACAGAGGAAAGGTGGCAACACCGCAACACGACTGGCTGTCCACGGTGTTCATAGTAATCTATGGACAGAGGAAAGGTGGCAACACCCCAACACGACTGGCTGTCCACGGTGTTCATAGTAAGCTACGGACAGAGGAAAGGTGGCAACACCCCAACACGACTGGCTGTCCACGGTGTTCATAGTAAGCTATGGACAGAAGAAAGGTGGCAACACCCCAACACGACTTGCTGTCCACGGTGTTCATAGTAAGCTACGGACAGAGGAAAGGTGGCAACACCCCAACACGACTGGCTGTCCACGGTGTCCAAAGTAAGCTATGGACAGAGGAAAGGTGGCAACACCCCAACACGACTGGCTGTCCACGGTGTTCATAATAAGCTATGGACAGAGGAAAGGTGGCAACACCCCAACACGACTGGCTGTCCACGGTGTCCATAGTAAGCTATGGACAGAGGAAAGGTGGCAACACCGCAACACGACTGGCTGTCCACGGTGTTCATAGTAAGCTATGGACAGAGGAAAGGTGGCAACACCCCAACACGACCGGCTGTCCACGGTGTCCATAGTAAGCTATGGACAGAGGAGAGGTGGCAACACCCCAACACGACTGGCTGTCCACGGTGTCCATAGTAAGCTATGGACAGAGGAAAGGTGGCAACACCCCAACACGACTGGCTGTCCACGGTGTTCATAGTAAGCTATGGACAGGGGAAAGGTGGCAACACCCCAATACGACTGGCTGTCCACGGTGTCCATAGTAAGCTATGGACAGAGGAAAGGTGGCAACACCCCAATACGACTGGCTGTCCACGGTGTTCATAGTAAGCTATGGACAGAGGAAAGGTGGCAACACCCCAACACGACCGGCTGTCCACGGTGTTCATAGTAAGCTATGGACAGAGGAAAGGTGGCAACACCCCAATACGACTGGCTGTCCACAGTGTCCATAGTAATCTATGGACAGAGGAAGGGTGGCAACACCCCAACACGACTGGCTGTCCACGGTGTTCATAGTAAGCTATAGACAGAGGAAAGGTGGCAACACCCCAACATGACTGGCTGTCCACGGTGTCCACAGTAAGCTATAGACAGAGGAAAGGTGGCAACACCCCAACACGACTGGCTGTCCACGGTGTCCACAGTAAGCTATGGACAGAGGAAAGGTGGCAACACCCCAACACGACTGGCTGTCCACGGTGTTCATAGTAAGCTATAGACAGAGGAAAGGTGGCAACTCCCCAACACGACTGGCTGTCCACGGTGTTCATAGTAAGCTATAGACAGAGGAAAGGTGGCAACACCCCAACACGACTGGCTCTCCACGGAGTTCATAGTAAGCTATGGACAGAGGAAAGTTGGCTACACCCCAACACGACTGGCTGTCCACGGTGTTCATAGTAAGCTATGGACAGAGGAAAGGTGGCAACACCCCAACACGACTGGCTGTCCACGGTGTCCACAGTAAGCTATGGACAGAGGAAAGGTGGCAACACCCCAACACGACTGGCTGTCCACGGAGTTCATAGTAAGCTATGGACAGAGGAAAGGTGGCAACACCCCAACACGACTGGCTGTCCACGGTGTTCATAGTAAGCTATGGACAGAGGAAATGTGGCAACACCCCAACACGACTGGCTGTCCACGGTGTCCATAGTAAGCTATGGACAGAGGAAAGGTGGCAACACCCCAACACGACTGGCTGTCCACGGAGTTCATAGTAAGCTATGGACAGAGGAAAGGTGGCAACACCCCAACAGGACTGGCTGTCCACGGTGTCCATAGTAAGCTATGGACAGAGGAAAGGTGGCAACACCGCAACACGACTGGCTGTCCACGGTGTTCATAGTAAGCTATGGACAGAGGAAAGGTGGCAACACCCCAACACGACCGGCTCTCCACGGTGTCCATAGTAAGCTATGGACAGAGGAAAGGTGGCAACACCCCAACACGACTGGCTGTCCACGGTGTCCATAGTAAGCTATGGACAGAGGAAAGGTGGCAACACCCCAACACGACTGGCTGTCCACGGTGTTCATAGTAAGCTATGGACAGAGGAAAGGTGGCAACACCCCAATACGACTGGCTGTCCACGGTGTCCATAGTAAGCTATAGACAGAGGAAAGGTGGCAACACCCCAACACGACTGGCTGTCCACGGTGTCCACAGTAAGCTATGGACAGAGGAAAGGTGGCAACACCCCAACACGACTGGCTGTCCACGGTGTTCATAGTAAGCTATGGACAGAGGAAAGGTGGCAACTCCCCAACACGACTGGCTGTCCACGGAGTTCATAGTAAGCTATGGACAGAGGAAAGGTGGCAACACCCCAACACGACTGGCTGTCCACGGAGTTCATAGTAAGCTATGGACAGAGGAAAGGTGGCAACTCCCCAACACGACTGGGTGTCCACGGTGTTCATAATAAGCTATAGACAGAGGAAAGGTGGCAACACCCCAACACGACTGGCTGTCCACGGTGTTCATAGTAAGCTATGGACAGAGGAAAGGTGGCAGCACCCCAACACGACTGGCTGTCCACGGTGTTCATAGTAAGCTATGGACAGAGGAAAGGTTGCAACACCCCAACACGACTGGCTGTCCACGGTGTCCATTGTAAGCTATGGACAGAGGAAAGGTGGCAACACCCCAACACGACTGGCTGTCCACGGTGTCCATAGTAAGCTATGGACAGAGGAAAGGTGGCAACACCCCAACACGACTGGCTGTCCACTGTGTTCATAGTAAGCTATGGACAGAGGAAAGGTGGCAACACCCCAACACGACTGGCTGTCCACGGTGTTCATAGTAAGCTATAGACAGAGGAAAGGTGGCAACACCCCAACACGACTGGCTGTCCACGGTGTCCATGGTAAGCAATGGACAGAGGAAAGGTGGCAACACCCCAACACGACTGGCTGTCCACGGAGTTCATAGTAAGCTATGGACAGAGGAAAGGTGGCAACACCCCAACACGACTGGCTGTCCACGGTGTTCATAGTAAGCTATGGACAGAGGAAAAGTGGCAACACCCCAACACGACTGGCTGTCCACGGTGTCCATAGTAAGCTATGGACAGAGGAAAGGTGGCAACACCCCAACACGACTGGCTGTCCACGGAGTTCATAGTAAGCTATGGACAGAGGAAAGATCGCAATACCCCAACACGACTGGCTGTCCACGGTGTCCATAGTAAGCTATGGACAGAGGAAAGGTGGCAACACCCCAACACGACTGGCTGTCCACGGTGTCCATAGTAAGCTATGGACAGAGGAAAGGTGGCAACACCCCAACACGACTGGCTGTCCACGGTGTCCATAGTAAGCTATGGACAGAGGAAAGGTGGCAACACCCCAACACGACTGGCTGTCCACGGTGTCCATAGTAAGCTATGGACAGAGGAAAGGTGGCAACACCCCAACACGACTGGCTGTCCACGGTGTCCATTGTAAGCTATGGACAGAGGAAAGATGGCAACACCCCAACACGACTAGCTGTCCACGGTGTCCATAGTAAGCTATGGACAGAGGAAAGGTGGTAACACCCCAACACGACCGGCTGTCCACGGTGTTCATAGTAAGCTATGGACAGAGAAAAGGTGGCAACACCCCAACACGACTGGCTGTCCACGGTGTCCATAGTAAGCTATGGACAGAGGAAATGTGGCAACACCCCAACACGACTGGCTGTCCACGGTGTTCATAGTAAGATATGGACAGAGGAAAGGTGGCAACACCCCAACACGACTGGCTGTCCACGGTGTCCATAGTAAGCTATGGACAGAGGAAAAGTGGCAACACCCCAACACGACTGGCTGTCCACGGTGTTCATAGTAAGCTATGGACAGAGGAAAGGTGGCAACACCCCAACACGACTGGCTGTCCACGGTGTTCATAGTAAGCTATGGACAGAGGAAAGGTGGCAACACCCCAACACGACTGGCTGTCCACGGTGTCCATAGTAGGCTATGGACAGAGGAATGGTGGCAACTCCCCAACACGACTGGCTGTCCACGGTGTTCATAGTAAGCTATGGACAGAGGAAAGGTGGCAACACCCCAACACGACCGGCTGTCCACGGTGTCCATAGTAAGCTATGGACAGAGGAAAGGTGGCAACACCCCAACACGCCTGGCTGTCCACGGTGTCCATAGTAGGCTATGGACAGAGGAAAGGTGGCAACACCCCAACACGACTGGCTGTCCACGGAGTTCATAGTAAGCTATGGACAGAGGAAAGGTGGCAACACCCCAACACGACTGGCTGTCCACGGTGTTCATAGTAAGCTATGGACAGAGGAAAAGTGGCAACACCCCAACACGACTGGCTGTCCACGGTTTTCATAGTAAGCTATGGACAGAAGAAAGGTGGCAACACCCCAACACGACTGGCTGTCCACGGTGTCCACAGTAAGCTATGGACAGAGGAAAGGTGGCAACACCCCAACACGACTGGCTGTCCACGGTGTTCATAGTAAGCTACGGACAGAGGAAAGGTGGCAACACCCCAACACGACTGGCTGTCCACGGTGTTCATAGTAAGCTGAGGACAGAAGAAAGGTGGCAACACCCCAACACGACTGGCTGTCCACGGTGTTCATAGTAAGCTACGGACAGAGGAAAGGTGGCATCACCCCAACACGACTGGCTGTCCACGGTGTTCATAGTAAGCTATGGACAGAGAAAAGGTGGCAACACCCCAACAAGGCTGGCTGTCCACGGTGTTCATAGTAAGCTATTGGCAGAGGAAAGGTGGCAACACCCCAACACGACCGGCTGTCCACGGTGTCCATTGTAAGCTATGGACAGAGGAAAGATGGCAACACCCCAACACGACTGGCTGTCCACGGTGTTCATAGTAAGCTATGGACAGAGGAAAGGTGGCAACACCCCAACACGACTGGCTGACCACGGTGTTCATAGTAAGCTATGGACAGAGGAAAGGTGGCAACACCCCAACACGACCGGCTGTCCACGGTATCCATTGTAGGCTATGGACAGAGGAAAGGTGGCAACACCCCAACACGACTGGCTGTCCACGGTGTCCATAGTAAGCTATGGACAGAGGAAAGGTGGCAACACCCCAACACGACTGGCTGTCCACGGTGTCCATAGTAAGCTATGGACAGAGGAAAGGTGGCAACACCCCAACACGACTGGCTGTCCACGGTGTCCATTGTAAGCTATGGACAGAGGAAAGATGGCAACACCCCAAGACGACTAGCTGTCCACGGTGTCCATAGTAAGCTATGGACAGAGGAAATGTGGCAACACCCCAACACGACTGGCTGTCCACGGTGTTCATAGTAAGATATGGACAGAGGAAAGGTGGCAACACCCCAACACGACTGGCTGTCCACGGTGTCCATAGTAAGCTATGGACAGAGGAAAAGTGGCAACACCCCAACACGACTGGCTGTCCACGGTGTTCATAGTAAGCTATGGACAGAGGAAAGGTGGCAACACCCCAACACGACTGGCTGTCCACGGTGTTCATAGTAAGCTATGGACAGAGGAAAGGTGGCAACACCCCAACACGACTGGCTGTCCACGGTGTCCATAGTAGGCTATGGACAGAGGAAAGGTGGCAACTCCCCAACACGACTGGCTGTCCACGGTGTTCATAGTAAGCTATGGACAGAGGAAAGGTGGCAACACCCCAACACGACCGGCTGTCCACGGTGTCCATAGTAAGCTATGGACAGAGGAAAGGTGGCAACACCCCAACACGCCTGGCTGTCCACGGTGTTCATAGTAAGCTATGGACAGAGGAAAGGTGGCAACACCCCAACACGACTGGCTGTCCACGGAGTTCATAGTAAGCTATGGACAGAGGAAAGGTGGCAACACCCCAACACGACTGGCTGTCCACGGTGTTCATAGTAAGCTATGGACAGAGGAAAAGTGGCAACACCCCAACACGACTGGCTGTCCACGGTGTTCATAGTAAGCTATGGACAGAAGAAAGGTGGCAACACCCCAACACGACTGGCTGTCCACGGTGTCCACAGTAAGCTATGGACAGAGGAAAGGTGGCAACACCCCAACACGACTGGCTGTCCACGGTGTTCATAGTAAGCTACGGACAGAGGAAAGGTGGCAACACCCCAACACGACTGGCTGTCCACGGTGTTCATAGTAAGCTAAGGACAGAGGAAAGGTGGCAACACCGCAACACGACTGGCTGTCCACGGTGTTCATAGTAAGCTATGGACAGAGGAAAGGTGGCAACACCCCAACACGACCGGCTGTCCACGGTGTCCATAGTAAGCTATGGACAGAGGAAAGGTGGCAACACCGCAACACGACTGGCTGTCCACGGTGTTCATAGTAAGCTATGGACAGAGGAAAGGTGGCAACACCCCAACACGACCGGCTGTCCACGGTGTCCATAGTAAGCTATGGACAGAGGAGAGGTGGCAACACCCCAACACGACTGGCTGTCCACGGTGTCCATAGTAAGCTATGGACAGAGGAAAGGTGGCAACACCCCAACACGACTGGCTGTCCACGGTGTTCATAGTAAGCTATGGACAGGGGAAAGGTGGCAACACCCCAATACGACTGGCTGTCCACGGTGTCCATAGTAAGCTATGGACAGAGGAAAGGTGGCAACACCCCAATACGACTGGCTGTCCACGGTGTTCATAGTAAGCTATGGACAGAGGAAAGGTGGCAACACCCCAACACGACCGGCTGTCCACGGTGTTCATAGTAAGCTATGGACAGAGGAAAGGTGGCAACACCCCAATACGACTGGCTGTCCACGGTGTCCATAGTAATCTATGGACAGAGGAAGGGTGGCAACACCCCAACACGACTGGCTGTCCACGGTGTTCATAGTAAGCTATAGACAGAGGAAAGGTGGCAACACCCCAACATGACTGGCTGTCCACGGTGTCCACAGTAAGCTATAGACAGAGGAAAGGTGGCAACACCCCAACACGACTGGCTGTCCACGGTGTCCACAGTAAGCTATGGACAGAGGAAAGGTGGCAACACCCCAACACGACTGGCTGTCCACGGTGTTCATAGTAAGCTATAGACAGAGGAAAGGTGGCAACTCCCCAACACGACTGGCTGTCCACGGTGTTCATAGTAAGCTATAGACAGAGGAAAGGTGGCAACACCCCAACACGACTGGCTCTCCACGGAGTTCATAGTAAGCTATGGACAGAGGAAAGTTGGCTACACCCCAACACGACTGGCTGTCCACGGTGTTCATAGTAAGCTATGGACAGAGGAAAGGTGGCAACACCCCAACACGACTGGCTGTCCACGGTGTCCACAGTAAGCTATGGACAGAGGAAAGGTGGCAACACCCCAACACGACTGGCTGTCCACGGAGTTAATAGTAAGCTATGGACAGAGGAAAGGTGGCAACACCCCAACACGACTGGCTGTCCACGGTGTTCATAGTAAGCTATGGACAGAGGAAATGTGGCAACACCCCAACACGACTGGCTGTCCACGGTGTCCATAGTAAGCTATGGACAGAGGAAAGGTGGCAACACCCCAACACGACTGGCTGTCCACGGAGTTCATAGTAAGCTATGGACAGAGGAAAGGTGGCAACACCCCAACAGGACTGGCTGTCCACGGTGTCCATAGTAAGCTATGGACAGAGGAAAGGTGGCAACACCGCAACACGACTGGCTGTCCACGGTGTTCATAGTAAGCTATGGACAGAGGAAAGGTGGCAACACCCCAACACGAACGGCTCTCCACGGTGTCCATAGTAAGCTATGGACAGAGGAAAGGTGGCAACACCCCAACACGACTGGCTGTCCACGGTGTCCATAGTAAGCTATGGACAGAGGAAAGGTGGCAACACCCCAACACGACTGGCTGTCCACGGTGTTCATAGTAAGCTATGGACAGAGGAAAGGTGGCAACACCCCAATACGACTGGCTGTCCACGGTGTCCATAGTAAGCTATAGACAGAGGAAAGGTGGCAACACCCCAACACGACTGGCTGTCCACGGTGTCCACAGTAAGCTATGGACAGAGGAAAGGTGGCAACACCCCAACACGACTGGCTGTCCACGGTGTTCATAGTAAGCTATGGACAGAGGAAAGGTGGCAACTCCCCAACACGACTGGCTGTCCACGGAGTTCATAGTAAGCTATGGACAGAGGAAAGGTGGCAACACCCCAACACGACTGGCTGTCCACGGAGTTCATAGTAAGCTATGGACAGAGGAAAGGTGGCAACTCCCCAACACGACTGGGTGTCCACGGTGTTCATAATAAGCTATAGACAGAGGAAAGGTGGCAACACCCCAACACGACTGGCTGTCCACGGTGTTCATAGTAAGCTATGGACAGAGGAAAGGTGGCAGCACCCCAACACGACTGGCTGTCCACGGTGTTCATAGTAAGCTATGGACAGAGGAAAGGTTGCAACACCCCAACACGACTGGCTGTCCACGGTGTCCATTGTAAGCTATGGACAGAGGAAAGGTGGCAACACCCCAACACGACTGGCTGTCCACGGTGTCCATAGTAAGCTATGGACAGAGGAAAGGTGGCAACACCCCAACACGACTGGCTGTCCACTGTATTCATAGTAAGCTATGGACAGAGGAAAGGTGGCAACACCCCAACACGACTGGCTGTCCACGGTGTTCATAGTAAGCTATAGACAGAGGAAAGGTGGCAACACCCCAACACGACTGGCTGTCCACGGTGTCCATGGTAAGCAATGGACAGAGGAAAGGTGGCAACACCCCAACACGACTGGCTGTCCACGGTGTCCATTGTAAGCTATGGACAGAGGAAAGGTGGCAACACCCCAACACGACTGGCTGTCCACGGAGTTCATAGTAAGCTATGGACAGAGGAAAGGTGGCAACACCCCAACACGACTGGCTGTCCACGGTGTTCATAGTAAGCTATGGACAGAGGAAAAGTGGCAACACCCCAACACGACTGGCTGTCCACGGTGTCCATAGTAAGCTATGGACAGAGGAAAGGTGGCAACACCCCAACACGACTGGCTGTCCACGGAGTTCATAGTAAGCTATGGACAGAGGAAAGATCGCAATACCCCAACACGACTGGCTGTCCACGGTGTCCATAGTAAGTTATGGACAGAGGAAAGGTGGCAACACCCCAACACGACTGGCTGTCCACGGTGTCCATAGTAAGCTATGGACAGAGGAAAGGTGGCAACACCCCAACACGACTGGCTGTCCACGGTGTCCATAGTAAGCTATGGACAGAGGAAAGGTGGCAACACCCCAACACGACTGGCTGTCCACGGTGTCCATAGTAAGCTATGGACAGAGGAAAGGTGGCAACACCCCAACACGACTGGCTGTCCACGGTGTCCATTGTAAGCTATGGACAGAGGAAAGATGGCAACACCCCAACACGACTAGCTGTCCACGGTGTCCATAGTAAGCTATGGACAGAGGAAAGGTGGTAACACCCCAACACGACCGGCTGTCCACGGTGTTCATAGTAAGCTATGGACAGAGAAAAGGTGGCAACACCCCAACACGACTGGCTGTCCACGGTGTCCATAGTAAGCTATGGACAGAGGAAATGTGGCAACACCCCAACACGACTGGCTGTCCACGGTGTTCATAGTAAGATATGGACAGAGGAAAGGTGGCAACACCCCAACACGACTGGCTGTCCACGGTGTCCATAGTAAGCTATGGACAGAGGAAAAGTGGCAACACCCCAACACGACTGGCTGTCCACGGTGTTCATAGTAAGCTATGGACAGAGGAAAGGTGGCAACACCCCAACACGACTGGCTGTCCACGGTGTTCATAGTAAGCTATGGACAGAGGAAAGGTGGCAACACCCCAACACGACTGGCTGTCCACGGTGTCCATAGTAGGCTATGGACAGAGGAAAGGTGGCAACTCCCCAACACGACTGGCTGTCCACGGTGTTCATAGTAAGCTATGGACAGAGGAAAGGTGGCAACACCCCAACACGACCGGCTGTCCACGGTGTCCATAGTAAGCTATGGACAGAGGAAAGGTGGCAACACCCCAACACGCCTGGCTGTCCACGGTGTCCATAGTAGGCTATGGACAGAGGAAAGGTGGCAACACCCCAACACGACTGGCTGTCCACGGAGTTCATAGTAAGCTATGGACAGAGGAAAGGTGGCAACACCCCAACACGACTGGCTGTCCACGGTGTTCATAGTAAGCTATGGACAGAGGAAAAGTGGCAACACCCCAACACGACTGGCTGTCCACGGTGTTCATAGTAAGCTATGGACAGAAGAAAGGTGGCAACACCCCAACACGACTGGCTGTCCACGGTGTCCACAGTAAGCTATGGACAGAGGAAAGGTGGCAACACCCCAACACGACTGGCTGTCCACGGTGTTCATAGTAAGCTACGGACAGAGGAAAGGTGGCAACACCCCAACACGACTGGCTGTCCACGGTGTTCATAGTAAGCTAAGGACAGAAGAAAGGTGGCAACACCCCAACACGACTGGCTGTCCACGGTGTTCATAGTAAGCTACGGACAGAGGAAAGGTGGCATCACCCCAACACGACTGGCTGTCCACGGTGTTCATAGTAAGCTATGGACAGAGAAAAGGTGGCAACACCCCAACAAGGCTGGCTGTCCACGGTGTTCATAGTAAGCTATTGGCAGAGGAAAGGTGGCAACACCCCAACACGACCGGCTGTCCACGGTGTCCATTGTAAGCTATGGACAGAGGAAAGATGGCAACACCCCAACACGACTGGCTGTCCACGGTGTTCATAGTAAGCTATGGACAGAGGAAAGGTGGCAACACCCCAACACGACTGGCTGACCACGGTGTTCATAGTAAGCTATGGACAGAGGAAAGGTGGCAACACCCCAACACGACCGGCTGTCCACGGTATCCATTGTAGGCTATGGACAGAGGAAAGGTGGCAACACCCCAACACGACTGGCTGTCCACGGTGTCCATAGTAAGCTATGGACAGAGGAAAGGTGGCAACACCCCAACACGACTGGCTGTCCACGGTGTCCATAGTAAGCTATGGACAGAGGAAAGGTGGCAACACCCCAACACGACTGGCTGTCCACGGTGTCCATTGTAAGCTATGGACAGAGGAAAGATGGCAACACCCCAACACGACTAGCTGTCCACGGTGTCCATAGTAAGCTATGGACAGAGGAAATGTGGCAACACCCCAACACGACTGGCTGTCCACGGTGTTCATAGTAAGATATGGACAGAGGAAAGGTGGCAACACCCCAACACGACTGGCTGTCCACGGTGTCCATAGTAAGCTATGGACAGAGGAAAAGTGGCAACACCCCAACACGACTGGCTGTCCACGGTGTTCATAGTAAGCTATGGACAGAGGAAAGGTGGCAACACCCCAACACGACTGGCTGTCCACGGTGTTCATAGTAAGCTATGGACAGAGGAAAGGTGGCAACACCCCAACACGACTGGCTGTCCACGGTGTCCATAGTAGGCTATGGACAGAGGAAAGGTGGCAACTCCCCAACACGACTGGCTGTCCACGGTGTTCATAGTAAGCTATGGACAGAGGAAAGGTGGCAACACCCCAACACGACCGGCTGTCCACGGTGTCCATAGTAAGCTATGGACAGAGGAAAGGTGGCAACACCCCAACACGCCTGGCTGTCCACGGTGTTCATAGTAAGCTATGGACAGAGGAAAGGTGGCAACACCCCAACACGACTGGCTGTCCACGGAGTTCATAGTAAGCTATGGACAGAGGAAAGGTGGCAACACCCCAACACGACTGGCTGTCCACGGTGTTCATAGTAAGCTATGGACAGAGGAAAAGTGGCAACACCCCAACACGACTGGCTGTCCACGGTGTTCATAGTAAGCTATGGACAGAAGAAAGGTGGCAACACCCCAACACGACTGGCTGTCCACGGTGTCCACAGTAAGCTATGGACAGAGGAAAGGTGGCAACACCCCAACACGACTGGCTGTCCACGGTGTTCATAGTAAGCTACGGACAGAGGAAAGGTGGCAACACCCCAACACGACTGGCTGTCCACGGTGTTCATAGTAAGTTAAGGACAGAAGAAAGGTGGCAACACCCCAACACGACTGGCTGTCCACGGTGTTCATAGTAAGCTACGGACAGAGGAAAGGTGGCAACACCCCAACACGACTGGCTGTCCACGGTGTTCATAGTAAGCTATGGACAGAGAAAAGGTGGCAACACCCCAACACGACCGGCTGTCCACGGTGTCCATTGTAAGCTATGGACAGAGGAAAGATGGCAACACCCCAACACGACTGGCTGTCCACGGTGTTCATAGTAAGCTATGGACAGAGGAAAGGTGGCAACACCCCAACACGCCTGGCTGACCACGGTGTTCATAGTAAGCTATGGACAGAGGAAAGGTGGCAACACCCCAACACGACCGGCTGTCCACGGTGTCCATTGTAGGCTATGGACAGAGGAAAGGTGGCAACACCCCAACACGACTGGCTGTCCACGGTGTCCATAGTAAGCTATGGACAGAGGAAAGGTGGCAACACCCCAACACGACTGGCTGTCCACGGTGTCCATAGTAAGCTATGGACAGAGGAAAGGTGGCAACACCCCAACACGACTGGCTGTCCACGGTGTCCATTGTAAGCTATGGACAGAGGAAAAGTGGCAACACCCCAACACGACTGGCTGTCCACGGTGTTCATAGTAAGCTACGGACAGAGGAAAGGTGGCATCACCCCAACACGACTGGCTGTCCACGGTGTTCATAGTAAGCTATGGACAGAGAAAAGGTGGCAACACCCCAACACGACTGGCTGTCCACGGTGTTCATAGTAAGCTACGGACAGAGGAAAGGTGGCAACACCCCAACACGACTGGCTGTCCACGGTGTTCATAGTAAGCTAAGGACAGAAGAAAGGTGGCAACACCCCAACACGACTGGCTGTCCACGGTGTTCATAGTAAGCTACGGACAGAGGAAAGGTGGCATCACCCCAACACGACTGGCTGTCCACGGTGTTCATAGTAAGCTATGGACAGAGAAAAGGTGGCAACACCCCAACAAGGCTGGCTGTCCACGGTGTTCATAGTAAGCTATTGGCAGAGGAAAGGTGGCAACACCCCAACACGACCGGCTGTCCACGGTGTCCATTGTAAGCTATGGACAGAGGAAAGATGGCAACACCCCAACACGACTGGCTGTCCACGGTGTTCATAGTAAGCTATGGACAGAGGAAAGGTGGCAACACCCCAACACGACTGGCTGACCACGGTGTTCATAGTAAGCTATGGACAGAGGAAAGGTGGCAACACCCCAACACGACCGGCTGTCCACGGTATCCATTGTAGGCTATGGACAGAGGAAAGGTGGCAACACCCCAACACGACTGGCTGTCCACGGTGTCCATAGTAAGCTATGGACAGAGGAAAGGTGGCAACACCCCAACACGACTGGCTGTCCACGGTGTCCATAGTAAGCTATGGACAGAGGAAAGGTGGCAACACCCCAACACGACTGGCTGTCCACGGTGTCCATTGTAAGCTATGGACAGAGGAAAGATGGCAACACCCCAACACGACTAGCTGTCCACGGTGTCCATAGTAAGCTATGGACAGAGGAAATGTGGCAACACCCCAACACGACTGGCTGTCCACGGTGTTCATAGTAAGATATGGACAGAGGAAAGGTGGCAACACCCCAACACGACTGGCTGTCCACGGTGTCCATAGTAAGCTATGGACAGAGGAAAAGTGGCAACACCCCAACACGACTGGCTGTCCACGGTGTTCATAGTAAGCTATGGACAGAGGAAAGGTGGCAACACCCCAACACGACTGGCTGTCCACGGTGTTCATAGTAAGCTATGGACAGAGGAAAGGTGGCAACACCCCAACACGACTGGCTGTCCACGGTGTCCATAGTAGGCTATGGACAGAGGAAAGGTGGCAACTCCCCAACACGACTGGCTGTCCACGGTGTTCATAGTAAGCTATGGACAGAGGAAAGGTGGCAACACCCCAACACGACCGGCTGTCCACGGTGTCCATAGTAAGCTATGGACAGAGGAAAGGTGGCAACACCCCAACACGCCTGGCTGTCCACGGTGTTCATAGTAAGCTATGGACAGAGGAAAGGTGGCAACACCCCAACACGACTGGCTGTCCACGGAGTTCATAGTAAGCTATGGACAGAGGAAAGGTGGCAACACCCCAACACGACTGGCTGTCCACGGTGTTCATAGTAAGCTATGGACAGAGGAAAAGTGGCAACACCCCAACACGACTGGCTGTCCACGGTGTTCATAGTAAGCTATGGACAGAAGAAAGGTGGCAACACCCCAACACGACTGGCTGTCCACGGTGTCCACAGTAAGCTATGGACAGAGGAAAGGTGGCAACACCCCAACACGACTGGCTGTCCACGGTGTTCATAGTAAGCTACGGACAGAGGAAAGGTGGCAACACCCCAACACGACTGGCTGTCCACGGTGTTCATAGTAAGTTAAGGACAGAAGAAAGGTGGCAACACCCCAACACGACTGGCTGTCCACGGTGTTCATAGTAAGCTACGGACAGAGGAAAGGTGGCAACACCCCAACACGACTGGCTGTCCACGGTGTTCATAGTAAGCTATGGACAGAGAAAAGGTGGCAACACCCCAACACGACCGGCTGTCCACGGTGTCCATTGTAAGCTATGGACAGAGGAAAGATGGCAACACCCCAACACGACTGGCTGTCCACGGTGTTCATAGTAAGCTATGGACAGAGGAAAGGTGGCAACACCCCAACACGCCTGGCTGACCACGGTGTTCATAGTAAGCTATGGACAGAGGAAAGGTGGCAACACCCCAACACGACCGGCTGTCCACGGTGTCCATTGTAGGCTATGGACAGAGGAAAGGTGGCAACACCCCAACACGACTGGCTGTCCACGGTGTCCATAGTAAGCTATGGACAGAGGAAAGGTGGCAACACCCCAACACGACTGGCTGTCCACGGTGTCCATAGTAAGCTATGGACAGAGGAAAGGTGGCAACACCCCAACACGACTGGCTGTCCACGGTGTCCATTGTAAGCTATGGACAGAGGAAAAGTGGCAACACCCCAACACGACTGGCTGTCCACGGTGTTCATAGTAAGCTACGGACAGAGGAAAGGTGGCATCACCCCAACACGACTGGCTGTCCACGGTGTTCATAGTAAGCTATGGACAGAGAAAAGGTGGCAACACCCCAACAAGGCTGGCTCTCCACGGTGTTCATAGTAAGCTATTGGCAGAGGAAAGGTGGCAACACCCCAACACGACCGGCTGTCCACGGTGTCCATTGTAAGCTATGGACAGAGGAAAGATGGCAACACCCCAACACGACTGGCTGTCCACGGTGTTCATAGTAAGCTATGGACAGAGGAAAGGTGGCAACACCCCAACACGACTGGCTGACCACGGTGTTCATAGTAAGCTATGGACAGAGGAAAGGTGGCAACACCCCAACACGACCGGCTGTCCACGGTATCCATTGTAGGCTATGGACAGAGGAAAGGTGGCAACACCCCAACACGACTGGCTGTCCACGGTGTCCATAGTAAGCTATGGACAGAGGAAAGGTGGCAACACCCCAACACGACTGGCTGTCCACGGTGTCCATAGTAAGCTATGGACAGAGGAAAGGTGGCAACACCCCAACACGACTGGCTGTCCACGGTGTCCATTGTAAGCTATGGACAGAGGAAAGATGGCAACACCCCAACACGACTAGCTGTCCACGGTGTCCATAGTAAGCTATGGACAGAGGAAATGTGGCAACACCCCAACACGACTGGCTGTCCACGGTGTTCATAGTAAGATATGGACAGAGGAAAGGTGGCAACACCCCAACACGACTGGCTGTCCACGGTGTCCATAGTAAGCTATGGACAGAGGAAAAGTGGCAACACCCCAACACGACTGGCTGTCCACGGTGTTCATAGTAAGCTATGGACAGAGGAAAGGTGGCAACACCCCAACACGACTGGCTGTCCACGGTGTTCATAGTAAGCTATGGACAGAGGAAAGGTGGCAACACCCCAACACGACTGGCTGTCCACGGTGTCCATAGTAGGCTATGGACAGAGGAAAGGTGGCAACTCCCCAACACGACTGGCTGTCCACGGTGTTCATAGTAAGCTATGGACAGAGGAAAGGTGGCAACACCCCAACACGACCGGCTGTCCACGGTGTCCATAGTAAGCTATGGACAGAGGAAAGGTGGCAACACCCCAACACGCCTGGCTGTCCACGGTGTTCATAGTAAGCTATGGACAGAGGAAAGGTGGCAACACCCCAACACGACTGGCTGTCCACGGAGTTCATAGTAAGCTATGGACAGAGGAAAGGTGGCAACACCCCAACACGACTGGCTGTCCACGGTGTTCATAGTAAGCTATGGACAGAGGAAAAGTGGCAACACCCCAACACGACTGGCTGTCAACGGTGTTCATAGTAAGCTATGGACAGAAGAAAGGTGGCAACACCCCAACACGACTGGCTGTCCACGGTGTCCACAGTAAGCTATGGACAGAGGAAAGGTGGCAACACCCCATTACGACTGGCTGTCCACGGTGTTCATAGTAAGCTACGGACAGAGGAAAGGTGGCAACACCCCAACACGACTGGCTGTCCACGGTGTTCATAGTAAGCTAAGGACAGAAGAAAGGTGGCAACACCCCAACACGACTGGCTGTCCACGGTGTTCATAGTAAGCTACGGACAGAGGACAGGTGGCAACACCCCAACACGACTGGCTGTCCACGGTGTTCATAGTAAGCTATGGACAGAGAAAAGGTGGCAACACCCCAACACGACCGGCTGTCCACGGTGTCCATTGTAAGCTATGGACAGAGGAAAGATGGCAACACCCCAACACGACTGGCTGTCCACGGTGTTCATAGTAAGCTATGGACAGAGGAAAGGTGGCAACACCCCAACACGACTGGCTGACCACGGTGTTCATAGTAAGCTATGGACAGAGGAAAGGTGGCAACACCCCAACACGACCGGCTGTCCACGGTGTCCATTGTAGGCTATGGACAGAGGAAAGGTGGCAACACCCCAACACGACTGGCTGTCCACGGTGTCCATAGTAAGCTATGGACAGAGGAAAGGTGGCAACACCCCAACACGACTGGCTGTCCACGGTGTCCATAGTAAGCTATGGACAGAGGAAAGGTGGCAACACCCCAACACGACTGGCTGTCCACGGTGTCCATTGTAAGCTATGGACAGAGGAAAAGCGGCAACACCCCAACACGACTGGCTGTCCACGGTGTTCATAGTAAGCTATGGACAGAGGAAAGGTGGCAACACCCCAACACGACTGGCTGTCCACGGTGTTCATAGTAAGCTATGGACAGAGGAAAGGTGGCAACACCCCAACACGACTGGCTGTCCACGGTGTCCATAGTAGGCTATGGACAGAGGAAAGGTGGCAACTCCCCAACACGACTGGCTGTCCACGGTGTTCATAGTAAGCTATGGACAGAGGAAAGGTGGCAACACCCCAACACGACCGGCTGTCCACGGTGTCCATAGTAAGCTATGGACAGAGGAAAGGTGGCAACACCCCAACACGCCTGGCTGTCCACGGTGTTCATAGTAAGCTATGGACAGAGGAAAGGTGGCAACACCCCAACACGACTGGCTGTCCACGGAGTTCATAGTAAGCTATGGACAGAGGAAAGGTGGCAACACCCCAACACGACTGGCTGTCCACGGTGTTCATAGTAAGCTATGGACAGAGGAAAAGTGGCAACACCCCAACACGACTGGCTGTCCACGGTGTTCATAGTAAGCTATGGACAGAAGAAAGGTGGCAACACCCCAACACGACTGGCTGTCCACGGTGTCCACAGTAAGCTATGGACAGAGGAAAGGTGGCAACACCCCAACACGACTGGCTGTCCACGGTGTTCATAGTAAGCTACGGACAGAGGAAAGGTGGCAACACCCCAACACGACTGGCTGTCCACGGTGTTCATAGTAAGCTAAGGACAGAAGAAAGGTGGCAACACCCCAACACGACTGGCTGTCCACGGTGTTCATAGTAAGCTACGGACAGAGGAAAGGTGGCAACACCCCAACACGACTGGCTGTCCACGGTGTTCATAGTAAGCTATGGACAGAGAAAAGGTGGCAACACCCCAACACGACCGGCTGTCCACGGTGTCCATTGTAAGCTATGGACAGAGGAAAGATGGCAACACCCCAACACGACTGGCTGTCCACGGTGTTCATAGTAAGCTATGGACAGAGGAAAGGTGGCAACACCCCAACACGACTGGCTGACCACGGTGTTCATAGTAAGCTATGGACAGAGGAAAGGTGGCAACACCCCAACACGACCGGCTGTCCACGGTGTCCATTGTAGGCTATGGACAGAGGAAAGGTGGCAACACCCCAACACGACTGGCTGTCCACGGTGTCCATAGTAAGCTATGGACAGAGGAAAGGTGGCAACACCCCAACACGACTGGCTGTCCACGGTGTCCATAGTAAGCTATGGACAGAGGAAAGGTGGCAACACCCCAACACGACTGGCTGTCCACGGTGTCCATTGTAAGCTATGGACAGAGGAAAGATGGCAACACCCCAACACGACTAGCTGTCCACGGTGTCCATAGTAAGCTATGGACAGAGGAAAGGTGGCAACACCCCAACACGACCGGCTGTCCACGGTGTTCATAGTAAGCTATGGACAGAGAAAAGGTGGCAACACCCCAACACGACTGGCTGTCCACGGTGTCCATAGTAAGCTATGGACAGAGGAAATGTGGCAACACCCCAACACGACTGGCTGTCCACGGTGTTCATAGTAAGATATGGACAGAGGAAAGGTGGCAACACCCCAACACGACTGGCTGTCCACGGTGTTCATAGTAAGCTATGGACAGAGGAAAGGTGGCAACACCCCAACACGACTGGCTGTCCACGGTGTCCATTGTAAGCTATGGACAGAGGAAAGATGGCAACACCCCAACACGACTAGCTGTCCACGGTGTCCATAGTAAGCTATGGACAGAGGAAAGGTGGCTACACCCCAACACGACTGGCTGTCCACGGTGTTCATAGTAAGCTATGGACAGAGGAAAGGTGGCAACACCCCAACACGACTGGCTGTCTACGGTGTTCATAGTAAGCTATGGACAGAGGAAAGGTGGCAACACCCCAACACGACTGGCTGTCCACGGTGTTCATAGTAAGCTACGGACAGAGGAAAGGTGGCAACACCCCAACACGACTGGCTGTCCACGGTGTTCATAGTAAGCTATGGACAGAGGAAAGGTGGCTACACCCCAACACGACTGGCTGTCCACGGTGTCCATAGTAAGCTACGGACAGAGGAAAGGTGGCAACACCCCAACACGACTGGCTGTCCACGGTGTTCATAGTAAGCTACGGACAGAGGAAAGGTGGCAACACCCCAACACGACTGGCTTTCCACGGTGTTCATAGTAAGCTATGGACAGAGGAAAGGTGGCAACACCCCAACATGACTGGCTGTCCACGGTGTTCATAGTAAGCTATGGACAGAGGAAAGGTGGCAACACCCCAACACGACTGGCTGTCCACGGTGTTCATAGTAAGCTATGGACAGAGGAAAGGTGGCTACACCCCAACACGACTGGCTGTCCACGGTGTTCATAGTAAGCTATAGACAGAGGAAAGGTGGCAACACCCCAACACGACTGGCTGTCCACGGTGTCCATAGAAAGCTATGGACAGAGGAAAGGTGGCAACACCCCAACACGACTGGCTGTCCACGGTGTCCATAGTAAGCTATGGACAGAGGAAAGGTGGCAACACCCCAACACGACTGGCTGTCCACGGTGTCCATAGTAGGCTATGGACAGAGGAAAGGTGGCAACACCCCAACACGACTGGCTGTCCACGGAGTTCATAGTAAGCTATGGACAGAGGAAAGGTGGCAACACCCCAACACGACCGGCTGTCCACGGTGTCCATAGTAGGCTATGGACAGAGGAAAGGTGGCAACACCCCAACACGACTGGCTGTCCACGGTGTCCATAGTAGCCTATGGACAGAGGAAAGGTGGCAACACCCCAACAAGGCTGGCTGTCCACGGTGTTCATAGTAAGCTATTGGCAGAGGAAAGGTGGCAACACCCCAACACGACCGGCTGTCCACGTTGTTCGTAGTAAGCTATGGACAGAGGAAATGTGGCAACAACCCAACACGACTGGCTGTCCACGGTGTTCATAGTAAGCTATGGACAGAGGAAAGGTGGCAACACCCCAACACGACTGGCTGTCCACGGTGTCCATTGTAAGCTATGGACAGAGGAAAGATGGCAACACCCCAACACGACTGGCTGTCCACGGTGTTCATAGTAAGCTATGGACAGAGGAAAGGTGGCAACACCCCAACACGACTGGCTGTCCACGGTGTTCATAATAAGCTATGGACAGAGGAAAGGTGGCAACACCCCAACACGACAGGCTGTCCACGGTGTCCACAGTAAGCTATGGACAGAGGAAAGGTGGCAACACCCCAACACTACCGGCTGTCCACGGCGTTCATAGAAAGCTATGGACAGAGGAAAGGTGGCAACACCCCGACACGACTGGCTGTCCACGGTGTTCATAGTAAGCTATGGACAGAGGAAAGGTGGCAACACCCCAACACGACTGGCTGTCCACGGTGTCCATAGTAAGCTATGGACAGAGGAAAGGTGGCAACACCGCAACACGACTGGCTGTCCACGGTGTTCATAGTAAGCTATGGACCGAGGAAAGGTGGCAACACCCCAACACGACCGGCTGTCCACGGTGTCCATAGTAATCTATGGACAGAGGAAAGGTGGCAACACCCCAACACGACTGGCTGTCCACGGTGTCCATAGTAAGCTATGGACAGAGGAAAGGTGGCAACACCCCAACACGACTGGCTGTCCACGGTGTTCATAGTAAGCTATGGACAGAGGAAAGGTGGCAACACCCCAATACGACTGGCTGCCCACGGTGTCCATAGTAAGCTATGGACAGAGGAAAGGTGGCAACACCCCAACACGACTGGCTGTCCACGGTGTCCACAGTAAGCTATGGACAGAGGAAAGGTGGCAACACCCCAACACGACTGGCTGTCCACGGTGTTCATAGTAAGATATGGACAGAGGAAAGGTGGCAACACCCCAACATGACTGGCTGTCCACGGTGTCCACAGTAAGCTATGGACGGAGGAAAGGTGGCAACACCCCAATACGACTGGCTGTCCACGGTGTCCATAGTAAGCTATAGACAGAGGAAAGGTGGCAACACCCCAACAGGACTGGCTGTCCACGGTGTCCACAGTAAGCTATGGACAGAGGAAAGGTGGCAACACCCCAACACGACTGGCTGTCCACGGTGTCCATAGTAAGCTATGGACAGAGGAAAGGTGGCAACACCCCAACACGACTGGCTGTCCACGGTGTTCATAGTAAGCTATGGACAGAGGAAAGGTGGCAACACCCCAATACGACTGGCTGTCCACGGTGTCCATAGTAAGCTATAGACAGAGGAAAGGTGGCAACACCCCAACACGACTGGCTGTCCACGGTGTCCACAGTAAGCTATGGACAGAGGAAAGGTGGCAACACCCCAACACGACTGGCTGTCCACAGTGTTCATAGTAAGCTATGGACAGAGGAAAGGTGGCAACTCCCCAACACGACTGGCTGTCCACGGTGTCCATAGTAAGCTATTGACAGAGGAAAGGTGGCAACACCCCAACACGACTGGCTGTCCACGGTGTTCATAGTAAGATATGGACAGAGGAAAGGTGGCAACACCCCAACACGACTGGCTGTCCACGGTGTTCATAGTAAGCTATAGACAGAGGAAAGGTGGCAACACCCCAACACGACTGGCTGTCCACGGTGTTCATAGTAAGCTATAGACAGAGGAAAGGTGGCAACACCCCAATACGACTGGCTGTCCACGGTGTTCATAGTAAGCTACGGACAGAGGAAAGGTGGCAACACCCCAACACGACTGGCTGTCCACGTTGTCCATAGTAAGCTATGGACAGAGGAAAAGTGGCAACACCCCAACACGACTGGCTGTCCACGGTGTCCATAGTAAGCTACGGACAGAGGAAAGGTGGCAACACCCCAACACGACTGGCTGTCCACGGTGTTCATAGTAAGCTATGGACAGAGGAAAAGTGGCTACACCCCAACACGACTGGCTGTCCACGGAGTTCATAGTAAGCTATGGACAGAGGAAAGGTGGCAACACCCCAACACGACTGGCTGTCCACGGTGTCCATAGTAA
The DNA here is from genome assembly GCA_946902985.2 of Meconema thalassinum. NCBI lineage: Eukaryota > Metazoa > Arthropoda > Insecta > Orthoptera > Tettigoniidae > Meconema > Meconema thalassinum. The sequence goes on from OY714911.1 coordinate 25,093,428, forward strand.
GCTATGGACAGAGGAAAGGTGGCAACACCCCAACACGACTGGCTGTCCACGGTGTCCATAGTAAGCTATGGACAGAGGAAAGGTGGCAACACCCCAACACGACTGGCTGTCCACGGTGTCCATAGTAAGCTATGGACAGAGGAAAGGTGGCAACACCCCAACACGACTGGCTGTCCACGGTGTCCATAGTAAGCTATGGACAGAGGAAAGGCGGCAACACCCCAACACGACTGGCTGTCCACGGTGTCCATAGTAAGCTATGGACAGAGGAAAGGTGGCAACACCCCAACACGACTGGCTGTCCACGGTGTTCATAGTAAGCTACGGACAGAGGAAAGGTGGCAACACCCCAACACGACTGGCTGTCCACGGTGTCCATTGTAAGCTATGGACAGAGGAAAGATGGCAACACCCCAACACGACTGGCTGTCCACGGTGTCCATTGTAAGCTATGGACAGAGGAAAGATGGCAACACCCCAACACGACTAGCTGTCCACGGTGTCGATAGTAAGCTATGGACAGAGGAAAGGTGGCAACACCCCAACACGACCGGCTGTCCACGGTGTTCATAGTAAGCTATGGACAGAGAAAAGGTGGCAACACCCCAACACGACTGGCTGTCCACGGTGTCCATAGTAAGCTATGGACAGAGGAAATGTGGCAACACCCCAACACGACTGGCTGTCCACGGTGTTCATAGTAAGATATGGACAGAGGAAAGGTGGCAACACCCCAACACGACTGGCTGTCCACGGTGTCCATAGTAAGCTATGGACAGAGGAAAAGTGGCAACACCCCAACACGACTGGCTGTCCACGGTGTTCATAGTAAGCTATGGACAGAGGAAATGTGGCAACACCCCAACACGACTGGTTGTCCACGGTGTCCATAGTAAGCTATGGACAGAGGAAAGGTGGCAACACCCCAACACGACTGGCTGTCCACGGTGTTCATAGTAAGCTACGGACAGAGGAAAGGTGGCAACACCCCAACACGACTGGCTGTCCACGGTGTTCATAGTAAGCTATGGACAGAAGAAAGGTGGCAACACCCCAACACGACTTGCTGTCCACGGTGTTCATAGTAAGCTACGGACAGAGGAAAGGTGGCAACACCCCAACACGACTGGCTGTCCACGGTGTTCATAGTAAGCTATGGACAGAGGAAAGGTGGCAACACCCCAACACGACTGGCTGTCCACGGTGTTCATAGTAAGCTATAGACAGAGGAAAGGTGGCAACACCCCAACACGACCGGCTGTCCACGGTGTCCATAGTAAGCTATGGACAGAGGAAAGGTGGCAACACCCCAACACGACTGGCTGTCCACGGTGTTCATAATAAGCTATGGACAGAGGAAAGGTGGCAACGACCCAACACGACTGGCTGTCCACGGTGTCCATAGTAAGCTATGGACAGAGGAAAGGTGGCAACACCGCAACACGACTGGCTGTCCACGGTGTTCATAGTAATCTATGGACAGAGGAAAGGTGGCAACACCCCAACACGACTGGCTGTCCACGGTGTTCATAGTAAGCTACGGACAGAGGAAAGGTGGCAACACCCCAACACGACTGGCTGTCCACGGTGTTAATAGTAAGCTATGGACAGAAGAAAGGTGGCAACACCCCAACACGACTTGCTGTCCACGGTGTTCATAGTAAGCTACGGACGGAGGAAAGGTGGCAACACCCCAACACGACTGGCTGTCCACGGTGTCCAAAGTAAGCTATGGACAGAGGAAAGGTGGCAACACCCCAACACGACTGGCTGTCCACGGTGTTCATAATAAGCTATGGACAGAGGAAAGGTGGCAACACCCCAACACGACTGGCTGTCCACGGTGTCCATAGTAAGCTATGGACAGAGGAAAGGTGGCAACACCGCAACACGACTGGCTGTCCACGGTGTTCATAGTAAGCTATGGACAGAGGAAAGGTGGCAACACCCCAACACGACCGGCTGTCCACGGTGTCCATAGTAAGCTATGGACAGAGGAGAGGTGGCAACACCCCAACACGACTGGCTGTCCACGGTGTCCATAGTAAGCTATGGACAGAGGAAAGGTGGCAACACCCCAACACGACTGGCTGTCCACGGTGTTCATAGTAAGCTATGGACAGGGGAAAGGTGGCAACACCCCAATACGACTGGCTGTCCACGGTGTCCATAGTAAGCTATGGACAGAGGAAAGGTGGCAACACCCCAATACGACTGGCTGTCCACGGTGTTCATAGTAAGCTATGGACAGAGGAAAGGTGGCAACACCCCAACACGACCGGCTGTCCACGGTGTTCATAGTAAGCTATGGACAGAGGAAAGGTGGCAACACCCCAATACGACTGGCTGTCCACGGTGTCCATAGTAAGCTATGGACAGAGGAAGGGTGGCAACACCCCAACACGACTGGCTGTCCACGGTGTTCATAGTAAGCTATAGACAGAGGAAAGGTGGCAACACCCCAACATGACTGGCTGTCCACGGTGTCCATAGTAAGCTATAGACAGAGGAAAGGTGGCAACACCCCAACACGACTGGCTGTCCACGGTGTCCACAGTAAGCTATGGACAGAGGAAAGGTGGCAACACCCCAACACGACTGGCTGTCCACGGTGTTCATAGTAAGCTATGGACAGAGGAAAAGTGGCAACACCCCAACACGACTGGCTGTCCACGGTGTCCATAGTAAGCTATGGACAGAGGAAAGGTGGCAACACCCCAACACGACTGGCTGTCCACGGAGTTCATAGTAAGCTATGGACAGAGGAAAGGTGGCAACACCCCAACAGGACTGGCTGTCCACGGTGTCCATAGTAAGCTATGGACAGAGGAAAGGTGGCAACACCGCAACACGACTGGCTGTCCACGGTGTTCATAGTAAGCTATGGACAGAGGAAAGGTGGCAACACCCCAACACGACCGGCTCTCCACGGTGTCCATAGTAAGCTATGGACAGAGGAAAGGTGGCAACACCCCAACACGACTGGCTGTCCACGGTGTCCATAGTAAGCTATGGACAGAGTAAAGGTGGCAACACCCCAACACGACTGGCTGTCCACGGTGTTCATAGTAAGCTATGGACAGAGGAAAGGTGGCAACACCCCAATACGACTGGCTGTCCACGGTGTCCATAGTAAGCTATAGACAGAGGAAAGGTGGCAACACCCCAACACGACTGGCTGTCCACGGTGTCCACAGTAAGCTATGGACAGAGGAAAGGTGGCAACACCCCAACACGACTGGCTGTCCACGGTGTTCATAGTAAGCTATGGACAGAGGAAAGGTGGCAACTCCCCAACACGACTGGCTGTCCACGGAGTTCATAGTAAGCTATGGACAGAGGAAAGGTGGCAACACCCCAACACGACTGGCTGTCCACGGAGTTCATAGTAAGCTATGGACAGAGGAAAGGTGGCAACTCCCCAACACGACTGGCTGTCCACGGTGTTCATAGTAAGCTATAGACAGAGGAAAGGTGGCAACTCCCCAACACGACTGGCTGTCCACGGAGTTCATAGTAAGCTATGGACAGAGGAAAGGTGGCAACACCCCAACACGACTGGCTGTCCACGGAGTTCATAGTAAGCTATGGACAGAGGAAAGGTGGCAACTCCCCAACACGACTGGCTGTCCACGGTGTTCATAGTAAGCTATAGACAGAGGAAAGGTGGCAACACCCCAACACGACTGGCTGTCCACGGTGTTCATAGTAAGCTATGGACAGAGGAAAGGTTGCAACACCCCAACACGACTGGCTGTCCACGGTGTCCATTGTAAGCTATGGACAGAGGAAAGGTGGCAACACCCCAACACGACTGGCTGTCCACGGTGTCCATAGTAAGCTATGGACAGAGGAAAGGTGGCAACACCCCAACACGACTGGCTGTCCACGGTGTTCATAGTAAGCTATGGACAGAGGAAAGGTGGCAACACCCCAACACGACTGGCTGTCCACGGTGTTCATAGTAAGCTATAGACAGAGGAAAGGTGGCAACACCCCAACACGACTGGCTGTCCACGGTGTCCATGGTAAGCAATGGACAGAGGAAAGGTGGCAACACCCCAACACGACTGGCTGTCCACGGTGTCCATTGTAAGCTATGGACAGAGGAAAGGTGGCAACACCCCAACACGACTGGCTGTCCACGGAGTTCATAGTAAGCTATGGACAGAGGAAAGGTGGCTACACCCCAACACGACTGGCTGTCCACGGTGTCCATAGTAGGCTATGGACAGAGGAAAGGTGGCAACACCCCAACACGACTGGCTGTCCACGGTGTTCATAGTAAGCTATGGACAGAGGAAAGGTGGCAACACCCCAACACGACTGGCTGTCCACGGTGTTCATAGTAAGCTATGGACAGAGGAAAAGTGGCAACACCCCAACACGACTGGCTGTCCACGGTGTTCATAGTAAGCTATGGACAGAGGAAAAGTGGCAACACCCCAACACGACTGGCTGTCCACGGTGTCCATAGTAAGCTATGGTCAGAGGAAAGGTGGCAACACCCCAACACGACTGGCTGTCCACGGTGTTCATAGTAAGCTATGGACAGAGGAAAAGTGGCAACACCCCAACACGACTGGCTGTCCACGGTGTCCATAGTAAGCTATGGACAGAGGAAAGGTGGCAACACCCCAACACGACTGGCTGTCCACGGTGTCCATAGTAAGCTATGGACAGAGGAAAGGTGGCAACACCCCAACACGACTGGCTGTCCACGGTGTCCATAGTAAGCTATGGACAGAGGAAAGGTGGCAACACCCCAACACGACTGGCTGTCCACGGTGTCCATTGTAAGCTATGGACAGAGGAAAGATGGCAACACCCCAACACGACTAGCTGTCCACGGTGTCCATAGTAAGCTATGGACAGAGGAAAGGTGGCAACACCCCAACACGACCGGCTGTCCACGGTGTTCATAGTAAGCTATGGACAGAGAAAAGGTGGCAACACCCCAACACGACTGGCTGTCCACGGTGTCCATAGTAAGCTATGGACAGAGGAAATGTGGCAACACCCCAACACGACTGGCTGTCCACGGTGTTCATAGTAAGATATGGACAGAGGAAAGGTGGCAACACCCCAACACGACTGGCTGTCCACGGTGTCCATAGTAAGCTATGGACAGAGGAAAAGTGGCAACACCCCAACACGACTGGCTGTCCACGGTGTTCATAGTAAGCTATGGACAGAGGAAAGGTGGCAACACCCCAACACGACTGGCTGTCCACGGTGTTCATAGTAAGCTATGGACAGAGGAAAGGTGGCAACACCCCAACACGACTGGCTGTCCACGGTGTCCATAGTAGGCTATGGACAGAGGAAAGGTGGCAACTCCCCAACACGACTGGCTGTCCACGGTGTTCATAGTAAGCTATGGACAGAGGAAAGGTGGCAACACCCCAACACGACCGGCTGTCCACGGTGTCCATAGTAAGCTATGGACAGAGGAAAGTTGGCAACACCCCAACACGCCTGGCTGTCCACGGTGTTCATAGTAAGCTATGGACAGAGGAAAGGTGGCAACACCCCAACACGACTGGCTGTCCACGGAGTTCATAGTAAGCTATGGACAGAGGAAAGGTGGCAACACCCCAACACGACTGGCTGTCCACGGTGTTCATAGTAAGCTATGGACAGAGGAAAAGTAGCAACACCCCAACACGACTGGCTGTCCACGGTGTTCATAGTAAGCTATGGACAGAAGAAAGGTGGCAACACCCCAACACGACTGGCTGTCCACGGTGTCCACAGTAAGCTATGGACAGAGGAAAGGTGGCAACACCCCAACACGACTGGCTGTCCACGGTGTTCATAGTAAGCTACGGACAGAGGAAAGGTGGCAACACCCCAACACGACTGGCTGTCCACGGTGTTCATAGTAAGCTAAGGACAGAAGAAAGGTGGCAACACCCCAACACGACTGGCTGTCCACGGTGTTCATAGTAAGCTACGGACAGAGGAAAGGTGGCAACACCCCAACACGACTGGCTGTCCACGGTGTTCATAGTAAGCTATGGACAGAGAAAAGGTGGCAACACCCCAACAAGGCTGGCTGTCCACGGTGTTCATAGTAAGCTATTGGCAGAGGAAAGGTGGCAACACCCCAACACGACCGGCTGTCCACGGTGTCCATTGTAAGCTATGGACAGAGGAAAGATGGCAACACCCCAACACGACTGGCTGTCCACGGTGTTCATAGTAAGCTATGGACAGAGGAAAGGTGGCAACACCCCAACACGACTGGCTGACCACGGTGTTCATAGTAAGCTATGGACAGAGGAAAGGTGGCAACACCCCAACACGACCGGCTGTCCACGGTGTCCATTGTAGGCTATGGACAGAGGAAAGGTGGCAACACCCCAACACGACTGGCTGTCCACGGTGACCATAGTAAGCTATGGACAGAGGAAAGGTGGCAACACCCCAACACGACTGGCTGTCCACGGTGTCCACAGTAAGCTATGGACAGAGGAAAGGTGGCAACACCCCAACACGACTGGCTGTCCACGGTGTCCATTGTAAGCTATGGACAGAGGAAAGATGGCAACACCCCAACACGACTAGCTGTCCACGGTGTCCATAGTAAGCTATGGACAGAGGAAAGGTGGCAACACCCCAACACGACCGGCTGTCCACGGTGTTCATAGTAAGCTATGGACAGAGAAAAGGTGGCAACACCCCAACACGACTGGCTGTCCACGGTGTCCATAGTAAACTATGGACAGAGGAAATGTGGCAACACCCCAACACGACTGGCTGTCCACGGTGTTCATAGTAAGATATGGACAGAGGAAAGGTGGCAACACCCCAACACGACTGGCTGTCCACGGTGTCCATAGTAAGCTATGGACAGAGGAAAAGTGGCAACACCCCAACACGACTGGCTGTCCACGGTGTTCATAGTAAGCTATGGACAGAGGAAAGGTGGCAACACCCCACCACGACTGGCTGTCCACGGTGTTCATAGTAAGCTATGGACAGAGGAAAGGTGGCAACACCCCAACACGACTGGCTGTCCACGGTGTCCATAGTAGGCTATGGACAGAGGAAAGGTGGCAACTCCCCAACACGACTGGCTGTCCACGGTGTTCATAGTAAGCTATGGACAGAGGAAAGGTGGCAACACCCCAACACGACCGGCTGTCCACGGTGTCCATAGTAAGCTATGGACAGAGGAAAGGTGGCAACACCCCAACACGACTGGCTGTCCACGGTGTTCATAGTAAGCTATGGACAGAGGAAAGGTGGCAACACCCCAACACGACTGGCTGTCCACGGAGTTCATAGTAAGCTATGGACAGAGGAAAGGTGGCAACACCCCAACACGACTGGCTGTCCACGGTGTTCATAGTAAGCTATGGACAGAGGAAAAGTGGCAACACCCCAACACGACTGGCTGTCCACGGTGTTCATAGTAAGCTATGGACAGAGGAAAGGTGGCAACACCCCAACACGACTGGCTGTCCACGGTGTTCATAGTAAGCTACGGACAGAGGAAAGGTGGCAACACCCCAACACGACTGGCTGTCCACGGTGTTCATAGTAAGCTAAGGACAGAAGAAAGGTGGCAACACCCCAACACGACTGGCTGTCCACGGTGTTCATAGTAAGCTACGGACAGAGGAAAGGTGGCAACACCCCAACACGACTGGCTGTCCACGGTGTTCATAGTAAGCTACGGACAGAGGAAAGGTGGCAACACCCCAACATGACTGGCTGTCCACGGTGTTCATAGTAAGCTATGGACAGAGGAAAGGTGGCAACACCCCAACAAGACTGGCTGTCCACGGTGTCCATAGTAAGCTATGGACAGAGGAAAGGTGGCAACACCCCAACACGACTGGCTGTCCAGGGTGTCCATTGTAAGCTATGGACAGAGGAAAGATGGCAACACCCCAACACGACTGGCTGTCCACGGTGTTCATAGTAAGCTATGGACAAAGGAAAGGTGGCAACACCCCAACACGACTGGCTGTCCACGGTGTCCATAGTAAGCTATGGACAGAGGAAAGGTGGCAACACCCCAACACGACTGGCTGTCCACGGTGTTCATAGTAAGCTATGGACAGAGGAAAGGTGGCAACACCCCAACACGACTGGCTGTCCACGGTGTTCATAGTAAGCTATGGACAGAGGAAAGATGGCAACACCCCAACACGACTGGCTGTCCACGGTGTCCATTGTAAGCTATGGACAGAGGAAAGATGGCAACACCCCAACACGACTGGCTGTCCACGGTGTTCATAGTAAGCTATGGACAGAGGAAAGGTGGCAACACCCCAACACGACTGGCTGTCCACGGTGTCCATTGTAAGCTATGGACAGAGGAAAGATGGCAACACCCCAACACGACTGGCTGTCCACGGTGTTCATAGTAAGCTATGGACAAAGGAAAGGTGGCAACACCCCAACACGACTGGCTGTCCACGGTGTTCATAGTAAGCTATGGACAGAGGAAAGGTGGCAACACCCCAACACGACTGGCTGTCCACGGTGTCCATAGTAAGCTATGGACAGAGGAAAGGTGGCAACACCCCAACACGACTGGCTGTCCACGGTGTCCATAGTAAGCTATGGACAGAGGAAAGGTGGCAACACCCCAACACGACTGGCTGTCCACGGTGTTCATAGTAAGCTATGGACAGAGGAAAGGTGGCAACACCCCAACACGACTGGCTGTCCACGGTGTTCATAGTAAGCTATGGACAGAGGAAAGGTGGCAACACCCCAACACGACCGGCTGTCCACGGTGTTCATAGTAAGCTATGGACAGAGGAAAGGTGGCTACACCCCAACACGACTGGCTGTCCACGGTGTCCATAGTAAGCTATGGACAGAGGAAAGGTGGCAACACCCCAACACGACTGGCTGTCCACGGTGTCCATAGTAGGCTATGGACAGAGGAAAGGTGGCAACACCCCAACACGCCTGGCTGTCCACGGAGTTCATAGTAAGCTATGGACAGAGGAAAGGTGGCAACACCCCAACACGACCGGCTGTCCACGGTGTCCATAGTAGGCTATGGACAGAGGAACGGTGGCAACACCCCAACACGACTGGCTGTCCACGGTGTCCATAGTAGACTATGGACAGAGGAAAGGTGGCAACACCCCAACAAGGCTGGCTGTCCACGGTGTTCATAGTAAGCTATTGGCAGAGGAAAGGTGGCAACACCCCAACACGACCGGCTGTCCACGGTGTCCATTGTAAGCTATGGACAGAGGAAAGATGGCAACACCCCAACACGACTGGCTGTCCACGGTGTTCATAGTAAGCTATGGACAGAGGAAAGGTGGCAACACCCCAACACGACTGGCTAACCACGGTGTTCATAGTAAGCTATGGACAGAGGAAAGGTGGCAACACCCCAACACGACCGGCTGTCCACGGTGTCCATAGTAGGCTATGGACAGAGGAAACGTGGCAACACCCCAACACGACTGGCTGTCCACGGTGTTCATAGTAAGCTATGGACAGAGGAAAGATGGCAACACCCCAACACGACTAGCTGTCCACGGTGTCGATAGTAAGCTATGGACAGAGGAAAGGTGGCAACACCCCAACACGACCGGCTGTCCACGGTGTTCATAGTAAGCTATGGACAGAGAAAAGGTGGCAACACCCCAACACGACTGGCTGTCCACGGTGTCCATAGTAAGCTATGGACAGAGGAAATGTGGCAACACCCCAACACGACTGGCTGTCCACGGTGTTCATAGTAAGATATGGACAGAGGAAAGGTGGCAACACCCCAACACGACTGGCTGTCCACGGTGTCCATAGTAAGCTATGGACAGAGGAAAAGTGGCAACACCCCAACACGACTGGCTGTCCACGGTGTTCATAGTAAGCTATGGACAGAGGAAATGTGGCAACACCCCAACACGACTGGCTGTCCACGGTGTCCATAGTAAGCTATGGACAGAGGAAAGGTGGCAACACCCCAACACGACTGGCTGTCCACGGTGTTCATAGTAAGCTACGGACAGAGGAAAGGTGGCAACACCCCAACACGACTGGCTGTCCACGGTGTTCATAGTAAGCTATGGACAGAAGAAAGGTGGCAACACCCCAACACGACTTGCTGTCCACGGTGTTCATAGTAAGCTACGGACAGAGGAAAGGTGGCAACACCCCAACACGACTGGCTGTCCACGGTGTTCATAGTAAGCTATGGACAGAGGAAAGGTGGCAACACCCCAACACGACTGGCTGTCCACGGTGTTCATAGTAAGCTATAGACAGAGGAAAGGTGGCAACACCCCAACACGACCGGCTGTCCACGGTGTCCATAGTAAGCTATGGACAGAGGAAAGGTGGCAACACCCCAACACGACTGGCTGTCCACGGTGTTCATAATAAGCTATGGACAGAGGAAAGGTGGCAACGACCCAACACGACTGGCTGTCCACGGTGTCCATAGTAAGCTATGGACAGAGGAAAGGTGGCAACACCGCAACACGACTGGCTGTCCACGGTGTTCATAGTAATCTATGGACAGAGGAAAGGTGGCAACACCCCAACACGACTGGCTGTCCACGGTGTTCATAGTAAGCTACGGACAGAGGAAAGGTGGCAACACCCCAACACGACTGGCTGTCCACGGTGTTAATAGTAAGCTATGGACAGAAGAAAGGTGGCAACACCCCAACACGACTTGCTGTCCACGGTGTTCATAGTAAGCTACGGACGGAGGAAAGGTGGCAACACCCCAACACGACTGGCTGTCCACGGTGTCCAAAGTAAGCTATGGACAGAGGAAAGGTGGCAACACCCCAACACGACTGGCTGTCCACGGTGTTCATAATAAGCTATGGACAGAGGAAAGGTGGCAACACCCCAACACGACTGGCTGTCCACGGTGTCCATAGTAAGCTATGGACAGAGGAAAGGTGGCAACACCGCAACACGACTGGCTGTCCACGGTGTTCATAGTAAGCTATGGACAGAGGAAAGGTGGCAACACCCCAACACGACCGGCTGTCCACGGTGTCCATAGTAAGCTATGGACAGAGGAGAGGTGGCAACACCCCAACACGACTGGCTGTCCACGGTGTCCATAGTAAGCTATGGACAGAGGAAAGGTGGCAACACCCCAACACGACTGGCTGTCCACGGTGTTCATAGTAAGCTATGGACAGGGGAAAGGTGGCAACACCCCAATACGACTGGCTGTCCACGGTGTCCATAGTAAGCTATGGACAGAGGAAGGGTGGCAACACCCCAATACGACTGGCTGTCCACGGTGTTCATAGTAAGCTATGGACAGAGGAAAGGTGGCAACACCCCAACACGACCGGCTGTCCACGGTGTTCATAGTAAGCTATGGACAGAGGAAAGGTGGCAACACCCCAATACGACTGGCTGTCCACGGTGTCCATAGTAAGCTATGGACAGAGGAAGGGTGGCAACACCCCAACACGACTGGCTGTCCACGGTGTTCATAGTAAGCTATAGACAGAGGAAAGGTGGCAACACCCCAACATGACTGGCTGTCCACGGTGTCCACAGTAAGCTATAGACAGAGGAAAGGTGGCAACACCCCAACACGACTGGCTGTCCACGGTGTCCACAGTAAGCTATGGACAGAGGAAAGGTGGCAACACCCCAACACGACTGGCTGTCCACGGTGTTCATAGTAAGCTATGGACAGAGGAAAAGTGGCAACACCCCAACACGACTGGCTGTCCACGGTGTCCATAGTAAGCTATGGACAGAGGAAAGGTGGCAACACCCCAACACGACTGGCTGTCCACGGAGTTCATAGTAAGCTATGGATAGAGGAAAGGTGGCAACACCCCAACAGGACTGGCTGTCCACGGTGTCCATAGTAAGCTATGGACAGAGGAAAGGTGGCAACACCGCAACACGACTGGCTGTCCACGGTGTTCATAGTAAGCTATGGACAGAGGAAAGGTGGCAACACCCCAACACGACCGGCTCTCCACGGTGTCCATAGTAAGCTATGGACAGAGGAAAGGTGGCAACACCCCAACACGACTGGCTGTCCACGGTGTCCATAGTAAGCTATGGACAGAGTAAAGGTGGCAACACCCCAACACGACTGGCTGTCCACGGTGTTCATAGTAAGCTATGGACAGAGGAAAGGTGGCAACACCCCAATACGACTGGCTGTCCACGGTGTCCATAGTAAGCTATAGACAGAGGAAAGGTGGCAACACCCCAACACGACTGGCTGTCCACGGTGTCCACAGTAAGCTATGGACAGAGGAAAGGTGGCAACACCCCAACACGACTGGCTGTCCACGGTGTTCATAGTAAGCTATGGACAGAGGAAAGGTGGCAACTCCCCAACACGACTGGCTGTCCACGGAGTTCATAGTAAGCTATGGACAGAGGAAAGGTGGCAACACCCCAACACGACTGGCTGTCCACGGAGTTCATAGTAAGCTATGGACAGAGGAAAGGTGGCAACTCCCCAACACGACTGGCTGTCCACGGTGTTCATAGTAAGCTATAGACAGAGGAAAGGTGGCAACACCCCAACACGACTGGCTGTCCACGGTGTTCATAGTAAGCTATGGACAGAGGAAAGGTGGCAACACCCCAACACGACTGGCTGTCCACGGTGTTCATAGTAAGCTATGGACAGAGGAAAGGTTGCAACACCCCAACACGACTGGCTGTCCACGGTGTCCATTGTAAGCTATGGACAGAGGAAAGGTGGCAACACCCCAACACGACTGGCTGTCCACGGTGTCCATAGTAAGCTATGGACAGAGGAAAGGTGGCAACACCCCAACACGACTGGCTGTCCACGGTGTTCATAGTAAGCTATGGACAGAGGAAAGGTGGCAACACCCCAACACGACTGGCTGTCCACGGTGTTCATAGTAAGCTATAGACAGAGGAAAGGTGGCAACACCCCAACACGACTGGCTGTCCACGGTGTCCATGGTAAGCAATGGACAGAGGAAAGGTGGCAACACCCCAACACGACTGGCTGTCCACGGTGTCCATTGTAAGCTATGGACAGAGGAAAGGTGGCAACACCCCAACACGACTGGCTGTCCACGGAGTTCATAGTAAGCTATGGACAGAGGAAAGGTGGCTACACCCCAACACGACTGGCTGTTCACGGTGTCCATAGTAGGCTATGGACAGAGGAAAGGTGGCAACACCCCAACACGACTGGCTGTCCACGGTGTTCATAGTAAGCTATGGACAGAGGAAAGGTGGCAACACCCCAACACGACTGGCTGTCCACGGTGTTCATAGTAAGCTATGGACAGAGGAAAAGTGGCAACACCCCAACACGACTGGCTGTCCACGGTGTTCATAGTAAGCTATGGACAGAGGAAAAGTGGCAACACCCCAACACGACTGGCTGTCCACGGTGTCCATAGTAAGCTATGGTCAGAGGAAAGGTGGCAACACCCCAACACGACTGGCTGTCCACGGTGTTCATAGTAAGCTATGGACAGAGGAAAAGTGGCAACACCCCAACACGACTGGCTGTCCACGGTGTCCATAGTAAGCTATGGACAGAGGAAAGGTGGCAACACCCCAACACGACTGGCTGTCCACGGTGTCCATAGTAAGCTATGGACAGAGGAAAGGTGGCAACACCCCAACACGACTGGCTGTCCACGGTGTCCATAGTAAGCTATGGACAGAGGAAAGGTGGCAACACCCCAACACGACTGGCTGTCCACGGTGTCCATTGTAAGCTATGGACAGAGGAAAGATGGCAACACCCCAACACGACTAGCTGTCCACGGTGTCCATAGTAAGCTATGGACAGAGGAAAGGTGGCAACACCCCAACACGACCGGCTGTCCACGGTGTTCATAGTAAGCTATGGACAGAGAAAAGGTGGCAACACCCCAACACGACTGGCTGTCCACGGTGTCCATAGTAAGCTATGGACAGAGGAAATGTGGCAACACCCCAACACGACTGGCTGTCCACGGTGTTCATAGTAAGATATGGACAGAGGAAAGGTGGCAACACCCCAACACGACTGGCTGTCCACGGTGTCCATAGTAAGCTATGGACAGAGGAAAAGTGGCAACACCCCAACACGACTGGCTGTCCACGGTGTTCATAGTAAGCTATGGACAGAGGAAAGGTGGCAACACCCCAACACGACTGGCTGTCCACGGTGTTCATAGTAAGCTATGGACAGAGGAAAGGTGGCAACACCCCAACACGACTGGCTGTCCACGGTGTCCATAGTAGGCTATGGACAGAGGAAAGGTGGCAACTCCCCAACACGACTGGCTGTCCACGGTGTTCATAGTAAGCTATGGACAGAGGAAAGGTGGCAACACCCCAACACGACCGGCTGTCCACGGTGTCCATAGTAAGCTATGGACAGAGGAAAGTTGGCAACACCCCAACACGCCTGGCTGTCCACGGTGTTCATAGTAAGCTATGGACAGAGGAAAGGTGGCAACACCCCAACACGACTGGCTGTCCACGGAGTTCATAGTAAGCTATGGACAGAGGAAAGGTGGCAACACCCCAACACGACTGGCTGTCCACGGTGTTCATAGTAAGCTATGGACAGAGGAAAAGTAGCAACACCCCAACACGACTGGCTGTCCACGGTGTTCATAGTAAGCTATGGATAGAAGAAAGGTGGCAACACCCCAACACGACTGGCTGTCCACGGTGTCCACAGTAAGCTATGGACAGAGGAAAGGTGGCAACACCCCAACACGACTGGCTGTCCACGGTGTTCATAGTAAGCTACGGACAGAGGAAAGGTGGCAACACCCCAACACGACTGGCTGTCCACGGTGTTCATAGTAAGCTAAGGACAGAAGAAAGGTGGCAACACCCCAACACGACTGGCTGTCCACGGTGTTCATAGTAAGCTACGGACAGAGGAAAGGTGGCAACACCCCAACACGACTGGCTGTCCACGGTGTTCATAGTAAGCTATGGACAGAGAAAAGGTGGCAACACCCCAACAAGGCTGGCTGTCCACGGTGTTCATAGTAAGCTATTGGCAGAGGAAAGGTGGCAACACCCCAACACGACCGGCTGTCCACGGTGTCCATTGTAAGCTATGGACAGAGGAAAGATGGCAACACCCCAACACGACTGGCTGTCCACGGTGTTCATAGTAAGCTATGGACAGAGGAAAGGTGGCAACACCCCAACACGACTGGCTGACCACGGTGTTCATAGTAAGCTATGGACAGAGGAAAGGTGGCAACACCCCAACACGACCGGCTGTCCACGGTGTCCATTGTAGGCTATGGACAGAGGAAAGGTGGCAACACCCCAACACGACTGGCTGTCCACGGTGTCCATAGTAAGCTATGGACAGAGGAAAGGTGGCAACACCCCAACACGACTGGCTGTCCACGGTGTCCATAGTAAGCTATGGACAGAGGAAAGGTGGCAACACCCCAACACGACTGGCTGTCCACGGTGTCCATTGTAAGCTATGGACAGAGGAAAGATGGCAACACCCCAACACGACTAGCTGTCCACGGTGTCCATAGTAAGCTATGGACAGAGGAAAGGTGGCAACACCCCAACACGACCGGCTGTCCACGGTGTTCATAGTAAGCTATGGACAGAGAAAAGGTGGCAACACCCCAACACGACTGGCTGTCCACGGTGTCCATAGTAAACTATGGACAGAGGAAATGTGGCAACACCCCAACACGACTGGCTGTCCACGGTGTTCATAGTAAGATATGGACAGAGGAAAGGTGGCAACACCCCAACACGACTGGCTGTCCACGGTGTCCATAGTAAGCTATGGACAGAGGAAAAGTGGCAACACCCCAACACGACTGGCTGTCCACGGTGTTCATAGTAAGCTATGGACAGAGGAAAGGTGGCAACACCCCACCACGACTGGCTGTCCACGGTGTTCATAGTAAGCTATGGACAGAGGAAAGGTGGCAACACCCCAACACGACTGGCTGTCCACGGTGTCCATAGTAGGCTATGGACAGAGGAAAGGTGGCAACTCCCCAACACGACTGGCTGTCCACGGTGTTCATAGTAAGCTATGGACAGAGGAAAGGTGGCAACACCCCAACACGACCGGCTGTCCACGGTGTCCATAGTAAGCTATGGACAGAGGAAAGGTGGCAACACCCCAACACGACTGGCTGTCCACGGTGTTCATAGTAAGCTATGGACAGAGGAAAGGTGGCAACACCCCAACACGACTGGCTGTCCACGGAGTTCATAGTAAGCTATGGACAGAGGAAAGGTGGCAACACCCCAACACGACTGGCTGTCCACGGTGTTCATAGTAAGCTATGGACAGAGGAAAAGTGGCAACACCCCAACACGACTGGCTGTCCACGGTGTTCATAGTAAGCTATGGACAGAGGAAAGGTGGCAACACCCCAACACGACTGGCTGTCCACGGTGTTCATAGTAAGCTACGGACAGAGGAAAGGTGGCAACACCCCAACACGACTGGCTGTCCACGGTGTTCATAGTAAGCTAAGGACAGAAGAAAGGTGGCAACACCCCAACACGACTGGCTGTCCACGGTGTTCATAGTAAGCTACGGACAGAGGAAAGGTGGCAACACCCCAACACGACTGGCTGTCCACGGTGTTCATAGTAAGCTACGGACAGAGGAAATGTGGCAACACCCCAACATGACTGGCTGTCCACGGTGTTCATAGTAAGCTATGGACAGAGGAAAGGTGGCAACACCCCAACAAGACTGGCTGTCCACGGTGTCCATAGTAAGCTATGGACAGAGGAAAGGTGGCAACACCCCAACACGACTGGCTGTCCAGGGTGTCCATTGTAAGCTATGGACAGAGGAAAGATGGCAACACCCCAACACGACTGGCTGTCCACGGTGTTCATAGTAAGCTATGGACAAAGGAAAGGTGGCAACACCCCAACACGACTGGCTGTCCACGGTGTCCATAGTAAGCTATGGACAGAGGAAAGGTGGCAACACCCCAACACGACTGGCTGTCCACGGTGTTCATAGTAAGCTATGGACAGAGGAAAGGTGGCAACACCCCAACACGACTGGCTGTCCACGGTGTTCATAGTAAGCTATGGACAGAGGAAAGATGGCAACACCCCAACACGACTGGCTGTCCACGGTGTCCATTGTAAGCTATGGACAGAGGAAAGATGGCAACACCCCAACACGACTGGCTGTCCACGGTGTTCATAGTAAGCTATGGACAGAGGAAAGGTGGCAACACCCCAACACGACTGGCTGTCCACGGTGTCCATTGTAAGCTATGGACAGAGGAAAGATGGCAACACCCCAACACGACTGGCTGTCCACGGTGTTCATAGTAAGCTATGGACAAAGGAAAGGTGGCAACACCCCAACACGACTGGCTGTCCACGGTGTTCATAGAAAGCTATGGACAGAGGAAAGGTGGCAACACCCCAACACGACTGGCTGTCCACGGTGTCCATAGTAAGCTATGGACAGAGGAAAGGTGGCAACACCCCAACACGACTGGCTGTCCACGGTGTCCATAGTAAGCTATGGACAGAGGAAAGGTGGCAACACCCCAACACGACTGGCTGTCCACGGTGTTCATAGTAAGCTATGGACAGAGGAAAGGTGGCAACACCCCAACACGACTGGCTGTCCACGGTGTTCATAGTAAGCTATGGACAGAGGAAAGGTGGCAACACCCCAACACGACCGGCTGTCCACGGTGTTCATAGTAAGCTATGGACAGAGGAAAGGTGGCTACACCCCAACACGACTGGCTGTCCACGGTGTCCATAGTAAGCTATGGACAGAGGAAAGGTGGCAACACCCCAACACGACTGGCTGTCCACGGTGTCCATAGTAGGCTATGGACAGAGGAAAGGTGGCAACACCTCAACACGCCTGGCTGTCCACGGAGTTCATAGTAAGCTATGGACAGAGGAAAGGTGGCAACACCCCAACACGACCGGCTGTCCACGGTGTCCATAGTAGGCTATGGACAGAGGAACGGTGGCAACACCCCAACACGACTGGCTGTCCACGGTGTCCATAGTAGCCTATGGACAGAGGAAAGGTGGCAACACCCCAACAAGGCTGGCTGTCCACGGTGTTCATAGTAAGCTATTGGCAGAGGAAAGGTGGCAACACCCCAACACGACCGGCTGTCCACGGTGTCCATTGTAAGCTATGGACAGAGGAAAGATGGCAACACCCCAACACGACTGGCTGTCCACGGTGTTCATAGTAAGCTATGGACAGAGGAAAGGTGGCAACACCCCAACACGACTGGCTGACCACGGTGTTCATAGTAAGCTATGGACAGAGGAAAGGTGGCAACACCCCAACACGACCGGCTGTCCACGGTGTCCATAGTAGGCTATGGACAGAGGAAACGTGGCAACACCCCAACACGACTGGCTGTCCACGGTGTTCATAGTAAGCTATGGACAGAGGAAAGGTGGCAACACCCCAACACGACTGGCTGTCCACGGTGTTCATAGTAAGCTATGGACAGAGGAAAGGTGGCAACACCGCAACACCACTGGCTGTCCACGGTGTTCATAGTAAGCTATGGACAGAGGAACGGTGGCAACACCCCAACACGACCGGCTGTCCACGGTGTCCATAGTAAGCTATGGACAGAGGAAAGGTGGCAACACCCCAACACGACTGGCTGTCCACGGTGTTCATAGTAAGCTATGGACAGAGGAAAGGTGGCAACACCCCAACACGACTGGCTGTCCACGGTGTTCATAGTAAGCTATGGACAGAGGAAAGGTGGCAACACCCCAACACGACTGGCTCTCCACGGTGTTCATAGTAAGCTATGGACAGAGGAAAGGTGGCAACACCCCAACACGACTGGCTGTCCACGGTGTTCATAGTAAGCTATGGACAGAGGAAAGGTGGCAACACCGCAACACCACTGGCTGTCCACGGTGTCAATAGTAAGCTATGGACAGAGGAAAGGTGGCAACACCCCAACACGACTGGCTGTCCACGGTGTTCATAATAAGCTATGGACAGAGGAAAGGTGGCAACACCCCAACAAGACTGGCTGTCCACGGTGTTCATAGTAAGCTATGGACAGAGGAAAGGTGTTAACTCCCCAACACGACTGGCTGTCCACGGTGTTCATAGTAAGCTATGGACAGAGGAAAGGTGGCAACACCCCAACACGACTGGCTGTCCACGGTGTTCATAGTAAGCTATAGACAGAGGAAAGGTGGCAACACCCCAACACGACTGGCTGTCCACGGTGTCCATAGTAAGCTATGGACAGAGGAAAGGTGGCAACACCCCAACACGACTGGCTGTCCACGGTGTTCATAGAAAGCTATGGACAGAGGAAAGGTGGCAACACCCCGACACGACTGGCTGTCCACGGTGTTCATAGTAAGCTATGGACAGAGGAACGGTGGCAACACCCCAACACGACTGGCTGTCCACGGTGTCCATAGTAAGCTATGGACAGAGGAAAGGTGGCAACACCGCAACACGACTGGCTGTCCACGGTGTTCATAGTAAGCTATGGACAGAGGAAAGTAGGCAACACCCCAACACGACCGGCTGTCCACGGTGTCCATAGTAAGCTATGGACAGAGGAAAGGTGGCAACACCCCAACACGACTGGCTGTCCATGGTGTCCAAAGTAAGCTATGGACAGAGGAAAGGTGGCAACACCCCAACACGACTGGCTGTCCACGGTGTCCAAAGTAAGCTATGGACAGAGGAAAGGAGGCAACACCCCAACATGACTGGCTGTCCACGGTGTCCAAAGTAAGCTATGGACAGAGGAAAGGTGGCAACACCCCAACACGACTGGCTGTCCACGGTGTCCAAAGTAAGCTATGGACAGAGGAAAGTAGGCAACACCCCAACACGACAGGTGTCCACGGTGTCCATAGTAAGCTATGGACAGAGGAAAGGTGGCAACACCCCAACACGACTGGCTGTCCACGGTGTCCAAAGTAAGCTATGGACAGAGGAAAGGTGGCAACACCCCAACACGACTGGCTGTCCACGGTGTCCAAAGTAAGCTATGGACAGAGGAAAGGTGGCAACACCCCAACACGACTGGCTGTCCACGGTGTCCAAAGTAAGCTATGGACAGAGGAAAGGTGGCAACACCCAAACATGACTGGCTGTCCACGGTGTCCATAGTAAGCTATGGACAGAGGAAAGATGGCAACACCCCAACACGACTGGCTGTCCACGGTGTCCATAGTAAGCTATGGACAGAGGAAAGGTGGCAACACCCCAACACGACTGGCTGTCCACGGTGTTCATAGTAAGCTATGGACAGAGGAAAGGTGGCAACACCCCAACACGACTGGCTGTCCACGGTGTTCATAGTAAGCTATGGACAGAGGAAAGGTGGCAACACCCCAACTCGACTGGCTGTCCACGGTGTTCATAGTAAGCTATGGACAGAGGAAAGGTGGCAACACCCCAACACGACTGGCTGTCCTCGGTGTTCATAGTAAGCTCTGGACAGAGGAAAGGTGGCAACACCCCAATACGACTGGCTGTCCACGGTGTTCATAGTAAGCTATGGACAGAGGAAAGGTGGCAACACCCCAACACGACTGGCTGTCCACGGTGTTCATAGTAAGCTATGGACAGAGGAAAGGTGGCAACACCCCGACACGACTGTCTGTCTACGGTGTTCATAGTAAGCTATGGACAGAGGAAAGGTGGCAACACCCCAACACGACCGGCTGTCCACGGTGTTCATAGTAAGCTATGGACAGAGGAAAGGTGGCAACACCCCAACACGACTGGCTGTCCACGGTGTTCATAGTAAGCTATGGACAGAGGAAAGGTGGCAACACCCCAACATGACTGGCTGTCCACGGTGTCCACAGTAAGCTATGGACAGAGGAAAGGTGGCAACACCCCAACACGACTGGCTGTCCACGGTGTTCATAGTAAGCTATGGACAGAGGAAAGGTGGCAACACCCCAACACGACTGGCTGTCCACGGTGTTCATAGTAAGCTATGGACAGAGGAAAGGTGGCAACACCCCAATACGACTGGCTGTCCACGGTGTTCATAGTAAGCTACGGACAGAGGAAAGGTGGCAACACCCCAACACGACTGGCTGTCCACGGTG
This sequence comes from Meconema thalassinum, assembly GCA_946902985.2. Taxonomy (NCBI): domain Eukaryota; kingdom Metazoa; phylum Arthropoda; class Insecta; order Orthoptera; family Tettigoniidae; genus Meconema; species Meconema thalassinum. The sequence goes on from OY714911.1 coordinate 25,114,473, forward strand.
TCCATAGTAAGCTATGGACAGAGGAAAGGTGGCAACACCCCAACACGACTGGCTGTCCACGGTGTCCAAAGTAAGCTATGGACAGAGGAAAGGTGGCAACACCCCAACACGACTGGCTGTCCACGGTGTTCATAGTAAGCTATGGACAGAGGAAAGGTGGCAACACCCCAACACGACTCGCTGTCCACGGTGTTCATAGTAAGCTATGGACAGAGGAAAGGTGGCAACACGCCAACACGACTGGCTGTCCACGGTGTCCACAGTAAGCTATGGACTGAGGAAAGGTGGCAACACCCCAACACGACTGGCTGTCCACGGTGTTCATAGTAAGCTATGGACAGAGGAAAGGTGGCAACACCCCAACACGACTGGCTGTCCACGGTGTTCATAGTAAGCTATGGACAGAGTATAGGTGGCAACACCCCAATACGACTGGCTGTCCACGGTGTCCATAGTAAGCTATGGACAGAGGAAAGGTGGCAACACCCCAACACGACTGGCTGTCCACGGTGTCCATTGTAAGCTATGGACAGAGGAAAGGTGGCAACACCCCAACACGACTGGCTGTCCACGGTGTCCAAAGTAAGCTATGGACAGAGGAAAGGTGGCAACACCCCAACACGACTGGCTCTCCACGGTGTTCATAGTAAGCTATGGACAGAGGAAAGGTGGCAACACCCCAATACGACTGGCTGTCCACGGTGTCCATAGTAAGCTATGGACAGAGGAAAGGTGGCAAAACCCCAACACGACTGGCTGTCCACGGAGTTCATAGTAAGCTATGGACAGAGGAAAGGTGGCTACACCCCAACACGACTGGCTGTCCACGGAGTTCATAGTAAGCTATGGACAGAGGAAAGGTGGCAACACCCCAACACGACTGGCTGTCCACGGTGTTCATAGTAAGCTATGGACAGAGGAAAAGTGGCAACACCCCAACACGACTGGCTGTCCACGGTGTCCATAGTAAGCTATGGACAGAGGAAAGGTGGCAACACCCCAACACGACTGGCTGTCCACGGTGTCCATAGTAAGCTATGGACAGAGGAAAGGTGGCAACACCCCAACTCGACTGGCTGTCCACGGTGTTCATAGTAAGCTATGGACAGAGGAACGGTGGCAACACCCCAACACGACTGGCTGTCCACGGAGTTCATAGTAAGCTATGGACAGAAGAAAGGTGGCTACACCCCAACACGACTGGCTGTCCACGGTGTCCATAGTAGGCTATGGACAGAGGAAAGGTGGCAACTCCCCAACACGACTGGCTGTCCACGGTGTTCATAGTAAGCTATAGACAGAGGAAAGGTGGCAACACCCCAACACGACTGGCTGTCCACGGTGTCCATGGTAAGCAATGGACAGAGGAAAGGTGGCAACACCCCAACACGACCGGCTGTCCACGGTGTTCATAGTAAGCTATGGACAGAGGAAAGGTGGCAACTCCCCAACACGACTGGCTGTCCACGGTGTTCATAGTAAGCTATAGACAGAGGAAAGGTGGCAACTCCCCAACACGACTGGCTGTCCACGGTGTTCATAGTAAGCTATGGACAGAGGAAAGGTGGCAACACCCCAACACGACCGGCTGTCCACGGTGTTCATAGTAAGCTATGGACAGAGGAAAGGTGGCTACAACCCAACACGACTGGCTGTCCACGGTGTTCATAGTAAGCTATGGACAGAGGAAAGGTGGCTACACCCCAACACGACTGGCTGTCCACGGTGTTCATAGTAAGCTATGGACAGAAGAAAGGTGGCAACACCCCAATACGACTGGCTGTCCACGGTGTTCATAGTAAGCTATGGACAGAGGAAAGGTGGCAACACCCCAACCCGACTGGCTGTCCACGGTGTTCATAGTAAGCTATGGACAGAGGAAAGGTGGCAACACCCCAACACGACTGGCTGTCCACGGTGTCGATAGTAAGCTATGGACAGAGGAAAGGTGGCAACACCCCAACACGACTGGCTGTCCACGGTGTCCACAGTAAGCTATGGACAGAGGAAAGGTGGCAACACCCCAACTCGACTGGCTGTCCACGGTGTCCATTGTAAGCTATGGACAGAGGAAAGGTGGCAACACCCCAACACGACTGGCTGTCCACGGTGTCCATAGTAAGCTATGGACAGAGGAAAGGTGGCAACACCCCAACACGACTGGCTGTCCACGGTGTCCATAGTAAGCTATGGACAGAGGAAAGGTGGCAACACCCCAACACGACTGGCTGTCCACGGTGTCCAAAGTAAGCTATGGACAGAGGAAAGGTGGCTACACCCCAACACGACTGGCTGTCCACGGTGTCCATAGTAAGCTATGGACAGAGGAAAGGTGGCAACACCCCAACACGACTGGCTGTCCACGGTGTCCAAAGTAAGCTATGGACAGAGGAAAGGTGGCAACACCCCAACACGACTGGCTGTCCACGGTGTTCATAGTAAGCTATGGACAGAGGAAAGGTGGCAACACCCCAACACGACTGGCTGTCCACGGTGTCCATAGTAAGCTATGGACAGAGGAAAGGTGGCAACACCCCAACACGACTGGCTGTCCACGGTGTCCATAGTAAGCTATGGACAGAGGAAAGGTGGCAACACCCCAACACGAATGGCTGTCCACGGTGTTCATAGTAATCTATGGACAGAGGAAAGGTGGCAACACCCCAACGAAGATTGTGGTCTGAAATGTGAAACCTATCATATTAATAAATATTTATTGCATCCAAGTTGCCATAATGGACAGTTATAAGGTGTGCTTACAAATAATTATTACAGGTAGATTAATCTTTACTGTATTCAACTATGCTCTTTGTCCGTTCGCTGCATGATGTGATGTGGTATTTATCTCATGGGTTATTGCACAGAGAACATAAGCATTCTTCATTCGGTACTTGGTATTTAACATTTTTACAAATCTTGTGGTGGAAACCGTGGATGGCGAGTCTTATTACCACATGTCTCATCTCCTGGTTCTCGTTTGTCCATCTTCTGTCCACCATTGCTTCTGTTGCGTAGAATTTAATTGGGGTATCGTTCTGCTTCTGATGTCTTATCTCGAGGAGTTTCTTCATATTCTTAGTAGATGGCAGTTGTAGTCTTAATCTGAGATCTTCGATGTAGAATGTTTCTTTTGTTAGGACATATGCCAGCCTGGACTGGGACGTTCTTGCAATTCCTAGCACTCTTTTCAGGAAAGAAGCCTTTACTCTTTCAATTATGATTAGGTCTGTCATGGATAGCCTTTCCCATATCAGTTCTAGACCATATGTAATGACGGGGGTTATTTTGGCGTGGAAGTATAGGTTATTGAAGTTCACTGAAGTAGGCTATGCAGCTTGTGAGGAAGATATCGCATCAAGCAGGGAGATTAGCTGTAGAGCAATGTACAAACGCATCTCCCTAATTGCTCATCTAGGATTAACATGGCTACAAAGGTAGATGTGTCCAAGTTAGCCAACTCTGATTTGAAAGAACAATACAAACACATCCCCCTAATTGCGCTACCGTCTCGGACCAAGCGGTGAAAGGAACTGTGGACTCATCAAGTAAGTAGCTAATTAACGATCCCAGTAAGTTAATTAAACGCAAATAGCGAACAGATACTGAGCAGCGGTAAACAAGACATTTGTTCTCTGCGGGGAGAAAGTTCTTTAATGAGGAAAATACAGATGTAGCGAGCTCTACAGCATTAAAGCTGCTGCACTCTTATCTTCGCTCTCTCGTGTTCTGTCGTCCTCATAACCACTTATTAATGTAGCGAGCTCTACCGCATTAAAGCTGCTGCACTCTTATCTTCGCTCTCTCGTGTTCTGTCGTCCTCACAACCACTTATTATTGTAGCGAGCTCTACCGCATTAAAGCTGCTGCACCCTTATCTTCGCTCTCTCGTGTTCTGCCGTCCTCACAACCACTTATTAATGTAGCGAGCTCTACCGCATTAAAGCTGCTGCACTCTTATCTTCGCTCTCTCGTGTTCTGTCGTCCTCATAACCACTTATTAATGTAGGGAGCTCTACCGCATTAAAGGTGCTGCACTCTTATCTTCACTCTCTCGTGTTCTGCCGTCCTCATAACCACTTATTATTGTAGGGAGCTCTACCGCATTAAAGCTGCTGCACTCTTATCTTCGCTCTCTCGTGTTCAGCCGTCCTCATAACCACTTATTAATGTAGCGAGCTCTACCGCATTAAAGCTGCTGCACTCTTATCTTCGCTCTCTCGTGTTCTGTCGTCCTCATAACCACTTATTAATGTAGGGAGCTCTACCGCATTAAAGCTGCTGCACTCTTATCTTCGCTCTCTCATGTTCTGTCGTCCTCATAACCACTTATTAATGTAGGGAGCTCTACCGCATTAAAGCTGCTGCACTCTTATCTTCGCTCTCTCGTGTTCTGCCGTCCTCATAACCACTTATTAATGTAGGGAGCTCTACCGCATTAAAGCTGCTACACTCTTATCTTCGCTCTCTCGTGTTCTGTCGTCCTCATAACCACTTATTAATGTAGGGAGCTCTACCGCATTAAAGCTGCTGCACCCTTATCTTCGCTCTCTCATGTTCTGCCGTCCTCATGACCACTTATTAATGTAGGGAGCTCTACCGCATTAAAGCTGCTGCACTCTTATCTTCGCTCCCTCGTGTTCTGTCGTCCTCACAACCACTTATTAATGTAGGGAGCTCTACCGCATTAAAGCTGCTGCACTCTTATCTTCGCTCCCTCGTGTTCTGTCGTCCTCACAACCACTTATTAATGTAGCGAGCTCTACCGCATTAAAGCTGCTGCACTCTTATCTTCGCTCTCTCGTGTTCTGCCGTCCTCATGACCACTTATTAATGTAGGGAGCTCTACCGCATTAAAGCTGCTGCACTCTTATCTTCGCTCTCTCGTGTTCTGCCGTCCTCATAACCACTTATTAATGTAGCGAGCTCTACCGCATTAAAGCTGCTGCACTCTTATCTTCACTCTCTCGTGTTCTGTCGTCCTCATAACCACTTATTAATGTAGCGAGCTCTACCGCATTAAAGCTGCTGCACTCTTATCTTCGCTCTCTAATGTTCTGTCGTCCTCATAACCACTTATTAATGTAGGGAGCTCTACCGCATTAAAGCTGCTGCACTCTTATCTTCGCTCTCTCATGTTCTGTCGTCCTCATAACCACTTATTAATGTAGGGAGCTCTACCGCATTAAAGCTGCTGCACTCTTATCTTCACTCTCTCGTGTTCTGCCGTGCTCATAACCACTTATTAATGTAGCGAGTTCTACCGCATTAAAGCTGCTGCACTCTTATCTTCGCTCTCTCATGTTCTGCCGTCCTCATAACCACTTATTAATGTAGCGAGCTCTACCGCATTAAAGCTGCTGCACTCTTATCTTCGCTCTCTCGTGTTCTGTCGTCCTCATAACCACTTATTAATGTAGCGAGCTCTACCGCATTAAAGCTGCTGCACTCTTATCTTCACTCTCTCGTGTTCTGTCGTCCTCATAACCACTTATTATTGTAGCGAGTTCCACCGCATTAAAGCTGCTGCACTCTTATCTTCGCTCTCTCGTGTTCTGTCGTCCTCATAACCACTTATTAATGTAGCGAGCTCTACCGCATTAAAGCTGCTGCACTCTTATCTTCGCTCTCTCGTGTTCTGTCGTCCTCATAACCACTTATTAATGTAGCGAGTTCCACCGCATTAAAGCTGCTGCACTCTTATCTTCGCTCTCTCGTGTTCTGTCGTCCTCATAACCACTTATTAATGTAGCGAGCTCTACCGCATTAAAGCTGCTGCACTCTTATCTTCGCTCTCTCGTGTTCTGTCGTCCTCATAACCACTTATTAATGTAGCGAGCTCTACCGCATTAAAGCTGCTGCACTCTTATCTTCGCTCTCTCGTGTTCTGTCGTCCTCATAACCACTTATTAATGTAGCGAGCTCTACCGCATTAAAGCTGCTGCACCCTTATCTTCGCTCTCTCGTGTTCTGTCGTCCTCATAACCACTTATTAATGTAGGGAGCTCTACCGCATTAAAGCTGCTGCACTCTTATCTTCGCTCTCTCGTGTTCTGTCGTCCTCATAACCACTTATTAATGTAGGGAGCTCTACCGCATTAAAGCTGCTGCACTCTTATCTTCACTCTCTCGTGTTCTGTCGTCCTCATAACCACTTATTAATGTAGCGAGTTCCACCGCATTAAAGCTGTTGCACTCTATCTTCGCTCTCTCGTGTTCTGTCGTCCTCATAACCACTTATTAATGTAGCGGGCTCTACCGCATTAAAGCTGCTGCACTCTTATCTTCGCTCTCTCGTGTTCTGCCGTCCTCATAACCACTTATTAATGTAGCGAGTTCTACCGCATTAAAGCTGCTGCACTCTTATCTTCGCTCTCTCGTGTTCTGTCGTCCTCATAACCACTTATTAATGTAGCGGGCTCTACCGCATTAAAGCTGCTGCACTCTTATCTTCGCTCTCTCATGTTCTGTCGTCCTCATAACCACTTATTATTGTAGCGAGCTCTACCGCATTAAAGCTACTGCACTCTTATCTTCGCTCTCTCGTGTTCTGCCGTCCTCATAACCACTTATTAATGTAGCGAGCTCTACCGCATTAAAGCTGCTGCACTCTTATCTTCGCTCTGTCGTGTTCTGTCGTCCTCACAACCACTTATTAATGTAGCGAGCTCTACCGCATTAAAGCTGCTGCACTCTTATCTTCGCTCTCTCATGTTCTGCCGTCCTCATAACCACTTATTAATGTAGGGAGCTCTACCGCATTAAAGCTGCTGCACTCTTATCTTCGCTCTCTCATGTTCTGCCGTCCTCATAACCACTTATTAATGTAGCGAGCTCTACCGCATTAAAGCTGCTGCACTCTTATCTTCGCTCTCTCGTGTTCTGCCGTCCTCATAACCACTTATTAATGTAGCGAGCTCTACCGCATTAAAGCTGCTGCACTCTTATCTTCGCTCTCTCGTGTTCTGTCGTCCTCATAACCACTTATTATTGTAGCGAGCTCTACCGCATTAAAGCTGCTGCACTCTTATCTTCGCTCTCTCGTGTTCTGCCGTCCTCATAACCACTTATTATTGTAGCGAGCTCTACCGCATTAAAGCTGCTGCACTCTTATCTTCGCTCTCTCGTGTTCTGCCGTCCTCATAACCACTTATTATTGTAGCGAGCTCTACCGCATTAAAGCTGCTGCACTCTTATCTTCGCTCTCTCGTGTTCTGCCGTCCTCATAACCACTTATTAATATAGCGAGCTCTACCGCATTAAAGCTGCTGCACTCTTATCTTCGCTCTCTCGTGTTCTGTCGTCCTCATAACCACTTATTAATGTAGGGAGCTCTATCGTATTAAAGCTGCTGCACTCTTATCTTCGCTCTCTCGTGTTCTGTCGTCCTCATAACCACTTATTAATGTAGGGAGCTCTACCGCATTAAAGCTGCTGCACTCTTATCTTCGCTCCCTCGTGTTCTGCCGTCCTCATGACCACTTATTAATGTAGCGAGCTCTACCGCATTAAAGCTGCTGCACTCTTATCTTCGCTCTCTCGTGTTCTGCCGTCCTCATAACCACTTATTAATGTAGCGGGCTCTACCGCATTAAAGCTGCTGCACTCTTATCTTCGCTCTCTCATGTTCTGCCGTCCTCATAACCACTTATTAATGTAGCGAGCTCTACCGCATTAAAGCTGCTGCACTCTTATCTTCGCTCTCTCGTGTTCTGCCGTCCTCATAACCACTTATTAATGTAGCGGGCTCTACCGCATTAAAGCTGCTGCACTCTTATCTTCGCTCTCTCACGTTCTGCCGTCCTCATAACCACTTATTAATGTAGGGAGCTCTACCGCATTAAAGCTGCTGCACCCTTATCTTCGCTCTCTCGTGTTCTGTCGTCCTCATAACCACTTATTAATGTAGGGAGCTCTACCGCATTAAAGCTGCTGCACTCTTATCTTCGCTCTCTCGTGTTCTGCCGTCCTCACAACCACTTATTAATGTAGCGAGTTCTACCGCATTAAAGCTGCTGCACTCTTATCTTCACTCTCTCGTGTTCTGCCGTCCTCATAACCACTTATTAATGTAGGGAGCTCTACCGCATTAAAGCTGCTGCACTCTTATCTTCGCTCTCTCGTGTTCTGTCGTCCTCATAACCACTTATTAATGTAGCGGGCTCTACCGCATTAAAGCTGCTGCACTCTTATCTTCGCTCTCTCGTGTTCTGTCGTCCTCATAACCACTTATTAATGTAGCGAGTTCTACCGCATTAAAGCTGCTGCACCCTTATCTTCGCTCTCTCGTGTTCTGTCGTCCTCATAACCACTTATTAATGTAGCGAGCTCTACCGCATTAAAGCTGCTGCACTCTTATCTTCGCTCTCTCGTGTTCTGTCGTCCTCATAACCACTTATTAATGTAGCGGGCTCTACCGCATTAAAGCTGCTGCACTCTTATCTTCGCTCTCTCGTGATCTGCCGTCCTCATAACCACTTATTAATGTAGCGAGCCCTACCGCATTAAAGCTGCTGCACTCTTATCTTCACTCTCTCATGTTCTGCCGTCCTCATAACCACTTATTAATGTAGCGAGCTCTACCGCATTAAAGCTGCTGCACTCTTATCTTCGCTCTCTCGTGTTCTGTCGTCCTCATAACCACTTATTAATGTAGCGAGCTCTACCGCATTAAAGCTGCTGCACCCTTATCTTCGCTCTCTCATGTTCTGTCGTCCTCATAACCACTTATTAATGTAGGGAGCTCTACCGCATTAAAGCTGCTGCACTCTTATCTTCGCTCTCTCGTGTTCTGTCGTCCTCATGACCACTTATTAATGTAGCGAGCTCTACCGCATTAAACATGCTGCACTCTTATCTTCGCTCTCTCGTGTTCTGCCGTCCTCATAACCACTTATTAATGTAGCGAGCTCTACCGCATTAAAGCTGCTGCACTCTTATCTTCGCTCTCTCGTGTTCTGTCGTCCTCACAACCACTTATTAATGTAGCGAGCTCTACCGCATTAAAGCTGCTGCACTCTTATCATCGCTCTCTCGTGTTCTGTCGTCCGCATAACCACTTATTAATGTAGCGAGCTCTACCGCATTAAAGCTGCTGCACTCTTATCTTCGCTCTCTCGTGTTCTGTCGTCCTCATAACCACTTATTAATGTAGCGGGCACTACCGCATTAAAGCTGCTGCACTCTTATCTTCGCTCTCTCGTGTTCTGCCGTCCTCATAACCACTTATTAATGTGGGGAGCTCTACCGCATTAAAGCTGCTGCACTCTTATCTTCACTCTCTCGTGTTCTGTCGTCCTCATAACCACTTATTAATGTAGCGAGCCCTACCGCATTAAAGCTGCTGCACCCTTATCTTCGCTCTCTCGTGTTCTGCCGTCCTCATAACCACTTATTAATGTAGCGAGCTCTACCGCATTAAAGCTGCTGCACTCTTATCTTCGCTCTCTCGTGTTCTGTCGTCCTCATAACCACTTATTAATGTAGCGAGCTCTACCGCATTAAAGCTGCTGCACTCTTATCTTCGCTCTCTCGTGTTCTGCCGTCCTCATAACCACTTATTAATGTAGCGAGCTTTACCCCATTAAAGCTGCTGCACTCTTATCTTCGCTCTCTCGTGTTCTGTCGTCCTCATAACCACTTATTAATGTAGCGGGCTCTACCGCATTAAAGCTGCTGCACTCTTATCTTCGCTCTCTCGTGTTCTGACGTCCTCATAACCACTTATTAATGTAGCGGGCTCTACCGCATTAAAGCTGCTGCACTCTTATCTTCGCTCTCTCGTGTTCTGCCGTCCTCATAACCACTTATTAATGTAGCGGGCTCTACCGCATTAAAGCTGCTGCACTCTTATCTTCGCTCTCTCGTGTTCTGCCGTCCTCATGACCACTTATTAATGTAGCGAGCTCTACCGCATTAAAGCTGCTGCACTCTTATCTTCGCTCTCTCGTGTTCTGCCGTCCTCATAACCACTTATTAATGTAGGGAGCTCTACCGCATTAAAGCTGCTGCACTCTTATCTTCGCTCTCTCGTGTTCTGACGTCCTCATAACCACTTATTAATGTAGCGAGCTCTACCGCATTAAAGCTGCTGCACTCTTATCTTCGCTCTCTCGTGTTCTGACGTCCTCATAACCACTTATTAATGTAGCGAGCTCTACCGCATTAAAGCTGCTGCACTCTTATCTTCGCTCTCTCGTGTTCTGTCGTCCTCATAACCACTTATTAATGTAGCGAGCTCTACCGCATTAAAGCTGCTGCACTCTTATCTTCGCTCTCTCGTGTTCTGCCGTCCTCACAACCACTTATTAATGTAGGGAGCTCTACCGCATTAAAGCTGCTGCACCCTTATCTTCGCTCTCTCGTGTTCTGCCGTCCTCATAACCACTTATTAATGTAGCGAGCTCTACCGCATTAAAGCTGCTGCACTCTTATCTTCGCTCTCTCGTGTTCTGCCGTCCTCACAACCACTTATTAATGTAGCGAGCTCTACCGCATTAAAGCTGCTGCACTCTTATCTTCGCTCTCTCGTGTTCTGCCGTCCTCACAACCACTTATTAATGTAGCGAGCTCTACAGCATTAAAGCTGCTGCACTCTTATCTTCGCTCTCTCGTGTTCTGTCGTCCTCATAACCACTTATTAATGTAGCGAGCTCTACCGCATTAAAGCTGCTGCACCCTTATCTTCGCTCTCTCGTGTTCTGCCGTCCTCACAACCACTTATTAATGTAGCGAGCTCTACCGCATTAAAGCTGCTGCACTCTTATCTTCGCTCTCTCGTGTTCTGTCGTCCTCATAACCACTTACTAATGTAGGGAGCTCTACCGCATTAAAGCTGCTGCACTCTTATCTTCGCTCTCTCGTGTTCTGCCGTCCTCACAACCACTTATTAATGTAGGGAGCTCTACCGCATTAAAGCTGCTGCACTCTTATCTTCGCTCTCTCGTGTTCTGTCGTCCTCACAACCACTTATTAATGTTGCGAGCTCTACCCCATTAATGCTGCTGCACTCTTATCTTCGCTCTCTCGTGATCTGTCGTCCTCATAACCACTTATTAATGTAGGGAGCTCTACCGCATTAAAGCTGCTGCACTCTTATCTTCGCTCTCTCGTGTTCTGCCGTCCTCATGACCACTTATTAATGTTGCGAGCTCTACCGCATTAAAGCTGCTGCACTCTTATCTTCGCTCTCTCGTGTTCTGCCGTCCTCATAACCACTTATTAATGTAGGGAGCTCTACCGCATTAAAGCTGCTGCACTCTTATCTTCGCTCTCTCGTGTTCTGTCGTCCTCATAACCACTTATTAATGTAGCGAGCTCTACCGCATTAAACTGCTGCACTCTTATCTTGGCTCTCTCGTGTTCTGTCGTCCTCATAACCACTTATTAATGTAGCGAGCCCTACCGCATTAAAGCTGCTGCACCCTTATCTTCGCTCTCTCATGTTCTGTCGTCCTCATAACCACTTATTAATGTAGCGGGCTCTACCGCATTAAAGCTGCTGCACTCTTATCTTCGCTCTCTCGTGTTCTGTCGTCCTCATAACCACTTATTATTGTAGCGAGCTCTACCGCATTAAAGCTGCTGCATTCTTATCTTCGCTCCCTCGTGTTCTGCCGTCCTCATAACCACTTATTAATGTAGCGAGCTCTACCGCATTAAAGCTGCTGCACTCTTATCTTCGCTCTCTCGTGTTCTGCCGTCCTCACAACTACTTATTAATGTAGCGAGCTCTACCGCATTAAAGCTGCTGCACTCTTATCTTCGCTCTCTCGTGTTCTGTCGTCCTCATAACCACTTATTAATGTAGCGGGCTCTACCGCATTAAAGCTGCTGCACTCTTATCTTCGCTCCCTCGTGTTCTGTCGTCCTCATAACCACTTATTAATGTAGCGAGTTCTACCGCATTAAAGCTGCTGCATTCTTATCTTCGCTCTCTCGTGTTCTGTCGTCCTCACAACTACTTATTAATGTAGCGAGCTCTACCGCATTAAAGCTGCTGCACTCTTATCTTCGCTCTCTCGTGTTCTGCCGTCCTCATAACCACTTATTAATGTAGGGAGCTCTACCGCATTAAAGCTGCTGCACTCTTATCTTCGCTCTCTCGTGTTCTGCCGTCCTCATAACCACTTATTAATGTAGCGAGCTCTACCGCATTAAAGCTGCTGCACTCTTATCTTCGCTCTCTCGTGTTCTGTCGTCCTCATAACCACTTATTAATGTAGCGAGCTCTACCGCATTAAAGCTGCTGCACTCTTATCTTCGCTCTCTCGTGTTCTGCCGTCCTCACAACTACTTATTAATGTAGCGAGCTCTACCGCATTAAAGCTGCTGCACTCTTATCTTCGCTCTCTCGTGTTCTGCCGTCCTCATAACCACTTATTAATGTAGGGAGCTCTACCGCATTAAAGCTGCTGCACTCTTATCTTCGCTCTCTCGTGTTCTGCCGTCCTCATAACCACTTATTAATGTAGCGAGCTCTACCGCATTAAAGCTGCTGCACTCTTATCTTCGCTCTCTCGTGTTCTGCCGTCCTCATAACCACTTATTAATGTAGCGAGCTCTACCGCATTAAAGCTGCTGCACTCTTATCTTCACTCTCTCGTGTTCTGTCGTCCTCATAACCACTTATTAATGTAGCGAGCTCTACCGCATTAAAGCTGCTGCACTCTTATCTTCGCTCTCTCGTGTTCTGTCGTCCTCATAACCACTTATTAATGTAGGGAGCTCTATCGTATTAAAGCTGCTGCACTCTTATCTTCGCTCTCCCGTGTTCTGCCGTCCTCATAACCACTTATTAATGTAGCGAGTTCTACCGCATTAAAGCTGCTGCACTCTTATCTTCACTCTCTCGTGTTCTGTCGTCCTCATAACCACTTATTAATGTAGCGAGCTCTATCGCATTAAAGCTGCTGCACTCTTATCTTCGCTCTCTCGTGTTCTGACGTCCTCATAACCACTTATTATTGTAGCGAGCTCTACCGCATTAAAGCTGCTGCACTCTTATCTTCGCTCTCTCATGTTCTGCCGTCCTCATAACCACTTATTAATGTAGCGAGCTCTACCGCATTAAAGCTGCTGCACTCTTATCTTCGCTCTCTCGTGTTCTGCCGTCCTCATAACCACTTATTAATGTAGAGAGCTCTACCGCATTAAAGCTGCTGCACCCTTATCTTCGCTCTCTCATGTTCTGCCGTCCTCATAACCACTTATTAATGTAGCGGGCTCTACCGCATTAAAGCTGCTGCATTCTTATCTTCGCTCTCTCGTGTTCTGTCGTCCTCATAACCACTTATTAATGTAGCGAGCTCTACCGCATTAAAGCTGCTGCACTCTTATCTTCGCTCTCTCGTGTTCTGTCGTCCTCATAACCACTTATTAATGTAGCGAGCTCTACCGCATTAAAGCTGCTGCACTCTTATCTTCGCTCTCTCGTGTTCTGCCGTCCTCATAACCACTTATTAATGTAGGGAGCTCTACCGCATTAAAGCTGCTGCACTCTTATCTTCGCTCCCTCGTGTTCTGTCGTCCTCATAACCACTTATTAATGTAGCGAGCTCTACCCCATTAAAGCTGCTGCACTCTTATCTTCGCTCTCTCGTGTTCTGCCGTCCTCATAACCACTTATTAATGTAGCGAGCTCTACCGCATTAAAGCTGCTGCACTCTTATCTTCGCTCTCTCGTGTTCTGCCGTCCTCATAACCACTTATTAATGTAGCGAGCTCTACCGCATTAAAATGCTGCACTCTTATCTTCGCTCTCTCGTGTTCTGTCGTCCTCATAACCACTTATTAATGTAGCGAGCTCTACCGCATTAAAGCTGCTGCACCCTTATCTTCGCTCTCTCGTGTTCTGCCGTCCTCATAACCACTTATTAATGTAGCGAGCTCTACCGCATTAAAGCTGCTGCACTCTTATCTTCGCTCTCTCATGTTCTGCCGTCCTCATAACCACTTATTAATGTAGGGAGCTCTACCCCATTAAAGCTGCTGCACTCTTATCTTCGCTCTCTCGTGTTCTGCCGTCCTCACAACTACTTATTAATGTAGGGAGCTCTACCGCATTAAAGCTGCTGCACTCTTATCTTCGCTCTCTCGTGTTCTGCCGTCCTCATAACCACTTATTAATGTAGGGAGCTCTACCGCATTAAAGCTGCTGCACCCTTATCTTCGCTCTCTCGTGTTCTGTCGTCCTCATAACCACTTATTAATGTAGCGAGCTCTACCGCATTAAAGCTGCTGCACTCTTATCTTCGCTCTCTCGTGTTCTGCCGTCCTCATAACCACTTATTAATGTAGGGAGCTCTACCGCATTAAAGCTGCTGCACTCTTATCTTCGCTCTCTCGTGTTCTGTCGTCCTCATAACCACTTATTAATGTAGCGAGCTCTACCGCATTAAAGCTACTGCACTCTTATCTTCGCTCTCTCGTGTTCTGCCGTCCTCATAACCACTTATTAATGTAGGGAGCTCTACCGCATTAAAGCTGCTGCACCCTTATCTTCGCTCTCTCGTGTTCTGTCGTCCTCATAACCACTTATTAATGTAGGGAGCTCTACCGCATTAAAGCTGCTGCACTCTTATCTTCGCTCCCTCGTGTTCTGTCGTCCTCATAACCACTTATTAATGTAGGGAGCTCTACCGCATTAAAGCTGCTGCACTCTTATCTTCGCTCCCTCGTGTTCTGTCGTCCTCATAACCACTTATTAATGTAGCGGGCTCTACCGCATTAAAGCTGCTGCACTTTTATCTTCGCTCTCTCGTGTTCTGTCGTCCTCATAACCACTTATTAATGTAGGGAGCTCTACCGCATTAAAGCTGCTGCACCCTTATCTTCGCTCTCTCGTGTTCTGTCGTCCTCATAACCACTTATTAATGTAGCGAGCTCTACCGCATTAAAGCTGCTGCACTCTTATCTTCGCTCTCTCGTGTTCTGCCGTCCTCATGACCACTTATTAATGTAGCGAGCTCTACCGCATTAAAGCTGCTGCACTCTTATCTTCGCTCTCTCGTGTTCTGCCGTCCTCATAACCACTTATTAATGTAGCGAGCTCCACCGCATTAAATCTGCTGCACTCTTATCTTCGCTCCCTCGTGTTCTGCCGTCCTCATAACCACTTATTAATGTAGGGAGCTCTACCGCATTAAAGCTGCTGCACTCTTATCTTCGCTCCCTCGTGTTCTGCCGTCCTCATAACCACTTATTAATGTAGCGAGCTCTACCGCATTAAAGCTGCTGCACTCTTATCTTCGCTCTCTCGTGTTCTGCCGTCCTCATAACCACTTATTATTGTAGCCAGCTCTACCGCATTAAAGCTGCTGCACTCTTATCTTCGCTCCCTCGTGTTCTGTCGTCCTCATAACCACTTATTAATGTAGCGAGCTCTACCGCATTAAAGCTGCTGCACTCTTATCTTCGCTCTCTCGTGTTCTGCCGTCCTCATAACCACTTATTAATGAAGCGAGCTTTACCCCATTAAAGCTGCTGCACCCTTATCTTCGCTCTCTCGTGTTCTGCCGTCCTCATAACCACTTATTAATGTAGGGAGCTCTACCCCATTAAAGCTGCTGCACTCTTATCTTCGCTCTCTCGTGTTCTGCCGTCCTCATAACCACTTATTAATGTAGCGAGTTCTACCGCATTAAAGCTGCTGCACTCTTATCTTCGCTCTCTCGTGTTCTGCCGTCCTCATAACCACTTATTAATGTAGGGAGCTCTACCCCATTAAAGCTGCTGCACTCTTATCTTCGCTCTGTCGTGTTCTGCCGTCCTCATAACCACTTATTAATGTAGCGGGCTCTACCGCATTAAAGCTGCTGCACTCTTATCTTCGCTCTCTCGTGTTCTGTCGTCCTCATAACCACTTATTAATGTAGGGAGCTCTACCGCATTAAAGCTGCTGCACTCTTATCTTCGCTCTCTCGTGTTCTGCCGTCCTCATAACCACTTATTAATGTAGCGGGCTCTACAGCATTAAAGCTGCTGCACTCTTATCTTCGCTCTCTCGTGTTCTGTCGTCCTCATAACCACTTATTAATGTAGGGAGCTCTACCGCATTAAAGCTGCTGCACTCTTATCTTCACTCTCTCATGTTCTGCCGTCCTCATAACCACTTATTAATGTAGGGAGCTCTACCGCATTAAAGCTGCTGCACTCTTATCTTCGCTCTCTCGTGTTCTGTCGTCCTCACAACCACTTATTAATGTAGGGAGCTCTACCGCATTAAAGCTGCTGCACTCTTATCTTCGCTCTCTCGTGTTCTGTCGTCCTCATAACCACTTATTAATGTAGCGAGCTCTACCGCATTAAAGCTGCTGCACTCTTATCTTCACTCTCTCATGTTCTGCCGTCCTCATAACCACTTATTAATGTAGGGAGCTCTACCGCATTAAGGCTGCTGCACTCTTATCTTCGCTCTCTCGTGTTCTGTCGTCCTCATAACCACTTATTAATATAGCGAGCTCTACCGCATTAAAGCTGCTGCACCCTTATCTTCGCTCTCTCATGTTCTGTCGTCCTCATAACCACTTATTAATGTAGGGAGCTCTACCGCATTAAAGCTGCTGCACTCTTATCTTCGCTCTCTCGTGTTCTGCCGTCCTCATAACCACTTATTAATGTAGCGAGCTCTACCGCATTAAAGCTGCTGCACTCTTATCTTCGCTCTCTCGTGTTCTGTCGTCCTCATAACCACTTATTAACGTAGGGAGCTCTACCGCATTAAAGCTGCTGCACTCTTATCTTCGCTCTCTCGTGTTCTGCCGTCCTCATAACCACTTATTAATGTAGCGGGCTCTACAGCATTAAAGCTGCTGCACTCTTATCTTCGCTCTCTCGTGTTCTGTCGTCCTCATAACCACTTATTAATGTAGGGAGCTCTACCCCATTAAAGCTGCTGCACCCTTATCTTCGCTCCCTCGTGTTCTGTCGTCCTCATAACCACTTATTAATGTAGGGAGCTCTACCGCATTAAAGCTGCTGCACTCTTATCTTCGCTCTCTCGTGTTCAGCCGTCCTCATGACCACTTATTAATGTAGCGAGTTCTACCGCATTAAAGCTGCTGCACTCTTATCTTCGCTCTCTCGTGTTCTGTCGTCCTCATAACCACTTATTAATGTAGCGAGCTCTACCGCATTAAAGCTGCTGCACTCTTATCTTCGCTCTGTCGTGTTCTGCCGTCCTCATAACCACTTATTAATGTAGCGAGCTCTACCGCATTAAAGCTGCTGCACTCTTATCTTCGCTCTCTCGTGTTCTGTCGTCCTCATAACCACTTATTAATGTAGCGAGCTCTACCGCATTAAAGCTGCTGCACTCTTATCTTCGCTCTCTCGTGTTCTGCCGTCCTCATAACCACTTATTAATGTAGCGAGCTCTACCGCATTAAAGCTGCTGCACTCTTATCTTCGCTCTCTCATGTTCTGTCGTCCTCATAACCACTTATTAATGTAGCGAGCTCTACCGCATTAAAGCTGCTGCACTCTTATCTTCGATCTCTCGTGTTCTGCCGTCCTCATAACCACTTATTAATGTAGGGAGCTCTACCGCATTAAAGCTGCTGCACTCTTATCTTCGCTCTCTCGTGTTCTGCCGTCCTCACAACCACTTATTAATGTAGCGAGCTCTGCCGCATTAAAGCTGCTGCACTCTTATCTTCGCTCTCTCATGTTCTGCCGTCCTCATAACCACTTATTAATGTAGGGAGCTCTACCGCATTAAAGCTGCTGCACTCTTATCTTCGCTCTCTCGTGTTCTGTCGTCCTCATAACCACTTATTAATGTAGCGGGCTCTACCGCATTAAAGCTGCTGCACTCTTATCTTCGCTCCCTCGTGTTCTGCCGTCCTCATAACCACTTATTAATGTAGCGGGCTCTACCGCATTAAAGCTGCTGCACTCTTATCTTCGCTCTCTCATGTTCTGCCGTCCTCATAACCACTTATTAATGTAGGGAGCTCTACCGCATTAAAGCTGCTGCACTCTTATCTTCGCTCTCTCGTGTTCTGCCGTCCTCATAACCACTTATTAATGTAGGGAGCTCTACCCCATTAAAGCTGCTGCACTCTTATCTTCGCTCTCTCATGTTCTGTCGTCCTCATAACCACTTATTAATGTAGGGAGCTCTACCGCATTAAAGCTGCTGCACCCTTATCTTCGCTCTCTCATGTTCTGCCGTCCTCATAACCACTTATTAATGTAGGGAGCTCTACCCCATTAAAGCTGCCGCACTCTTATCTTCGCTCTCTCCTGTTCTGCCGTCCTCATAACCACTTATTAATGTAGGGAGCTCTACCGCATTAAAGCTGCTGCACTCTTATCTTCGCTCTCTCATGTTCTGTCGTCCTCATAACCACTTATTAATGTAGCGAGCTCTACCGCATTAAAGCTGCTGCACTCTTATCTTCGCTCTCTCGTGTTCTGTCGTCCTCATAACCACTTATTAATGTAGCGAGTTCTACCGCATTAAAGCTGCTGCACTCTTATCTTCGCTCTCTCGTGTTCTGCCGTACTCATAACCACTTATTAATGTAGGGAGCTCTACCGCATTAAAGCTGCTGCACTCTTATCTTCGCTCTCTCGTGTTCTGCCGTACTCATAACCACTTATTAATGTAGCGAGCTCTACCGCATTAAAGCTGCTGCACTCTTATCTTCGCTCTCTCGTGTTCTGTCGTCCTCATAACCACTTATTAATGTAGCGAGCTCTACCGCATTAAAGCTGCTGTATTCTTATCTTCGCTCTCTCATGTTCTGCCGTCCTCATAACCACTTATTAATGTAGCGAGCTCTACCGCATTAAAGCTGCTGCACTCTTATCTTCGCTCTCTCGTGTTCTGTCGTCCTCACAACCACTTATTAATGTAGCGAGCTCTACCGCATTAAAGCTGCTGCACTCTTATCTTCGCTCTCTCGTGTTCTGTCGTCCTCATAACCACTTATTAATGTAGCGAGCTCTACCGCATTAAAGCTGCTGCACTCTTATCTTCGCTCTCTCGTGTTCTGTCGTCCTCATAACCACTTATTATTGTAGCGAGCTCTACCGCATTAAAGCTGCTGCACTCTTATCTTCGCTCTCTCGTGTTCTGTCGTCCTCATAACCACTTATTAATGTAGGGAGCTCTACCGCATTAAAGCTGCTGCACTCTTATCTTCGCTCTCTCGTGTTCTGTCGTCCTCATAACCACTTATTAATGTAGGGAGCTCTACCGCATTAAAGCTGCTGCACCCTTATCTTCGCTCTCTCGTGTTCTGACGTCCTCATAACCACTTATTAATGTAGCGAGCTCTACCGCATTAAAGCTGCTGCACTCTTATCTTCGCTCTCTCGTGTTCTGTCGTCCTCATAACCACTTATTAATGTAGCGAGCTCTACCGCATTAAAGCTGCTGCACTCTTATCTTCACTCTCTCGTGTTCTGTCGTCCTCATAACCACTTATTAATGTAGCGAGTTCTACCGCATTAAAGCTGCTGCACTCTTATCTTCGCTCTCTCGTGTTCTGTCGTCCTCATAACCACTTATTAATGTAGCGAGCTCTACCGCATTAAAGCTGCTGCACTCTTATCTTCGCTCTCTCGTGTTCTGTCGTCCTCATAACCACTTATTAATGTAGCGAGCTCTACCGCATTAAAGCTGCTGCACCCTTATCTTCGCTCTCTCGTGTTCTGCCGTCCTCATAACCACTTATTAATGTAGCGAGCTCTACCGCATTAAAGCTGCTGCACTCTTATCTTCGCTCTCTCGTGTTCTGTCGTCCTCATAACCACTTATTAATGTAGCGAGCTCTACCGCATTAAAGCTGCTGCACCCTTATCTTCGCTCTCTCATGTTCTGTCGTCCTCATAACCACGTATTAATATAGCGAGCTCTACCGCATTAAAGCTGCTGCACCCTTATCTTCGCTCTCTCGTGTTCTGCCGTCCTCATAACCACTTATTAATGTAGCGAGCTCTACCGCATTAAAGCTGCTGCACTCTTATCTTCGCTCTCTCGTGTTCTGTCGTCCTCATAACCACTTATTAATGTAGCGAGCTCTACCGCATTAAAGCTGCTGCACCCTTATCTTCGCTCTCTCATGTTCTGCCGTCCTCATAACCACTTATTAATGTAGCGGGCTCTACCGCATTAAAGCTGCTGCACCCTTATCTTCGCTCTCTCATGTTCTGCCGTCCTCATAACCACTTATTAATGTAGCGAGCTCTACCGCATTAAAGCTGCTGCACCCTTATCTTCGCTCTCTCGTGTTCTGCCGTCCTCATAACCACTTATTAATGTAGCGAGCTCTACCGCATTAAAGCTGCTGCACCCTTATCTTCGCTCTCTCATGTTCTGCCGTCCTCATAACCACTTATTAATGTAGCGAGCTCTACCGCATTAAAGCTGCTGCACCCTTATCTTCGCTCTCTCGTGTTCTGTCGTCCTCATAACCACTTATTAATGTAGCGAGTTCTACCGCATTAAAGCTGCTGCACTCTTATCTTCGCTCTCTCGTGTTCTGCCGTCCTCATAACCACTTATTAATGTAGGGAGCTCTACCGCATTAAAGCTGCTGCACTCTTATCTTCGCTCTCTCGTGTTCTGCCGTCCTCATAACCACTTATTAATGTAGCGAGCTCTACCGCATTAAAGCTGCTGCACCCTTATCTTCGCTCTCTCGTGTTCTGTCGTCCTCATAACCACTTATTAATGTAGCGAGTTCTACCGCATTAAAGCTGCTGCACTCTTATTTTCGCTCTCTCATGTTCTGCCGTCCTCATAACCACTTATTAATGTAGGGAGCTCTACCGCATTAAAGCTGCTGCACTCTTATCTTCGCTCTCTCGTGTTCTGTCGTCCTCATAACCACTTATTAATGTAGGGAGCTCTACCGCATTAAAGCTGCTGCACTCTTATCTTCGCTCTCTCGTGTTCTGTCGTCCTCATGACCACTTATTAATGTAGGGAGCTCTACCGCATTAAAGCTGCTGCACTCTTATCTTCGCTCTCTCGTGTTCTGCCGTCCTCATAACCACTTATTAATGTAGCGAGCTCTACCGCATTAAAGCTGCTGCACTCTTATCTTCGCTCTCTCGTGTTCTGCCGTCCTCACAACTACTTATTAATGTAGCGAGCTCTACCGCATTAAAGCTGCTGCACTCTTATCTTCGCTCTCTCGTGTTCTGTCGTCCTCATAACCACTTATTAATGTAGCGAGCTCTACCGCATTAAAGCTGCTGCACTCTTATCTTCGCTCTCTCGTGTTCTGCCGTCCTCATAACCACTTATTAATGTAGCGAGCTCTACCGCATTAAAGCTGCTGCACCCTTATCTTCGCTCTCTCGTGTTCTGTCGTCCTCATAACCACTTATTAATATAGCGAGCTCTACCGCATTAAAGCTGCTGCACTCTTATCTTCGCTCTCTCGTGTTCTGTCGTCCTCATAACCACTTATTAATGTAGCGAGCTCTACCGCATTAAAGCTGCTGCACTCTTATCTTCGCTCCCTCGTGTTCTGTCGTCCTCATAACTACTTATTAATGTAGCGAGCTCTACCGCATTAAAGCTGCTGCACTCTTATCTTCGCTCTCTCGTGTTCTGCCGTCCTCATAACCACTTATTAATGTAGCGAGCTCTACCGCATTAAAGCTGCTGCACTCTTATCTTCGCTCTCTCGTGTTCTGCCGTCCTCATAACCACTTATTAATGTAGGGAGCTCTACCGCATTAAAGCTGCTGCACTCTTATCTTCGCTCTCTCGTGTTCTGTCGTCCTCATAACCACTTATTAATGTAGCGAGCCCTACCGCATTAAAGCTGCTGCACTCTTATCTTCGCTCTCTCGTGTTCTGTCGTCCTCATAACCACTTATTAATGTAGCGAGCCCTACCGCATTAAAGCTGCTGCACTCTTATCTTCGCTCTCTCGTGTTCTGTCGTCCTCATAACCACTTATTAATGTAGCGGGCTCTACCGCATTAAAGCTGCTGCACCCTTATCTTCGCTCTCTCGTGTTCTGTCGTCCTCACAACCACTTATTAATGTAGCGAGTTCTACCGCATTAAAGCTGCTGCACTCTTATCTTCGCTCTCTCATGTTCTGCCGTCCTCATAACCACTTATTAATGTAGCGAGCTCTACCGCATTAAAGCTGCTGCACTCTTATCTTCGCTCTCTCGTGTTCTGTCGTCCTCATAACCACTTATTAATGTAGCGAGCTCTACCGCATTAAAGCTGCTGCACTCTTATCTTCGCTCTCTCGTGTTCTGTCGTCCTCATAACCACTTATTAATGTAGCGAGCTCTACCGCATTAAAGCTGCTGCACTCTTATCTTCGCTCTCTCATGTTCTGCCGTCCTCATAACCACTTATTAATGTAGGGAGCTCTACCGCATTAAAGCTGCTGCACTCTGATCTTCGCTCTCTCGTGTTCTGCCGTCCTCATAACCACTTATTAATGTAGGGAGCTCTACCGCATTAAAGCTGCTGCACTCTTATCTTCGCTCTCTCGTGTTCTGTCGTCCTCATAACCACTTATTAATGTAGCGAGTTCTACCGCATTAAATCTGCTGCACTCTTATCTTCGCTCTCTCGTGATCTGTCGTCCTCATAACCACTTATTAATGTAGCGAGTTCTACCGCATTAAATCTGCTGCACTCTTATCTTCGCTCTCTCGTGATCTGTCGTCCTCATAACCACTTATTAATGTAGCGAGTTCTACCGCATTAAATCTGCTGCACTCTTATCTTCGCTCTCTCGTGATCTGTCGTCCTCATAACCACTTATTAATGTAGCGAGTTCTACCGCATTAAATCTGCTGCACTCTTATCTTCGCTCTCTCGTGTTCTGCCGTCCTCATGACCACTTATTAATGTAGCGAGCTCTACCGCATTAAAGCTGCTGCACTCTATCTTCGCTCTCTCGTGTTCTGCCGTCCTCATAACCACTTATTAATGTAGCGGGCTCTACCGCATTAAAGCTGCTGCACTCTTATCTTCGCTCTCTCGTGTTCTGCCGTCCTCATAACCACTTATTAATGTAGCGAGCTCTACCGCATTAAAGCTGCTGCACTCTTATCTTCGCTCTCTCGTGTTCTGCCGTCCTCATGACCACTTATTAATGTAGCGAGCTCTACCGCATTAAAGCTGCTGCACCCTTATCTTCGCTCTCTCGTGTTCTGTCGTCCTCACAACCACTTATTAATGTAGCGAGCTCTACCGCATTAAAGCTGCTGCACTCTTATCTTCGCTCTCTCGTGTTCTGCCGTCCTCATAACCACTTATTAATGTAGCGAGCTCTACCGCATTAAAGCTGCTGCACTCTTATCTTCGCTCTCTCGTGTTCTGCCGTCCTCATAACCACTTATTAATGTAGCGAGCTCTACCGCATTAAAGCTGCTGCACTCTTATCTTCGCTCTCTCATGTTCTGTCGTCCTCATAACCACTTATTAATGTAGCGAGCTCTACCGCATTAAAGCTGCTGCACTCTTATCTTCGCTCTCTCGTGTTCTGTCGTCCTCATAACCACTTATTAATGTAGCGAGCCCTACCGCATTAAAGCTGCTGCACTCTTATCTTCGCTCTCTCGTGTTCTGCCGTCCTCATAACCACTTATTAATGTAGGGAGCTCTACCGCATTAAAGCTGCTGCACTCTTATCTTCGCTCCCTCGTGTTCTGCCGTCCTCATAACCACTTATTAATGTAGCGAGCTCTACCGCATTAAAGCTGCTGCACTCTTATCTTCGCTCTCTCGTGTTCTGCCGTCCTCATAACCACTTATTAATGTAGCGGGCTCTACCGCATTAAAGCTGCTGCACTCTTATCTTCGCTCTCTCGTGATCTGCCGTCCTCACAACCACTTATTAATGTAGCGGGCTCTACCGCATTAAAGCTGCTGCACTCTTATCTTCGCTCTCTCGTGTTCTGTCGTCCTCATAACCACTTATTAATGTAGCGAGCTCTACCGCATTAAAGCTGCTGCACTCTTATCTTCGCTCCCTCGTGTTCTGTCGTCCTCATAACCACTTATTAATGTAGCGAGCTCTACCGCATTAAAGCTGCTGCACTCTTATCTTCGCTCTCTCGTGTTCTGTCGTCCTCATAACCACTTATTAATGAAGCGGGCTCTACCGCATTAAAGCTGCTGCACTCTTATCTTCGCTCTCTCGTGTTCTGTCGTCCTCATAACCACTTATTAATGTAGGGAGCTCTACCGCATTAAAGCTGCTGCACTCTTATCTTCGCTCTCTCGTGTTCTGCCGTCCTCATAACCACTTATTAATGTAGCGGGCTCTACCGCATTAAAGCTGCTGCACTCTTATCTTCGCTCTCTCGTGATCTGCCGTCCTCACAACCACTTATTAATGTAGCGGGCTCTACCGCATTAAAGCTGCTGCACTCTTATCTTCGCTCTCTCGTGTTCTGTCGTCCTCACAACCACTTATTAATGTAGCGAGCTCTACCGCATTAAAGCTGCTGCACTCTTATCTTCGCTCTCTCGTGTTCTGCCGTCCTCATAACCACTTATTAATGTAGGGAGCTCTACCGCATTAAAGCTGCTGCACTCTTATCTTCGCTCTCTCGTGTTCTGACGTCCTCATAACCACTTATTAATGTAGGGAGCTCTACCGCATTAAAGCTGCTGCACTCTATCTTCGCTCTCTCGTGTTCTGTCGTCCTCATAACCACTTATTAATGTAGCGAGCCCTACCGCATTAAAGCTGCTGCACCCTTATCTTCGCTCTCTCGTGTTCTGCCGTCCTCATAACCACATATTAATGTAGGGAGCTCTACCGCATTAATGCTGCTGCACTCTTATCTTCGCTCTCTCGTGTTCTGTCGTCCTCATAACCACTTATTAATGTAGCGAGCCCTACCGCATTAAAGCTGCTGTATTCTTATCTTCACTCTCTCGTGTTCTGTCGTCCTCATGACCACTTATTAATGTAGCGAGCTCTACCGCATTAAAGCTGCTGCACTCTTATCTTCGCTCTCTCGTGTTCTGCCGTCCTCATAACCACTTATTAATGTAGCGAGCTCTACCGCATTAAAGCTGCTGCACTCTTATCTTCGCTCCCTCGTGTTCTGCCGTCCTCATAACCACTTATTAATGTAGCGAGCTCTACCGCATTAAAGCTGCTGCACTCTTATCTTCGCTCTCTCGTGTTCTGCCGTCCTCATAACCACTTATTAATGTTGCGAGCTCTACCGCATTAAAGCTGCTGCACTCTTATCTTCGCTCTCTCGTGTTCTGCCGTCCTCATAACCACTTATTAATGTAGCGAGCCCTACCGCATTAAAGCTGCTGCACTCTTATCTTCGCTCTCTCGTGTTCTGCCGTCCTCATAACCACTTATTAATGTAGCGAGCTCTACCGCATTAAAGCTGCTGCACTCTTATCTTCGCTCTCTCATGTTCTGCCGTCCCCATGACCACTTATTAATGTAGCGAGCTCTATCGCATTAAAGCTGCTGCACTCTTATCTTCGCTCTCTCGTGTTCTGCCGTCCTCATAACCACTTATTAATGTAGGGAGCTCTACCGCATTAAAGCTGCTGCACTCTTATCTTCGCTCTCTCGTGTTCTGTCGTCCTCATAACCACTTATTAATGTAGCGAGCTCTACCGCATGAAAGCTGCTGCACTCTTATCTTCGCTCTCTCGTGTTCTGTCGTCCTCATAACCACTTATTAATATAGCGAGCTCTATCGCATTAAAGCTGCTGCACTCTTATCTTCGCTCTCTCGTGTTCTGTCGTCCTCATAACCACTTATTAATATAGCGAGCTCTATCGCATTAAAGCTGCTGCACTCTTATCTTCGCTCCCTCGTGTTCTGCCGTCCTCATAACCACTTATTAATGTAGCGAGCTCTACCGCATTAAAGCTGCTGCACTCTTATCTTCGCTCTCTCATGTTCTGTCGTCCTCATAACCACTTATTAATGTAGCGAGCTCTACCGCATTAAAGCTGCTGCACTCTACCTTCGCGCTCTCGTGTTCTGTCGTCCTCATAACCACTTATTAATGTAGCGAGCTCTACCGCATTAAAGCTGCTGTATTCTTATCTTCGCTCTCTCGTGTTCTGCCGTCCTCATAACCACTTATTATTGTAGCGAGCTCTACCGCATTAAAGCTGCTGCACTCTTATCTTCGCTCTCTCGTGTTCTGTCGTCCTCATAACCACTTATTAATATAGCGAGCTCTATCGCATTAAAGCTGCTGCACTCTTATCTTCGCTCTCTCGTGTTCTGCCGTCCTCATAACCACTTATTAATGTAGGGAGCTCTACCCCATTAAAGCTGCTGCACTCTTATCTTCGCTCTCTCGTGTTCTGCCGTCCTCATGACCACTTATTAATGTAGCGAGCTCTACCGCATTAAACCTGCTGCACTCTTATCTTCGCTCTCTCGTGTTCTGTCGTCCTCATAACCACTTATTAATGTAGCGAGCTCTACCGCATTAAAGCTGCTGCACTCATATCTTCGCTCTCTCGTGTTCTGCCGTCCTCATAACCACTTATTAATGTAGCGAGCTCTACCGCATTAAAGCTGCTGCACTCTTATCTTCGCTCTCTCGTGTTCTGCCGTCCTCATAACCACTTATTAATGTAGCGGGCTCTACCGCATTAAAGCTGCTGCACTCTTATCTTCGCTCTCTCGTGTTCTGCCGTCCTCATAACCACTTATTAATGTAGGGAGCTCTACCGCATTAAAGCTGCTGCACTCTTATCTTCGCACTCTCGTGTTCTGTCGTCCTCATAACCACTTATTAATGTAGCGAGCTCTACCGCATTAAAGCTGCTGCACTCTTATCTTCGCTCTCTCGTGTTCTGCCGTCCTCATAACCACTTATTAATGTAGCGAGCTCTACCGCATTAAAGCTGCTGCACTCTTATCTTCGCTCTCTCGTGTTCTGTCGTCCTCATAACCACTTATTAATGTAGGGAGCTCTACCGCATTAAAGCTGCTGCACTCTTATCTTCGCTCTCTCATGTTCTGTCGTCCTCATAACCACTTATTAATGTAGCGGGCTCTACCGCATTAAAGCTGCTGCACTCTTATCTTCGCTCTCTCGTGTTCTGCCGTCCTCATAACCACTTATTAATGTAGCGGGCTCTACCGCATTAAAGCTGCTGCACTCTTATCTTCGCTCTCTCATGTTCTGTCGTCCTCATAACCACTTATTAATGTAGCGGGCTCTACCGCATTAAAGCTGCTGCACTCTTATCTTCGCTCTCTCGTGTTCTGTCGTCCTCATAACCACTTATTAATGTAGCGGGCTCTACCGCATTAAAGCTGCTGCACTCTTATCTTCGCTCTCTCGTGTTCTGCCGTCCTCATAACCACTTATTAATGTAGCGGGCTCTACCGCATTAAAGCTGCTGCACTCTTATCTTCGCTCTCTCGTGTTCTGCCGTCCTCATAACCACTTATTAATGTAGCGAGCTCTACCGCATTAAAGCTGCTGCACTCTTATCTTCGCTCTCTCGTGTTCTGCCGTCCTCACAACCACTTATTAATGTAGCGAGCTCTACCGCATTAAAGCTGCTGCACTCTTAACTTCGCTCTCTCGTGTTCTGCCGTCCTCATAACCACTTATTAATGTAGCGAGTTCTACCGCATTAAAGCTGCTGCACCCTTATCTTCGCTCTCTCGTGTTCTGCCGTCCTCACAACCACTTATTAATGTAGCGAGCTCTACCGCATTAAAGCTGCTGCACTCTTATCTTCGCTCTCTCGTGTTCTGTCGTCCTCATAACCACTTATTAATGTAGAGAGCTCTACCGCATTAAAGCTGCTGTATTCTTATCTTCACTCTCTCGTGTTCTGTCGTCCTCATGACCACTTATTAATGTAGCGAGCTCTACCGCATTAAAGCTGCTGCACTCTTATCTTCGCTCTCTCGTGTTCTGCCGTCCTCATAACCACTTATTAATGTAGCGAGCTCTACCGCATTAAAGCTGCTGCACTCTTATCTTCGCTCCCTCGTGTTCTGCCGTCCTCATAACCACTTATTAATGTAGCGAGCTCTACCGCATTAAAGCTGCTGCACTCTTATCATCGCTCTCTCGTGTTCTGCCGTCCTCATAACCACTTATTAATGTTGCGAGCTCTACCGCATTAAAGCTGCTGCACTCTTATCTTCGCTCTCTCGTGTTCTGCCGTCCTCATAACCACTTATTAATGTAGCGAGCCCTACCGCATTAAAGCTGCTGCACTCTTATCTTCGCTCTCTCGTGTTCTGCCGTCCTCATAACCACTTATTAATGTAGCGAGCTCTACCGCATTAAAGCTGCTGCACTCTTATCTTCGCTCTCTCATGTTCTGCCGTCCTCATGACCACTTATTAATGTAGCGAGCTCTATCGCATTAAAGCTGCTGCACTCTTATCTTCGCTCTCTCGTGTTCTGCCGTCCTCATAACCACTTATTAATGTAGGGAGCTCTACCGCATTAAAGCTGCTGCACTCTTATCTTCGCTCTCTCGTGTTCTGTCGTCCTCATAACCACTTATTAATGTAGCGAGCTCTACCGCATTAAAGCTGCTGCACTCTTATCTTCGCTCTCTCGTGTTCTGTCGTCCTCATAACCACTTATTAATATAGCGAGCTCTATCGCATTAAAGCTGCTGCACTCTTATCTTCGCTCTCTCGTGTTCTGTCGTCCTCATAACCACTTATTAATATAGCGAGCTCTATCGCATTAAAGCTGCTGCACTCTTATCTTCGCTCCCTCGTGTTCTGCCGTCCTCATAACCACTTATTAATGTAGCGAGCTCTACCGCATTAAAGCTGCTGCACTCTTATCTTCGCTCTCTCATGTTCTGTCGTCCTCATAACCACTTATTAATGTAGCGAGCTCTACCGCATTAAAGCTGCTGCACTCTATCTTCGCGCTCTCGTGTTCTGTCGTCCTCATAACCACTTATTAATGTAGCGAGCTCTACCGCATTAAAGCTGCTGTATTCTTATCTTCGCTCTCTCGTGTTCTGCCGTCCTCATAACCACTTATTATTGTAGCGAGCTCTACCGCATTAAAGCTGCTGCACTCTTATCTTCGCTCTCTCGTGTTCTGTCGTCCTCATAACCACTTATTAATATAGCGAGCTCTATCGCATTAAAGCTGCTGCACTCTTATCTTCGCTCTCTCGTGTTCTGCCGTCCTCATAACCACTTATTAATGTAGGGAGCTCTACCCCATTAAAGCTGCTGCACTCTTATCTTCGCTCTCTCGTGTTCTGCCGTCCTCATGACCACTTATTAATGTAGCGAGCTCTACCGCATTAAAGCTGCTGCACTCTTATCTTCGCTCTCTCGTGTTCTGTCGTCCTCATAACCACTTATTAATGTAGCGAGCTCTACCGCATTAAAGCTGCTGCACTCTTATCTTCGCTCTCTCGTGTTCTGCCGTCCTCATAACCACTTATTAATGTAGCGAGCTCTACCGCATTAAAGCTGCTGCACTCTTATCTTCGCTCTCTCGTGTTCTGCCGTCCTCATAACTACTTATTAATGTAGCGGGCTCTACCGCATTAAAGCTGCTGCACTCTTATCTTCGCTCTCTCGTGTTCTGCCGTCCTCATAACCACTTATTAATGTAGGGAGCTCTACCGCATTAAAGCTGCTGCACTCTTATCTTCGCACTCTCGTGTTCTGTCGTCCTCATAACCACTTATTAATGTAGCGAGCTCTACCGCATTAAAGCTGCTGCACTCTTATCTTCGCTCTCTCGTGTTCTGCCGTCCTCATAACCACTTATTAATGTAGCGAGCTCTACCGCATTAAAGCTGCTGCACTCTTATCTTCGCTCTCTCGTGTTCTGCCGTCCTCATAACCACTTATTAATGTAGGGAGCTCTACCGCATTAAAGCTGCTGCACTCTTATCTTCGCTCTCTCATGTTCAGTCGTCCTCATAACCACTTATTAATGTAGCGGGCTCTACCGCATTAAAGCTGCTGCACTCTTATCTTCGCTCTCTCGTGTTCTGCCGTCCTCATAACCACTTATTAATGTAGCGGGCTCTACCGCATTAAAGCTGCTGCACTCTTATCTTCGCTCTCTCATGTTCTGTCGTCCTCATAACCACTTATTAATGTAGCGGGCTCTACCGCATTAAAGCTGCTGCACTCCTATCTTCGCTCTCTCGTGTTCTGTCGTCCTCATAACCACTTATTAATGTAGCGGGCTCTACCGCATTAAAGCTGCTGCACTCTTATCTTCGCTCTCTCGTGTTCTGCCGTCCTCATAACCACTTATTAATGTAGCGAGCTCTACCGCATTAAAGCTGCTGCACTCTTATCTTCGCTCTCTCGTGTTCTGCCGTCCTCATAACCACTTATTAATGTAGCGAGTTCTACCGCATTAAAGCTGCTGCACCCTTATCTTCGCTCTCTCGTGTTCTGCCGTCCTCACTACCACTTATTAATGTAGCGAGCTCTACCGCATTAAAGCTGCTGCACTCTTATCTTCGCTCTCTCGTGTTCTGTCGTCCTCATAACCACTTATTAATGTAGAGAGCTCTACCGCATTAAAGCTGCTGCACTCTTATCTTCGCTCTCTCATGTTCTGTCGTCCTCATAACCACTTATTAATGTAGCGGGCTCTACCGCATTAAAGCTGCTGCACTCTTATCTTCACTCTCTCGTGTTCTGCCGTCCTCATAACCACTTATTATTGTAGCGAGCTCTACCGCATTAAAGCTGCTGCACTCTTATCTTCGATCTCTCGTGTTCTGCCGTCCTCATGACCACTTATTAATGTAGCGGGCTCTACCGCATTAAAGCTGCTGCACTCTTATCTTCGCTCTCTCGTGTTCTGCCGTCCTCATGACCACTTATTAATGTAGCGAGCTCTACCGCATTAAAGCTGCTGCACTCTTATCTTCGCTCTCTCGTGTTCTGTCGTCCTCATAACCACTTATTAATGTAGCGAGCTCTACCGCATTAAAGCTGCTGCACTCTTATCTTCGCTCTCTCGTGTTCTGTCGTCCTCATAACCACTTATTAATGTAGCGAGCTCTACCGCATTAAAGCTGCTGCACTCTTATCTTCGCTCTCTCGTGTTCTGTCGTCCTCATAACCACTTATTAATGTAGCGAGCTCTACCGCATTAAAGATGCTGCACTCTTATCTTCGCTCTCTCGTGTTCTGCCGTCCTCATAACCACTTATTAATGTAGGGAGCTCTACCGCATTAAAGCTGCTGCACTCTTATCTTCGCTCTCTCGTGTTCTGCCGTCCTCATAACCACTTATTAATGTAGGGAGCTCTATCGCATTAAAGCTGCTGCACTCTTATCTTCGCTCTCTCGTGTTCTGCCGTCCTCATAACCACTTATTAATGTAGGGAGCTCTACCGCATTAAAGCTGCTGCACTCTTATCTTCGCTCTCTTGTGTTCTGCCGTCCTCATAACCACTTATTATTGTAGCGAGCTCTACCGCATTAAAGCTGCTGCACTCTTATCTTCGCTCTCTCGTGTTCTGCCGTCCTCATAACCACTTATTAATGTAGCGAGCTCTACCGCATTAAAGCTGCTGCACTCTTATCTTCGCTCTCTCGTGTTCTGCCGTCCTCATAACCACTTATTAATGTAGGGAGCTCTACCGCATTAAAGCTGCTGCACCCTTATCTTCGCTCTCTCGTGTTCTGTCGTCCTCATAACCACTTATTAATGTAGCGAGCTCTACCGCATTAAAGCTGCTGCACTCTTATCTTCGCTCTCTCGTGTTCTGTCGTCCTCATAACCACTTATTAATGTAGCGACCTCTACCGCATTAAAGCTGCTGCACTCTTATCTTCGCTCTCTCGTGTTCTGTCGTCCTCATAACCACTTATTAATGTAGGGAGCTCTACCGCATTAAAGCTGCTGCACTCTTATCTTCGCTCTCTCGTGTTCTGTCGTCCTCATAACCACTTATTAATGTAGCGAGCTCTACCGCATTAAAGCTGCTGCACTCTTATCTTCGCTCTCTCGTGTTCTGCCGTCCTCATAACCACTTATTAATGTAGGGAGCTCTACCGCATTAAAGCTGCTGCACTCTTATCTTCGCTCTCTCGTGTTCTGCCGTCCTCATAACCACTTATTATTGTAGGGAGCTCTACCGCATTAAAGCTGCTGCACCCTTATCTTCACTCTCTCGTGTTCTGTCGTCCTCATAACCAATTATTATTGTAGCGAGCTCTACCGCTTTAAAGCTGCTGCACTCTTATCTTCGCTCTCTCGTGTTCTGTCGTCCTCATAACCACTTATTATTGTAGGGAGCTCTACCGCTTTAAAGCTGCTGCACCCTTATCTTCACTCTCTCGTGTTCTGTCGTCCTCATAACCACTTATTATTGTAGGGAGCTCTACCGCATTAAAGCTGCTGCACCCTTATCTTCACTCTCTCGTGTTCTGCCGTCCTCATAACCACTTATTATTGTAGCGAGCTCTACCGCATTAAAGCTGCTGCACTCTTATCTTCGCTCTCTCGTGTTCTGCCGTCCTCATGACCACTTATTATTGTAGCGAGCTCTACCGCATTAAAGCTGCTGCACTCTTATCTTCGCTCTCTCGTGTTCTGTCGTCCTCATAACCACTTATTAATGTAGCGAGCTCTACCGCATTAATGCTGCTGCACTCTTATCTTCGCTCTCTCGTGTTCTGCCGTCCTCATAACCACTTATTAATGTAGCGAGCTCTACCGCATTAAAGCTGCTGCACTCTTATCTTCGCTCTCTCGTGTTCTGTCGTCCTCATAACCACTTATTATTGTAGCGAGCTCTACCGCATTAAAGCTGCTGCACTCTTATCTTCGCTCTCTCGTGTTCTGCCGTCCTCATGACCACTTATTATTGTAGCGAGCTCTACCGCATTAAAGCTGCTGCACTCTTATCTTCGCTCTCTCGTGTTCTGTCGTCCTCATAACCACTTATTAATGTAGCGAGCTCTACCGCATTAAAGCTGCTGCACCCTTATCTTCACTCTCTCGTGTTCTGTCGTCCTCATAACCACTTATTATTGTAGCGAGCTCTACCGCATTAAAGCTGCTGCACTCTTATCTTCGCTCTCTCGTGTCCTGTCGTCCTCATAACCACTTATTATTGTAGGGAGCTCTACCCCATTAAAGCTGCTGCACCCTTATCTTCACTCTCTCGTGTTCTGTCGTCCTCATAACCACTTATTATTGTAGCGAGCTCTACAGCATTAAAGCTGCTGCACTCTTATCTTCGCTCTCTCGTGTTCTGTCGTCCTCATAACCACTTATTATTGTAGGGAGCTCTACCGCATTAATGCTGCTGCACCCTTATCTTCACTCTCTCGTGTTCTGTCGTCCTCATAACCACTTATTATTGTAGGGAGCTCTACCGCATTAAAGCTGCTGCACCCTTATCTTCACTCTCTCGTGTTCTGCCGTCCTCATAACCACTTATTAATGTAGGGAGCTCTACCGCATTAAAGCTGCTGCACTCTTATCTTCGCTCTCTCGTGTTCTGCCGTCCTCATAACCACTTATTAATGTAGCGAGCCCTACCGCATTAAAGCTGCTGCACTCTTATCTTCGCTCTCTCGTGTTCTGTCGTCCTCATAACCACTTATTAATGTAGCGAGCTCTACCGCATTAAAGCTGCTGTATTCTTATCTTCGCTCTCTCGTGTTCTGTCGTCCTCATAACCACTTATTAATGTAGGGAGCTCTATCGTATTAAAGCTGCAGCACTCTTATCTTAGCTCTCTCGTGTTCTGCCGTCCTCATAACCACTTATTAATGTAGGGAGCTCTACCGCATTAAAGCTGCTGCACCCTTATCTTCGCTCTCTCGTGTTCTGTCGTCCTCATAACCACTTATTAATGTAGCGAGCTCTACCGCATTAAAGCTGCTGCACTCTTATCTTCGCTCTCTCGTGTTCTGTCGTCCTCATAACCACTTATTAATGTAGCGAGCTCTACCGCATTAAAGCTGCTGCACTCTTATCTTCGCTCTCTCGTGTTCTGTCGTCCTCATAACCACTTATTAATGTAGCGAGTTCTACCGCATTAAAGCTGCTGCACTCTTATCTTCGCTCTCTCGTGTTCTGCCGTCCTCATAACCACTTATTAATGTAGGGAGCTCTACCGCATTAAAGCTGCTGCACTCTTATCTTCGCTCTCTCGTGTTCTGTCGTCCTCATAACCACTTATTAATGTAGCGGGCTCTACCGCATTAAAGCTGCTGCACTCTTATCTTCGCTCTCTCATGTTCTGTCGTCCTCATAACCACTTATTAATGTAGGGAGCTCTACCGCATTAAAGCTGCTGCACTCTTATCTTCACTCTCTCGTGTTCTGCCGTCCTCATAACCACTTATTATTGTAGCGAGCTCTACCGCATTAAAGCTGCTGCACTCTTATCTTCGCTCTCTCGTGTTCTGTCGTCCTCATAACCACTTTTTAATGTAGGGAGCTCTACCGCATTAAAGCTGCTGCACTCTTATCTTCGCTCTCTCGTGTTCTGTCGTCCTCATAACCACTTATTAATGTAGCGAGCTCTACCGCATTAAAGCTGCTGCACTCTTATCTTCGCTCTCTCGTGTTCTGCCGTCCTCATAACCACTTATTAATGTAGCGAGCTCTACCGCATTAAAGCTGCTGCACTCTTATCTTCGCTCTCTCGTGTTCTGTCGTCCTCATAACCACTTATTATTGTAGCGAGCTCTACCGCATTAAAGCTGCTGCACTCTTATCTTCGCTCTCTCGTGTTCTGTCGTCCTCATAACCACTTATTAATGTAGGGAGCTCTACCGCATTAAAGCTGCTGCACTCTTATCTTCGCTCTCTCGTGTTCTGTCGTCCTCATAACCACTTATTAATGTAGCGAGCTCTACCGCATTAAAGCTGCTGCACTCTTATCTTCGCTCTCTCGTGTTCTGTCGTCCTCATAACCACTTATTAATGTAGGGAGCTCTACCGCATTAAAGCTGCTGCACTCTTATCTTCGCTCTCTCGTGTTCTGTCGTCCTCATAACCACTTATTAATGTAGGGAGCTCTACCGCATTAAAGCTGCTGCACTCTTATCTTCGCTCTCTCGTGTTCTGTCGTCCTCATAACCACTTATTAATGTAGGGAGCTCTACCGCATTAAAGCTGCTGCACTCTTATCTTCGCTCTCTCGTGTTCTGTCGTCCTCATAACCACTTATTAATGTAGCGAGCCCTACCGCATTAAAGCTGCTGCACTCTTATCTTCGCTCTCTCGTGTTCTGCCGTCCTCATAACCACTTATTAATGTAGCGAGCTCTACCGCATTAAAGCTGCTGCACCCTTATCTTCGCTCTCTCGTGTTCTGTCGTCCTCATAACCACTTATTAATGTAGGGAGCTCTACCGCATTAAAGCTGCTGCACTCTTATCTTCGCTCTCTCGTGTTCTGCCGTCCTCATAACCACTTATTAATGTAGGGAGCTCTACCGCATTAAAGCTGCTGCACTCTTATCTTCGCTCTCTCGTGTTCTGCCGTCCTCATAACCACTTATTAATGTAGCGAGCCCTACCGCATTAAAGCTGCTGCACTCTTATCTTCGCTCTCTCGTGTTCTGCCGTCCTCATAACCACTTATTATTGTAGCGAGCTCTACCGCATTAAAGCCGCTGCACTCTTATCTTCGCTCTCTCGTGTTCTGCCGTCCTCATGACCACTTATTATTGTAGCGAGCTCTACCGCATTAAAGCTGCTGCACTCTTATCTTCGCTCTCTCGTGTTCTGTCGTCCTCATAACCACTTATTAATGTAGCGAGCTCTACCGCATTAAAGCTGCTGCACTCTTATCTTCGCTCTCTCGTGTTCTGCCGTCCTCATGACCACTTATTAATGTAGCGAGCTCTACCGCATTAAAGCTGCTGCACTCTTATCTTCGCTCTCTCGTGTTCTGCCGTCCTCATAACCACTTATTAATGTAGGGAGCTCTACCGCATTAAAGCTGCTGCACTCTTATCTTCGCTCTCTCATGTTCTGCCGTCCTCATAACCACTTATTAATGTAGCGAGCCCTACCGCATTAAAGCTGCTGCACTCTTATCTTCACTCTCTCGTGTTCTGCCGTCCTCACAACCACTTATTAATGTAGCGAGCTCTACCGCATTAAAGCTGCTGCACTCTTATCTTCGCTCTCTCGTGTTCTGCCGTCCTCATAACCACTTATTAATGTAGCGAGCTCTACCGCATTAAAGCTGCTGCACTCTTATCTTCGCTCTCTCGTGTTCTGCCGTCCTCATAACCACTTATTAATGTAGCGAGCTCTACCGCATTAAAGCTGCTGCACTCTTATCTTCGCTCTCTCGTGTTCTGTCGTCCTCATAACCACTTATTATTGTAGCGAGCTCTACCGCATTAAAGCTGCTGCACTCTTATCTTCGCTCTCTCGTGTTCTGCCGTCCTCATGACCACTTATTATTGTAGCGAGCTCTACCGCATTAAAGCTGCTGCACTCTTATCTTCGCTCTCTCGTGTTCTGTCGTCCTCATAACCACTTATTAATGTAGCGAGCTCTACCGCATTAAAGCTGCTGCACCCTTATCTTCACTCTCTCGTGTTCTGTCGTCCTCATAACCACTTATTATTGTAGCGAGCTCTACCGCATTAAAGCTGCTGCACTCTTATCTTCGCTCTCTCGTGTTCTGTCGTCCTCATAACCACTTATTATTGTAGGGAGCTCTACCCCATTAAAGCTGCTGCACCCTTATCTTCACTCTCTCGTGTTCTGTCGTCCTCATAACCACTTATTATTGTAGCGAGCTCTACCGCATTAAAGCTGCTGCACTCTTATCTTCGCTCTCTCGTGTTCTGTCGTCCTCATAACCACTTATTAATGTAGGGAGCTCTACCGCATTAAAGCTGCTGCACCCTTATCTTCACTCTCTCGTGTTCTGTCGTCCTCATAACCACTTATTATTGTAGGGAGCTCTACCGCATTAAAGCTGCTGCACCCTTATCTTCACTCTCTCGTGTTCTGCCGTCCTCATAACCACTTATTAATGTAGGGAGCTCTACCGCATTAAAGCTGCTGCACTCTTATCTTCGCTCTCTCGTGTTCTGCCGTCCTCATAACCACTTATTAATGTAGCGAGCCCTACCGCATTAAAGCTGCTGCACTCTTATCTTCGCTCTCTCGTGTTCTGCCGTCCTCATAACCACTTATTAATGTAGCGAGCTCTACCGCATTAAAGCTGCTGTATTCTTATCTTCGCTCTCTCGTGTTCTGTCGTCCTCATAACCACTTATTAATGTAGGGAGCTCTACCGCATTAAAGCTGCTGCACTCTTATCTTCGCTCTCTCGTGTTCTGCCGTCCTCATAACCACTTATTAATGTAGCGAGCTCTACCGCATTAAAGCTGCTGCACCCTTATCTTCGCTCTCTCGTGTTCTGCCGTCCTCATAACCACTTATTAATGTAGCGAGCTCTACCGCATTAAAGCTGCTGCACTCTTATCTTCGCTCTCTCGTGTTCTGTCGTCCTCATAACCACTTATTAATGTAGCGAGCTCTACCGCATTAAAGCTGCTGCACTCTTATCTTCGCTCTCTCGTGTTCTGCCGTCCTCATAACCACTTATTAATGTAGCGAGCTCTACCGCATTAAAGCTGCTGCACTCTTATCTTCGCTCTCTCGTGTTCTGTCGTCCTCATAACCACTTATTATTGTAGCGAGCTCTACCGCATTAAAGCTGCTGCACTCTTATCTTCGCTCTCTCGTGTTCTGTCGTCCTCATAACCACTTATTAATGTAGGGAGCTCTACCGCATTAAAGCTGCTGCACTCTTATCTTCGCTCTCTCGTGTTCTGTCGTCCTCATAACCACTTATTAATGTAGCGAGCTCTACCGCATTAAAGCTGCTGCACTCTTATCTTCGCTCTCTCGTGTTCTGTCGTCCTCATAACCACTTATTAATGTAGGGAGCTCTACCGCATTAAAGCTGCTGCACTCTTATCTTCGCTCTCTCGTGTTCTGTCGTCCTCATAACCACTTATTAATGTAGGGAGCTCTACCGCATTAAAGCTGCTGCACTCTTATCTTCGCTCTCTCGTGTTCTGTCGTCCTCATAACCACTTATTAATGTAGGGAGCTCTACCGCATTAAAGCTGCTGCACTCTTATCTTCGCTCTCTCGTGTTCTGTCGTCCTCATAACCACTTATTAATGTAGCGAGCCCTACCGCATTAAAGCTGCTGCACTCTTATCTTCGCTCTCTCGTGTTCTGCCGTCCTCATAACCACTTATTAATGTAGCGAGCTCTACCGCATTAAAGCTGCTGCACCCTTATCTTCGCTCTCTCGTGTTCTGTCGTCCTCATAACCACTTATTAATGTAGGGAGCTCTACCGCATTAAAGCTGCTGCACTCTTATCTTCGCTCTCTCGTGTTCTGCCGTCCTCATAACCACTTATTAATGTAGGGAGCTCTACCGCATTAAAGCTGCTGCACTCTTATCTTCGCTCTCTCGTGTTCTGCCGTCCTCATAACCACTTATTAATGTAGCGAGCCCTACCGCATTAAAGCTGCTGCACTCTTATCTTCGCTCTCTCGTGTTCTGCCGTCCTCATAACCACTTATTATTGTAGCGAGCTCTACCGCATTAAAGCTGCTGCACTCTTATCTTCGCTCTCTCGTGTTCTGCCGTCCTCATGACCACTTATTATTGTAGCGAGCTCTACCGCATTAAAGCTGCTGCACTCTTATCTTCGCTCTCTCGTGTTCTGTCGTCCTCATAACCACTTATTAATGTAGCGAGCTCTACCGCATTAAAGCTGCTGCACTCTTATCTTCGCTCTCTCGTGTTCTGCCGTCCTCATGACCACTTATTAATGTAGCGAGCTCTACCGCATTAAAGCTGCTGCACTCTTATCTTCGCTCTCTCGTGTTCTGCCATCCTCATAACCACTTATTAATGTAGGGAGCTCTACCGCATTAAAGCTGCTGCACTCTTATCTTCGCTCTCTCATGTTCTGCCGTCCTCATAACCACTTATTAATGTAGCGAGCCCTACCGCATTAAAGCTGCTGCACTCTTATCTTCACTCTCTCGTGTTCTGCCGTCCTCACAACCACTTATTAATGTAGCGAGCTCTACCGCATTAAAGCTGCTGCACTCTTATCTTCGCTCTCTCGTGTTCTGCCGTCCTCATAACCACTTATTAATGTAGCGAGCTCTACCGCATTAAAGCTGCTGCACTCTTATCTTCGCTCTCTCGTGTTCTGCCGTCCTCATAACCACTTATTAATGTAGCGAGCTCTACCGCATTAAAGCTGCTGCACTCTTATCTTCGCTCTCTCGTGTTCTGTCGTCCTCATAACCACTTATTATTGTAGCGAGCTCTACCGCATTAAAGCTGCTGCACTCTTATCTTCGCTCTCTCGTGTTCTGCCGTCCTCATGACCACTTATTATTGTAGCGAGCTCTACCGCATTAAAGCTGCTGCACTCTTATCTTCGCTCTCTCGTGTTCTGTCGTCCTCATAACCACTTATTAATGTAGCGAGCTCTACCGCATTAAAGCTGCTGCACCCTTATCTTCACTCTCTCGTGTTCTGTCGTCCTCATAACCACTTATTATTGTAGCGAGCTCTACCGCATTAAAGCTGCTGCACTCTTATCTTCGCTCTCTCGTGTTCTGTCGTCCTCATAACCACTTATTATTGTAGGGAGCTCTACCCCATTAAAGCTGCTGCACCCTTATCTTCACTCTCTCGTGTTCTGTCGTCCTCATAACCACTTATTATTGTAGCGAGCTCTACCGCATTAAAGCTGCTGCACTCTTATCTTCGCTCTCTCGTGTTCTGTCGTCCTCATAACCACTTATTAATGTAGGGAGCTCTACCGCATTAAAGCTGCTGCACCCTTATCTTCACTCTCTCGTGTTCTGTCGTCCTCATAACCACTTATTATTGTAGGGAGCTCTACCGCATTAAAGCTGCTGCACCCTTATCTTCACTCTCTCGTGTTCTGCCGTCCTCATAACCACTTATTAATGTAGGGAGCTCTACCGCATTAAAGCTGCTGCACTCTTATCTTCGCTCTCTCGTGTTCTGCCGTCCTCATAACCACTTATTAATGTAGCGAGCCCTACCGCATTAAAGCTGCTGCACTCTTATCTTCGCTCTCTCGTGTTCTGCCGTCCTCATAACCACTTATTAATGTAGCGAGCTCTACCGCATTAAAGCTGCTGTATTCTTATCTTCGCTCTCTCGTATTCTGTCGTCCTCATAACCACTTATTAATGTAGGGAGCTCTACCGCATTAAAGCTGCTGCACTCTTATCTTCGCTCTCTCGTGTTCTGCCGTCCTCATAACCACTTATTAATGTAGCGAGCTCTACCGCATTAAAGCTGCTGCACCCTTATCTTCGCTCTCTCGTGTTCTGCCGTCCTCATAACCACTTATTAATGTAGCGAGCTCTACCGCATTAAAGCTGCTGCACTCTTATCTTCGCTCTCTCGTGTTCTGTCGTCCTCATAACCACTTATTATTGTAGCGAGCTCTACCGCATTAAAGCTGCTGCACTCTTATCTTCGCTCTCTCGTGTTCTGCCGTCCTCATAACCACTTATTAATGTAGCGAGCTCTACCGCATTAAAGCTGCTGTATTCTTATCTTCGCTCTCTCGTGTTCTGTCGTCCTCATAACCACTTATTAATGTAGGGAGCTCTACCGCATTAAAGCTGCTGCACTCTTATCTTCGCTCTCTCGTGTTCTGTCGTCCTCATAACCACTTATTAATGTAGGGAGCTCTACCGCATTAAAGCTGCAGCACTCTTATCTTCGCTCTCTCGTGTTCTGTCGTCCTCATAACCACTTATTAATGTAGGGAGCTCTACCGCATTAAAGCTGCTGCACTCTTATCTTCGCTCTCTCGTGTTCTGTCGTCCTCATAACCACTTATTAATGTAGCGAGCCCTACCGCATTAAAGCTGCTGCACTCTTATCTTCGCTCTCTCGTGTTCTGCCGTCCTCATAACCACTTATTAATGTAGCGAGCTCTACCGCATTAAAGCTGCTGCACCCTTATCTTCGCTCTCTCGTGTTCTGTCGTCCTCATAACCACTTATTAATGTAGGGAGCTCTACCGCATTAAAGCTGCTGCACTCTTATCTTCGCTCTCTCGTGTTCTGCCGTCCTCATAACCACTTATTAATGTAGGGAGCTCTACCGCATTAAAGCTGCTGCACTCTTATCTTCGCTCTCTCGTGTTCTGCCGTCCTCATAACCACTTATTAATGTAGCGAGCCCTACCGCATTAAAGCTGCTGCACTCTTATCTTCGCTCTCTCGTGTTCTGCCGTCCTCATAACCACTTATTATTGTAGCGAGCTCTACCGCATTAAAGCTGCTGCACTCTTATCTTCGCTCTCTCGTGTTCTGCCGTCCTCATGACCACTTATTATTGTAGCGAGCTCTACCGCATTAAAGCTGCTGCACTCTTATCTTCGCTCTCTCGTGTTCTGCCGTCCTCATAACCACTTATTAATGTAGCGAGCCCTACCGCATTAAAGCTGCTGCACTCTTATCTTCGCTCTCTCGTGTTCTGCCGTCCTCATAACCACTTATTATTGTAGCGAGCTCTACCGCATTAAAGCTGCTGCACTCTTATCTTCGCTCTCTCGTGTTCTGCCGTCCTCATGACCACTTATTATTGTAGCGAGCTCTACCGCATTAAAGCTGCTGCACTCTTATCTTCGCTCTCTCGTGTTCTGTCGTCCTCATAACCACTTATTAATGTAGCGAGCTCTACCGCATTAAAGCTGCTGCACTCTTATCTTCGCTCTCTCGTGTTCTGCCGTCCTCATGACCACTTATTAATGTAGCGAGCTCTACCGCATTAAAGCTGCTGCACTCTTATCTTCGCTCTCTCGTGTTCTGCCGTCCTCATAACCACTTATTAATGTAGGGAGCTCTACCGCATTAAAGCTGCTGCACTCTTATCTTCGCTCTCTCATGTTCTGCCGTCCTCATAACCACTTATTAATGTAGCGAGCCCTACCGCATTAAAGCTGCTGCACTCTTATCTTCACTCTCTCGTGTTCTGCCGTCCTCACAACCACTTATTAATGTAGCGAGCTCTACCGCATTAAAGCTGCTGCACTCTTATCTTCGCTCTCTCGTGTTCTGCCGTCCTCATAACCACTTATTAATGTAGCGAGCTCTACCGCATTAAAGCTGCTGCACTCATATCTTCGCTCTCTCGTGTTCTGCCGTCCTCATAACCACTTATTAATGTAGCGAGCTCTACCGCATTAAAGCTGCTGCACTCTTATCTTCGCTCTCTCGTGTTCTGTCGTCCTCATAACCACTTATTATTGTAGCGAGCTCTACCGCATTAAAGCTGCTGCACTCTTATCTTCGCTCTCTCGTGTTCTGCCGTCCTCATGACCACTTATTATTGTAGCGAGCTCTACCGCATTAAAGCTGCTGCACTCTTATCTTCGCTCTCTCGTGTTCTGTCGTCCTCATAACCACTTATTAATGTAGCGAGCTCTACCGCATTAAAGCTGCTGCACCCTTATCTTCACTCTCTCGTGTTCTGTCGTCCTCATAACCACTTATTATTGTAGCGAGCTCTACCGCATTAAAGCTGCTGCACTCTTATCTTCGCTCTCTCGTGTTCTGTCGTCCTCATAACCACTTATTATTGTAGGGAGCTCTACCCCATTAAAGCTGCTGCACCCTTATCTTCACTCTCTCGTGTTCTGTCGTCCTCATAACCACTTATTATTGTAGCGAGCTCTACCGCATTAAAGCTGCTGCACTCTTATCTTCGCTCTCTCGTGTTCTGTCGTCCTCATAACCACTTATTAATGTAGGGAGCTCTACCGCATTAAAGCTGCTGCACCCTTATCTTCACTCTCTCGTGTTCTGTCGTCCTCATAACCACTTATTATTGTAGGGAGCTCTACCGCATTAAAGCTGCTGCACCCTTATCTTCACTCTCTCGTGTTCTGCCGTCCTCATAACCACTTATTAATGTAGGGAGCTCTACCGCATTAAAGCTGCTGCACTCTTATCTTCGCTCTCTCGTGTTCTGCCGTCCTCATAACCACTTATTAATGTAGCGAGCCCTACCGCATTAAAGCTGTTGCACTCTTATCTTCGCTCTCTCGTGTTCTGCCGTCCTCATAACCACTTATTAATGTAGCGAGCTCTACCGCATTAAAGCTGCTGTATTCTTATCTTCGCTCTCTCGTGTTCTGTCGTCCTCATAACCACTTATTAATGTAGGGAGCTCTACCGCATTAAAGCTGCTGCACTCTTATCTTCGCTCTCTCGTGTTCTGTCGTCCTCATAACCACTTATTAATGTAGGGAGCTCTACCGCATTAAAGCTGCTGCACTCTTATCTTCGCTCTCTCGTGTTCTGTCGTCCTCATAACCACTTATTAATGTAGGGAGCTCTACCGCATTAAAGCTGCTGCACTCTTATCTTCGCTCTCTCGTGTTCTGTCGTCCTCATAACCACTTATTAATGTAGCGAGCCCTACCGCATTAAAGCTGCTGCACTCTTATCTTCGCTCTCTCGTGTTCTGCCGTCCTCATAACCACTTATTAATGTAGCGAGCTCTACCGCATTAAAGCTGCTGCACCCTTATCTTCGCTCTCTCGTGTTCTGTCGTCCTCATAACCACTTATTAATGTAGGGAGCTCTACCGCATTAAAGCTGCTGCACTCTTATCTTCGCTCTCTCGTGTTCTGCCGTCCTCATAACCACTTATTAATGTAGGGAGCTCTACCGCATTAAAGCTGCTGCACTCTTATCTTCGCTCTCTCGTGTTCTGCCGTCCTCATAACCACTTATTAATGTAGCGAGCCCTACCGCATTAAAGCTGCTGCACTCTTATCTTCGCTCTCTCGTGTTCTGCCGTCCTCATAACCACTTATTATTGTAGCGAGCTCTACCGCATTAAAGCTGCTGCACTCTTATCTTCGCTCTCTCGTGTTCTGCCGTCCTCATGACCACTTATTATTGTAGCGAGCTCTACCGCATTAAAGCTGCTGCACTCTTATCTTCGCTCTCTCGTGTTCTGTCGTCCTCATAACCACTTATTAATGTAGCGAGCTCTACCGCATTAAAGCTGCTGCACTCTTATCTTCGCTCTCTCGTGTTCTGCCGTCCTCATGACCACTTATTAATGTAGCGAGCTCTACCGCATTAAAGCTGCTGCACTCTTATCTTCGCTCTCTCGTGTTCTGCCGTCCTCATAACCACTTATTAATGTAGGGAGCTCTACCGCATTAAAGCTGCTGCACTCTTATCTTCGCTCTCTCATGTTCTGCCGTCCTCATAACCACTTATTAATGTAGCGAGCCCTACCGCATTAAAGCTGCTGCACTCTTATCTTCACTCTCTCGTGTTCTGCCGTCCTCACAACCACTTATTAATGTAGCGAGCTCTACCGCATTAAAGCTGCTGCACTCTTATCTTCGCTCTCTCGTGTTCTGCCGTCCTCATAACCACTTATTAATGTAGCGAGCTCTACCGCATTAAAGCTGCTGCACTCTTATCTTCGCTCTCTCGTGTTCTGCCGTCCTCATAACCACTTATTAATGTAGCGAGCTCTACCGCATTAAAGCTGCTGCACTCTTATCTTCGCTCTCTCGTGTTCTGTCGTCCTCATAACCACTTATTATTGTAGCGAGCTCTACCGCATTAAAGCTGCTGCACTCTTATCTTCGCTCTCTCGTGTTCTGCCGTCCTCATGACCACTTATTATTGTAGCGAGCTCTACCGCATTAAAGCTGCTGCACTCTTATCTTCGCTCTCTCGTGTTCTGTCGTCCTCATAACCACTTATTAATGTAGCGAGCTCTACCGCATTAAAGCTGCTGCACCCTTATCTTCACTCTCTCGTGTTCTGTCGTCCTCATAACCACTTATTATTGTAGCGAGCTCTACCGCATTAAAGCTGCTGCACTCTTATCTTCGCTCTCTCGTGTTCTGTCGTCCTCATAACCACTTATT
Organism: Meconema thalassinum; assembly: GCA_946902985.2. Taxonomy (NCBI): domain Eukaryota; kingdom Metazoa; phylum Arthropoda; class Insecta; order Orthoptera; family Tettigoniidae; genus Meconema; species Meconema thalassinum. The sequence continues at coordinate 25,159,384 of OY714911.1, forward strand.
ATTGTAGGGAGCTCTACCCCATTAAAGCTGCTGCACCCTTATCTTCACTCTCTCGTGTTCTGTCGTCCTCATAACCACTTATTATTGTAGCGAGCTCTACCGCATTAAAGCTGCTGCACTCTTATCTTCGCTCTCTCGTGTTCTGTCGTCCTCATAACCACTTATTAATGTAGGGAGCTCTACCGCATTAAAGCTGCTGCACCCTTATCTTCACTCTCTCGTGTTCTGTCGTCCTCATAACCACTTATTATTGTAGGGAGCTCTACCGCATTAAAGCTGCTGCACCCTTATCTTCACTCTCTCGTGTTCTGCCGTCCTCATAACCACTTATTAATGTAGGGAGCTCTACCGCATTAAAGCTGCTGCACTCTTATCTTCGCTCTCTCGTGTTCTGCCGTCCTCATAACCACTTATTAATGTAGCGAGCCCTACCGCATTAAAGCTGCTGCACTCTTATCTTCGCTCTCTCGTGTTCTGCCGTCCTCATAACCACTTATTAATGTAGCGAGCTCTACCGCATTAAAGCTGCTGTATTCTTATCTTCGCTCTCTCGTGTTCTGTCGTCCTCATAACCACTTATTAATGTAGGGAGCTCTATCGTATTAAAGCTGCAGCACTCTTATCTTAGCTCTCTCGTGTTCTGCCGTCCTCATAACCACTTATTAATGTAGGGAGCTCTACCGCATTAAAGCTGCTGCACCCTTATCTTCGCTCTCTCGTGTTCTGTCGTCCTCATAACCACTTATTAATGTAGCGAGCTCTACCGCATTAAAGCTGCTGCACTCTTATCTTCGCTCTCTCGTGTTCTGTCGTCCTCATAACCACTTATTAATGTAGCGAGCTCTACCGTATTAAAGCTGCTGCACTCTTATCTTCGCTCTCTCGTGTTCTGTCGTCCTCATAACCACTTATTAATGTAGCGAGTTCTACCGCATTAAAGCTGCTGCACTCTTATCTTCGCTCTCTCGTGTTCTGCCGTCCTCATAACCACTTATTAATGTAGGGAGCTCTACCGCATTAAAGCTGCTGCACTCTTATCTTCGCTCTCTCGTGTTCTGTCGTCCTCATAACCACTTATTAATGTAGGGAGCTCTACCGCATTAAAGCTGCTGCACTCTTATCTTCGCTCTCTCATGTTCTGTCGTCCTCATAACCACTTATTAATGTAGGGAGCTCTACCGCATTAAAGCTGCTGCACTCTTATCTTCACTCTCTCGTGTTCTGCCGTCCTCATAACCACTTATTATTGTAGCGAGCTCTACCGCATTAAAGCTGCTGCACTCTTATCTTCGCTCTCTCGTGTTCTGTCGTCCTCATAACCACTTTTTAATGTAGGGAGCTCTACCGCATTAAAGCTGCTGCACTCTTATCTTCGCTCTCTCGTGTTCTGTCGTCCTCATAACCACTTATTAATGTAGCGAGCTCTACCGCATTAAAGCTGCTGCACTCTTATCTTCGCTCTCTCGTGTTCTGCCGTCCTCATAACCACTTATTAATGTAGCGAGCTCTACCGCATTAAAGCTGCTGCACTCTTATCTTCGCTCTCTCGTGTTCTGTCGTCCTCATAACCACTTATTATTGTAGCGAGCTCTACCGCATTAAAGCTGCTGCACACTTATCTTCGCTCTCTCGTGTTCTGTCGTCCTCATAACCACTTATTAATGTAGGGAGCTCTACCGCATTAAAGCTGCTGCACTCTTATTTTCGCTCTCTCGTGTTCTGTCGTCCTCATAACCACTTATTAATGTAGGGAGCTCTACCGCATTAAAGCTGCTGCACTCTTATCTTCGCTCTCTCGTGTTCTGTCGTCCTCATAACCACTTATTAATGTAGGGAGCTCTACCGCATTAAAGCTGCTGCACTCTTATCTTCGCTCTCTCGTGTTCTGTCGTCCTCATAACCACTTATTAATGTAGGGAGCTCTACCGCATTAAAGCTGCTGCACTCTTATCTTCGCTCTCTCGTGTTCTGTCGTCCTCATAACCACTTATTAATGTAGCGAGCCCTACCGCATTAAAGCTGCTGCACTCTTATCTTCGCTCTCTCGTGTTCTGCCGTCCTCATAACCACTTATTAATGTAGCGAGCTCTACCGCATTAAAGCTGCTGCACCCTTATCTTCGCTCTCTCGTGTTCTGTCGTCCTCATAACCACTTATTAATGTAGGGAGCTCTACCGCATTAAAGCTGCTGCACTCTTATCTTCGCTCTCTCGTGTTCTGCCGTCCTCATAACCACTTATTAATGTAGCGAGCCCTACCGCATTAAAGCTGCTGCACTCTTATCTTCGCTCTCTCGTGTTCTGCCGTCCTCATAACCACTTATTAATGTAGGGAGCTCTACCGCATTAAAGCTGCTGCACCCTTATCTTCACTCTCTCGTGTTCTGTCGTCCTCATAACCACTTATTATTGTAGGGAGCTCTACCGCATTAAAGCTGCTGCACCCTTATCTTCACTCTCTCGTGTTCTGCCGTCCTCATAACCACTTATTAATGTAGGGAGCTCTACCGCATTAAAGCTGCTGCACTCTTATCTTCGCTCTCTCGTGTTCTGCCGTCCTCATAACCACTTATTAATGTAGCGAGCCCTACCGCATTAAAGCTGCTGCACTCTTATCTTCGCTCTCTCGTGTTCTGCCGTCCTCATAACCACTTATTAATGTAGCGAGCTCTACCGCATTAAAGCTGCTGTATTCTTATCTTCGCTCTCTCGTATTCTGTCGTCCTCATAACCACTTATTAATGTAGGGAGCTCTACCGCATTAAAGCTGCTGCACTCTTATCTTCGCTCTCTCGTGTTCTGCCGTCCTCATAACCACTTATTAATGTAGCGAGCTCTACCGCATTAAAGCTGCTGCACCCTTATCTTCGCTCTCTCGTGTTCTGCCGTCCTCATAACCACTTATTAATGTAGCGAGCTCTACCGCATTAAAGCTGCTGCACTCTTATCTTCGCTCTCTCGTGTTCTGTCGTCCTCATAACCACTTATTATTGTAGCGAGCTCTACCGCATTAAAGCTGCTGCACTCTTATCTTCGCTCTCTCGTGTTCTGCCGTCCTCATAACCACTTATTAATGTAGCGAGCTCTACCGCATTAAAGCTGCTGTATTCTTATCTTCGCTCTCTCGTGTTCTGTCGTCCTCATAACCACTTATTAATGTAGGGAGCTCTACCGCATTAAAGCTGCTGCACTCTTATCTTCGCTCTCTCGTGTTCTGTCGTCCTCATAACCACTTATTAATGTAGGGAGCTCTACCGCATTAAAGCTGCAGCACTCTTATCTTCGCTCTCTCGTGTTCTGTCGTCCTCATAACCACTTATTAATGTAGGGAGCTCTACCGCATTAAAGCTGCTGCACTCTTATCTTCGCTCTCTCGTGTTCTGTCGTCCTCATAACCACTTATTAATGTAGCGAGCCCTACCGCATTAAAGCTGCTGCACTCTTATCTTCGCTCTCTCGTGTTCTGCCGTCCTCATAACCACTTATTAATGTAGCGAGCTCTACCGCATTAAAGCTGCTGCACCCTTATCTTCGCTCTCTCGTGTTCTGTCGTCCTCATAACCACTTATTAATGTAGGGAGCTCTACCGCATTAAAGCTGCTGCACTCTTATCTTCGCTCTCTCGTGTTCTGCCGTCCTCATAACCACTTATTAATGTAGGGAGCTCTACCGCATTAAAGCTGCTGCACTCTTATCTTCGCTCTCTCGTGTTCTGCCGTCCTCATAACCACTTATTAATGTAGCGAGCCCTACCGCATTAAAGCTGCTGCACTCTTATCTTCGCTCTCTCGTGTTCTGCCGTCCTCATAACCACTTATTATTGTAGCGAGCTCTACCGCATTAAAGCTGCTGCACTCTTATCTTCGCTCTCTCGTGTTCTGCCGTCCTCATGACCACTTATTATTGTAGCGAGCTCTACCGCATTAAAGCTGCTGCACTCTTATCTTCGCTCTCTCGTGTTCTGCCGTCCTCATAACCACTTATTAATGTAGCGAGCCCTACCGCATTAAAGCTGCTGCACTCTTATCTTCGCTCTCTCGTGTTCTGCCGTCCTCATAACCACTTATTATTGTAGCGAGCTCTACCGCATTAAAGCTGCTGCACTCTTATCTTCGCTCTCTCGTGTTCTGCCGTCCTCATGACCACTTATTATTGTAGCGAGCTCTACCGCATTAAAGCTGCTGCACTCTTATCTTCGCTCTCTCGTGTTCTGTCGTCCTCATAACCACTTATTAATGTAGCGAGCTCTACCGCATTAAAGCTGCTGCACTCTTATCTTCGCTCTCTCGTGTTCTGCCGTCCTCATGACCACTTATTAATGTAGCGAGCTCTACCGCATTAAAGCTGCTGCACTCTTATCTTCGCTCTCTCGTGTTCTGCCGTCCTCATAACCACTTATTAATGTAGGGAGCTCTACCGCATTAACGCTGCTGCACTCTTATCTTCGCTCTCTCATGTTCTGCCGTCCTCATAACCACTTATTAATGTAGCGAGCCCTACCGCATTAAAGCTGCTGCACTCTTATCTTCACTCTCTCGTGTTCTGCCGTCCTCACAACCACTTATTAATGTAGCGAGCTCTACCGCATTAAAGCTGCTGCACTCTTATCTTCGCTCTCTCGTGTTCTGCCGTCCTCATAACCACTTATTAATGTAGCGAGCTCTACCGCATTAAAGCTGCTGCACTCATATCTTCGCTCTCTCGTGTTCTGCCGTCCTCATAACCACTTATTAATGTAGCGAGCTCTACCGCATTAAAGCTGCTGCACTCTTATCTTCGCTCTCTCGTGTTCTGTCGTCCTCATAACCACTTATTATTGTAGCGAGCTCTACCGCATTAAAGCTGCTGCACTCTTATCTTCGCTCTCTCGTGTTCTGCCGTCCTCATGACCACTTATTATTGTAGCGAGCTCTACCGCATTAAAGCTGCTGCACTCTTATCTTCGCTCTCTCGTGTTCTGTCGTCCTCATAACCACTTATTAATGTAGCGAGCTCTACCGCATTAAAGCTGCTGCACCCTTATCTTCACTCTCTCGTGTTCTGTCGTCCTCATAACCACTTATTATTGTAGCGAGCTCTACCGCATTAAAGCTGCTGCACTCTTATCTTCGCTCTCTCGTGTTCTGTCGTCCTCATAACCACTTATTATTGTAGGGAGCTCTACCCCATTAAAGCTGCTGCACCCTTATCTTCACTCTCTCGTGTTCTGTCGTCCTCATAACCACTTATTATTGTAGCGAGCTCTACCGCATTAAAGCTGCTGCACTCTTATCTTCGCTCTCTCGTGTTCTGTCGTCCTCATAACCACTTATTAATGTAGGGAGCTCTACCGCATTAAAGCTGCTGCACCCTTATCTTCACTCTCTCGTGTTCTGTCGTCCTCATAACCACTTATTATTGTAGGGAGCTCTACCGCATTAAAGCTGCTGCACCCTTATCTTCACTCTCTCGTGTTCTGCCGTCCTCATAACCACTTATTAATGTAGGGAGCTCTACCGCATTAAAGCTGCTGCACTCTTATCTTCGCTCTCTCGTGTTCTGCCGTCCTCATAACCACTTATTAATGTAGCGAGCCCTACCGCATTAAAGCTGTTGCACTCTTATCTTCGCTCTCTCGTGTTCTGCCGTCCTCATAACCACTTATTAATGTAGCGAGCTCTACCGCATTAAAGCTGCTGTATTCTTATCTTCGCTCTCTCGTGTTCTGTCGTCCTCATAACCACTTATTAATGTAGGGAGCTCTACCGCATTAAAGCTGCTGCACTCTTATCTTCGCTCTCTCGTGTTCTGTCGTCCTCATAACCACTTATTAATGTAGGGAGCTCTACCGCATTAAAGCTGCTGCACTCTTATCTTCGCTCTCTCGTGTTCTGTCGTCCTCATAACCACTTATTAATGTAGGGAGCTCTACCGCATTAAAGCTGCTGCACTCTTATCTTCGCTCTCTCGTGTTCTGTCGTCCTCATAACCACTTATTAATGTAGCGAGCCCTACCGCATTAAAGCTGCTGCACTCTTATCTTCGCTCTCTCGTGTTCTGCCGTCCTCATAACCACTTATTAATGTAGCGAGCTCTACCGCATTAAAGCTGCTGCACCCTTATCTTCGCTCTCTCGTGTTCTGTCGTCCTCATAACCACTTATTAATGTAGGGAGCTCTACCGCATTAAAGCTGCTGCACTCTTATCTTCGCTCTCTCGTGTTCTGCCGTCCTCATAACCACTTATTAATGTAGGGAGCTCTACCGCATTAAAGCTGCTGCACTCTTATCTTCGCTCTCTCGTGTTCTGCCGTCCTCATAACCACTTATTAATGTAGCGAGCCCTACCGCATTAAAGCTGCTGCACTCTTATCTTCGCTCTCTCGTGTTCTGCCGTCCTCATAACCACTTATTATTGTAGCGAGCTCTACCGCATTAAAGCTGCTGCACTCTTATCTTCGCTCTCTCGTGTTCTGCCGTCCTCATGACCACTTATTATTGTAGCGAGCTCTACCGCATTAAAGCTGCTGCACTCTTATCTTCGCTCTCTCGTGTTCTGTCGTCCTCATAACCACTTATTAATGTAGCGAGCTCTACCGCATTAAAGCTGCTGCACTCTTATCTTCGCTCTCTCGTGTTCTGCCGTCCTCATGACCACTTATTAATGTAGCGAGCTCTACCGCATTAAAGCTGCTGCACTCTTATCTTCGCTCTCTCGTGTTCTGCCGTCCTCATAACCACTTATTAATGTAGGGAGCTCTACCGCATTAAAGCTGCTGCACTCTTATCTTCGCTCTCTCATGTTCTGCCGTCCTCATAACCACTTATTAATGTAGCGAGCCCTACCGCATTAAAGCTGCTGCACTCTTATCTTCACTCTCTCGTGTTCTGCCGTCCTCACAACCACTTATTAATGTAGCGAGCTCTACCGCATTAAAGCTGCTGCACTCTTATCTTCGCTCTCTCGTGTTCTGCCGTCCTCATAACCACTTATTAATGTAGCGAGCTCTACCGCATTAAAGCTGCTGCACTCTTATCTTCGCTCTCTCGTGTTCTGCCGTCCTCATAACCACTTATTAATGTAGCGAGCTCTACCGCATTAAAGCTGCTGCACTCTTATCTTCGCTCTCTCGTGTTCTGTCGTCCTCATAACCACTTATTATTGTAGCGAGCTCTACCGCATTAAAGCTGCTGCACTCTTATCTTCGCTCTCTCGTGTTCTGCCGTCCTCATGACCACTTATTATTGTAGCGAGCTCTACCGCATTAAAGCTGCTGCACTCTTATCTTCGCTCTCTCGTGTTCTGTCGTCCTCATAACCACTTATTAATGTAGCGAGCTCTACCGCATTAAAGCTGCTGCACCCTTATCTTCACTCTCTCGTGTTCTGTCGTCCTCATAACCACTTATTATTGTAGCGAGCTCTACCGCATTAAAGCTGCTGCACTCTTATCTTCGCTCTCTCGTGTTCTGTCGTCCTCATAACCACTTATTATTGTAGGGAGCTCTACCCCATTAAAGCTGCTGCACCCTTATCTTCACTCTCTCGTGTTCTGTCGTCCTCATAACCACTTATTATTGTAGCGAGCTCTACCGCATTAAAGCTGCTGCACTCTTATCTTCGCTCTCTCGTGTTCTGTCGTCCTCATAACCACTTATTAATGTAGGGAGCTCTACCGCATTAAAGCTGCTGCACCCTTATCTTCACTCTCTCGTGTTCTGTCGTCCTCATAACCACTTATTATTGTAGGGAGCTCTACCGCATTAAAGCTGCTGCACCCTTATCTTCACTCTCTCGTGTTCTGCCGTCCTCATAACCACTTATTAATGTAGGGAGCTCTACCGCATTAAAGCTGCTGCACTCTTATCTTCGCTCTCTCGTGTTCTGCCGTCCTCATAACCACTTATTAATGTAGCGAGCCCTACCGCATTAAAGCTGCTGCACTCTTATCTTCGCTCTCTCGTGTTCTGCCGTCCTCATAACCACTTATTAATGTAGCGAGCTCTACCGCATTAAAGCTGCTGTATTCTTATCTTCGCTCTCTCGTGTTCTGTCGTCCTCATAACCACTTATTAATGTAGGGAGCTCTATCGTATTAAAGCTGCAGCACTCTTATCTTAGCTCTCTCGTGTTCTGCCGTCCTCATAACCACTTATTAATGTAGGGAGCTCTACCGCATTAAAGCTGCTGCACCCTTATCTTCGCTCTCTCGTGTTCTGTCGTCCTCATAACCACTTATTAATGTAGCGAGCTCTACCGCATTAAAGCTGCTGCACTCTTATCTTCGCTCTCTCGTGTTCTGTCGTCCTCATAACCACTTATTAATGTAGCGAGCTCTACCGTATTAAAGCTGCTGCACTCTTATCTTCGCTCTCTCGTGTTCTGTCGTCCTCATAACCACTTATTAATGTAGCGAGTTCTACCGCATTAAAGCTGCTGCACTCTTATCTTCGCTCTCTCGTGTTCTGCCGTCCTCATAACCACTTATTAATGTAGGGAGCTCTACCGCATTAAAGCTGCTGCACTCTTATCTTCGCTCTCTCGTGTTCTGTCGTCCTCATAACCACTTATTAATGTAGGGAGCTCTACCGCATTAAAGCTGCTGCACTCTTATCTTCGCTCTCTCATGTTCTGTCGTCCTCATAACCACTTATTAATGTAGGGAGCTCTACCGCATTAAAGCTGCTGCACTCTTATCTTCACTCTCTCGTGTTCTGCCGTCCTCATAACCACTTATTATTGTAGCGAGCTCTACCGCATTAAAGCTGCTGCACTCTTATCTTCGCTCTCTCGTGTTCTGTCGTCCTCATAACCACTTTTTAATGTAGGGAGCTCTACCGCATTAAAGCTGCTGCACTCTTATCTTCGCTCTCTCGTGTTCTGTCGTCCTCATAACCACTTATTAATGTAGCGAGCTCTACCGCATTAAAGCTGCTGCACTCTTATCTTCGCTCTCTCGTGTTCTGCCGTCCTCATAACCACTTATTAATGTAGCGAGCTCTACCGCATTAAAGCTGCTGCACTCTTATCTTCGCTCTCTCGTGTTCTGTCGTCCTCATAACCACTTATTATTGTAGCGAGCTCTACCGCATTAAAGCTGCTGCACACTTATCTTCGCTCTCTCGTGTTCTGTCGTCCTCATAACCACTTATTAATGTAGGGAGCTCTACCGCATTAAAGCTGCTGCACTCTTATTTTCGCTCTCTCGTGTTCTGTCGTCCTCATAACCACTTATTAATGTAGGGAGCTCTACCGCATTAAAGCTGCTGCACTCTTATCTTCGCTCTCTCGTGTTCTGTCGTCCTCATAACCACTTATTAATGTAGGGAGCTCTACCGCATTAAAGCTGCTGCACTCTTATCTTCGCTCTCTCGTGTTCTGTCGTCCTCATAACCACTTATTAATGTAGGGAGCTCTACCGCATTAAAGCTGCTGCACTCTTATCTTCGCTCTCTCGTGTTCTGTCGTCCTCATAACCACTTATTAATGTAGCGAGCCCTACCGCATTAAAGCTGCTGCACTCTTATCTTCGCTCTCTCGTGTTCTGCCGTCCTCATAACCACTTATTAATGTAGCGAGCTCTACCGCATTAAAGCTGCTGCACCCTTATCTTCGCTCTCTCGTGTTCTGTCGTCCTCATAACCACTTATTAATGTAGGGAGCTCTACCGCATTAAAGCTGCTGCACTCTTATCTTCGCTCTCTCGTGTTCTGCCGTCCTCATAACCACTTATTAATGTAGGGAGCTCTACCGCATTAAAGCTGCTGCACTCTTATCTTCGCTCTCTCGTGTTCTGCCGTCCTCATAACCACTTATTAATGTAGCGAGCCCTACCGCATTAAAGCTGCTGCACTCTTATCTTCGCTCTCTCATGTTCTGCCGTCCTCACAACCACTTATTAATGTAGCGAGCTCTACCGCATTAAAGCTGCTGCACTCTTATCTTCGCTCTCTCGTGTTCTGTCGTCCCCACACCCACTTATTAATGTAGCGAGCTCTACCGCATTAAAGCTGCTGAGTAGTGGAGTAGTGACAGTTCCAAGCCACTCTAGAATCCTCCTCTTACCACTACTAAGCCTCAGCCATGTTAAATATCTCTCGAACGCGTGGTCCGATTTTGACAAATGAGGTATTGTTGGACTCGGGCTGACGTCCTCTTTGCTATGGACTACTTGTTATATTTTTGAATTTTTTTTGAAAATTTTTGTTTTCGAAAGTTGGTGATAGTTTGAAAACCAAACATGGTAGAACGTTGTTCCATGGCTCAAACGAATGGTCTTTATGACCTTTATTTTCTATAATAAAACTTTTTTATTTTTTATGTTTTTTTGAAAAAACTCGAATTTTGAAAATTCTATATTTTGGAAACTAGGAACTCTACAAAAAAAATTGTTTGACGTAAATCAATGGTCCCTACCCCCTCTACTCCCAAAATAAATTTCAAGTCTCTAGAGAAAAAAATTGTGTGTAGTAGTGGGATGGTGGGGGAGCTGCTTCCAAAAGCAAGTGGTGAGCCCCTGCGACCTTGGAATGGAAGGAGCCATGCTAGGAGGGCGTGCTTGGATTCGTTTTTTTCGTCTCGTCGTGCTCTTTACGGGAATGTCGGTGTCGAAAATGTGAAAATCTGGAAACACAGTCTTTTTGGGGTAAAAACGTGATTTTAGACTTTTTGCTATATCTCACGAACCAATAACGCTAGAGGCGTGTTCGACAGGTCCAAGGACTCGGGGTAACGTCCTCTCTCCTATGGACCACTCGTTATAATTTTTAATAAAATTGGAAACTCGATTTTGGGGTAAACACATGTTTTTTGTGATTTTGCCGATATCTCACGAAGCAATAACGCTAGAGGCATGTACGATGGGTCCAAGGATTCGGGAAGACGTCCTCTTTGCTATGGACCACTCGTTGTAATTTTAAAAAAATTGGGAAACGCGATTTTGGGGTAAACACGTGTTTTTTTTATAATTTTTGCCGATATGTCACGAACCAATAACGCTAGAGACGTGTACGAGGTGTCCTAGCACTCGGGCTAACGCCCCCTTTCAAATGTGGTAGATATTTTTTTCGAAAAAATAATTCACAAAGGGCCTAACGCCATACATGTTGAAAAAAAAATCATTACCGTTACCTGTTTATAATGTTTATAAAGCGTGGTGGTTGAGAGAGACGATACGGCTGTGTGTGTGTGTGTTTCAACGAACCTGTCGCTGACCACGGTGGCTGTGTTCAATAGATCAATCGATATTTCGACGGGTCGGTGTATGACAGAGCGAGGGTACGTTTTTTCACACTTTTTACCTTTAACGTGTAAACGGTGATGAGAACTTGGTTCTATGTTGGTCGAAGTGAGTACAGAAAACACACTTGCCGAGGAGCAGGAGGTGAATGTCATTTGAGCTTATGGGAAGGCGTTGATCTGACTTGACAACAGGTGACGCTTGAAGGTGAAATAATCTGACCATTGTGCTGGCAGGGAAGTGCGAAAGGCGTGCACACATGTGTGAAACCACAGGCACGCTAAACCAGTGACATCCTGTCTCGCTTCGTACGTGACAAAATGCAAGTCCATGTGAAATTTGATCTACCGCAGGTGTTCACCTGGGACGTTATCTGTCCACGTGCGCGATAACTGTTAACAAGTTACATCCTGTTTTGCTTCGTACGTGACAAAATGCAAGTTCATGTGAAATTTGATCCGGCACAGGTGTTCGCCTGAGACGTTAGCTGCCCACGTGCACGATAAGAGAATGTTCAAAGCGTGGGAAAAAAAAAGATTATACATGCAATGTGATATATAAAGACACGTCGCTGACATTTCCACTCGCACTTATGTGACTACTTTTGAACACGCTACAGCGTTGTGTGAAACACTTGGCCTTGTTTAACAGTTTTGGTGTTGGTGGAAAATACTTATTCTTGTTGTGAGGTAGGTATATATTTATTCATTTATACATTTATTGATTTATATATAAATACATGCAATTATTTATTGATTAGGTAATTAATGATTTTATTTATTTATTTGTTTGCAGATAACCGGCATACCTTACATGTCAGAGGGAGAAGAAACTATTGCACTTTTGAGCCCACTAGAAGGGAAGAGTAACAAGTCACTGCAAGTAAAGGTGAGATGATTTTTTTTAAACTAACTTGTTTCATTTTTTTTGTTTTATGTTTTATTTTATGAAATGTATGTATTAACCTGAATTTAGGTATTTATAGCGGTTTATTTTATTTATTTTTAGAAACTTGGAAAGAATAGCCTTACCGCCGTAGCAGTCGCTGAAAAAAACCAGAAACGCACTAAAGCGAAACCACTGCCAAAGAGTGAACTGTTTAAAACTCAGGTAAGTCCAACTTAAAAATGCTATTCCATTTTACCACTACTGAAAACTCGTAGACAAAAAAAAAATTCATTACCTGTACATGACTGGGACAATGATTGCTTTCTTGATTAATGGCTATGTTGTTGTTGTTGACTGGGAAAAGTACAAGGCCATGTTGGATTTTCTAAAAATAAAATAATAAATTTAATTTATGGGTGGTTCCCTATGGACTCAACGAATATCCACAGGTTTGAACATGATAATGTGAACAAAATGACATGACATTCATTTTTGTTTATATATTGGTTAAAGGGAGGGTGGGGGAATGTAAATGACTGTAGCTTTATAAAAAAGAAAATAAGTACATGGGTTACTGTTTGTGCCAACATACAGTTTATTTTTAATGGTGTTTTGATATATTAATGCCAATTAACGTTAACGTTTTATTTACAAGTATTGATTGATTGATTGATTGATTGATTGAGTGATGGGTTATTTTGTTTGCTTTTAGGTGTCGTCATGTGCCATTAACGTAATGAACAGACAGTGAACAAGCATGCATTATGCTTTAAAGTACTCTGTGCAATGTTAATAACTTACAATAAGAAAACGTTTTATTATAACACATGGCGTTAGTACCAAATACAACAAGTGAGCAAGTTGGTTTACCACGTGGGTTAAATTTAAAATCAGAACATGATCGATGGTTAACATTTGAATCCTGGCCTGTAGGCTTTTTGTCGACGCATGAACTTGCAAAAGCCGGTTTTTTTTTACTTGAACCGAGGAGATGTGGTGCGCTGTGTGTTTTGTCGTATTGAACTTTCACACTGGGAAGAAGGGGATGATCCCTTTAGAGACCATTTGCGATGGTCTCCTCACTGTCCTTACATGCTTGGAAAGCAAGTGGGTAACCTACCCGTGCATTCATTTTACCGAACCACAAGGCCTATGGCCGCTACTTACGTTGCTGAATCACAAATAAATAATAATAATGATGTATTACCAGCCAACGGTAGTGTCGATATATGTGGTCCATATGCCATAGACAGTGTTGAATTGGCGTGTGCTTTTGAAAAATTGGGAGTTTGCAAGACTAAAGCACTAGCACACCCAGAGTACAGCTCTGTTGAAAAACGTTTCGAATCTTATAAAAATGTTTGGCCATTAATATTAAAACACCTTACCAAACAGCTAAGTGAAGCTGGATTTTTTTATACTGGTGAAGGGGATAAAACAATATGTTTTTATTGTGGATTTGCTTTAAAGGATTGGCAAATGACTGATGACCCTTTTGTGCAACACGCTCGTTGGTTACCAAACTGTAAATACATGGTGTTGCTTAAAGGTCAGGAATTTGTGAACACTATTCGTAAAGAAAAAGTGATTGCAGCACAAGACATAAAAGTGCCTTTAGAGTTAGAGCACGTGGAGCAAATACATAAGGCTGAAAGAAAAGACTTGTCTCACGAACAGATACAAAAGTGTGACCAACAATTATGTAAAATTTGTTATCAAGATGAACTAGGTGTTGTATTTTTACCCTGTGGACACATGATAGCCTGTGTCAAGTGTGCATTAGAACTTAACACTTGTGCTATATGCAGAAAAGTAGTATCTGCAACAGTTAGGGCATTTCTTGCATAACTAGTATAATTTATTCGCCATGGATAGTGCAAAATCCCTAATTGCACAATATTATTAAAGCTGTTTTAGAGTGTAATAGATATGCTTTTGTTTTGTTTATAGACTACTACAATGAATGTTTTGAATGCTGTGGGACAATCATGTGGCTTAGAGACAAAGAAGCTCAGCGAATTGCCAATGCATATTCCATTCCGCATTATCAAGATTCGGAAATTGAAAACAGCATATGGTGATCGTGTACTTTGTGTATGTGAAAACTTTGAGACATTTCTGCCTATACGGTTTAATGATATGTCGGAGAGTGTTTTTGATGAAGTCAATAATGCTGTGCAACCTGTACACTTAATTTATGAAGGTTTTAAAAACAATAGGTGCATGGTTCGTTTTAATTAAATAAATAAATAATGTGAAATAATAATGGAAATTATAAGTAATGACAATATACTGAAAAAGAAAGAAAATATGTGCATAGAATAGTAATGTTTTAGTGTTTAGTGTTGTCTTTAAAAATATTATGATGAAACCAAAAAAAATGTATATAAAGTTTGTAAATAAATGCAAAATGATGTTACAATGCTGTTTTATTTTATACAAAGTTAGTATATTTAACATTGCAGAGTATACATGATTATGACAATAAATGCATACTGAATACAAGCCTTTCTCACATTACAATAGTCTGTTATAGTTTTAAACACAAGGCTTGTTGTAGATCATTTTATAGCAATGTCCCTTTAATGTTGTTTTCGAAAAGTGGGGAAGCCACAATGGTTGTATTGACATAAAAACCTTATGGTTATTACTATTTAGTCACTTTGATCCCCTTGCAGATCAACAGCAGATGACCTAGTTGTTCCACTCTTTAAAACGACAACAACAACACTACCTCTTGCATAGTTTGTGATGTTGATGGCTCTTGCGACGTGGAAGATGGATTAAAAATAACTTTGAGAACAGGGGTTAAACGTTGATCATTAAACAATGCACTATTTTGAGTAGCAATATGGTTTTCTTGATTTTTTGTCGACGGCAACTGTGTTTCATGCGGTACACTACATTGATGATCACTGACACTTAAAACCTCACTATTTTTACTTTTTAGGTCACCACGACAATGTTTGGAACGTTGCTTTGAACAACGCCAAATAACAGTTCCATTTTTATTGGTTCGTTTCACAATATATGAATATCCTTTATAGTATGCGTAAGGCTTACCATACCTAGTCACTGATACTTCCATATCAACTGTCGAGCATAGACTAAGCTCTAGTAAAGTCAACTTGGTAATAAGAATACTAGTTTAATGTGAGAGCAAATATGGATCCAAAGAGTTCAGGTAAAAGTGAAAGCAAATAAGCAAATATTAGAAACAAGAGTTGGGGTGAAAGTGGTCGCAAAGTGGTAGACCCATTACACAATAATTTCAGCACGACGAAGCTCTTGTTCAATTTCTTTGATTTCCCAATCGTGACCAGTATGGCCAGATTGACGTGAGGCATGCAACAACTGTAGCCGCTGGACGAGCTTATTGGGATTGTGCCAGTATACAAATTTAACAAATGGATTTTTAGGTGTAAACAAAGCATTACCATTATCATGATCATTATCATCATCGTCATTATCATCATCATGATCACCATTATCATCATGACCATCATCACTGTTACTATATAGTCCTTTTTGATCCTCTTGCAATACCACTTTATTTATAGTCTGAGTTGATTTTGACAGTGTTGAAGGTTTCTTGGACGTTGACAACTGTCCTAACATGACGTTTTGAGGACATGATAAGTCCTTTTGAACAAACACTGTACTATCTTTAGCCGCAATATCGTTTTCTTGAACTTGCTTTTTAGCATTTTGATAATTGTTTGTAAACAGTAAGCGTGGTTCGTTTCGAGCACTACATTGATGAACACTCACACTTAAAACCTTTCCATTTTTACTTTTCAGATTGCCTCGACATTTTGTTGACCTCTCTTTTGAGCATCGCCAGAATATTATTCCATTCACATTCTGGCGATTATAGTTATAGGAGTAGCCTTGATAGAGTGCACGTAGCCTACCTTTGTTGGTTGTAATAAGTTCCATAGTAGTAACTGACCTGTCAGTACGATGTTCACACTACAAAGGTTACAACTGTTTTGCTGATGGAGTGACCTACTATAAGCTTATATATTGGCTTATGTGTTGGCTTTTTGTGTTGGCTTTTCGTGTTGGCTTTTGTGTTGGCTTATGTGTTGGCTTTTTGTGTTGGCTTTTCATGTTGGCTTTTCGTGTTGGCTTATGTGTTGGCTTTTTGTGTTGGCTTTTCGTGTTGGCTTTTGTGTTGGCTTATGTGTTGGCTTTTTGTGTTGGCTTTTTGTGTTGGCTTTTCATGTTGGCTTTTCGTGTTGGCTTATGTGTTGGCTTTTTGTGTTGGCTTTTTGTGTTGGCTTTTCGTGTTGGCTTTTGTGTTGGCTTATGTGTTGGCTTTTTGTGTTGGCTTTTTGTGTTGGCTTTTCATGTTGGCTTTTCGTGTTGGCTTTTCGTGTTGGCTTTTTGTGTTGGCTTTTCGTGTTGGCATTTCGTGTTGGCTTTTGTGTTGGCTTTTCGTGTTGGTTTTTTGTGTTGGCTTTTCGTGTTGGCATTTCGTGTTGGCTTTTCGTGTTGGCTTTTTTGTATTGGCCTTTCGTGTTGGCTTTTTGTATTGGCTTTTCGTGTTGGCTTTTTGTGTTGGCTTTAGTATTGGCTTTTGTATTGGCTTATTTGACAAGTTATTTGTGTCAATGTATTTAGTGGATTTTTTCTTGGTGTTGGAAAGTAGTTGAAAGAGAGGGAATATTTAAAGACTTAACCTCAGCTCACTAACCTAACCTAACCTTTCAACTCTCAGATGTTAATTAAATTCTGTGCATTGTCGAGTTGGAGCCCAAGACCTCAGGGGTAAAAAAAACAATTATTTTTGACGACTTATTTTGGTAACTTATTTTAATGGCTAACCTAACTTTACCTAACCTAACCTAACCTAACCTAACCTCAGCTCACTTTGGATATTACTAGTAAGTGTTCATATCCTCTGCTAGGTAGCATGCTAGTAGTACAGGTAGTGCTCATATTTACCGCTAGATAGCGGAAACATACTTTGCATGTTGCATGTGACACTTGTGAAGTTTAACCACATGCAAGACGTGCTTGTATAAGTTCTCTATTTAAACTCAATATACAATTAACCACTAAATGTTCAGAACTAACATGTATAGCCATGTTTAGGGTATATAGGAGACCCTTAGCAAGAAAGGCTGTCTAACCCACGAGTGTACAGCCTTGTCATACGCAGTAAGCCCCTGTTGGCTTTCTCAAATTGTTGTTGTTGTTGTTTTCTGCCAACAGGGGCTTACTGCGTATGACAAGGCTGTACACTCGTGGGTTAGACAGCCTTTCTTGCTAAGGGTCTCCTATATACCCTAAACATGGCTATACATGTTAGTTCTGAACATTTAGTGGTTAATTGTATATTGAGTTTAAATAGAGAACTTATACAAGCACGTTTTGCATGTGGTTAAACTTCACAAGTGTCACATGCAACATGCAAAGTATGTTTCCGCTATCTAGCGGTAAATATGAGCACTACCTGTACTACTAGCATGCTACCTAGCAGAGGATATGAACACTTACTAGTAATATCCAAAGTGAGCTGAGGTTAGGTTAGGTTAGGTTAGGTTAGGTAAAGTTAGGTTAGCCATTAAAATAAGTTACCAAAATAAGTCGTCAAAAATAATTGTTTTTTTTACCCCTGAGGTCTTGGGCTCCAACTCGACAATGCACAGAATTTAATTAACATCTGAGAGTTGAAAGGTTAGGTTAGGTTAGTGAGCTGAGGTTAAGTCTTTAAATATTCCCTCTCTTTCAACTACTTTCCAACACCAAGAAAAAATCCACTAAATACATTGACACAAATAACTTGTCAAATAAGCCAATACAAAAGCCAATACTAAAGCCAACACAAAAAGCCAACACGAAAAGCCAATACAAAAAGCCAACACGAAAGGCCAATACAAAAAAAGCCAACACGAAAAGCCAACACGAAATGCCAACACGAAAAGCCAACACAAAAAACCAACACGAAAAGCCAACACAAAAGCCAACACGAAATGCCAACACGAAAAGCCAACACAAAAAGCCAACACGAAAAGCCAACACGAAAAGCCAACATGAAAAGCCAACACAAAAAGCCAACACAAAAAGCCAACACATAAGCCAACACAAAAGCCAACACGAAAAGCCAACACAAAAAGCCAACACAAAAAGCCAACACATAAGCCAACACGAAAAGCCAACATGAAAAGCCAACACAAAAAGCCAACACAAAAAGCCAACACATAAGCCAACACAAAAGCCAACACGAAAAGCCAACACAAAAAGCCAACACATAAGCCAACACGAAAAGCCAACATGAAAAGCCAACACAAAAAGCCAACACAAAAAGCCAACACATAAGCCAACACAAAAGCCAACACGAAAAGCCAACACAAAAAGCCAACACATAAGCCAATATATAAGCTTATAGTAGGTCACTCCATCAGCAAAACAGTTGTAACCTTTGTAGTGTGAACATCGTACTGACAGGTCAGTTACTACTATGGAACTTATTACAACCAACAAAGGTAGGCTACGTGCACTCTATCAAGGCTACTCCTATAACTATAATCGCCAGAATGTGAATGGAATAATATTCTGGCGATGCTCAAAAGAGAGGTCAACAAAATGTCGAGGCAATCTGAAAAGTAAAAATGGAAAGGTTTTAAGTGTGAGTGTTCATCAATGTAGTGCTCGAAACGAACCACGCTTACTGTTTACAAACAATTATCAAAATGCTAAAAAGCAAGTTCAAGAAAACGATATTGCGGCTAAAGATAGTACAGTGTTTGTTCAAAAGGACTTATCATGTCCTCAAAACGTCATGTTAGGACAGTTGTCAACGTCCAAGAAACCTTCAACACTGTCAAAATCAACTCAGACTATAAATAAAGTGG
The DNA here is from genome assembly GCA_946902985.2 of Meconema thalassinum. Lineage (NCBI taxonomy): Eukaryota > Metazoa > Arthropoda > Insecta > Orthoptera > Tettigoniidae > Meconema > Meconema thalassinum. The sequence continues at coordinate 25,178,351 of OY714911.1, forward strand.
TATTGCAAGAGGATCAAAAAGGACTATATAGTAACAGTGATGATGGTCATGATGATAATGGTGATCATGATGATGATAATGACGATGATGATAATGATCATGATAATGGTAATGCTTTGTTTACACCTAAAAATCCATTTGTTAAATTTGTATACTGGCACAATCCCAATAAGCTCGTCCAGCGGCTACAGTTGTTGCATGCCTCACGTCAATCTGGCCATACTGGTCACGATTGGGAAATCAAAGAAATTGAACAAGAGCTTCGTCGTGCTGAAATTATTGTGTAATGGGTCTACCACTTTGCGACCACTTTCACCCCAACTCTTGTTTCTAATATTTGCTTATTTGCTTTCACTTTTACCTGAACTCTTTGGATCCATATTTGCTCTCACATTAAACTAGTATTCTTATTACCAAGTTGACTTTACTAGAGCTTAGTCTATGCTCGACAGTTGATATGGAAGTATCAGTGACTAGGTATGGTAAGCCTTACGCATACTATAAAGGATATTCATATATTGTGAAACGAACCAATAAAAATGGAACTGTTATTTGGCGTTGTTCAAAGCAACGTTCCAAACATTGTCGTGGTGACCTAAAAAGTAAAAATAGTGAGGTTTTAAGTGTCAGTGATCATCAATGTAGTGTACCGCATGAAACACAGTTGCCGTCGACAAAAAATCAAGAAAACCATATTGCTACTCAAAATAGTGCATTGTTTAATGATCAACGTTTAACCCCTGTTCTCAAAGTTATTTTTAATCCATCTTCCACGTCGCAAGAGCCATCAACATCACAAACTATGCAAGAGGTAGTGTTGTTGTTGTCGTTTTAAAGAGTGGAACAACTAGGTCATCTGCTGTTGATCTGCAAGGGGATCAAAGTGACTAAATAGTAATAACCATAAGGTTTTTATGTCAATACAACCATTGTGGCTTCCCCACTTTTCGAAAACAACATTAAAGGGACATTGCTATAAAATGATCTACAACAAGCCTTGTGTTTAAAACTATAACAGACTATTGTAATGTGAGAAAGGCTTGTATTCAGTATGCATTTATTGTCATAATCATGTATACTCTGCAATGTTAAATATACTAACTTTGTATAAAATAAAACAGCATTGTAACATCATTTTGCATTTATTTACAAACTTTATATACATTTTTTTTGGTTTCATCATAATATTTTTAAAGACAACACTAAACACTAAAACATTACTATTCTATGCACATATTTTCTTTCTTTTTCAGTATATTGTCATTACTTATAATTTCCATTATTATTTCACATTATTTATTTATTTAATTAAAACGAACCATGCACCTATTGTTTTTAAAACCTTCATAAATTAAGTGTACAGGTTGCACAGCATTATTGACTTCATCAAAAACACTCTCCGACATATCATTAAACCGTATAGGCAGAAATGTCTCAAAGTTTTCACATACACAAAGTACACGATCACCATATGCTGTTTTCAATTTCCGAATCTTGATAATGCGGAATGGAATATGCATTGGCAATTCGCTGAGCTTCTTTGTCTCTAAGCCACATGATTGTCCCACAGCATTCAAAACATTCATTGTAGTAGTCTATAAACAAAACAAAAGCATATCTATTACACTCTAAAACAGCTTTAATAATATTGTGCAATTAGGGATTTTGCACTATCCATGGCGAATAAATTATACTAGTTATGCAAGAAATGCCCTAACTGTTGCAGATACTACTTTTCTGCATATAGCACAAGTGTTAAGTTCTAATGCACACTTGACACAGGCTATCATGTGTCCACAGGGTAAAAATACAACACCTAGTTCATCTTGATAACAAATTTTACATAATTGTTGGTCACACTTTTGTATCTGTTCGTGAGACAAGTCTTTTCTTTCAGCCTTATGTATTTGCTCCACGTGCTCTAACTCTAAAGGCACTTTTATGTCTTGTGCTGCAATCACTTTTTCTTTACGAATAGTGTTCACAAATTCCTGACCTTTAAGCAACACCATGTATTTACAGTTTGGTAACCAACGAGCGTGTTGCACAAAAGGGTCATCAGTCATTTGCCAATCCTTTAAAGCAAATCCACAATAAAAACATATTGTTTTATCCCCTTCACCAGTATAAAAAAATCCAGCTTCACTTAGCTGTTTGGTAAGGTGTTTTAATATTAATGGCCAAACATTTTTATAAGATTCGAAACGTTTTTCAACAGAGCTGTACTCTGGGTGTGCTAGTGCTTTAGTCTTGCAAACTCCCAATTTTTCAAAAGCACACGCCAATTCAACACTGTCTATGGCATATGGACCACATATATCGACACTACCGTTGGCTGGTAATACATCATTATTATTATTTATTTGTGATTCAGCAACGTAAGTAGCGGCCATAGGCCTTGTGGTTCGGTAAAATGAATGCACGGGTAGGTTACCCACTTGCTTTCCAAGCATGTAAGGACAGTGAGGAGACCATCGCAAATGGTCTCTAAAGGGATCATCCCCTTCTTCCCAGTGTGAAAGTTCAATACGACAAAACACACAGCGCACCACATCTCCTCGGTTCAAGTAAAAAAAAACCGGCTTTTGCAAGTTCATGCGTCGACAAAAAGCCTACAGGCCAGGATTCAAATGTTAACCATCGATCATGTTCTGATTTTAAATTTAACCCACGTGGTAAACCAACTTGCTCACTTGTTGTATTTGGTACTAACGCCATGTGTTATAATAAAACGTTTTCTTATTGTAAGTTATTAACATTGCACAGAGTACTTTAAAGCATAATGCATGCTTGTTCACTGTCTGTTCATTACGTTAATGGCACATGACGACACCTAAAAGCAAACAAAATAACCCATCACTCAATCAATCAATCAATCAATCAATCAATACTTGTAAATAAAACGTTAACGTTAATTGGCATTAATATATCAAAACACCATTAAAAATAAACTGTATGTTGGCACAAACAGTAACCCATGTACTTATTTTCTTTTTTATAAAGCTACAGTCATTTACATTCCCCCACCCTCCCTTTAACCAATATATAAACAAAAATGAATGTCATGTCATTTTGTTCACATTATCATGTTCAAACCTGTGGATATTCGTTGAGTCCATAGGGAACCATCCATAAATTAAATTTATTATTTTATTTTTAGAAAATCCAACATGGCCTTGTACTTTTCCCAGTCAACAACAACAACATAGCCATTAATCAAGAAAGCAATCATTGTCCCAGTCATGTACAGGTAATGAATTTTTTTTTGTCTACGAGTTTTCAGTAGTGGTAAAATGGAATAGCATTTTTAAGTTGGACTTACCTGAGTTTTAAACAGTTCACTCTTTGGCAGTGGTTTCGCTTTAGTGCGTTTCTGGTTTTTTTCAGCGACTGCTACGGCGGTAAGGCTATTCTTTCCAAGTTTCTAAAAATAAATAAAATAAACCGCTATAAATACCTAAATTCAGGTTAATACATACATTTCATAAAATAAAACATAAAACAAAAAAAATGAAACAAGTTAGTTTAAAAAAAATCATCTCACCTTTACTTGCAGTGACTTGTTACTCTTCCCTTCTAGTGGGCTCAAAAGTGCAATAGTTTCTTCTCCCTCTGACATGTAAGGTATGCCGGTTATCTGCAAACAAATAAATAAATAAAATCATTAATTACCTAATCAATAAATAATTGCATGTATTTATATATAAATCAATAAATGTATAAATGAATAAATATATACCTACCTCACAACAAGAATAAGTATTTTCCACCAACACCAAAACTGTTAAACAAGGCCAAGTGTTTCACACAACGCTGTAGCGTGTTCAAAAGTAGTCACATAAGTGCGAGTGGAAATGTCAGCGACGTGTCTTTATATATCACATTGCATGTATAATCTTTTTTTTTCCCACGCTTTGAACATTCTCTTATCGTGCACGTGGGCAGCTAACGTCTCAGGCGAACACCTGTGCCGGATCAAATTTCACATGAACTTGCATTTTGTCACGTACGAAGCAAAACAGGATGTAACTTGTTAACAGTTATCGCGCACGTGGACAGATAACGTCCCAGGTGAACACCTGCGGTAGATCAAATTTCACATGGACTTGCATTTTGTCACGTACGAAGCGAGACAGGATGTCACTGGTTTAGCGTGCCTGTGGTTTCACACATGTGTGCACGCCTTTCGCACTTCCCTGCCAGCACAATGGTCAGATTATTTCACCTTCAAGCGTCACCTGTTGTCAAGTCAGATCAACGCCTTCCCATAAGCTCAAATGACATTCACCTCCTGCTCCTCGGCAAGTGTGTTTTCTGTACTCACTTCGACCAACATAGAACCAAGTTCTCATCACCGTTTACACGTTAAAGGTAAAAAGTGTGAAAAAACGTACCCTCGCTCTGTCATACACCGACCCGTCGAAATATCGATTGATCTATTGAACACAGCCACCGTGGTCAGCGACAGGTTCGTTGAAACACACACACACCCAGCCGTATCGTCTCTCTCAACCACCACGCTTTATAAACATTATAAACAGGTAACGGTAATGATTTTTTTTTTCAACATGTATGGCGTTAGGCCCTTTGTGAATTATTTTTTCGAAAAAAATATCTACCACATTTGAAAGGGGGCGTTAGCCCGAGTGCTAGGACACCTCGTACACGTCTCTAGCGTTATTGGTTCGTGACATATCGGCAAAAATTATAAAAAAACACGTGTTTACCCCAAAATCGCGTTTCCCAATTTTTTTAAAATTACAACGAGTGGTCCATAGCAAAGAGGACGTCTTCCCGAATCCTTGGACCCATCGTACATGCCTCTAGCGTTATTGCTTCGTGAGATATCGGCAAAATCACAAAAAACATGTGTTTACCCCAAAATCGAGTTTCCAATTTTATTAAAAATTATAACGAGTGGTCCATAGGAGAGAGGACGTTACCCCGAGTCCTTGGACCTGTCGAACACGCCTCTAGCGTTATTGGTTCGTGAGATATAGCAAAAAGTCTAAAATCACGTTTTTACCCCAAAAAGACTGTGTTTCCAGATTTTCACCTTTTCGACACCGACATTCCCGTAAAGAGCACGACGAGACGAAAAAAACGAATCCAAGCACGCCCTCCTAGCATGGCTCCTTCCATTCCAAGGTCGCAGGGGCTCACCACTTGCTTTTGGAAGCAGCTCCCCCACCATCCCACTACTACACACAATTTTTTTCTCTAGAGACTTGAAATTTATTTTGGGAGTAGAGGGGGTAGGGACCATTGATTTACGTTAAACAATTTTTTTTGTAGAGTTCCTAGTTTCCAAAATATAGAATTTTCAAAATTCGAGTTTTTTCAAAAAAACATAAAAAATAAAAAAGTTTTATTATAGAAAATAAAGGTCATAAAGACCATTCGTTTGAGCCATGGAACAACGTTCTATCCTGTTTGGTTTTCAAACTATCACCAACTTTCGAAAACAAAAATTTTCAAAAAAAATTCAAAAATATAACAAGTAGTCCATAGCAAAGAGGACGTCAGCCCGAGTCCAACAATACCTCATTTGTCAAAATCGGACCACGCGTTCGAGAGATATTTAACATGGCTGAGGCTTAGTAGTGGTAAGAGGAGGATTCTAGAGTGGCTTGGAACTGTCACTACTCCACTACTCTGCTGCACTCTTATCTTCGCTCTCTCGTGTTCTGCCGTCCTCATAACCACTTATTAATGTAGCGAGCTCTACCGCATTAAAGCTGCTGCACTCTTATCTTCGCTCTCTCGTGTTCTGCCATCCTCACAACTACTTATTAATGTAGCGAGCTCTACCGCATTAAAGCTGCTGCACTCTTATCTTCACTCTCTCGTGTTCTGTCGTCCTCATAACCACTTATTAATGTAGCGAGCTCTACCGCATTAAAGCTGCTGCACTCTTATCTTCGCTCTCTCGTGTTCTGTCGTCCTCATAACCACTTATTAATGTAGCGAGCTCTACCGCATTAAAGCTGCTGCACTCTTATCTTCGCTCTCTCGTGTTCTGTCGTCCTCATAACCACTTATTATTGTAGGGAGCTCTACCGCATTAAAGCTGCTGCACTCTTATCTTCGCTCTCTCGTGTTCTGTCGTCCTCATAACCACTTATTATTGTAGGGAGCTCTACCGCATTAAAGCTGCTGCACCCTTATCTTCGCTCTCTCATGTTCTGTCGTCCTCATAACCACTTATTAATGTAGCGAGCTCTACCGCATTAAAGCTGCTGCACCCTTATCTTCGCTCTCTCATGTTCTGTCGTCCTCATAACCACTTATTATTGTAGGGAGCTCTACCGCATTAAAGCTGCTGCACTCTTATCTTCGCTCTCTCGTGTTCTGCCGTCCTCATAACCACTTATTAATGTAGCGAGCTCTACCGCATTAAAGCTGCTGCACTCTTATCTTCGCTCTCTCGTGTTCTGCCGTCCTCATAACCACTTATTAATGTAGGGAGCTCTACCGCATTAAAGCTGCTGCACTCTTATCTTCGCTCTCTCATGTTCTGCCGTCCTCATAACCACTTATTAATGTAGCGAGCTCTACCGCATTAAAGCTGCTGCACCCTTATCTTCGCTCTCTCGTGTTCTGTCGTCCTCATAACCACTTATTAATGTAGGGAGCTCTACCGCATTAAAGCTGCTGCACTCTTATCTTCGCTCTCTCGTGTTCTGCCGTCCTCATAACCACTTATTAATGTAGGGAGCTCTACCGCATTAAAGCTGCTGCACTCTTATATTCGCTCTCTCATGTTCTGTCGTCCTCATAACCACTTATTAATGTAGCGAGCTCTACCGCATTAAAGCTGCTGCACCCTTATCTTCGCTCTCTCATGTTCTGTCGTCCTCATAACCACTTATTATTGTAGGGAGCTCTACCGCATTAAAGCTGCTGCACTCTTATCTTCGCTCTCTCGTGTTCTGCCGTCCTCATAACCACTTATTAATGTAGCGAGCTCTACCGCATTAAAGCTGCTGCACTCTTATCTTCGCTCTCTCGTGTTCTGCCGTCCTCATAACCACTTATTAATGTAGGGAGCTCTACCGCATTAAAGCTGCTGCACTCTTATCTTCGCTCTCTCATGTTCTGCCGTCCTCATAACCACTTATTAATGTAGCGAGCTCTACCGCATTAAAGCTGCTGCACCCTTATCTTCGCTCTCTCGTGTTCTGTCGTCCTCATAACCACTTATTAATGTAGGGAGCTCTACCGCATTAAAGCTGCTGCACTCTTATCTTCGCTCTCTCGTGTTCTGTCGTCCTCATAACCACTTATTAATGTAGCGAGCTCTACCGCATTAAAGCTGCTGCACTCTTATCTTCGCTCCCTCGTGTTCTGCCGTCCTCATAACCACTTATTATTGTAGCGAGCTCTACCGCATTAAAGCTGCTGCACTCTTATCTTCGCTCTCTCGTGTTCTGCCGTCCTCATAACCACTTATTAATGTAGTGAGCTCTACCGCATTAAAGCTGCTGCACTCTTATCTTCGCTCTCTCATGTTCTGTCGTCCTCATAACCACTTATTAATGTAGGGAGCACTACCGCATTAAAGCTGCTGCACTCTTATCTTCGCTCTCTCATGTTCTGTCGTCCTCATAACCACTTATTAATGTAGGGAGCTCTACCGCATTAAAGCTGCTGCACTCTTATCTTCGCTCTCTCGTGTTCTGCCGTCCTCATAACCACTTATTAATGTAGCGAGCCCTACCGCATTAAAGCTGCTGCACTCTTATCTTAGCTCTCTCATGTTCTGCCGTCCTCATAACCACTTATTAATGTAGCGAGCTCTACCGCATTAAAGCTGCTGCACTCTTATCTTCGCTCTGTCGTGTTCTGTCGTCCTCATAACCACTTATTAATGTAGGGAGCTCTACCGCATTAAAGCTGCTGCACTCTTATCTTCGCTCTCTCATGTTCTGTCGTCCTCATAACCACTTATTAATGTAGCGAGCTCTACCGCATTAAAGCTGCTGCACTCTTATCTTCGCTCCCTCGTGTTCTGCCGTCCTCACAACCACTTATTAATGTAGGGAGCTCTATCGTATTAAAGCTGCTGCACTCTTATCTTCGCTCCCTCGTGTTCTGCCGTCCTCATAACCACTTATTAATGTAGCGAGTTCTACCGCATTAAAGCTGCTGCACTCTTATCTTCGCTCTCTCGTGTTCTGTCGTCCTCATAACCACTTATTAATGTAGCGAGTTCTACCGCATTAAAGCTGCTGCACTCTTATCTTCGCTCTCTCGTGTTCTGCCGTCCTCATAACCACTTATTAATGTAACGGGCTCTACCGCATTAAAGCTGCTGCACTCTTATCTTCGCTCCCTCGTGTTCTGCCGTCCTCATAACCACTTATTAATGTAGCGAGCCCTACCGCATTAAAGCTGCTGCACTCTTATCTTCGCTCTCTCGTGTTCTGCCGTCCTCATGACCACTTATTAATGTAGCGGGCTCTACCGCATTAAAGCTGCTGCACTCTTATCTTCGCTCTCTCGTGTTCAGCCGTCCCCACAACCACTTATTAATGTAGGGAGCTCTACCGCATTAAAGCTGCTGCACTCTTATCTTCGCTCTCTCGTGTTCTGCCGTCCTCATAACCACTTATTAATATAGCGAGCTCTACCGCATTTAAGCTGCTGCACTCTTATCTTCGCTCTCTCGTGTTCTGCCGTCCTCATAACCACTTATTAATATAGCGAGCTCTACCGCATTAAAGCTGCTGCACTCTTATCTTCGCTCTCTCGTGTTCTGCCGTCCTCATAACCACTTATTAATGTAGCGAGCTCTACCGCATTAAAGCTGCTGCACTCTTATCTTCGCTCTCTCGTGTTCTGTCGTCCTCATAACCACTTATTAATGTAGCGAGTTCTACCGCATTAAAGCTGCTGCACTCTTATCTTCGCTCTCTCGTGTTCTGTCGTCCTCATAACCACTTATTAATGTAGCGAGCTCTACCGCATTAAAGCTTCTGCACTCTTATCTTCGCTCTCTCGTGTTCTGCCGTCCTCATAACCACTTATTAATGTAGCGAGCTCTACCGCATTAAAGCTGCTGCACTCTTATCTTCGCTCCCTCGTGTTCTGCCGTCCTCATAACCACTTATTAATGTAGCGAGTTCTACCGCATTAAAGCTGCTGCACTCTTATCTTCGCTCTCTCGTGTTCTGTCGTCCTCATAACCACTTATTAATGTAGCGAGCTCTACCGCATTAAAGCTGCTGCACCCTTATCTTCGCTCTCTCGTGTTCTGCCGTCCTCATAACCACTTATTAATGTAGCGAGCTCTACCGCATTAAAGCTGCTGCACTCTTATCTTCGCTCTCTCATGTTCTGCCGTCCTCATAACCACTTATTAATGTAGGGAGCTCTACCGCATTAAAGCTGCTGCACTCTTATCTTCGCTCTCTCGTGTTCTGTCGTCCTCATAACCACTTATTAATGTAGGGAGCTCTACCGCATTAAAGCTGCTGCACTCTTATCTTCGCTCTCTCATGTTCTGTCGTCCTCATAACCACTTATTAATGTAGCGAGCCCTACCGCATTAAAGCTGCTGCACTCTTATCTTCGCTCTCTCGTGTTCTGCCGTCCTCATAACCACTTATTAATGTAGCGAGCTCTACCGCATTAAAGCTGCTGCACCCTTATCATCGCTCTCTCGTGTTCTGTCGTCCTCATAACCACTTATTAATGTAGCGAGCTTTACCGCATTAAAGCTGCTGCACTCTTATCTTCGCTCTCTCGTGTTCTGTCGTCCTCATAACCACTTATTAATGTAGCGAGCTCTACCGCATTAAAGCTGCTGCACTCTTATCTTCGCTCTCTCGTGTTCTGCCGTCCTCATAACCACTTATTAATGTAGCGAGCTCTACCGCATTAAAGCTGCTGCACTCTTATCTTCGCTCTCTCGTGTTCTGTCGTCCTCATAACCACTTATTAATGTAGGGAGCTCTACCGCATTAAAGCTGCTGCACTCTTATCTTCGCTCTCTCGTGTTCTGTCGTCCTCATAACCACTTATTAATGTAGCGAGCTCTACCGCATTAAAGCTGCTGCACTCTTATCTTCGCTCTCTCATGTTCTGTCGTCCTCATAACCACTTATTAATGTAGCGAGCCCTACCGCATTAAAGCTGCTGCACTCTTATCTTCGCTCTCTCGTGTTCTGCCGTCCTCATAACCACTTATTAATGTAGCGAGCTCTACCGCATTAAAGCTGCTGCACTCTTATCTTCGCTCTCTCGTGTTCTGCCGTCCTCACAACCACTTATTAATGTAGCGAGCTCTACCGCATTAAAGCTGCTGCACTCTTATCTTCGCTCTCTCGTGTTCTGCCGTCCTCATGACCACTTATTAATGTAGCGGGCTCTACCGCATTAAAGCTGCTGCACCCTTATCTTCGCTCTCTCGTGTTCTGCCGTCCTCACAACCACTTATTAATGTAGCGAGCCCTACCGCATTAAAGCTGCTGTATTCTTATCTTCGCTCTCTCGTGTTCTGCCGTCCTCATAACCACTTATTAATGTAGCGAGCTCTACCGCATTAAAGCTGCTGCACTCTTATCTTCGCTCTCTCATGTTCTGCCGTCCTCATGACCACTTATTAATGTAGGGAGTTCTACCGCATTAAAGCTGCTGCACTCTTATCTTCGCTCTCTCGTGATCCGTCGTCCTCATAACCACTTATTAATGTAGCGAGCTCTACCGCATTAAAGCTGCTGCACTCTTATCTTCGCTCTCTCGTGTTCTGCCGTCCTCATAACCACTTATTAATGTAGCGGGCTCTACCGCATTAAAGCTGCTGCACTCTTATCTTCGCTCTCTCGTGTTCTGTCGTCCTCATAACCACTTATTAATGTAGCGGGCTCTACCGCATTAAAGCTGCTGCACTCTTATCTTCGCTCTCTCGTGTTCTGTCGTCCTCATAACCACTTATAAATGTAGCGAGCTCTACCGCATTAAAGCTGCTGCACTCTTATCTTCGCTCTCTCATGTTCTGCCGTCCTCATAACCACTTATTAATGTAGCGAGCTCTACCGCATTAAAGCTGCTGCACTCTTATCTTCACTCTCTCGTGTTCTGCCGTCCTCATAACCACTTATTAATGTAGCGAGCTCTACCGCATTAAAGCTGCTGCACTCTTATCTTCGCTCTCTCATGTTCTGCCGTCCTCATAACCACTTATTAATGTAGCGAGCCCTACCGCATTAAAGCTGCTGCACTCTTATCTTCACTCTCTCGTGTTCTGCCGTCCTCACAACCACTTATTAATGTAGCGAGCTCTACCGCATTAAAGCTGCTGCACTCTTATCTTCACTCTCTCGTGTTCTGCCGTCCTCACAACCACTTATTAATGTAGCGAGCCCTACCCCATTAAAGCTGCTGCACCCTTACCTTCACTCTCTCGTGTTCTGTCGTCCTCATAACCACTTATTAATGTAGGGAGCTCTACCGCATTAAAGCTGCTGCACTCTTATCTTCGCTCTCTCGTGTTCTGTCGTCCTCATAACCACTTATTAATGTAGCGAGTTCTACCGCATTAAAGCTGCTGCACTCTTATCTTCGCTCTCTCGTGTTCTGTCGTCCTCATAACCACTTATTAATGTAGCGAGCTCTACCGCATTAAAGCTGCTGCACTCTTATCTTCGCTCTCTCGTGTTCTGTCGTCCTCATAACCACTTATTAATGTAGCGAGCTCTACCGTATTAAAGCTGCTGCACTCTTATCTTCGCTCTCTCGTGATCTGTCGTCCCCACACCCACTTATTAATGTAGCGAGCTCTACCGCATTAAAGCTGCTGCACTCTTATCTTCGCTCTCTCGTGTTCTGCCGTCCTCATAACCACTTATTAATGTAGCGGGCTCTACCGCATTAAAGCTGCTGCACTCTTATCTTCGCTCTCTCGTGATCTGTCGTCCTCATAACCACTTATTAATGTAGCGAGCTCTACCGCATTAAAGCTGCTGCACTCTTATCTTCGCTCTCTCGTGTTCTGTCGTCCTCATAACCACTTATTAATGTAGCGAGCTCTACCGCATTAAAGCTGCTGCACTCTTATCTTCGCTCTCTCGTGATCTGTCGTCCTCATAACCACTTATTAATGTAGGGAGCTCTACCGCATTAAAGCTGCTGCACTCTTATCTTCGCTCTCTCGTAATCTGTCGTCCTCATAACCACTTATTAATGTAGGGAGCTCTACCGCATTAAAGCTGCTGCACTCTTATCTTCGCTCTCTCGTGTTCTGCCGTCCTCATAACCACTTATTAATGTAGCGAGCTCTACCGCATTAAAGCTGCTGCACTCTTATCTTCGCTCTCTCGTGTTCTGTCGTCCTCATAACCACTTATTAATGTAGCGAGCTCTACCGCATTAAAGCTGCTGCACTCTTATCTTCGCTCTCTCATGTTCTGTCGTCCTCATAACCACTTATTAATGTAGCGAGCCCTACCGCATTAAAGCTGCTGCATTCTTATCTTCGCTCTCTCGTGTTCTGTCGTCCTCATAACCACTTATTAATGTAGCGAGCTCTACCGCATTAAAGCTGCTGCACTCTTATCTTCGCTCTCTCGTGTTCTGCCGTCCTCATAACCACTTATTAATGTAGCGAGCTCTACCGCATTAAAGCTGCTGCACTCTTATCTTCGCTCTCTCGTGTTCTGTCGTCCTCATAACCACTTATTAATGTAGCGAGCTCTACCGCATTAAAGCTGCTGCACTCTTATCTTCGCTCTCTCGTGTTCTGTCGTCCTCATGACCACTTATTAATGTAGCGGGCTCTACCGCATTAAAGCTGCTGCACTCTTATCTTCGCTCTCTCGTGTTCTGCCGTCCTCATAACCACTTATTAATGTAGCGAGCTCTACCGCATTAAAGCTGCTGCACTCTTATCTTCGCTCTCTCATGTTCTGTCGTCCTCATAACCACTTATTAATGTAGCGAGCTCTACCGCATTAAAGCTACTGCACTCTTATCTTCGCTCTCTCATGTTCTGCCGTCCTCATAACCACTTATTAATGTAGGGAGCTCTACCGCATTAAAGCTGCTGCACTCTTATCTTCACTCTCTCGTGTTCTGTCGTCCTCATAACCACTTATTAATGTAGCGAGTTCTACCGCATTAAATCTGCTGCACTCTTATCTTCGCTCTCTCGTGTTCTGCCGTCCTCATAACCACTTATTAATGTAGCGAGCTCTACAGCATTAAAGCTGCTGCACCCTTATCTTCGCTCTCTCGTGTTCTGTCGTCCTCATAACCACTTATTATTGTAGCGAGCTCTACCGCATTAAAGCTGCTGCACCCTTATCTTCGCTCTCTCGTGTTCTGTCGTCCTCATAACCACTTATTAATGTAGCGAGCTCTACCGCATTAAAGCTGCTGCACTCTTATCTTCGCTTTCTCATGTTCTGCCGTCCTCATAACCACTTATTAATGTAGCGAGCTCTACCGCATTAAAGCTGCTGCACTCTTATCTTCGCTCTCTCGTGTTCTGTCGTCCTCATAACCACTTATTAATGTAGCGAGCTCTACCGCATTAAAGCTGCTGCACCCTTATCTTCGCTCTCTCATGTTCTGTCGTCCTCATAACCACTTATTAATGTAGCGAGCTCTACCGCATTAAAGCTGCTGCACTCTTATCTTCGCTCTCTCGTGTTCTGCCGTCCTCATAACCACTTATTAATGTAGCGAGCTCTACCGCATTAAAGCTGCTGCACTCTTATCTTCGCTCTCTCATGTTCTGCCGTCCTCATAACCACTTATTAATGTAGCGAGCTCTACCGCATTAAAGCTGCTGCACTCTTATCTTCGCTCTCTCATGTTCTGCCGTCCTCATAACCACTTATTAATGTAGCGAGCTCTATCGCATTAAAGCTGCTGCACTCTTATCTTCGCTCTCTCGTGTTCTGTCGTCCTCATAACTACTTATTAATGTAGCGAGCTCTACCCCATTAAAGCTGCTGCACCCTTATCTTCGCTCTCTCATGTTCTGCCGTCCTCATAACCACTTATTAATGTAGCGAGTTCTACCGCATTAAAGCTGCTGCACTCTTATCTACGCTCTCTCATGTTCTGCCGTCCTCATAACCACTTATTAATGTAGCGAGCTCTATCGCATTAAAGCTGCTGCACTCTTATCTTCGCTCTCTCGTGTTCTGTCGTCCTCATAACCACTTATTAATGTAGGGAGCTCTACCGCATTAAATCTGCTGCACCCTTATCTTCGCTCTCTCGTGTTCTGTCGTCCTCATAACCACTTATTAATGTAGCGAGCTCTACCGCATTAAAGCTGCTGCACTCTTATCTTCGCTCTCTCGTGTTCTGCCGTCCTCATAACCACTTATTAATGTAGCGAGCTCTACCGCATTAAAGCTGCTGCACTCTTATCTTCACTCTCTCATGTTCTGTCGTCCTCATAACCACTTATTAATGTAGCGAGCTCTACCGCATTAAAGCTGCTGCACTCTTATCTTCGCTCTCTCGTGTTCTGCCGTCCTCACAACTACTTATTAATGTAGCGAGCTCTACCGCATTAAAGCTGCTGCACTCTTATCTTCGCTCTCTCGTGTTCTGTCGTCCTCATAACCACTTATTAATGTAGCGGGCTCTACCGCATTAAAGCTGCTGCACCCTTATCTTCGCTCTCTCGTGTTCTGCCGTCCTCATAACCACTTATTAATGTAGCGAGCTCTACCGCATTAAAGCTGCTGCACTCTTATCTTCGCTCTCTCGTGTTCTGTCGTCCTCATAACCACTTATTAATGTAGCGGGCTCAACCGCATTAAAGCTGCTGCACTCTTATCTTCGCTCTCTCGTGTTCTGCCGTCCTCATAACCACTTATTAATGTAGCGAGCTCTACCGCATTAAAGCTGCTGCACTCTTATCTTCGCTCTCTCGTGTTCTGTCGTCCTCATAACCACTTATTAATGTAGGGAGCTCTACCCCATTAAAGCTGCTGCACTCTTATCTTCACTCTCTCGTGTTCTGTCGTCCTCATAACCACTTATTAATGTAGCGGGCTCTACCGCATTAAAGCTGCTGCACCCTTATCTTCGCTCCCTCGTGTTCTGTCGTCCTCATAACCACTTATTAATGTAGGGAGCTCTACCGCATTAAAGCTGCTGCACTCTTATCTTCGCTCTCTCGTGTTCTGCCGTCCTCATAACCACTTATTAATGTAGCGAGTTCTACCGCATTAAAGCTGCTGCACCGTTATCTTCGCTCTCTCGTGTTCTGCCGTCCTCACAACCACTTATTAATGTAGCGAGCTCTACCGCATTAAAGCTGCTGCACTCTTATCTTCGCTCTCTCGTGTTCTGCCGTCCTCATAACCACTTATTAATGTAGCGAGCTCTACCGCATTAAAGCTGCTGCACTCTTATCTTCGCTCTCTAGTGTTCTGTCGTCCTCACAACCACTTATTATTGTAGCGAGCTCTTCCGCATTAAAGCTGCTGCACTCTTATCTTCGCTCTCTCGTGTTCTGTCGTCCTCATAACCACTTATTAATGTAGCGAGCTCTACCGCATTAAAGCTGCTGCACTCTTATCTTCGCTCTCTCGTGTTCTGTCGTCCTCATAACCACTTATTAATGTAGGGAGCTCTACCGCATTAAAGCTGCTGCACTCTTATCTTCGCTCTCTCGTGATCTGTCGTCCTCATAACCACTTATTAATGTAGCGAGCTCTACCGCATTAAAGCTGCTGCACTCTTATCTTCGCTCTCTCGTGTTCTGTCGTCCTCATAACCACTTATTAATGTAAGGAGCTCTACCGCATTAAAGCTGCTGCACTCTTATCTTCGCTCTCTCGTGATCTCTCGTCCCCATAACCACTTATTAATGTAGCGGGCTCTACCGCATTAAAGCTGCTGCACTCTTATCTTCGCTCTCTCGTGTTCTGCCGTCCTCATAACCACTTATTAATGTAGCGAGCTCTACCGCATTAAAGCTGCTGCACTCTTATCTTCGCTCTCTCGTGTTCTGTCGTCCTCATAACCACTTATTAATGTAGGGAGCTCTACCCCATTAAAGCTGCTGCACTCTTATCTTCACTCTCTCGTGTTCTGTCGTCCTCATAACCACTTATTAATGTAGCGGGCTCTACCGCATTAAAGCTGCTGCACCCTTATCTTCGCTCCCTCGTGTTCTGTCGTCCTCATAACCACTTATTAATGTAGGGAGCTCTACCGCATTAAAGCTGCTGCACTCTTATCTTCGCTCTCTCGTGTTCTGCCGTCCTCATAACCACTTATTAATGTAGCGAGTTCTACCGCATTAAAGCTGCTGCACCCTTATCTTCGCTCTCTCGTGTTCTGCCGTCCTCACAACCACTTATTAATGTAGCGAGCTCTACCGCATTAAAGCTGCTGCACTCTTATCTTCGCTCTCTCGTGTTCTGCCGTCCTCATAACCACTTATTAATGTAGCGAGCTCTACCGCATTAAAGCTGCTGCACTCTTCTCTTCGCTCTCTCGTGTTCTGTCGTCCTCACAACCACTTATTATTGTAGCGAGCTCTACCGCATTAAAGCTGCTGCACTCTTATCTTCGCTCTCTCGTGTTCTGTCGTCCTCATAACCACTTATTAATGTAGCGAGCTCTACCGCATTAAAGCTGCTGCACTCTTATCTTCGCTCTCTCGTGATCTGTCGTCCCCATAACCACTTATTATTGTAGCGAGCTCTACCGCATTAAAGCTGCTGCACTCTTATCTTCGCTCTCTGGTGATCTGTCGTCCCCATAACCACTTATTATTGTAGCGAGCTCTACCGCATTAAAGCTGCTGCACTCTTATCTTCGCTCTCTCGTGTTCTGTCGTCCTCATAACCACTTATTAATGTAGGGAGCTCTACCGCATTAAAGCTGCTGCACTCTTATCTTCGCTCTCTCGTGTTCTGTCGTCCTCATAACCACTTATTAATGTAGCGAGCTCTACCGCATTAAAGCTGCTGCACTCTTATCTTCGCTCTCTCATGTTCTGCCGTCCTCATAACCACTTATTAATGTAGCGAGCTTTACCCCATTAAAGCTGCTGCACTCTTATCTTCGCTCTCTCGTGTTCTGTCGTCCTCATAACCACTTATTAATGTAGGGAGCTCTACCGCATTAAAGCTGCTGCACTCTTATCTTCGCTCTCTCATGTTCTGCCGTCCTCATAACCACTTAATAATGTAGCGAGCTTTACCCCATTAAAGCTGCTGCACTCTTATCTTCGCTCTCTCGTGTTCTGTCGTCCTCATAACCACTTATTAATGTAGCGAGCTCTACCGCATTAAAGCTGCTGCACTCTTATCTTCGCTCTCTCGTGTTCTGCCGTCCTCATAACCACTTATTAATGTAGGGAGCTCTACCGCATTAAAGCTGCTGCACTCTTATCTTCGCTCTCTCGTGTTCTGTCGTCCTCATAACCACTTATTAATGTAGCGAGCTCTACCGCATTAAAGCTGCTGCACCCTTATCTTCACTCTCTCGTGTTCTGCAGTCCTCACAACCACTTATTAATGTAGCGAGCTCTACCGCATTAAAGCTGCTGCACTCTTATCTTCGCTCTCTCGTGTTCTGCCGTCCTCACAACCACTTATTAATGTAGCGAGCTCTACCGCATTAAAGCTGCTGCACCCTTATCTTCACTCTCTCGTGTTCTGTCGTCCTCATAACCACTTATTAATGTAGGGAGCTCTACCGCATTAAAGCTGCTGCACTCTTATCTTCGCTCTCTCGTGTTCTGCCGTCCTCATAACCACTTATTAATGTAGCGAGTTCTACCGCATTAAAGCTGCTGCACTCTTATCTTCGCTCTCTCGTGTTCTGTCGTCCTCATAACCACTTATTAATGTAGCGAGCTCTACCGCATTAAAGCTGCTGCACTCTTATCTTCGCTCTCTCGTGTTCTGCCGTCCTCATAACCACTTATTAATGTAGCGAGCTCTACCGCATTAAAGCTGCTGCACTCTTATCTTCGCTCTCTCGTGTTCTGCCGTCCTCATGACCACTTATTAATGTAGCGAGCTCTACCGCATTAAAGCTGCTGCACTCTTATCTTCGCTCTCTCGTGTTCTGCCGTCCTCATAACCACTTATTAATGTAGGGAGCTCTACCGCATTAAAGCTGCTGCACCCTTATCTTCACTCTCTCGTGTTCTGCCGTCCTCATAACCACTTATTAATGTAGGGAGCTCTACCCCATTAAAGCTGCTGCACCCTTATCTTCGCTCTCTCGTGTTCTGCCGTCCTCATAACCACTTATTAATGTAGGGAGCTCTACCCCATTAAAGCTGCTGCACCCTTATCTTCACTCTCTCGTGTTCTGCCGTCCTCATAACCACTTATTAATGTAGGGAGCTCTACCGCATTAAAGCTGCTGCACTCTTATCTTCGCTCTCTCATGTTCTGCCGTCCTCATAACCACTTATTAATGTAGCGAGCTCTACCGCATTAAAGCTGCTGCACCCTTATCTTCGCTCTCTCGTGTTCTGTCGTCCTCATAACCACTTATTAATGTAGCGGGCTCTACCGCATTAAAGCTGCTGCACTCTTATCTTCGCTCTCTCGTGATCTGTCGTCCTCATAACCACTTATTAATGTAGGGAGCTCTACCGCATTAAAGCTGCTGCACTCGTATCTTCGCTCTCTCGTGTTCTGCCGTCCTCATAACCACTTATTAATGTAGCGAGCTCTACCGCATTAAAGCTGCTGCACTCTTATCTTCGCTCTCTCGTGTTCAGTCGTCCTCATAACCACTTATTAATGTAGCGAGCTCTACCGCATTAAAGCTGCTGCACTCTTATCTTCGCTCCCTCGTGTTCTGTCGTCCTCATAACCACTTATTAATGTAGCGAACTCTACCGCATTAAAGCTGCTGCACTCTTATCTTCGCTCTCTCATGTTCTGTCGTCCTCATAACCACTTATTAATGTAGGGAGCTCTACCGCATTAAAGCTGCTGCACTCTTATCTTCGCTCTCTCGTGTTTTGCCGTCCTCATAACCACTTATTAATGTAGGGAGCTCTACCGCATTAAAGCTGCTGCACTCTTATCTTCGCTCTCTCGTGTTCTGCCGTCCTCATAACCACTTATTAATGTTGCGAGCTCTACCGCATTAAAGCTGCTGCACTCTTATCTTCACTCTCTCGTGTTCTGCCGTCCTCATAACCACTTATTAATGTAGCGAGCTCTACCGCATTAAAGCTGCTGCACTCTTATCTTCGCTCTCTCGTGTTCTGTCGTCCTCATAACCACTTATTAATGTAGCGAGCTCTACCGCATTAAAGCTGCTGCACTCTTATCTTCACTCTCTCGTGTTCTGCCGTCCTCATAACCACTTATTAATGTAGCGAGTTCTACCGCATTAAAGCTGCTGCACTCTTATCTTCGCTCTCTCGTGTTCTGTCGTCCTCATAACCACTTATTAATGTAGCGAGCTCTACCGCATTAAAGCTGCTGCACTCTTATCTTCGCTCTCTCGTGTTCTGTCGTCCTCATAACCACTTATTAATGTAGCGAGCTCTACCGCATTAAAGCTGCTGCACTCTTATCTTCGCTCTCTCGTGTTCTGTCGTCCTCATAACCACTTATTAATGTAGCGAGCTCTACCGCATTAAAGCTGCTGCACCCTTAACTTCACTCTCTCGTGTTCTGTCGTCCTCATAACCACTTATTAATGTAGCGAGCTCTACCGCATTAAAGCTGCTGCACTCTTATCTTCGCTCTCTCGTGTTCTGTCGTCCTCATAACCACTTATTATTGTAGCGAGCTCTACCGCATTAAAGCTGCTGCACTCTTATCTTCGCTCTCTCGTGTTCTGCCGTCCTCATAACCACCTATTAATGTAGCGGGCTCTACCGCATTAAAGCTGCTGCACTCTTATCTTCGCTCTCTCGTGTTCTGCCGTCCTCACAACCAGTTATTAATGTAGCGAGCTCTACCGCATTAAAGCTGCTGCACTCTTATCTTCGCTCTCTCGTGTTCTGTCGTCCTCATAACCACTTATTAATGTAGCGGGCTCTACCGCATTAAAGCTGCTGCACCCTTATCTTCGCTCTCTCGTGTTCTGTCGTCCTCATAACCACTTATTAATGTAGGGAGCTCTACCGCATTAAAGCTGCTGCACTCTTATCTTCGCTCTCTCGTGTTCTGCCGTCCTCATAACCACTTATTAATGTAGCGAGCCCTACCGCATTAAAGCTGCTGCACTCTTATCTTCGCTCTCTCGTGTTCTGTCGTCCTCATAACCACTTATTAATGTAGCGAGTTCTACCGCATTAAAGCTGCTGCACCCTTATCTTCGCTCCCTCGTGTTCTGCCGTCCTCATAACCACTTATTAATGTAGCGAGTTCTACCGCATTAAAGCTGCTGCACCCTTATCTTCGCTCCCTCGTGTTCTGCCGTCCTCATAACCACTTATTAATGTAGCGAGTTCTACCGCATTAAAGCTGCTGCACCCTTATCTTCGCTCCCTCGTGTTCTGCCGTCCTCATAACCACTTACTATTGTAGCGAGCTCTACCGCATTAAAGCTGCTGCACTCTTATCTTCGCTCTCTCGTGTTCTGCCGTCCTCATAACCACTTATTAATGTAGCGAGTTCTACCGCATTAAAGCTGCTGCACCCTTATCTTCGCTCCCTCGTGTTCTGCCGTCCTCATAACCACTTATTAATGTAGCGAGTTCTACCGCATTAAAGCTGCTGCGCCCTTATCTTCGCTCTCTCGTGTTCTGTCGTCCTCATAACCACTTATTAATGTTGCGAGCTCTACCGCATTAAAGCTGCTGCACTCTTATCTTCGCTCTCTCGTGTTCTGTCGTCCTCATAACCACTTATTAATGTAGCGAGCTCTACCGCATTAAAGCTGCTGCACTCTTATCTTCGCTCCCTCGTGTTCTGTCGTCCTCATAACCACTTATTAATGTAGGGAGCTCTACCGCATTAAAGCTGCTGCACTCTTATCTTCGCTCTCTCGTGTTCTGCCGTCCTCATAACCACTTATTAATGTAGCGAGCTCTACCGCATTAAAGCTGCTGCACTCTTATCTTCGCTCTCTCGTGTTCTGCCGTCCTCATAACCACTTATTAATGTAGCGAGCTCTACCGCATTAAAGCTGCTGCACTCTTATCTTCGCTCTCTCGTGTTCTGTCGTCCTCACAACCACTTATTAATGTAGCGGGCTCTACCGCATTAAAGCTGCTGCACTCTTATCTTCGCTCTCTCGTGTTCTGCCGTCCTCATAACCACTTATTAATGTAGCGAGCTCTACCGCATTAAAGCTGCTGCACTCTTATCTTCGCTCTCTCGTGTTCTGTCGTCCTCATAACCACTTATTATTGTAGCGAGCTCTACCGCATTAAAGCTGCTGCACTCTTATCTTCGCTCTCTCGTGTTCTGTCGTCCTCATAACCACTTATTATTGTAGCGAGCTCTACCGCATTAAAGCTGCTGCACTCATATCTTCGCTCTCTCATGTTCTGTCGTCCTCACAACCACTTATTAATGTAGCGAGCTCTACCGCATTAAAGCTGCTGCACTCTTATCTTCGCTCTCTCGTGTTCTGTCGTCCTCATAACCACTTATTAATGTAGCGAGTTCTACCGCATTAAAGCTGCTGCACCCTTATCTTCGCTCTCTCGTGTTCTGTCGTCCTCATAACCACTTATTAATGTAGCGAGCTCTACCGCATTAAAGCTGCTGCACTCTTATCTTCGCTCTGTCGTGTTCTGCCGTCCTCATAACCACTTATTATTGTAGCGAGCTCTACCGCATTAAAGCTGCTGCACTCTTATCTTCGCTCTCTCGTGTTCTGTCGTCCTCATAACCACTTATTAATGTAGCGAGCTCTACCGCATTAAAGCTGCTGCACTCTTATCTTCGCTCTCTCGTGTTCTGCCGTCCTCATAACCACTTATTAATGTAGCGAGCTCTACCGCATTAAAGCTGCTGCACTCTTATCTTCGCTCTCTCGTGTTCTGTCGTCCTCATAACCACTTATTAATGTAGCGAGCTCTACCGCATTAAAGCTGCTGCACTCTTATCTTCGCTCTCTCGTGTTCTGCCGTCCTCATAACCACTTATTAATGTAGCGAGTTCTATCGCATTAAAGCTGCTGCACCCTTATCTTCGCTCTCTCGTGTTCTGCCGTCCTCATAACCACTTATTAATGTAGCGAGCTCTACCGCATTAAAGCTGCTGCACTCTTATCTTCGCTCTCTCGTGTTCTGTCGTCCTCATAACCACTTATTAATGTAGCGAGCTCTACCGCATTAAAGCTGCTGCCCTCTTATCTTCGCTCTCTCGTGTTCTGCCGTCCTCATAACCACTTATTAATGTAGCGAGCTCTACCGCATTAAAGCTGCTGCACTCTTATCTTCGCTCTCTCATGTTCTGTCGTCCTCATAACCACTTATTAATGTAGCGAGCTCTACCGCATTAAAGCTGCTGCACCCTTATCTTCGCTCTCTCGTGTTCTGTCGTCCTCATAACCACTTATTAATGTAGCGAGCTCTACCGCATTAAAGCTGCTGCACTCTTATCTTCGCTCTCTCATGTTCTGCCGTCCTCATAACCACTTATTAATGTAGCGAGCTCTACTGAATTTTTCAAGTAGTTCCAACTTTCCCTACCATATATCAATGATACCTACTAGTGAACGTTGGAGCTTTGATAGAGCGTTCCGACGAAATCTTACCTAACAATTTAGCTTTACACAAGTTTAGTCTGTGAAAGTATCTTTTACATGCCATAAATCTGTGACATGGGAACGCCGCGCCGGCTTTACTTCCCCTCCGAAAGAAGGCAGAGGGAATGATTTTTAACGCTCTTAAAAATCCAACGACTTCGGCCGGGTTTGAACCCCCTATACGATAAATAAATAAATAATATAATTAATTAATATTATTATAAGTAAATCAGCTGGATCGATATACTCGACCATGTGTGACCCTGGTTGTAATGAAGACCTTGCTAAGACCCAAGGTCATCAGTCATGTTCTACTTGTGATGGCGGTGAGAATTCCAACCCCAAGCCGGGCACTGATCGGATATTCAGTGCGCCAAGCTAAGTTCACCTGGCGGCCGAATCAATAACCAAAGAGCCACACAACTTGCCGGGATAGGATATTGTTACCAAATGCGACGCGTCGCGCTTTCTGCCATCCATCAGTGTCTCACTCGATAGACTTGGCTATCCGTGTGTCACAACTTTGTGTTCCACCTGATTCTATTGGCTACAAACATCGATAAAAGTTGCGAGAGGCAAGTTGTAAATTACACACACACAAAGTGTATTAGTTCCAGCATTGAATACTTTGTGCTTTCTTGAGCGTCAGATCATTGTGATGGAGCACGTGATGATGATTAGGGCTCGGATTCTTAGGTAAATAAATATTTTATCATTTTAAATGATCTTGTCGACTTCATCGTTACGTTGGGGTCTGGCGTTACGTTACGGTGACGGGACGAAATGTATCCAGATGCACTGAGGTGTGTGACGTCATAGTACCGCTTGGTGCATGTGTTCCCCGACAATCTCTACTTCGTTAGTATACGACAAAAATCCCCGATTGATGGATGTCACGGGTAATCTCGAGAACCACTGGATGGATTTTGATGCGGTTTTCACCATTCTGTAAAGGATATCTCGAGGAAAGATTCTGTAGAAAATAATTTATATATGATCAAAGAAAGCCAAGCAGTAACGATTTCAGTGAAAAAGTCGAAAACAAACCTGGCGTCCGTCCGTGCGCTTCTTAAGCTTACGCTGGGGAAACCGTTAAACATATCAATATATTGTGAGCGCAAGAATTGGTCAGCATGAAAAGTTCTTCAAAAAAGTCCGGGAGAGCATATCTCTATTTTCAATACATCGTCCACTACAAGTGTTTTTAGACTGGGTGGAAGGGGCACGTCCCCGCGCGCTTGACCTTGCTTTGCCCTTGGTTTTCACTTGCCCTTCGCGAGTAATTTGAAACAAGGTTAAGTATTATAAAGCAAGATAAGTATTATGCAGATAATTTTCTAACATGTCAAGAGCCTTTCTAGCATTTTTCAGCATTTGTAGCATTTAAAATGATACAAAGTCTAGTCTTTCAGACTGACTGTCACATTTTTTATGTAAATATATATTTTAAGCATTTTTCTATAAATACATAAATTTCTGCTTTTCACTTACAGTATTTAAGAAGACATAGTATTTACACTCTTTTAAAATCAGCATGCTAGATCTTTCAGTTATGGCATTTTTGTTCTGTGTTACTTCAACGAGGTAGAACCTGTGAGCTATGTAATCTTCATGCAGAGCGTATGTCAGCTTGCAACTGTGTTATTCTTAACTTGTCGCCCCGTGCCACTCACTGTGGAAGCCGGGTATTTCCTTGTCCATAGCCATATTGCAACACGTGCTGGACCCTCCCCCAGCTACCTGGAACCAGTGTCACTCACGTGCAGTTCATTTCTGGCACTGTGAGGTGTAATGCAGTTCTACGATGTCTAAATTAAAACAAATACAAGTTATCGTCTGCAGCACTATGTTGCAGAATTTAAGAATAATTGTACTTCTATTCAGCCAACCATGTGGGAAAGCAATCAAATCTGAACGGCGATCTCAAGTTACACAACACCTCGAGGGCAAGAAACATATTGCCGCATTGTTGCGCCTTCAGAAGAAGTGTTTCGCGATAATTCTTCATAATTTATGAGGGACAACCTGAAGATGTATCTCGTTGTGTATTGTAATGCTTCAGCAGTCAGTGAGACAGCATAAATTGCATTCGTGAGCACTGCATATTGTTTATATTCACATTAATAAACTAAATGATAATTAAATATTTTTACTTTTTTGTCACATATTTTAAGTATTTTAATGCATGAAAAATAAATATTTCCCCAATTTTTAGCAGCTAAAAGCTCGAGCCCTAATGATAATAATTGCTGTTTTAAGGGACCTAACATCTAGGTTATCGGCCCCTAATGGTGTGGGTGATAGTAAAACATGTGAATGTAATGCAAACTATATCTAAAACTAACTACACCCTTACAAACTAGAAGAAGAAATGGAAAACAAAAGGAGAATAAGGCAAATAAAGGACAGGAGGAAAAGAAATGCCCTCAACCTTCGAAGAAAGAGGATTGAGGGCCTGGGAAGAAAGGAGATCCATGAAAGGCAGAGAGGAAAGTGAAAGAGGAGAGGGTCTGCCCCAAAGGCAATGGTAAAAGGGAAAACTGGACGCAGCTCAGGAATCCCTCAGGTTCGCCTACTCCCGATATCACCAGCTGTGAGCCCTTGAGGGTGTAGCACTATCCAGGGTGCACCAGAAGTGGTGGGGCTACGTACACCCTGCCTCCTTGAGGGCCTTAAGCAGAAGGCATGGGACATGAAAAGAACAGAAGAGGTCTGCCCCTCGATGATTGGGGGATCAGAAAAGATGAGACAAGGGCCCATTAAGGCCCCGACGGTATTAGGGAATCCGAGGCCTAGGGAGTCTTTCACTATCCCGCCTTAATTAGCCCTTGTCTCATCTTTTCTGATCCCTCATTCTTCGAGGGGTCAGCCCTCTTCTGTTCTCTTCATATATCCGGCCTTCTGCTCAAAGCCCTCAAGGAGGCAGGGTGTGTGTAGCTCCACCACTTCTGGTGCACCCTGGATATTGATACACCCTCAAGGACTCATGGCTGGTGGGTTCGGGAGTTGGTGACCCCGATGAATTCCTGAGCTGGATCCGGTTATTTTTTCCCTTTTTCCATTGACTCTGAGCCGGACCCTCTCATCTTTCCTATCTGCCTTTGCTGGCTCTCCTTCCTTCCAAGTCCCTCAATCTGCATTCTTCGAGGGTTGAGGGCATTTCTTTTCCTCCTGTCCTTTATTTGCCTTATTCTCCTTTAGTTTTCCATTTCTTCTAATATGTAAGTTTTAGTTATAGTTGACATTCTCGTCTTTCACTACCACTAGGGGCCTATAACCAAGTTGTTTGGTCCCATAAAACAGCAATTCTCATCATCATCTTCATTGCCTGCTCAATGCATAGTTTGAAAAGTATGGATGATAAGTTGCAGCCTTGCCTTACACCTTTCTGAATAACAAATGGATATAATTTTGTAACAAAGGTACATTAAAAGCAGAAGAATTAGTGGTTTGTGGCTATAGTTAGCATCACTCATGTTCCAATGTCATCAGGGGTTCGAGTCTCAGTGTCGATAGACAAGGTTTTGTCACACGAACAGTGACTCGGTGGGCATCGTGTATTAACTGAACCTCTCTCGCTCTGTGGGGTCTGTTACAATGTTAATCACACAAACATTGGCGGAATTGTTTATATAAATAATAATCACTATTAATTTACCATAATTATTTATAATTATTTGTACTTTCTCTAATATATATTGAACGAGCTAATAATTAATCTATGAAGTTCATTTTATGGAAGCTATTACGTGGCAAAATTCAAATATGGGTTGAATATTAATAAGTGAATTCAATTAAAGCTCATTATACGTGATACTGTGCTCTGTATGGAGCTTGAGCCAACGGGCCGGAATGGTCGCCTGATAAATATTCAGTTTGAGCATGACTGCACAGGAATAGCTGGGTACCACAAGCTTCAAATAAATAGTCCTTGAGCTTTGAGTGATCATTGAATGTGATAAGTAAATGTATTTATTCTTCTTCTGCGCGAATGGGTCTCCTAGGACCACGCGGAATGAACACTTATTGGCCTTGATTTTGGCCCAATAACTCTTCATGCGCAACGATTGAGCGAGTCTTCGTTGCTGCGACCAGACGTGTCTGGCAGGTCATCTCTTTTCTCCCTCAAAACCCCGTGTATGAGAATTTTCCTAATTTCCTCTCGATCCTTGAGATTGGGAAAACTAATTCAGCCAATCCCTTTCCGCCTGTTTGTATCAATTGGACCTTGTTGCCTTTTTCTGCAAAAACGTATAGATTTTATGTGTTAACATAGTTGGGTCCATTCTGTCCAAATGCCCCATGAATTGGATCCTTCTCATACGGATTGTGTCTGTGAATTTAGTATTTTTTAAATAGACGTCAGCATTAGGTTTCGGAAGGTGAATTCCATCTTTGATTCTTGGTCCCAAAATTTTTCGCATAATTATGTGATCCTTAATCTCCAATTGATTTCTCAGTGTTTCATGTTGTAAATTAAGTGTCTTGGCTGCATAAATGGCTGCAGGCAAGACTACTGTTTAATAATGTTGAATTTTACAATTCCAAGAGAGTCATTTTTTGTTATAAACTTGTTTTGTCAAATGGAAAGCATTTTCCATTTTCTGTATTTCATTTTGAACTTTGGCCGGTATTTTAACACTTCCGCCTAGGCCACACGCTTACAGCCAAGGAGTATACCGGGTGTTTCACAATTCCTATTACAAACTTCTGGGTGTTGCAGAGGTGACTAAGTAGATCACAGTTTGATTAGGAACCCTTGTTCGGACAATTATCGTTTTGATACCAAATCGGTTTGAAGATCAGTTTCATTTTATATCGCCCGCTTCACAGAACGCAAATGACATTGGCTGAGGGTAACCTCTGCAGTCCCCTGATGTCATACAGTAGATATATCTTCTGGTTACAAACCGTAGTGTCAGTGATTCCTCTTTGAAAGCAGATGTGATCCAGTCATGCTGCAGTACAGGATGGCAGCATACACTTTGCACGTGCACATCTCGAACAAACATTCGGGGAAAGATGGATAGGTCAATGTGGTCCAATTTCGTGGCCACCACGATCGCCAGATTTAACTCCCCTCAACGTTTTCATGTGGGGCTACATGAAGGACCTTGTTTATGAGACAGTTGTCGAGTCGGAAGAAGATCTTGTTGCACGCATTCTGGCGGCAGTGCACATAATTGAACACACACCAGGTCTCGTGGGGCGTGTGTATGACAACATGCTGTAATGAACAGCAGAGTCGCCACTTCGAACAACTCTTGTAGTACATACGTGTCTGTAGTGAAGTGGGAGATGTGCAATCAAGTCAAACATGTCCGGACATGGGGTCCTAATCAAAATATGATCTACTTAGTCTCCTCTACAACCCCCAGAAATTTATAATAGGAATTAAGAATCAACCTGTATAATAATAATAATAATAATAATAATAATAATAATATCGTATGGCCCCGGGTGCCGGGTGCAAGCTTTATTATTTGACACCCAAAGGGTAGCTTTCATGTCGAATTTCGTTTTTCCTTGAAGCACTATGAAAGTCAAGGTGGTTAGATATCTAAGCCCATTGAACACTATAGCGCTTTCTAGTAGAGAAATGAGGAACTTTGTGTTGTCGGAAACTCCCGAGATTAATTTTGCTATTATGAACAAGGCCTACTGCATTCAAATGGGTTCTTTGACATGCCAACATCGTATGACATGGTGTCGTAATATTTTCCGCCTTAAAAAAACACTTACCACGGCCAGGAGCGAACCTGCAAGCTTGGGGCTAGTAGACCGACACGTTGACCACTCACCCTCTAAAAGCCGCAGTTGTAAAAAGGGACGTAAAACCAATAACATTATTATAAAAACTACGTCATCACGGCCTCGTCTAGTAACTACATATATGGTAATTTTACTATGTATGTACTAAATACATGTACTAAATAATTGTACATATTGTAAATATTTTCACCTGTATTTCAAACATAGATTTTGTAGCCTAAGTGTAATGGATCTGACGATCGAAACTGGTCATCCTAGTGTTTTATTAATCTCATGTAATTTATTTCAGGATTAGGACATAACCCATCTCTTTTGGGTAAATTCGTGTTGACCGACTGAAAAGCACTAAACTATTGAGTGGAAAATACATGTCAGTATAACTGGTAGATAGAGTGCAGATTCTGGAAGGTTCCAAAGCAACCGTGACTGAAGAATAGGGCAAAAGTTAGTCCAGCGGTGGAACGAGCTAAGTATTTTATAGACAGTGGGTAATTTAATGGTATCCCACGTTGTGAGAAAATCTCTCATTTAATAAGCATAAGAAATGCTGCTTCCTGTTAAGATTGGCTTAGATAGACAAAAGCCCAACATAGAAAATCCCGCGAAGAATGATTATTGCCCCAAATATAGAACTCACACTGCCTATAAAATGATCATTAAAAAGCATGTAGCAATTGAAAATCAATTAAAATGAGTTGAAGAACGTAGAAGTAGTACTTAGCTTTGCTTCATGGCGAAGACGATGTTCCCTTTGACGGTTGATACTAAAATTCTAACATGGCGTAGAATTTAAAAGATTGCCTCTTGAGTTGAAGAGGCGAGCTCTAGATAAGCTCTAACTGACTGAGTTGACTTCCGACGTACAAGTGAGACACGCTCAACGAAGCACGGAGGGACCAGGGAAGGGAAAAGAGTGGGGGTAGGAGACAAAGGAATACATATAAGAATAGACAACATAACAGAAATAAATTTTCTCTTGATGAAATGGTCTTCAAAGAATTGATAGTAGGCGACACTAGCGCAGCCTGGTGGGTGAAAAGTAGACGAAGTTCTCTTGATCACGGAGATGTTAGCTGGCGATGGTGACGAGATCTGGTGGCTAGATTGATAAGGAAGTCCTCTTGTACAGGGAAGAATTGAGGAACTTCAGAGATTCGCTGCTAGATGACGCTAGGTGGGTCATGGAAGATATATATCTAGAACAGACTCACAGGTAACATAAGAGACATGACCAACAAGGAGAAATCAGAAGATCACTGTTGGTGTTTGAGAAAAAGGAAGGAATGAACTATAGCAAAGAGAAGCAAAAGCTTGCTCTATCTTACAGTGTATTCCGAAGAATACACCAGTTACATGCAGTTAGACATTGGATCTATCAGCACGCGTAAAAGCATGTTGGCAACAATGGCATGCGTATCCAGCTTAGAAATAATCAGAAATATTATGAAATCTTGTTGTGCCCATGTTGCATGAAATCCATTTGTTAGTATAGAAGTTACATGTATTTTAAAATTGGACCTATCAGCAAGCATAGAATCATGTTAGCAGTACTGACTTATATTAATTACTCCAAATTAATCTAGAGTGTCAGGTGCTATACGTGTGCAAAGTATAGAGCTGTTGGCTTGCATACTTTCTGATATCTTGATATTAGGGTAAAAAAATATAGACAGCATTTATTAACAGTTGGCAGCCCTGATTGCTCCTTAGAATACTTATGGTCATATCTGTTATGTTACACATAGCACATACGAAACTTGGTTGTAATCCAAATGATAGTATAGAATAGAAGTTACATGTATTTAAACATTGGTCCTATCAGCAGGCTTAGAATCATATTGGTAGAACTGAATTATTTAATTACCCCAAATTATTGTAAAATCTCAGGTACTATACGTGTGCATAGTTTAAAGCAGTCGGCTTGCATACTTTCAGATATATTGGTATTTGCATGAAGAAAATAGAGAGAGCAATTATTAACAGTTGGCAGCCCTGGTGGCTCTTAAGAATACACACAGTCATATCTGTTTATGTACACATATTACATACAAAATTTGGTTGAAATCCAATTAATAGTGTAGAAGTTATATGCATTTAAAAATTGGACCTGTCAAAAGGCTAAAAATTACTTGGGCAACACTGTCCTGTATGGCCTCTTGGAAATTAAACTGAAATAATATTATCTACATGTGTGCCAATTTTGGGATAGCTCGCATGCATACCTTCCATGATATCCAACATGGAGATCAAATTTTTATTGCGTTTTTTCAGCAATTGACAGCACTGACATAATTTCCAAATATGGGCTTGAGATATTCCGGTATGCATCTTTACTCATACTAAATTTGGTTTCGATTGCTACAGCCGTTTAGGAGTTCATAGGAGGGGACACACACACACACAGCCAGACAGACATAAGGACAGACAGACAGACAGACATACAGAAGGACAGAAGACACACATTTTCCCGGATCAATCTAATAAGTCTACTTTTTCCTCATTTTTGCAAAATGTGAAAAGTAGGCTAATAATTATCACATCTTAATGGATAAATCGCAGGAACACATAAATAACTCCACTGGTCACAAAGTTTAATTTAAAATTTCGTGTAATTACTCTTCTACAGAAGTGTTATACAGGGTGCCAGGCAATGTTCTCCGTAGCGCCAAAAGCTGCTGCGAGACATAGTGTCAGCAGTTACGTTGGCAGCATGGCTGCTGCTTGTATCAAAACAAACTCACCACAGCCATTCATAGCAGGTGCTTTAAGTGTTGTCCATGTGTTCGAAGACAGACTTCAACACGTATACACATGTTGTCGAAGACTTTCACTAAAGCTTCTTGCGTAATTGTGTACACATAATTAATGATATTCACTTGAAGTTGAATCGTTTTTGGAATGGTTTGTGAGCCGGTCACACGAAATTTACTTATCATATCCCGAACGGTATCCCGGTTTGGATACTTTGTATTAGGAAACCGCGCCTGAAATTTTAGTTTTACATTTTCTGTAAACCGATCGCCTTCGCGAAAAACGAATTCCACCAAAAATCTCTCTCGTCAGTAGTAAACATTACCTCCTGTATACTGTTGCACTTTTCCAATAATAATCTATCTGAACACTCACTTACTCTAATACACACACACGATTTCGACAGCCCACACGTGTAGCCTTCACTGTACCGCTGCCCTGTCAAGGACACCGTGCTGCCAACTAAACTGCTGATGCTAGCTCTGGCAGAACATTTCCTGGAGCCCTGTAGAATACTATATACATTACACTGGAACTAAATTAAGCCGAAACATGTATCATCTAAGTATTTTTAGCCTATTTTCAATTAAAAAAATGGCTTATGAGATCACCTTTTGTCCGTGTCGGTGTGTGAGGTGTGTGTGTGTGTGTGTGTTTGTCCCTAATAACATCTAAACGGCTGGAGCGATATCATTGAAACTTGGTAATTTCATAGCACTATTTTGGACGACCCCAAACGTGCCCTTAAAATTTTGTTACGTCTCACCAATCCAACATAGCAGCTGCGCGAAATATTTCACCAGAATTCAATATCTCCGAAACTATTACCGATATCACCCTGGAATTCTTTACCGTGATAAAGGGAACTAATAGAAGTTCACCTATGTGACTTTTGAAAAAGTGGTAACTTCAAAACCAACATGGCGGCCAAGCGAATTTGCGACTTTTAAATAGACGTTTCTCGCGATTTAACCAACCAAACGCAATAAAACTTGCTACAGTATATGTTAATACACATTGTAATGCACCGACATCTAACTTCGTTCAATTGTTTACATAACCACAAGATGTTGGCTGTGCGAAATATTTCACGGCATTCTATATCTCTGAAAGTATTAGCGGTATTGTGCCCAACTCTAGGAATGGGTATTCCAAGTTTCAGACACCTAGATATCAAGGGAAAGGCTGTAGCAGCTTTTGAAAGTTCGGATATTTGAATATCGCGCTACATTGCTTCTCGAAGCCATTCGAAGGAAATTACCGATAGTTGGATGGTAAATGACGTAGCGAGTAACCGCAGAGGTGGAGACTATTTATTGATTAAATAGTTAACTATGGAGCAGAGACTTGAGACTGGGATCAGATTACTGGCACGGCCAAATAAAAGAGAATGCAATTAGTATCAAGTAAATCGGACCAGGGATTCAAGAGATATGAGGATTTTTAGATATCAGGCGATGACGCGTGACCCTGACCGTTTTTGTATAAAAGCAAGCAGGAGCAAGCTTAGTTAGCTCAATTCATCACAAGCACTTGGCGAACAAGTTGCGTCTACGCTGAGCCAAGGCACATGGTTGCCACGTCTACGAAGAAGTACTTTTCAAATCGTGATAGTCACGAGAAGTGCTGCGCAAACGAGTTGGAACTTAGTAAGTTTCTGGTGAGGAGAATCACTGAGGTGATTGTATTTCTACAGACATTGGTGGAAATATTTATATTTCCTAAAGGACATATGCTAGACTTGGTCTAGAAAGTAGTATTTGTCACAGTCCAATAGTAAATTAATACTTGGATGTTTAAATCCGTTTAAAGTCAGTTTCATATTTTGTAACTATTTAACCACTTCGATCCGTCAGTACATTGAAGAATAGTCTATAACGGTGGCGTTCATTAGTCTACGCAAGGGAAACTGCAGTTGTCTAGCGCATGGCAGATGGTGATATACAAACCATGCCCAGGGAACGATCTTCAGAACAGCCGTTAACTGCTTAGACTGTCAACGTTTTTCTTGTACTGATGAGATTACAGTGAGTTAGGTTACAACTGACACATTTAAGAAGAGATCGCTTAGATCTGACCCTTTTCAAACAAATTGTTATGGCTTTGTTAGAAGCACATATTAAAATGGAACCACAGTCATTTAAAACGTCGAAAGATACTACCACTATGTCTGACTAGACTATTTGTGGGTCTACAATGGCGGCCGATACAAGGATTATACGTGCTGTCCGCTAGGGCATGTCTACGGATAAATCTGGTACAGACCAGGTTTACGACACTTCAAGAACATCAAGAAATGTAAGCCACATTTGAATTATTTTATGCCTAGCTAATTGGAACAAACTATTTTTCTGCAGATGACCAACACATTTTTTTTCGTCGTATTTAAAGCTTGTAATGATTTACGCAAGACTAGTTAGATTTATTCTGAGCATTTTCAGCACTCAGAACAGTTTAGGATCGATGACCGAGCATTTTGAGCATTTATTTGAATTTTTCATATTTTTGGGAAATCACGGTAATCAGCCGATGTAACTGTAAAAGTTAAATTTATTTTTGTTGAGGAATGGATATTTTTTCCATATTCGAAGGTTCGAACATGTGGATTCTCACATAATGAGATGATAATTAAACATATTTGAAATAATAATAATAATAATAATCCACTGATAATAATAATAATAATTTTCATAATTTTTCTAAATAATTCTTGGATATTATATTTTATAATAATCATATGTATTGAGAAAGAGCCTATGAAGTAGTTGAAACATTTCTAGTTTGGAACAGGAGATTTTACGAAGGAGAGTGGTTAGCGCAAGCCCGCATTCAACCTACATTTCAGTTCTGGTTGAACAGTTGATATTTGCTATGAGCAAAGTATATGTTTCATATAACACGGAGAGGCATGAAACGGGAAGCAATTGATATTTGTATCAAATAGGATTTTTGTATTTATATAAAATCATGACGTAAATACACTTCGAAAGTGAAATGAAGCTTTTCATAAGTATGGTAAATTCACGGGTTGAACTGAATGGTAAAATAAAATAAACTTGTAAGTTTATTAATCGTCCAGTGTTGATAACAAGCAGAGGCTTGATTTATTGTATAAATTTTGGGAAGATAATTTATGTGTGTGGAATAGTTGTAATGCCATTCCCAGGTGCGCATGTTAAGTCGCAGGAATGAAGGTTTTTTCGAGCATCAATCAAATAGCAGGTTCGATGGCTCAGGTTTATAGTAGGAGTATTGGAGCCACACATTTCGTCGTATGAATAACCCGAAGGTTATTTCTTTGAAACCATCAGTTCTTATTTCAACCTTGTTTACGAATTCCATTTAGACTTTGATTTTGCTAGAACCCGGATTTGTCATGATAGTAGTTTATTCTTCTTCAGAGGAAGACCTTTGCCGTAGTTGTTGTTGTTATAATATTGTGTTCTTACACAAATAGTAGAATGGGCCACTGCCAATTTAAAATAATTCTTTAACCACGAATAATTTGAAGGATATTTTCAAATCCTAGTGCCATGAACTAAATGAATTCATTATAAGACTACAATTCTTATTTCCGCATTCTGTCGAAGAATTGCAAGTTGTGAAAGTTGCTAGAAATGGCCATAAATATGAATATTTTTTTCATAATAATTCCAAGTGGAAAATCTAATAGTTGAATGGTTCAACCATTTATTGATCAAGTTAATGATTCAGAAATCATATATTTTGTTTGGAACTTGAGGTTCATAATCGAGTCACTTCTCGAATATTTAATGTCAGAAGAACAATTAATTGTTGTTGTGCTTCGCACAGTTCTTCGATGCTATGCTCAATGGTCAAATACTTTTCAGATGTTGTTAATATGTGTTAATAATTTGTGTTGCTACGATGATAATAATAGTTTCAACGATATATTTTGGAAAACTGGAAAACAAATGAAAGTCTAAGAAATTCTATAAACATTTATTCTACGAGTGTTAATATCATGTAAATAGTCAAACAGTGATCTACGTTATTTCCAGTATGGACAATTCATTTTGCACTGGAATAAAATGTTAATAATTTTGGAACACAGTCCACTGGACTAACAATCGGACTTGTGTTTTCAAAAAGATTGTCAGATGTGTTTGGAAGATTTCTGTATATTGTGTGTAAATAAGAGTGTGGATCGCCACACGTGGATGATGCTGCTTTGAGCATTATTCTTGCAGTCAGATTTTAACTTTAAATAAACTGAGATAATTTTACCAGATGTGTCTTACCCCATTAAATCTCCTTCTATCCTTATTGTTGCATTGAGCCAAAAATCAGCAAAGCATTTTTATAAATTTGATGTCGTTTTTGCGATTTGCTTTAACCCATCTGGCGCTCCGGGATATTTTGATTCTCGTGCTGACTGATTATTGGTAAAATGCATATGTGGTCGTGCGGACTCCGGTCTAAACGGGCACATAAAATAAGATAGAGAGAGAAATGGCTTCGAACGTGGGTCCCGATTTAGACATGGTCAATCGCATGCCGATTTGAAATTATGATAATTTTTATAGAAATATTTTGGGAGTTGAGAGATGTCTGGTTTGGATGAATAAATTAGTAGGAAACCCAATTAGTGGGAAAATTAAAAATTTAAACTGGTTAATAATTAGAATGGGTTTGATTATTTTTGATAATGGCTTAACCATTAGGGCGTCAAGTAAATTCAGTAGTAAACGTTCGATGACTGGAGATACACATTATTAGAATCCAGGTGGAGGATATTTGAGAACTTGCATATTTTTCTTGTGATATTATGGTAAATGTAATTCGTAAAAGTAGAGAATTTTGTTTTTCCATCACGTCGACATTAGGACAAATCTCATTTTATTATAGTGTTCCAATTAGCTATTCATATTTCTTGTTCTAGTTATAAGCTTGTGTTTGCCACTGTTGTATACCCCTAAGTTTTGAATAATTGAAATTATGGAAGAAATGATGAGGATGATGAGGAGTTTGGAGGAGAGTTCGAAAGAGGCTGGACGGCGTGTAGCCGCTATTATGAAAGAAAATACAGAGGCTTTAGAAAAGAAACTTAAAGAAAATTCTGATTCTTTAGAAAGTAAACTTAAAGAAAATTCTGATAATTTAAAAGAGAGTTTAGATGATAAACTTAAAGAAAATTCTGATTCTTTAGAAAATAAACTTAAAGAAAGTTTAAACGATAAACTTAAAGAAAATTCTGATTCTTTAGAAAATAAACTTAAAGAAAATTCTGATTCTTTAGAGAATAAACTTAGAGAAAATTTGAATGATAAACTTAAAGAAAATTCTGAGTCTTTGGAAAATAAACTTAAAGAAAGTTCTGATAAACTCAAAGAAAATTCCGATTTGTTAGAAAGCAGGTTAAAAGATAACTTGAAAGAAAATTTAAATAGTAAATTTAATTCAATGGAAAGTAAATTTAAAGAGAATTCTGAAATTTTGAAAATGACACTTGAAAGTAAAATGAATAAGTTATGCGAAAAAACACATGAGCTCGAAACTTCATTAGCTACTAACGCTAGTATAATGGACGATAAATTTCGCGATGCCGATCTTCGATCCCAAAGCTTAGCTGATAGGATAGAACATGGTCTTAGGAAAGTTGGTGAAGACATGGTCAACCTGGAAGTCAGAGTAAAGAAGGAGAGTAACGAGATAGGAATTTTAGTTGTTCAGCGTTTAACGGAACAATTCAAGGAACTTGTCATGGGAGAAATAAGAGAAGGAGTGATTCATGAATTGCAAACTGAGATTAAAACCACAGTTGTCAATGAAATTAAAGACACACTCAAGCTGGAGAATCAAGAGGGAATCAAGGAGATTAGGGAATCTTTGTCATCCCACATTGAAGTAATTGCCAAGGATATTCAAGCAACTCAGAAGGACATATCAGATATGACAGGGTCATTGAAAAGTCATGAGGCTGTTATGAACCAGATATCCATTGATGTTAAAGAAAATAGTAAAGAGACTGAAGCAATCAAGAAGATGGCAGAAGAAAACCAGAAAGAACTTGAGGCTATGAAAACTCAAATAAAGGATGAGAAACAGTCGGATCATCTTTTGAAAATGCCGAATGTAAGGGGAAAGGAACCGATACAGATAAATCTAGGAGGAGGTAGAGAGACTGATAGACAGGATGAGGTCAGGACAGTATTTCAATCCAACCCCATAACTGTATTTAAGAATATAGAAGACAAGCCTTCTAAATTTTCAGGGCGAGATTCTGTAACACCCGTGGAATTTCTGAGAGAAGCAGGTGATTACCTGAAAGATTCTAAGATCCCTAAAGAAAGACAGATCAGGGTAATAGGGAAGTTCTTGGAAGGTCCCGCACTTTTGTGGTTTAGAGCATTTAGATCCACTCTAAATACTTTTGAGGAGTTTTCTCGTGGGTTATTGAAGAAGTTTTGGTCCCCTGAAACCCAACAGCAAGTTAGAGCAGAGTTGTATTCGAAGAGATTCTCGACGTCACAACCTACTCGATACTCTACATACTTTTCTGGACAGCTGTCTAAACTCCAACATTTAGATCCGCCAATGCCAGATAACGAGTTGATTACTGCTTTGATACGACAATTTCCAGCAGACGTCCAGAGGACTTTGATCGCTGCTGATATCTACAATATGGAACAGTTTGATGAAGTATTGCAGAAGCTGGATCATACAAACGCTCAATTCTTCCATCAGAAGGGAGTAAAGAGTAATAACGCTGTGTATGCTGTTATGGCTGACAGTTATTCTCAGACACCTCGAGAGATTCGAGAGGAGCGAGAAGAGAAATCGCCGAGGGAAGATTCCAATACGAGAGGATGGAACCAATACCGTAACAGATACAGTTACAAACCATATGCAAGACCGGATGGTGGTAATCGATACAACACTCGATGGAGAAGACCACGTGATACTCAAGGAAGGTACCAGGAAAGAAGATCCTATGGTAATAACTATAATAACAGAGGGAATGTAGATACTCGTCAGTCCAACGAAGAATTTAACAAGGAAACGAGGAAAAACTTGGAAGCGAGACACCAAGATACCTTACAATTTGTGGAGCAGAGGCCCAATGATCCAGGTCCATCGGGAACACAACAATCCCGGGGGAATGGTAAAATTTAAGGATTTTGAATATTGTGGAAGTAAACAATAATGGAAGCTATGAAGTAGCTAATACACGAACTGGTAACATCGTGGGAACTTATAATGCTTCGAATTTGAAGATCTATTATTCAAGAACCAGATAATTTAATGTGTAGATAGGAAAAATAAAAATTTTTCAATTTTTATTTTTTTGCTAGGTGTGGGGTGGATGTGCCCAACTCTAGGAATGGGTATTCCAAGTTTCAGACACCTAGATATCAAGGGAAAGGCTGTAGCAGCTTTTGAAAGTTCGGATATTTGAATATCGCGCTACATTGCTTCTCGAAGCCATTCGAAGGAAATTACCGATAGTTGGATGGTAAATGACGTAGCGAGTAACCGCAGAGGTGGAGACTATTTATTGATTAAATAGTTAACTATGGAGCAGAGACTTGAGACTGGGATCAGATTACTGGCACGGCCAAATAAAAGAGAATGCAATTAGTATCAAGTAAATCGGACCAGGGATTCAAGAGATATGAGGATTTTTAGATATCAGGCGATGACGCGTGACCCTGACCGTTTTTGTATAAAAGCAAGCAGGAGCAAGCTTAGTTAGCTCAATTCATCACAAGCACTTGGCGAACAAGTTGCGTCTACGCTGAGCCAAGGCACATGGTTGCCACGTCTACGAAGAAGTACTTTTCAAATCGTGATAGTCACGAGAAGTGCTGCGCAAACGAGTTGGAACTTAGTAAGTTTCTGGTGAGGAGAATCACTGAGGTGATTGTATTTCTACAGACATTGGTGGAAATATTTATATTTCCTAAAGGACATATGCTAGACTTGGTCTAGAAAGTAGTATTTGTCACAGTCCAATAGTAAATTAATACTTGGATGTTTAAATCCGTTTAAAGTCAGTTTCATATTTTGTAACTATTTAACCACTTCGATCCGTCAGTACATTGAAGAATAGTCTATAACGGTGGCGTTCATTAGTCTACGCAAGGGAAACTGCAGTTGTCTAGCGCATGGCAGATGGTGATATACAAACCATGCCCAGGGAACGATCTTCAGAACAGCCGTTAACTGCTTAGACTGTCAACGTTTTTCTTGTACTGATGAGATTACAGTGAGTTAGGTTACAACTGACACATTTAAGAAGAGATCGCTTAGATCTGACCCTTTTCAAACAAATTGTTATGGCTTTGTTAGAAGCACATATTAAAATGGAACCACAGTCATTTAAAACGTCGAAAGATACTACCACTATGTCTGACTAGATTATTTGTGGGTCTACAATGGCGGCCGATACAAGGATTATACGTGCTGTCCGCTAGGGCATGTCTACGGATAAATCTGGTACAGACCAGGTTTACGACACTTCAAGAACATCAAGAAATGTAAGCCACATTTGAATTATTTTATGCCTAGCTAATTGGAACAAACTATTTTTCTGCAGATGACCAACACATTTTTTTTCGTCGTATTTAAAGCTTGTAATGATTTACGCAAGACTAGTTAGATTTATTCTGAGCATTTTCAGCACTCAGAACAGTTTAGGATCGATGACCGAGCATTTTGAGCATTTATTTGAATTTTTCATATTTTTGGGAAATCACGGTAATCAGCCGATGTAACTGTAAAAGTTAAATTTATTTTTGTTGTGGAATGGATATTTTTTCCATATTCGAAGGTTCGAACATGTGGATTCTCACATAATGAGATGATAATTAAACATATTTGAAATAATAATAATAATAATAATCCACTGATAATAATAATAATAATTTTCATAATTTTTCTAAATAATTCTTGGATATTATATTTTATAATAATCATATGTATTGAGAAAGAGCCTATGAAGTAGTTGAAACATTTCTAGTTTGGAACAGGAGATTTTACGAAGGAGAGTGGTTAGCGCAAGCCCGCATTCAACCTACATTTCAGTTCTGGTTGAACAGTTGATATTTGCTATGAGCAAAGTATATGTTTCATATAACACGGAGAGGCATGAAACGGGAAGCAATTGATATTTGTATCAAATAGGATTTTTGTATTTATATAAAATCATGACGTAAATACACTTCGAAAGTGAAATGAAGCTTTTCATAAGTATGGTAAATTCACGGGTTGAACTGAATGGTAAAATAAAATAAACTTGTAAGTTTATTAATCTTCCAGTGTTGATAACAAGCAGAGGCTTGATTTATTGTATAAATTTTGGGAAGATAATTTATGTGTGTGGAATAGTTGTAATGCCATTCCCAGGTGCGCATGTTAAGTCGCAGGAATGAAGGTTTTTTTCGAGCATCAATCAAATAGCAGGTTCGATAGCTCAGGTTTATAGTAGGAGTATTGGAGCCACACATTTCGTCGTATGAATAACCCGAAGGTTATTTCTTTGAAACCATCAGTTCTTATTTCAACCTTGTTTACGAATTCCATTTAGACTTTGATTTTGCTAGAACCCGGATTTGTCATGATAGTAGTTTATTCTTCTTCAGAGGAAGACCTTTGCCGTTGTTGTTGTTGTTATAATATTGTGTTCTTACACAAATAGTAGAATGGGCCACTGCCAATTTAAAATAATTCTTTAACCACGAATAATTTGAAGGATATTTTCAAATCCTAGTGCCATGAACTAAATGAATTCATTATAAGACTACAATTCTTATTTCCGCATTCTGTCGAAGAATTGCAAGTTGTGAAAGTTGCTAGAAATGGCCATAAATATGAATATTTTTTTCATAATAATTCCAAGTGGAAAATCTAATAGTTGAATGGTTCAACCATTTATTGATCAAGTTAATGATTCAGAAATCATATATTTTGTTTGGAACTTGAGGTTCATAATCGAGTCACTTCTCGAATATTTAATGTCAGAAGAACAATTAATTGTTGTTGTGCTTCGCACAGTTCTTCGATGCTATGCTCAATGGTCAAATACTTTTCAGATGTTCTTAATATGTGTTAATAATTTGTGTTGCTACGATGATAATAATAGTTTCAACGATATATTTTGGAAAACTGGAAAACAAATGAAAGTCTAAGAAATTCTATAAACATTTATTCTACGAGTGTTAATATCATGTAAATAGTCAAACAGTGATCTACGTTATTTCCAGTATGGACAATTCATTTTGCACTGGAATAAAATGTTAATAATTTTGGAACACAGTCCACAGGACTAACAATCGGACTTGTGTTTTCAAAAAGATTGTCAGATGTGTTTGGAAGATTTCTGTATATTGTGTGTAAATAAGAGTGTGGATCGCCACACGTGGATGATGCTGCTTTGAGCATTCTTGCAGTCAGATTTTAACTTTAAATAAACTGAGATAATTTTACCAGATGTGTCTTACCCCATTAAATCTCCTTCTATCCTTATTGTTGCATTGAGCCAAAAATCAGCAAAGCATTTTTATAAATTTGATGTCGTTTTTGCGATTTGCTTTAACCCATCTGGCGCTCCGGGATATTTTGATTCTCGTGCTGACTGATTATTGGTAAAATGCATATGTGGTCGTGCGGACTCCGGTCTAAACGGGCACAGTATCACCCAGAAATTTTGTACGGAGATAAAGGGCACTACTGGAAGTTCATTTAAGAGACTTTTAAAAACCGGTTAACAACAAAACGAACATGGCGGCCAAGCGAATTTGAAAATTTTAAATAGATCTTTCTCGCGATTTAATGTTCCAAACACAGTGAAACTTGGTACAGTAAACCCTTATTCAAATGTTAATCCACTGGCATCTAATTTATTTCAATTGTTTCCATAACCACAAGATGGCAGCTGTGCGAAATTTTAAAATCTCGTTTTTACTTCTTGTGTCCTAATCATGCGATTGAAGTTTGAATGCTACACGTACACAATAATCTTCATGTAATAGTACATAAATAAAAATCCAACCTGCGAAACATCTGAAATATTTAGACGGTTCTCAATATCTACGAATCTATCACAACAATCAAACT
This sequence comes from Meconema thalassinum, assembly GCA_946902985.2. Taxonomy (NCBI): domain Eukaryota; kingdom Metazoa; phylum Arthropoda; class Insecta; order Orthoptera; family Tettigoniidae; genus Meconema; species Meconema thalassinum. Next base: position 25,220,618 of record OY714911.1, read on the forward strand.
TTAATTTTGTATGTTGATTGAGGCAATTAACATGAGTAGGATATATGAAAATAGGCTGTATAGTTCTTCACGGAACTACTTGTTTAATATGTACATATTTGTATTAACAAGATTTGTCTCATATTCCGATATAACAATCACATTAGTGAGCTCAAACTGGTGTGCGATATTCCCCCAAAATTATACGATTGATATTCTGAGCTGAATGCAGTAACAGGTCATGGAACCACTGGCACCGCCTGCTATGGTTGACAAAGACAAGCTTGTAAATGTTGCTCTGTTTGGAAGAACCACTCCTTATCGCAAAGGGTTGGGTCTGTCAGTACCACTGGAGAGCTTCAATGAGCCCTTTAACTTTTAGGGTTTAATCTCATGCGCTATTTAACGTACCCAGAGACTTTCTGTCATTGAACACGGCACTGACAATGCACAACACCCGTTGCGAGACACCCGAATGAATTCCATATGTAGTGGAGCTCAACAGATCATTGCGCGGCTTGCCCATCAATATGACCAGTACTCAACCTTGCGAGACATGTCCTCTCCATTGTTAATATTGGCTTTCTTCACCAGGGTCACTGCTTCATGGATCAGACAGCTACTGTACTCAATTGTCCCCATGAGGCTGAGTGCACAACGTTCCATTCCTCATGTCAGTTCTAAAATGTTACCAATATTTGATTGTTTTTAGTCTTGTCTCGCAGTTTATTGCCAATGAGAATACACTAGAATACTGTAAAGGGAGTCAGCCCAACTCTTGCTGTAGTGGCTAGCGTTCTTGGCTGTCCATCTGCCAAGAAATATCATTCTAATCTGAGGAATTTATGGAATTCTTGGGACAAATCTGAGGGATTGTGTGTAAAATCTGGAGACTTTGGGGGGAAATCTGGGGATTTTGTGGGTAAATTTGACTAATTTTAGGAAATTTTAGGGAATTTTGGGAAATCTGTGGGAATTTCAAGGGTATTTAAAGGTGTGGTGGGGGATGATGGAGTGTAGGAAACTCAAATTCGGCTTTTGCACTTTGGTCCTAAGCTCAAAACCCGTAACCCATAATCTTAATATTAAAAAGAATCGGCCGTGGCCTGTATCGCTCTCGAGCTAGTCAGCGATCCTGGAAGTAGTTTACCGTGGCTTCCCATTTCTACTCCAGGCAATATCGTGATGGTTGCTGACTGAATGCCACGGCTGCCTCCTCCCCTATCCAAACCTAAATTGCAAAAGCATACACTAGTACAGACACCACAATAACACAGGTTATCAGTCAAATTCTCCACGCACAGGGGGCTAAATGATCACGATGTCCAAGCAACAAGCTGGTGACAAGAGTAACACAGCGACTCTTCGCCTTTAAGGGATTGAGACGTTCAAGCGTGCGAGCGATGTAGTGTTAAATTATTTTGTTCACTGTTCAGACGCTTCGATAACTTCAGAGCTCTTGTTTAGCATCACTCAGGATGGCCAATCACTGCCCTGCCTTCAACCATGGCCTACAAGATGGTGGGTCCTACCCACTCGGCAATCACTGTGCATGCAGGCTCCAGAAGCAACAGGCTAGTATTATTCCATTCATTCATTCATTCATTCATTAGCGATTGGGGGTGTCTCCCCCGGTGGCAAATTGGGTATACATAACAATTCAATAACAATTAATCTGGAGTATGTCTACCTCTTATTATTCCCATTTTTCCAACGGGGATGGGTTTTACGGCCGGATGCCCTTCCTGACGCCAACCTCATGAGAGAAGTTAATAAGAGATGAAATGAATGATGGTGAATAAAACTGGGTAAGGAAGTGGAAGGAAGCGGTCGTGGCCTGGCAGAAGGTACCGTCCCACCATTTCAAGGAGGGCCGACGGTGGGGCTCGAACCCTCGCGTCTACTGAGTCAGCCGAGAGCTTGGCCCCATGACCTAACGCTGCGCTTTAGCGAGCGTAGCCACTACTGTCGGGTAATTAAACTGGAGTATTTACACAAATCGTCAGTATTTTCTTAAACACAGCTATATGTTCGGCGAGAGGCTCTAAGACTGCGGCAGGTAAGAGAGTTCCAATTGTCAATGGAAATGTTTAAGAAGGAATATTTACCATAATTTGTTCGCTGTGGTCGGCCCTTAACTTTGAAAGGATGATCACTCCTACCCATATAAGTGGGCTTTGTGTCTTCCCATGAGTTCCGATTCCCACCAGTTCCAAATTCTTTAGCGGATTAGCTATTTGCCAATTACTCCGCCTAAGTGAGTGCCATCAGTTCCGAACACTACCTGAGCGAGTTCCAGCTTAGTTTTCTACATCAAAATTGTATTAATTTGTTTATTACTGAAACAAATAAGGTCCATTGTTAGCGCCAGCCGGCCCCTCTAACAGATGGGGCGGACGCCATGGACCGGTAGCTCCCATAAGCAGCATTCGTCTTGTCAGTATCTGTATCAGCAAGTGCCTTCGTCAAAATAATCAGTTTTGAGTTATATTATACAAAGTTCTTAAAATAGTATAAGCTTGTCGCTTTGTCTTTGAACTTTTTAAATCTTATTTACAAGTCACTTAGTAATCAGCACGTAGCTTCGTCAAATTGATATTTTAACCGAATTAACCTTCTCTTTATACTCTAATCAATATGTAGACCTACAGCAGAATATATATTTCTTAAAAATACTCTTAAATCACTGGTCTCTTCAAAACGTTGAGTTGCTCTTTGGATTCTGTCATCCATTGCAACATATTTTCTTTTCCTTTTGTGGCTTGCAAATTCAACTCTGCCCGCATAATTCTTTCGTCTGATTTTTGAGACTCCTTCTTCAAACACAATACCAAGTCTCTTACACGAGGATGTGGTTTTTTCGCATTTCAAATTCAGCTTACGGTTCCAACCTTCTACAGATTTATTCGTTCTATGGCTCTTCCCATGGCAGTTCCGGATTTCCATCGGAATATCCACGTTTGCAAGCCATTACTCGACAAAGTAATCATTTCATTGTCCATTGCCATTAACTCTTCTAGGTCGCGTCGTATTATTATTAGCCGGTCAAACCTCAGAACTGACAGCTGGATTTACCAGAGACATTCGGAACTAGTGGGACTCATTAGCTTATTTACTCAGGCGCAAATACGCGTTCGGAACTCATGGGACGGAACCAGTGCGCTTTCCCGTACGTTTGCTAAGCTCACCCCATGCTGGTTGATTTGTATACGTGTTGTACATAGCGCAGAGTCTAGATTTCATCCTCCTAGCCTCAAGTGATTCCCACCCAAGTTTCTTTAACATACGGCTCACACTGCTCCTGGGATTAAAGTCACTGAGCACAAATCTAGCGGCCTTTCTTTGTACCATTTCCAACTCATTGATGAGCCCTACTTGATATGGATCCCAAACCGCCGAGGGGTAATCCAGAATAGGTCTTACAAGTGACAAATATCCTGATTCTTTAACAGAGGTTCTACTTCCTTTTAATACCCTCATTACAAAGTGCAGGGATTTGTAAGCTTTAGAAACTACACATCCGACATGACTACTCCATTTCATATCATTCCTTACGTGAACGCCCAAATATTTGCAAGAATCTTCTTCTACAAGTATTTCCGAGCCAATGTTATATTGAAAATCCTGCCTTCGCACTTTCCCTATTTTTATTAGACTACATTTTCTTGTATTTATTTTCATTTTATTTTCAATCGTCCACTTTTTGACCAGGTTCAGGTCCTCTTGAAGCACTGCATTGTCTTGTAAGTCATGTTCACCTGCTGATGGTGCCGCACATCATCGATGCATATCACAATTTCTTCCACCTGTTTACAAATGTTTGTGGAACTAGGCCCTCTGTGCCTAAGGAAAGGCCCCTTACAATACATAATTTGCCTTAGTTTGTTCGACTGAAGGAGAACTGCGGTGAAGGGTTTGCTTGTCTTACCAATGTCAGCAGGTTGAGAGAGAGATGTCTCAAACCGTACAGAAGTATCAACGTCACCTCTCGCTGTGTTGATCGAAACGATATCGATCCTACCTTTCATTGAGTTGATAACAGTGATATTGACCCTACTCTTTGCTCTGTTGTTACAATGGTATCCATCTCGTAGTTTAATTCTAGTATTTAAGTTTGGTAGGATAAGAGTGACTTACTCGTGAAACGTTGAAATGTGTGTAGTTAAGTGCAAGAGAGGACGAAGAGTTCTATCTTAGCCACAACAAAGGCACCAATAATAATAATAGTAATAATAATCATAACAATAATAATAATGATATTATTTTATTCCGTAACCATTAAAAAAACACCACATGGTTTAAAGAAACTGAAAAAGACCTGGTAGAATTACAAATTACAGAGAATTCACTACTCAATCGAAATGCTAAAATGGTCAAAGACGAAAATATAAGGTTCCCAGACAAATCTTCACTGAAATCTAAAGTCATCATCTCGGAAGAAGAGAGGGGAGGGAGATCAGGAAGAATGGAGAGATACTAAGGAAAGATCAACACACAGTGAATGTACCCCAAAGAGGGTGAAACGAAAGAAGAAGAAGAAAGAATCATATCAGCGCCAAGGAAGCTACAAGTGACTCATGGAATAATCAAACGAGTTGAATAATTTAATTTAAGTATCTAACTTGTCCGAAAAGGAAGCGTTTACGTCACGCATCAATACAATTAAAATGACCCATCATCTAACAAAGAGTGTGTACAACAAAAGGTCTACATCCTTGAATACAGACATCAAACATTACTGCACAGTGTGTCCCTCCATGAACATGTAGGTGATGGTGGAGAAATCGGTAAACAAAAAAAGGAAGATTTTGGGGAAAACGTAGGTCCGAATAAAGAGAATGGTGACGGCATAACCAGGATAACCTACACGTGGCTCGAATGACGTCAACCTGATTAACTTATCGCATTTTCATTTTGATCCAAGAGAAATAGACAGAGGGAGCCTGGTTCAGTGAGATTTGGTTCTCTTGTGAAGATAACCAGGAGCGTGGCCAGTTTAACCCGGGAGTGGTGGCACGGGGTCTTTTGTGACGTGGCACTCATTTATTTTGTTAGAGTGTACTTGTTTCTAAACTTAGAGACCTGGGCTGCCACAAACCTCTACCCATATTCCTGAGGTCAGTAACACTGTAGTGAAAGGTGTTCATTCTTAGAAAGAGGGATTAATGTTAGGCGGTGCGTGTGAGAGAACCCATATTTTATTTATTGAAAGCCTATGTTTCAAAGTTTTGTAAATATTGGTTGGGTGCTTCCTTGGTGTTTCATTTAGCTTCAGGGCACATCGTAATAATTACCTCCGTGAATTCATTGGGTGTATAACATTTGTTTCATAACCAGAGCTAGTGTGGTATGTATGGATGCATGTATAATGTTTGGTAACCTACGCCGTGAAGTTAATATGCATTAAAACATCATGCAATTGAGTCAATAAACCCAATACATCAATGTATGATACATAATACTTAGTAATTTTGTTATCAGAGCAAGTTCCGTCACAGGGGTCAGGAAGTACCCCGCGCCATCTCTATCAACGAGCGCACCTTTCCAGGATTAAGAGAAAACTCTTCGAACATCGACGCTGAATTAGAACGGCGTGGACAAACGAGAGAGAGGAACAACACCGTCTACGAATGAAGGAATACATGATAACCATTTAATTATTTTAATTATAAATATTGACTATTTTAACAAAGATTCATTTTTATTAAAAAAAAAATTTTTCATAGTAGGCGATATAATTATAATCTATATGATTTTCCAAGTAATAATAATAATATCGTATGGCCTTGGGTGCCAGGTGCAAGCTTTGTAATTTGACACTCAGAGGGTAGCTTGCATGTCGAATTTCCTTGTTCCTTGAATCACTATGAAGGTCAAGGAGGTTAGATATCTAAGTTCCTTGAACACTATAGCGCTTTCTAGTAAAGAAATCAGGAACTTTGTGTTGGCGGAAACTCCCGAGATTAATTTTGGCATTATGAACACGGCCTACTGGATTCAAATAGGTTCTTTGACATGCCAACATCGTATGACATGCGTGTCGTAATTTTGTCGCCTTTCAAAAATCATTTACCAGTGCCAGGAACGAACCTGCATTCTTGGGGTTAGTAGACCGACACGTTAACCACTCACCCACCGTGGCAAGTATAATAGGCTATATTAAACACCTTTCTCATAGACACAAAGCTTGCACCTTGATATTCCAATTCAATGACTGCTATGGGCTTTCGTGATCATTACAAATCTGCTTTATATCGGGTCTGATGCTGGACAAATTCACAGACATTTCCTCATCTAACGTTCTCATACTTCCACGTTTAACTGCTTTTGTATTATCCATAACAGAAAAGGCACTTCCACACGAATATGTCGTAGAAAACTGCAACAAAACGATGAGGGCTCTTCCACTCAAGCTGAGCAAAATCCTGCTGATTAGAAACCCAGAAGCAGTATAGGCCTAATTCTGACTCTTGGTACTTACATTTTAAAGTCTGGTTATTTTTAAGTTCAGTCAGTTCCTCCTCTTCACAAGAGCTGGAAGGTACAAAACGATTTCTTATCCTGTTACATTGGTTTACATTTAGTGTTGGAAAATATCTCACGACGCCCTCAATGTTTAGAAAGTACTGACCTAGAGGATTGGTAGTCTGACTACTGCATTAGCTTGACATTCATCGACACATGTGCTGAGGTGTAGAGTCTAGTTTGATTCTCCTTTGTTCGATAGCCATTATTTCGCTATGGTCTTCTGAGATCCATTCTCCAAGTTACTTTTCCCCCAGGGGCTCACATCTAGTGGGACGTGGGTTGGTGACCACGGGGCCCCAGCTGAGTCCGGCATTGCTTCCATTTAATTGTGCCGGCCTCCTCTCCGTCTTCTTTCCTGTCGACCTCACTTGGTCAACTCTTGTTCTCTTCCGACCCCGACGGTAATAGGGTATCCGAGGCCTAGGGAGTCTCTTCCTTTCCCGCCTTAATTGGCCCTTGTCTCATCTTTTCTGATACCCTCATTCTTCTCCTGCCTTCTGCTCAAGGCCCTCAAGGAGGCAGGGTGTACGTCACCCGCTTCTGGTGCACCCTAGATATTGCTACACCCTCAGGGGCTCACGGCTGGTGAGTTCGGGAGTTGGCGACACCGAGGGATTCCTGAGCTGGGTCCGGTTCTCCCTCTTTTATCCATTACCTGAGGGGCGGACCCTCTCCTCTTTCACTTTCCTATCCGCCTTTTATGGCTCTCCTTCCTTCCAAGTTCCTCAATCCACATTCTTCGAGAGTTGAGGGTATTTCTTTTTCTCCTGTCCTTTATTTGCCTTATTCTCCTTTTGTTTTCCATTTCTTCTTCTAGTATATAAGTTACTAGTTAGTTTTAGTTATAGTTTACATTTCATTATCATCTTCACGATCACCCAAACCATTAGCGGCCGATAACCTTGATGTTAGGCCCCTTAAAACAACAATTATCATCATCATCATCATCATCAACCAAGTTACTTTACTACTTTCGTTCTTTTGATTCGCTTAGTATCGCCGAATCACATCGCTTTCGGGGCATCTTGAATGTTGGTAATGAACCCAGTGTTTCCGATGTTGATCAACAGACCCGTTTTGGATACAGTGTTGCAGTTGCGTATCGGTGTCTTGCATGTCGTAAGGTCAGCTCACCCTCAGGTTGTGTCCTTTTATATCCATCCTTAATCTGCTGGGATCGGGTCTATTTCCATGCGACTTAATTACTTATTCATGCTCCTTAGCGTAGCAGGCATTGGATCTCTGAACAACTCGAGATGTTGATCACCTAGCCTCAAACCAACTCTTCTGTCATTAACAGCACTGGCAATGCACAGTAAGTTATATGGTGTAAATCTTGAGGCAATTAGTCAAAAGTCGTTGGACACTTTTATCTTGGCAGGCGCGCTAAGCATTGACACAATTATGATACGGTCATATCAGTGCGGTGTAATTCACACGCACACACACACACGCATATATTGTCACGCGCACCCGGCACGCGATCTCAACATTCTCTTAATTAATGACACAGTGATGAATACCTGGGAGGACGCTTTTCTCAACATCTCCGCTTGGTCGAACATCACCAAATAATAGATTCGATGTCTCCTTAGTAAACTTGGCGCACGGGATGAAGAGTCGGAGCTTACTTTGTGCTATTTAAAGAGAACACTAAGGAGACCCCATCACAATTATCGAGTTGCATCCGGTGTTTTATCACATTTACCGGGGAGTGATTACAGACGGGGTTCCAGGAAAACTAAACAGAACGTTGGATGAGAATTTCTCCTTATAAAACAAGTTAAAACTTGTCATATTTGGTAACATAAACTGCCTGTTGATGAACAGAGGAATATATATTTAAAAGAAAGCGTTCGGGTCACGTAGCAATCTACTAAAACATTACTTTAGTATATTTACATGTCTGATGAACCCTTCCGAGCAAAATATGACCGTGAATGATTTCCTGTATAATACTTGGTTTGATAACAAATGAGAAAATAGTATATAAGTTAATCACCTCCGACTTCGGTGGCGTAGTAGGTAGCATGCTGAACTGCTGTGCCCAAGATAGTGGGTTCAAACCCGGCCGAAGTCGTCGGATTTTTTAAGAGCGTTAAAATTCTTCAGTATGCCTTCCTTCGGAGGGGAAGTAAAGCCCGCGGTCTCATGTCATAGATTTATGGCATGAAAAAGATCCTTCCACAGACTAAAATTGTGTGAAGCTAAATTTCTAGGTTAGATTTCGTTGGAACACTCTATCGAAGTTCCTACGTTGACCACCAGGTGTCAGTGACATCTGGTGTCGAAAGTTGGAAGTACTTGAAATTGGACGGAACTTGTAGCTCACCCTATGGGCGCCCTCTTGAGGCAGCTGCAGCCTCTGGTGAGCAGAACATATCCTCGGACACTCCCGGCACTAAAGGCCATACGCTAAATAAATAACCTCCGTCCAGCTGTTCGTGTTATTGTTTGACTCTTCAGTCTTTAGACTGATTTAATGCAGCCCTTCATCCCTCCATGTCTTGAGCGAATCGTTTCATCTCTACATAGCTACCACATCCAAGGCAATCTGTTTAACACATTCTAACCTTGGTCTACCCCTACAGTTCTTTTCTTCGACCCTTCCTTCCATAACTAATTTCGCAATTCCTGGGTGTCTTAGTATGTGACGTACCAACCTATCTTTTCTCTTCATTAGCAGTCGCCAGAAACATCTCTCCTCTCCCACTTGTCTTAATACCTCTACATTTGTAAACCTATCTACGCATCTGATTTTCATCATTCTCCTGTAACACCACATTTCAAACGCTTCAATTCTCATCTTCTCTGCTGCTCCAACAGTCCAAGTTTCACTTCCATAGAGCGCCACGCTCCAGACAAAGGCTTTCAAAAATGATTTCCTAATGCCTAAATCTATATTTGTTGTCAACAGATTCCTCTTCTGTAGAAATGGTTTCCTTGTCAGTGCTAACCTACCTTTTATATCCTCTTTGCTTCGCCCATCACTGGTTATTTTGTTCCCTATGTAACAGAAGTCTGCTACTTCCTTTAGCTTTTCACCTGCCAATTTGACGTGCATAGAGCTTTCTTGTTTCATTCGGCTGCATTCCAGTATTCTTGTTTTCCATTTATTGATTTTCATCATGAATTCGTTCCTCAAGACGGAGTGAATTCTCGATATTAATCTTACACCTTGCCTGTCAAGTGAAGCCCCCAGCAGCACTGGAATCCTTAATTTCTCTTCCAGTGAAACAAGAAAAATATTTTATAATCTCACACCAAACGTTCGAACAATTGTGTGACACGTAACCCTGCCTTGCTACTGAGAAAGTGATAACAAAGATGCTTTATAATTTGAATACCATGATGGGCAATGGTTTAACTGTTAATCACATGTAAATAACTTCTGATCTCGGTGTGATTTAATGTCGTAATATTTTAATGGTTAATAATACTACGCCAATTAATACAAATTAAGCTACAACCATTCAATTGCTGAACATCTTTCGCCTGGACAATGAAGACATCTTCAGTTAAAGTTCAATTAAGAATATTAAATAAGATATCGTTGTGTTGAGCATTTTTCGCCTTCACAATGAAGACATCTTCAGTTAAAATTCAATTAAGGATATTATTAAGATATCGTTGTGTAGAACATGTTTCGCCTTCACAATGAAGACACCTTCAGTTAAAGTTCAATTAAGATTACTAATTAAAATATCGTTGTGTTGAACATGTTTCGCCTTGACAACGAAGCATCTTCAGTTAAAGTTCAATTAAGAATATTAATTAAGATATCGTTGTGTTGAGCATGTTTCACCTTGACAATGAAGCATCTTCAGTTAAAGTTCAATTAAGAATATTAATTAAGATATCGTTTTGTTGAGCATGTTTCGCCTTGATAATGAAGCCATCTTCAGTTAAAGTTCATTTAAGAATAAAAAAATTAAGATATCGTTGTGTAGAACATGTTTCGCCTGGACAATGAAGCCATCCTCAGTTAATGTTCAATTAAGAATACTAATTAAGATATCGTTGTGTAGAACATGTTTCGCCTGGACAATGAAGCCATCCTCAGTCTAAGTTCAATTATGAATACTAATTAGGATATCGTTGTGTAGAACATGTTTCGCCTGGACAGTGAAGTCATCCTCAGTTAAAGTTCAATTATGAATACTAATTAAGATATCGTTGTGTAGAACATGTTTCGCCTGGGCAGTGAAGCCATCTTCAGTTAAAGTTCAATTAAGAATATTAATTAAGATATCGTTGTGTAAGCCTCCGTGGCTTAGGCGGCAGCACGCCGGCCTCTCACCGCTGGGTCCGTGGTTCAAATTCCGGTCACTCCATGTGAGATCTGTGCTGGACAAAACGGAGGCAGACAGGTTTTTCTCCGGGTACTCCGGTTTTCCCTGTCAAAATTTCATTCCAGCAACACTCTCCACTATCATTTCATTTCATCTGTCATTCATTTAATCATTGCCCCAGAGGAGTGCGTCAGGCCTCGGCAGCCGGCACAGTTCATATCCTCGCCGCTAGATGGGGGCTTCATTCATTCCATTCCTGACCCGGTCGGAGACTGGAAGCAGGCTGTGTGGATTTTCATTCAATTAAGATATCGTTGTGTTGAGCATGTTTCGCCTTGACAACGAAGCATCTTCAGTTAAAGTTCAATTAAGAATATTAATTAAGATATCGTTGTGTTGAGCATGTTTCGCCTTGACAATGAAGCATCTTCAGTTAAAGTTCAATTAAGAATATTAATTAAGATATCGTTTTGTTGAGCATGTTTCGCCTTGATAATGAAGCCATCTTCAGTTAAAGTTCATTTAAGAATAAAAAATTAAGATATCGTTGTGTAGAACATGTTTCGCCTGGACAATGAAGCCATCCTCAGTTAATGTTCAATTAAGAATACTAATTAAGATATCGTTGTGTAGAACATGTTTCGCCTGGACAATGAAGCCATCCTCAGTCTAAGTTCAATTATGAATACTAATTAGGATATCGTTGTGTAGAACATGTTTCGCCTGGACAGTGAAGTCATCCTCAGTTAAAGTTCAATTATGAATACTAATTAAGATATCGTTGTGTAGAACATGTTTCGCCTGGACAGTGAAGCCATCTTCAGTTAAAGTTCAATTAAGAATACTAATTAAGATATCGTTTTGTAGAACATGTTTCGCCTGGACAGTGAAGCCATCCTCAGTTAAAGTTCAATTAAGAATATTAATTAGGATACCGTTGTGTTGAACATGTTTCGCCTAGACAGTGAAAGCATCTTCAGTTAAGAATTCAATTAAGAATATAAATTAAAATATCATTGCGTTAAATCTATGAATTACTGATTACAAACAACTTAACCTCAGATATAATTATTACAAGAAGGGGATCTCCTTACAAATAATGAATTTATGAATCATAATTGACAATATTTATTTGTATAATTGAGTAGCTTATTAAAATGAAGTTATAAGCCTAATGTTGCCGTCATCAAAATGGCTCAAAATCACGATGCCAATATTTTATGGTAATTGATTATTTTTAATATTATATACATCTACAATATTTGCAAATTAAAAACGAAAATTATAAAATAGAATAACAGTAAAGACGAAAATAGGGTGCAAGGCTATCTCCGGGTTCCTCGATTCATTTATAGGTTCGAACCCCATCGCTGCTAATCTCGTGGTTTTCCAATTTCAATGTCAGGTAACTTCTGATAGACGGCCGTCTCCATCCTCCGAGTTGCTTTCTTCTTCAATCACTTATTTAATACCCTGATGAGTTTTACGTCAGGAAGGGCATCCCACCGTACAAACATCCAGAGCTATCTCATATTGGGCGGCTTCGGTGGCGTAGTTGGTAGCATTCAGAGCTTCTATGGCCAAGGTCGCGGGTTCAAACCCGGCCGAAGTCGTTGGATTTTTTAAGAGCGTTAATAATCCCTCAGTATGCCTTCCTTCGGAGGGGAAGTAAAGCCGGCGGTCCCATATCATAGCTTTATGGCATGTAAAAGAATCTTCCACTAACTACACTAGTGTGAAGCCAAAATTCGTACGTTAGGTTTGATCAATGCTCTTAAGTTCCAACGTTCGTCACCAGGCGCTCATTGCGATGGTATCTAGTAGTAGCGAAGTTCACAGCTAGGTGTCGTGGACGGTAGCATTGGTAGCAAAAGTAGGAACTACTTGAAAATTGAATGGCTGCAGTCCTTAGGCTACTTGAATTTAACCAGATAACACACACTAATACAGCCATCACAATTAACACCGGTTATCAGACGGATTCTACGCACACCCAAAGTACACGGGGCTACATGACTGCGTTGTCGCAGCCCCTAAACTGAGGAACCAACCAATCTCATATTGTATGGAAATAGTATGGAATAGAAGTACAGCGGGCATTTAAAATTGTGATTCAAACCCCATCCTTCTGCATTCCTGGGAGGTGCGTTTAGCTCACATCCATATTGCCATTGTTGCTTCATTTAGGGGCTATGGGTGTGTCTTATAACCTGTGTTATTGTGGTGTCTGTATTCGTACTTGAGGCTAGGATTGTGAAGCAGGTGGCCAAGTGCTTTAGTCTTGAACCATCCCGGGAACTGAAAAACCACAGAAAACCAGTTCTACAACGGTCAAAGCCGGGAATCAATCCCAGGCTCTTAGGGAGTGGAGTAGCCAGAGACCTAATGTACACCAGGGATCCGAGCGTGGAGCTATCGACATTGTTCTACCGGGAACCGAACTTTCATGGGTTTTGACAACATTAATATTGAATAAGGCGAGACGCGTGGGACAAGCAAGAACTTCCTATTAGTTGGCTGAAGGGCGCCACGTATTCCAGGTCAAGAGGCTTCCTAGAGGATGTTTCAATACCTAGACCCTCGCTGACGTCATTCACAGTTAACCCTCTAACAGCACGTTGGATCTGTGTAGGACAGTTGTATTGCATTTTACAGACAAAAATTAAACCAAGCAAGGTTTTAAGAAACAATAACAGATGGCACAGGCAGCACACCATTAGAACACAGAACAAGAAGTAGATAGTGCCACGATATTCAAACGAAACTTGAGGCAACCTGTCAGAGGCAAGGTATTACCTCCTTTAGTGTATTGTATCATTTGTGTATTTGCTACATTGACAAACTAAACGCTTTGCAATAGACCAGCAGTTAAAATTGGAACGTTTTGAAATATGAACAGCAATAACAAACCAGTGTAGACAACATCACACCGCAATAATAAGTCAGTAGATCACAGGTTAGCATAACGCAACAACAGACTATACAAGTGCTTCAGACCAAGTGAGCGATAATATATGTGAGTACATTTGACACGTTACACAAGATTTTGTAACGTAATGTGACATGAAAATGACCGTGTTAGCCTGTTCCTTATTGACCAAGGTTACTAACCTGAAGTCAATATTAATTTTACGATGTCGATGTGCAAACATTAAGTGTCAGAAAACTGAATCATAATGATGGTCATTATAACACTATTTTTCATTATGAAATAGTTTCTTCCACCAATCAGAGCTCAAGAAACAGTTGTGTGACCAATTAGGTAAGGATACCTTCGCGCATGCGCTCAAAATCCAACATATTTCTGTGTTGGCAAGCAAAGTGAATGGTCTCTTCTTTCGGAGTGCCTTGACCCGCGCTCTATTCAGTCAGCAAAGCCAGCGCGCCCTTTCACTAACTGAATTAACTGAATCCCACAGATATTTATGAATATTTATGTTAAAACATATAATAAAGTTATAATTATCGTCGAACATAAACAGCCGTATGCAACTCGCCTATAATGGTAATTAAGACACTCGTATGGAAATTATAATACGAGCGAAGCGAGTTTTATAAACATACTCGTGTCTTAATTATTGACATTATAGGCTCGTTGCATAATGTACTATTTTATTGTACACATTGTGGCCTTCCTCAGGGCAAATAATAATATGAATAGAAATGCAAGTACCGTACATTAAGAAACAAGATGTTCAGTAAACAACATAGAGCCTACTTTCTCCTTTGTCCTTTTCGAGGAGTATAATTGAATGTTGGTTGTAGTAGCTTGTTGAAATACAACGTGCTATAAGGATATTATACATGAATATGAGGTGCCCTTTGAGAGTGCTATCTCTGTAATAAAAATCATTCAATTCGGTTTCACCGTGTTTGAATTGCTATGGGGAATCGATTTGCACACATACATGGCCGCTATCTGCAAACTATTGTGCTGATGACCTTGTAGTTCTGTCAATAGATGCATCCCGCGAAAAGGCATGTTGTTGCAAAATTAGGTAGAGATCAAATGATAAGGTTGGTCGTAATTTAATTTAAGCCTTTAACATTTGGGTGGCCGCCATTCCGTTTCCCTCAAGATGGCGGCAATATAAAACATGACAATAAGGTGCCCTTTGCTAGTGCTACCCCTGTACCAAATTTCGTTCAATTCGGTTTTACCGTGTTTGAAACGATAGGGGGAATCTATTTACACACATACATGGTCGCCATCCGCAAATTGGTCGGTTGGTTGGTTCTTAAGTTTAGGGGCTGCGACAACGCCGTAATGTAGCCCCGTGTACTTTGGGTGTGTGTAGAATCTGTCTGATAACCGGTGTTAATTGTGATGACTGTATTAGTGTGTGTTATCTGTTTATTAATTTAAGTACTGCAACTTAGAATTTTTCAAATAGTTCCTACTTTTGCCGCCAAGCGCCACCGTCAACGACTACTAGGCCAAGTTCAGAACTTAGCACCTAGACGCCTCCGCAGTCGGCTCTTGGCAACGAACATAAATTATTGGGCTTATGACCTTGTAGTTAGGTCAAAATATTCCTTATAAATAAAGTTATAATGTTGAAAAATTTTGTGGAGATCAGATGATTAGGTTGGTCGTAATTTAATTCAAGCTTTTAACATTTGGGTGGCCGCCATTACGTTTTTGTCAAGGTCGCGGCGATATAAATCATGACACTAAGGTGTCCTTTGCTAGTGCTACCTCTGTACCAAATTTCGTTCAATTCGGTTTCACCGTGTTTGATTTAATAGGGTGAATCGATTTGCACATATACATGGCCGCCATCTCCAAACTACTGGGCTGATGACCTTGTAATTTAGTCAAAAGACGTTCGCCATATAAATATATTGAACCCTCTATCCACAGGCTGTATAAAGGATTCTAATAAATTATTCGTCATCATTTGATACATTTCTACAGACAGCAGATATGAGAGCCAGACGGAGTTGGGAAATATTGAGAAATCAGTGGCAGAGGGAACACAATGGGTTAAGCTCCTGTGGTATTTTAGAAAGTAGCATAATATTCATGACACATAGGACAGGTGCAACTTTTAGCGCGAAGATGGCTTGGGTACGCACAATATGGCTTGTTACTATAAGAGTTGGCACCAAGAAGAAGATTGAATGCTGCGATCTTCATGTTAACCACTCCATGTGGCAGGAATACAAGTAAGAGCGCGCGAAGATCTACAAGAGTCTGAACCAATAATATCAAGACGCCCTGTTTAAGCGGCAACTCGGCGTGGTAACGCACCCTGGTAAATTAACGCGGGAGTTATCTACGGATTAATTCCACGATCGATTCGAGCTAGCTACAGCATAATCGTAACCTCCACATCGCTACGAACTCAATGATACCGATCGCATGCTTGTCTGATAATTATTATGGAATATTTTTCCATAAACCCCCTTCCATACCTACTCTAGCCAGTTTCATTTATAAATGGTCCAGGAAGCTTCGAGACATGACTTTTATTTGAGCGTCTGAGGACGTACGAACTTTTATTTGAGCGTCTGAGGATGTAGTGACTTTTATTTGAGCATTTGAGGACGTAAGGTCTTTATTCAGGTGTCTGAGGACACGAGGCATAACTTCATATGTTTTCATGTGTTTGAACATGGAACATTTTCGTCAAGTTATAAGTGTAACTTCAGTGATTTATTTGTAGTCCCAGTACTACCAGATAGGACCAGTTCATCGAAATAATTCACCAGTAGACGGTCAAGGAATTTAGTACTTGATCGGTGAATTTAATAGGAAATATATCATGTGTGTATCTGACAAACTTTATTTAATTCAGCACGAGATGACGACTAGGAACGAGGCCGGATCTTGGGACCAGCAGGACATTTGCCGGAATATGTCGATGGAGAGCTAAGCATTTTAAAGGAGTGATGGCTGCAGATGTTTTCCTGGCGCTGTTCTATAGGATTGAGTACAAATGAATTTATTTATTTATTAAATCAGCTATGGTTTTATGGGACGTATTTTTGTAGATATTTGTTTTGCTTGTTTGGTAATGTAGATTCTTAGTTCTTGTTTACTGACACATTAAGTATGGGACAAGCCGAGCGCTTTGTAATTTGTAAATATTGTGATTTTGTTTGGTTCAACTATACGGGGCGACGCGCAGTTCGTGCTCGCATTCGCTTGCGTAAATCGCGGTCAAGCATTTTAAATTCGGAAGTATGCCTTATAACAAAAATGAAACTGAATTAATTTGAGACTAAAAATATAATTTGGAGGGTAAGGATTACTTGTGAGCAGAATTTTAATGACGGATCAGGATTATTTTGATAGTTGCTTTTCTAGCAGTTCTGTACGGGATGGCACTTTGCACCCGAGTTTTTGTTGTTTATTTTGTTTAATGTGTCTATGGACGCAATATAGGTTGATCTGTTTTGAGCCGACCCAGTTGGTATGTTTATGAGTGAGTCAGTCCAAGCTTTATGGTGTGTTGTGATTTTAAGATGTGTTCGCGGGGATATATCATTGAGATTATTCCGGCTTGCTGCATATCGGTCCAGTTCATAACCTCGCGAGGCTGAACTCGTGGTATATAATTGTGTTTTCTTGCCATCCAAGTGGATGAGTGAGATATGTATGCGTTTCCAGGTGGATTCCGGGATCAGTGTGGTCTCATATAATTAGCACCTAGCTTGAAGGACTGAGAGTGAGTCGAGGCAGCGATGACTCATACAGGAGGGGTGCGCTCAAATCAGATAACGCGACTTGTCATTAGTAGCAGGCCAGAGTCCTGTATTTCAATTTAAGACATTGTTTAAAATTCACAAAACCTGATCGGTTATAAAGAGTATTTGATTGATTAAATGGGTGCTGTCTATAGTTTTAAGGTAGCTCCCGAAACATCTGTTTGTCTGGCGTTTAATAAAAATGTAAATATAATTTTCAGCCGTTAGGCTTGTATTTTGTTGTTGTTGCTTGACTTCTTGTGTGTTTATTTTACGCGTTCAATGACCCCGTGTGGCTTTAGTATGTGCGAGGCTGTGTTCCCAATTTGTGATGCGAGCTTTTTGGCCTATTTTCGGCAGGCACATTATGTCTTGTGTGCTTTAGCTCCGGCTAGAATCTCTTGGAGGTTCTTCATGTTTTTTGTTATTATTAGATCTTGCATGTGTCAGTAGTAATTATAGTGTGTTAATTAAGGGTGGGTCCCATAGCCGTAGTGTGATTTAAAAGATGCAACTCCGTGTGCAATATGACTGTTTCAGTTGTAAACGGACTCGCATCAGTACTCATTTTCTTATTAAGAAGCAGTACACCACGCATTATATAACTTCTTGACCAGAAAAAAATGGACTTCCATCCATATGTTGTGAGGAGCGAGTCTTACCGCTCAATTTTATGTTATGATTAATCATTTTGTGTGAAGCTGTATTCACATTGTTTTGTTGTGTGGAGCGAGTGCTTACCGCTCAGTAATATATTTATTTCTTGGGAGTGAAAGTTAGGGGGAATTCTGTTTATTATTATTATTATTATGCACATATTTTTCAGTCATTAAATATCTTTTATTCTACTTGTTATTCCTTTTATTTCTAGTATAGCCTCTGTTATGGACCTTTCTATTCATAAGAGCATATTGTTTTTGCTAACTTCGCTGTGAGATGCAGTCAGGACTGAACACGACCCCGTAGATGAATCTTGAGAAAACAATGCTTTATTGAAGGGTGCAATATATTGTTGCAAAATTTGGTAGAGATCGGATGATTAGGTTAGTCGTAATTTGATTTAAGCTTTGAACATTTGGATGGCCGCCATTCCGTTTCCGTCAGGATGGCGGCGATATAAGACATGTCACTTCGGTGCTCTTTGCTAGTTCTACCTCTGTACCAAATTTCGTTCAATTCGGTTTCACCGTTTTCGAATTGATAGGAGAGACAGACATTCAGAGTACACACACTCTCACACACACCTACACACACACTCACACGCACACACACAGACAGACACACAATTTTTGGCCCTGTGAAGATCTCATAATTCTACTTTCATTTTTTTGCAAAAATAGAAAGTAGGCTAAAAATACCATAAAAGAAGTTTATTCTCAAAACTAATTCTAAAAAATTAATCGTCTAAAAACTAAAAGACACATAGTCCTACACTATCATTTTAATAAGACAGATCTGTTACTAAAATATGTTGAATACGGATATAAAACCAGCGTGAAGAAGGAACAGCAACGTGGATGCTACATACACAAACACTCGTACATAAACATCGTACACTATTTAAGCCTACGTGAGCCAGGGGCGTATATACAATTTTTTTTCGGGGGCGGGGCTGACTATCCTGGAAAATTGTGAGTATTCTCAGGGGATTGTGACCCAAAAATACCCAGAAATATCAACCAATATCTTTGTGTAATTATTTTAGATAAGATTCAAAGTTTATATAGCTTACTGGCATTACAAAAAAGTTGTAAAATACAACTCAACACACAAATAAAATGTTATACAATGAATTTTCTATTATGATCTGTGGAGTATGAATGGCAAATATCTAAATATTTGTCAATTTACTAAGCAGAAAGGTAAACAGGATTTTTGAAATTTCATTTTACAAGTTGATAATTTATTTCTCAAAAGTACCGTACTGTGGAATTCACAGTTTTGCTTCACAAGGCTGAGTGTACCCCGTTCCAGCCCTCAGTCTAGAATTAAAATTTCTTGGCAGAGCCTGTAATCGAATTCGGACCTCCGGGGAGGCAGCCAAAAATGCTAGCCACGACACCACGAGTTAGTACTGTATAATTTCAATCTTAATATTGTTTATAACTTAGCCAATAAGTTAAGATTAGGGTACAACCAAATTTACAATTATTTTATGCTATTACCAAAGCAACACTTTTTTAATTTTTATTGGCTTTTTCGGGGGGGGGGGGCTTTAGTCCCCTCAGCACCTCCTTTATATACGCCCCTGACGTGAGCAGTATCTGATGATGACTGCGCGACGATTGGAACATGTCATCGAATTAAATATCTCATGTAATATTTACTTCAGGTTAGGGTGTATCAATACGCATTTCCCGCCAAATGTAATTGGGCACATTTTTTGTTGGCCGACTGAAAAGTACTGAAATGTTGCACAAGCTGCTCCGTTCTTGAACCTTGCTTGTAGAATGAACCTTGAGCATTGCAGATATGAGGTGTGTCAGTGACCTAGACCCTTGCAGAGAATAGCATAATGAAGAGATAGTTTGCTTAACAACTCTTGATGACTATAAGTTGGAAGTCATCTTTTGAAATGTTCTGCAATGCATCTTATCTCATTTGACGATGTAAATTAGCAAAATATTAAATATTCATATTTATTTCGTATTTACAGTTGTTAGCGTATTTTGGTTGTGTTGGACATCTTGGTCATCAGCCCCATGTACTTGGTGCATATTGTTGTATTAGGGACAGCCAATAAGATAGAGGGGACTTTAGTAAACCCACCGTGCTTGAAACGAGTTCATAGCACCAGCTGTGTCGAGTCTACTGTTAATTTCCCTTGGATGTGAATTTCGAAACGACAAGTGCTACCACTTGGTGATAAAATAGTAAAGACTTGTGTCATTTGTTTCTGAGGTGTTCATAAAATCTCATGGAAATCGTGGATGCGGTAATGGGCATGTTATTGGACTTATCATTTAGCGGACTTAGACAAGGCACAGTATCACGCCGCAGATTTAGCACTAAGTATGGCTACTATCAACCAAAAATTACTAATGTAAATTCAAATGTCTACGAGATTATAGTTCTAAGTGTTAGACAACCCATGTCACAAATATATAGTCATTTAATTTCTATGTTAATGTTTTGTAACCGTTTCCCTTAATTTATCATCAATCCTTTATATTGTGGATTTAGTCGAGTCTCCCGTTCTATCTCGGCATTTGCCTGGTGGGAGTGTCTAATAACCCAGGCAAAATTCACACACATGATAGCCGCTATCAGCGCTGGGAAATTAATCCTCCAATCTGTGCTCTTGGTGAAACACTCCCTGCCCCTTATGGTGCACGATTTGGCTACTCCGCAGTGTTCACTTATTCATACATCAATATAAGCTATTCCTGCCCAAGATCTTTGCATTTCGGATCAGACAGCTACTCAATTGTACTCACAAGACTGAGTGCATTTGTCCCAATCGGAGTAGGGTATCGAATCAGAGAGCACTTAGGCAAGTGTGCTACCCGTACACTTCGAGAATAATATCTAACAACTGATAAAATTCAAGTATACCCCATGTACGAAGTATCGTAGCCTACACTGCCTCATTCAGTCCATTTTACCTGCACTACCGAGAATATATTCCTATTCCCAACAGAGACGAGAAAACTTTCCATATTATTATGTTGTTTGAAGCCATTTTCCAGTGTTGCCATATTAACAATTAATATTGTACCTTTCAGTCGCTCAACACAATGTATTCCACTTATGTATTTATTATTTATCGTATGGCTTTTAGTGACGGGAGTGTCCGAGGACTTGTTCGGCTCACCAGAGTTAGTAGCTGCTTCAAGCGGACACTCATAGGGAGAGCTACAACTTCCGTTCAACTTTCGCTACCAAATGCTACCGGTCACGAACCTAGCTGTGAACTTGGCTACTAGATGCCACCGCAACCGGCGATGAACATGATGATAATTGTTGTTTAAAGAGGCCTAACATCTAGGTTATCGGCCCCTAATGGTTTGAGTGATCGTGATGATGATAATGAAATGTAAACTATAACTAAAACTAACTAACTTATAAACTAGAAGAAGAAATGGAAAACAGAAGGAGAAAAAGGCAAATAACGGACAGGAGGAAAAGAAATGCCCTCAACCCTCGAAGAATGCGGATTGAGGGACTCGGAAGAAAGAAGACCCATGAGAAGCAGATAGGAATGTGAAAGAGAAGAGGGTCCTCCCCACAGGTAATGGACAAAAGGGGGAAACCGGACCCAGCTCAGGAATCCCTCGGGGTCGCCAACTCCCAAACTCACCAGCCGTGAGCCCCTGAGGGTGTAGCACTATCTAGGGTGAACCAAAAGTAGTGGGGCTACACACACACTGACTCCTTGAGGGCCTTAAGCAGAAGGCAGGAGATAACATGAAAGGAAAAAGAAGGCTGACCCCTCGCAGAAGGATGGTATCAGGAAAGATGAGACAAGGGCCAATTAAGGCGGGAAAGGAAGAGACTCCCTAGGCCTCGGATACCCTAATACCGCCGGGGTCGGAAGAGAACAAGAGTTGACCAAGTGAGGTCGACAGGAAAGAAGACAGGGAGGAGCCCAGCACAAGTAAGTGGAAGCAATGTCGGACTCAGCTGGGGCCCCGTGGTCGCCAACCCACGTGCCACTAGATGTGAGCCCCTGGGGGGCAGGCGATGAACGTTGGAACATCACAAGAGTTAATCAAATCTAACCTACAAATTTAGCTTCTCACAATTCTAGTTACTGGAGGGTTATTTTACATGCCATAAGGCATACTGAGGGATTTTTAACGCTCCAAAAATCCGACTACTGCGGCCTGGGTTTGAACCCGCGATCTTGGGCTTAGAAGCTCAGCATGCTACCAACTACGCCACAGAAGCCGCGTAAGCAATAACAATATTGTTTGTGTGGATACTTATCTCAAGTTGTGGAATGCCTACCGTTTTGGTGTAGGCTTTAATAAAGTGTATGAATAACCTGAGTTCTTTGAATTTGAATAGCTTTAAAAAAAGCAAGTATCTCTTGAAAAGTTTCCGGCTCAAGCCCACCTCCCACACGATGGCTCCTGTGACTTCTTGAGTCAGTGTTAATGCCCTAGTAACCATTGACTTTCGATCTCTGGAAGGACACGGGGAGTATAATTGATGTAAGCAGGCTGGCTTTATGTCACACAGAATATAAACTTTATGCCGCTATAACTTATAAATGTCAGCACATTTCAACACTGGATTAGCCTTCTTTCAATTTCACTGTGCGCACAAAGGCACATCATCTGCTGGCTTATGGCGCAGGCTGTGAAAGGGAATGCAGTATTCGCGCACCTCAATGGCGTGAGGGAATGATGAATGAGACTGTTTAATGCCACATGTCTTTAGTTTCACATCCTTCAATTGCAAGGCTCCGGTGAGGTTTGAGACGTCTCTAACTTAGGGAAATTGGTTAGCATAATAATAAATGCTATGACAGATGAAGCACGGCTCAGTTCTTTAGGCTACGACTTATTGAGCATTGAGGTTTCGCTCAAACATAACCTTTAACAATGTGCTCAATTATAATGATAATGGTGAGCGTCGTTCTAATAAACCACAATATTGGAATGCAAATTAAGTTATCTGTGCGTGATCCCACTTCAGAGGCGTAGAACAGCACTTGCGTTAAAACAGGCAGCATCAGTATTATAGCTGTAGAATACCGAAGCACGGATTGAGCGCCTGTTTCATTGTAACTTTACTTCCTTGAATGTGAGACGGGTTGTATTCCTCTCAGGCTCCTCATAGCAACCAGAAGGAATTTTCAGACAGGTAGTATTGTATCTTTCTTTCTTTCTTTCTTTCCTCCTTTGCATTCTTCCTTATTTATTTCATCCTTTTTTCTTGACTCTGCAAACGATCTGCGAGTAAATTTGCGGAGCGCTTTGAACTCTACAGACAATAATAATTGTATGTATAATCTGATAAAGCATCACTAAAAATTTAGTTTCTACGTGTTCCATTCAACATAATCAATAGCAAAAAAAATATATATATATTAGCCTACTTTCGATTTTTGCAAAAAATGAAAGTAGACTTATGAGATCAACACAGGGCGAAAAAAGTGTGTCTGTCTGTGTGTGTGTATGTGTGTGTGTGAGTCTGTGTGTGTGTGTGTATGTGTGTGTGAGTCTGTGTGTGTGTGTGTGTGTGTGTGTGTCTGTGTGTGTGTGAGTGTGTGTACTCTGAATGTCTGTCCCCCCCCCCCTATCAATTCGAACACGGTGAAACCGAATTGAACGAAATTTGGTACAGAGGTAGCACTAGTAAAGGACACCTCAGTGTCATACTTTATATCGCCGCCATCTTTACCAAAACAGAATGGCGGCCACTCAAATGTTCAAAACGTAAAATCAAATTACGGCTAAACTAATCATCCGATCTCTACTAAATTTGGTGACAACATACCTTTATATAGGACGCGTCTTTCACCCAAAATTCAAGGTCATCGGCCATGTCATTTCAGGATGGCGGCCGTGTGAATTATGCAACCATTTTAATAAATAGCTTAAGACCCACCAATTCCGATTATCGAGCCTAGGGGGGTTTAAGCTATCCTGAAGGTCGTGATCCGTTATTTATTATAATTTAATATTATAATATTATACAGTATGAGTGGCTTAAAAGAGCTGAGCCGTTTGTGTCACACGACAAGATGGCAGCTGTCCTCATGTGCCTGTCTTATATTTCAGTAGTTTTAGTACGTTGTATGTGATATACCGTACTGATACAATAATATAAACTTTGTATGAAATGATCATTAATGAAGATGTACTGCAGTGAAGAAATCGTTTATTTAAAGTCATTATTTGCCAACAGTTTGTATCTAATATGTCAGTTAAGAACACCTGACGTCATGGATACGGTTAGCTCTGGGCTAGCATGTTAGTCTGACACGCAGTTGACTGGGGATCGAATACTGCTACAGTTAGGTTTTTTTTTTCTTGAATTCTTTTACAAATGATGTGCACGAGCTTTTCCCACAGATACTGAATAAAATGTCATTTAGCTCAAAGGAGAGGATAAAGTATACACTCGTATATTAATAAAATCACAGTCCCAGCATCGCACATAAACAGAAGACATTAGAAAAAGGAGAATAGAAGAACTAGATACACGTTGTCATTAACCACAGCCTTCTTAATGCCTCTGTACGGTGCTGTCCTCTTGTGGGTTATGTGGGTAATATTGTTCCAAACATAACGCTGTGTAAATGCCTGAGCTGGCCTCCTGAAGTATGGCAATTTTGTAATACTGGTAGTTCAACTATTAGCCACGATCGCGCTCCGAATACCTTTAAACACTGCCAGCTGGATCGCCTCCCTCCTGGCTACTTTAAACTGCCTACTCATTAAACACCCATAGAACACTGCCATCGTAGTACATTACGATGGCAGTGCATAGGCGTACAAGATAAAGATTAATTCACTGATAGGTCGCAGCACCAACCTACTGTGATTGGGGCGGAAGATGATTGGGGCGGAAGATGATTGGGGCGGAAGATTCTTAATTTTGCAGGCTGGCTTAATATAGAGATTAACGGACGTGAATGCATTACAATAAGTTAGTAGTTTTGTTATTCAATCATCATAAAGTAGATAATATTGATCTTGACACTTACTGGCTTATTATCAATATAAAAGAAAACAAACAATACATTGTGGTTGGGGTGATTGTTTTAGGGATGAGGACAAAGAGTCATAAAGATACCCATACATTTAGGAGAAAGTAGGCTATATGTTCTTTGCTGAACATCTTGTTTTTATTTTTATTTTTTATGTTTTACGATGGAAGTGGAAGAATCTTGCATAAGACCTTGAGAAGGGTCCGCACTCCACAAGATTGTGGGATTCTTACCCACTAAATAACCACACCCTGTCCTCTTGACAAAACCCATCCGTGGACCACTTTCGTATTACTTCAGGATAGAGCCATTTTCGTTGCTTCACAAGCACCATCTCACTTCTCAATTCATAGTCCGGGGATCGCAGACTTAATCATCTAAATTGAGCAAGTCCCCATCCGGCTTCTTCTGACGAAGGACCACCTCAGCAAAGAAAGCGACCGTATCCCAGCTGAGCTCGTTCCTCAGCATCATTCCAACTATATTGTCCGGCCTTATTGGACCAACCTCAGCTTCAAGTCGTTGTTTTTCCGCTGCCCAACGAGCGCAGATGAAGAACGTATGATATACGTCATCTCGTTCGTTCTCGCAGTAAATACAAACTGGACTCCTTACTTTGGCCATGCGATGAAGGTAACACCAAAAGTAGTCATGACCTGTCAACAAATGAGTCAGAAAGTAATTAGTTTCTCCATGTTTTCTACTTGTCCACTCGACCAGACTCGGTATCAGCCGAGCAGTCCATCTTCCTCTGAGATCGTCATTCCACCTCTGCTGCCAAAGATCCATCATGCGTGCTACGGCATCCTTCCGGGCTTGAGCCTTGTCCAGTTCTACTCGTCGGAAGTATACGTCTTTACGTTCTTGCGCGAGTAAGTCTATTGGCGCAACACCTGAGACAACCAGAACTGCAGGTTCCGAAACTGTACGGTAAGCACACGCCACCCTCAGAGCTCCTCTCCTGTGTATTGCAGCTAGGCGTTTCCTATACTTCTCTATCCTCAGCGAATCAGACCAAATCTCAGCTCCATACAGGAGAATAGACTGCGCTGTGGACAACAGTAGTCGACGCTTGCTTTGTCTAGGACCATGCACGTTAGCCATGAGTCTACTAATAGCAGCTGTCACTACTTACGCCTTGTCTTCTGCCTTCCGTATATGAGACCAGTATGCCAGTTTCGTGTCAAGAGTAAATCCTAAATACTTCGCGGTGGTTCCAGTTCGAACGACCACCTCTCCAACTTTCATGGGAATTATAGTGTCCATTCTCCTGCTAGTTAACATTACTATTTCAGTTTTCGCCATAGCTAAATTCAGACAATGAGCGTTCATCCAACCACTCACCCGTCGCATTACCTGATTGAGTTTCCACTGAGCCAGAACCGCATCTCGGGCTACAATCACCGCTGCAATATCATCAGCCTACTCAACAAGGAATGTATCTTCGGGCATCTCCATGCGCAGTAAGCCGTCATACAATATGTTCCACAAATCCGGGCCCAGGATAGATCCTTGCGCTGCTCCTGCCGTGACTTTTCTCCTCCTCTGGCCGTCTGCAGTGTCATATAACAGGGTACGGTCCTTCAAATAGTCATTCATTATACGCAGGAGATATGCAGGCAACTGGAAGTGAATTGAAGAGCTTCAACCACATCTATCCATCTAGCTGGATTGAAGGCGTTCTTCACATCCAAGGTTACCAGAAGTGTTATTTTCCGAGAATAGTGGTTACCTTCCTGAGCTTCAACTACTACATCTATTGTACATCGCCCACGGTGGAAGCCAAATTGCCTGTCAGACAGATTTCCCGCGGCTTAAAAAGACGACAGTATGCGAGGTTTTAATAGCTTCTCCAGCACTAAATACATAGTGGTCTGAAGGACGATGGCGCGTTCCCGACTGCCTTTCCCTTTTTAATCAGCACTAGTCGAGCCATTTTCCAACGGGCACTAAAGACACCTGCTCTCAGACAACAGTTGTAATAATAATATTCTATGTGGCTCATTTGCACCACACAATCTTCTTTTAGGTGTCCCGCATGTACGAATGATGAACGGGAGGTCTAATGATTGAATTCCTAAGGAGTATCCTTTAATGTAAGCAGGTTACGTCAGATTGCCAAGAGATAAAAACCAGAAGGCCGCTCGCTAAAAGGTCCTCAGTTCTCTCGTCTAATGCGCCCTATTGCATTATGAGACCTCGAGGTTCTACGACATTACGACCAACTTCTCCATAGATTAGTATAATGTCCGTGTACTCGTTCCTGTATACACCAGCCATTGTCCATATACTGCCAGCAACTGTCGTGTTATTGTACCACATATGAGCTTATTACGCTCTCAAATGCGAGGTTTCATAACGCAATGGGGGCGCATTAGACGGATAGGGCTGAGGAACATGTATCGAGCGGCCGTTCGGTTGTTATCCTTTTGTATTATACACCTCAACTGCTGAGCCAAGAAAAAGTGTTTTGCTATAAATATGCTCCGGAAGGTGTAGGCTACTGGAAAATGACAACTTAACTTGTACTGGGATCGTCAGACCAGTCAGCCGTGCACAATAGACCTGACCTGGTTCTTGTTGACAAATGCATGATGCACACCAACTTCATAGATATGGCAATCACAAACATGCTAACAAAACATGTTGAAAAGCTGTCAAATTACAGAGAGTTTTCAGAACTGATCAGCAAGCAATGACACAAGTCCGACAAGCTTAAAGGAAACCCTCGCAGATTTGAAGTTAGAGCCAAGCTTTATGCAGAAGGTGTGAGGGAAAAGAGTAATGCTGTCACCGAGAGATTGAAGAATTTTCTCCTTATGATGTACCGGTACTTAATATTTAGGATTGTAAAAGTTTTCTTTCCAGCAAATATGCTGATAATTTGAAAGCTCATACTTACTAATAATAATATTAATAATAATAATAATAACAATAATTAGGAGAAGTAATTCAGCCATCAGGATTAACTCTTTGCCCAAAGAAAGAGATAATTAAAAAAAACAGACTCCATTACTCTTTATCTTAGGCTTCCCGCGCGGGGAACGGAGAGCGGGAGGTGCACTCTGCTGCATGACGTCATGCACTCGCCATCTCCTTATCGCATAACGCCAGACCCCAAGAGTAAACTCAGACTCGGTGCATATGCACAACATGATGACGTCATACACGCCGTAACCGTAACGCATAACGGTAGACCAAAGTATAACGATGAAGATGAAATGATAAAACTACAGAAGCCCTATAAAATCACCTGGTATAGATATAACAAAAAGCAGTATCAAAGAACACAAAATCAAGACATCACACCTGAAGCACTGTGCGCCTCGGAATCCATGATCATTGGAGGCAGATCTCTCATTAAACATGTCAGTCTATTCGGAAGGAATCTGGAGCTTTATCAACATGCTGAAACATCACAAATACCTTCAGGAAGAGGCGATTGAAGTTCTACGGCCTCAGTCAAAGAATGAACAATAAAAGGTTCATCAAAAGGATTCTCAAACTCGCTCTCTTAATTAAAGTCAAGAACAACTGCCATAGAGAAATACTTTCAGGAAATTAGCATCACAGAGGAAGTTATACAAACAATCAACAACAGAGACAATGACCAATGGGCTCACAGGTTCTATGGCACATGGACATACAATATTATTATTATTATTATGACGGTTCAGTCAGTGCTGCTGTATGGCTCTGAGTTTGGGCCGAATCCTTGCCATTTGCATGCTATCGGAGAAGGATAGCTGCTGTACAGCGGAGAGCAGCTTTACGTATTGCATGTGCATACCGCACGGTTTCTGAACCTGCAATCCTCACGGTGGCAGCAATAGCCCCAATAGATCTACTTGCATTGGAGCAACAAGAAATCTGGCGTACCCAAGGAGAGCTGGGAAAGAAATGTGCGAAGAAGCGTGCCTTTAATCAACGGATGAGGCGATGGAAACTCAGATGGGAAAGTGACCCTCGTGGTAAATGGACCAAGCGGCTGATACCAGCCTGGATACCTGAGTCGAAAGAGTCCTCACACAACTTCTAACAGGACACGGATATTTCCGGAAATTCCTGCATAGAGTAGGCAGAGCGAGTGGTGCAACATTCATATATTGTGACGACATCGATGATGTTCTTCACACCTTCTTCGTGTGCGACCATTGGATGATAAAGAGAGAATATGTGGAAACTGAATTGGGAGAACTGACACCAGATAATATTATTTTTGTGATGTTACGGAACCAGCAATCATAGGATCATGTAGCAGTGTTTGTGGAGGATGTCCTTCGCCAGAAAGTGCGGGATCTGGAAGCGTACGAACGTCCTTAAGAAGAAATTAAGAAAAAAGAAGAAGTCTGTAAGCACGACATCACCCTGAAGTAATGCGAGAGCGGTTCCGGGGTGATGAACGCATCGTGGGAAAAGGGATGTGTTTTTAGTGGGTAAGAATCCCACACTACTGTGGAATGCGGACCCTTCACAAGTGTCTTTCGAAGATTTTCCACAGTCCCTCGTAAAAAAATTAAAAACCTATAATTATTATTATTATTTAAGCGAAAATTCCGCCACAGGAGAGCGATTAAACTTGATCACATGATGTCATTCTCCGCTCCTCCCAATATCTCTTCCTCTCATCCGTCCAATATTCCCCAGTGTTTGAAGCCATTCTTTAGTATTGTCTTAGTAATCAAAATTTGATGTTTTCAGTCGGTCAACTCTTTTGTACCCAATTGTAATGGGTGGTTCCATAATCCTAAAATCACTTTTGCATGAGATGAGATATATTAAGAGCCTGATTACCACGATATCCAGAAATGAATAAACAACAAATTGAAGGGATAGCCTTACCTTCCACTAAGAAGACGTGACAGTCAGTCTGAAAGACTAGACCATCATTTTAAATGCTACAAATGCTGAAAAATGCTAGAAAAGCTGGAGGCATCTCGCTTCGCTCCAAACCAAAGACCCTTGAGATGTTAGAAAATTATCTGCATAATACTTATCTTGCTTATCTTGTTTCAAATTACTCGCGAAGGGCAAGTGTAAACCAAGGGCAAAGCAAGGTCAAGCCAGCGGGATCCCGCACGCTCCCCAGAGTGCGTGGGGACGTGCCCCATTCATCCAGTCAAAAAAACACTTATAGTAGGCGATGTATTGAAGATAGGCATATGCTCTCGCGGACTATTTTGTAGAACTTTTCATGCTGACCAATTCTTACGCTCATAGTATATTGATATTTTTAACGGTTTGCCCAGCGTAAGCTTAAGAAGCGCACGGACGCCAAGTTTGTTTTCGACTTATTTCACTGAAATCGTTACTGCTTGGCTTCCTTTGATCATACATAAATTATTTTCTACAGAATCTTTCCTCGAGATATCCTTTACAGAATGGTGAAAACCGCATCAAAATCCATACAGTGGTTCTCGAGATTACCCGTGATATCCAAGAATCGGGGATTTTTGTCTTATACTAACGAAGTAGAGATTGTCGGGGTACACATGCACCAAGCGGTACTATGACGTCACACACCTCAGTGCATCTGTCCGTCCGTCACCGTAACGTAACGCCAGACCCCAGTGTAACGACGGAGTCGACAAGATCATTTAAAATGATAATAAACAGTGTGAACAATTCAAGTGGTTTGGCCGAACATTCAGCCTAGTAGGCGGCCACCCTCCTAACTCTGCTGTATGCTGGAGCTACATAGATGAGTCACCGGAAGCTTATGAATATTCATGGTCAGGTCAAAATGGGCCCAGGTTCAATTACCGGAGGATATCCCATTACGGTGTGAAATATTGTAGGGGTACATTATAGCTACTCTGAACTGGCCAATGGACCATATATCTTTGTAGGACGAGAGGCTGAACAGTTATCGCTGGTGGGGCTCTGTCCGCTGAAGGTACACTCACTCAATATGGTGTGGTTTATCACTAACGCAACAGCGCATGCGCTCTGTATTGGTGTGGAAAGGGTTAATAATCTCGTATTTATGTCAGGGAATAGTTATTCGGAACGAAGGATATGAGGGAGAAGCAGGTATTCAGAAAGTTGTAAGGTAAGGGTGCAACTTATCACCCATACTTTTCAATTTGTACATTGAACAAGCAATGAAGAAACTTAGAGCAACAAGAAGTTCCGTGACGAACTAAAGAGCCTACTTTTCCTAAAATTTAAGATTCATGCCAATGATTAATATATATGGATCTATCTTGAATAATGACAAAATTAAGTTGGTAATATCGAAATTTCTAATTACTTCGAAATACAGTATACCTGGCATAATGTAGCCTAATAGAGCACTACAGTTGGCAGCCCTGTTGACTGAATGCATTCTAGGTTCCATCCCTTAAGGTACAGGATACAAAATTTGGTTGAAGTCCAATGTATAGCATGGACGTTACATGCAATTAAACATTGGATCTAACAGTGCGCGTAAAATCATTTGGCAACAATGACATACATGTATTGGTCGGAAATAATCTGAAAACATATGATCTATTGTTGTGTTAATTTTGAATGAAATCCATTAGTTAGTATAGAAGTTACATGCATTTTAAAATTGGACCTATCAGCAGGCTTAGAATCATATTGGCAGCACTGGCGTAGGCCTATATTAATTAGTTACTCCAAATTAATCTAGAATGCCAGGTATTATACGTGTGCAAAGTTTAGAGCTATTGGCTTGCATACTTTCTGATATATTGATATTAGGGTAACACAAATAGAGACAGTATTTATTAACAGATGGCAGCCCTGGATACTCTTAATAATCGGCATAGTCATATTTGTTATGGTACACATAGCACACACGAAATTTGGTTGAAATCCAATTGATAGTTTAGAAGTTATATGCATTTAAAATTTGGACCTAATAGCAGGCTTATAATCATTTTGGCAACACTGCCATGTATGGCCTCCTGGAAATGTCACTGAAATATTAGTATTTATACGTGTGCTAATTTTGAAATAGCTCCCATTCATATCTTCCAAGATATCCAACGTGGAGCTCAAATTTCAATTGCGATTTTTCAGCAGTTGGTAGCACTGATATCATTTTCAAATATGGCCGTGAGTTATTCAGGTATAGATATTTACTCCTACCAAATTTTGTTTCAATTGCTGCAGCCGTTTAGGAGTTGATAGGGGGACACACACACAGCCTGACAGACAGAGAGAATGACAGACAGACACACATTTGGCCGATCTCACAAGTCTACTTTTTCCTCACTTTTGCAAAATATGAAAAGTAGGCTAAAAATAAAGATGGAGTAATGACTCTAGAAGAAATAATTTCAACTCGGAGATTTGCTGATGAAATCGTCATCTTAACCGACACGCCAGGGGATTTCAATGAGATTGCAACGGTAGGGACTCCGTCTTGTGGAAAGAATTCATGATAAAATTAATAAATGTAAAACAAAAATATTATGCCGGCCCCGTGGTGTTGGAGTAGCGCGCCTGCTTCTCACCCGGAGGCCCCGGGTTCAATTTCCGGGTCCGTCAGGGATTTCAGAAACTGACGTGAGGGCTGGAACGGGGTGCACACAGCTTCGTGAGGACACTTGAGTAGCTCTCTGACAAGATTAACGGCTGTGGGAACCCGATGCGCTTATCATGCGTCACCCCAATACCTGCAGGCCAAATGGCTGGGCAGTGGTCACTTTGTAGACCTAGGCCCTTAAAGGGCTGTCGTGCCAGGGGTTATGGTTAAAACAATAATATTGCTATGCAGCCGAAATAAATCAGAAACCTCTATGGACATCAAATTGGCAGGTGAAATCCTAAAGGAAGTAGGAGACTTCTGTTATTTAGGAAGCAAAATAACCAGTGATGGACTAAGCAAAGAGGATATAAAAAGTAGGTTAATTCAGGCATGGAAAGCATTTCAACAGAATATAAATCTGTTGACATGAAATATAGATTTAGGTATTAGGAAGTCATTTTTGAAAGCCTTTGTCTGGAGCGTGGCGCTCTATGGAAGTGAAACTTGGACTATTGGTGCAGCAGAAAAGAGGAGAATTGAAGCATTTGAAATGTGGTGTTACAGGAGAATGATGAAGATCAAATGGGTAGATGGGGTAACAAAGGAAGAGGTATTAAGACGACTGGGAGTGGAGAGATGTTTCTGGTGACTGCAAATGAAGAGAAGAGATAGGTTGGTAGGACACATACTAAGGCATCCAGGAATAGCAAGCTTAGTTATGAAAGGATTGGTCAAGGACAGGAACTGTAGGGATAGACTAAGGTTAGAATATGTTAAACAGTTTACCTCAACCAGGGAGGCACGGAGAGCTGCATCAAAACAGACAAGGAACTGAAGACTCAAACAGCAAAAGGAAATTAAATTAAATTAATAGTACATTATGCAACGAGCACTCGAGCCCTGGACTTGTCTTAATTACCATTATAGGCGAGTTGCATACGACTGTTTATGTTCGACGATAATTATAACTTTATTATCCGTGGTAACATAAATATTCACAAATATCTGTGGGATTCAGTTACTTCAGTTAGTGAACAGAGCGCGCTGGGTGGTTTGCTGACTGAACAGAGCCCATGCGTGGTTCAACGAACGTCAAAAGCAGATACCATTTACTTTGCTTGGCAATGCTATTGTTTACAGCCTGCATGATGTCTAGTGCCGAACAGAACTAGCATTCACTAATATTGTCACCAAATTCGTTTGAAAGCAATGCGCTGTGTAGAAATTGGAGTTGGGGATATTAAGGTACAGTGCTATTTCTTGTCTCATATTCGCCAGTTTATTTACGCGAACCTATGGGACGGTGCACTTTCCATGTCGGTAATTTATATAGAAGGATGCTGTGTTGCTAACTTCTGGACGTAGATTCATAAATTTCTTGCATATATCATAGTATTTTCTTGTTACCGTAAAGGTTCGTGATGATTTTGTCTTTGCGTTTGGGATTGTAACTACAATGGTTGATCCGATATCCAATTTGAACTTTCAAATCATGTAGGGTAATTCATGTCTGACATGTTGGATTTTGAGTGCATGCGCGAAGGTATCCTTACCTAATTGGTCAATGAATGAGCTCTGATTGGCTGGAGAAACTGTCTCATAATGAAGAATAGTACTATAATGAGCCTCATTATGATACAGTTTTCTGACGTAGGCTATAATATTTACATTTTGACATCGTCGAACATAAATTGAATTAAATGTTACTTTTTGTCTCATGTCGACCGACTGAAAAGCGATTCTATGAATGAGATGTTGTACATGACCTTGACAGCTCTTCCAATGGTAAGTTACGTATTCATTTGTGGTTGTTTCACTTGGATAATAATAATAACAATTATGTTATTGGTGTTGCGTCCCTTTTAACTACTGCGTCTTTTAGAGACCCCGGGGTGCCAGAATTTTGTCCCAAAGGAGATCTTTAACGTGCCAGTAAATCTAGAGACACGGCTCCCTCGCATTTGCGCACCCTCAGATGCCAGCTGACTGCGCCAGAATCTGATCCTACAACCTTGGGATCAGTAGACGAGAACCTTACCGCTGAGTCACGCAGCCAGTCGTTTCACTTAGAGTAGAGGGTGTCGAACAGATCACTGTACAAGGAGTAACATGTACAGTACATACAGCTCTGTAAGTTGGGCTGCATTCCAAACCCTTGATGGGGCGGCAATTTCTCTGCTTTAGATGTGTGGACATAGCTGGTATTTGAATCCTGCACAGCGTTCATTGGCACACACTCCCCCAAAGGCTGTGTTCCATTGTCTAATCTAAGAAAGGGGGACCGCTCTTCCCCTGTTACTCCGAAGATTTACTAGGAGCAGTAAGTGTTGTGGTCATTATTGGAGGGGACTCTGAGAGATTGTGTAACTAATATTGGAGTTCTTGCACTGTGGTCTAATCTCCAGAGCTGTCTTGTCATTGTGAGACAAGGGAGCATTAGCTGACTCACGACTCGACATTACACTGGTTTGTAACCCTTCAAATCTGCTATAGCCCGTCGTATTTACCTTCTAACATTTATGCTGGGAACGCTTGCCACAGTGGGTGAGTAGTTATTGTATCGGTCTACCAACTCCAAGCTTGCAGGATCGCTCCTGGATGTGGGAAGTTATTTTTGAAATACGACAAAAGTCACGACAAGGATGTCATACGTTGTTGGCATATTAAAGAACCCATTTGAATTCAGTAGGTCGTGTTCATTATGGCAAAATTAATCTCGGGATTTTCCGCCAACACAAAGTTCCTTCTTTCTCTACTAGAATGCTCTATAGTGTCAAGGAGCTTAAATATCTAACGTCCTTCACTTTCATAGCACTCCAAGGAGCGATAAAATTCGACATGCAACCTGCCCTCAGGACGTCAATTAACAAGGCTTGCACCCGGGGCCATACGATATTGTTATTGGCGCATGTATTCATTCTCCCTTTACAAGGAATAAGAATCAAAATAAGAAATTAACCATAAATCAATCTGGAAATTCCAATTAACACATCTGCTCTAGTTTGGTTGGTTGGTTCCTCAGTTTAGGGGCTGCGACAACGTGGTCATGTAGCCCCGTGTACTTTGGGTGTGTGTGTAGAATCTGTCTGATAACCGGCGTTAATTGTGATGTCTGTATTAGTGTGTGTTATCTGTTTTTTAATTCAAGTAAGTACTGCAACTTTCAATTTTTTAAATAGTTCCTACTTTTGCCGCCATACACCACCGTCAACGACTACTAGGCGTAGTTCAGAACTTGGCTACTAGACGCCACCGCAGTCGGCTCTTGGCAACGAACGTAGAAACCTAAGAGCGTGTTTTACATTCCTAACCTACAATTTAGCTTCACACAGGTGCAATTAGTGGAAGGTTCTTTAACATGCCATAAATCTATAACATGGGACCGCCGGCTTTACTTCCCCTCCGAAGGAAGGCATACTGAGGGATTTTAACGCTCTTAAAAAATCCGACGGCTTTGGCCGGGTTTGAACCCGCGATCTTGGGCTTAGAAGCTCAGCCACCGAAGCCGCTAGTTTGTGACTATAATAATAATAATATCGTATGACCTCGGGTGCCGGGTGCAAGCTTTGTTAATTGACACCCAGAGGGCAGCTTGCATGTCGAATTTCGTCGTTCCTTTGAACGCTATGAAAGTCAAGGAGGTTAGATATCTAAACTCCTTGACACTACAGCGCTTTCTAGTAGAGAATGGAGGAATTTGTGTTGGCGAAAAATCCCGAGATTAATTTTGCTATTGAACACGGCCTACTGAATTCAAATGGGTTCTTTAACATGCCAACAACGTATGACATGAGTGTCGTGATTTTTGTCGCCTTCAAAAATCACTTACCACGACCAGAGGCGAACCTGCAATCTTGGGGTTGGTAATCCGACACTATAACCACTCGCCCACCGGGGCAAGCAGTTTGTGACTAAATTAAGATAACATTTTCAGAAAGAGCATAGTTCACCAATTTCAGGACGCTGGCATAATCTACACGGATGGTTCGAGGGTGGACGAGAAGGTGGGTTGTTCCTGCGTTATTGATGGTGCAAATACCAAGATCGCTTTGCCTGAGGCCTGTAGTGTGTTTACTGCGGAGCTCGTTGCCATCTATGAAGCTCTGCAGTTTGCACTACAGGATGCACGAATCCACTTTCTCGTGTGTACCGACTCTTTGAGTTCGTTGCAGTCAATTGCTACATGTTTCCCGCAACACCCCCTAGTGCAGCGAATCCACGACCTACTAGCCGGGCTGTGCCACGCTAACACTCGAATCACCTTTCTGTGGCTTCCAAGCCACATGGGAATTGCGGGAAATGAGTTAGCGGATCAAGCTGCAATAGAGGCGGTATCACTACCACCTCGACCAATGGAGGTACCCGCTAGAGATATTCGCTCTCAGTAACGCCTACAAGTTCTGGCTTTTTGGGAGAGTCAGTGGCTAGCTGACCCACTGCCCAGTAAACTGAGAGCGATCAAGGGAACTACTCGCGTGTGGCGGAGCTCTTTCCGGTCCCAGAGGGAGTCCGTCATTTTGTGTAGGCTAAGGATAGGTCATACAAGATCCACCCACTCGTACCTGATGAGAAGGGAAGACCCCCCACTTTGTACCTGTGGAGCCGTTTTCACCGTGGCCCACATTTTCACCGAGTGTGTGGATCTTGCTGGCTTACGAAGAAACCTTGGTCTGCAGATGACACTCAAACTTATATTAGCCGATGACGTGGTGGCTGCTGAACTCGTCATCCGCTTTATAAGTGAGAGTGAGTTAGGGCCAGCAATCTAAATTTTCCAGTGAACATTGATTCAAAGACTTGTTCTTTTTTGAATTCTGAAATTTTGTTTTTTCCGTAATTTTTGTTTATTTTTATAATTATTAGTTTTTATCTATTTTTTGTATTATTAATGTTCGATCTTTTCATATTTAGGTGTCCACCTCTATATTAATAATTCAATTCAAAATTTGTAAACTTGAATCTGTGTTGAGAGGGGCAGATGACCTCGTAGTTCCGCCCCTTAAAACAACAATAACTAACTAACTAACTAACTTTTCTATGAAACTTGATGCTGTACTTTTTCCAAA
Organism: Meconema thalassinum; assembly: GCA_946902985.2. Taxonomy (NCBI): domain Eukaryota; kingdom Metazoa; phylum Arthropoda; class Insecta; order Orthoptera; family Tettigoniidae; genus Meconema; species Meconema thalassinum. The sequence goes on from OY714911.1 coordinate 25,258,319, forward strand.
AACCACAAGATGCAGCTTACTGAAAGCGTATATTGCAGCAAATATCGTTTCACACACCTTGGTTTCATTAACATACAGTAATTTGCTAAGCTGTGTCTGTTTGTAACGTATAGTTTGTCTCTCTTTTCAGGTGAGTACTCTCTGTCGTTACAAGGGGTGTCCAGCTCAGGTCAGTGTATTATGCAAGCACATCAGCTGGGTTTAATCACGGGAAAGATCGACCAGACATCTCACAGGAAGTTACATTGCCCCATTCAGCTATCTTTATAATGAAGCTCTTCTGAAGGAATTGCTGAACGTATTAGGCTCTAGGTATGCAGAGTCTCTGTAATAATGTGACATAAAACCGTCAAATAGCATGTTACCGTACATAAGATGAAAATATTGAAAACTAGGCGCAACTTGAGAAGATAAAATATTAAGTTTCACAACTAGGAATGAGTTTCCGGAGTAATGATAATATTTTACAAAATTCAATAAGAGGATGACTGCAACTAAGATTTAATTGAGGCTTTGATTGTTTGAATTATTGATTGAATGAATGACTCAAAGACTGAGAAAGTGAATGAACACACATTGGATAGACACTGATAGCGTCGGCGGTCTTGATGATGTTTGCACAGATATTTCAAAAGATCCTCATAAAATCAGATTTCCTCTGTGTAGTGTTATTAACCCTGGAAAGGTGGAGCTCGTTGATGCGACGTGAGAGGTGGCTCGGGGGATGTCCTGACCCCTATGACTGAACTTTCTTTGATAACATAATATCCAAGTTTTATGTATCATACATTGTATTGGGTTTATTAACACTATTGCATGGTATTTTATCCCTACTTAGTATAAAACAAAGTCCCCGATTCTTGAATGTCACGGGTAAACTCGAGAACCGCTGGTTGGATTTGATGCGGTTTTTACCATTCAGTAAAGGATAACTCGAGGATGATATTTTTAGAAAATAATTTACTTATGACCAAAGGAAGCCGAGCAGTAACGATTTCAGTGGAAAAGTCGAAAGAAAACTTGGCGTCCGAGCGTTTTGTAAGCTTACGCTGGGCAAACCGTTAAAAATATCTAAATACTATAAGTGTAAGAATTGTTCAGCATGAAAAGTTCTACAAAAAAGCCCGGTAGAGCATACATCTATCTTCAATACATCGCCTACTATAAGTGTTTTTACGTTTCCATTTCTTCCAACAATATCCATTCAGTTACTGTGGCGACAGTTTACGAGCTAGCTAGGGGCGATGGAACCAGCAAACGAGAAATTTGGAGTAGAATTATTCAGGCAAAGAACGCCTTTTATAGAAAGAAGAATCTCTTCACATCTAGAAGTATAGACCTAAAAATAAGAAAAAGACTGTTGAAGACATGCGTGTGGAGTGTGGCTTTGTATGGTAGTGAGACCTGGACAATAGGGAAGTCAGAAGAGAGGAAGTTGATGGCTTTTGAGGCTTGGTGCTGGAGAAGAATGCTTAAGATCAGTTGGATACAACATATGACAAATGAAGAGGTTTTCAGAAGAGCAGGAGAAAGTAGAAGCTTTATGAAGACCCTGAAAACAAGAAGAGCAAATATGTTGGGACATATTCTCAGACATAATAGCCTGCCAGCAAGAGTCATCGAAGGGATGTTAGAAGGGAAAAACACTAGAGGAAGACCACCACTTGCATACATCACACAGTTAATGACAGACACGAACACAAAATCATATCGTGAATTGAAGAGGATGGCGGAGAATAGAGAAGATTGGCGAGTTGCTGCAAACCAGCCCCAGGGCTGTTAACTTAAGAGAGAGAGAGGGGCGAGTCTATCACCTCAGTTACAGCTTGGCTAGCGGACGAGCTTATTGCCCCAGACACAGCCAGCAGCAAACTGTCGATTCGTGTTGAGTTAAAAACTTTAGAGAAGAGTGGTTGTGTTTGGAGTTTCCCTGGAAGTGCAACTCGGCTTTCCTTCATTTCGCCTATGAAGTTTTCGTTCCGGAAAATTCACAGTCAAATTAAGATTGGACGGAAGGGGGATTTGTGTTTCATGCACCTCGCCATTCTTAAATTACGTCTGACAAGAATTTGTTGCACATGCATCTCCATGATAATATAATTAATAGTCCAGTCAGTGATTTTAACCCATCATGCCGAGACGTAAAACGGATATTGGTCGTTGTTCATTGACATTGGAAAAAAGCGCTTATCACGTAATGCATTCATAACTGTTCCCGGGCGAAGCCGGGTCGGGTTGCTACTTGAAAATAAATGCATATTGGCTTCACAGCAAAGGTTACCAAACAATATAGGCTACTGTACATGAATCCATACATACCACACTAGCACAGGTTATGAAACAAATTGTATACACCCAATGAGTTCATGGAGGTAATTATTACGATGTGCCCAGTAGCTAAAGGAACCATACAACCAATGTTTACAAAACATTCGAAAAAACTGTCTTTCAATAAATCAACTATAGTTTCTCTCACACACACCGCCTAACAATAAGTCCTCTTTCTATGAATGAACACCTTTCCCTACATTGTTACCGACCTTAGACAAACGGCAAGGAATGTGGGGAGAGGTTTGTTGCAGCCAAGGTCTCTAAGTTTAGAGACAAGCACAATCTAACAAAATAAATTAGTGCCAGGTCACAAAAGACCCCGCGCCACCACTCCCGGGTTAATGTTGGTAGCCCTGTGTTAGGTGCCAGACTATTGACGTCAGAAAAGTTGGATGGCGCAGCCACGCGGTAGAATGTTGAAGCTGTAACATTGTGACTGGTGAGGTTTATTTAGATGGTGACTCATTGACGTCGTGATGGAAACAGAAAGAAATTTGTCAAATTCGAGGAGGTATACGGTTGCAAATCGTATAAAACGGGTACGAAATATCTTCACTACTTTCCTGTACAAAGAGTTCAGAGAGAAAGATGGGCTTCGGCGCTGTCAATTGGAAAACTTGTTTCATGTGCAGTCTGCATTTTTGTGAAGACAACTTCTTTCCACCGGTACTGTTGATTATTGATAGTTATTGTCTCTAATTTGTATTCACGTGGATTTACCTACATCAAAAATACTGATAAACTTGTAGCCTATTACTTCTGTGCCGTACATAGAATGTAATCCGCTCTTCGTAAACTTATTTTAGGGGTTCTTCCGATTGATAATAGCCGAATGGTTAGAAAACTTAAGAAAAATTCTGTTCCTAGCCTTAATTTGCCAGAGAATTTATATTCTTGCCTTTGAACAGCAAGTATGTAGGTCATTGAAGTATGATTTGGCTTAAATTGTGTTTTGGCTATGATCTCCCTACTGTTGAATTTAGTTAATTAAAATGTAAAATCTTAGTTTTAAGTACCGGTTTGGTGACCCATCATCCCAGGCAGGCCGGTAACACCTATACTACTCAGGCAGATAGGTCACTTAGCCGTAATTTTGAAGTTATAGTGATGTTAAGTATACATATGCGGTAATGTAGCAGGAGACCGGATCGGCCTAGGCTATTCTAATTTTAATTAGTTCCCATTTCGGGGTTTTTCAGTTTTGAGTGCGAATAGTTGGTTTGAAAGTTGTACAACGGTAAGGAGAGTATGTTTTGTATATGTTTTAATTGGTATTATGGTTTATGTCGAGCTGAGGAGTGAATTTGGTTTGGCTTAAAGTGTAGTTTTTGATCTGTTCCGTTTGCTTATGACAAGTTCAAATGGAGACTCCATCTTTGATAAATATCTGTATTTTAAATATTTAATTAAATATATTGATAAAGAGGATGCCTCCATTTTAACTTGCCTGTGACAAGAGATTGATAAATTAATATTCTTGCCTTTGAACAGCAAGTATGTAGGTCAATATTTGAAATATTGAAGTACCGTATGATTTGAGCATCCCAAGTAACGCTTCTTTGTACCCAAAACATTCATGCAAATTCAGGGTTGCTTGATTAAATGTATTATCAGGGAGTCGTCCTTTGTGTTATGTGAGATATATATATTGTGAAATTAATAAAAACATCGATACCCGCTAGGCTCCCAAGTACAGGCTTCATATAGCCTATGTAACAGCAGACAGTAAATTAACTGTCTACATGTGGGTAATATTTTTAACTGGTAGTAATATTAGGCACTGCATTTAAATTGATTATAAATGTATTTCTATCAATGAAAGAAAATGTGTAGTATTTTGACATCATAAATTAGAAGCCATAACAAACGCACACCCAATTACTTCACGTCACTATCTCACCGCCATATTGCAAACAGCTGACCGTAAGCTCCTCCCCCGTTTCGGACGTCAATACATGGTGTAGAACAGATTTCCTGTGTGTAGTGTCGCCCACTCTGTGTTAGGTACCATGCCGCACGTATCTCGATGGCCCAGTTGAGCGGACTCGTGGTCTGATTTAACGTGTGTCGCGGTTAAATTGTCCTCAAGTGACGCATTGCACGCATTTCATGTGTCTTGTGACTTTATAGTCACATTATTATAATACTGCAGTATATCATAGGAGCCACAATGTATGCTAACATATACACCGACATGATCTTCATCACCGCACTGTCACCATTTCACATCCCCTAATACTCACTCCCTCTACTAAAACACTTACTCTTCAGTTGGTCAGCAAGATAACGTGCCGAATTTAATTTGGCGGAGAGTAACACTCACTCCAAGTAACCTGAAAATCTATATACAATCAGTAGTTCCGTGAAGAAATATACAGCCTATTTTCATACATCCTACTCATGTTAATTGCCACTATCAACATACAAAATTTAAGTTTTATTGCTGAAATAGATTCGTAGATATTGAGAACCGACTAAATATTGCGGATGGTCGCCATGTTGGATTTTTATATTATGTAGGTCTTGGAGTTATGTACTGTTACATGAAGATTATTGTGTACCTGTGGTATTCAAACTTCAATCGCATGATTAGGACACAAGAACTATAAACGAGATTTTAAAATTTCGCACAGCTGCCATCTTGTGGTTATGGAAACAATTGAAAAAAAGTAGATACCAGTGGATTAACATTTGTATAAGGATTTACTGTACCAAGTGTCACTGCACTCGGATAGTTAAATTGCGAGAAATGTTGTTGTTGTTTGAGTCTTCAGCCTTTTGACTGGTTTGATGCAGCTCTCCATGCCTCCCTGTCCTGAGCTAAACGTTTCATCTCTACATAGCTACCACACCCTACATCCAAGGCAATCTGTTTAACATATTCTAACCTTGGTCTACCCCTACAGTTCTTGTCCTCGACCCTTCCTTCCATAACTAAGCTTGCTATTCCAGGATGTCTTAGTATGTGTCCTACCAACCTATCTCTTCTCTTCATTAGCAGTCGCCAGAAACATCTCTCCTCTCCCACTTGTTTTAATACCTCTTCGTTTGTAACCATATCTACCCATCTGATCTTCATCATTCTCCTGTAACACCACATTTCAAATGCTTCAATTCTCCTCTTTTCTGCTGCACCAATAGTCCAAGTTTCACTTCCATAGAGCGCCACACTCCAGACAAAGGCTTTCAAAAATGACTTCCTAATACCTAAATCTATATTCGATGTCAGCAGATTCCTTTTTTGTAGAAATGCTTTCTTTGCCTGAGCCAACCTACTTTTTATATCCTCTTTGCTTCGTCCATCACTGGTTATTCTGCTTCCTAAGTAACAGAAGTCTCCTACTTCCTTCAGCTTTTCACCTGCCAATTTGATCTCCATAGAGGTTTCTGATTTATTTCGGCTGCATTCCAGTATTTTTGTTTTACATTTATTAATTTTCATCATGAATTCTTTCCGTAAGACTGAGTCCATACCATTCAAAAACTCATTCAAATCCTCAGGCTTGTCGGCCAAGATGACGATGTCATCAGCAAATCTCAGAGTTGAAATTATTTCTCCTTGAATCTTCACTCCCACTTTACATTTTTCTCTAATTTCCTTCATTGCTTGTTCAATGTAAAGATTGAAAAGTATGGGTGATAAGTTGCAGCCTTGCCTTACACCTTTCTGAATACCAGCTTCTCTCTCATGTCCTTCAACTCGAATGACTGCTGTCTGGTTTCTGTATAGATTGTATATCACCCTCCTATCCCTGTACTTTATTCCAATGGATTTCAAAATGTCAAACAATTTAGTCCAATCAACGTTATCAAAAGCCTTTTCTAAGTCTACAAAAGCCATGAACGTTCTCTTATCTTTCCTTATTCTACCTTCCAAAATCAGCCTAAGACTTAGTACAGCTTCCCTTGTTCCTACATTTCTTCTGAAACCAAATTGGTCTTCACCCAACTCCGTTTCTATCTGGCTTTCAATCCTCTTGTAAATTATTCTAGACAGGATCTTTGAAGCATGAGCAATCAAGCTGATTGTACGGTAATCTTCACATCTGTCAGCTCCCACTTTCTTTGGTATAGGGATGATTACATTCTTCTTGAAATCAGGGGGTACCTCACCTGTCTCATAAATCCTACACACCAAGTGAAATAACCTGATCAGACCTTCATCTCCTATGCAGCGTAGCAACTCAATCGGTATATCATCTATGCCTGGTGCTTTGTTCCTGCTTAAGTCTTCCAAAGCTCTATCAAATTCTGATCTCAATATTAAATCTCCTTTCGCATCCTCATCAATTTCCTCCTCCCTTTCCATTACATGATTCTCAATCTCCTTTCCCGTATACAAACTCTCTATGTAAGCTTTCCATCTCTCAACCTTTTCTTCCCTATCTGTTAGAGGCTTTCCATTTTTGTCCTTAATATTACAGCACTTAGTCTTCTTTTCCCCAAAAGTATTCTTAATCCTTCGATAAGCTGTGTCTACTTTTCCTAATTTCAGACAATTTTCTATACCTGCACATTTCTCTTTCAACCATTCTTCTTTTGCTTCCTTGCACTTCTTGTTAACCTCATTTCTCAGACGTCTGTATTCTGCTTTCCCCTTTTCATCTCTTACATTCTTGTGTTTCCGCCTTTCATCCATCAATTCTAGTATATCCTGAGTGATCCACGGTTTTCTACCTATTCTTTCTTTCCTACCAATGTTTTCTTCGGCGGATTTTGTTATTTCATTCTTCAAAAGTGCCCATTCGTCTGCAATTGAAGTTTGTTTAGGGTTTTTCATTAGTCCTTCCTTTATACTCTTCTTGAATCTTTCGTTTACATCCTTCTCTTTCAGTCTGTCTATTGCCCACCTTTTTGGCATTTGACTTTTCTTCAGTTTCTTCAACTTTAATCTGCATTTCATTACAACCAGATTGTGGTCAGAGTTTATGTCAGCACCAGGATATGTTTTACAATCCAAAATCTGGTTTCGAAACCTCTGCTTGACCATAATGAAGTCGATTTGGTAACGCCCTGTATCTCCTGGTCTCATCCATGTGTATATTCTTCTATTGTGGTTATTGAATAAGGTGTTAGCTATGACCAACTCATGCTCGGTGCAGAATTCTACCAGCCTGCTTCCTCGATCATTCCTTTCACCTAATCCGAAACCTCCTACTATCTTCCCTTCTCTCCCTTTTCCTACCACAGCATTCCAATCTCCCATTACTATAACATTCTCATCACCCTTGATATACCTCAGAATTTCGTCTATTTCTTCGTAGACCTTTTCAACATCCTCATCATCAGCTTGACTGGTAGGCATATAGACTTGTACCACTGTGGTGCAGGTAGGTTTAGTATTGATTTTTGCTACAATAATCCGTTCACTATATTGCTCATATTATTCCACCCGCTGTCCAAGTTTCCTACTCAATATGAGGCCAACCCCTGCTTGGCCATTGTTTGATTTAGTGCTAATGACCCTATAGTCTCCTGACCAAAAGTCCTGTTCTTCCTGCCAGCGCATTTCACTAATCCCAACCAAATCCAACCTCAACCTATCCATTTCCCTTTTTAAGTTTTCTAACCTTCCACTTCCTAGCAGACTTCTAACATTCCACGCTCCGATCCGTAGAATGTCAGATTTCCTCTTTGTCACTTCTGTGATGTTAACCCCCTCTCGAGTAGTCCCCACCCGGAGATCCGAACGGGGGACTAGTTTACCTCCGGATTGAAATTTTACAAGGGAGGAGGCCATCATCACATGTAATTATGCATAGAGAGGTGCATATCCTCGGGAATAGCATACGGCTGTAGTTTCCCGTTGCTTTCAGCCGTGCAGCAGGACGCAGTGTAGCCATTATTTGGCTTATATTATCAATATCTTAACCGTCAATAAGACTAGTAAAGAATTGATTTATTCTGAAAGGCTGCTACTCCCTTTCAGAATAAGTAAAGAGCAATTCTACTAACAAAAATACTAACCGTCTACCGTACTAACAATTAAATACCAAAATTCTACTAACGAAAAAATACATAAGTTCCACCAACAACAAATACTACCACTAAAACAGTCTGTCACCAGGCACACTCACATGCACCCTCACACATCACAGTCTACTGAAACAATGAAATATAACTAATAAACAATGCAACTGCTACCAGACACACTCACACACCACAGTCTAATAGAACAATGACATATATCTAATAGACAAACTAACTACCTACTTACAACTAAAACTAACTACATACTTACTGTACTGTTATTTGAATTGACAATATTTACAAAATGCAATTTAGTTAGAAAATACTTACAAAATGTAATTTAGATTCAAAACAGTCACAAAATGCAATTGAGAATAAAAATACTTACAAAATACCCACCCTCCACAATATTGGCATTTATCGAAGGATTGATTAATTATCTTAATGTCTTTCAAGTGCTGTGAGCCATTGTCTGTGGTTTTTCTTACACACACTGCACAGTTCCTGATTACTATGTATAGACATGAACTATATTGCAATGTAATATGGTTGGGCACAATAGCAGATATTTTAGTGTGAGCTCCACCATCATCATCATCTTCATTTCCCGTTTCCAGCTTCCTGGGTCGGGTTGTGAATTAAGGACCTCCATCGTTGCCTATCTCTCCACCACTCCTCTCCTGATTTTAGTACATCTTCGGGTTTTCCTCCCTTCTTTTCTACACACTCCCACACTGTATCTGCCCATCTCTTCCGGGGCCTAAGCAAACATTATTAGGCTAACATTATCAAAATTCAAAACATCCAGTTCAATTGCTCTGACGACAACTTTATTACCCCCAATGATATTAACTAGCGGCTTCGGTGGCGTAGTTGGTAGCATGCTGAGCTTCTATGCCCAAGATCGCGGGTTCAAACCCGGTCGAAGTCGTCGGATTTTTTAAGAACGTTAAAAATCCCTCAGTATGCCTTCTTTCGGAGGGGAAGTAAAACCGGCGGTCCCATGTCATAGATTCATGGATATGACAGCAATATTTTTTTACAGAATATGAAATACAAATATTTGAATCAGAGCCAGCGCCTTCCTCTATCACTCTCTGCGCCCTTCACTTTGAGGACCTCTGCAGCTGCTTGAGTACTTGAAGCTTAAACGAATTGGCTGTTAAAACAGTGGGAGATTGACGAGTGGACAGAAACTTGGAACCTGTGTTGAAGCTAAGATTGATATTTCAAGGACTGATTGTTGCAATGCGCAGAGAAAGCATGCAGGTATAACATATCAAAACATAATATAAATAAACTAGCAACCTACCCCGGTTTCGCCCGGTATATTGAACGGTTTACTTGAAAGGCGCAATTTTTTTTCTATTTGAACTACGATCTATATCTGTTTTCCGTCTCGGCATGATGGGTTAAAATCACTGACTTAACTATTAATTATATTATCATGGAGATAGCATGTACAACGAATTCTCGTCAGACGTAGGAATGGCGAGGTTCATGGAACACAAATCCCCCTTCTGTCCAATCTAAACTTGACTGTGTATTCTCTGGAACAAATGCTGAAACTGGGGTGATAGGCTCGCTTGTTAGCTAGCTCGTAAACTGTCTCCGAGGATAGTAATTGAATGGAGACTATTGGAAGAAATGAAAACGTAACAACACATAGTGGGCGATGTATTGAAGATAAGAGATATGCTGTCGCATTGAAGAGAGATATGCTGTCGCGGACTTTTTTGTAGAACTTTTCAGGCTGAACAATTCTTACACTCATAGTATATACTGTAGATATTTTCAACAGTTTGCCCAGCGTAAGCTTAGAAGGCGCATGGACGGATTTTTTTTTTCAACTCGATTCACTAAAATCGTTACTGCTCGGCTTCCTTTCGTCATAAATAAATAATTCGCGTCGCCACCATGTTGGATTTGTGATCACCAGGTTATTGAAAGTCCTATAGGTGAACGTATGTTCATAGCCCCTATGAACATTAGAAAGTTCAGTTTGATTGCTGTAATAGATTCGTAGATATTGAGATCCATCTAAATATTTCGAATGGTCGTCATGTTCGATTGTTATATGTATAGGCCATAGAGTCATGTATCATTAAAGGAAAATTATTGCGTAGGTTCATTATTCAAACTTTCACTTCGATCGCATGATTACGACACAAGAAATAAAAAATTAATTTTAAAATTCGCACAGCCGCCATCTTGAGGTTATGTAAACAATTGAACTAAATTAGCTACCAGTGCATTACAATGTGTATAAACATATACTGTACAAAGTTTTATTGCGTTTGGTTTGTTAAATCGCGAGAAACGTCTATTTAAAAGTCGCAATTTCGCTTAGCCGCCATGCTGGCTTTGTAGTTACCAGTTTTTCAAAAGTCACATAGGTGCATTTCCAGTAGTTCCCTTTATCACCGTAAAATATTCCAGGGTGATATCGTTAATAGTTTCGGAGATACCGAATGCTGGTTAAATATTTCGCACAGCCGCCATGTTGGATTGGTGAGACGAAACAAAATTTGAAGGACACGGTCGGGGTGGTCCGCAATAGTACTAAGAACGTACCGAGTTTCATTGAAATCGCTCGAGCCGTTTAGAAGCTATTATGGGGGACACACACACACACCATCACACACACACGCACACACAGACACACGGACAAAAGGTGATCTCATAAGCCTATTTTTTTCATAATCGAAAATAGGCTAAAAATGATTGTTACGTGATAGTTTGACTGTATGTGTGTGTGTGTGTGTGTGTGTGTGTGTGTGTGTCTCCTATGCGTTCATATACCATTCGTCCGATAGCGATGAAACTTAAGAAAGATATTGTGTACACTCCAGGGAAGGTTTCTGGCTTAGTAAATCAAATTTACAATAGGAAGCGCACGAGTAGATTCAACAAATGGGCGATGACACGCGAACTATTTAAACAAAATTGTTTTCTCCGAGTATTGTTTGTGATGGATCCGCTGTGGGCGCTCTCTCGAAGTGTTGCCAATTGGAAGTTACTGTATCGCGGAACGAAATTGAGAGTTTATTTGAGAGGCGTCCAAATGAGTAGTAAATCAGCAGTAAACATTTCATAGCTGTAGGACTAGCAGTTTTTGAGAAAGAAAACATTTTAGTAGGGAAAACAGTTTTTTAGCCCAGTTTTAAAAAGGTACACCATTCCATCTCCAAACGTATTAGAGCTAGAGCAGCGAAATGTTAAATGTAAACCCCTCATATAGATGTCTAATAACATCATGTAAAACAATGACTGAAATGCTGTTACTTGAGGGACTAATGTGCATCAAACCAAATTAGGTCTGTCCTTAAACTTTCTGCACACACTGTACTGTGCTCCAAAGGAATGAATCTGACGACACATGAACGTCTTCGCACCAATTCTGGCGATCGTTCCAAGTATTTCATATGGACAGAGTGACCCTCGGGGCCTGCACAACAATGGACGTTAATGCTCGGAACAGTTGATGCTATTCTGTCCCTCTAAGCTGTGTTGGAAGCGACTGAAGAGCAACAAATGAGCATCACAATTCACTGCTCCTAGTCTAAGAATATTATGTTTTTATAGAGTCCACGCTCATGAAACATACAGAGACACGTGCTCTGAATGTGCAGTAATATTGTGAGAGGGGACAAGCGTCACTTCGGGTGTGCTCGGCTATGATCGGGGCGTGAGAACGTGTCGGCTGTGCAGGGTGGCACGGGCCAGTACGAACACCTGCTAGGGTTACTCTCGGCGAGCCGCTGAAATATTAGCTCTTAAAGCTCGACTCTTCAATGTTTAATGGCTTGGGACAGCTTGGTCTTCAGCTCCGTTTGTTGGCAGGGGTTGTAGGTGCATATTATTATTATTATTATTATTATCATTATATAACATATATATAGACGATGCCACTTATATGATGAGGAAACTAATTGTGGAACATCAAATGCTGGGACTAAATATCAATTACAACAAAACGCAACACCTTACATTAGAGAATAATGGTGGTGAGAAACTACAGATCGGAAATGCAGAAATTCAAACAGTCACTACATTTAAATACTGTATTTGTGTTCAATAATAGAAGCTGGGAGGGAGTGCGACAGGCTTCGGCAGCCGGCACAGTTCATATCCTCGCCGCTAGTTGGGGACTTCATTCATTCCATTCGCTGACCCGGTTGGTCGTCTGGAAGCAGGCTGTTGATTTTCATTTTCAATAGAAGCTGGGGGAACAAGTTCATCTGAAACTGAGAAAAGAGTAAGAGAGGCTTGGAGAACAATTGGAGCATTACATTCCGTTTTATGGAGCAGACATATTTTAATCAACACTAAGAAACTTATTTACAGTTCATTGGTACAAAGTGTTTGGTTATATGGAGCGGAGACTTGGACGTTAAACAGACAGCAAGTAAACACATTATTAGTAACAGAGATGGATTATTGGAGGAGGGCGGCAAGAAAATCAAGATTGGATAAAATTCGAAATACGAGAATCAGAGAAATAATGCAGGTAAATAAAATGTACTACAAGTAGGTGAAGAAAGAAGACTACAATTGTTTCGACATGTGAAAAGGATGCAGAATAGTAGAATTCCAAATGTAATGTTACATTGGCAAGCTGAAGGCAAACGGAACCAAGAGAACAGTGGATGGATGGTGTGACGACATGCATGGCTACCAGAGGCTTAACCGAGGAAGATAATGAAGACCGAAATTTGTGGAGGAGTAGAGTACTTTTGGGTATTTTTTGGGTTATTCCTAATAAAGAAGAATTATGATAAGTAATATTCCCCGGTTGCAAATTGTACAAATACAGAAAACTACCAACTATAACATCAAACACCCTTAATATACACAAGTAGGAACTATAGTAATTACATCGCAGTATTTACACAACATTCCAGTCTTCTCTTAAGCACATCAATATATTGGGGGAAAGGCTCTAAGGTAATGAGTTCCAATTATCAATACCACGGTTAATGATAGAATAATTTGTACGCTGTGGTCGGCCCTTGATCTGCCCTGCTCAGGTGGGTGGGATTAGTTCTCCCCATGCTGTGTTAAACATAGCGTCCTTCTATCTTCCAGAGATTCCCACCATCATTCGAGTTACACTACTTCTAGGATTAAAATCGTTGAGCACAAACCTAGCAGCTCACTGATGAGCCCTACCTGATGTGGGTCCCAAACCGCTGAGCCGTATTCCAAGATTGGTCTCACCAGGGTCAACTATCCTAATTCTTTTGCGGTAGAGCTACTGCACTTTAATACCCGCATTACAAAATTAAGTGTTTTGTGCGCTTTGTAAACGACACAACCCACATGAGTACTCCGTTTCATATCATTCCTTACATGGATGCCCAAGTATTTACACGAGTCTTCTTCTACAAGTGTTTCCGAGGATAGGTGAAATAAAGTCGCTCCGTCATTTCGGCTAGAGTGATTTGTGGAAGAACACATTGCAATCAATCTCGAGATTCAAACCATGGATCTCCAGGGGTTTGTTTTACCCTACCCTCAAACGGAATAGAAAGTAGGATTAAGAGATGAATCACGGGCCGATGTTGGTTTGTCTGTCCCCCTCATAAAAACTTCTGGCTGCTGCTCCTATCAGAGTGAAATTTTGAATAGTGGTAATATTGCTTCCAGACCATGGAGGAAAGAAAGGGAGGAGATGCCTTCGCTGCGCTGCCTACCGCAAGCTGCTGAAGCCAAACGGCTCGCCCACTTTGGTTGCAAGAAAATGGCTGTCCCTATGCTTAAAGCCGTAAACCACTCCAACTAGTAATGGATTTTAGGGACATAAAACTGCAATGACAGGTCAAGATATTTTCTTGGATAAACAGAATACATTCTGTACATCACGGTACTTGGCACTAATAAGCTGCGTTGTCGTTTTAAAAGCCAATTTAAATATAAATATGAGTGCACCTTTGCGAGGCTAGTTTTGTAAGGAAGACGCCGCAAAACGTAATAATACGCTGAAACACTGATTAAATTGAATACAGGTGTCTGAAGATGCTAGTTATACCAAAGAAGGAACATCTTGGGAATTAATGATGCCGAACTAATTACGGTATTTACACCAAATTGAGTTTTATGTTCTTATTGGTGTTGAGGCATTCATCAGTTTTCAGGCCTAATTTCGAGCACAGCCACTTTCACTCATTGGTCGTACACATTTTGATATTCAAGAATACCAACCTGGAAATTAATAAACAGAACAATTAAAAAAGGACGCATATTTGCACAAAAATACGGTATAGCCTATACGTTTCGGTACCGTACGGTATTTTCTTTGTGGGGGTAGAAACTTCACGATTAGCCTCGAATTGATTAATTACGTAGGCCTACCGTAATTATTGTCCGACAGCCGTTTGATAATTGGGAATTTCCAGAGGAATGATTGTTATTTTTTGGGTATATAGGACACATGCTGAGATTAGAATTGAAGAGGTTTTTTTTTTTAAATTTTAAACAACTTATCACTACTGTTATTACGTTTCCAAAGTTGCATAACCGGAGCGCGATAAACACCAGGGCCAAAATAAGGTTTAGCCATGCACAATGCCTCAAGCAAGTCACAGAACGCCGAATACGAGTTCAGGTTACGCCCACTTTGGACGCAGCACTTGGCTTCACTCATACGAGCTCAGGGCATCTCCTCTTATTCTTTCCTCCATGTTCCAGACACGGTCCGTTCATTGCCAACTGTTAGTAGTTAGTGGTACCAACATTACAGCTACGCTTGAAATAAACACTGTTGTGTAGGTGGTGCTGCATCTGTCGTCCATAAATTGTAGATACACTTTTGGAAAATAATAATAATTTATTTATTTATTTATGTAATTTCGGTGGCGTAGTTGGTAGCATGCTAAACTGCTGTGCCCAAGATAGTGGGTTCAAACCCGGCTGAAGTCGTTGGATTTTTTAAGAGCGTTAAATCCTTCAGTATGCTTTCCATCGGAAGTAAAGCCGGCGGTCCCATGTCATAGACTAAATTGTGTGAAGCTAAATTGTAGGTTAGATTTCGTTGGAACGCTCTATCAAAGTTCCAACGTTCACCACTAGGCCTCATTGATACATGGTAGCGAAAGTTGGAACTACTTGAAATTGAACGGAACTTGTAGCTCACACTTGGGATGTCCACCTGAGGCAGCTACAGTCTCTGGCGAGCCGAACATGTCCTCGGACACTCCCGGCACTAAAAGCCATACGATTAATAAAATAAATGAATAAATACATAATAATTTATTTATCGTATGACAATACAAGATTTCAGAGTACAAAGAAAATCACTTTAAAATCAACTGTACATTATGTTTAGCCTATTTTCATTTTGAAAAAAAAAAAGGCTTATGAGATCACCTTTTGTCCGTGTGTCTGTCTGTGTGTGTGTGTGTATGTGTGAGGATTTTTGTGTGTCCCCCGCTAATAACTTCTAAAAGGCTGGAGCGATTTCAATGAAACTCGGCAAGTTCATAGTACTATTCCGCGCGACCCCGACCGTGCCCTTCAAATTTTGTTACGTCTCATCAATCCAACATGGCGGCTGTGCGAAGTATTTCACCAGCATTCAGTATCTCCGAAACTATTACCGATATCACCCTGGAATTCTGAACGGTGATAAAGGAAACTACTAGAAGTTCACCTATGTGACTTTTGACCTGGTAGCTACAAAACCAACATGGCGGCCAAGCGATGTTGTGACATTTAAATAGACGTTTCTCCCATTCAACCAACCAAACGCATCTTGCAGGACATAATCTGCATTAGTATAGGTGGTCCGTAGTTTGTTGAGCCCCTCATTCGCTGAGCGCTGATGATGTGGAATAACCCCATCTCCTCAAGTTGTCTTTTGACCTTGCAACCCCTGTTCTGAGCCTGTTCAGAGTTTTCCACACTGGCTATTCTTCAGTGAAACCAGCAGCTAGTTGTTCCGATGGTGTTCAGATCTCATCTTCCACACAGATAACCGGGAATTTATCCGTTGGCCAATGTTAACTGTTGTCCTCATGAGACTTTCCCTGGACTTCAGTCTTGGAGAGGATGATGATTATGTAGGAGATGTTTATCGAAGGTAGATGCCTTATACCTTTCTCTCTGTGCAGCTACTTCGCGCCTGATGTCTGAAGGGGCAATTCCAGCTAAGAAGTGGAGCTTATCCCGCGGTGTAGGTTTCAGACATCCGGTTTAGGGCGATATAAACTTGTTTAGCATGTGGAGAATTATACCACACTGGGCTAGCATATTCACCTGCCGCGTTACACAAAGATAAAACTGTAGTTTTGACTGTCTTTGCTGCTGCACCCCAGGATGATCCAGTGACTTTGCACAAAATGTTGTTCCTTGCAGATACTTTTTGTTTCACGTTCAGACAGTGCTGTTTAAAGGTCAGCGTGCGGTCAAGAATAACGCCAAGATATTTAGGCAGGAAATTGTGTTCTAACTGCATTCATCTCCAGGTCACTTGAAGTTTCCTGGAGGTCTGTCTGTGCTTTAGGTGGAATGCACACGCTTGTGTTTTGCTACGATTTGGTTTTAACTGGTTCTTACGATAGTATATGTCGAGCTCTTCCAAAGCAGCGTTGAGATTAGACTCCACCTGTTCAAATGTCTCACTCTGGCAGGAAAGGGCGAGATCATCAGCATAGATGAAACTTCGTGTTGATATATCCATGTGGTTAAGTTCCGTGAACAACTAGACTTTTGAACATGCTGCCCACGCGTGTTTACGTTCTCTCCCAGAGATTATTAAGATATGACTGGCTCTTTCAACAAAGAATAAATATAAATACAGTTCCAATGCTGAGTGAAGTGCGTAAGAGTGAGATAACGACTTTGATTCTCCTCAGAGCCAAATTAAGTTAAAAAATTCAAGTAATGAGACAATGTGTAAATTAATTAAATTAATGCGTTACTTAGCATTTAACACGTTGGAAATATATTTAACTGATACGAAAAACACAAACATTCTATCTTAAAAAATATAGATAAAATTATTTTTATAAAAACACTAGTCATTTTACTAAATTTGGCTTGGGATTTTTAGCATAAGCAGTCATAATAGGTTGGCATACCTGGCGATTTCCTTGCTTTGATCTCCAGTAGGCCAACACCTATAGCCCAAATATCTTCTGGGTTGTTGTTTATATAATACCTGAATTGAAAGGCACGCTTACAAAAAACACTTCACAACTTAAAATAATAATTAGAAGTTGACATGTTTCGTTCGTCAAAAGGACATCTTCAGATCAAAGTTAAAAACATTATCATGTGCAAGAAAATTACTTTGCATTACTAAAATATTGCTAACAATATTATTCTGTTACGTAAACCTCCCCGCCGAATTGAATTCATAAATTAGCTATAGGCCGAGTAGTAATGTTAACCGACAACAGTTAGTAGCATTATTACGGTTATGAACAAATAAACAAGATGTTCAGCAAAGAACATATATAGCCTACTTTCTCCTATGTTCTCCAAGAAGGCGGCTAAAATCAAGGAAAAGCTTTCTGCAAACAACAGCGATGCCTACTACAAAACCCGAAGTAGCCAGGATACAGCTATGGGAATCCACCATACCACCGGGTTGGATGAAGGCCAAGGAAAGGCTTCCAGCAAGCCACAACAACAACTGGGAAACTTGGCGGTCACTCAACAGACTTAGGACTGATGTTGGGAGATGCAAAGTTAATCTCCACAAATGGGGATACCTACAGGAATCAGAACTCTGTGAGTGTGGAGAGAGACGGACCATGATGCACCTGTGTTCCTGTGAACTGTGCCCGTGCTCTTGCACAACGCAGGAGTTAAAGGAAGGTCATGAAAAGGGAGTGACAGTGGCCCGTTTCTGGGTGAATACAATCTAATTCGAGACATTGTTGTAAGTATTGTTCCTTTTTAATATTGTGTATCATCCCTCTGTGTATGTTGTAGTGCTTTTGACTCGAATAAATAAATACAGAAGAATGTGCTCATGCTATTACAGTTAGCAGAGGACCACAGGTTATAAACGAGAACACGGAACTAATGAACTAATTTGAACAACGTCGTATTTATGCGCTTGTGTTCGTTGCGAGTGGTATATCGTGTACGGTATCTCATCAATTGGTACACTCGATTCGTAGCACACGTTAAATATTGATCATTACGATTAGTTGATTAATCACATTTGATCAGCTAATCGATTCCATCGGGCAATTAAATTGCCAGCACCCACAGTGGGAGTATACAACAACAGGTTGACCACCTATCGAGGAAAATATTCCACTGATGAATATTTAACAGAAGATAACCGCCAGGGAGAAGCCCGGTTATCTCCGGTCTCAGAATATGAGCAGGTTCGAATTCCGCCGCACTTGACAGCCTTGAAATGGTTTTCCGCATTTGGAGAAAGGGTGGGCCTTCTTGGACAACCCTGCCTTTTAGCAATATATCAAGAGAGGTAATTCATGGACTTGGCGTTGCCGACAACAAATACATGTTTTTAAACTAAATTTGATGGGTTTCAGTCGGTACCTATTTGTAATGGGAGGTTCCCTAATCCTGGTAGCAATATAACATGCAATTAATAAATACACTTGGATGACGAGCTTGGATCGTCAAGCGATCATCATCAGATCCATTATACAAGGACTGGCTTTTTTCAAGTTCCCATGGACTGTATAAAAATAACAGATTGACATACCAAACTGATTTCACTACTAAATGTTTTTTATGTCTCAACATAATCGCCAAAACGATTGAAATAGGCCTATTTGTCGTATCGTTACGCCAGCTTTCCAATGCCTTCGGCAAAAAATTCTGTCACCACTGAGGTGCGTACATCTGGACAGTCTCCTGAAGTGTTTCCTTTTGGCGAGGCAATGCTGCCCAACCATACCTTCAATTTTTGAAAAAGGTGAAAATCATTCAGTGCTGGTTTGGACTAAACGGCAGATGGTCCAAAACTTCCCACTTGAATTCTTTGAGAAAGTCTGTCGTAACTTTGGCACAGAGCGGTCGTAAATGTTCGTCACCTTTTTCGAGCATTTAAGGAAAAGAGAAAAAACTTCAGGAGACTCTCCAGACGTACCCAACTCAGTGGCGGCAGAAATATTTGCCGAGGGCACTGGAAAACTGGTGTAACAATACGACAAATCATTTTGGCGATTATGTTGAGATATAAGAATAAAGCAAGCAAACATTTAGTAGTAAAATCAGTTTGGTATGTCAATCTGTTATCTTTATACAGTCCATTGGAACTTGAAAAAAATCATCCCTCGTATATAGATGTTTAATATCTAGCTTGTCACCGAATGAGTATCGAAGGTCCTGTCTGTGCTAGCAGCTGAACACTACGAACATGTAGTGTAATGTGTCCGCAGATAAGACCAGCTTTACAGCCACATTAAAGTGTGATTGCGATAGCAGTGCTCTGGTTTCTTTAATCAGCCTTCCGCCATAAAAGTGCACCGCGCGCGAGAAATATGGCTAATCTCAATTACCAGTCTACTTCGTAATTGGAGTTGCAATCTCCAGCTCATCTCTCAATGAATAATTATCTAGCTCTGTTTATTACTCTCTGCGCTCCATAAGGACGTCACTTCCGGTGCTTCGGAGGTGCTTGCTTGGCTTTTCTAGGTCACATCTGTCTTGTCCCTGTTTATACTTACACACCAAATATTCTAGTTACTTGCTGAACGTGGGAAATGGAAAACTAGGATCAATGCTGCATTAGAACCTATGTAAGGACTGCTTTTCAGTCGGTCAACATTTAGATGGAGACTAATATTAGTCTATCTTGGGTTGTTCTTCATGGCTTTGACTCTTTGAGGACATATTTCAATGTTACCTTGTTGTTCTACTTAGAGTCTTCAGTTTTATGTCTGCTGGTAAAATAGGATATTCAGATAATAGTAAAATTAGCTTCACCGTTAGGGTTTGACAAGGTACCTTGCGGTCCGCCACTTATTATGTAAAAATAAACTTGGGCCCCACTTATAAAAAGGTACTAAAGAGACTCAGTGGCGGCCATTTTGTACACGATTGCTGTTGTGTTATCTGTCGCTATGCCTTAATGCCACTCGTTCAAGCTCAACTCCCACCCAACTTTGGCAAACCAGAGGAAGCAATGCTGATCCCCATCCTTTCCTGAAGGTAAATAAATCAATACCGTAGGTAAACATGGAAGTTGGTGGCCCGCACTAATCCTGAATCCAACACCATCATCGTAATTACATTCTGCAAACAATATAAACCCCTGGTTGTGCATCCCTCCTCAATACACAGTGGACCTCAGTACGCAATGGTGCTTATTATGAGATACATTTTCCTTTGAGACTGCTTAGCCTTTCAGCGTTCAGTATAGTGTGCAAGTCGCCTCCATAATGACCTCCGATCCATAGAAACAGTATAGGCAAGGTTTCTTAAAAGAGCTCCCTATGTTGGAAAAAACACAGAGTCGAGACTGGTATATTAAATGGCCAAAGAGACTTTCTATATCGATGACATAAGGACAAGGTTCTTACTACCATCCACTCAAAATAATGCCAAGGTACTTAAAGAGAGAAGACAAAAATTAGTTCCGTGAAGAACTATACAGCCTATTTTCATATATCCTACTCATGTTAATTTCCTCTATCAACATACAAAAATTCAATTTTATTGTTGTGATAGATTCGTAGATGGTCCCCAGGTTAGATTATTATTTACGTACTATTACATGAAGATTATTGTGTACGTGTGGTATTTAAACTTCAATCGCATCATTAGGGCACAAGAAGTAAAAACGAGATTCTAAAATTTCGCACAACTGCCATCTTGTGGTTATGAAAACAATTGAAATAAATTAGATGGCTGTGGATTTACATTTGTATATGCATTTAACGTGCAACGGTTCACTGCACTCGGATGGTTAAATCGCGAGAAACGTCAATTTAAATATTTATATTCCGCGTCCCCGCCATGTTGGATTTGTGCTCACCAGGTTACTGAAAGTCCTATAGGTGAAATTATGACCGTAGCCTCTATGAATAATAAAATAAAAAAATCAGTTTGATTGCTGTAAAAGATTCGTAGATATTGAGAACCGTCAATATATTTCGGATGCTCGCCATTTTGGATTGTTATATGTATAGCCCATAGAGTTATGTACTGTCCCCGTTTACCCGGATAGTAGGCTGTCAGATATCCGCCCCTCAATCGGATTGCCAACAATAAATCGCACCAGCTCAGCTACATCAATGAAAATGGCACTGACAGATACTACCGAGGTTTGAACACAGAAGTTACCAAGAAAAATTATTGTGGAACACACCAAAATAGACGGGGTTTCATACTTACATTACTTACCTCTTATAAATATCTCGGGGATTGGGTTGACAACAGGATCATTAAAGTATGCTCTCACAATAACCTTCACCATGACATTTAAAAATGAACCAGACCGAAGACGAGAACTTTGAACTGTACAAGAGCTTTATTTTCAAATAAAGAGTATGATTTTCACAACTCAACAAAATAAACGTGGCTATCAGTAGCCTATGTCAATCTGACTACGTCCTCCTAAAGGACTTGCAAATTTGTCAAACAATCTGTTAGCTCCCTTGAGCTCGAAATAACGTAACATTTTATAACACATTTGGATTGGATGAGGAAGTCAGGGTACGACATATATAGAGCATTTGGTTTCCTTTAATAAACATTGCACTTTTATTAATAGGCACAAGGCCGGAGTATCGACCTCACCCGCTTGTAACCAGATGTCTGGCCGGCTGGTCTACTCTTTAACCTGGCTCACACCTGTCAAATGGGGCGCACTCCTCACGCCACACTTGCGTAAGAATACAGCTCCTTTTAAAGCTTTAAATGTCTACAAGACAACTCATACATATTGACGCAAATCTTTCAAATGCTTAACTTACATCCCACTGGATTATTTTAACTATCCTTAAACTTGTTAAGTTATCATCCAAATGTTTAAAAAGCATAGTTTAGAGTATGAAACACACTCTTAAATGTTTATAACAAAATCACATAAATTATTTATAACAATTAGAAATTGTTTATAATATTGTCGAAAATAATTACAAAAATTTTTAAACACGCCTTTAACATTTCTTTCGTTCCACATTATTGTCAAAGATATTTACATTTATTATTTACACTATCAACATTTAAATTATTTAAATTAATAATTTAAGAAATACATTGAACCACATGTTTTATCCGGTTGGTAAATTCAAAATCGTGTTTAATATAATCGACCAATGAAGGTTAGTTATACATGTAAATGTCACAATCTGGTTTAATAAAGGTTGTAATAATTTTAATTATTTGTGACGGTAATCTTCATTCAAAATCTTATCTCAAATTCTTTCAAACTCTTGTTAATGATAACAGTAAATTCACTTGATTAATTTTCAACGAACTATGACAATACACTCTAGCGGAAAATAATTCGCTTACAAAATAATGCACAAACTGCATTCAAAATAGCCCAAAATTCATCATATATTAATCTATATGGCATTAAAACTTCCACCGAACTTACAAAACTTCCACAAATAATTCTTTATCATTATTAACTACTGTGGGAATCTCCTTCATTTATTTAAGGGCATTATATATCAGCGACTTTCAACATGTCCGCTGCACTATCGATTATACATTCATAGTTCCACTTAAAAATTCTTATATCAATAATTGTTTCAAAACTGTTGTCATTTAAACTTCGTGGATTTCATTCATGAATCGAAATGAAATAAAAATTTGCCAATCACAAACAAATTTAATAGTGAATACGCTTATATACGCCTGTCTGGTCTATCAAAATTTAAGATTAACATCTTCAAAGAATTGTAGTATAAAAATACTATCATCAAACAAAGTGCGACAAACTGCAAAATAGTCGAATAGAATCCAATTAGACTGGGGAATGCAAACATCATTATATAAATCTCTATATGAGAAAAAACCTAACACAAGTTTCACGAATTTAATGCATTCAATAATTCATAATTAATGTTCATCTTTCACAAAATTGCCTAAGATGCAATGGTCGTTCATGACTGACGATAAATGTCTGTGTTGCAATCAATTCAAATACCGACTAGTATTTCCAAGATCGTCGACAACGTACTGGATTTTAACGCTCTAAAATCATTTAAATGTTCTTCCTTCTTGATGATGACAGAAAATTGGTCAAAGTAATTAAACTGGGGTAGAATTACTTTAATAAAGTGACACGCTGTCTGAATTTAAATCTGCCATAAAAATCATTAACTTACAGTCAAATCGTGACTACAAAAATAAGCAAATTACTGAAAAATCTAAATATCAGTCTCAACTGATCCAAAATCATTTAACTATGCCCATGACATAACAATGTCTTAATAAAACGTCGAAAAAGGCATAACTCATCAAGGTGTACTGAGAATAGGAATCTCAAACAAGAATATCGGGCAAAAATACATGAGGACAAAAATATGGGAAAAAAGGTTGCTCAAATATTGCTAAGAAACTCAAATACAATAAACGTTCACGACTACCTTATCTGCCGATTGACGTTCCAGAGGAAAATTCCCCAAAGAAGACTGTTGATGGATCCATTTCACCAAGTTAAAGCTGAGCTCCATCCTCGAAACCAGAAACAGCACCATCGGAGAATCGAACTGCTTCACGAAGACGAACGACATCCTTCCGGCAATAATCTTCTTTGTGAGTCGGGACAACCCTGACCTCTCTTGAAAAATCCCTGAAGTTCCAGTTGAAAATCGCCATGAAGTTTTTGTATAAATTTCCGAAGAAATATTCATATTCAGAAAGTATGAAATCATTTCTATTGCTGTTTGATAGTATTCAGCCTTTACTCACGAAACATGGGTGTAGATGGTTATTTACCACATGTTCGCTTGTATGGAATAGCAATTAGCGAAGTTCCATGTTGCTATTTTACTCCGTTGAAATATGTCCCAATTGCATTAAGTCCTTTAGCCTTCCATCTGCTCTTCGGTAATAGTATTAGAAGAACAAACTGCCCTATTAAATTGCTCCATTATACTGCAGTGTTGTGTCACAAAAGCAATCTGAAGTCTCCCTATTTCACTAGCCCTGTCAGCCGTAGCGTAGAGTCTGGCTATACAAAGTGTTTCTTCTGAGGCGAGAAAATCACTTTTGTCAGTCGTCTAATATTGTCAATAACTTCCAAAATACTTCTTCGAAATTGTTCAGCTTTTCTACAGTCCTTACTGTAGCAATGCACAAGAGAATTAGCTTATAGGCGACCGCTAACTGTTCACAGCTAATCTCGTAGAAGCGTTATAAGTGTCGTTTCAACTTCACCTAGATTTACTTCACAGTAAACCTGCACTGCTTGTAAGTTCGACTCTCGTTTTATGCAGTGGCTTCGCCACGCGTTACAAAGACGACTTTTTCACTACTGATTCACTCGACGTTTCACTGAAATGCTTATTTGAAATCTGACGATTGATTTATAATCTGAGAATGAGGAATGAGCGAATGAGGCTCCTCTCTTCTGCGCAAGGCCTTTTATGAACTTCATGAGGGGCGTATCTATCCCTTCCATCGCGTGTTACTGCGTCATCGCTAGAAGTTCCAACTTCGTCAATACATGACGGATTTTCATAATTCAAAAACTGAAAATAAATTTCACCAAAATTCCAGATCAATGCCTCTACTGCAAATGGATTTCCACAATTCTGCATTCCAAAAAGTAATAAAAATACCATAGTTTCAGCAATCTCCGTCTTCCTTTAGACTATCGTTCATTGGTTTAAGTCTCCCCTCCAATAGCATAATTTCTTCCTCAGCAGAATTCCACGTTTCCTGCGACTGCGTCGTACATCTCGGATCCTTCTCGAATAAATGCTGACGTCACTGAGAATCTCAGCTCAAGTAGCCTTCTGGCATAACGTACTGCGTCATCCGTGCTTACGTCATGACTACCCACGTCATAACTATGACAGCCATAACTTTCGCTATAATTTCCAAAATAGCCACCGTGGTCTCTATATAATTCAATTACGGGGGCATTCTCCTCTCACCACGTTTTAAAAACAGTTGCAAATTGTTTTTAAACTCAGTGTTACAAGTACCTCAACTCTCTTGAACACGAAATTGAATTATTACTGGCTTACTCTAGTATGATATTTCCTCTATGTTCCTTAATCATAAATCTGGGTTGTGTGGTTAATGTATTCTCTCCTCTCTAATTTCTCTTCTGTCCAGTATTTCTATTTTCTAAGTTCTGCTGGCTCGTAGAAGGCCCAGGATCGATTACAACATCCTGCCTTTTCTTTTGGTTGTCTGCTTCTTTTTCCCGTAATTCTTTCAGGTATTGCTGGCTTTCCTTCTCTCTTTCCTGATACTGATCGGGTGTCATAACCTGACCTTGAGGATTCTGATTTCTGTTTTGGCTCTGGTTATTCCTGTTATAATTTCGGTTATAACCATTATTGTTATAATATCTGCCTCTTCCATTGTAATTTCCTCGGTTATAGTTCCAGCCTCTTCTCTGTTGATACGGTCGGTAACCTTGCGATCTGTTATTTCGAAACTGATTATTCCTGTGAGGACCTACATTGTCAGTTTTCTCCTCATCTGGCTTGTCAGTTTGTTGGACTTGGTCCATATATACAGTATTTATTTCTTTATACTCCTGCCTTTGACCTTTCTGCACCACGTTAGGCATTGGACTTGTGTAGTCTAACCTCCTCAGTAATTCATCCATGCTGGTTAAATCCCTGATGTTGGACGAAATTATTAGTCTTCTCACCTCAACTGGCAGCATACGAGAAATCGCATCAATAAGTTGTTCCGTGGACAATGGGGGTTGTAAGAATCTCAAGCGGGATAATTGACTCGTAAAGAAATCAGCGTACCGCGTTGGAAGAGTACCGGAGTATTTTCTTGAATACACCTCCGCTCTTAACGAATTCTGCGCTTCTATGGACCAAAATCGTTTGATTAATGCCTCTGCAAACTCGTCAAAGTTACTGAATGTGTATCTAAATGCGCAAAACCATTCGAGGGGTCCTCCAATCAAATATCTCTCCACTATCTTCATCTCTCTTTCTCTGGGAATGTGAGCTTCGATGAAATAATCTTTGAGGTTCCTTACATATTCGATAGGTGTCAAACTATCCGTGTTACTGAATTTTTGCGGTTTATCTTCAAAATTCCTGATGACCGTTACGTTCCTCGGATATGAATCCGGGTAGTTTTTCCCACTATCACGATAGTTCCACTCAGGTTCCATATTCCTCTCGTCATCTTCCTCCCTGAATCTGGATATACGTTCTTCAGGAGTCACGTCTCTCTCTTCTGGATCTAGGTTATATCTTCTGGCATAATTCCTACTAGTTTCGCAAGCCAAGCCTACTGTATCCTTGTCAGTGATTTCCGTTAATACTTTCTTGATTAACTCTTCTTTGTAGGTCTCCATTAAATTAGCCTCTCCTAACTTCAAATTCTGTAGTTTACTCGTCGTTTCATTCACATCAGAGACAACTTTGTGAATCTGTTCCTCTAATGCAGATTTTAATGTTTGCACATCCTGATCTAATTTTGTCCTATCTTCAACTTGTCTTTCGGATAGCGAATCCATCCTGACGCTTAAATCTTTCCTAATCTGTACTACTTCATTGTTAATATCAATTTGAGTACTGGCAAGTTTCCTTTCAATACGATCCTGAATTTGGGTTACATGTTCCCCACTTGACCTAATCCACTCTTCTTTCCATATTGCTACATTTTCCGTTAACATTTCTGCTATGTCTAATTCAATATCCTCTTTCAATACTTTATTATGGTCTAATACTTGGGTTCTCATGACCTCTACATCAAATTTTAAACCTTCTAAAGACGCTGTCGTTCTAACTGACTCATCAACTAGCCTAGTCGTTAATGCACTTATATTACGTGTACAAAGAGTTTTCGAATTTTCTATCTCTTCCCTGACTTTATTTACATCAGTTTGGACTTTAGCAACATCTACGAAAACTGTGTTGACCTCTACTTGAATTTTATTTATGTCACTTTGCATCTCGTTTACATCCGAATGAATGTTATTAATATCAACCTGAACATTGGACACATCAGTTCTAACATTTTGGATTCCTCTTTGGACTTCCTCAACCTTGTCTTGGACAGTCGCAACATCATTTTTGACAACAACTACCTCAGCCCTAGCACAAGAAATATCACTACGGACATTAGCAACATCTAAATTCAACATTGTCAGATCTTTATGCACATTAGCAACATCTATTTTAACATTGGACACGTCTGAGCGGATGTCAGTTACAGTATTCTCAATTCCTTGGGTATTAATCTGTAAACGCGACATATTATCCTCTAAGTTAACAGAACTGGTCTGAATAACCTTCAAACTTTCATCCATGCTAGCTTTCAAACTACTAGCATTCTCTTCCATTCGACTAGTATTCCTAGCTTCCATTTCCTTCATGCTTTTTTCTAAGTTAGCAGACAAATTACTAGCATTCTCCTCCATTCGACTATTATTCTCCTTCATACTTTCACTCATCTGCTTCATACTACTATCCATGCTTGTTTTCAAGTTAGCAGACATCTCCGCTAACATCATCTTCAAACTTTCATCTGCCATTACAATATTATTCAAAAATTAGACTGCTGTAGGGACATACATCAAAAGAGCAAAATAACAACATTTGAGCAACACTTTTCACCATATATGAATTTGATCAATTTTCCGTCTTAAATCTAACTTATAACTACCTTATAATTAACTTTCGAAGACACTTCATGTTGAAACAAACTCAAGCACATGTTCAAATTTCCCTGGCTCATTTTAAAATATCCTAAAACAAATAATTTTACATTTACAATCCAAATAATTTAATTTTATCTTTAATATGACTAAAATGTCATAAGCCGGTCAAATAAAATAAGATTCCAGATCATAGGCGATTTTTCCCAAGTTTCCAACCCATTTAACCTTTCACAAGTTGTATAAGATCTGATCTTTTCTGAGTGTAATTTTCCTAATACAATGCAACATTTAATTCCTATATAATCACACTCTTAAATTCTACAATTGGCCAAGACATCTAACAAAGAATCAACCTCTTTATTTGAGTCTAATCACATACACCAACTCATACTTAAAATATGGACTACCATTACCATACCTAAAGACCTAAGGGATGCCTTGATAATAACCATCTTTAAGAAAGGTGATAGGGCACAATGTGGTAATTATCGAGGTATATCGTTGCTTTCTGTTGCTGGTAAAATCCTGGCCAACGTCTTATCCAACCGTTTGAAGCCGTTGGCCGAAGAAATACTGCCTGAAACTCAGTGTGGCTTTCGACCTAATCGAAGCACAACTGATATGATCTTCTGTGCTAGGCAGATGCAGGAGAAATCCCGAGAGCAAGGACGCCCTCTATATATGGCTTTCATAGATATTGTTAAAGCATTTGATTCGGTCAATCGAGAAATGCTATGGAAGATTCTTGCCACACTTGGCTGCCCCCCAAAATTCATTCAAATTCTTCGATTACTACATGATGATATGAATGGCACGGTCCTTAACAGCAATGGCCCTGGAGAGCCATTTAAGATTACAACGGGTGTCAAACAGGGATGTGTGATTGCCCCCACACTCTTCTCAATATATGTTAGTGTTGTACTAAATTTGGTCCAAGAAAAGATTCCAAAGGGTGTTGAAATTATATCCAGGACAGATGGAGGTTTATTCAATCTCAACAGATTACGTGCAAAAACTAAAGTGTCAGCTACATCCGTTCTTGATCTCCAGTATGCTGATGACAATGTCATCTTAGCAAATTCAGATGAAGATCTTCAAACCACCCTGAATGTGTTCAATGAGGCATACAGAAGCATTGGTCTGGATATAAACACCAATAAAACACAGGTTCTTCATCAGCCTACATCACATGACAGGGCTACTGCTCCTGCTATCATGATTGATGGACATAAACTAAAGAATATAGATCATTTTCCCTATTTGGGTAGTCACCTATCAACAAATGCAAACATTGACGCTGAGATTCAACACCGCCTCCAATGTGCCAGTGCAGCCTTTGGTCGTTTGCTCGTTCGCGTGTTTGACAACCACGACATTAGCATTCTAACAAAATTATACGTTTATCAAGCTGTTGTAGTTCCCACTCTGCTTTATGGCTGCGAAACCTGGGTTACTTACAGAAGGCACCTCGTATCTTTAGAAAAATACCATCAACGATGCCTTAGGAGAATTCTTGGTATTAAATGGCAAGACCGGCGCACTAACACAAGTGTTTTAGAGGAAGCTAGCACTATTAGTATAGAGGCTCTCATTATAAAACACCAACTTCGATGGACAGGACATGTAGTTCGCATGCCTGAGTCCCGCCTCCCAAAACAAATCTTATATTGCCAGCTGAAAGTCGGTCAGAGAAAGCAGGGTGGGCAACAAAAACGCTACAAAGATGTTCTGAAGACCAACTTGAAAAAATGTCAAATTGATACAGGTAACTGGGAAGCTGTCGCATCCGACAGATCAGAGTGGCGCCGCAACGTCCATCAAGGCCACTTGTACTTCGAACAAGAGAGAAGAAGGCTTCTGGCTGAAAAAAGAAATGCCAGGAAAGAGCACATGATTCGCAGAATGATCAACCCCCAAGATCCATTGGCTGCTCAAGACCTTGTGTGCCAATGTTGTGGAAGAGTCTGTGGTTCTCGGATCGGACTGTACAGTCACCAAAGAACTCACGCAATATGATTAGGCCTAATGTTGGATTACAGCGAAGATTTACATAAATGTAACTTGGAAGACAATCATACTCGTATCACGAGTGATAGCCTAAATAATAATAATCGATCCCACACGTTTTAGGTCTGCCAATTCTACTGGCGTTCAACCTGGTGATCCAGTTATGTTGAATCGAGCCCCAACGTTTTAGGTGCGCCAATCCTTCTGTCCCCGTTTACCCGGATAGTAGGCTGTCAGATATCCGCCCCCTCAATCGGATTGCCAACAATCAATCGCACCAGCTCAGCTACATCAATGAAAATGGCACTGACAGATACTACCGAGGTTTGAACACAGAAGTTACCAAGAAAAATTATTGTGGAACACACCAAAATAGACGGGGTTTCATACTTACATTACTTACCTCTTATAAATATCTCGGGGATTGGGTTGACAACAGGATCATTAAAGTATGCTCTCACAATAACCTTCACCATGACATTTAAAAATGAACCAGACCGAAGACGAGAACTTTGAACTGTACAAGAGCTTTATTTTCAAATAAAGAGTATGATTTACACAACTCAACAAAATAAACGTGGCTATCAGTAGCCTATGTCAATCTGACTACGTCCTCCTAAAGGACTTGCAAATTTGTCAAACAATCTGTTAGCTCCCTTGAGCTCGAAATAACGTAACATTTTATAACACATTTGGATTGGATGAGGAAGTCAGGGTACGACATATATAGAGCATTTGGTTTCCTTTAATAAACATTGCACTTTTATTAATAGGCACAAGGCTGGAGTATCGACCTCACCCGCTTGTAACCAGATGTCTGGCCGGCTGGTCTACTCTTTAACCTGGCTCACACCTGTCAAATGGGGAGCACTCCTCACGCCACACTTGCGTAAGAATACAGCTCCTTTTAAAGCTTTAAATGTCTACAAGACAACTCATACATATTGACGCAAATCTTTCAAATGCTTAACTTACATCCCACTGGATTATTTTAACTATCCTTAAACTTGTTAAGTTATCATCCAAATGTTTAAAAAGCATAGTTTAGAGTATGAAACACACTCTTAAATGTTTATAACAAAATCACATAAATTATTTATAACAATTAGAAATTGTTTATAATATTGTCGAAAATAATTACAAAAATTTTTAAACACGCCTTTAACATTTCTTTCGTTCCACATTATTGTCAAAGATATTTACATTTATTATTTACACTATCAACATTTAAATTATTTAAATTAATAATTTAAGAAATACATTGAACCACATGTTTTATCCGGTTGGTAAATTCAAAATCGTGTTTAATATAATCGACCAATGAAGGTTAGTTATACATGTAAATGTCACAATCTGGTTTAATAAAGGTTGTAATAATTTTAATTATTTGTGACGGTAATCTTCATTCAAAATCTTATCTCAAATTCTTTCAAACTCTTGTTAATGATAACAGTAAATTCACTTGATTAATTTTCAACGAACTATGACAATACACTCTAGCGGAAAATACTTCGCTTACAAAATAATGCACAAACTGCATTCAAAATAGCCCAAAATTCATCATATATTAATCTATATGGCATTAAAACTTCCACCGAACTTACAAAACTTCCACAAATAATTCTTTATCATTATTAACTACTGTGGGAATCTCCTTCATTTATTTAAGGGCATTATATATCAGCGACTTTCAACATGTCCGCTGCACTATCGATTATACATTCATAGTTCCACTTAAAAATTCTTATATCAATAATTGTTTCAAAACTGTTGTCATTTAAACTTCGTGGATTTCATTCATGAATCGAAATGAAATAAAAATTTGTCAATCACAAACAAATTTAATAGTGAATACGCTTATATACGCCTGTCTGGTCTATCAAAATTTAAGATTAACATCTTCAAAGAATTGTAGTATAAAAATACTATCATCAAACAAAGTGCGACAAACTGCAAAATAGTCGAATAGAATCCAATTAGACTGGGGAATGCAAACATCATTATATAAATCTCTATATGAGAAAAAACCTAACACAAGTTTCACGAATTTAATGCATTCAATAATTCATAATTAATGTTCATCTTTCACAAAATTGCCTAAGATGCAATGGTCGTTCATGACTGACGATAAATGTCTGTGTTGCAATCAATTCAAATACCGACTAGTATTTCCAAGATCGTCGACAACGTACTGGATTTTAACGCTCTAAAATCATTTAAATGTTCTTCCTTCTTGATGATGACAGAAAATTGGTCAAAGTAATTAAACTGGGGTAGAATTACTTTAATAAAGTGACACGCTGTCTGAATTTAAATCTGCCATAAAAATCATTAACTTACAGTCAAATCGTGACTACAAAAATAAGCAAATTACTGAAAAATCTAAATATCAGTCTCAACTGATTCAAAATCATTTAACTGTGCCCATGACATAACAATGTCTTAATAAAACGTCGAAAAAGGCATAACTCATCAAGGTGTACTGAGAATAGGAATCTCAAACAAGAATATCGGGCAAAAATACATGAGGACAAAAATATGGGAAAAAAGGTTGCTCAAATATTGCTAAGAAACTCAAATACAATAAACGTTCACGACTACCTTATCTGCCGATTGACGTTCCAGAGGAAAATTCCCCAAAGAAGACTGTTGATGGATCCATTTCACCAAGTTAAAGCTGAGCTCCATCCTCGAAACCAGAAACAGCACCATCGGAGAATCGAACTGCTTCACGAAGACGAACGACATCCTTCCGGCAATAATCTTCTTTGTGAGTCGGGACAACCCTGACCTCTCTTGAAAAATCCCTGAAGTTCCAGTTGAAAATCGCCATGAAGTTTTTGTATAAATTTCCGAAGAAATATTCATATTCAGAAAGTATGAAATCATTTCTATTGCTGTTTGATAGTATTCAGCCTTTACTCACGAAACATGGGTGTAGATGGTTATTTACCACATGTTCGCTTGTATGGAATAGCAATTAGCGAAGTTCCATGTTGCTATTTTACTCCGTTGAAATATGTCCCAATTGCATTAAGTCCTTTAGCCTTCCATCTGCTCTTCGGTAATAGTATTAGAAGAACAAACTGCCCTATTAAATTGCTCCATTATACTGCAGTGTTGTGTCACAAAAGCAATCTGAAGTCTCCCTATTTCACTAGCCCTGTCAGCCGTAGCGTAGAGTCTGGCTATACAAAGTGTTTCTTCTGAGGCGAGAAAATCACTTTTGTCAGTCGTCTAATATTGTCAATAACTTCCAAAATACTTCTTCGAAATTGTTCAGCTTTTCTACAGTCCTTACTGTAGCAATGCACAAGAGAATTAGCTTATAGGCGACCGCTAACTGTTCACAGCTAATCTCGTAGAAGCGTTATAAGTGTCGTTTCAACTTCACCTAGATTTACTTCACAGTAAACCTGCACTGCTTGTAAGTTCGACTCTCGTTTTATGCAGTGGCTTCGCCACGCGTTACAAAGACGACTTTTTCACTACTGATTCACTCGACGTTTCACTGAAATGCTTATTTGAAATCTGACGATTGATTTATAATCTGAGAATGAGGAATGAGCGAATGAGGCTCCTCTCTTCTGCGCAAGGCCTTTTATGAACTTCATGAGGGGCGTATCTATCCCTTCCATCGCGTGTTACTGCGTCATCGCTAGAAGTTCCAACTTCGTCAATACATGACGGATTTTCATAATTCAAAAACTGAAAATAAATTTCACCAAAATTCCAGATCAATGCCTCTACTGCAAATGGATTTCCACAATTCTGCATTCCAAAAAGTAATAAAAATACCATAGTTTCAGCAATCTCCGTCTTCCTTTAGACTATCGTTCATTGGTTTAAGTCTCCCCTCCAATAGCATAATTTCTTCCTTAGCAGAATTCCACGTTTCCTGCGACTGCGTCGTAAATCTCGGATCCTTCTCGAATAAATGCTGACGTCACCCGAGAATCTCAGCTCAAGTAGCCTTCTGGCATAACGTACTGCGTCATCCGTGCTTACGTCATGACTACCCACGTCATAACTATGACAGCCATAACTTTCGCTATAATTTCCAAAATAGCCACCGTGGTCTCTATATAATTCAATTACGGGGGCAGTACCATTAAAGGAAAATTATTGCACAGCTTCATTATTCAAAGTTTCACTTCGATCGCATGATTACCGCACAAGAAATAAAAGCTTAATTTTAAAATTTCGCACAGCCGCCATCTTGAGGTTA
The DNA here is from genome assembly GCA_946902985.2 of Meconema thalassinum. NCBI lineage: Eukaryota > Metazoa > Arthropoda > Insecta > Orthoptera > Tettigoniidae > Meconema > Meconema thalassinum. Next base: position 25,292,611 of record OY714911.1, read on the forward strand.
TGTAAACAATTGAACTAAATTAGATGCCAGTGCATTTCGATATGTATACACATTTACTGTGCCACATTTCACTGCGCTCAGATGGTTAAATCACGAGAAAAGTCTGTTAAATATTTCAAATTCGCTTGGCCGCCATGTTCGTTTTGTACTTTACAGATATTTGAATGTTACTCAGATAAACTTGTAGCAGTGCCCTTTATCACCCTACAAGATTTCAGGGTGATATCGGTAATCGTTTCGGAGATACTGAATGCTGGTGAAATATTTCGCACTGTCGCCATGTTGGATTGGTGCGACACAATAGAATTTGAAGGGTACGGTCGGGGTCGGCCGGAATGGTGCTATGATCTTAGTGAGTTTCATTGAAATCGCTCCAGCCGTTTAGAAGTTATTAGGGACACACACACACACACACGAATCACACACACGGACAAAAGGCGATCTCATAAGCCTATTTTTTCATAATACGAAAATTGGCTAAAAAAAGAGAGGATATTTGGCTAGAAATTTATTGTGCAGACACCATGTGGGACCGACACTGGACGGAGGCAAATCAAGAATTAAGGCAAGTCATCACAAGTTTAGCGGTTCATGGACGACACATTTCCATGAGTAGGAAATGAGTGTGTGTGTACTTTGTGTGGTGTAAATGCTATATCACATCAACCGTTGCAAGAATAGGACAGAATCAGTTTTAGAGTATAGAAAAGATCTATAGACTAAATAAATAACATGAATTGTATTTTGGCCATTCGGCTGCAATTGAATTTATATAATGCCCGATTAGCAGCACTGCTTTTACACCTCTCACTTTGAAATCGTGCAACACTGAATCAAATGATTACTTCCAAGGTCTACCTCTGCTTCTCTTGCCCTCTACAAATCTTAGGTAATCTCTCCTCCCCCACATGACCCCACCATCTGAGTCGGCTTCATCTAGCGTGTTCATTTCTAACTTAGCCTCTATCTCTTCAATACGAGTACCTTCCTGCCATTGCTCCCATCCATTTGTCGCCGCTACCCTCATATCAGTTACCTCTAGCTTATATATCAGATATCCTAAATCCACCCAGCTCTCACTTCCATACAGCAAGGTCACTCTGAATACTGAGCGATTTGGGGAGAGTTTTTTAATTATTTTTTTAAATTTTTATTAGCGTATGTCTTTCAGTGCCGGGAGTGTCCGAGGTCAGGTTCGTCTCGCCAGTTTTTGTAGCTGCTTCGAGACGGACACCCAATGGGTGAGCTACAACTACCGTTGGAGATGAACGTTGGATGTAAGGACGAGGAGTTGGAAGGTAGCGGCTGTGACCTATAGTTAGGGACCAGCCCCGGCATTTGCCTGGAAGGAAGATGGGAAACCACAGAAGACCATCTTCAAGGTTGCCGGCGGGGGGATTCGAACCTCCTCGTCTCCCAGATGTGAGCGACTGCCAGCAGTCATGCCGTAACGACCACGGCTAACTCACCTCGTGTGGGGAGAGTATCGTGGCTACACTAACTTCTTCCTTGCAGAATACTGTAGATCGCAACTGAGAATTCACTGCATTGGCTTTTCTACACCTGGACTCTATTTCCTTCCCTACACTATCGGCCATCCTGAGAGAATACACAGCCCACCTGCTCCAATGTAGTTCCTTCTACCTGACTTTCAATGTCTTGTGTTCTTCTCTACCAACATATCATTCGTCTTTGAGATGCTAATCTTCATACCATCTCCCTGCATTTCTGTTCAAGCTCTAACATGTTGGCTTGTAACCTGCTATTACAAGCAAGTTATCAGCATAGGCCAGACTAATTGAATCCCACCCAGCCAGTTTATGTCCTTCAGCAAATGGACCTTGGACAAGCCTGGAGATAATGGATTAAGCGTTCCCTGACTTCGTTATTCTTACTGGTGTTCAATATTATTGGACCTGAATCTAGAAGTAACAGTGGAAATATGACGACCAAGTCTAGTGTTTGTGAGTAGTTGGTACTAACTGCCAAATTAGGAAGAGAAGAGACAATCTTCCGTTACAGGATTATACAAAGTAAAATAACCGATCTATATGACTTTCCAGATTATCCAATGTGAGGAGACTGGAGTGATTTAGAAATAGCGTTTATACAGTTTCTCCAACCAATCAGAGCTCAATATTTTCATTGATTGACCAATTAGGTGGGATAGTTTCGCAGATGCACTGAAAATCCAACATATCGGACATGAATTACATGATTTAAAATTTGACAATATTGCCTATATTGGATCAACCATTGTAGTTACAACGGCAAAATCAGCACGAACCTTTTCGGTAACAGGAAAATACTATGAGATATGCAGGAAATTTAGGAATCTACGTCCAGAAGTTTGCAACACCATCCTTCTAGCCATTATCGACATGGAAAGTGTGCATCGTCCCCAATGTTTGTATAAACAAACTGGGCAATATTGCAAAAGAAATAGCACTGTACCTTAATATTCGCAACTCGAATTTCTACACCGGGCATTACATTCGTAAGATTTCGCCGACAATTTTAGTGAATGCTGTTGTTGGCATGAACACACCAGAACGTCATGAAGGAAGCATGCCTATTATATTAGTTCCACGGAAATTATAATCCATCTCTCTGTTCAGTAAAGGGATTTCTTATGCGAAACATTTCCGCCAGATGTCATAACTGTCCTATTTGGGACTCTATTGATTTGCCTTCCATTGACATTCTATATGCATTTAATTTGAAGAAAAACCAGTTGATAATATGATACATTTTAATTTTAAAGCGTTTGTAGCAGCCTTTTTTGTGTTATTTGACCAAAATAACAAAATGATCCAACGTAGAACCCGAGCGCTATCTGTTGGTGCTACTTCAGGAAAAACAATGTTTCAAAGCTTTGGAATTCCTTATTGGGTAGAGAGCAAATGGTGAGCCCACTCAATTCCCAAGAAGAAGAAGAAGAAGAAGAAGAAGAAGAAGAAGAAGAAGAAGAAGAAGAAGAAGAAGAAGAAGAAGAAATCAACCGACAGAATCTCGACAGATATTTATGAATATTTATGTTAGAACATACAATAAAGATATAATGGTAATTAAGACACTCGTATGGAAATTATAAAACACACTTCGCTCGTTTTATAAACATACTCGTGTCTTAATTATTGCCATTATAGGCTCGTTGCATTATGCACTGTTAAACCATCGAAATTGAGCTCAAAAGTACTCACATTGAGCCTCGTTTAAGGGGATGTATTGTACTGTGCCTCATGAACAATTCCATATCGGAACACAAATGCACTACGTGCCAAGTAAGAGCATGGATAAGTTATAATCAACAAAACACACGAATGTCCTTCAACATAGGAATTCTTCATGATCCTTGCTAATAGCTTTTCTTCCATTTGCATGCAATGACTGTTCAAGGTATGGGCTTACTTCTCGATTTACTGTTCCACAAATTTATTAAGCATAGCCTACGGACAGATAGGGTGAGGACAAGACCAACACCTTCAACCATAAAGGGTCTGCCCTCAGAAGATGGGTCTCGCATACAAATTGTCAGAAGAATTGAGGAGGGTGCGGAAATATCACCACTTACTTTCTAAGTTAGCGAAGGGTCGAGCCACCTATGTTCTACTCAGTGAGGTAATTAGAATCAAACTCAGGGAGGAACAGGTTCATCTCGTCATTGTGAAAAAGTTTAATGAAAGTTGGCAATCCTCTTCAATGGATGTCAGTTTAATGACAGCAATATTAGAATTGCCACACATTTATATTATTATTAGTGATTTAAGCCCAATAAGGAGTATTTCTGTGATGCTTTCTTTGTTTCCCAATATCTCCTCAGTCCAGCCAATAACTTGTCCTTCCTCTCCTGTGTGAGCGGTGGTCGGGTCGAGACCGAGAGTTAACAATATCACAACATTTGGAACGGTCAAGAATATCACAGTCTCTAATCCCAGCGTTATTCAAGTCTTGTTTCACTTCATTAAGCCACAAGCTGCCAGTCTTGAAGATATTCTTGGTGATTCTATCGTTCCCCGTCCGGAAGAAGTGCCCGTAGAATTTCAGTCGTCTCCGTCGCATGATAGTGGTGGCTGGTATACTTCGGTGTTTGCTTTAAGTCGATAAGAGTCATCTGGGAGCAATCTTGGCGCATGAATTTTTCGAATGATACGTCTCTCGACTTTCTCCAAATCATCCATTTTGCCATTCTTGTTCATCAAGATAGTCTCTGCTACATATACAAACTGAAGTCTAATAATGGTTTAATAATGACAGATCTTTGCGTTTTTTGTATCCTCTTAAATTCACGTCAGAAACCTTTGCGTCGATGGCAATTATTTCCAAGTGAAAGAGTTGAAAACGATAGCACCATCAGTGCTTGAACCCAAACCCCTCTTTGTGTGAAATTCTTACACCATACACTATGCACGCCTGAAGGTAGGCATAATGGTTTAAGCTCCCGTGTTTCTGGTCTGTCACTGCAGCCACATTCATTCAAAGTATCAACAATATTGGATTCCACTATGGGATTTTAGAGATTATTAAGGTTTGACTTTAGAGAATTTATTTCTTACCTTAGGAAATACTTTAGAGGCTAAGGAAATCCATTGTGTTCAGAATCTAAGCATCATATTTGACATTTTACTGGGATTATACGTTGCATGATTTACTTTACCATGATGTGGATGAGATCATATGCATGTAAATTATTCTTACAGCAATACTGTTCCTTAATATGCTGCTACGAGTATAGTACACACCGACCTACGTACAGGAATAATTCATCCATCATTATTCACGTAATTTGTGCAGGGTTAAAAATCATAAGTATATGACTCCACTATGATGACTTTATCTTCCAATCATTGAATAATTTAAATATTATTTTCTATCAAGTAGGTAGTTGCTACATTTGAAAAATAATAGAGATAACTACGTGAACACTGATATAAGATGTCTTAATTTTCCCATTAAAACAAAAATAAACATTGTCAGGAAAGTAATTGTGAGACTGAGTTCTCGAAGAATTGTGAATATTTATCTCTTTTTACTATTGTTGCATGCTACGTTACTGTATTCCACGGTACGTTTCGACTAGGTTTACAGTGATTTAATATTGCACCTGAGTAACATCAGAGTCTAGGAGAACTATGTTCTAAACTCACTTAAGGGCAAAATGTATATATTGGCATTAATCTTTCTATACCATATAGAGACACCTCCCGGGCAACACCGGGTGCAATAGCTAGTATTCTATAAAAGGAAAGGGGTTGTGGGCAGTTGCACATTGCCCTCGATCTTAGCTACACACTGTTCCAGTGCATAACGACAATGAAATGTGAGAAGGCTTGAGAGGGCTAATCCCTGAGATCTCCCTAAGGGCCAGCTTCTAGGGCTCCAATCAATGTTGTAGCGATGTTGATTGACGTGGGATTACCCGCGTGCTGTGGCAGCCCCAATGCTTGTTGGCGAGCGAGACCGCTACCGGATAATTGACGATTACCTAAGATGTGCTTCATGATCAGTACTGCCATGCCAGTTCTTTCCTGTAGTGGGTTTTGTAATTTAAACTGGGTGTTAAGAACAGCGTCAACCTGAAACTATATCTGCAAGTGTTTGTTGTTTGAGTCTTCATACTTTTGACCTGGCTTGATGCAGCTCTCCATGTCTCCTGGTCCTGAGTTAATCGTTTCACCTCTACATAGCTACCACACCGTACATCCGAGGCAATCTGTTTAACATATTCTAACCTTGGTCTACCCCTACAGTTCTTGTCCTCGACCCTTCCTTCCATAACTAAGCTTGCTATTCCTGGGTGTCTTAGGAAGTGTCCTACCAACCTATCTCTTCTCTTCATTAGCAATCGCCAGAAACATCTCTCCTCTCCCACTCATCTTAATACCCCTTCATTTGTTACCCTATCTACCCATCTCATCTTCACCAATCTCACGTAACAGCACATTTCAAACGCTTCAATTCTCCTCTATTCTGCTGCACCAATAGTCCAAGTTTCACTTCCATAGAGCACCACGCTCCAGACAAAAGCCTTTAAAATTACTTCCTAATACCTAATTGTATATTCGATGTCAACAGATTCCTTTTCTGTAGAAATGGTTTCCTTGCGAGTGATAGCGGTGAATAAGTGTTCTACTATTTAACAAATTATCTCTAAATTTCACTAATACACACAAAATGTCACCAAGGTACAAAGTAGTTAGCCTTGTTCTATTTATATTCGAATTATAATAATTTACTTGATCCAAATTTGATGTTTTTAGTCGGTCAACACGGTTGTACCCAATTTTGATGGGCTGTTCCCTAATCCTGAGGAAGATTTTACATGAGATTGATAATCGTATAACAAATCCTGTTCATATAATCACTATTTAGCCCTCTATTAAAATAGCTACACCTTATCTTACCTAATTTGTAAACATTTCAAACGGTTCAATTCTCCTCTTTTCTTCTGCACCAATAGTCCAAGTTTCACTTCCATAGAGCGCCACGCTCCAGACAAAGGCTTTCAAAAATAACTTCCTAATACCTACATCTATATTTGATGTCAACAGTTTACTTTTTTTGTAGAAATGCTTTCCTTGCCTGAGCCAAACTACTTTTTATATCGTCTTTACTTCATCCATCAATGGTTCTTTTGCTTCCTAAGTAACAGAAGTCTCCTACATCCTTTAGCTTTTCACCTGGCAATTTGATGTCCGTAGAGGTTACACATTTATTTTGGTTCATTACCAAAACACAGTTTTTATCTGAACTTAAGCGGATATCGTCGATTTGAATTTATCACTCAGTGTGTGAAATAACACACAATACATATCAGGATTCTCTTAATACAGGATGTCTTGCAAGGAAGTAACCCTTCGCCCCAAAAGTGCTCGTTAAAAGACTGTTTGAAAAAAAGGTTAACTTGGGGTTTTACAAGGGATTAATATTATATTTATTAAACACAATGTGTACTGAGAAAAAAATGATAAGTTACATTGTCGTGATTTCACCAATCTTTAGATTGCTCAATTAGTGAAAAAGTCCTGCAGGTAATATTTCGGGCACCGTTCATTACATAGCTTACAGATGCAGCTGTCCTTAGGATCATGGTAGGTGCTTTCTGTGCAAATCTTTCCATGAAAACCGTGTACTGCAAATCGTGTGTACAGGTGTCGGAGTTGGAAGTTTGGTCCTTTCCAGCAGTCTGATGGCATTGCGTCTGTTTCTCTAATCCCCTCCGGTATCAGTCTTGCTTTGCTGCTCCTCTCTTCGATGAAGGTTGCATATGCTTGTGTCTCCGATAAACTAAAGCAGTGTTTTATGTCATCCACGAAGAGAGTTTCCTGTGCAAGGATATAAGCATAACTATTTCTTGTGAATTTTGAGATGGATAACACTCTTTTGAGGAAGCTAGATTTAACTCTTTCCAGCTTTCTTAGATTTCCGACCGTCAGGTAGTTCCAGATTAGTTGTATTCCATAGGTGGCCGTCGGCATGACTTTGATCTTGAATAGTGCCATTGCTGTTGAAACTGACAGTAGTTGTAATTTGGGTATGTCATATATTGTTTTTGCTGCAGCTGCTGTTCGTTCTTGTATGTGTAGTGAAAACGTAATTCCCGTAGTTTGGAGGGTGACCCCCAAATATTTGAAATTTGTTACGAATTCTAAGGGAGAGTTGCTACAAGTGAAATGATCCCCCTTTGCAGTTTGCCCCCTCTCCTGAATTTCATTGATTTGGTTTTCGAGCCATTTATTTCCATAGAGTTGTATGTTGCCCAGTTCCTGATGTCGTCTAATGCCGTTTGTAAATGTGTAGGGCTTTTGGAGAGAATGGCCATGTCATCCGCGTACATCAGTAGTTTTACATTGACGTTTATAGCGTTGCCGATATCCGCTGTCATGTCGTTGAATAAGACCGGACTCATCGGGATTAAAGAAATGCAAATAACTAGCTTCAGTGCGAGTGAGTATCGAGCCATTGAAGCTAACAGTCAAGTTGATGTGCTAGGAATTTCGCTAGTGCACAATGACTTTATGTTATCGTCCGTTACGCTCGTTAGGAAATAATTAACACTTTAGATCAAGCCTTTGCCAGAAAACTTCATCAACTTCTAGAGGTTTTATAGTGACATTGGTAATAATAATAATAATAATAATAATAATAATAATAATAATAATAATAATAATAATAATAATAATAATAATAATAATAATATCGTATGGCCTCGGATGCCGGGTGCAAGCTTTGTTATTTGACACCGAGAGGACAGTTTGCATGCCGAATTTTGTTGTTCCTTGAAGCGCTATGAAAATCAAGGAGGTTAGATATCTAAGCTACTTGACACACTAGTACTTTCTAGTAGAGAAAGGAGGACATTTTTGTGTTGGCGGAAAATCCCGAATTAATTTTGCCATTATGAACACGGCCTACTGAATTCAAATGGGTTCTTTAACATGCCAACATCGCATGACTTGCGTGTCCTGATTTTTGCCGCCTTTCAAAACTCACTTACAATGGCCTGGAGCTAACCAGCAAGCTTGGAGTTGGTAGTCCGACACGATAACCACTCACCCTCCGTGGCAAACTTGTCACCCACCGTCGGCCGTCCTTGAAATAGTTTTCCGTGGTTTCCACTGCCATCAGAATGCTTGTAGCAGCTTCTATTTGGTTGATGTCTCTAATGAAACGATCCACTGCCATCAGAATACTTGTAACAGCGTCAATGTTGTTGATGTCTCTGATGGAACGATCCACTGCCATCAGAATACTTGTAACAGCGTCTATTTTGTTGATGTATCTGATGGAACGATCCACTGCCATCAGAATACTTGTAACAGCGTCTATTTTGTTGATGTCTCTAATGAAACGATCCACTGCCATCAGAATACTTGTAACAGCGTCAATGTTGTTGATGTCTCTGATGAAGCGATCCACTGCCATCAGAATACTTGTAACAGCGTCTATTTTGTTGATGTATCTGATGGAACGATCCACTGCCATCAGAATACTTGTAACAGCGTCAATGTTGTTGATGTCTCTAATGAAACGATCCACTGCCATCAGAATACTTGTAACAGCGTCAATGTTGTTGATGTCTCTGATGGAACGATCCACTGCCATCAGAATACTTGTAACAGCGTCTATTTTGTTGATGTCTCTAATGAAACGATCCACTGCCATCAGAATACTTGTAACAGCGTCAATGTTGTTGATGTCTCTGATGAAGCGATCCACTGCCATCAGAATACTTGTAACAGCGTCAATGTTGTTGATGTCTCTGATGGAACGATCCACTGCCATCAGAATACTTGTAACAGCGTCTATTTTGTTGATGTATCTGATGGAACGATCCACTGCCATCAGAATACTTGTAACAGCGTCTATTTTGTTGATGTCTCTAATGAAACGATCCACTGCCATCAGAATACTTGTAACAGCGTCAATGTTGTTGATGTCTCTGATGAAGCGATCCACTGCCATCAGAATACTTGTAACAGCGTCTATTTTGTTGATGTATCTGATGGAACGATCCACTGCCATCAGAATACTTGTAACAGCGTCTATTTTGTTGATGTCTCTAATGAAACGATCCACTGCCATCAGAATACTTGTAACAGCGTCAATGTTGTTGATGTCTCTGATGAAGCGATCCACTGCCATCAGAATACTTGTAACAGCGTCTATTTTGTTGATGTCTTTGATGGAACGATCCACTGCCATCAGAATACTTGTAGCAGCGTCTATATTGTTGGTGTCTCTGATGGAACGATCCACTGCCATCAGAATACTTGTAGCAGCGTCTATATTGTTGATGTCTCTGATGGAACGATACACTGCCATCAGAATTCCTGTAGCAGCTTTTATTTTGTTGGTTATCTGTGATAACATATAGTGCTGAGAGGGAATACGAGCATAGGTCACTGTGTACTGGTCTATATAGTCTATACCGAAGGCATACATATCCTGGGCTTGAAGGTAGCCTCCCGCCTTAAATTCACAAATTTATTCTACTGCCTGTGTAACTCGAAAACATTCTTGAAATAGATGCCATGAAGTGCTAACTTTAATTATCTTTGGAATCATAATCACAAGGACTGATGTCCGGTGAATATGGTGGACGAGAAAGCACTTCCAGTCCCTAGTAACTGAACAAATCAGTTGCAGGTCTGCCAAATGTGCGAACTCGTTATCCTGCACATCAAGGGAGAGTACTGACAGCAGTGGCTACGCTGGCTAAAGCGCTGCGTTAGGTCATGGGGCCAAGCTCTCTGTTGACTTGGAAGACGCGTGGGTTCGAGCCCCACCACCAGCCGTCCTTGAAATAGTTTTCCGTGGTTTCCTATTTTCAACACCAGGCAAATGCTGCGACGGTACCTTCTGACAGGCCACGGCCGCTTCCTTCCACATCCTTGCCTAGTTTCATTCATCTTCATACATTCCATCTCTCATCTCGACGAGCAGGTTGCCCGCGGGCCTCTCAGGAGGCAACTCGACAAAAAATGGGAGGGTTCCGCAGGAAATGTTGACCCTTTCCTCACAATTACAGTCTCAGTTATGAACACTTCCATTCGGACTGTTCCCCAGATTCTACAGGCAGTGGATTGTTTTATAAGTGGCATCAACAGAGCATACCAGCAATGGTGACCGAGAGTGCTGACGTGTCTCATGCCTCGCTAGCATCGGGAGTGCGTAGGTTCAAATCCCACCTAGGTGGTCCTGAAAACGTTTTTGTGGTTTCCCCTTTTCACCTTCAGGAGAAAGCAGGGGCGTTTCCTTCCAAAATCCGCTCCATGACCGTCCTGAAATAGCCCTTGGCTGCAATAATACTAAAATTACATCAATAGAACAGGCGCTACCACACGCAATCTGCTGGCAGAGACATCAACAAAATACACGCTGTTACAAGTATTCTGATGGCAGTGGATCTCTCCATCAGAGGCATCAACAAAATAGAAGCTGCTACAGGCATTCTGAAGGCAGTGGATCGTTCCATCAGAGACATCAACAAAATACACGCTGTTACAAGTATTCTGATGGCAGTGGATCTCTCCATCAGAGGTATCAACAAAATAGAAGCTGCTACAGGCATTCTGAAGGCAGTGGATCGTTTCATTAGAGACATCAACAAAATACACGCTGTTACAAGTATTCTGATGGCAGTGGATCTCTCCATCAGAGGTATCAACAAAATAGAAGCTGCTACAGGCATTCTGAAGGCAGTGGATCGTTCCATCAGAGACATCAACAAAATAGACGCTGTTACAGGCATTTTGATGGCAGTGGATCGCTCCATCAGAGGCATCAACAAAATAGAAGCTGCTACAGGGATTCGGATGGCAGTGGATCGCTCCATCAGAGGCATCAACAGAACAGAAGTTGCTACAAGGATTCTGCTGGCAGTCGATCACTTAATCAGATACATCAACAGAACAGGAGCTGCTACAAGAGTTCTATGACTTCCGCATTACTGTCAACGACTTGTGGACACTGATGGCAGCTGCATTGTAGTAGTCTACTGTAGACGTTTCACACAGGTATCACTTTTCTGTAAGAAGTAAGTAAATACTTTAAGCCCCAACCTGTGGAATATTTATAGCCATATCTCATTATTGAGTTGTTGTGAAGCAGTCAGATGGGTTGATATCCCGACAAAACGATGAACTATTTTAGAATATCTAATGGCGCCGTTGAGAAACGATAGCAACGTGCCAATTTTACATATCAGCGCGCGATTTGCGTTCTCCTCCGCATATTGTTTCAGCAATATATCGGCACTTAGTGCACACTCCAAGGGGCGCCGCGCCGGTCGTGCGGAGCGAAATGGTCGCCTCTGTAGTCGATTGCTTTCACGTCATGAATTTTTATGGCAGCGCAGCGATACCATTGTCCTTTACATACGCTGTAGTTCTCATACTCTCACCACTGCCTTTGTTTTACATCAATTAACGCTAATTTATGGACAGCAAGTGAAGGATATTTTTAATTGGCAGTGAAAACAAGCGTCGATACTGGAAGCGGTACCCTTTCTTAAAGGCGAACCATTAACCCTTATCATGGGATAGTGGTCTCTATGTTAAGGGCAGTTTATGCTTTCAAAGATGCTGATAGTTGAATCTTCAAGCCAAATTTTGGAGAATTTTCATGCTGAAGTGCTAGTATTTCTAAAATTCAAATATTATATACGTATCTACTTGACGTAATGTGTTGGGTAAAATAAAATAAAAACATGTATAATGTAAAAATAAAATAACAATAAAGAACAAGAAGTTCCGTGAAGAACTATACAGCCTATCTTTCATGCCAATGATTATTCTACAGTATATGAACATATCTAGAATAATGACGAAATTAAGTTGGTAATATCGAAATATCTAATTAGTTTAAAATATACCTGGTATAATGTAGCCTCATAGAGCACTACAGTTGGCAGCCCTGGTGACTGAATATATTCTTAGTTCCATCTCTTAAGGTACAGAATACAAAATTTGGTTGAAGTCCAATGGACGTTACGTGCAGTTAGACACTCGATCTATCAGCAGGCGTAAAAGCATGTTGCCAACAATACCATGCGTGTGCTGGTAGGAAATAATCTGAAATATTATGATATCTTCTTGTGCCAATTTTGGATGAAATCCATTTGTTAGTATAGAAGTTACATGTATTTTAAAATTGGACATATCAGCAGGCATAGAATCATGCTGGCAGCACTGCCTTGTATTAATTACTCCAAATTAATCTAGAATGGCAGGTGCTATACGTGTGCAAAGTATAGAGCTGTTGGCTTGCATACTTTCTGATATATTGATATTAGGGTAAAAAATATAGACAGCATTTATTAACAGTTGGCAGCCCTGATTGCTCTTAACAATACTTATAGTCATATCTGTTATGGTACACATAGCACATACGAAACTTGGTTGAAATCCAACTGATAGTATAGAAGTTAGATGTATTTAAAAATTGGTACTATCTGCAGGCTTATAATCATGTTGGTAGAACTGACGTATATAAGTTACTCCAAATTAATCTAAAATGTCAGAATATACGTGTGCATAGTTTAAAGCTGTTGGCTTGCATACTTTCTGATATATTGGTATTTGGATAAAACAAATTTAGAGAGCAATCATTAACAGTTGGCAGCCCTGGTGGCTCTTAAGAATACGCTCAGTCATATCTGTTTATGTACAGATATTGCATACAAAATTTGGTTGAAATCTAATTGATAGTATAGAAGTTATATGCATTTAAACATTGGACCTATCAGAAGGCTTAAAATTATTTTGGCAACACTGTCATGGTTGGCCTCCTGGAAATTAAACTGAAATAATATTATCTACATGTTTGCCAATTTTGGAATAGCTCCCATGCATACCTTGTATGATATCCAACATTGAGCTCAAATTTCTAGTGCGTTTTTTCAGCAGTTGGTAGCACTGACATCATTTTCAAATATGGACGTGAGATATTCCGGTGCTCATCTTTACTCATACTAAATTTGGTTTAGATTGCTGCAGCCGTTTAGGAGTTGATAGGGGGGGGGGGGGGGGACACACAGACAGGCAGACACACATTTTCCCGGATCGATCTCATAAGTCTATTTTTTTCCTCATTTTTGCAAAATGTGAAAAGTAGGCTAAAATAATCATAAAATAATAATAAACATAAATCTAAAAATATTATGAAAATAATTGTAAAAGTCAATTCGAAATTAGTTAATTAAGTAATTCAGTAAACATATCAAAATTAGAAGCAGGCTGTGGATTTTCATTTTCATAAAAATTAGAGATAAAAAATACATTATTTATAATTATGTTAATAAAAATAAATTTAATTGTAGAAACACATAAAATAAAATAAAATGTTTTGCCATTTATTTATTTATTTATTTATTTATCGTATGGCTTTTAGTACCGGGAGTGTCCGAGGACATGTTCGGCTCGCCAGAGTCTGTAGCTGCTTCCAGCGAACACCCTAAAGGGTGAGCTACAAGTTCCGTTCAATTTCAAGTAGTTCCAACTTTCGCTACCAGATATCAATGATACCTAGCGGTGAACGTTGGAACTTTGATAGAGCGTTCCGACGAAATCTAAACTAACAATTTAGCTTTACACAAGTTTAGTCTGTGAAAGGATCTATAAATCTATGATAAGGGACCACCGGCTTTATTACCCCTCCAAAAGAATGCATACTGAAGGATTTTTAACGCTCTTAATCCGACGACTTCGGCCGGGTTTGAACCCGCGATCTTGGGCACAGCATTTCAGCTTGCTACCAACTACACTACCCAAGCCAACGGTTTTGCCCTATAAAGGGTTAATGCTGATTGGATGATATATTATGAATTATTTACCAGATTTCAATGAAACAAGGCTCGCCATTGGTTAATTCTGAGTAAAGTAGGTTCATGTTACCCACTGTTGTTGATGCAGCTGTCTTGAGTTCATCTCTAACCTTGATCTACCCTTACAGTTCTTGTGCTCAGCCCTTTCTTCCGTAACTAAGTTTGCTATTCTTGGCTGTCTTATTATGAGTCCTACCAACTTACCTGTTCTCTTATTAGTCACCAGAAACATCTCTCCTCTCCCACTCTAGCACATCGACCAATGGAGGTACCCGCTAGAGATATTAACTCTCAGTTACGCCGACAAGTTCTGGCTTTTTGGGAGAGCCAGTGGCTAGCTGACCCACTGCCCAGTAAACTGAGAGCGATCACGGGAATTACTCGCCTGTGGCGGAGCTCTTTCCGGTCACGGAGAGAGTCCGACATTTTGTGTAGGCTAAGGATAGGTCATACAAGATCCACCCACTCGTATCTGATGAGAACGGAAGACTCCCCACTTTGTACCTGTTGAGTCGTTTCCACCGTGGCCCACATTTTAACCGAGTGTGTGGATCTTGCTGACTTACGAAGAAACCTTGGCTTGCAGATGACACTAAATAACTGACTACACTCTCTTAATACGTCTTCATTTATTACTCTATCTACACAGGTGTAACACCACATTTCAAATGCTTCTATTCTCCTCTTATCTGCAGCGTCAAAAGTCCAAGTTTCACTTCCATAGAGCACCACGCTACAAACAAAGGCTTTGAAATATATCTTTCTAATACCTAAATCTATATTAGATGTCAGGAGGTGTGATAGTGCAGTGGTTAAGCTGCATGTCTCTCACCAAGGCGGACTAGATTCCATTCAAAGTTAATACATGTGAGAATTTTGAATTGAATTGAAATATCACGTCCTGTGGTGAGGATTCCAAGTAAAATGGAGGTCCCTTGGCTCATTATTGCGAGATTGACGCTCACGTAAAACTACAAGCCTTAATTTTCTTTCTTATTTATTATGTCAAAACAGTAAGTTACCCGGGAAACTGGAACTGTAAACTGATCATGATATTTGATGACAACAGATTTCTTTTCTGTAGGAATGCCTTCGTTGCCTGAGCCAACCTACTTTCTATATCCTCTTTGCTTCACCCATCACTGATCTCTTTGCTTCCTAAGTAGCAAAAGTCTCCTACTTCCTGACAATTTGACGTTACCCACTAAGTGAACAATTTTCAAGCTATAAAAGTATAAATAAATGCAGTCTTTTGATTCAGTAAATCTTTATAACTGCAGGCGTCTCAAAAAATGTACTAACACTTTGAATGACTATAAAATGATTATTTATGAACATAGGGACAAGTTTAAGGGCTTCAATTATAGAGGAGACATGCAATTAAAGACTCATGTTCGCAAATGTTCAAATTGATGACCGTCAGTGTCCAGGAGTTCGACAAACCGCCACCAACGTTCCGGATCATTGCTCGCATCAGAGATAAATTTGAAGCACATGGAACCGTTCACAATATCAACAAGAAACTTCTGGACGACCACGGACATCCACCAGTCCTACAAAAGAAGAACAGGTGCAGGAAGCCCTCACTTGGTCCCCACCGAAATCACTACGGCAAACGGTTCGAGAGACACACATCTCAAAAGTTAGCGTCCATCGCATCATGAAGCGTCTGTGCTGGAAATCCTACATTCCAACACGAAATTGGAAATTGACAGACAATGCCACGAAATTCCAAATGAACTTTGTCGTAACGTTTGCGAATCCATTGCTTCGCGTTATCAGCTTTGTCTGGACACTGAGGGTCATAAATTTGAACATTTGCGAACATGCGTCTTTAATTACATGTCTCCTCTATAATTTAAGCCCTGAAACATGTCTCTATGTTCATAAATAATCATTTTATAGTCATTCAAAGTGTTAGTACATTTTTGAGACACCTTGTATACCAACTGAATATTGACGTATCTGTTATTGCTCTTCCCTGTAATTGGAATATTCGTCTTAGTACCTCTAAGAATATTAATTTTGAAACCTTTGAATGCTGTACGTTTACAAGAGTTTAGAAAGTTGGAACTGTCGGTTTGTACCCATATATTGTAATGGCATTCCTTGTTTATTTTATCCAGTAGAGAACATGCTACCCCGATTCGAGTGCTATGATCGTGTTTCTTGACATTGATGATATTATATCAACCCGCGCAGTACTCATAAAATCGTTCTTGAACTTGTCAAGCCACCCTTGTTCTTGGAACTGCTGGTGAAGGTTTAATGGGTACCTACTGTTGTGCAGTGGAACCGACTCCTGGATTTCAATCCAGAAGTCATTTGAACGACATTTAGGTATTTTTAGCCCAACGCTATAAGTTCGTACCATCTCGTGACAGAGGTGGCTACGATGGCGTAGTTATAGCATACCAGGCTTGTCGCGGGCTCAAACCCGGCCAAAGTCGTCAGATTCTTCAAGAGCGTTAAAAATCCCTCAGTATGTCTTCCTTTGGAGGGGAAGTAAAACCGGCGTTGCCATGTCATAGATTTATGGCATGAAAAAGAACCTTACACTGACTACACTTGTGTGAAGTCAAAATGTGTAGGTTAAAATTGATAACGCTATATTAGTACCAACGTTTGCCACCAGGTGCTGGCTGCGATGGTATCTAGTAGCCAAGTCCGCAGCTAGGTGTCGTGGACGGTAACATTTGGTGGAAAAAGTAGGAACTACTTGAAAATTCATCGTATGGAGTCGTTACTTAAATTAAAACAGATAACACACACTAATACAGCCATCACAATTAACACCGGCTATCAGACTGATTCTACACACACCCAAAGTGCACGGGGCTACATGACCGCGTTGTCGCAGCCCCTAAACTAAGGAACCATCTCGCGACAGGTAGGCGAGTAAGCAACTCTCTACTGAGCATAGCGAACACTTGTTGCCATGGTAACCACCGGATATGAGTGGGCCCTGGTTGTGCTGAAGATGGGGCATTAGAATATAACACCACATCAATCTCACCCCCTGAGATCTTCCTCCATCCAACTCGTGACATTTTGATAGATTCCTTCTTCCCGCCTTATGACAGCCTCTTACGATGCACCCATATGTGCACCTTAAGTGGACTATGTGTGACAAATCGTCACGTGGTGACTCCCCCACCCCTAGCTTGCTACACTCACCCTTACAAAAGCGCGCCTCCCTCACAAGCAGTCTGGAGGAAGTCGAACAAAAAAGGAATTTGTCGGTCAATAATGAGCAATCGGCTGTACTTTTGAGGCATACTGTATTACCGTGTACATCAGTCGGACTAGTACAGGACGCCTGCAGTGTAATATCACTGGGGTGCTATGGTCCTGGCTACAAACCTTGCACTCGTGTTCTCGTTTGAGTCTTCAGACTTTTGACTGGTTTGATGCAGCTCTTCATAACTCCCTGTCCTGCGCTAATCGTTTCATCTGTACATAGCTACCACACCATACATCCGAGGCAATCTGTTTAATATATTCTAACCTTGGTCTACCCCTACAGTTCTTGTCCTCGACCCTCCCTTCCATAACTTAGCTTCGTATTCATGAGTGTCTTAGTATGTGTCCTACCAACCTATCTCTTCTCTACATTAGCAGTCGCCAGAAACATCTCTCCTCTCCCACTCGTCTTAATACCTCTTCGTTTGTAACCATATCTACCCATCTGATCTTCATCATTCTCCTGTAACACCACATTTAAAACGCTTCAATTCTCCTCTTTTCTGCTGAGCCAACAGTCCAAGTTTTACTTCCATAGAGCGCCACGCTCCAGACAAAGGCTTTCAAAAATGACTTCCTAATACCTAAATCTATATTCGATTGCACACTTACTGTGCCCACGTTAAATCTGTGTCGGTGAGCTACGTCATTATTTTCAGGAAAGGTGCGAGCCTCACCAAAGACATTTCTCAAATTGGCACACCAACAATAGTGTGGCAAGCACTAATGTGTGTGTCGAGCGTATTATGCTAAGTCGGCCGTCAGAACCCCCGAGCACCAGAATGTGGGGTAATGTCTTATGAATAGGAGTAGGGGAGTTGACAGCTCGAATTCTCAGAAATGCAACGGTTCTCACCGACAGGGATATAATGCGAATATTGTAACATCTACTAATCTCAAGCGGGAAGATATTATGTGTAACGCGTTGTGAAAAGTGGGAACCTGGTGACCCGTTGTTGAGAGCTTTATGTTTCCACAATATCTAATATATTCCAACCAAACTTGCGCTCCTTGAAGGATGGAACTGTGCAAGTTATGTTAGGCCCAGTAAAACAACCGTCGCCATCTGCCTCCCTACCGGAATATTGTCCCCAGTGAGTTCAGTTACGATTTTGAAAATCTGCTAGACTTTAGCCCTGAGGAGAGGGCGCAGTCTTGGGTCATTAACAGGAACTAATCGAAATAATTGACAGTTGCAGAATTTATGGGATTGTGAGTGATTTTCAATTTCAATGATATTCACCGTAAAATTGTTTGTATATTTCAATAATTGAAGCTGATGTATCCATCACGTATCAAATAATGTGCCTCTCCAATGGCTAATTATTGTGGCGGTCCGTTAAGCCACGAGAGTGAGATTTAACAGGGATTTAAGCCTAAATCTGGATTATATGTTAACAGTAAATATACCCATCAGAGGATCTGCTTGAAATCAATAACCACGTTTGGAATGGAAGGGTCATATCATTCATTGTGGCAATAAACGAATATGAATTTAGAGGAGGTGTATTTTTAGATATTCACCTCCCTGCTATTGGAGAAGGTTTATTCACCACTGGGTAAGTGGTATGGGAGGTGGTGTCGGTAGTGCGTTGACCTTCGAAACGCAAGGTACGGAGATTGATCCCAGGTGACTCCGGTGGCCTTGATGACGCACTCAAATGGTGTCAAACTTGTATCAACAGGCGAGCTTCTATGCCCAAGATCACGGGTTCAAATCCGGCCGAAGTCGTCGGATATTTTAACAGCGTTAAGAATCCCTCAGTACATTACGCCTTCCTTCGGAGGGGAAGTAAAGCCAGCGGGCCCATGTTATAGATTGATGCGTTTGATTAATGCTCTTAAGTTTCAACGTTCGTCACCGGGCGCTTGTTGCGATGGCATCTAGTAGTAGCTAGGTTCACAGCTAGGTGTCGTGGACGGTAGCATTTGGTAGCGAAAGTAGGAACGAATTGAAACTATCGTCTGCAGCCCTTACTTGAATTGGAAACAGATTTTTTATTTTTAGCCTACTTTTCACATTTTGCAAAAATGAGGAAAAAGTAGACTTATGAGATCGGGCAAATGTGTGTCTGTCTGTCTGTCTGTCTGTCTGTCCTTCTGTCTGTCTGTCTGGCTGTGTGTGTGTCCCCCCCCTATCAACTCCTAAACGGCTGCAGCAATCGAAACAAAATTTGGTAGGAGTAAAGATCTATACCTGAATATCTCACGGCCATATTTGAAAATGATGTCAGTGCTACCAACTGCTAAAAAATCGCAATTGAAATTTGAGCTCCATGTTGGATATCATGGAAAGTATGAATGGGAGCTATTTCAAAATTGGCACACGTACAGATCATAATATTTCAGTTTAATTTCCAGGAGGCCAAACATGGCAGTGTTGCCAAAATGATTATAAGCCTCCTGATAGGTCCAATTTTTAAATGCATATAACTTCTACACTATCAAGCGGAATTCAACCAAATTTCGTATGTTGTATGTGTACATAACCTGATATGACTGAGCGTATTCTTAAGACCTACCAGGGCTGCCAACTGTTAATAAATGCTCCTAATTTATTTTATCCAAATACCAATATATCAGAAAGTATGCAAGCCGACAGCTTTAAACTATGCACACGTATAGTACCTGACATTCTATATTAATTTGGAGTAACTTATATACGTCAGTGCTACCAACATGATTCTAAGCCTGCTGACAGGTCCAACTTTAAATACATGTAACTTCAATACTATCATTTGGATTTCAACCAAATTTCGTATGTGCTATGTGTACCATAACAGATATGACTATGCGTATTCTAAGGAGCAACCAGGGCTGCCAACTGTTAATATGTGCTGTCCCTATTTTTGTTACCCTAATATCAATATATCAGAAAGTATGCAAGCCAATAGCTCTAAACTTTGCACAAGTATAGTACCTGGCATTCTAGACGAATTTGGAGTAACTAATATGCGTCAGTGCTGCCAACATGATTCTAAGCCTGCTGATAAGTCCAATTTTAAAATGCATGTAACTTCTATACTAACTAATGGATTTCATTCAAAATTGGCACAACAATAGATCATATTATTTCAGATTATTTCTGACCAATACATGCGTGACATTGTTGCCAACATGATTTTACGCGCGCTGTTAGATCCAATGTTTAACTGCATGTAACGTCCATGCTATCCAGTGGACTTCAACCAAATTTTGTATTTAGTACCGTAAGAGTCGGAACTAAGAATATATTCAGTCATCAGGGCTGCTAACTGTAGTGCTCTATTAGGATACATTATGCCAGGTATACAGTATTTCGAACTAATTGGAAATTTCGATATTAGCAACTTAATTTCGTCATTATTCTAGATAGGTTCATATTCTGTAGAATAATCATTGGCATGAAAAGTAGGCTGTATAGTTCTTCACGGAACTTCTTGTTTATTTTTATTTTAATTTTTAGCGTATGGCTTTTAGAGCCGGGAGTGTCCGAGGACAAGTTCGGCTCGCCAGATTTGTAGCTACTTCGACACGGACACCCAATGGGTGAGCTACAAGTACCGTTGGGGAGGAAGGTTGGAATTTTAAGGACAAGGATTGGAAGGTAGCGGCTGTGGCCTATAGTTAGGGACCAACCTCGGCATTTGCCTCGAAGGAAGATGGGAAACCACAGATGACCATCTTCAAGGTTGCCGACGGGAGGATTCGAACCTCCTCGCCTCCCGGATGTGAGCGACTGCCAGCAGTCATGCCGTAACGACCACGGCTAACTCATCCGGTTAGAAACAGATACACACACTAATACAGCCAACACAATTAACACAGGTTATCAGACAGATTCTACACACACCCAAAGTACACGGGGCTACATGACCGCGTTGTCACAGCCCCTAAACTGAGGAACCAACCAACGAAACATGTATAACATTTAATTAGGCAAATTGTGAATTTTGTAAATAAATAATTGAGCTTGAGCCACCTGTACAGAATGGACCACCACAGACTGTCTTAAGGGTAAAGTCACTGGGTTCTTGCGGATCAAACAAGTTGACAAGGATCTTGCTGAACGTAATATTCAGCAAGACACAATAAATGACAGGAATCGCTACCCTCACATCCATTACAGAAGTTGACCACAACGAGTCCAGGGAATGGACCGAGGAACGTAGGATCGAGTAGTAGACAACAAGCAGCGGGGCTCATAGATAAAGCTCTGTGCCGTGTGGATATACAGTAGTTTGCAAGGCTGTGGATAATGTTTGGAGTCAATTTGTGGATTGTTATTAGAATCCAATCCGAACTTGTTGAATATCATTACTAGGACCCGGATGTTAAAGCCATAGCCTATCCTATTTTTCTGTTGTTTTTTTTTTCATGACAAATGTAAGATGATGATTTAAGCTAAACTCATTCAAACTATGTCATTAAGCATAATTAACACTCCGAACTGAAAAGGGTTGCAATTCTGGATGTATAACATTCATTTTAAACATAGCTTAAGGGAGCGACTTTCTCCTCAAATGTCTAAATGTGTTGCTTCAATACTTAATGCTTAATCTAGAAATATTTTTGTAATGCCAGTAGATTCTGATAACAGTTGTGTGGATGCTGGGCGGATGTGGATAACAGTCGTGTGGATGCGGGGCGGATGTGGATAACAGTCGTGTGGATGCGGGTCAGATGCAGATAACAGTCGTGTGGATGCCGGGCGGATGCGGGTAACAGTCGTGTGGATGCTGGGCGGATGTGGATAACAGACGGGCGGATGCGGGGCGGATGCGGGTAACGTTTTCTTTATCCGTGCAGGGCTCTACCCAAACGACCAAAGAAGAAGAATTGAACTGGAACAGAAATTCAGGAATTAAAGAATGAAATTCAGTACTTTAATAGTACATTATGCAACACCCTATAACGGCAATAATTAAGACACGAGTATGTTTATGAACTCGCTACGATCGTTTTATAATTTCCGTACGAGTGTCTTAATTACCATTATAGGCGAGTTGCATACGACTGTTTATGTTCGACGATAATTATAATGCATGTGAGATTTTCAAAGTGAAAAGCCATGTCCTATGGTTCGGATTCCACGCAAAAAAGAGGTCCCGTGGCTCATAATCACAAGATTCACGGTCTCATAAAACTACAATCATCCTTTCTTTTACCTTAATAAAATCCAAGCAACAGAAATGGAATTCATTAGAACCACGAATCAAAAGACCAGAAATGAAACAAATAGGAAAGTAGCTGGGATACAGGAAACTGTTGCAAATGTTATAGCGAAGCGTAGACTCCAGTGGTATGGACATGTGGTGCGAATGAATAACACTAGAACAGCAAAGCACTACTTCAATCGAGAACTGAAAGGGAAAAGACCGAGGGGAAGACCCAGAAAACGATGGATTGAGACCGTGAAATCAGAAGTGGAGAGAAAAGGGATGAAATGGGAAGAAGTTGTAGAATGAAAGTTATACAATGACAGAAAGCAGTGGCGTGCGCTTGTCTACCGCACCCGGGAGACTGAAGACGGGAAAGGATAATGATGATGATGAGAATTTTAAAATTTTAAATGTATTGTTGGCGTGCAAGTAAAAACTTCATAAATTCAAAGCATTTAATAGGCCTATTATTTAAAATATAAGCTATTTAATGACACAGAAGTTTTAAGAGTAAGTTCTAAAGTCACACTTCTTTGCTCGAGGACTCCAGACATGTCAGTAATTTCACACCCTCAGAACTAAGGGTTGCCCTTCTCTCAGAAACAATATGTCCAGATTCACTGAACACTCTGTCACACGGAAATGAAAAAAAGTAGGCTTATGAGATCACCTGTTGTCCGTGTGTCTGTATGTGCGTGTGTGATTCGTGTGAGTGTGTGTCCCTAATAACTTCTAAATGGCTAGAGCGATTTCAATGAAACTCGGTAAGGTCATAGCTCCATTCTGGCCAACCCCGACCGTGCCCTTGAAATTTTATTGTGTCGCACCAATCCAACATGGCGGCTGTGGAAATATTTCACCAGCATTCAGTATCTCCGAAACTATTACAGATATCATCCCGAAATTTTGTACGGTGATAAAGGGCACTACTAGAGGTTCACCTATGAGACTTTCAAAAACCTGGTAACCACGAAACCAACATGGCGGCCAAGCGAAGTTGAGACGTTTAAATAGACGTTTCTCGCGATTTAACCATCCAAACGTAATGCAACTTGGTAGAGCAAATGTTTATGCACATTGTAATGCACTGGCGTCTAAATTAGTTCAATTGTTACATAACCTCAAAATGGCGGCTTTGCGAAATATTTCACTGGCATTCTATATCTCCGAAACTATTACAGATTTTGTACGGTGATAAAGGGCACTGCCACAAGTTTATCTGTGTAACTTTCAAAAACCTGTAGACTCCAAAACGAACATGGCGGCCAAGCGAAGTTGAAACATTTTAATAGACGTTTCTCGTGATTTAACCATCTGAGCGCAGTGAAATATGGTACAGTAAGTGATTATACATATTGTACTGCCCTGGCGTCTAATTTAGTTCAATTGTTTACATAACCTCAAGATGGCGGCTGTGCGAAATTTTATTATTAAGTTTTTATTAATTTCTTGTGTCTTAATAATGCAATCGAAGTAAAAATTTGGATAATGATGCCACTCAATAATTTTCCTTTAATTGTACATAACTCTATGGCCTATACAATCATATAACAATCCAAAATGACGACCAACCGAAATATTTAGACGGTTCTTAATATCTACGAATCTTTTACAGCAATCAAACTTAAATTTTTCATGTTCATAGAGGCTATGGTCTGTCGAGTTCCATTAATTCCAAAAGGCTTATTTCCAATCCAAGCTCTTCTCGGATATTGAAATGAAAATCCACAGCCTGCTTCCAGTCTCCGACTGGGTCAGGAATGGAATGAATGAATCCCCCATCTAGCGACGAGGATATGAACTGTGCCGGCTGCCGAGGCCTGACGCACTCCTCTGGGGCAATGCTGAAATGAATGACAGATGAAATGAAATGATAGTGGAGAGTGTTGCTGGAATTAAATTTTGACAGGGAAAACCGGAGTACCCGGAGAAAAACCTGTCTGCCTCCGTTTTGTCCAGCACAGATCTCACATGGAGTGACCGGGATTTGAACCACGGGCCCAGCGGTGAGAGGCCGGCGTGCTACCGCCTAAGCCACGGAGGCTTTCTTCTCGGATATTAACATTCCTTATTTTATCTTCCTTGCCTCTTGTAAGCAGGGAGAGAGGACTTCATTTCAGCAGCTTGTAGACGGCTGTTTGCTGGCCCTGTCAGCGTATGTTAGAATTGGTACGAAGTAGGTTTTGCATACGGCAATCTTAGAAGCTAGTAGGAATGTTGGATCTCAAAGTAGTGAACGCACACAGTGATAACATGTTGGTTTCTCGCTTCATGGTGTTGTCAGAAGATACAAAACTGCCGAGATATTTTAAGTTGTCAACAATATCCACTTCTTCATTTATAGCCTAGTTTCATAAAAATAAAAAAAAGGCTTATGAGATCACCTTTTCACCGTGTGTCTGTCTGTGTGTGCGTGTGTGTGTGTGATTCGTGTGTGTCCCCCCTAATAAAATCTAAACGGCGGGAGCGATTTCAATGAAACTCGGTAAGTTACTTACTATTCCGGTCAATCTCGACCGTGCCCTTCAAATTTTGTTACGTCTCACCAATCCAACATGGCGGCTGTGCGAAATATTTCACCAGCATTCAATATCTCCAAAACTATTTCTGATATCACCCTGGAATATTTTACGGTGATAAAGGAAATTACTAGAAGTTCACCTATGTGACTTTTGAAAACCTGGTAACTACAAAACCAATATGGTGGCCAAGCAAAGTTGCGACTTTTAAATAGACGTTTCTCGCGATTTAACCAACCAAACGCAATAAAACTTGGTACAGTATATGTTTATATACATTGTAATGCACCGACATCTAACTTCGTTCAATTGTTTACATGACCTCAAGATGGCGGCTGTGCGAAATATTTCACCGGCATTCCATATCTCTGAAACTATTAGCGGTATCACCCTGAAATTTTGTACGGAGATAAAGGGCACTAATGGAAGTTCATTTAAAAGACTTTCAAAAACCGGTTAACTACAAAACGAATATGGCGGCTAAGCGAATTTTACTATTTTAAAAGACCTTTCTTGCGATTTATGATCCAAACGCAATGAAACTTGGTACAGGAAATATTTATACACATTGCAATGCACTGGTAACTAATTTAGTTCAATTGTTTACATAACCTCAAGATGGCGGCTGTGCGAATTTTAAACTTAAGTTTTTATTTCCTGTGTCGTAATCATGCGATCGAAGTGAAAGTTTGAATAATGAACCTCGGCAAAAAAAAATCCTTTAATGGTACATGGCTCTATGGCCTATACATATAACACTCCAAGGTGGCTACCATCCGAAATATTTACATGGATCTCAATATCTACGAATCTATTACAGCAATCAAACTGCATTTTTAATATTCACAGGGGCTATGCACATAAGTTCACCTATAGGACTTTCAATAACCTGGTGATCACAAATCCAACATGGCGGCGACGCGAAGTATACATATTCACACAGGCGTTTTTCGCAATTTGACCATCCGAGTGCAGTGAAGATTGGTACAGTAAATCCTTATACAAATGTTAATCCACTGGCATCTAATTTTTTTCAATTGTTTCCATAACCGAAAGATGGCAGCTGTGCGAAATTTTAAAATCTCGTTTTTTTACTTCTTGTGTCCTAATCATGCGATTGAAGTTTGAATTCTACTCGTACACAATAATATTCATGTAACAATAGTCTACATAACTCTAACACTTACATATATAAAAATCCAACATGGCGACCATCCGGAATATTTAGTCGGTTCTCAATATCTACGAATCTACTTCAGCAAACCAACTGAAATTGTGTATGTTGATTGTGGCAATTGACATGAGTAGGATATATGAAAATAGGCTGTATAGTTCTTCACGGAACTACTTGCTAATTTTAAGATTGACTCTTCCAGCATTCCTACTAATTACCAAGCGAACTGACTTGGATTTGCAAATCTTTAGCCCAATATTGTCAAGTTCTTCTTGCCACAGATCTTCTTGTTGGGAAATGAGTTAAGTCTGGACTCAAACCGGAGACGTAGCTGCTCAGGAAATTGGCTGAACCAACCAGTGAACGATGAACCGGCGAGCGATAATCGAATACCCTCACGGAACATTTGATATGTTGACGCTCTCTGCTGCCAGCTGAATTTCCATACTGTTTAGGAGATGAGCCAGGCCGTAAAACATATTATCCTAGCACACAGTGTTTATAATAGGAATACATCAGCCATTAAACATCGACCTGTCCTGTCAGCCTCTTTACATGGTTATCAAACTATGCAATACTCTACTTTAAAGTAGAAATAATAGTAATAATAAGAATACATTATTGTAGCATATGGATTGGACAGGAAAGACAATTTATATAGAAAGAGCTACCAAACTCCAGAAGGAATACCGAATAACATGGAATCACTATAATAGAAGAGTGATGTCACGAAATGTGAAACTACGGCACTACCAGACAGTCGTTCTTCTGAAACTATATCTCTAGGAGGCCACTCTGAAATTGGTGAAATCGAAAATCAAGAACGTAAAATTCTGAGGAAAATATCTGGCCCCGTTTATGTTAATGGTATATGGATTAAAAGAAAAACCACAGACTTGTACACAGTAATCAATAAGTTCACTGATACCGCGAGTAAGAGACGATTGAAATTTTATGGTCACATCTGCCGAATGGACAACACCAGATATGCAAAACAACTGCTTGATATAATTAATTCAAAGAAGGTCAAAATCAGTTTGTTAGAAGAAATCAAACAGGACTTTATAGAATTAAACAACACAGAAGATATCATCATGAATCGCAAGACTTTTGGAACCCGAGTTACAAATCACTCTTTCACAGAAAAAGCTAAAAAGACCACTGGAAAAAATGGACCGAAGAACGTAAGAAGGGGCACAGCGAGTTCATGAGGAGATTTTGGGAGGAGAAGAAGAGGAAAGCTCTATAAACCCGAGTCAATAAGTTCAAGCGTGCTCCCCAAGTGGGCAAAACGAAGAAACAAGTAATAAAAAATATAATAATAATAATAAGAAGAAGAATTTGCATATTAAGGCTTTCACGGCCCGGATTATTATATAAATAATTCATGCTTTTGGGCTAATGCCGTGTGTATTTTTAATTTAAACCATACGTTTCGGAGAAACCTTGCCTCCTTTTTCAATGGAAATAAACAATGTGGCCAAAGAATGTATATCAATGAGATTACAAAAAATATAGATAAATTCCTCTGTTCGTCACCAGAGAGCAGCTGCCAGAAATAACTGTATGGACCATGGTGGAACGGCGGACAGAGTAGTAAGTAACAAGAAGGTAAAGGGGGCGGTGTGAAAATATAGAAACTCCTCGAAGAATGAGGAGGGGGGGGGGGGGAGGTGGGAGGGTTAGTTGGATATAAGGAAACATAGACAAAAGGGAATACTAGCTGAACGATACCTAACGTCATACAGTCAACGGCGAAAAAAACAGATGGAAACTCCTCCAGTGACGAACAAAGGAGATCAAATCCAGGCTCTGAGCCCTAGAGGGAAAAATGTACAGTTTTAAATATGTGAAGAACAGAGAGACTGAGAGGAAAAGTCTACATTGGACAAACAAAACGTTCCATTGCCACTCGCATCAAAGAGCATCAAAGGAACATCCGTCTAAACCAACCTGACAAATCAGCTATAGCTGAACATGCCCTGTCTTCAGGGCACGATGTATGTTTCAAGGATGCTCATGCGCTTGCCCTTGTTAAGCACAACTGGTCTAGAATTATAAGGGAGGCAGTTGAAATTCGTAAAAATCCCAATAATTTTAACAGAGACACTGGTTATCAGCTAAGTGACACTTGGCTACCAGTTATTAGGGATCTAGGGAGATAGTTCCTCTCAGTCTCTCTGTTCTTCACATATTAAAATTGTACATTTTCCCTCTAGGGCTCAGAGCCTGGATTTGATCTCCTTTGTTCGTCACTGGAGGAGTTTCCATCTGTTTTTTCGCCGTTGACTGTATGACGTTAGGTATCGTTCAGCTAGTATTCCCTTTTGTCTATGTTTCCTTATATCCAACTAACCCTCCCACCTCCCCCCCCCCCCCTCCTCATTCTTCGAGGAGTTTCTATATTTTCACACCGCCCCCTTTACCTTCTTGTTACTTACTACTCTGTCCGCCGTTCCACCATGGTCCATACAGTTATTTCTGGCAGCTGCTCTCTGGTGTCGAACAGAGGAATTTATCTATATTTTTTGTAATCTCATTGATATACTTTCTTTGGCCACATTGTTTATTTCCATTGAAAAAGGAGGCAAGGTTTCTCCGAAACGTATGGTTTAAATTAAAAGTACACACGGCATTAGCCCAAAAGCATGAATTATTTATATAAGAAGAAGAATGTTATTTGGGTTACGCCCCTTTTAACACCTGTGGCTTTTAGAGAAAAGAAGAAGAAGCAGATCACGTGGATCAACTGGGGATGGTGACAGGCGACGGCTAAATTGGGGTTAGTAAAGAAAGGCCCGGGAAAGGATTTTGGAAGAAAGTCGGCCGTGGACCTGTTGAAAGAAACTATCCCAGCTTTTGCCTGGCGGTGAACATGTGAAACCACGAAAACAATTTTCAGGGCATTTTGGGCTTCTGGGAATGTTTGAAATAGCCTAAACATTTCGTAAGGGGCCATGTCTGCCTTTTCAACACAACAATGTGTGGCAAAGAGTATAAAAGAAACCTCGAGAGTTCCTCTGTTTGTCGCCAGATGGCTGACTGTATGAACGTAGGCAGACAAGACGCCATTTTTAAGTGGAAGGGCGGGAAGGGCAGAGATTATTATTTTAACAAATACGCTCTAAATATCTGAATGAGGGGGGAGGAATTGAAACTCCTCGCAGAATGAGGATGTCCAAGAAATGGGCGACAGAGAGAGCAGTGCATTAAAGATACATTTCTAAAAGCCCAAATGTGCGTCATTGATTACAAAGTAAGCTTTTAGTTTTACGTGGCCGTTAATCATGCAGTCATGTGCCACCGGACCTCCTTTTTACGTGGAATCCAAACCACAGGATATGGCATGCATTGGCCGGGAATGGAACCTGGCCCATCTCGCCACTACGCCAGCAGAAAATGCGCTAAGCTTGTTAAATATATTTTCTTACAGTTAAGTATTGACATCAAAATAATTCGTTTCAAAGGCTTCGGACAACATGATAATGAGCCCCGTGTACTTCGGTGTGTGCTCAATTTGTGTATTTCTAATGGCTATAGTAGGCCTAGTTAGTTTAACAGGGTCGGGAATGGGCTTGATGGCCCGGGACTATCCCTGCATTTCCCTGGAGGGAGTGGGGAAATAACACACTTAAGATAGCTTCTGCTAGTGCCGAGATTCGAACCTCCGATCTCCATAATTGCTGCAGCGCTCCAACCCGATCGTGGTGCGCTATTTAACGCGCAGGCTAAGCTGTGGGTTGTTAAGTATCGATACGTTACCTTACTTCTCATATTGTTTCGATACACCTCATCGTTTGTTTGTTGAATTTGGTTGGTTGGTTCCTCAGTTTAGGGGCTGCGACAACGCCGTCGTGTAGCCCCGTGTACTTTGGGTGTGTGTAGAATCTGTCTGATAACCGGTGTTAATTGTGATGGCTGTATTAGTGAGTGTATCTGTTTTAATTCAAGTAAGCACTGCAGACGATCAATTTTCAAATAGTTCCTACTTTTGCCACCAAACGCCACCGTCGACGACTACTAGTTCAGAACTTAGCTACCAGACGTCACCGCAGTCCGCTCCTGGCAACGAACGTAGTAACCTAAGAGCGTTGTTTACATTCTTAACCTATCAAATTTAGCTTCACACAGGTGTAATTAGTGGAAGGTTCTTTAACATGCCATAAATCTATGACATGGGACCGCCGGTTTTACTTCCCCTACAAAGGAAGGCATACTGAGGGATTTTTAACGCTCTTAAGAAATCCGACGACTTCGGTCTGATTTGAACTAGCGAACTTGGGCATAGAGGTGTTAATTGTGATGACTGCATTAGTGTGTGCTATCTGTAATTCATGTAAAAGGTCTGCAGACGATTAATTTTTCCAAATAGTTCCTACTTTTGCTACCAAATGCTACTGTCCATGACACCTAACTGTGGACGTGGCTACTAAATGCCATCGCAGTCAGAACCTGACGGCAAACGTTGGAACTAATATAGCGTTATCAAACTAATCTACAAATTTTAGCTTCCAAAAGTGTAGTTAGTGGAAGGTTCTTTTTCATGCCATAAATCTATGACATTGGACTGCCGGGTTTACTTCCTCTCCGAAGGAAGGCATACTGAGGGATTTTTAACGCTCTAAAAGAATCCGAGGACTTTGGCCGGGTTTTAACCCACGATCTTGGGCACAGCCACCGAAGCCGCTGTTAAGTTCTGATGAGGTAGTTTTTGATTGCGTGGTAATTGTACAAATGATTGCCGTAAATTAGTACAATTAACTCAACAGGCTACGTCACACACGCCTCTATAAAAGGGACTACACTCGAAACCTATCGATAGTGACTGGTCGCTCTGTTCAGTCTCGATACGAACTGATAAGGTGTTAATTGGAAACAAGCCAATTGAATTGAACGGAACAGATGAGGAGATGATAGCATACGCATTTCAATTTTACGCCTATGGTCCTACGCATATTAACTCATAATTCCCCGAGTTACGAGGCGACGCGATGCGATATATTTCAGCAACTTAGTTCCGGGCTGCTATCGGGCGGCGCCAGATATCAGAACACTCGCCATAAAATATTAACTAAATATTAATATTGAGTTTTAACATCCCGCCATAACTTGGAATCTTAACACCGCAAGTACCGCTGTACTTCACGCCCAGGCTCACCAACCTCTCGGAACTAAATATTATACCTTAGTGTGATTTGAAAGCCAACGGTCTAGCCGTGTTGAAACACCGGATCCCATGAGAACTCCGCAGTTAAGCAACATTGGGCGCAGTCAGAACTTAGATGGTAGGCCTATGCCGGTTCTAGGCATTGCGCGCTGTTGGTCAACATAAGGAGGAGCGGAAAGGCCCTAGCCACCCTACCGCAAGTAAACTCCGACTGGGGGTAGCCTCTTCGGAGGCTCAGACCTGCCTTCGGGCAGAATACCAATTAAATTTAAAGTGTGATTTGAGCATAACTTGGAATCTTAACACCACAAGTACCACCGGGTGAGTTAGCCGTGGTCGTTACGGCGTGGCTGCAGGCAGTCGCTCACATCCGGGAGGCGAGGAGGTTCGAATCCCCCCGCCGGCAACCTTGAAGATGGTCTTCTGTGGTTTCCCATCTTCCTTCCAGGGAAATGCCGGGGTTGGTCCCTAACTATAGGCCACAGCCGCTACCTTCCAACTCCTCGTTCTTACATTTAAACTTTCCTCCTCTGACAACACTTGCCTCGCGACAGTACTTGTAGCTCACCCATTGGGTGTCCGCCTAGAAGCAGCTACGAACTGGCAAGCCGAACATGTCCTCGGACACTCCCGGCACTAAGAGCCATACGCTAAAAATTAAAAAAAAACGCAAGTACCGTAGCTCCAGTATTAGTTCAGAGCCAGGCTAGCCAACGTCTGGGAACTAAATACAGTAAAACCTGCCGAAACCGGAACCTCTATATACCGGAAACCTGGGCAAACGGAAAACAACATTTGGAACGGAGGTATTTCCTATGTAAAATACAGTGTAAACCGGAAAACTGCCTAACGCGGAAATGGAAAGAAATTCCGGAACTGTAGGAGTAAATAACCTGACTAAGTCGGATTATCTTTACGAGAAATTAAACTGAAATTTTTGTACGTAAGTTGAAAATATGTAATACATGTGAACTTATTTTCTTTTTTATTTACAGATCTGTATTTTAAGATATACATCGACCCTTCCATTAGTCATTTCCAAGAAAGTTTTCTATTTTTTTAATTGTCTCATTCGATAGTATGTCCTCCCTAGTTTCCAGAAATATATCGTTTATAGCCTACTAATAGTTTTACTGTTGTTTAGCTCATTTATATTCACTTTAATGATCGGTGCGTACGCTTTTCAGCGGCTGTCACTTGGACGCATAGGTGCAGCAGATAAAGCACACATTAATCTGGCTTTGAAACAGTCTACTCCAGAACTAACACAATGTAAGCTTAGGACATACTCTCGGGTCGGAGAATGAGGAAGATTGACCTAAAATCCAAAGAAAAGGTAGTTTTTAGGAGTGGAAAAGTAAGACTCTTTACTCTAAATGTGTACCTCAACTTAAAGTTACGATTTCTCTCACTTCATTTTTTTCAATATTTGTCTTGACTTGGGCAGTTAAAATGTCCACTTAGAATGCAGATATTAGTTTCATTTAAAAACTAAAATGTAGACAAATAATGCTGCTATGCTGTAAATCGGAATGAAGCTGTTAAATTGAAATTAGAGGTCGCGCCCCCCACAATTAATTTATTTTTTCAATCAAAATAACGTAAATTGTAAAACAAAGCTAATATATTTGCCTCAATCAATGATACAAAAACGGTTCTGCTATGCAACATTCTGAAAATACAGCAGATCAATTTGCGACCACAATGACTCAATTAAAATGAAAAGGAACAATGACATCGCGTCCTAAAATTGCACGTTATTTTTAGCCTACTTTTCACATTTTGCAAAATTGAGGAAAAAGTAGACTTATGAGATCGATCCGGGAAAATGTGTGTCTGTCTGTCTGTCTGTCTGTCTGGCTGTGTGTGTGTGTCCCCCTATCAACTCCTAAACGGCTGCAGCAATCAAAACCAAATTTAGTATGAGTAAAGACGTGCACCGGAATATCTCACGTCCTTATTTGAAAATGATGTCAGTGCTACCAACTGCTGAAAAAACGCACTAGAAATTTGAGCTCCATGTTGGATATCTTGCAAGGTTTGCATGGGAGCTATTCCAAAATTGGCACACATGTAGATAATACTATTTCAGTTTAATTTCCAGGAGGCCATACATGACAGTGTTGCCAAAATAATTTTAAGCCTTCTGATAGGTCCAATGTTTAAATGCATATAACTTCTACACTATCAATGGGATTTCAACCAAATTTTGTATGTAAAATGTGTACATAAACAGATATGACTGAGCGTATTCTTAAGAGCCACCAGGGCTGCCAACTGTTAATAATTGCTCTCTCTATTTTTTTTATCCAAATACCAATATATCAGAATGTATGCAAGCCGACAGCTTTAAACTATGCACACGTATATTCTGACATTTTAGACTAATTTGGAGTAACTTATATACATCAGTTCTACCAACATGATTATAAGCCTGCTGATAGTACCAATTTTTAAATACATGTAACTTCGATACTATCATTTGGATTTCAACCAAATTTCGTATATGCTAAGTGTAACATAACAGATATGACTATAAGTATTGTTAAGAGCAATCAGGGCTGCCAACTGTTAATAAATGCTGTCTATATTTTTTACCCTAATATCAATATATCAGAAAGTATGCAAGCCAACAGCTCTATACTTTTCACACGTATAGCACCTGACTTTCTAGATTAATTTGGAGTAATTAATACAAGGCAGTGCTGCCAACATGATTCTATGCCTGCTGATAGGTCCAATTTTAAAATACATGTAACTTCTATACGAACAAATGGATTTCATCCAAAATTGGCACAACAAGATATCATAAAATTTCAGATTATTTCTGACCAGCACACGCATGGTATTGTTGGTAACATGCTTTTACGCGTGCTGATAGATCCAGTGTCTAACTGCATGTAATGTCCATTGGACTTCAACCAAATTTTGTATTCTGTACCTTCAGGGATGGAACTAACAATATATTCAGTCACCAGGGCTGCCAACTGTAGTGCGTTATTAGGCTACATTACACCAGGTATGTTTTGAACTAATTCGATATTTCGGTATTACCAACTTAATTTCGTCATTATTCTAGATAGGTTCATATACTGTAGAATAATCATTGGCATGAAAAATAGGCTGTATAGTTCTTCACGGAACTTCTTGTTGTGATGAATTTTTGAAAATTACCCCCAAATGTATTTAATTTTCCTTTTTTGGCACAAATTCACTAGTTTATATTCTTGGAATCAGTGATATCAATAACTTGTAATGAAAGTCTTCAGTAGAGTCGATGAGTAGGCCTACCTTATTATTATTTCCCTGGAGTGTGTTTTGAAACTCAACCCTCAGTAAAACGGGAACGATTGCGGTCCGCTTTAGGGAGGTTTACTGCATGTGTGGTTTGTTTTTGGTTTTACGTCCCTTTTAACTACTCCGTCTTTTAGAGACGCCACGGTGCCGGAATTTCGCCCCAAAGGGGCAATCTACTGACACGGGTCCCTCACATTTGTGCACCCTCAAATATCAACTGTGCGCCAGGAATCAATCCTGCAACCTTGGGATCTGCAGACGAGAACGTGCCCGCTGCTCCATCCGGCCAGACCTAACACAGTTCTAATGCCTGCAAGCACACGCTCCGTGGAGTGTGTTCATACACATGCTCTGTCCCAGTAGGGATAGTTCAGTCCCTTCACGACTCTCCAGAGTGTGCGCTAGTAGTTACTCCACTATTAGCGATTTATACATGTCTTCTCCCCAGGGGCTCACTTCTAGTGGGACGTGGGTTGGCGACCACGGGACCCCAGTTAAGTCCGGCATTGCTTCCACTTACGTGTACCGGGCTCCTCACGGCCTTCTTTCCTGTCGATCTCTCTTGGTCAACTCTTGTTCTCTTCCGACCCCGACGGTATTAGGGTATCCAAGCCTAGGGAGTCTTTCACTTTCCCGCCTTAATTGGCCCTTGTCTCATCTTTCCTGATCCCTCTTTCTTCGAGGGGTCAGCCTTCTTTCTCTTTTCATTTGATCTCCTGACTTCTTCACAAGGCCCTCAAGGAGGCAGGGTGTATGTAGCCCCACCACTTCTGGTGCACACTGGATATTGCTACACCCTCAAGGGCTCGAGGCTGGTGAGTTTGGGAGTTGGCGACCCCGAGGGATTCCTGGGCTGGGTCCTTTCATGGCTATCCTTCCTTCAATCCCCATTCTTCGAAGGGTGAGGGCATCTTTTCTTCCTATCCTTTATTTGCCTAATCCTTTATTTGTTTACCATTTCTTCTTCTAGTTTGTAAGTCTGTAGTTAGTATTAGTTATAGTTTTCATTCTCATCTCATCTTTCACTATCACCCAATCCTAGATGTTTGGCCCCTTGAAACAACAATTATCTTCATCATCATCATCATCAGACTTTTCTTCCATGACGGGAAGATTGCTTAGAAGTTAACTCTAGAACACGTCAAGAAGGCAATGATACCGTGTTCCATTGCTCCAGACTGGCCAACAACATGACCTTGAGAACACTTCTTGCCATTCCCCTGTATTGTTCCACACTGGCTGCGAGGGCTGTTACACAATACCGTATCTCGGATGAGCCGGTCCGAGTAATGTACCACGACTCCCTCGTGCCTGCCGGGCGGACATCGCTCCTCAGTCGACACTAACGGTTACTCCGGTACACAGTAATATTAATGTTATTGGTTGTACGTCCCTTTTAACTACTCTGGCTTTTAGAGACACCGGGGTGCCGGAATTTCGCCCTCAAGGGGATCTTTAACATGCCAGTAAATCTACTGACACGGCTCCCTCACATTTGCGCACCCTCAAATGCCAGCTGACTGCGCCAGGATTCAATCTTGCAACGTTGGCAACAGCTGGCGAGAACGTTATCGCTGAGCCACCTGTGCTATGGGCTCTATGTGACAGTGTATCATAACGAGGGCTCCATCGATATATTTGCCTGAGACAACGTTCGCATTGAATTTTCCTGGACATAATCTGGAGGATGGTTTCATTTATTTTTAGCCTACTCTTCACACTTTGCAAAAATGAGGAAAAAGTAGACTTATGAGATCGATCCGGGCAAATTTATTTCTGTATGTCTGTCTGTCCTTCTTTCTGTCTGTCTGTCTGTCTGTCTGTCTGTCTGGCTGGCTGTGTGTGTGTGTGTGTCCCCTATCATCACCTAAACGGCTGCAGCAATCGAATCTAAATTGAGTATGAGTAAAGATCTATACCTGAATATCTGAAGCCCATATTTGAAAATTATGTCAGTTCTACCAACTGCTGAAAAATCGCAATTGAAATTTGAGCTCCATGTTGGATATCTTGGAACGTATGTATGGGAGCTATTTCATAATTGGCACACATATAGTTAATAATATTTCAGTTTAATTTCCAGGAGGCCATGCATGGTAGTGTTGCCAAAATGATTCTAAGCCTGCAGATAGATCCAATTTTTAAATACATGTAACTTCTATACCATCAATTGGATTTCAACCAAATTTCTTATGTGCTATGTGTACCATAACAGATATGACTCTGCTTGTTCTTAAGAGCAACCAAGGCTGCCAACTGTTAATAAATGCTGTCTCTATTTTTACCTAAATATTAATATATCAGAAAGTATGTAAGCCAACAGCTTTAAAATTTGCACACGTATAGTACCTAACATTGTAGATTAATTAGGAGAAACTATGTACGTCAGTGCTGCCAACATGGCTCTAAGCCTGCTGATAGGTACAACTTTAAAATACATGTAACTTCTCTACTAACAAACGGATTTCATCCAAAATTGCCACAACAAGAGATCAGATTATTTCTGACCAAAGCATGCATCACATTGTTGCCAACATGATTTTATGCGCGCTGGTAAGTCTAATGTCTAACTGCATGTAACCTCCATGCTATCCATTGGACTTCAACCAAATATTGTATTCTGTACCTTAAGAGATGGAACTAACAATATACTCAGTCACCAGGGCTGCCAACTGTAGTGCTCTATTAGGCTGCAGGTGTATTTAGAACTAATTAGAAATTTTGATATTACCAAATTAATTTCTCGATTTTTTCTAGATAGGTCTATATAGATTGGCATGAATCTTAAATTTTAAGAAAAGTAGGCTCTTTATTGCGTCTCGGTACTTCTTGTTATTATATTGCAAGCGAAAAATGACATAATCACACAAATACTGATAGACTAATAATCGTTCCTAAACAAATCAAATGCCTATTGCGGCAGTGCCACAGAGGCTATCAGGACCCTCTGACGAACTTATAAAAATAAGTGCACGAAGGGGTGATCAAATGGAAAGGGTAAAGTTGTGACGATGGTTACCTGTGATTGGTGATTGCTGTGATTGACACGGTGGGTGAGTGGTTATCGTGTCGGTCTACCAACCCCAAGCTTGCAGGTTCGCTCCTGGCCATGGTAAGTGATTTTTGAAAGGCAACAAAAATCACTTCACGCATGTCATACATTGTTGGCATGTTAAAGAACCCATTTGAATTACGTAGGTCGTTCGTGTCTGTAATGGCAAAATTAATCTCGGTATTTTCCGCCAACACAAAGTTCCTCTTTTCGCTCCTAGGAAGCGCTATACAATAGTGTCAAGGAACTTAGATATCTAACCTCCTTGACATTCATAGCGCTCCAGGGAAATACAAAATTCGACATGCAAGCTGCCCTCTTGGCGTCAAATAACAGACCTTGCACCCGTAAAGATACTGTTACACGGGGTTAGTCACTGATATTTGAATGGCTGCGTGGTTCAGCAGGATCGAATTTGGCGTAGTCCGCTGGCATTTGAGGGTGCACAAATGCGTAGGAGCCGTGTTACTAGATTTATGGCACGTTAAAGATCCCCTTCGGGGAAATATTCTGTGATCCCGGGGTCTCTAACAGCTACAGTAGTTAAAAGGGAGGTAAGGCCAATAACACTGATGTTTGGCCTTAACCAGGGACTACGAAACCTTCCTGTTTGTCCGGGCGAGGAACGAGGATTATTATTATTAATATTATTAATAAGCAGGATCCGTAAAGTCGCAGATTTTAAATACATGTATTTGGGGGAATGGATCAGTGAAGACCTCAAGATCAAAAAATCATTTAAAGAAAGGATTCTGAAACTGAATATTGCATACAATCGATGCAGAAACGTTTACCAGACGAAATCCATATCCATCAATGCGTATTTATGGCACTATAACGCTGTGATCAGGCCCGAGGTCCTCTATGCAGCTGAAACCCCAACCATCAAAGGGGCATAACTGATACAGGAACTAGAGGCCAAGGAAATAATTATCCTGAGGAAGATCTTAGGCCCAAGGATCATAAATGGAGAAAGGTATCACCGGCCCAAGAACCTCGAATGGACACAATCATCAAGAGACGCCTCCAATTCTACTGACACCTTGAGAAGGTCAAGGTTAACCGGTGTAATCCACAGAGGTGGTACCAGCAAGTTAAACAAGATCTGCAAACCTTTAACATCTCCGAATCCGCTATACAAGACTGACAAGATTTCCGGAATAAGTTAAAAGAAGACCCACAACAGATGAAACTAAAGAAAGGGCAGAGACCAAAGAGGTCAGAAGCAGCTAAACAACTACAAAGTCTGAAAATGAAGGAGATATGGGCTGGTTAACCTACGTAGTCCATAGTTGGCTTATTCGAAGAAAGAAAGAAAGAAAGAAAGAAAGAAAGAAAGAAAGGAAGAAAGGAAGGAAGGAAGGAAGAAAGAAAGAAAGAAAGAAAGAAAGAAAGAAAGAAAGGAAGGAAGGAAGAAAGAAAGAAAGAAAGAAAGAAAGAAAGAAAGAAAGAAAGGAAGGAAGGAAGGAAGAAAGAAAGAAAGAAAGAAAGAAAGAAAGAAAGAAAGAAAGAAAGAAAGAAAGGAAGGAAGAAAGGAAGAAAGAAAGGAAGGAAGAAAGAAAGAAAGAAAGAAAGAAAGGAAGGAAGGAAGGAAGAAAGAAAGGAAGGAAGGAAGGAAGAAAGAAAGGAAGGAAGAAAGAAAGAAAGAAAGAAAGAAAGGAAGAAAGAAAGAAAGAAAGAAAGAAAGGAAGAAAGGAAGAAAGAAAGAAAGAAAGAAAGGAAGGAAGGAAGAAAGATAGAAAGGAAGAAAGAAAGGAAGAAAGAAAGAAAGGAATGAAGAAAGGAAGAAAGAAGGGAAGAAATAAAGAAAGAAGAAGTATATTATAAGGATTTGTTGAACCATCTGGAGCTTCTGACAGCCAAATAGCAGGAGAAAAGGAAACAATGCTGGGCAAATGGGGTCTGCACCTACCCCACCTCGCAGAGTCGTAGAGAATGCAACTGTCTTGTTAGGACATCGTATGTGCACACAAATACAGGAGTGTGCAAATCATTGTAATCTAATACAGAATTTAAATCCGTCACAATTCATGATTCAAAACAATTTTATTGCCCAACAGCTGGCATCTTTTGTAACCCTACTGAGTAATGTTTCCTCCCCATGGACTTACACCTTGTCCCATAAGGAATTGTGTCTAGAAACTTTCACAATTGGGGATTCCCAGGGATACTTGGTCTTGGCCCGTTTTCTATTTTTTCATTGACCTTGGAATGTACACTCTAAGTCGGGTGATTTCAATCCAAGGTTCATGAATCTTTGAATAGTTGAAGAGCGGATCATCAGTAAAATAACACTAAAACCCTCAGCTTTAAATCCACACAGAAAGTAGAGTGAAGTGATCAAAACAAAACGTGTGGCATTAGCAAGGCTCTCCT
The DNA here is from genome assembly GCA_946902985.2 of Meconema thalassinum. NCBI lineage: Eukaryota > Metazoa > Arthropoda > Insecta > Orthoptera > Tettigoniidae > Meconema > Meconema thalassinum. The sequence goes on from OY714911.1 coordinate 25,332,906, forward strand.
GTTTGCAGGAATTCTAACAAATCATTTTACTTTGAGTTTCTTAAAATAAAATATAATGAAGATTCTTGGTTAAGCATTGGAAACAATTCCACCGCCTTGCAAACATATTTAGTGCATTGAGCTGTGAAAATTTTAAATGTAGGCTAATTTTGGGAATCTGTCGTCAAGTGTAATGAATTGCACACCCCTGTAGAATAGGGTTTAGTCTATTCTAACTGGACCTTTCCTATTAGAATGTAAAAGGGCTGTGACCTTATTTTCATCATCAAAGGGACCCGGAATGCAAACAGCAAGGTCGTCCATTGACTAGAAGCTGGCCCGGGGCTGTATTCTGTATGCTTGGTTAGGGGTTTAGCCAATACTTCAAATAGAGTATGATCAAACATGCTATAATCACTGTGTGGTATCACGGGGATATTACAGGAGATGTCCACGTTAATAACTAGGATGCTGGGCTTGTCATTGCGGTAACTACTCAACACCACGAAGAGAAGTCGTACTGGCATTTTGTGCTGGTCAAGAAATAACCCAATAGAGAACAGACTTTTAAATTTCAACATTTGAACGCCATCGTTGGCTATTTCTCCACACCTTTCTTTCTTGTGATCGAGAGGTTGGGAGGAATCTATTTACCTTCAAACAAATGTCATTCGAAATGTTCAAAATTAAATTTCTAATGACTTTCACTGAAATCAGTTTCTAGATGTGGAAGGAAAACGATCCCCGTATGGCGCCCCTGAAGATGGTACGCGTCTGTAAACGTGGTCTTGCGGTCGCGCCCCTTAATATCTTCCATACACACAAGATGTCTGCCTGGATAACGGATGAATCCCACGGGCGCCATTCACTTCGCACGGCCAATTTGATAATTACCTGTGAAAATAACTATGATGTATGATGTGGCCTCTTAAGTCCACTCCTACAGCGAGAGTTCGAACTGGAAGGCGCACGGAAATAGAACTTTCTGGGGAACAGAAGTACAGTTCTGACGATCGATACAACATACCTCATGGGAATAAGCACAAGAATAGCCGCGAGATTCTGATCGATCGTACATTCCCTCACAGATACACGAATATTGATCGTACATTCCCTCACAAATACACGAATATTGATCGTACATTCCCTCACAGATACACGAATATTGATCGTACATTCCCTCACAGATACACGAATATTGATCGTACATTCCCTCACAGATACACGAATATTGATCGTACATTCCCTCGCAGATACACGAATATTGATCGTACATTCCCTCACAGATACACGAATATTGATCGTACATTCCCTCACAGATACACGAATATTGATCGTACATTCCCTCACAGATACACGAATATTTCATTAATTCGGCTACTTCGAATATTCGTCAATTCGTAATCCAAATGTTGATGATGGTTCAGTCTTCAGCCTTTTGACTGGTTTCATGCAGCTCTCCATGATTCCCTGGCCTGAGCTAATCGTTTCATCTCCACATAGCTACTACACCCTACATCCGAGGCAATCTGTTTAACATATTCTAACCTTGGTCTACCCCTACAGTTCTTGTCCTCGACCCTTCCTTGCCACAGTGGCTGAGTGGTTATCGTGTCGGACTACCAACCCTAAGCTTGCAGGTTCGCTACTGGCCGTTGTACGTGATTTTTGATAGCTGACAAAAATCACAACACGCATGTCATACTATGTTGGCATGTTAAAGAACCCATTTGAATTCAGTACGCCGTGTTCATAATGCCAAAATTAATCTCGGAATTTTCCGCCAACACAAAGTTCCTACAGTTTAAAGGAGCTTACATATCTAACATCCTTGAAAATCATAGCGCTCGGAGGAACAGCAAATAAAAACAAGCAGTTCCGTGACGAAATAAAGAGCCTACTTTCCTTAAAATGCAAGATTCATACCAATGATTAATCTATATGGATCTATCTAGAATAATAACGAAATTAAGTTGGTAATATCGAAATTTCTAATTCGTTTGAAATATACCTGGTATAATGTAGCCTAATAGAGCACTACAGTTGGCAGCCCTGGTGACTGAATTAATGTTCATAGTTCCATCTCTTTGTACAGAATACAAAATTGGGTTGTAGTCCAATGGATAGCATGGACCTTACATGCAGTTAAACATGGCATCTATCAGCGCGCGTAATATCATGCTGGCAACATTGTCATGCATGTGTTGGTCAGAAATAATCTGAAATAATATGATCTATTGTTGTGCCAATTTTGGCCGAAATCCTTTTTTTAGTACAGAAGTTATGTATTTTCAAATTGGAGCTATCAGCAGGCCTAGAAGCATGTTGGCAGCACTGACGTATATTAGATACTCCAAATTAGTCTTGAATGTCAGGTACTATACGTGTTCAAAGTTTACAGCTGTTAGCTTGTAAACTTTCTGATATATTGATATTAGGGTAAAGAAATAGAGACAACATTTATTAACAGTTGGCAGCCCTGGTTGCCCTTGCGAATACGCATAGTAATATCAGTTACGGTACACGTAGCGCATACGAAATGTGGTTGAAATTCAATCGATAGTGTAGAAGTTATATGCATTTAAACATTGGACCTATCAGCAGGCTTAGAATCATTTTGGCAACACTGCCATTTATGGCCTCCTGGAAATTAAACTGAAATATTATTATCTATACGTGTGCCAATTATGAAATAGCTACCCTGCATACCTTCCAGGATATCCAACATGGAGCTCTAATTTCAAGTGCGGGTTTTTAGCAGTTGGAAGCACTGACATCATTTTCAAATATGGCTGTGAGATATACAGGTATAGATCTTTACTCATACCAAATTTGGTTTCGATTACTGCAGCCGTTTTGGAGTTGATAGGGGGTGGGCGTTGGACAGACAGACAGAGAGACAGACACACATTTTCCCGGATCGATCTCATAAGTTTTTCCTCATTTTTGAAAAATGTGAAAAGTAGGCCAAAATTGACTTGCAAGCAGCCCTCTGGTTGGCAAATAACAAAGCTTGCATCCGGCACTCGAAGCCATACGATATTATTATTATTATTATTATTATTATTACTATTAAATAATAATAATAATAAAATAAATAAATATACACATTTACAAAATTCAGAAAAACTGTACACATTTAATTAATTTCCTTACAATTCCTACTCAATGTTTAACTTGTAAATTTACAATGATTAAATAATATAATGTAAGATGGGTGTCGGAGGGGAAAATATCGTAAATAGTGCTACTGAGAAATTCGTTCCGCTTAAATTACTGAAGCAAAATTCGGATCCGGAATATTACACAAGAGTAATCAGGGGACACAAAAGGAAATCGTTTAAAAAACGACACGGTACTTACGTGCATATGCGAAGGTTTAAATTAATACCGAAAGAAGTAGTCCTCAAAAGGTCTTCATTATTGCCAATATAGGCTCGTCGCATAATGCATTATATTAAATCAAAAACTTTCGTGGGTGTGTGCACAACAACTCACAAAGTTAATTTGTTGAGACGATTCGCTCGTCAACACTCATTTGTTAAAAAGAAACTCGCGTGCCATGCATTGTAAAATTTATTTGCTAATTCAAGAACTTCCTCAGCAGTTTGCACAACAACTCTCCGAAGTTCCATCGCAACCGGATGAATGGTAGCCTACGAGTATATGAACGAATATGGGACAAACAAACAAAGTAACTATCAACCACCGGCCGTGAAAGCCAACACACCATCTTTTTGGAAGCCTTCATAGGGAGGTTAAGGATGCTTGAGCTTTTAGTTCTCGCAGTCAAGTAGTGCAGTTGCACTTTATATAAAGGGAGGTAGCACGCAGTACGTTACTCCTGTGGGGGTCCGGGCGGGGACACCAAGAGCTCGCCGATGAGCCATCTTGGTGTCCTAGGAGAAACCCCACACAAGACACGGCACAAACCTAGAAGAATTGCTGTGTTTTAATTCACTGGCCGTGAAAGCCAAATACCATCTTTTTGGAAGCCTTCATAGGGAGGTTAAGGCTGCTTGAGCTTCTAGTTCTCGCAGTCAAGTAGTGCGGTTGCCCTCTATATAAGGGGAGGTAGCGCGCAGTTCGTTACTCCTGTGGAGGTCCGGGCGGGGACACCAAGAGCCCGCCGATGAGCCATCTTGGTGTCCTAGGAGAAACCCCACACAAGACACGGCACAAACCTAGAAGAATGCTGAGTTTTAATTCACCGGCCGTGAAAGCCAATATACCATCTTTTTGGAAGCCTTCATAGGGAGGTTAAGGCTGCTTGAGCTTTTAGTTCTCGCAGCCAAGTAGTGCAGTTGCACTCTATATAAAGGAAGGTAGCACTCAGTTCGTTACACCTGTGGGGGTCCGGGCGGGGACACCAAGAGCTCGCCGATGAGCCATCTTGGTGTCCTAGACGAAACCCCACACAAGACACGGCACAAACCTAGAAGAATTGCTGAGTTTTAATTCATCGGCCGTGAAAGCCAATATACCATCTTTTTGGAAGCCTTCATAGGGAGGTTAAGGCTGCTTGAGCTTCAAATTCTCGCAGTCAAGTAGTGCGGTTGCACTCTATATAAAGGGAGGTAGCGCGCAGTTCGTTACTCCTGTGGGGGTCCGGGCTGGGACACCAAGAGCCCGCCGATGAGCCAGCTTAGTGTCGTAGGCGAAACCCCACACAAGACACGGCACAAACCTAGAAGAATTGCTGAGTTTTAATTCATCGGCCGTGAAAGCCAATATACCATCTTTTTGGAAGCCTTCATAGGGAGGTTAAGGCTGCTTGAGCTTCAAATTCTCGCAGTCAAGTAGGGCGGTTGCACTCTATATAAAGGGAGGTAGCGCGCAGTTCGTTACTCCTGTGGGGGTCCGGGCTGGGACACCAAGAGCTCGCCGATGAGCCATCTTGGTGTCCCTGCCCGGCCGTGAAAGCCAACACACCATCTTTTTTGGAAGCCTTCATAGGGAGGTTAAGGCTGCTTGAGATTCTAGTTCTCGCAGTCAAGTAGGGCGGTTGCACTCTATATAACGGGAGGTAGCACTCAGTTCGTTACTCCTGTGGGGGTCCGGGCGGGGACACCAAGAGCTCGCCGATGAGCCATCTTGGTGTCCTAGACGAAACCCCACACAAGACACGGCACAAACCTAGAAGAATTGCTGAGTTTTAATTCATCGGCCGTGAAAGCCAATATACCATCTTTTTTGGAAGCCTTCATAGGGAGGTTAAGGCTGCTTGAGCTTCAAATTCTCGCAGTCAAGTAGTGCGGTTGCACTCTATATAAAGGGAGGTAGCGCGCAGTTCGTTACTCCTGTGGGGGTCCGGGCGGGGCCACCAAGAGCTCGCCGATGAGCCATCTTGGTGTCCCTGCCCGGCCGTGAAAGCCAACACACCATCTTTTTTGGAAGCCTTCATAGGGAGGTTAAGGCTGCTTGAGATTCTAGTTCTCGCAGTCAAGTAGGGCGGTTGCACTCTATATAACGGGAGGTAGCACTCAGTTCGTTACTCCTGTGGGGGTCCGGGCGGGGACACCAAGAGCTCGCCGATGAGCCATCTTGGTGTCCTAGACGAAACCCCACACAAGACACGGCACAAACCTAGAAGAATTGCTGAGTTTTAATTCATCGGCCGTGAAAGCCAATATACCATCTTTTTGGAAGCCTTCATAGGGAGGTTAAGGCTGCTTGAGCTTCTAGTTCTCGCAGTCAAGTAGGGCGGTTGCACTCTATATAAAGGGAGGTAGAGCGCAGTTCGTTACTCCTGTGGGGGTCCGGGCGGGGACACCAAGAGCTCGCCGATGAGCCATCTTGGTGTCCTAGACGAAACCCCACACAAGACACGGCACAAACCTAGAAGAATTGCTGAGTTTTAATTCATCGGCCGTGAAAGCCAATATACCATCTTTTTGGAAGCCTTCATAGGGAGGTTAAGGCTGCTTGAGCTTCTAGTTCTCGCAGTCAAGTAGGGCGGTTGCACTCTATATAAAGGGAGGTAGAGCGCAGTTCGTTATTCCTGTGGGGGTCTGGGCGGGGACACCAAGAGCCCGCCGATGAGCAATCTTGGTGTCGTAGGCGAAACCCCACACAAGACACGGCTCAAACCTAGAAGAATTGCTGAATTTTAATTCACTGGCCGTGAAAGCCAAATACCATCTTTCTGGAAGCCTTCATAGGGAGGTTAAAGCTGCTTGAGCTTTTAGTTCTCGCAGTCAAGTAGTTCTGTTGCACTCTATATAAAGGGAGGTAGCGCGCAGTTCGTTACTCCTGTGGGGGTCCGGGCGGGGCACCAAGGGCCCGCCGATGAGCCATCTTGGTATCCTAGGCGAAACCCCACACAAGACACGGCACTAACCTGGAAGAATGCTGAGTTTTAATTCACGAGCCGTGAAAGCCAATATACCAAAGTAACTATCAATTATATACGTAGAGAAGATGTCTAAACAGTGTCAATCCATTTAAAGCAAGTCTTATATTCCTTCACACTTTGCCACGAAATAAGACACTTCCCTTAAGAATCTTTACGATGTCTATCAAGGGTAATGTATTATAGTATAGATATTATGGTTGACGAACTTCATGTATGCATTTCCTCTCTTTCAGGTAAGTGTCCATTACAGGCAGAAGACTTCACACGTGAGTTGTTCAGTGAGCGATATAAACACACTTCCTATATATTTCTGTTACGTATCTATATATTTGTCGCCTCCGTAGCGTAGCGGTCAGCAAGGTTAGCTGCCGCCCCGGAGGTCCTGGGTTCGATTCCCAGCTCTGCCACGAAATTTGAAAAGTGGTGTAAGGACTGGAACGGGGTCTACTCAGCCTCGGGTGGTCCAAATGAGTAGAGGGGGTTCGATTCCCACCTCAGCCATCCTCGAAGTGGTTTTCCGTGGTTTCCCACTTCGTCTTCGGGCAAATGCAAAGGCCACGGACGCCTCCTTCCCTCTTCCTGGCTTATCCATCCCAATATTCCTTCCCTTCCCATCCCTCATGAGGCCCCTGTTCGCTTTGCAGGTGAGGCCGCCTGGGCGAAATAAAATAAACAAATATATTACGGTATATTTTTAAATTAATATAGAAAATAGCAGAATTATTTCCCCTCACGCATGCGCACAATCCGCCTGGGCTCATGACAAAATGGCAGTGAGAAGTCTATTAAAATGTAAGTTATTTAATAAGCTTCCACGTAATTGAAAACACACATTAACCAAGTTCTGACAATAAAATATAATAACAGTATGGACGTATACGAATGTGCAACATAGATTTTTTTAGATAATGAAATGGATTATTTCCTTCAGAAAGCGGCTTTTGAATATAGTGAATGGTTGCTTCTGCAGCTAAACAAGAGTGCGCGTGCAGATATGTGGTTAAGGCGACTGACTGTAGTTCCAAGGAGCACCGGTTCTATCCCAGCTCTCGCCAGTTTTTTTACCACTGAAATATTGTGTAATCAAGGAGTATTAGTAAGGTTTTATGTCTGTTAAAGATACATATTTCTACATTCCCTCTCAATACGTTTTATTTCCGTTTTATCATTGCATTACAGCATGTGATCAAAAGAGCCAACTGTTGTCCTCAATACGCCGTTTGAATATCTGCAATCAGTTCCAGTAACTGACAACAGATGGCAGTACATCGCCCATATAGTTCCATGAACTGACAACAGATCGCAGCACCATTGCATCGATATATTTAAAACACAAGACATGGCGCGTTTTCACGTGATGGAGAATTATAAAGGAGGGGAATATTTAAGAAGAGAAATGTTGAAGAACATTAATTGACAGTTATATGTGTAGGCTATGTTGTTTATGTACCTTAATATTGCAATTTCTTCCCAATGCTTCGGTGGTCAAGTTATTAGCATCCTAGACTAAAAGTTATAATTATGCATCGTCGATATACTCTTAAATTATTAAAAGAACAAGTAGTTCCGTGAAGAACTATACAGCCTATTTACATATATCCTACTTATATTAACTGCCACTATCAACATACAAAATTTCAGTTTGATTGCCGTAATAGATTCGTACATGTTGAGTACCGTCTAAATATTTCGGATGATCGCCATGTTGGATTTTATATACGTAGGTCCTAGCGTTATGAAATGTTACATGAAGATTATTGTGTACGTGTAGCATTCAAACTTCAATCGTATGATTAGGACACAAGAAGTAATAAAGAGATTTTAAAATTTCGCTCTGCTGCCATCTTGTGGTTATGGAAACAATTGAAATAAATTAGATGCCAGTGGATTAACATTCGTAAAAGGATTTATTGTACCAAGTTTCACTGCACTCGGATGGTTAAATAGCGAGAAACGTCCATGTGAATATTTATAGCCTACTTCGCGTCACCGCCATGTTGGATTCGTGATCTCCAGGTTATTTAAAGTCCTAAAGGTGAACTTAAGTTCATAGCCTCTATGAACATAAAAAAATCGGTTTGATTGCTATAATAGATTCGTAGATATTCAGAGTCGTCTGAATATTTAGGATGGTCGCCATGTTGGATTGTTAAATGTATAGGCCATAGAGTCATGTACCATTGAAGGAAAATTATTGCGTGGGTTCATTATTCAAACTTTCACTTCGATCGCTTGATTACGACTCAAGAAATAAAAACTTAATTTTAAAATTCGCACAGCCGCCATCTTGAGGTTATGTAAACAATTGAACTAAATTAGATACCAGTGCATTACAATGTGTATAAACATTTCCTGTACCAGATTTTATTGCGGTTGGAACATTAAATCGTGAGAAAGGTCCATTTAAAATTTTCAAATTCGCTTGGCCGCCATGTTCGTTTTGTAGTTAACCGATTTTTGAAAGTCTTATAGGTGAACTTCTAGTAGTGCCCTTTACCTCCGTATAAAATTTCAGAGCTAATAGTTTCAGAGATATAGAATGCCGGTGAAATATTTCGCTCATCCGCCATCTTGTGGCTATATAAACAATTGAACCAAGTTAGATGTTGTTGCATTACAATGTGTGTAAACATATACTGTACCAAGTTTTATTGCGTTTGGTTGGTTAAATCGCGAGAAACGTCTATTTAAAAGTCCCGAATTCGCGTGGCCGCCATGTTGGTTCTGTAATTACCAGTTTTTCAAAAGTCACATAGGTGAACTTCTAGTAGTTCCCTTTATCACCGTAATAAATTCCAGGGTGATATCGGGAATAGTTTCGGAGATATTGAATGCTGGTGAAATATTTCGCACAGCCGCCATGTTGGATTGGTGAGACGTAACAAAATTTGAAGGGCACGGCCGAGGTCGCCCGGAATAATACTATGAACTTACCTAATTTCATTGAAATCGCTCCAGCCGATTAAAAGTTATTAGGGGGACACACACACACACCTCACACACACACACACACGCACACACACGGACAAAAGGTGATCTCATAAGCCTATTTTTTCAAAATTGAAAATAGGCTAAAAAGGAGTTTTCCAGGCACTCGCGCCTGTCCACAATTGCTTTCGCCGTGAGAGACACTTGGCAAACCTAATTCGTTTGAAGGGCTCCGACATCGTGGTCACTCAGCCCCGTGTACTTTGGTGTGTATGTGTAAAATTTTCTCTGATAACCTGTGTTATTGTGAAGGCTGCATTACTGTGTGTATTTGTAATTAAGGTGGGAAATGGCAATAGAGACGGCCAAGGCCTTAAGTTATGAACAATCCCGGTATTTACCTTGAGTGGAAGTGGGAAACCACGGAAAACCACATACAAGATTGTCGAGGTGGGAATTAAACCTTTCACTTCTTAGTTATACCTCAAGAGACTGAATGTGCCCCGTTTTTGCCCTCAGACCAGAATTAAATTTCTTGGCAGTGCAGGAAATGTAGGCTAACCCGTGTCTCCGAGGCGATATCCTAGAATGGGTGGGCTTCCATGTGTTAATACGATTTTTGACATGCACGGGACATAGAATTCAAAAACTGCCTCCATTAGGGTGACTGCCGAAGTGAGTATTGAGTATAGGCCTATGGTCATTCCAGTAGTTGGCGAAGTGATTCTATGTTCCCTTGCAAAATGTACTGCCATAATCTATAACAGGAGATGGACATTGCTTATTTAGAGCAGTTTCGTACTGTTTATGACAAAATGAAGAACGTCATTCTGAGCTGCGTTTTCAAGCTATTGCAAAAAATGTCGCTGGCAGGAACAATTATAAGGAATTTATTTTAAGCGATCAGTCTCATCGCATTCTCCTCACCAACCAACTTGAGTATGAAAGTCTCTGGACGGTCATGTTGAACTTCATTGTATAAGACAATTGTTTAATGATTATTTGTTTAGAGTACTGAGTCTAACTACACAGTTGATTTCGGCAATGGAAGTATTATTTGCCATTTAATATTTAGCGGCTCCGTTATTGCAGGACACTATAGTGTTATCGAATAATACGAAGCCACATTTAAAATCCAATATAAATAGGCCATTTCAGAAACAATTCCAGATATAATGCAGTACAGTGTACTGTAAGGTCTTTGACGATCAAATGTAAACATTGTTCTACATTGTATTTCTCTTGCTTAAAATCTACGCGTGGTTACTTTGGTCTTTACTGTTGTGAGGGTAAAATTGATCTGCTGGAATATGAAATATTTGCCAAGCTGCAACAATGTAACGATATTAATGTAAAAGCTATTGAACTTATATCCAGAAGTTCAAACACATACATCAGCGTTAACAGATTAGATACTGAAGATGAAAGCCAGTTACTTCATTTTCCTATTATTGAATTCTTCAATTCCTTGGAATGAAGTGATTCGCCTCCACATACTCCGAACGTTTGAGCCATAGTTATGCTCCTTAGAAATCTGAACGTTTCCCAAGGACTCATACATGGTAATATATTAATTCTAATAAATATGTAAGAAATTGCTTGGATTCGGATATAATAGGTGCAGTAATATTAGGCAGAGAGCTCAAATCCTACGACTTGATTTAACATCTTCCGATAAAACACTAGTCGCCTCCGTAGCGTAGCGGTCAGCATAGTTAGCTGCCGTCCCGGAGGTCCTGGGTTCGATTCCCGGCTCTGCCACGAAATTTGAAAAGTGGTATGACGACTGGAACGGGGTCTACTCAGCCTCGGGTGGCCCAAATGAGTAGAGGGGGTTCGATTCCCACCTCAGCCATCCTCGAAGTGGTTTTCCGTGGTTTCCCACTTCGTCTTCGGGCAAATGCCGGGATGGTACCTACTGTAAGGCCACGGCCGCATCCTTCCCTCTTCCTCGCTTCTCCATCCCAATCTTCCATCCCTTCCATCCCTCATGAGGCCCCTGTTCGCTTTGCAGGTGAGGCCGCCTGGGCGAAGTGCTGATCACACCTCCCCAGTTGTATCCCTCCCGACCAGATGTTCCCGGCTCCAGGACACTGCCCATAGAGGCGGTAGTGGTGAGTTCCCTCGCTGAGTCCGTGGGAACCACCAACCTAGAGGGTAAATTGACTAAATAAAAAAAACCAAAAAAAACGATAAAACACTTGCAGGTACAGTACATTTTCTTTTAATAGGCAACAATGTCCTATTCGCTCGGCCTACTTTATCACAATCAATCAAGCTCAAGGAGAAACTCTTGAACGTATTGGGCTATTAACTCATCACGTTTTCAGTCATGACCAGCAATATGTTGCATTGCTGATAGTGCTATCTTTTGACGCCCTTAAAGTTGCAATTGTGCTAAAAAGTAATCGTACAAAGAATGTAACTTATATAAGAAGCTTCTTCAGTAATTTTGTTTTCCATTGTCCGTCATGTTTTGACGGGTTTCATCTACTATAGCAATAAGACCGTTATGTACATAATTTAACAAGATGCCAAGGTCACTGGCTCGAATCTCGACATAGTGGAGGACTTTCGAAGGAAAAAACAACCCGAGTTCTGCGATGTCACCTTGCAAGAGACTGATTATAAGACAAATCATGTAATCATCCACACTACGCCCAACATAAACCTTTTTCTCAGCTAGATATTTCTGCCTGAGAAGCATACATCAGGTAGGCAACGTCAAAATCTCAAATTATCTTTATTATTATTATTATTATTATTATTATTATTATTGTTGTTATTTGAGTCTTCAGTCTTTTGACTGGTTTGATGCAACTATCCATGCCTCCTGAGCTAATCGTTTCATCTCTACATCTCTAAGGATGCTCACGATAATTACATGAAAAACTTGATTGGGAGAGGGGGGTGATGGGTGGAAGTGAAATTATCTGTCTACTAGATGAAACCCGTCAAAACATGACGGACAATGGAAAACAAAATTACTGAAGAAGCTTCTTATATAAGTTACATTCTTTGTACGATTACTTTTTAGCACTATTGCAACTTTAAGGGCATCAAAAGATAGCACTCTCTGCATTGCAATATATTGCTGGTCATGACTGAAAACGTGATTAGGTGATCATCATCTTGCACAGTTTCCAGCCACTGGTCGGGTCTGTTTGGAACACAAGTCTCTCCAACGTCTTCTGTCTTCCCACCATCTCTCAGCCTCCACCCTTGCCCAGTCTTCTCCTCTCTTCTTCACGATTTCTTCCTCCCCCTTCAGCCACCTGTCTCTCGGTCTCCCTCTTGGTCTCTTTCCTTCCCACTTCGTCTCGTGTATCCTGCTGGGTATCCTCTTCTCCTCCATTCGTTTTACATGTCCATACCATCTAAGTCTAGATTTCTCTATACCAGTCTGTAATGGTTCATCCTTCATTAATTCTCCGGTCCTCTCATTTCTTATTCTGTCCATCTTTGTAGCTCCAATACTGCTTCTCAAGAACCTCATCTCACTGGCCTGTATTTTGCTCTTCTCCCTTCCTTGCATAACCCAGGTCTCCGAGGCATACGTCAGGATAGGGACATTGTACGTCCGATATATGATCTTTTTGCTGTTCTGAGGGACATTCTTGCTCCATAACATGCTTCTCACACTACTCCGGAATGCTTCTGCCTGCCTCCCCCGCTCATTTATTTCTCTATCGTTTCTTCCATTCTCTTGTATCAGGCTTCCCAGATACTTGAAACTCTCCAATTCCTTCGGCTGTTCCCCACCAATTGTTATTCCCGTTGTGGTTCTTTCCTTCTTCCTTGTTGTGATCACCATCTCACTCTTATTTATGCTAAATTTCATCCCATAACCTTGTATTATTCCTTCCCACACGTCCAACTGTTCCTGTACCTCCTCCTCCTTGTTTCCCCAAATCATCAAATCATCTGCAAGCACCATTGCTTTCATCTTTCCTTCCCCAATTACTTGTGCCACTCGGGTCATTATGTCATCCATCACCACAATGAAAAGTAACGGTGACAGTGCACTTCCTTGTTTCAGGCCGTTTCTCTGTTCCAACCAGTCCGATCTCTCTCCTCCCACTTTCACACAGCTCACGCTTCCCTTGTACATCTCCTTTATCTTCCTTATAGTCCATTTTTATATTCCTCTATCCTCCAGGGACTTCCATACTTTGTTTCTGCATACACTGTCATATGCTTTCTCAATGTCCAGGAAGGCCATCAGTAGATCTGTTCCATACTCATAGTGCTGTTCTTGTAACTGCCTTACAGCAAAAATCAAATCCACTGTGGACCTTCCTGATCTGAAGCCATGTTGTTCTTCCCTCATCCCTCCTTCTATCCTTGTCCTAATTCTCCTTTCCAAAACTTTCTCAAACAACTTTGCACAATGACTCATCAGTGTTATTCCCCGTTAGTTTCTGCATTCTGTTCTACTACCTTTCTTGAAGATCGGGACAATTATTCCCTTTTTCCAGTCCTCTGGGGTCTTCCTTTCCTTCCATGATGTCTTCATCACTCGGTACAACCATTGTATCCCCACCTCTCCTGCTGCTCTCACCATCTCCACACTAAACTCATCCACACCCGATGCCTTCCCTCCTTTCATCTTCCTCACTGCATCTTCCACTTCTTTCCATGTTAAGTCCTTTTTTGTTTGCAGTTCATCTACTGTACCTCTTCCCCGATTTCTTCCTCCTCGCCGTGGTTTCCATTTGGGTTCAGGAGTTCTTCAAAATATTCTTTCCACATTTTCTTCAGTTCTTCCCTATTTTCTATCTCTTGTCCCCTTTTGTTCACCATTCTAACATAATCCGTAGGATCCTTCCGCCTCTTATTCTTTACCATCCCAAACAGGACCTTTTTTGCACCTTCACTATCCTGCTGGTCATGACTGAAAACGTGATGAGGTAAATAGCCCAATACGTTCAAGAGTTCCTCCTTGAGCTTGATTGATTTTGATAAAGTAGGCCGAGCGAATAGGACATTGTTGCCTATTAAAAAAAAGGAATTTTCCTGTAAGTGTTTTATCGGAAGGTGTTAAATCAAGTCGTAAGATTTGAGCTCTCTGCCTAATATTACTGCACCTATTATATCCGAATCCAAGCGATTTCTTACAATTAATATATTACCATATATGAGTCCTTGGAAAACGTTCAGATTTCTAAGAAGCATATCTACGGCTTAAACGTTCGAAGTATGTGGAGGCGAATCTCTTAATTCCAAGGAATTGAAAAATTCAATAATAGGGAAATGAAGTAGCTGGCTTTCATCTTCAGTATCCAATCTGTTAACGCTGATGTATGTGTTTGAACTACTGGATATAAGTTCAATGACTTTTAAATTAATATCATTACATTGTTGCAGCTTGGCAAATATTTTATATTCCAGCAGATCAATTTTACCCTCACAACAGTCAAGACCAAAGTAACCACGCATAGATTTTACGCAAGAGAAATACAATGTAGAACAATGTTTACATTTGATCGTCAAGGACCTTACAGTACACTGTATTGCATAATATCTGGAATTGTTTCTGAAATGGCCTATTTATATTGGATTTTAAATGTGGCTTCGTATTATTCGATAACACTATAGTGTCCTGTAATAACGGAGCCGCTAAATATTAAATGGAAAATAATACTTCCATTGCCGAAATCAACTACGTAGTTAGACTCAGTACTCTAAACAAATAATCATTAAACAATTGTCTTATACAATGAAGTTCAACATGACCGTCCAGAGACTTTCATACTCAAGTTGGCTGGTGAGGAGAATGCGATGAGACTGATCGCTTAAAATAAATTCCTTATAATTGTTCCTGCCAGCGATTTTTTTTGCAATAGCTTGAAAACGCAGCTCAGAATGACGTTCTTCATTTTGTTATAAACAGTACGAAACTGCTCTAAATAAGCAATTTCCATCACCTGTTATAGGTTATGGCAGTACATTTTGCAGGGGAACATAGAATCACTTCACCAACTACTGGAATGACCATAGGCCTATACTCAATACTCACTTCGATAGTCACCCTAATGGAGGCAGTTTTTGAATTCTATGTCCCGTGCATGTCAAAAATCGTATTAACACATGGAGGCCCACCTATTCTTGTCTATCGCCCCGGAGACCCTGGTTACATTTCCTGCTCTGCCAAGAAATTTAATTCTGGTCTCAGGGCAAAATCGGGGTACATTCAGTCTCTTGAGGTATAACTAAGAAGAGGAAGGTTTAATTCCCACCTCGACAATCTTGGATGTGGTTTTCCGTGGGTTCCCACTTCCACTTAAGGCAAATACCGGGATGGTTCCTAACTTAAGGCCTTGGCCGTCTCCTTGCCATTTACCACCTTAATTACAAATACACACAGTAATACAGCCATCACAATAACACAGGTTATCAGAGAAAATTTCACACATACACACCCAAGTACACGGGGCTGAGTGACCAAGATGTCGGAGTCCTTCAAACGAATTATATTTGCCAAGTGTCTCTCATGGCGAAAGCAATTGTGGAGACGCGCGAGTGCCTGGAAAACTACTTTTTTCTTTAATAATTTAAGAGTATATCGACGATGCATAATTATAACTTTTAGTCTAGGACGCTAATAACTTGACCACCGAAGCATTGGGAAGAAATTGCAATATTAAGGTACATAAACAACCTAGCCTACACATTCAACTGTCGGTTAATATTCCTCAACATTTCCCTTCTTAAATATTCCCCTCCTTTATAATTTTCCATCACGTGAAAACATGCCATGTCTTGTGTTTTAAATATATCGATGCAATGGTGTTGCCATCTGCTGTCAGTTAATGGAACTATGTGGGCGAATTACTGCCATCTGTTGTCAGTTATAGGAACTGATTGCAGATATTTAAACGGCGTACTGCGGACAACAGTTGGCTCATATGATCACATGCTGCAATGCAATGGTAAAACGAAAATAAAACGTATTTAGAGGGAATGTAGAAATAAGTATCTTTAACAGACATAAATCCTTACTATTACTCCTTGATTAAACAATATTTCAGTGGTAAAAAAAAAATACTGGCGAGGGCTAGGATCGAACCGGCGCTTCTAGGAACCACAGTCAGTCGCCTTAACCACATGGCTACTCTCGCACTCATGTTTTGTAGCAGACGCAGCCTTTCATTATATTCAAAAGCCGCTGTTTGAAGGAAATAATCAATTTCATTATCCAAATAAATCAATGTTGCACATTCGTATACGTTCATACTGTTATTATATTTTATTGTCAGAACTTGGTTAATGTATGTTTTCAATTACATGGAAGCTTATTAAATAACTTACATTTTAATGGACTTCTCACCGCCATTTTGTCATGACCCCAGGCGGATTGTGCGCATGCGTGAGGGCCTAGAATTCTGCTATTTTCTATATTAATTTAAAAATATACCGTAATATATTTGTTTATTTTAGAGACACTCTGCAAATCTGCATGCCAAGAGCTTTCGTTAGAATGTCTTACGAAGCCAATCGGTTGAGTCGTTTTCACAATCTCGTGTGTACAAAAAACAGCTTAGTGTTTTAAATATATAGATGATAATGTCCGGAGATGGTGAATTAATTACTGAGAAACAACCAATTGCTAATGAATTAAATACATGGTATGGTAGTGTGTTTCATAACTTTAATAGCTGTGTGTTGGACCTTATCGATGGCAAACTTTCCATATAAACCAATCGTAAATTCTACCAGGAATTATTAAGCTACGTAGTAAACTCGCAACTCAAAGGATGCTGGACATTACAATAGTCACACGTGTCGAGAGAAATACAGAGATGTTAGATGCTGATGATAATTGTTGTTGTAAGGGGCTTAACATCTAGGTTATCGGCCCCTGATGGTTTGGGTACTGGTGAAAGATGTGAATGTAATGACAACTATAACTAATGCAGTGAGTCGCCCTCACGACTCGCCCAGCTTATCTGTTTCCCGTTGACTCATCACTCCCCGCTCGGCATAACACAGCACTTCGCTAACGTTATCCGTGCATGACATGAGATAACAATGAAAATTAATAAAATAAGCTGCTACTAGCTTATGACAGGAGATGTTCTAAATGTTCTCCTCCTACATCCACACATGTCCGGCATCGTCTTATGAAACTTCGATTCATGTTCGTCTTTCGTAATTTAGGCTATTTCTCTCCGGATATGTTAATATTTTTCTTGGACGAAGCTTGGTTCCATTTACACGGGTATGGTTCGACGACGCAGAATAACAGATATTGGAATAGAGAAAACCCCCATTGCATATACGAATATCCTCTACATAACGAATGGGTCGGAGTATGGTGCGCAGTTATCTCATGTCATGCACGGATAAAGTCAGCGAAGTGCTATGTTATGCCGAGCGGGAAGTGATGAGTCAACGGGAGACAGATAAGCTGGGTGCGCCGGCCGGATGAGTCGTGAGAGAGAGACTCACTGAACTAAATACAAACTTACAAACTAGAAGAAGAAATGGTAAACAAATATAGAATAAGGCAAAAAATGGACAGTGGGAAAAGAAATGCCCTCAACCCTCGAAGAATGAGAATTGAGGGATTTGGAATGAAGGAGAGCCATGAAAGGCAGATAGGAAAGGGAAAGCGGAGAGTGCCCGCCCTAAAGTCAGAGGAAAAAGTGGGGGGAAACCGACCCATTTCATGAATCCCTTGGGGTCACCAAATCCCAAACTCACCAACCGTGAGCCCCTGAGGTTGTTGCATTATCCAGGGTGCACCAGAAGTGGTGGGGCTGCATACACCCTGCCTCCTTGAGGGCCTTGAGCAGAAGGCAGGTGATAACATGAAAGAAAAAGAAGGCTGACCCCTCGAAGAATGAGGGTATAGCAGGATAGATGAGACAAGGGCTTGTTAAGGCGGGAAAGGAAGAGACTGCCTAGGCCTCGGGTACCCTAATACCATCAAGTCGGAAGAGAAGAAGAGTTGACCGCGAGAGGTCGACAGGAAAGAAGACGACGAGGAGCCCAACACAAGTAAGTGGAAGCAATGTCGGACTCAGCTGGGGTCCCGTGGTCGCCAACCCACGTCCCACTAGATGTGAACCCCTGGGAGGGACGTTGTTAGAACATTGAACAGTAATTATTTGTGTGAATTTGGCTACCTATTCCTGGAGAATCTAATAACTAGGAACCCCGATCACATTGTCGATCCTTGTGACGATTGGAGTCCAAATAACCTTGTTCAGGGGAACACTCGCACAAGCAGGCAGGCGGCTCCCTTGAGTGAAGCCCTTCAAGTCAGTCTTAAGCCGGACTTGCTGTGGTCGGCTCTCTTGATACCTTATTTCCTTGAAGGGTCTTCGCGCCCTAAACGGATTAACTTACAAGCCACTGCCACTTAATTTATTCCGCAAACACTCTAGGTTGGAGATAAAACACTGTGTTCCGTCTCTGATGTTTGACAACTTACACGTCGCGAGAACACCTCAATGTCCCACACAAATACATCGCCTTCCAGTCCAAGAGACAGTAACACCGGACGCCCGGAGCTGACAGATAATTTGGTAATTCAATAGGTGACTGCACACAACACAAACTAGAGATTGTTCCACTGTAAGAATATTGGAGGAAATGAGACTGGAAAGAAATGTATATTTTAAGTGGTATATTCCTCCTGAATATACTTTTCAACGTTAAGTATTCTTGCACCCACCATGGGTTTTCTTCGATTTTTTTACTTTCCATCAATTCTTTCTTCCGTGCAAACCACTAACGGACTTTTGTGCTTTCTCACTTGTTGTGTATTCCCTCATGGGTTTTCAAAGTGTGTTCCAGCGTTCGAGATATTTTCTCCTTGCTTAAGCTGCAGTTTCAAGCTTCTCTCTGCAGCGCTTCATACGGCAAAGTGCTGAAGTTAATGGTTATGAAAAATCCTTGCAAGTTCAACTCATCACCACCAGTCGGCAACCGTCTCGCTTTTACTCAGATACCTTTGGGATATTAAGGGAATGAACCTCACCGGTTTACAAACCCCGAACTTCTACACCATTATCTGGGTGTTTCAAGAAGACAGAGAACTGGCCAACACTAGAAGTTGATTGCTGTAGACGAACCAATCGGCAAGGGAAAAGTAATCTGCACAGAAAACAGCGAAGCGCTGATCAATCAACAAATGTGTTGCTGATTCACCCATTACAGTGTTGACATTGATCACACTCCGGCCGTGAATCAGTATGAAATGAGGGGACTTGGGTTCGAATCCTAAATAAGTTCCCATTTTCTTATCTTACACGCCTTGTTCACAGACGTGAGTCTTCAACTTGGACACTTTGTGGCAAATAATACATTTATGCTCCTCACTTCATTGCAATTTCACGACAATAATAATAATAATAATAATAATAATAATAGCATAGCGTATGGAAAAGGAAGTGTAGGATCTTCATGAGTTATCGTGGACCGCCGCACAGATGGCACTGGTAACGCCTGTGCCGCAGGCTCGTGACGCCGAGTCCCGCGATCAACAGAGGCATGTACAGTACTACTGGTTCTGGCTACGTAAGAAACCGAAGCATACAACTCACGTTGCGAGATGATTTCAGCAACTGGACACTTTGGTATTATTTTCTAGATTATTTGACTGACTTGGACGTAAGTATCTTCTTTGTGCGGAAGTAGAACCGACATTTCAAGTAGTGGAATACAGTACAAGGTAGTTTAGGTAACATAAACAGGACAATGATCTCAGGACATCACTTTAATAGATTCTAAACTATCTGAACACTCAAAAAAAAAAAAAAAAAAAAACACATCCCCCATAAACTATTAGCACACAATAGTCTTTACTGTACAAACTTTCCCACTCGAAACAGCACGTTATGAACACTTTCTGATGCATACCACACGTTAGATATGTTGTTGTTGATTCATGTAGTGGCTTTGTGACATCGTGGTCATAATAATATCGTATGGCCTCGGGTGCCGGGTGCAAGCTTTGTAATATGACACCCAGAGGGTAGCTTGCATGTCGAATTTCGTTGTTCCTTGAATCACTATGAAAGTCAAGGAGGTTAGATATCTAAACTTCTTGAACACTATAGCGCTTTCTAGTAGAGAAATGAGGAACTTTGTGTTGGCGGAAACTCCCTACATTAAGTTTGCCATTATGAACACTGCCTACTGAATTCAAATGGGTTCTTTGACATGCCAATATCGTATGACATGCGTGTCGTATTTTTGCCGCCTTTCAAAAATCACTTGCCACGGCCAGGAGCGAACCTGCAATCTTGGGGTTAGTAGACCGACACGCTATCCACTCACCCACCGTGGCAAGCTAATCGTGGTCATGTAGCCCCATATACTTGGGTGTGTATGGAATTTGTCTCATAATCTGTGTTATTGTGACCGACAGTGGTAGCTACGCTCGCTAAAGCACAACGCTAGGTCATGGGGCCAAGCTCTCTGCGGACTCGGTAGACATGGTTTCGAGCCCCACCATCGGCGTCTTTAAAATGGTTTTCCGTGGTTTCCACCATTTTTATCTCCAGGAAAATGCTGGCACAGGCCACGGCCGCTTTCTTCCACATCCTTGCCCAGTTTCATCTCTCATTAACTCCTCTGATGAGGTTGGCGTCAGGAAGGGCATTCGGCCTTAAAAACCATCCACCACAAAGGAATTCATTGCATCTCATCCCCGACCCCGGGAATACTAATGGTTAGACATAGGCTACATACAACCTGTGTTATTGTGATGGCTGTATTAGTGTGTGTAGTTGCAATTCAGATGAAGATTGGGAGGGAGGCGGCCGTGGCCTTAGTTAGGAACCATTCCGACATTTGCCTGGAGTAGAAGTGGGAAACCACGGAAAACCACTTTCAGGATGGCTGAATTGGGAATCGAACCCGCTTCTTCTTAGTTTTGCCTCACGAGGCTGAGTGTACCCCGTTCCAGCCCTCAGATCAGAATTACATTTCTTGGCAGAGCCGGGAATCGAACCCAGGCCTTCGCGGTTAGATATGTGCCGCTTTGTGTAGAACCGTAATCTCTAAGAAGTTTTAGTGAAGCAGCTACATTATCAGTTGCTTTACCGTGCAGGAAAGGTGGGCATAATTAATACTGCGTCACTTTTGAAATACAGGGTGTCTCAATAAAATGATTATTTATGAACATAGGGACAGGTTTAAGGGCTTCAATTATAGAGGAGACATGTAATTAAAGACTCATGTTCGTAAATGTTCAAATTGATCACCGTCAGTGTCCAGGAGTTCGACAAACCACCACCAATGCACCGGACCATTGCTAGCATCAGAGATAAATTTGAAGCAGATGAAACCATTCACAATGTCAACAAGAAACGATCTGGACGACCACGGACATCCACCAGTCCTAGAAAAGAAGAACAGGTGCAGGAAGCCCTCGCTCTATCCCCACTATCACTACCACTACGACAAACGGCTCGAGAGACACACATCTCAAAAGATAGCGTCCATCGCATCATGAAGCGTCTGTGCTGGAAATCCTACATTTGAACACGAAATTGGAAATTGACATACAATGTCACGTAATTCCAAATAAACTTTGTCGTGACGTTTGCGAATCCATTATTTCGCGTTATGAGCTTTGTCTGGACACTGACGGTCATCAATTTGTACATTTGCGAACATGATTCTTTAATTACATGTCTCCTCTATAATTGAAGTCCTCAAACTTGTCGCTATGTTCATAAATAATCACTTTATAGTCATTCAAAATGTTAGTACATTATTTTGAGACAGCCTGTATTTCACACGATGTATCCAGCCAAATGATACTCTAAACATTCTTTGCCTACCTGAAGACGATCGATATCCAGATCTACAGCTGGGTACGAAATACGTGAGCTGCAACACGCTCAAGGATAAGGATCGGAATAAATGAAAGTAAATTTGCTTATTGCGGCTATGTGGCGCTAAATGACACTATTGCTGCCTCAGGAGCTTGGGACAGCCGAAGTTTTCCATGTGCTCTGATTATTTTCCTACGGCGATATGCGACAAAAGACGACTCTATTGGTCTCTATTTTCCTAACAGCCAATGAGATATAGGCCCTAGGCCGTGTCTCTTATTTCACTTACTCCTCTTTCTAATCTTATTTTTCAATTCGTTTGTAAATTACATGTGTCAGTATTGTAGTTAGTAAATAGCCGTTTCCCTATTCATTATTATCATTATCATTACGGAAAAAAGACCTGAATGTTACGTCCATTAACTATCATCTATAAAACAAATGAATCCACCGGGCACTACTGCTACTATTAAATAAATAAACAAGATGTTCAGTAAAGAACATATAGCCTACTTTCTCCTAAATGCATGGGTATTGTTATAACTCTTTGTCCTTTTCAAGGAGTATGATTGAATGTTGGTTGTAGTAGCTTGTTGAAATACAACGTGCTATAGGGATATTAAACATGAATATGAGGTGCCCTTTGCTAGTGCTACCTCTGTACCAAATTTCGTTCAATTCGGTTTCACCGTGTTTGAATTGATAGGGGGAATCGATTTGCACACATACTTGGCCACCATCTGCAAACTATTGGGCTGATGTTCTTGCAGTTTGGTCTGAATATGTTTCCCACATAAAGATATGGTGTTGCAAAATTTGGTAGAGACTAGATTATTAGGTTGGTCGTAATTACATTTTAGCTTTTAACATTTGGGTGGCCGCGATTACGTTTCCGTCAAGATAGCGGTGATATAAAACATGACACTGAGGTGCCCTTTGCTAGTGCTACCTCTGTACCAAATTTCGTTCCATTCGGTTTCACCGTGTTGGAATTGATAAGGGGAATCGATTTTGACACAAAGATGGCCGCCATCCGCAAACTATTAGGCGAATGACCTATTAGATTGGTCAAAGGATGCTCCCTCCATAAAGGTATGTAGTTGCAAAATTTGGTAGAGATCGGATGATTAGGTTAATCGTAATTTGATTTAAGCTTTGAACATTCGTGTGGCCACCATTACGTTTCAGTCAAGATGGTGGCGATATAAAACATGACACTGAGGTGCCCTTCGCTAGTGCTACCTCTGTACCAAATTTCGTTCCATTCGGTTCCACCGTGTTCGAATTAATAGGGGGAATCAATTTTGACATAAAGATGGCGGCCACCCGCAAACTATTAGGCTAATAACCTATTAGATTGGTCAAAGGATGCTCCCTCCATAAAGGTATGTAGTTGCAAAATTTGGTAGAGATCGGATGATTAGGTTAATCGTAATTTGATTTAAGCTTTGAACATTCGTGTGGCCGCCATTACGTTTCTGTCAAGATGGCGGCGATATAAAACATGACACTGAGGTGCCCTTTGCTAGTGCTACCTCTGTACCAAATTTCGTTCCATTTGGTTTCACCGTGTTTGAATTAATAGGGGGAATTGATTTTCACACAAAGATGGCCGCCATCCGCAAACTATTAGGTTAATGACCTAGTTATTTGGTCAAAGGATGCTTCCTCTATAAAGGTATGTTGTTGCAAAATTTGGTAGAGATCGGATGATTAGGTTAATCGTAATTTGATTTAAGCTTTGAACATTTGTGTGGCCGCCATTACGTGTCCGTCAAGATGGCGGCGATATAAAACATGACACTGAGGTGCATTTTGTTAGTACTACCTCTGTACCAAATTTCGTTCCATTCGGTTCCACCGTGTTCGAATTAATAGGGGGAATCAATTTTGACATAAAGATGGCGGCCACCCACAAACTATTAGGCTAATAACCTATTAGATTGGTCAAAGGATGCTCCCTCCATAAAGGTATGTAGTTGCAAAATTTGGTAGAGATCGGATGATTAGGTTAATCGTAATTTGATTTAAGATTTGAACATTCGTGTGGCCGGCATTACGTTTCTGTCAAGATGGCGGCAATATAAAACATGACACTGAGGTGCCCTTTGCTAGTGCTACCTCTGTACCAAATTTCGTTCCATTTGGTTTCACCGTGTTTGAATTAATAGGGGGAATCGATTTTCACACAAAGATGGGCGCCATCCGCAAACTATTACGCTGATGACTTATTAGTTTGGTCAAAGGATGCTCCCCCCATAAAGGTATGTTGTTGCAAAATTTGGTAGAGATCGGATGATTAGGTTAGTCGTAATTTGATTTAAGCTTTGAACATTTGTGTGGCCGCCATTACGTTTCCGTCAAGATGGCGGCGATATAAAACATGACACTGAGGTGTCCTTTGCTAGTGCTACCTTTGTACCAAATTTCGTTCAATTCGCATTCACCGTGTTCGAATTGATAGGGGGGACAGACATTCAGAGTACACACACTCACACACACACAGACACACAGACACACACACACACAGACTCACACACACACATACACACACACAGACAGACACACGTTTTTCGCCCTGTGTTGATCTCATAAGTCTACTTTCATTTTTTGCAAAAATCGAAAGTAGGCTAAAAAACATGATGCAGTTGCTAAAATCTTGTATCAGGAGTTGGCTGATAAGTCGCAGCTTCTAAGAGGAAAGAAATTCGGTATTTCCAACATCAGCCGGAGACGATTTTTTTTGAAACAATGACCACAAGTTGTATTGAGAACGAACTACTCTGACTGATCAATCGGTATGACACAACAGGCCACTGGTGGTTGCCAGCAAGAAAGTTAAGCAAACTACCTTGATTGATGTTCGATCCCTAAAAACAAGAATCTCCAAACTAAGCACATAGAAAAGATCTGCAACAGTAGTTTCACGAAGAACTATAGAGCATATTTCCATATATCATACTTACTGTATGTTAATTGCTTCTAGCAACATACAAAATTTCAGTTTGATTGCTGTAATAGATTCCTAGATATTGAGAACCGTCTAAATATTTCAGATGTTCGCCATGTTGGATTTTTATATATGTAGGCCATAGAGTTATGTACTGTTAGATGACGATTTTTGCGTAGTTTCATTATTCAAACGTTCACTTCGATCGCATGATTAATACACAAGAAATAAGAAATTAATTTTAAAATTTAGTACAGCCGCCATCTTGAGAGTATGTAAACAATTGAACTAAATTAGGTGCCAGTGCATTACAATGTATATAAACATTTACTGTACCATATTTCACTGCGCTCAGATGGTTAAATCGCGAGGAAAGTTTATAAAAATGGTTCAACATCGCTTGGCCACGATGTTCGTTCTGTACTTTAGAGGTTTTCAAAAGTTACATAGGTGAACTTCTAGTAGTACCGTTTATCACTGTACACATTTTCAGGGTGATATCAATAATACTTTCGGAGATATAGAATGCCGGTGAAATATTTCGCACAGCCACCATCTTGAGGTTATGTAAACAATTGAACTAAATTAGATGCCAATGCATTACAATGCGTAGGCTATTAACATTTTCTGCACCAAGTTGCATTGTGTTTGGATGGTTAAATCGCGAGTTAAGTCTATTTAAAAAAAACATTTTCGCATGGCCGCCATGCTCGTATCTTAGTTAACAGGATTTTGAAAGTCTCACAGAGGAACTTCCAGTAGTGTCCTTTAACACCGTAAAAATGTCGGGGTGATATGAGTAATAGCTTCGGAGATATTGAATGCGAGTGAAATATTTCGCACAGCCACCATGTTGGATTGGTGAAACGTAGTAAAATTTTAAGGGCACGATCGGGATCAGCGCAATGCTGCTATGGCCTTACCGGGTTTCATTGAAATCGCTCCAGCCGATTAGAATATATTAGGGGGTACAAACACACACACACACACACACACATACACGGGGATCTCATAAGCGTAATTTTTCATAAATGAAAATAGACTAAATATAGCGAGTTGGTCGGCCCTATCACATGGCAAGAACGGGTAAAGACCATACCTATCATTGTCTCAAGTACGGGCGTGATACCAAGTACCTTGCTCCATGCCTTAACGAACTGGATCTGGATACGTAACTGTACAAACTAATGCAGAAGGCAGCACCGATCTCTCAACCACCCGAATCATCCGAAAGCTCATGGGTAGTGGCTTTCCAGCTTAGAAGTGGCTGTTTCAGTAACTATATTTTGGTTCCCTGAAGCCGGTATAGTTTGTTTTGATGTGTATATGACAATAATAATAATAATAATAATAATAATAATACTTTTCGTATGACCTCGGGTGCAAGCTTTGTTATTTAACGCCCAGAGAGCAGTTTGCACGTCAAATTTTGTTGTTCCTTGGAGCGCTATGAAAGGCAAGGAGGTTAGATATCTAAGCTCCTTGACACTATAGCGCTTTCTAGTAGAGAAAGGAGGAACTTTTGTGTTGGTGGAAAATCCTGAGATTAATTTTGCCATTGAACACAGCCTACTGTACTCAAATGGGTTCTTTAACATGCCAACAACGTATGACTTGCGTGTGGTGATTTTTGTCGCCTTTCAAAATTCACTTACCACGGCCAGGAGCGAACCTGCAAGCTTGGAGTAGGTTGTCCGACACGATAACCACTCACCCACCGTGGCAAGCTATAATAATAATACTAATATTAATAATAATAATAATATTTTTTTTTCTTTTTTTCTTTTGGGGAAGAAATGCATTTACGCACAGAGTGTCGGGATCCTGCTCCTGAGTAGCAGACTACCGACTAAAACTCCCCCGTTACTTCTGAACACTAGCCTGGAACCGTTTAGCACATTACTTCAGGCTAGAGTCATTTTATATTTGCCCGTAGGGCTCTCCTCCTTAGTGAATTATCTTCAGTGGCGATCCAGATCCGTCTTCTTTGTTCGGAGGATATCTTCCAATGTTCTTCATTTTGTAGCATCACCTCAACAATATTGTCCGGGGATATCTCTACATCAATGTGATCTTGAAGAGACTGCCTACTTTGGACCCACCGTCCACAAGAGGAGAAGGTGTGATTAGCATTATCCACTTCATTAACACAGTAGATACAATCTGGCGAATCCACTTTCCCCATCTTCTTAAAATAATAACAGAAGTACCCATAGCCAGTCAATAATAATAATAATAATTGTGTGGTCTCGGCTACCTCATGTAGCTCCTTTGAGTTACAGTTTTTTAGACGGTCTTATTTCCACGTTCCGGTTTGTTTAGTTGAAGTTGTTGATGATTTATTTAGGGACTTTGGACATCACGGTAAGATAGTCCCGGGTGCTTGGTTGTGTGTGGTATCTTTTGATAAACCATGTTATTTTAATGGTTGTACTAGTGTGTGTTTTCTCTGTGTGCTGGCTTTGGGCAGTAGGGGGCCATGGCCTTAATTTAGTGGGGAACCATTTCTAGGATTGTTCAGGTGGGGATCGAACCCGCATCTTCTCACTTCTGTCCTACGAGGGTGAGGTGTACCTTGAGGTACAGCGGTGCCATCAGGTGGACTAATTCTGTTTTGAATTCATCAAATTGATGTTGAGCGAGCTGTTATCGTACGACTCGAACCCGCCCTTCAAATTCTACTTCCTTCTTCAGCAACGCCGGGCATAACAGCTAGTTACATATATATATAATAGATTAGCCCCTTAACATAGAAGATGTACAGTACACCGGTCCGTCATGACGATAATAATTCCATCCCTTCATAACTTCAGCTTCAGGAATCTGAGGCCAAATGCATGTTGTCACTGACGGGGTTGTATTCCCCAGACGATTTCGAAGATGCGTACCTGTCTTCGCATAATGCACGAGGAAACAGATGGCAGTAGTAATCAATCAATTACTCAGTTTTAGGGTGAAATATCTGGGGGATTGCAGCCCCTCACACAGTAGGCCACCCTTCTGACACACGACAAGGCGGTGGCTAACGGAGCTAACTCGGGAGGGACCCAGTGGAATAAGATCCCCCCCATAATCAGTAAGTTTAAAGATAAGTAGCTCGTTATTAGGCTTGTTTAGCTCAGCGTGTTAATGTACCAGGCTATATCCAGACTTGAGAGACGGCGAATGGATTCAAATAAATTGGACATGTTGGCCTTTATCCGGTAAAACAGCGTGTGTCTGATAACTGGTGTTATTGGAGGGACTATAATAGTATGTATGTTCGACTATGTCGGAATCTAAACATTATGTGTCAGAAAACTGTATCATAATAAGGCTCATTATAACACTATTTTTCATTATGAAACAGTTTCTCCCACCAATCACAGCTCAAGAAACAGTTGTGTGACCAATTAGGTAAGGATACCTTCGCGCATGCGCTCAAAATCCAACATGCCTATATAATTACCGACGTGCACCGTCTATATGTTCGCGTAAATAAACTGGTGAATATGAGACAAGAAATAGCACAGTATCTTAATATCCCCAACTCCAATTTCTACACAGCGCATTGCTTTCAAACGACTTCGGTGACAATATTAGTGAATGCTATAGAGCTGGATGGCAGGCTGTAAACAATAGGTGTTCTGTGTTGGCAAGCAAAGTGAATGGTCTCTGCTTTCGGAGTGCATTGACCCACGCATGCGCTCTGTTCACTAACTGAAGTAACTGAATCCCACAGATATTTATGAATATTTATGTTAAAACATATAATAAAGCTATAATTATCGTCGAACATAAACAGTTGTATGCAACTCGCCTATAATGGTAATTAATGGTCTTAATTATTGCCATTATAGGCTCGTTGCATAATGTATTAGTGTAACCGCCCTGTGAACTGGGGTGTCTCTGTATTTTAGGTGACTGTAGAATGTGTGTAACTAGGGTTTAGGATAGAGGTAGCTGCCCATTTCCACTGTGTAACGTTACATCGATATAATAATGTTATTGGTTTTACGTCCCTTTTAACTACTCTGGCTTTTAGAGACGCCAAGGTGCCGGAATTTTGCCCCTCAGGGGATATTTAACGTGCCAGTAAATCTACTGACTCGTCTCGCTCGCTTTGGCGCGCCCTCAAATGCCAGCTGACTGCGCCAGGATACGAACCTGCAACCTTGGGCCCAGCAGGCGAGGGCTGTCAATATAAATAATTAGATAAATGAATTGTCAATAAATAAAAGAAAAGAATGATCAAAAAGTTGGAGCTAATAGAGAGAAAGATTCTTAGGAAGATACTCGGACCTAAAAGAACAGAAGATGGGTCGTATGGAAAGAAAGGGAACCAGGAATTATACCTCAGATTGAAAAAATCTCAGACACTATTTTTTTGAAAAGAAGGGCCATGTTCTATGGACATATATACAGAATGGACCGATGAAGATTAAATAACCGGATAATCAACTTCTTTGTGACCAGGAAAACCACAGCTCGCTGGTATCAGGAGGTGAAGAACAACCTAGAAGAAATGGCAACATCTGAAGCTGAAATCAGCAACAGGGAAGCATACAAAGCCAACATTAAGAACTTCACGGGTTTTAAGAGTCATCCTGCATCACGGATCCAGGCACCGTGGATTGAAGAGTCATCCTGCATCACGGATCCAGGCACCATGGATTGAAGAGTCATCCTGCATCACGGATCCAGACACCGTGGATTGAAGAGTCATCCTGCATCACGGATCCAGACACCATGGATTGAAGAAAGGGAGCGATGGAATATTGGGCACAAATAAAGATCCAGAAGCTGAACTCAAATGAACGTGGTCCACAGTCGACCTAAACGACGGAAGAAGAAATGAGGCTTGATGGATAAATGGGATATCAGAGAGAGAAGAACTTAGGACCAGTACTAGAAGATGGGGAATACCTGAGAGGCTTTCTGACTGACAGGAAAAGAAGGGTACCTGTAGATTTTTATGGCCATTCCTCCAAGCGGACTGCCTGTTCACCTTCTGGCGAAACTAGAAGGTCCGTAGCGGCTTCGGTGGCCGAGTTGGTAGCATGCTGAGCTTCTATCCCCAAAGTCGCGGTTTCGAACCCGGCCAAAGTCGTCTGATTTTTAAGAGCGTTAAAAATTCCTTTGAAGTGGAAGTAAAGTCGCCGGCCCCATGTTATAGATTTATTGTATGTAAAATAACCTTCCACTAACTACACTCGTGTGAAGCTAAATTTGTTGGTTAGATTTGATTAACGCTCCATAAGTTGAATTGTTCGCCGCCAGGTGACAGTTGCGGTGGTATCTAGTAGCTAAGTTCACAGTTAGGTGTCGTTGACGTTGGCATTTTGTAGCAATAGTAGGAACTACTTGAAATTGATTGTCTGCAGTCCTTACTTGAATTTCAGATAACACACACTAATACAGCCATCACAATTAACACCGGTTATCAGACAGATTCTACACACACCCAAAGTACACGGGGCGTTGTCGCAGCCCCTAAACTGAGGAACCAACCAACCTTCCTCTACTGTATCACCATTTGCGTTGTGGATTACAAACCCACAACATTACGCTATAATCAGTCCCATAGCAACCCTTTAGAGGGCGTTATTGCGCAGTGGAGAAACTGCTTGCCTTTCAGGGTTTGATTTCAGGATAATGCATGTGAGATGTGAAATTACACGTCACGCTCTTGATAGCGAGCCACGTAAAACTACAAGCTTCCTCGCTTTCTAAGAGCCTTGTCTAATTAACGGGAGATGTCCTCATGCACTCAACTATCCCACCTCCAATATCTGCCAGGTGTTGGCGATATGTGAATAAGGCGGCGAATACTGTAGTGACTGCAATACACGGATGTCTGAGAGGGAGACTTGAGTTCAGTACCGTAACCTGGCAATTTCCATTCATGAGGCAATGTGTGGACGCTTGTACCGACTACAAGGTAATGAATCAGGGCACCCTACCGTTTGTGTGGAGAGCTCTGACGCGTACGGCAGTCATAGATGCGCCCATTCAGTATCGATTTGGTGTTGAGTACAATAACAGTAGAGTATTTTCAATTAGACCTAGGCTACCTTATTTATAGCACAGTCACTGAGGACTTCCTGGTTACACAACTGACCTTCCTCTGTTTATGTAATATGTAAGTAGGTATTTTAGGAATATTACACAATAGTATTTATTTATTTATTTATTTATTTATCTTAGAGAAATCTTAACCTGCATTATACAGAATAAATTGCAATAATGATAGAGCACCTTGGGTGTGGGTTCCATTCGCACCTCAGCCATCTAGGAAGAGGTATCCGAGGTTCCTTCCAGGCAAATGCCAGGTTAGTGCCTTAACTTAACCACACTTCTTCAACTGTTGGATCCCCCAGGGGCTCAAATTTACTGGACGTGGGTTGGCGACCACGGGACCCCAGCCGAGTCGGCATTGCTTCCACTTACTTGTGCCGGGCTCCTCTCCGTCTTCTTTTCTGTCGACCTCCCTTGGTCAATCTTGTTCTTTTCCGACTCCGACGGTATTAGGGTATCCGAGGCCTAGGGAGTCTTTCACTTTCCCACCTTAATTGGCCCTTGCCTCATCTTTCCTGATCCCTCCTTCTTCGAGGGGTCAGACCTCTTGTTTTCTTTTCATTATATTTCCTTTTCTCTTAAAGATTCCCGCACTGTTTTTGTTACTTGGCTCCCCGTGTATCTAAATTCCATTTAGCGTTTTTTTTTTTTTTTTTTTTTTTTTTTTTGCATCTGCGCTCCATTTTGTAGGTGTTTTCAATCTCCGTTGCATTTTTTAAGGATTGACGATCTAAATTGCATTTTGTGAGTGTTTTCAACCTCAATTGCATTTTTTAAGGATTGACGATCTAAATTGCGTTTTAGTAAGTCTTTCAATATAAAGGATGGGACTTTTGTGAGTATTTTGCATTTCAATTGTATTTTGTATTTTCAAACTAAACCGCTTTTTGCAACCATTTTCAATCTAAATTACATTTTGTAGGGTGCGCATTTTGCGAGTATTTTGCTTCTCAATTGCATTGTGTGGGTATCTTGAATCTAAATTACATTTTGTAAGTATTTTGAATATCAATTGCACTTTGTGATTATTTGGAATCTGAAATGCACATTTATCAATCTAAATTGCATTGTGTATTTTCAATCTCATTTGCATTTTGTAAATATTTTGAATTGTAGTCTACTTAAATTTTGTAAGTATTTCGACTGTACATTTCATTTTGTACGTATTTTGAACTTAACCTAAATTTTGTGCATATTTTTCAATCTA
Source organism: Meconema thalassinum (assembly GCA_946902985.2). Taxonomy (NCBI): domain Eukaryota; kingdom Metazoa; phylum Arthropoda; class Insecta; order Orthoptera; family Tettigoniidae; genus Meconema; species Meconema thalassinum. The sequence continues at coordinate 25,365,176 of OY714911.1, forward strand.
TTCCTTTTGTGAGAATTTTCGTTCTAAATTCCCTTTTGCAAGTATTAGCCTACCGATCTCCATTTTGTGAGTAGTTTCAATGTGAGTTCCTTTTTGTAAGTATTTTCCTTCTCACTTAATTTTCGTTCTAATTTCCACTTCATTGACATTTTCGCTATCAACCAAACCATTTGAGGACGATAACCTAGATGTTTGGCTCCTTATAACAACAATTATCATCATCATGATCAAAATCAACTGTTGGGTTTTGGGTACTGACGCATCTTTGCCCGGTGTATTGCTTTTCTTTCCTCCGACCAGGGGGCGCCTTTCCTTGTCCTGAAAACCACGCACTTTCTTAAGAATATGTCTCACAGTTGCTCTGTTTTGGAGGACTGTTAGTCCCAGTTCTTTCTCATCTTCAGTCTGCCAAGTAGCACGGACCTTCTTGTTTAATTCCTCAGTTTAGGAGCTGCGACAGCGCGGTCATGTAGCCCCGTGTACTTTGGGTGTGTGTAGAATCTGTCTGATAACCGGTGTTACTTGTGATGGCTGTATTAGTGTGTAATTCAGATAAGGACTGCAGACGATCAATTTCAAGTAGTTCCTACTTTCGATACTAAATGCTACCATCAATGACACTTGGCTACTAGATTCCACCGCAACCGGCACCTGACGCCGAACGTTAGAACATAAGGAGCGTTAGTCTAATCTAACCTACAAATGTAGCTTCACGCAATTGTAGTTAGTGGAAGGTTATTTAACATGCCATAAATCTATGACATGGGCCCGCTGGCTTTACTTCCCCTCCGAAGGAAGGCATACTGAGGGAATTTTTAGCGCTGTTAAAGAATGCGACGACTTCGGCCGCGTTTGAACCCGCTATCTTGGGCATAGAAGCTCAGCCTGCTACCGACTACTCCACCAAAGCCGCTTGGAGGAAGGTTGTGGAGGATAACTCACAAGGAGACCCGTGGTAGTTGCATATTGGCTCGTCTATTATCAAGGTACTGTTATAATTCCTTGTTATTATTACAATAGACATGATTGTGGGCTGGGGATGTATTGTGCCCAAATCCAGTTGCCTAGATTGAAGGGTACAAGCCGTGAGCCTAGATTTGAGGGAACAGGCCACGATTCTAAGTTCGGATATGGATGTTTGAATAGCGCCCTCCAAACCTTCTTAGAAGCTTTTCGAACCATCACATAATTTCTGCAATAGATCAAAAATCTCAGCTAGATGTAATCTACGTCGACCTGGCCAAAGCATTTGATTCCGTGAACCATTTCCTTCTCCTCCACAAGCTTGCTTCACGATACAACGTACATGGATCCTTCCTATCCCTAATACAAAGCTTCCTGTCCAATAGGCAACAACGGGTAGTGCTTCCAGGGTCTGTATCGTTCTGGCTCCCAGTCTTATCAGGAGTAACTCAGGGCAGTATCCTGGGACCCCTTCTCTTCGTGCTGTATATGGACGATATAAACACATGTGTGCAAAATTCTCCGTGTTCCCTTCTTCTATACGCTGATGACCTCAAGATATTCAGAAAAATTTCCAATTCTGACGACCACGCTGACCTCCAGGAAGCAGTGAATACATGTACTGATTGGTTCAACAAATGGAAGTTATCCCCAAATCCGAAAAAGTGCTTCAATGTGTCTTTCTCACTACTGAAAACTGGAAATCAGGCGAACTATAAAATATGTGGAAATAAATTGGATACGGTTTCTCAGGTGAGAGATTTAGGTATTATTCACGATGATAAACTGACATTCTCTCCCCACATTGATCATATCAAATCTCGCGCAATGCGCAGTCTCGGCATTCTATACAGATTCACAGAAATTAAAGACCTCACTGCACTTAAATTATACTTCACCACATATGTTCTCCCTATCCTAGATTTCTCTTCTCCAATCTGGTCTACTTCGGCTATAACCAATATTTCTAAATTGAACAGTGTCTTTAATTTGTTCATATCAGTAGTCAAAGCTCGCAATCCTTCACTAAGGCACTTCGCCAAATCCGACATTCTAAATCAGATCAATTTACTCGACCTGAGAAGCCGTCTACAATTTACTGACCTGTGTTTCTTACATAAAATTATGAATGGTTACACAAAATGTAACATACTCTTAAGCTACTTCCCACTTCATGTTCCCTCCCGTTCAACACGCCAGAACCATTTACACCACGTACCTCGCCCACGTCTTGAAGTACAGAAGCGCTCTATTTTCCACTGTCTACCTACCCTTAGCAACTCCCTTCCAAATATTGACATATTCTCTCCCTATCGAACATTCAAACATAACATTAGAAGATCCCTTTCACCCTCTTTTCCTAACCCCTCGCCCTCCTAATCACTCACTACCCCAATCACTCCCTGCGTCCTTCCCGAGATTTATCCCTTCTGCCATCACTGCCAATTGTTACCTGTTATTGTTGTTGTTGTTTTTGTTAATATTATTTGAAATTGTTAAAATATTAGTTTAAATGACCTTTTCATGGTTGTATCTAATAATTATTAAATAAATAAATAAATAAATAAATAAATAAATAAAGATGGAATTTACAGAGAGAAGTGGGTAAGTGACGGAGGAGGAGAGCGTCATAGTCGAGGCTATATGTCACTAAATATTTCCCGTATAGATGGAAACATGAAACCTATATCAGATTACTGGCAAGAACAAGAGAAGAAGAATGAGCTTTGTTTCAAAGAAATTGATCGAACAGAAGCCGAGTTATGAGGTGTTTTAGTTCCAGCGTTTTCGCCGCAGTGACCTCGAGCCAGCAAGCGGATGGGTATATAAGGCGAGCCTCGCAGGCAGAGGTATGTTCACTTCATCACAAGCACTCCGTTGACTTGGTCGTGCTACGCTACGTAAGCGCTCTAGCCGCTTGACTATCACCGAACTTCGAACATCGTTATTATCACCGAGCACATGGTTGCATTTAAACTTCAACTTATAGCACAAGCTGTGGACTTAGAATTTTTGACAGTACATGGTTACTGAAAGTGTAAAACTATTTCGAGTGAGTTTAGAACTTTTCTTCGATTTCACAGAATTGATATAAGTCTGTGGCACTTGGTAATTTTTACCGCTACAACTTGGACATATGGTAGACTATGTCTACAACTTTTTCTTCAGTCCACATTCACTTATAGCTGGGTTATTTATATCCAATAGTTGGACCAGCCAAGATAAGCCTGTAACTTCAAAACCATCTTACATATTACAATTCGAAAGCCGAATGGGAATACAGGTTTAGCCTTGTGCGATCTGAAAAGTGAGAAGCTTTGCCCAACCAACTCGACAGAATTTGTAATTGTGCTGAAAAGATTGTAAGAGTATTGGAATACTGATTGTATCACAGTGGGTCTTGGTAATTATTTAATCATGGATCGCTTAGATCAGACCCCCGTCAACCACACTTCAGCTCTTGAAGTTGCCAACATTTTTCTGCAAGACATTATAATCGCCACTATGTCTGCGTAAACAGCTTGTGGGTATAACATGGAAGCTGATACGAGAATATAAGTACGCGTCCTGATGGGACAGACAACAGGAAGACTGAGTAGTCTGGTTCAGTCCAGATTTCTACCATCAAGACCTACAAGACCTGAAATTTACATTATTTCTATGCGTAGTTAGTTGGATTTTCTCGTATTTTCTACAGTCTTGCCAACACTCTTTTTCTCTCTATAGTCATCGATATGTTTATTTGCTTTTGCAAATATTTTCTTTCGACACCTGAGCTAGGACCTGAGTTGATTTTTACTCAGATTTATACGATTCGATATTTATGGACGAGCAGAACGAGCATTTATTTTAGTTCGATATTTTTTTCTTATTGCTGTCAATAGCCGTAATAATTTGAGATTTAAGAATTAATCTAAGTTGAGGAATGGATAGTTATCCATCATTTTGAAGTCGAGGGTGATATTCCCCGAACAGTTTGATAACTTTAAAACTAGTTTTGAACATAATAATAATAATAATAATAATAATGGGATTTAATAATAACAATTATTTTTCTATTCTTCTGGAATAATAATGATAAACATTTGTGGTTTATAATAATCATTTTCTGATTGTATGATTAATACAGTTGACATCTGAAGTCATACTCTAAATCGGATATTTGTTAATCCCGAAGGTTAGTGGTTAACACATGCCCACTTATAATGAACAGTTAAATTCAGTGAAAATGTTTCACGTTTGCATTTCACATTTAAAGCTTTGATAAAGACACGGAAAGAAGTGAAATGGAAAGCTAAGCATGCGTAAAGCAGGGTTTTTGCTAGAGTTTATGTAAAATAAAATCATCATGACGCAGCGTCTTTCACAACGTTTGCTAATATGAACACTGTGTGGAATTTCTGATGGTGAAATTATATTGGATATTGTCGTAAACTCATTGGTGAGGTTTACTGATTTTTGAATCTTCCATTTGTCATAACAAGCAAGGGCTTGATTATTTTGTATAATTTGGGAAGATGTCATTGTGTGTGTGCAGATAATTATATGCCATTCTGAGTGCGCAATTTAAGTCGCAGGAATGAGGTTGTGTAAAATGGAGCACCAATCAAATTGTAGGTTGGATGTTTTTGATGTAGTAGGAGAGTCGTTTTTCGCCACACTTTCGTCGAAATATAACCACAGGTTATTTTGTGAACCATCATTATTAAATTACTGTTGATCCACGTGTTTGAAAATATTTCTAGTAATTGCTTACCCGGAATATTATTATTCTACTAGTTCCTTTCATTCAGGAAAGCTTTACCGTTGTCTAAATGCTGATTTATAATTCTGTGATTTTTATCACGTGTCAATCATATGGGCCAATGCTGTTGTTTGAAATTGTTACTTATTAACAACCACTACAAGCTAAAAGGATTTTCAGATCCTATAAAAATAAATCACATTTTCTTTAATAAGTTGAAGCTGAACATATTTGACATTTTTTCAAAATCATTTTGATGATAATAATAATAATTTGTTTCATTATAAAACATGTCAAATGATATTTCAAATTTCCTAATTAATGTTTTCAAGGAATAATTAATTAATTCGTTGACTGAATCCATATGGAATGGAAGTTATATTTGTGATAATTATATTTTCATTAAGTCAAAATTATTTTTGACAGACTTTGGATTGAGATCTATGTTTCAATTGATATTTTCTGTTTTTTTGAATCCACAAAAATGCTCAAAGTCCATGTAAATCATAGTGTATTTCACTTATTATAAACAACTTTGTATTTGACAATTCCTAATATTACTATTGCCTAGGAAGTGTTAGTCGAAATGTTACGTTAATAGTTTTGAGAAATGAACAGTGAAAGTGATTTTCCAACCAGTGATAAATTTTTTTATTGATCTTCAACGTGTGAATGCTAAATAATTTAGGGATCAGTATGGACGATTGACTTTGCGCTACCCCTGTACATAATTATGTTGAACGAAGTCAACAGGACTGATATTCTGACCTCTCGTTTCAACTTTGTTAGTGTTCATTTGTTGGCGATATTGTATATTGTGTAAATAATTTATTCTTTTCCAGTCATCTTTTATGCCATTTTGGGCATATTTTCTTCATGTCACTTTAAAGTTTGAATAAAATGAGATAATTTTATGGTATTCAATCACCGTTTTCATGAATCTCCTTCTATCCTTATTGTTGCGTCAAGCCGAAAATCAGTTAAGCATTTTTGTGTTGGGTGTTTGCATTCGACTTTAACCCATCTGGCGCCCCGGGATATTTTGATTCTCGTGCTGACTGATTTTTGGTGAAATGCATATGTGGTCGTCCGGACTTCGGTCCAAACGGGCACAGTATCTTGAATTAGCATCGACAAAATTACCCACATCGATTTACCATGGCGACTAAGAAGTGCGAGCGTTCTTAGTTCCAACTCGTTAAAGCGTGCGCGATATTTATGATTTGAGGTTTAGCTTCTGCAATACTTCCCTTTTGTCTTGTTTTAAATAGTTCCTATTTGTCCCGATGGGTGTTCAACATTGATTCTCAAAACGAAAGAAAGATGTGACGCTCCAAGTCCGTCGAAGTCTGAATTTTGGAGGATTGGTTTCTTAGACCATTGTTGCGCCCAGGCACACATATAGAGCTGTATTTTCGCCCAATTATTATTAATGAACATTAACGTTGCAATGTGGGTTAATTATGATGGATTACACAACTCCTCCGGCTCTGTTCAATATCTTAATACGATCAGCACATTTTAGCAACGAAGAAAATCGAACATTAGTGATCACTACCAGCGGTGAATTCGAATGTAAACTGTTCCACTGTTGCTGAATGGTTTGTGTAATAGCTCTTGTTGGCTCTTAAGTTCAACTCTCGGGGCTACAAATGCAGTCCCAGACCATGACACTCACTGCTTCAGACATCACAATTCAGTAAATTATTTAATCTCCTTAATTGTTTATGCGTGTTCGGGATAACAATACTCTTTTTTTTTACCTTAAATTAGCTTCTCATGGTGGGTGAGTGGTTAACGTGTCGGTCTACTAACCTCAAGCCTGCAGGTTCGCTCCTGGTCGTGGTAAGTGATTTTTGAAGGGCGGCAAAAATTACGCCACGCATATCATATGATGTTGGCATGTGAAAGTACCCATTTGAATTCAGTAGGCCGTGTTCATAATGGTAAAATTAATCTCGCGAGTTTCCGCCAACACAAAGTTCCTCATTTCTCTACTAGAAAGCGCTATAGTGTTCAAGGAGCTTAGATATTTAACCTCCTTGACTTTCATAGTGCTTCAAAGAGCAACGAAATTCGACATGCAAGCTACCCTTTGGGTGTCAAATAACAAAGCTTGAACCCGGCACTCGAGGCCATACGATATCATTATTATTATTATTATTATTATTATTATTATTATTATTATTATTATTATTATTATTATTATTATTATTATTATTATTATTATTATTATTGTTATTATATCCAATTAATTGAAAACAATAATTTTTATTACTTCTCCAGCCTTTCAAGTTTATATATTTGTTAATGTTCTATTTACTTCACAACTTCTGACTCTTGTAAAGCTTTAGACGCGTGCAGTAACGGAGAGTACACCAGTTGATGGAGAGGACACTGTTGGGCTGGTGCATTGTGCTGTCCCCAGACGGCGCCATTGCTGCGTTCTCTGTGACTGTTAGGAGGTTGTTTTCTCCATGTTCGTTGTTGAGATACTAATTAGCAAGGGATAGAGCAGCCGTTTGCTTTTGGTGACAAAACGGTGGGAACGCCCACATACTAACAATTTATATACTGCTACAGACCCTGTAATAGTATATAGACATATGCATGTGATAAATATGATATGTGATAACGTGCATTAGTGTTCATGTAAGTCAGAGAGATCCAGAGATACCGTGCCAGCATACAGTCCACTTCCACTTACTTCACGTACCGGTATGTATATCCCAGTCCCGATCAGACACTATTGACGATATCTTTGCACAGCAGCGATATTTTGTTTATAACTGAGCTCAAGCCTCTTAGTAAATACTGTTTAAAATAGATCTTCAATATGATTAATATACCTCCTTATATATGTCTTTCTCTTGGGAGAAGTGAGGGCTCTCCATACACAGACACTACAATGATCAATGTTTCCGGGGCATTATTATTATTGTTATTATTATTTTCGGTTTATACAGTACATATAACATATTTCTGGTACATTACAACATAACTATACGGGCTTCAGTGAACCAAAGTATAGTTACTGAAACAGCCACTTCTAAGCTGGAATTTCGCTACCCATGAACTTCCGAACGATTCTGGTTGGTGATAGAACTACTGTCTTCTGCATTAGTTTATACAGTCGAGTATCCAGATCCAGTTCTTTAAGGCCTTTGAGCAAGGTACTTGGGATCACGCCCGTACTCGAGACAATGATAGGTATGGTCTTTACTCGCTCTACATGCCATTAACTTTTGATAGGGCCGATCAACTCGCTGTATTTGCTGATCTTTTCAATGTGTTTTGACTGGGGATTGTTGTTGTTAGGAATCGCTACATCAATCAATGTAGTTTGCTTGGTTTTCTTGTTTACAACCACCAGATCCGGCCTCTGGTGTGATACCGATTGATCAGTCAAAATAGTTCGGTCCCAATACTGCTTGTAATCATTGTTTTCAAGAACACACTGATATTTGTGGTACGGAACTTTCTTTCCTTTCAGAAGCTGAAACTTATCAGCCAACTCCTGATGCAAGATTTTAGCAATTGCATCATGCCTTTGTTTGTGCTCCGTCGCCAGGAAATATCTACTGTACATGCAGATGTAATATGCTGTATTGTTTCTGACTGTTGACATCCGTAGCGGCACTTATCATCTGGTACAGCGGGATCTTTTACAATGAACTTGAGGTAGTTCCTTGTAGGGATGACTTGGTCTTGAATTGCTAGCATAAAACCTTCAGTTTCTGGAAAGATCTGTCCTGAAGTTTATTATTATTATTATTATTATTGTTATTATTATATATATATAATTCGTTGAGGCCATCTAGGACCACGTTAAGTCTTGCTACACTTGGCAATTTGTTTCGCCTTCCTCTGAGCCCAGAATTCCCTCATTCTCTGTGACTGGACCATCTTGCGCTCCGCTGTCCAAGTGGTACCTTGTCTTCTTTTCGGGTTCGATGTCTCGTCTCGGGTTAGCCCATTAGTCAGTATCTTTTTGCGGAAGAGATCTCTATTGAAGGCGTCGTCGGGTTTTAGATGCAGCATTTTGAGGTCGTCTTTGGTATTCATAAACCAGGGCATTGTGGTTTTGGGTTTGGAGTCAAAGAAATGAAAAATCTGTTTAGTCAGCCTGTTTCCGTCCATTCGTTTGAGATGACCGTAATACCGTGCCCGCCTTTTACGGATCGATTCTGAAATTTTCTCTATTTCACTGTAGACTTCTTTGTTTGATTTTTTATAGTGGATACCATTCTTGTAATTTGATCCCATTATACCTCTGACGATTTTGCGCTCTTTTTTCTCCAGTTCTTCAAGGAGTCCTTTATTAGCATTTAGGGATAGGGTTTCGGCTGCATACATAACTACTGGTTTCAGAACAGTTTCATAATGACGTAGTTTAGTATTTTTGGACAGGCATTTTTTGTTGTATATTGAGCGCGATGTTTGATAGGCTATTTCGAGTTTGCGTACTCGTTCCTTGAGTGCTTCTTTGTCCAGTCCACTTTTCATGATGATCTCTCCCAAGTACTTAAATTTTTCCACTCTGTTGATCTTTCCGTATTTTGTCTGCAGTTTTGCAGGGGCGTCTTTGATGTTGGTCATTACTTCTGTTTTTTCGAATGATATCTGCAAGCCAGTTTGTTCAGCGATTTCTTTTAAAAGGTCGATTTGTATCTTAGCAGTCTCTACGTCGTTCGACATAATGGCGATGTCATCAGTGAATGCTAGACAGTCGACTATGATCCCCTTGGATTTTGCTCCCATTCTCAGAGGGCTATACTCAGTTTCTAATAATTTTGTTCGCCAGGTCCGAATGACTTTTTCGAGGACGCAGTTGAAAAGCATTGGAGAGAGCCCGTCACCTTGTCTGACTCCCGTTTTGACCTCAAAGGAATCCGACAGACATCCCAGGAACTTTACTTTGGATTTTGTTTCAGTTAGGGTGGCTCTAATTAATGCCAGCAGTTTCAGGTCAACCCCGAATTCGTTGAGGATGTTCAACAGAACTTCGCGGTCTATCGAATCGTAAGCCTTCTTAAAGTCCACAAAGACTGATACGTACGATTTGGACCTGAGATTGCAATATCTAATGATTGTTTTGAGGTTGTGGATCTGTTCGGCAGTTGAACGACCCTTTCTGAATCCCCCTTGGTATTCTCCTATTTGATGCTCGACTTCGGCTTCTAATCGCTCCAGGATAGCAAGTGAGAGAATTTTGTATGTTACCGGTAGGAGGGATATTCCTCTGTAGTTGTTGACATTTTTCATGCTGCCTTTCTTGTGTAACGGATGGATCAAGGCCGTTTTCCAATCTTCTGGTAGAATTTCATTTTTCCAAATTTGTTCTATTTGCTTCTGCAAGATTTCAACTGCTTCTTCGGGAGCATATTTCCAAAGTTCTGCAACTACAGAGTCTTCCCCGGGCGCTTTGTTGTTTTTTAGTCGAGCAATGTGACGCTTGATTTCGTCTTTGTTGGGTGGTCTTGATTCTGGGCATCTGCGAATGGGTACCTCGGTCTTGATGGGATTTTTGGGTTGGTCGCAATTTAGTAAATTCTTAAAGTAATCAGCTAGGATGGTACAATTTTCTTCATTTGAGGTCGCCAGTGTACCGTCCTTTCGCTGAAAGCATAACGACGGAGGTTTATAACCCGTAAGTTTCCTTTTGAACGTTCCGTAGTACTCTCTGGTGTTGTTTCTTTTAAAGTCTTGGTCGATCTTCTCAATAAGTGACTTTTCATATTTACGTTTCTCAGCTCGGATCACTTTAGCTGTCTGGGCTCGTTGGGCTTTGTAGGTTTCCCAATCAGTTTGCGATTTTGTTGAGTAATATTGTTTCCATGCATCGAGCCTTTTCTTGAGAACTGAAACACATGTATCATTCCACCAGGCATGTTTCTTGCTTCTTTTAATTTCAGCAATTTCCTTGGCAGCCTCGATCAGGCGGTTTTTTGTGTTGTTAAAGTCACAGTCGATTGGTCGAGCCTTTTCCTGGAACTCGGTTACATTCTGTTTGAGTTTATCAGTGTCGAAGCGAATAATTTGTTTGGGCGTCTTGTTGGTGTTTGAAGGGACCGGTTTGAATTTAATTATGGACATATAGTGGTCTGAAGCCACGTTTATGCCTTTTTTAACCTTAACATTCATAATCTCAGGGCTGTTTTTCCTAGAGATTGCGACGTGATCTATTTGAAACTCTCCGATGGCGTCGACAGGAGATCGCCATGTTGTCTGCTTTCTGGGAAGATGGCGAAAGTGTGTCGACATGATCTGCAAGTTATGGTTTTCGCAAATGGAGACCAATCTCTCACCATTTTGATTGGTTCTTTTGTGGGCAGGATAGTTTCCAATGATTTTCCTATACTTGTGTTCTCGACCAAGTTGAGCATTGAAGTCCCCCATAAGAAGTTTAACATGGTGTTTAGGAATTTTGGCGAGCTTTTCATCCAGTAGGTCCCAAAAGTTATCCACTTCGTCCGGGTCAGATCTGTTCTTGTCATTTGTGGGGGCATGTGCGTTAACTAGGCTGTAGGTTTTGTTGGCGCATTTGATTGTTAATATAGATAATCGGTCATTAACTGGCTCAAAATTTGCGACCGACTTAAGGATTCTGGTTCTCACAGCAAACGCTGTTCCAAGCATCACAGATCCATTGAGGACCCTCTTTTGAGCTCTGCTCTTGAAAAAGCGGTAACCTTCAGATTCGAAAGTCTCTTCGTCTGGGTAACGTGTTTCTTGTAGGGCAATGATACATATCTGATTTTCATGTAGTGCGTCGGTGAGAGTTTTCAGTTTGCCAATTTGTGTAAGGGTGTTAATGTTGAACGTTGCTAGAAAGTTCTTTGATTTGGTTCTGAGTTTCTGACTGGTTGGGGTACACCGAGACGCTCCGACTCGTCTCTCGCATGATGTCGAGTCTCCCCCAGAATCCGAATGAGACTCGTGCGTCGCAGGTTTCACGACGAGGGATTTATCCGAAGACTTACCCCCTGGGGTAAAAGAAATGTTGAAATGTTTTGCCATCATGCTCACTTGACTTGAGTTTGTTTTGGACGCATACGCATCCATGTTGCAACTAAGGTTGTTAGCCCTAGAGGTTGCCTCAAGGTGTTTTCTGGCTTCTCTATACTACCAAGGCTTCAAGCCTGGGAGTCCCCCAGCACTGATCGGTTCGTCGACCCAGCTTCCCGCTGGGATTGGTTACCCAACCTTCCACTGGGTTGCTCGACTTAACAGGGGCACCTCGTGTAGGTTACGTGCTGGAGTTGGAGTGAAAGAGGCTAAGTTGGATTCTCTTGCTGAATCCAATAGGTTAATGTTGCAGATGTTAGCAACGACGCATTTCACTCCCATTTGCCAGAGTCACAATGACTCTTATTATTATTATTATTATTACTTTATTATTTGCGCCCAATCTCCTTTATAGTTACACTAACATATTTAACATTGGATCAATTGACTAAAACAACCTCGTGCCAAATCATGTACAGTAAATCCGGTAATGTTCTACTGATCGAATGGGATGCACATGTATCCGATCAGTGATATTGTTTCCAGTCCCCAGCGCTGATGACCGCGAGAACCCCGAGGAATTCCACTAACCTAAACTTCTCTCTGCCTCAAGTAATAGAGTTATTCTGTAAGGTTTATGACCTCAATTATGGAGTCAGAGTTGGTTACAATTTATGGGGAATGTTTAATGAATGAAGAAGTTGCTATTCTTGGTTTGATCTCAAGTATTCGCACCCTGCATTGTTCTTGGCAGCTAAATTACTGACCACAGTGGCGGTAATAGCAGCCGTCAACATCGCGGCACGCAAAACAATTATCCTCTTCATAACCCTCGCTAATACGTGTCCCAGCCCGGAAAATTACCCCACAGATTATCAACAATTTACTCTGACTTTTGATCCAACAGATTAAACAATATTTGCTTGCCAAACGCAATACGTAGCAAGTTTACCAACAGAAATAAACAAGTAGGCTAATATTGATACCACACTGGAACAATAACATACATTTATCCAAGTTTTTTACTTCACTGAAATATTACTCAGCATAATTTTTAGCCTACTTTTCACATTTTGCAAAAATGAGGAAAAAGTAGACTTATGAGATCGGGCAAATGTGTGTCTGTCTGTCTGTCCTTTTGTCTGTCTGTCTGTCTGTCCTTCAGTCTGTCTGTCTGGCTGTGTGGGTGCCCTCCCCCCTATCAACTCCTAAACGGCTGCAGCAATCGAAACAAAATTTGTTAGGAATAAAGATCTACACCTGAATATCTCACGGCCATATTTGAAAATGATGTCAGTGCTACCAACTGATGAAAAATCGCAATTGAAGTTTAAGATCCATGTTGGATATCTTGGAATGTATGAATGGGAGCTATTTCAAAATTGGCACACGTATAGATAATACTATTGCAGTTATAATTCCAGGAGGCCATACATGGCAGTGTTGCCAAGATGATTATAAGCCTGCTGATAGGTCCAAATTTTAAATGCATATAACGTCTACACTATCAATCGGATTTCAACCAAATTTCGTATGTGCTATGTGTACATAAACGGATATGACTGAGTGTATTCTTAGGAGCCACCAGGGCTGCCAACTGTTAATAAATGCTCTCAATTTGTTTTAAATCCAAATACCCATATATCAGAAAGTATGCAAGCCGACAGCTTTAAACTATGCACACGTATAGTACCTGACATTCTAAATTAATTTGGAGTAACTTATATACGTCAGTGCTACCAACATGATTCTAAGCCTGCTGAGAGGTCCAACTTTAAATACATGTAACTTCTATACTATGATTTGGATTTCAACCAAATTTCGTGTGTGCTATGTGTACCATAACATATATGACTATGCCAATTCTTAAGAGTAACGAGGGCTGCCAACTGTTAATAAATACTGTCTCTATTTTTGTTACCCTAATATCAAAATATGAGAAAGTATGCAAGCCAATAGATCTAAACTTTGCACACGTATAGTACATGGCATTCTAGATTAATTTGGAGTAACTAATATAGGCCTACGCCAGTGCTGCCAACATGATTCTAAGCCTGCTGATAGGTCAAATTTTAAAATGCATGTAACTTCTATACTAACTAATGGATTTCATTCAAAATTGACACAACAATAGATCATAATATTTCAGATTATTTCTGATAAACACATGCATGTCATTTTGCCAAGATGATTTTACGCACGCTGATGAGCCAGCTTGGTGTTCCTAAGTGAAAGCCCACACAAGACACGACACAAACCTAGAAAAATTCCTGAATTTTAATTCACTGGCCCGCGGGCCAAGTGCGGCCCTTGAGCTAGTCTAATCCGGCCCGCGACATGGTTTCTACCTACAATTACACATAGGTCACATTTCCTGTTCTGTGTTCCTAGAAGTGAAAAACGGTTTCAATCTCATTGAGTTTATGCGTTTTGTGTAATACCTTTGTGTGCGAAAAATCTCCACAACGAATTTGAATTAAGATTTCACGATTTCAAAGTTATTGAACAGGACTTGGATGTTTTCAGCATGACATTGAATGTTGACTGTGAAACAGTAAAATCAGAGTTGCAGCTGGAACTGATTGAGTCACAATGTAACAAAGCAACTATTCCTCAACGTTTGGAAGATAGAGTTCTACAAGGCCCAACCAAAATTAAGCTTCCCAAACTTGAAATCCCATGCACAAATGATAACTGCAATGTTCGCATCTTACTCTATCTGTGAGAAGGTGTTTTCGTAAAAATAGCGTCAGGAATAGATTGACAGACCACCGTTTAGCTGCGCTACTAAGAATCAGCTCGTCCCAGTTTCAACCAGATTATGAACAAGAAGTTCCGTGACGAAATAAAGAGCCTACTTTTCTTAAAATTTAAGATGCATGCCAATGATTAATCTATATGGATCTATCTAGAATAATGAAGAAATTAAGTTGGTAATATCGAAATTTCGAATTAGTTCGAAATACTGAATACCTGGCATAATGTAGCCTAATAGAGAACTACAGTTGGCAGCCCTGGTGACTGAATATATTCTTAGTTCCATCTCTTAAGGTCCAGAATACAAAATTTGGTTGAAGTCCAATGGATAGCATGGACGTTACATGCAGTTAAACATTGGATCTAACAGCGCGTGTGAAATCATGTTGGCAACAATGACGTACATGTATTGGTCAGAAATAATCTGAAATAATATGATCTATTGGTGTGTCAATTTTGAATGAAATCCATTAGTTAGTATAGAAGTTACATGTATTTTAAAATTGAACCTATCAGCAGGCTTACAATCATGTTGGCAGCACTGGCGTAGGCCTATATTAGTTACTCCAAATTAATCTAGAATGCCAGGTATTATACGTCTGCAAAGTTTAGAGCTATTGGCTTGCATACTTTCTGATATATTGATATTAGGGTGACAAAAATATAGACATTATTTATTAACAGTTGGCAGCCCTGGTGACTCTTAAGAATCAGCACAGTCATATCTGTTATGGCACACACGAAATTTGGTTGACATCTAAATGATAGTATAGAAGTTACATGTATTTAAAGTTGGACCTCTCAGCAAAATTAGAATCATGTTGGTAGCACTGACGTATATAAATTACTCCAAATTAATATAGAATGTTCGGTACTATACGTGTGCATAGTTTAAAGCTGTCGGCTTGCACACTTTCTGATATATGGGTATTTGGATAAAACAAACTGAGAGCATTTATTAACAGTTGGCAGCCCTGGTGGCACTTAAGAATTCGCTTAGTCATATTTGTTTATGGGCACATAAAACATACAAAATGTGGTTGAAATCCAATTGATAGTGTAGAAGTTATATGCATTTAAAATTTGGACCTATCATCAGGCTTATAATCATTTAAGCATCACTGCCATGTATGGCCTCCTGAAAATTAAACTGCAATATTATTATCTATACGTGTGCCAATTTTGAAATAGCTCCCATTCATACTTTCCACGATATCCAACATGGAGCTCAAATTTCAATTGCGACTTTTCAGCAGTTGATAGCACTGACATCATTTTCAAATATGGCCGTGAGATATTCAGGTATAGATCTTTACTCCTACCAAATTTTGTTTCGATTGCTGCAGCCGTTTAGGAGTTGATAGGGGGGGGACACACACACACACAGCCAGACAGACAGACAGACAGACACACATTTGCCCGATCTCATAAGACTACTTTTTCCTCATTTTTGCAAAATGTGAAAAGTAGGCTAAAAACGTTTAGAAGCTCAGCACAGTTTCACTTGTCACATAGCCTACTCCTTCTATTGTAACAAATAATGAAGGTGTGTTCGTTTTTCCTAAGTGTTCTACCATTGTAGCCTACAAGTTTTGTTTGGTTTAAAATTCAGAAATGAAAAGTTTATAATCTATCCACAAACATGTGTTGTTCTTATTTTCGGCCCGCTTAGAGTATTGTGTATTGCATCTGGCCCTGCCCATGTCTGCTATAGGCTATACCATCTTTTTAAGGTAAAAATGCTTTACTAACACTGTCAGAGCTGTTGGTGGTGCGTACTCTGAAGGGTTTGAAAGGATACCAGGGGTCCAACAAGGTAGTTAGCCCAGGAAAATAAGGATTTTAGGTCAAAACAAGATGTTCAGGAAGGAACATATAGCCTACTTTCTCCTAAATGTATGGGTATAGTTATAACTCTTTGTCTTTATCATCTCCTAATTTCTTCCAATTCGAAGTGCAAATTGGCACACTGGATTCGAGGAGTGGCGTTCAAATAATTTACCCCAGCATTTTGCAATTTCATCAGTTAACACTCCAAACAACGTAGGTATTCAGTTTATTAACACCAACTACTTACAATAATTTAAACTTCGTTGCTCTAAAGGTATCACTGGGAGAAACATATTTAATATAACTATTACACAGCTAATTTGTAATCGCTCACGGCTAACTAGAAAGACAGGCCATGGCGCGTAAACCAAACCCTTCTGTGACGTAGGCAATGTACCGGTACTGCTTGATGATGCTTGTACGTTTAAGTCGAGAGCAATTCATAAGCAGCAGAAATGCAATATTTTATATCAATCTTCATAAAATGGACGCAGTTAAGATGTTCCGCGTGTTTTCAAACACGATAAATTATACTGTATAGGTTTGCAAAACTACGCCTATTGAAGTTACTCCTTACATAAATCCACGCGAACTAGGATTCAAGGGTTCGTTGTGTCTTAATAGCTGCAACGAACAGGCTACAGTAAGTCGAGCTGTAGATTCTGTGACCTTCGTTGTGAGTTAAATTATGTGCACATTAGTATAATTAGATCAAAGAATCTTGCAGCACAGTATAGATATCATTAACTTATTGTTGTTTCAAGGGGCGGAACATAAATTAATTCGTTTATAGAAGAGATCTGCGGAATACACTACCCACCGACTAACGACTTGTATCAATACCTTCTATGAAGACAAGTGATAAATGAATACCAACGTTTATACAGGTTCAATGATGTAGACAAGATGACTAGGTACCACACCGGCAGTAAAACGATGACCAGGCAGTCGTGCAACAGAACTACATTGCTGACGAAAACTCACCAGAGCCTGTCATTCTCGTTGGCCGTGATAATCGCGCCTTATCTTGGGGATGTGTACCCTATATCGGCAAAAATAATAACCTTCGCAATTATACTGTAGACATGGGTTCACTAACTGGCCGGTAGGGAGCATAGCTCGGATCTAGACGGCTGTGGTTACCAATAACATAGTTCAAGTAATTACTCTTAGATGTCACTCCGGTGGTGAATGTTGTTTTAATTAAATATATATTTTCCATTTCAAAATGCACCATATAATGCTTTATTTTATAACGTCTCAGTACTCAAGAAATAATAAATATAAAAAAAATCAAGAAAAAAGTCCAACTCTGATAGGATTTGAACCACGGCCAGGCTGGTGAAAGACTAACGCGCTGACCACGCAGCCAATTTTTTTTTTTTTTTTTTTATTAGCTCTTTACAGAATTACAGAATTTTCAGATATGATAAATACCATACTAATACATCACAAGAAATCCAGATAGTGTCCATATTTATCGTACAATTGTCCACCTTCACTAAGCTTCCAACGCTCTTTTTGCAGGTGATACCTGAGAACCAGGAAAGAGAAATGTTGATCATTGTCCATCACGAAGTGTACATATTGGCCCATTATCCACACAATGGCAGTCTGTTTAATTTGGGGGAAGGCGGTCACCGACAAACGAATCAACTTCCTGTCATCAAGGTCATCCGAGGGCACATTTAATAGTTGACATACTTTTCCCTTACACCACAGCCACGTGGAGGCAACTCGCGTGCATGATGTGAAGCGGTGTATCGCCGTATCAGTTTGACCACATATAGTACACCATGGGTAAGCTTCAAGATGGATGGTATATCGCCGTAGAGCGGTTGGGATGAGATCGTTGAGGAAGATAAAAACTTGGGAGTGTACAGCAGAAGAAATGGATATAACCCCAAAATTTTTCCAAACAGTGGGCCAATGGACGTAGAGGGTGGTGGCCTCTATTCGCGGTTTGGAGTGTACCACTTGCCGCAACATGTTATAGATACTTTTCGTCGTTGGAACAATCCCTGATGGCATTTGGCGAACAGTTTCCAGAAGGTGCTGTTGATGGTCCCTAAATATCTTCGGCAAAGCTCTATCACAACCACGGGCTGTGTTTCGAATATCTTTGTATAGCGCTTTCGTAAAAGTGTCATGTTGGGAAAGAATGCTGATATCGTTCTTGCAGAGGAGTGCACGGCATTTCATGCCATGAGCTGTTAGCCCTAGCCCGCCTTGCCGGGATGGGAGATACAACTGTTCCCGTTGTACTCGGAACAAAAATCCTTGCCATATAAACCAACCTGTATATTTTGCCAATTGGCTCTCAAACATTTTGGGAAGTGGGAAAAGTTGTGCGACATACCATATTTTAGAGAGCGCAAACACGTTGAGGACCATGACCCGTTGCACTATATTGAGGTTTCTTTGACCAAATTGGATCAGGACTCCCCTAACTTTGGCAATGACCTTAGTCCAGTTAACTTGCACTGTGTCCAGAAGCGATTGCTTCCAGGTAATGCCAAGAATTTTCACCTCATTTACTATCCGGAACCAGGGCTGTGGGGTAATCACTGAGTTAGTATTGAGCGGAAGCAAAGCAGTTTTCTGGGGGTTCGATTGTGCTCCAGAGGCGATATGGAAGAGCTGAAGGACGCTATCGATGTGGGAGATGTCTTCTTCATTGCGGATCAATATTGACACGTCATCAGCATAGGCGCACATTCCAAAAACATGTGTGGACAGTTTGTAACCCTGTAGCTTCACCTGGGTAGTCCGAATGAACGGTTCAAGGCCAATGACAAAAAGTAGCATAGAAAGGGGACATCCTTGCCTAACTGATCGTTGTATTGGAATCAGAGGGGAAAGAAAACCGTTGACGAGCACTCTGGACGTAGCATTACAATTTATCATACGAATGTAGTCAATAAGGATTTCAGGAAATTCGAAGTGTTGCAAGACCATGTACAAGTATTCATGACTGATGCGGTCGAAAGCTTTATCAAGATCTAAGGTGAGAAAACTCATTGGCTCAGTGGGGAGCATTTCGGCTTTTAGGTGTAGGTCCCGTAGTATCGCTAAGTTTGTTAACAGAGTTCTTCCAGGAATACTGCAACATTGTTCATCACCAATGATATCAGGTAGAACAGTCTTCAATCGGCATGCAAGTACTTTGGTAAGGACTTTATAGTCACTGCAGAGCAGAGTAACTGGTCGGAAGTCACCAACTGCCATGGGAGAGGATGTTTTTGGTATGAGGACTATGGTACCCTCGTGATGTGATTGACAAAGAGCACGACGTTGGAGAATGGTACGCAGGACATGACAAAATTCTTTGCCAATGAGAGGCCAGAAGTGTTTATACATTTCATATGGCAGTCCATCAATGCCAGGTGAGCGGTTGTTTGGGAGTTGTTTAACCACAGAGTGAATCTCTTCATCCGTAATATCCGCGCTGAGCAGAGTTTTGTTGTCCGGAGATAGTTTGGTACTGCAAGATGACAGCAATAGGGTCACCTGTTGTGGATCAATGGGAGCCTTAGCGTAGAACCGTTGATAAAATAATGATATTTCACTACGTATAGCGTCAGGGGAGGTGACGACACTTCCAGTACTGGTGCGGAGGCGGTGGATATATTTACGTTGCCGCTCACGTTGTCCTTTGGCGATATGGTATACACTTGCACTTTCGTCCGGGAGCACTGTACGATCTTTTAAAGCCACGTTGATATGAGCGAGCGTTCGTTGCTGTAGAGACAGGAGCTTGGTTTTAACTTCCCGGATCTGGTCATATATACGCTCCCCAGCATCAGATCTTTGCTGGAGCTGGCGAAGAACTCGATAGTAAAATTCAACTGTATCCCGTCTTTCCCGACCTCGTTGGTAAGATATGTTCTTAAAGACGCGGCGGATACCTGGTTTAACTAAAATATCCCACCAGTCTGTGCAGTCGCGAAATTTGCATTTTTGTTGGACCCATCGAATCCAGTGTTGTCTGAAAATATCTTGGCATTCCTCCTCCAGTAACAGCGAGCAATTCAGCTTCCAATAACCTCTTCCTATGTGAAATATGGGATGGGGGTAAGAGATTGTACATACGACAGCATGATGGTTAGTGAAACTGGCAGGAATCACTTCATATCGTCTAGGCTGGATAAGTTCCTGTGAAAAGTAGATGCGGTCAAGTCGTGATGAGGAGTTGTGACTTATACAGGTGTAATGGGGCAGGGGCACCCTTAAACTATCCACAGCATCAATGAGGTGTAGGGAGGTAAGAAGGGTCCTGAGAGCCGGGTTGACACCTCTGTATGGACTAGTGGAATCCTCTGGGCGTTGAATACAATTGAAATCCCCTGCAAGAATAAGTTTTTCCTTAACGTCGTGCAGATGAGGCAGTATACTCTGTTGAAAGAACATTTTCCGTTCCACACGTTTATTGGACCCGGACGGGGCATATACATTTATCAGGGTGGTATTGTTTATGTGTCCAGATATTATGCGTCCTGATGGATGACATAGCACACCTTCGAGTGGGATATCATGTCTTATGAGGAATCCGGTCCCTCTATTCGTATTACCGGTATTGATGTATTGTTTGTAGAAGGCAGATATGGGCAAACAGGGTAGAGCAACTTCTTGAATGAAGGCAATGTCAATGTCAGCATCTCGAAGGAATCTCTCCAACAGTTGAAATTTCAGAGGGCATTCTATTACATTGATATTCACAGTGGCCACAGTGAGAAATTGCGCCATTAAGAGAAGTATAAAAGCTGTGCTAGACATACTGGAAGGTGGACTCGAAAGAAGACACAGGTGAGAATTATCCTGGTGCACTATGTCAAATTAGGTTGAGATAGTTCCTTTTGACTGCCATTCATAGGCCGGCTGTCAGCGGTTGAGAGCGTTCGTGGGTCCCTAGATGACGTAGAAAGAAGATTTTGTTTCTTTTTCACAGCTGCGGGAACTTTTGTGGAGCCAGTTTGATTCTTCGGGGCTGGTACGGCAATCGAGGCATTTGTTTTAATCTTCTTAGAGACGTTCTCGGATCCCCGATCAACATTCGTAAGTGAGTCGGTAGGAACCAGCGAAGTCGGGGGCAGTGAAGACAAAATTTCTGTGGCATCCTGTAGTAACGGCAGAGTTGGTTCTAAGGCTGCGATACAGGTTGCCGAGAGCACAGGGGCACTCTGTGTCTCGCAGCCCTGGTCAGGGCAAGGTACCAGTTCTGCGTCAGATGTATCCGAGGTCACTCCCGGTGTTGTCTCAGCTGACTGATCAATGAGCATGTTTTCATATGACGTTTGCTGCGTCACAACTTCCGAGTATTGTACACGTCGTTGTTGTGTAGGAGTTATACCGAGGGGAATCATTTTCTTTGGGCAGTTAATACGAAGATGTGTGGTAGCATTGCAAATTAAACAGGTCTGTTTCTGTCCATTATACGTTATATAGCCAGAATGGCCACCAAAAGCCTCAGTGGAGGGGATATCTTGCTTGATTTCCATAGTTACGGCACGTATTCCATTATACACCGGGAACTGATAAGCAGAAGACCATTGTTCTTTCCTGACGTCACTCACAGTGCCATATTTCGACAGGACGGATTTGAAAATTTCAGGGGGTACTTCGAGTGGGACATTAAATATACGCACTGTGGTAAAATTGGAATCCGCCGTGGAGAGCTTAACATTGGTCATTTCGCCTGAATCATACTGAAATTTAATAGGATCTGCAAAAGTATTTAACAATTTCTGATAAATAGATATGCTGATTACCTTGATGTACATGGTTTTTTCGTGCGCATTTAACTGGATGGCTTCTACTTGGTCGACAGTCAACCGGAGGGTATCGCCAATACAGCGGTGAATTTCTCCTGGTGAGGGGCGAGAACTCTGCCTGTCCCATTGGCAGCGTACGGTGTTTTTTCTCTGGTATCCGGACATGATTTTCAGCGGGGTTTTCTGGGTTTCTGGTTTTGTTGTCCTATCTGGAACACTACTTAAAAAGTATTGTCCGAATGACACACGGAAGGTCAGTACACACGTGGAACTAAGGAAGCACCGGTATTAGGAACCGTAAACTCTTCCAATGCGGTCACACAGCGCGCACACACGTACCGCACTCGGCCACGACCAGTGACCAACTGCCAATCGTGCACAATCTAATAGATCGTTAGGAACCAATACATATACCACGTTATAGCAAATCATGACTTGGACTAAACGATTTCTTTACTGGAGTATATTTTTAACCGAGTTCATTTCATAGAAAGTTCATATATTTGTTACCACTAGCCTATATTGCATGCAACATACTGAAATTAATAAAATATAGGTCAGGACGAGAGATCAGCTGCCATCTTGCAAATAACCGAGACGACTCAGCTTTTTAAAATCACTTCTTGACTATAATATTAAAATATAAACTTTTAATTTCAAACGGGCCACGTCGTTTCAAACAGATTAAACGATTCTTGGTTCGATAGTCGGAACTGGTGGGTCCCATGTTAAGGATTATAAAGTTTGCATAATTCACACGGCCGCCATTCTGAAATGGTATGGTTGATGACCTCGTAGTTTGGGCACAAGACGCGCCTCATATGAAGTAACGTTGTTACCAAATTTGGTAAAGATCCGATTATTAGTTTGGTTGTAATGCATTATTACGTTTTGACCATTTGAGTGGCCACCATTAATTTCTGGTAAAGATGGCGGCGATATAAAACATGACACTGAGGTGCCCTTTGCCAGTGCTACCTCTGTACCACATTTCGTTCAATTCGGTTTCACCGTGTTCGAATTGATAGGGGGGGACAGACATTCAGAGTACACACACTCTCACACACAGACAGACACACTTCTTTCGCCCTGTGGTGATCTCATAAGTCTACTTTCATTTTTTGCAAAAATCGAAAGTAGGCTAAAAATGTTATAAAGCTAAATTTTTCAGAATCCATTAATTCGACCCTAGGGAACAACATATCAAAATACTCGGGCGTACATGAGCCGGCTTCCTTGATTTCCAGGCCTGGAAACCTGGAATTCTAGGAATTCTTCATCGCCGTCCTGGAACGCCCGTAAAAACCGAACGACTCGGCCTAGGTAGACAAAAGTAGTATCAAATGAAAGAAAACAGCATGCAGATTCCATATATAAGACTTTAGGCAATTGTTTCTCCTTTCGGGGCAGTTTGTAACAAAAACGCGTGAAATTCAAAATTTTTGAGGTTTCATTTTTGCTGCAGGAACAGCAATGACTGAAAATGAAGTATATACCAAAACATCATGAGTACTATAACTAAGACCACATTTTTAGCTTTTCAGACCATCTGTCATGTTTGCTTTACATTTGTTATTGAAAAGCTATAGCGAAAATTAAACGTGTAGTAGCTGTCAGTTGACAGTGCAGGATTGCGTTGTGTCGTCGGGGGTTTAGCCTATTCGGTTAGCACCTGGAAAGTAAAGGTTGAGATAATGATTTTTTTTCTACGGAAGCAACACAAGATGAAATTTTTATTTACACACATAATAATTAAGTATGAGTTAAGCCTTCGAAATCATAGGAAAAAGGCATTGGATGAAAAGGTGTAATACAGGAAGCTGGTGATTTAAGTGACATAGGGTGTACCTAGATCCTGATCTGTTTAATAACGATGTACTGCGTTATGACAACTTTGTCCGTGACATTGAGAGCACATTTCTGAGCACTCTTGGCCGGATCGTCTACATCCACAACGCACTCCGCAGTCCGTCTTGCAATCGCAGGCAATTAGGAGGAGAAGAGAGTCAGGAGCTGGTGGCAGGGTTGTGGGACCGAGCAAAAGAGTGTTGTCAATGGCTTGTCAGCCCCACACTGTTGAATTGAGGTTTCTTCCCAGCCATTCTTGAACCTAAAATCAAACTCAACATATTTCACACTCCTGAGAAATACTAGAAAAACATTGTAAACGTGTAGTGTAAAGTTACCTGCAAGTAAGTCCGCTTTGAGTGCTGCCGTAGAGCTTCCCTTGTTGGAGGAAGAGTCGCAAGTTCAAACTGAGAAGTCAGAACTTGGCGCGTAATGGTCATCTGGTACAGACGATGTCGAAGATAATCGATATTCTCCAATTCATTTCCTCCAGGATACAGTACCCTTATGAACTTTTCTCCAACAGTGCAAACTTCTTCGCGACTTGCAGATGGATTTGTGTATGTTTTGGCAATTTCTCCCGAAGATCCACACTTTTTTTGAAGCAATTTGTAAGCCTTCTGCCCGTAGATTGCAGATGTTTTATCACCACCTCCGACAGCTTGGGAGTACAGCACGAGGTTCTTCATGTCACCTATTTCATCTTGAATAGCACAAATATCGTAAAGCTTTCCGGGACACTTGGAAGTCCCTGGGTTCAGCTTGAAGACATCTCCTGTCTGACACCTAGCAATCAGGGTTACCAGACATAATGTACACGATTAGAATGCCCAGGTACAAGCAAGTCCACGCCATTTGGTCCAGGTCATAAATGGCCAGGTTTTTTGGTCCATTGGGTTTTGGTCCACTTGTCAAAATGTCCAGAGTACAAAACGGCCGAAGGTCAAAATGTCCAGAGTGCTAAACGTTCAAAGTGGGAAATGTCCAGAGTGCAAAATCTCTTAAGGGAAAAACGTCCAGGACTTAAAAGCATCACGTGGCTCGGTGGTCCCCCAAGTCACACTGAGGGGATGCCTGTTCCATTTCGATCAGGTAATTTGGAGAATGGTTTGTGATCGGGAGCACAACAGCATGTGCATCTCCAGGTGGACTCCAGGTGGTCTCCAGGTGGACTCCATGCGGTAGTACCCACCTCTAGCTCGCTCCCGACATTTCACTTTGCTAACTTATAGAACCTATAAATAAATGCTCAGTCTGGACATTTTTCATTCCATTTCAAAAAAGAATAGTTAAGAAAGAGTTGAAAAAGATAAGAATCCTGTCTTAATGGACATCAATATCTGAGGACATTTTGAACGGGGTTTAAAAATTACTGGACATTTTGTTTCTCTGGACATCATTATTTGTGGTCATTTTGGACGAGGTGCAAAGATTCCCTGTCATTTTGACACTCTGGACATCATTAATTGTAGTCATTTTGAATGGGGTGCATATATTCCTGGACATTTTGTCACTCTGGACATTTTGGTTTGATGGACATTATTGCTTGTGGTCTCTTTTTCCATGGTCATTTCGGCTGTGGACTTTATGAGGTGGAAGGAGCAATCAGCATTGGAAAAAGATCGGTATCGTTGCCGACTACAACTACAGACTTCCCCAAGCTCTCTATCTCCAAAGCAGTGTACACGATGAGAGGATCGGGCTGGTATACACGAACATTTACAGATTCAAATTTTGAAACAAGTACATCAATAAGTCGAGATTTGTTTCTCCTGTTCGTCAGAAGTCTGACTGTGATGCTGTCAATGTCAAATGTTCGGTAAAGTCGATATAAAAACAGGTCCTTCTTGCAGCGCGTCGCCTTTGCTCCGCTTCTTTCGTAGTTAGCTGGCCATTGTATCCGTCGAAAACAACAACTGCAGATGGGTATCGAGTAATAACGTGTCTGACGTAATGGTCGCAAATTTCTCCGTATGATGCCAGTCGAGGCCAACTAATAGCGCACATGAGATAGCCTATAGCCTCCGTCAATGCCACACGTGGTCTCTGGACAAAGTTGATCGCCAATTTGTGAGTGCTTAAAAAGGGACGCAAACGCTGACTTGTCCGTTTTGCGCATTGAACATCCGTCAAAAAGAGGGGATGGAGTTGGCGCCAGCTCATAATGAAAGTACTTCGCCTTTTTCCGTTTCGTTTTTTAAAACACACACTATTCTCATAAATATCTGACTCAGTTTACGGGCGTTACTTCATTTCTGATCGTCACAGTGCCGTTCATAGCTGATAAGGGGACAACCTTTGACTTTCTGGAAATTTGTTTCTTCTGTAACGTTTGAACTATAAGACGCAGAACAAAAACAAGAGCACCTCTGTAAAGCTTAAAGGTTGCTATTTCTTATGTGAGGTAACTTATATTGCTTTGCGTTCGTAGTCTGCTAAACCTGCAAACAAATTCTAACCTAAAATTTAAATTTTCCTTTTTTTGTAACAATGTACCCCGAAAGCAGAGAAAACATTGCTTATAGTACTATTTATGGAACCTGCAGGCTTTTATCGTTCATTTGTAACGACTTTTGTTTGTTTGGTGTTTACTCCCGTCCTGTAATACGAACTTACCTTCGGGCTAAATTTGTTTCGTCTGTAACTGCTGAATTATTAGACCTAAAAAAAACAAGACCACATGTGATAAGCTAGAACGATGCTCTTTTTTATTTCAGGTGCATTTTTTTGCATGAGCTGCCGTCTTAGTCTCTAATAAACGTGCACATGAATTCAAACTTACAATAATTTTGAATTTCGCGGGTTTGTTTGGTTACAATCTACCCCGAAATTAGAAAACAAATTGCCTAAAGCCTTATATATGGAGTGTGCATGCTTTTCTTTTTCTTTTGACACCACTTATGTCTACCTAGGCCGAGTCGTTCGGTTTTTTATGGGTGTTCCAGGACAGCGATGAGAAATTACTGGAATTCCAGGTTTCCAGGCCTGGAAATCAAGGAAGCCGGCACATGTACGGCCGAGTATTTTGATATGTTGTTACCTAGGGTCAAATTAATGGATTATGAAAAAATTAGCTTTATAACATTTGTTTTAGATTAAGGCGATATTTTGATTTAAATGCCTGGGCTAAGTGTACTGTCGCCACTTTTATTCATCACTGTAATGGATGAGATAATGAAAAGAGTTAAACAGATTAATAACAATGAGGAGTTGCAAGCTCTAGCCTTTACACACCGAAGCTGAGCTTCAACAGAAACTGAATAGTAGGAATGAAATATTTGAAAAATGTCATTATTATTTTTATTCCACTTATGTCAGGTGTTAATGTTTTATAACCATCTGTACATTTGGATGAAATCACAAAGCAGGAATAATAGCCTATGCCGAGTTTGCCCAAGGCAGAAACTTTTGATGACATTTTCCTCGAAACGTGCATTTGTTGAGTTCGCCCTTTTGGTCGAGAACGGGTCATTTGTTTTCTGAATGTTGTATGGCGCGTCTGTGTTGCTGTTCATTTATCCCGTATTATTCGCTGAATTCTTAATTTTATTTCAATTCCTATCATGTGTTTAGCGCCTAGCGATGAGTCAGTCTCGCATAACACCGCATGTCGGCAACCGAGGAGTGGGGACAATTATTATGGCGTGGGGTAACGTTTCGTAACTGAATGAAAGCCTTACATTTAAGACAGCTGTTTAACAAGTAGGCGGGAATATGAGGAGCGAGTCATGTAAACGTGTATTGTCGTTGCCAACAACGAGATCTCCCGGCAGAAAAAGTTTCCGCGCCCATGCAGTGTTGTCTTGGAAACGCAATTTATAGCACTTTAAGATATCACCATGAGTGTTAGCTCAAATTAAAGAAGAAAGTCACTAGATTGTAGTGCAATGAAATAGTAAAATGTTTTGCCAAATTTAACCCTACCGGGTCCCCTTAAGGTTCAATCATCCGCGTGAATATTGATTTCATTTATCAATTTTGAGGGAAGTCGCTTTGTCCTGCTTCTCTGGGAAAAGATTAATTTTTAATAAGCCACACTCTATGAACTGGTCCTTCCACAAAATGATTATTTACTATTCCGACTGGTTTCATCTTACTGAGTACTAGGGGCTAATAGTCCAATAGTTGTCCCTAGTCTGAATATAGACCAAGGTCTCCGTATATTTGGGTCAGTGGTGAAGGGAGTTACCGGAAATACTTGTACCAGGAACACACTCCAAGTTTTATGCAGTCTGTTTCCTAGAACATGTCCACTACATCGATATTGCGTGGCACACATTACAACATTTAACTCCCACTGCGGAGACCTTGTTGTTGTTGCTTTATTTCTTCTCGATCCAAGCCAAGCCACTTAATGATGGATGTGAATAAGTTGACACTTATCATTTTAAAGAATGTTTGCTTCCACTATCCGGGAACGTGTTATGTTTCCTGTTGTTGTTGTTTCATTTGAGGGGTTTTATCATTTAGCCCCGTGCACTTGAGTGTGTATAAAGTTTGTTTTCTTTAGGGCTGCAACTATCGCGACAAAATTTGGTAGATGCCAGAATATCTCAACGTCATATGTGAAAATGACGTAATTGCTGCCAACTGCTGAAAAATCCACAGTTCTGGCCCTTCACGCAACAACTCAATATTTAACGTCATAGACTAGAGTTTCCATGAATTAAGCCTCCGTGGCGTAGCCGGCCACTCACCGCTGGTTCCATGGTTCAAATCCTGGTCACTCCACGTGAGATTTGTGCTGGACAAAACGGAGGCAGACAGGTTTTTCTCTGGGTACTCCGGTTTTCCCTGTCAACAATTTAATTTCAGCAACAATATCCACTATCATTTCATCTGTCATTCATTTAATCATTGCCCCAGGGGGGCGTGACAGGCTTTGGCAGCCGGTACAGTTCATATCCTCGCCGCTAGATGGGGGTATCATTCATTCCATTCCTGACCCGGTGGGTCGACTGGAAGCAGGCTGTGGATTTTCGTTTTCAGACTAGAGCTTCCATGAACACTATTACTTTTTTGGTGCATTTGTAACTACTTTTCGTTGTTTTCTCCAGTTTTCCAAACCAAATGGACACTAAACGGTTCTTACGATGTGCCGGCAGACACTTGTTCACCGGGAACCCAACCATATCCGATTTGATTAGCAGTTAGCCTTTTCTACCCCTACCAGCGCTAGTGTACGTCAATCAAACTCAACCATATCCGGTCGATTAGATTAGCAGTTTGCCTTTTCAACCGGTATGAGCACTAGTGTGAATCAATGCAGAGTTTCACTTAAGCCCTTATAACTACTTCCGGTATGAAGATTTTTGGGTCTTCGTTGAGATAGAAAAGTGAGGGAGCAGGATAGTTTCGTGCTGGGCCCGACGAGTAACGAAACCTAAACGCGTCAGCGCTCAAGAAGATGAGCAAATGACACTCCATAGTCTAGTTAGTTGTTGTTGCTTCAAGGGGCGGAACAGCGAGGTAATTTGCCCCAAACCCAGACGCGTTTAGTGTTACAATCAAACAAGAGGAGAAATAAAAATTCCCAACCGAAGTACATACAAATCTTGAGGATAGAATGATGGTGCCTTTCTTGGGGAAATGAATAGAAGCAATTGTGAAGTTTGTCAACTTAGACGCTAAACCTACACAACAAGTCAATTTTACAGTCCCGAACAAGACCAAGCAATCATTAGGAAGACATATGAGCTTTCAGGACAAAACGACCTGAATGTGTGGCGAGACACACAACACAGTTTTATACAGGACCTTCAATCCAGCAGAGTACACACAGACGAGCGTGTTGTCATGCTGACAAACTCAAGAGAAGGATTGGTAAATAACTGAAATGCAGTCGAGCGTACGAAAAGAGAAAGACGTACTCGCACAATTGCACGCACTTGTCCACACACGGACATGCAGATTATGATAAGCAAAACCCCAATAACTCACCTCATTATACCTCAAATACGCGACTAAGTAAAGAAAGACGAAATGTAAAGGCAATTAACCAAAGATGGTATGTTATTATTATTATTATTATTATTATTATTATTTATGCTATCACTCGTGATACGAGTATGATTGTCGTCCAAGGTACATTTATGTAAATCTTCGCTGTAAACCAACATTAGGCCAAACCATATTGCGTGAGTTCTTTAGAAGACGCCTGTGCGTGACATCTTTTAATGTGGGCATGTTGTTGCACATCAACAGACACACAGTACTTGACAGATACAGGGCCTTTATCCAGTGGCATAGAAGCTATGACGACTGGTGGTCTGGACTGTTGCAGCCTTCATCCCCCTTCCCAACCGTTCGGGCAATACTAGTTGCTCATGCGCTTGGTCCACCGTTGAGGTCTACTATGCCGTTGACCATTATTGGTTCATCCGCCTTAAGAGATAGTTTCCCATCTCAAGGGCAAGAGAGTGCCCTAACCTCAATCTGCTCATCCGCCTTACATAAGCCGTTGGCAGGAGAGAGGGGAACTCCTTATCCCGGGAGTTATTCGGTCGTCAGAGCCTCGTTAGTATGGAGCAGGGTGTACCACGTGCGGGTGAGGATGACGTTTGGATAGAGAGAATCTACCCCTTGCACCCCTGATGGTATGTAGTACACTTATATACAGTTGGTTCAGAATTACAAGAAAGCAAGACACCCTCCCGCGTGAGGAAGGGACCACACAAAAAATACGTCTAACTCACATGGCAAAGAAAAAGAGAAACAATTGTCTCGCCGACAAGTGGCGAGAAACCAGAGTCGAGGAACCAATACTTGTAAACCAATGAGAGTATAGTAAAATAGGCAAGACCAGCCAATAGAATAGGCGCACAGAAAATAAAATAAGTTGATCTATAATTAATTATAAGATCCGCAACGTCAAACACGGATTATAGCCATACCATCTTCATAATGGTTAATATCTAAGCATTTTATGAGATAAGTTTTTTTTTTTTTTCAGGATTAGGGTATCCTCCAACTCTTTTGGGTACATTCATGTTGACCGATTGAAAAGCACTTTTGAGATAAGTTGTGGAGACGGAAATGAAATAATTATAAAGGTGTTATTGTAGAAGTTATGGACGGTGGTACTTGATCTTCCGCAAACCAGGAGAGTAACTCTATATTGTATGCGCCAGTGCTGCCAACTGACTCAAGTAAGAATACACTTTGTAAATGAATTAACGCACAACACACGACTGGCGTCACTAAAACAATTATAAAGCTCGTTACCAAGCTCGAAAATACGTGTTCTGTCGTCCAAACAAGAATGGTCTTCCAGCATGACGTGCTGCGAAAATATTATCACAATGGACAGAACTGTTCCTACATTCATAACTAGGAGGAGGGGCTCGGCTATGGGGTTTCTGTGGTTTCTCACTTTTGTTGTGTGAATATTCAGTCTTTAGTCTGGTGTGATGCAGCACTCCATGCCTCCCTGTCCTGAGCTAATCGTTTCATCTCTACATAGCTACCACACCCTACATCCGAGGCAATCTGTTAAACATATTCTAACCTTCATCCACCCTTACAGTTTCTGTCCTCGACCCTTCCTTCCATAACTATGTTTTCTATGCCTGTGCCCTATGTGCCCTACCAACCTATATCATTAGCAGTCGCCAGAAACATCTTTCCTCTGCCATTCGTCTTAATACCTCTTCATATGTTCCTCTATCTACCTATATGATCTTCATCATTCTCCTGTAACACCACATTTCAAATGCTTCTATATGCTTCTATATGGGGGATATTCTGCTGCACCAACAGTCCAAGTTTCACTTCCATAAAGCTGCACTTTCAAATAGGACTTTCTGATACCTAAATCTACATTTGATGTCAACAGATTCCTTTTCTGTAGAAACGCTTTCCTTGCCTGTGCTAAACTACTTTTCATTAATTTATTTCAATTTATTGTGTTTCTAACAGGCATATGCCTATTAAAAAGAAACGCAAGTACATTTTGTTACACAATTCTATCAAACTATAATATAATTGACAGGCATAATGCTCAGATTGTAATGCAAATTAATTCTACAACTAAATACGAAAATACAATAATTCTGTGCAGGAAATTGGTAGGTGGAATGAGATCGCACAGCAGGCAGAAACAACGGAACTATTATGTACAACTGAATAAGTCAAGGTTGGTTGCTATTGAATGCTCATTGTATAATTGAATGGTACTTATTATTGGGGAATGTTTATGCTGTTCAGTTGTAGCTTTTGGGCAGTAAAATGTAATTAACGAAGGTCGAGTTGAGGACACGTAAATTAAACTGTGATATTAAATACGGACTATACAAAAGGTTATTGAATACTTTGAAGACAAAAACAAGAATTGCAATTTAGCCACAGATGTATAATTCAAGTAACTTAGAAGATTTCCATAGCTATCATATTTCGGATAAATACCCGTGATTTTATACGGCAGATATCTTAGGAATTAATTCTGAACCATTTCCATTTCACTAATGTGGTTCAAGTACCAGGGATTCCAGATGGTGTATGCATATTCTAATCTGCTTCTAACCAAAGAATTGAACAATAATTTTATACTTTTGGGTTGAAAAATCTTCAGAATTTCTTCTTTAAAGCCTAACATTTTATAAGCACTATCTACCTTTTCATGCGTGTGCAATGAAAGCGATTTCACATTATGGAGATCTTCTTGTAGTAATTGACAGTCCTGCTCTGTCTGAATATTTGTAAAAATGTTGACATCGTCCGCGAATTGCAAAACGTTTGAATATTTAATACACTTTGTAACATCATTCATAAGCAGCAGAAATAATAGAGGGCCTAGGTTTGAACCTTGCGGAACGCCTGATCGGCCATATCTTCTTTGCTTCTTCCTACTTTTACTCCAAGCGAATGCTGGGATAATTCCTAACTTAAGGCCAAGGCCACCTCCTTCCCAATCCTCATTTGAAAAACAAATACAAACACAAATTATACAGTCATCACAACAACACAGGTTATTGGAAACAATGTCCGACTCCCTCAATAGGAACAACACCAACAATGGTCACGATGACACCAATGCCTCATGCACGCAGTATAAGAGATGGAACGTGCACCATTGAGGGTTGTTGTGTCTATCCTACCCCCCTCCCCACCCACCCCTCCAACAGTATTGGATTCCACTCACCGAGCGCCCCATTACGGACGTATCGCCTTACCGAGTGTTCTGGGCACTAATTACACCTTACAATAGACTAGTCCAAGAACATGTAACTTCCCATGAGCGTTAATCTCGCAATCAAGAGCTCCATCTCACGTGGAATCAGAACCACAGGGCTTGATATTTCACTTCAAATTTTTCACATACATCCCGCAGGAGCTCACGAATAGTGGGCCTTGGGTTGGCGACCACGGGATCGTAGCTAAGTCGGGCATTGCTTCCAGTTCCTAGTGGCAGGCTCCTCTCTAACATATTTCCTGTCGACCTCATCTGGTCAACTCTTGTTCTCTTCCGCCTTAATTGGTCATTGTCTCATCTTTTCTGATTCCTCATTCTTCAAGGGATGTGGCTGTTCTTTTTTTCACAGTATCTCGTGCCTTCTGTTTAAGGCTCTAAAGGAGGAAGTCTGTGGGTTGCCCCACCCTGGATAGCGGTACACCCTCAAGAGAGTGTCCGGTTTTTCTACGTTTTTCAGTGCCTCTGGGGAGGACCCTCTCCCCATTCATGGGTCTTCTTCCTTCCAGATCCATCTCCTCATTCATCAGGGTTCCTTTTCTTCCTCTATTAGCCTACTTTTCTCATTTTGCAAAGATGAGGAAAAAGTAGATTTACGAGATCGTCGAGGGAAAATGTGTGTCTGTCATTCTGTCTGTCTGTCCGTCTGTCTGTCCTTCTGTCTGTGTGTCAATCAACTCCTAATCAGCTGCAGTTATCGAAACCAATTTGGTGAACTATACCTGATTATCTCACGGCCATATTTGAAATTGACGTCAGTGCTACCAACTGCTGAAAAGGCGCAATTGAAATCTGCTCTCTGTGTTGGATATCTCAAAAGTTATGAATTCGAACTATTCCAAAATTGGCGCACATATAGATGCTAGTGTTGCCAACATGATTCTAAGCCTGCCGATTTGTCCAATTTCTAAACGCATGTAACTTCTACACTATCGATTGGATTTCAACCAAATTCCGCATGGACTATGTGTACTAAAGAGGGCTGCCATCTATTAATAAAAGCTCTCTCTATGTTTTAACCCTAATATCAATATATCAGAAAGTATGCAAGCCAGCAGCTCTAAACTTTGCACATGTATAGTACCTGACATGTTACCTTAGTTTGGTGTAACTTATATACATCAGTGCTGCCAACACGATTCTAAGCCTGCTGATAGGTCCAGTTTTCAAATGCATGTAACTTCTATACTAAAAATGGATTTCAACCAAATTTCGTATGTGCTGTGCGTACCATAACAGTTATGTCTATGCGTATTCGTAAGATCCAGCAGGGTTGCCAACTGTTAATAAATGCTCTCTCAATTTGTTTAATTCTACTATCAATATATCAGGAAGTATGCATGCCATAAGCTGTAAACTTTGCACATGAATAGTACCTGCCATTCTAGATTAATTTGGAGTAACTAATATACCTCAGTGCTGCCAACATGATTGTGTGCTTTCTGATAATTATAATTATTAATTACATCTAACTTATATACTACCAAATGGATTTTGTACAAAATTGGCACAATAATAAATCGTAATATTTCAGATTAATTCTGAGCTTCACTTGCATGACATTGTTCCCAACATGATTTTACGCGCACTGATAAATCCAATATCAAACAGCATGTAAAGTCCATACTATCCATTAGACTTCAGCAAAATTTTGTACGTGCATTCTATAACTTAACAGATGGAACTAAGAATATATTCAGAGTCACCAGGGCTGCCAACTGTAGTAAGTTACTCTATTAGGCTACCGGTACACTATTTCAGGTGTATTTCAAACTGCAGTATTTAGAAATGTCGGTATTACCAACTTGATTTCGTCATTATTCTAGATAAGTCCATATAGATTGGCATGAATCTTAAATTTTAGGGAAAGTAGGCTCTTCAGTTCGTCATGGAACTACTTGTTTATTTACTTTCTCGTTTTGTTTTCCATTCCTTCGTCCAGTAATTTTATTATTGCTGTATTAAGGGGCGGAACAACAAGGTCATCTTACATGTTGCTGTATTAGTAGCTTCATTTCCTTCTCATTGATTCGTCTTCACCCAAACCATTAGGGTCTCATAACCCAGATGTTAGGCCCCTTAAAGCAGCAATCATCAATTCACACACATTGAACGGTAACCAAACCTGCTCCACGTTGATGGAAGGCAAGCAGTTTGACCACTGGGCCATCACACCCCGTAACTCGCTACTTTCATACGTGTTAGCCCGGACAGTGCTCTTGGTGTATCAAGGAATAATTAGGGCTCCCGCACATCGCAGCGATGGCGATCAGGTCGTTTCACACCCAGACGCACGGTGATAGCGATCTGTTTAGAAAATCGTGTACGTCAAGGATGCATCGGCTATCTGCACTGGAGGAAGAAGCGTTACTGTTGGGAGGGGTAGTTGATGATGAGGAGTAGCAGTGAGCAAGGTAATTATGCCTTTCATTAGAGAAATGTGAGAAGCATTTACAATTAAAAGAAATCACAATAATAATAATAATAATAATAAAAATATCGTATGGCCTCGGGTGCCGAGTGCAAGCTTTGTTGTTTGACACCCAGAGGGTAGCTTGCATGTCGAATTTCGTCGTTCCTTGATGCGCTATGAAAGTCAAGGAGGTTAGATATCTAAGCTCATTGACACTATAGCGCTTTCTAGTAGAGAAATGAGGAACTTTGTGTTGTCGGAAAATCCAGAGATTAATTTTGCCATTATAAAGACGGCCTACTGTATTCAAATGGGTTCTATAACTTGCCAACTTCGTATGACAGGCGTATGGTGATTTTTTCCCCTTTCAAAAATCACTTACCACGACCAGAAGCGGACCTACAAGCTTGGGGTTAGTAATCCGACACTATAACCACTCACCTACCGTGGCAAGCAAATCAAAAATAATAGACCCTATACATTAATTAAATAATACAGTATATCTTTCAGAAAAAACACGTAAGAGAACCTAGATTCACGACCTGAATCTGCTTCATGAGCAAAAAGGAGAATTTCACACTTAATATCGGCAACTACGACAACTTAAAGAGCGATTCTACATTTATTTTCGGTTGCCAATGGAATCCTTTGATGATCTACTGGACAAAATTAAAGTAGATAATAAACAAGAGTTCAGTGCTTTTCAGTCGGTCAACACGAATGTACCCAAAAGAGATGGGTTATGCCCTAATCCTGAAATAAATTACATGAGATTAATAAAACACTAGGATGACCAGTTTCGATCGTCAAGCGATCATCATCAGATCCAATAAACTTAGGCTACAAAATCTATGTTTGAAATACAGGTGAAAATATTTACAATATGTACAATTATTTAGTTGCAGTATTGGTACTGCAACTGTCAGTGTATGCTAAATGCAGTATATATGTTAGGTGAAATGCTAAATGGTGATAGCTATCCGTAGATTGTACTTTAGAGAGATTATATGGTTGTAAACTATGGTTAAACTATAAAATTTTAGGCTAACTACTTATCTGATTGTCTTCCGTACAACAGCTACTCGCAGTTTTCGTGCTCACTGGAACTCACTGTGCGGTAGACTGCGGTGGTTATCTTAACGACTGGTTTTTCCCTGCTTTCTCCCCCCTGCTCCTACGTGCTGTGGGGAGTGATAGCGATGTGTTTATGTGAGGTGTAGCCAACCTAGATAAGATGTATGTTATTGAATGAGGTGGGTCTACAATTATTAAAGACCGTGGATTAGCCCTCGCCACGCGTGGAGCATAACCCATTCGAACTAAGCGTTGACGGTCTTATGAGGACGTCCCGGCACCTTTAATACTGCCGCGAATATGGGCCTTGGTTTATTGCAGAAGAAAAGTACATCGTACACCTGATCCCGATAACATTTACCAATTAATAACCCCCTAATTTCCCCCCTTTTTTATCTAGCTTGGCTGTGTCGCTAAATTGTGTTTTGTTTCCGACAGGGTGTGTTTTTTAGTAGCGTGAAGAGGGGTGAGCTCTCCATGAACGTGTGTTCATTTAGATTGTTGGGATTGTTTCTTTTGGCTAGGTGTATCTCGATTGCTTCCTTTATGTCAAGAGCTCTGCCTTTCGATTCGTGATGGATTATTTTAATGTCCGACTCTATGTTGGTAAAGCTGTGCCCTGCGTCACACATATGTTCGCACACGGCTGAATGTGTTCCGTATCTTAACGCATTCCTATGTTCATTATAACGTGTGTCTACTCGCCTTCCACTCTGCCCGATGTAATTAGCTTGACAATCGGTGTCTTGGCACGTTATAGAATATACCCCTGACCTTGAATACGGGTCACGTTTATTTAGATTACTATTTAGGAGGTGCCTAGCGCTTGTGTTTTTCGTCGTGAAAGCTATCTTTATGCCTTGCTTTTTGAATAGGTTAGTGATTTTATATGTATTCGCATTCACATAGTTGAAACGCGCAAATTTTTTCTCATTACTGTCCGGTTTGGGAATCGTTTTATCTTTATTTTTATGTTTGGCTATAATTTGATTTATTTTGCTTGGCGAGAAGTTGTTTTCCTTTGCTATTTGCATAATAGTTCTTATTTCCTTATTATAGTTGTCTTTTGACATGGGTATGTTTAAAGCTCTGTGCACCATTAAATTGAAACCCGCTAGTTTGTGCGTACTAGGGTGATTAGACTGATTGTCGATTGCATGCGAGGTTTGTGTTGCTTTCCGGAATATGGAATATGAAAGGTCGTTGTCTTTACGTTCAATAGTTATATCGAGATAATTTATTTTCCGGTCTATTTCGGATTCCTTAGTGAATTTGATAGAGTGGTGCAGGCTATTAATGGATTGGAGAATTGTTTCTTCGCTTGTTAGTTCAGTATCGTAGATGCAAATTACATCATCTACGTATCTTTTCCATATTACTATTCCCTTTGTTGAAGTCTTTCTAAGAACGCATTTTCTAGTGCATGTTAGCGATTAACCCACTTAGTGGCGATCCCATTGCTAAGCCTTCTCTCTGTGTGTATATTTTATTGTCGAATTGGGTGAGAACGACCCTCAGTAATCTCACAATCTCTTCAATTTCTTTTACCGAATTGTTGGATTTTAAGTTGTTTTCGATAGTGTTGATTGCTTCAATAATCGGAATATTGGTGTATATGTTAGTTACGTCGAAGGATACTAGCCTGAAGCTAGGTTTCATTTGTAGGGTGTTCAATGCTGTTACTAGTTCTGTTGTGTTCTTTACAGAGTTGTTTTTGTCGTTGGAAAGACGGCATTTTAAGATTTTTAGTAACTCTTTGCTGATTTTGTAATTAGGGGCATTCCTACAATTGACAATTGGTCTCATTGGGCATTCCTTTTTGTGTATTTTTGGTTGTCCCCTCAATGACGGTATTTTCGGGTTCATGTTTATTAGTTTTGATTTTTCGGCTTTGGTCAGTATGTATTCTGTTTCTTTTAGCGCACTTTTTATTTGTTTTTGGAATTTGTTGGTGGGGTCTTTTGTTAATTCCTTGATTTCGTTGTTGTTTAGGAATTCGACTGTTTTTTCAATGTATTCTGTTTTGTTCAAAATTACTGTAGTGTTTCCCTTATCTGCTTTTGTGATGATTAAGTCATGTTCTTTTATTTTTTGTTTCAACGACTTTATTTCTTTGATTTGTTAGTTGTTTTGAATGTTATTGCTGTCGCCCTCTCGTTTGAGGATTT
The DNA here is from genome assembly GCA_946902985.2 of Meconema thalassinum. NCBI lineage: Eukaryota > Metazoa > Arthropoda > Insecta > Orthoptera > Tettigoniidae > Meconema > Meconema thalassinum. The sequence continues at coordinate 25,403,940 of OY714911.1, forward strand.
TTTTGGCTTCGTTGGTGGCGAGATTTTTGGTTAATTCCCTGTCTTCTGCTGGGAGCTTGTGACTGGCTATCTCAATATCTGTGATTAACTGTTTTATATTGTGGTTCGTGTGTGCGTCTGTGCAGTTGTATTTCAAGCCTTTGTCTAACATATTCATTTGACCTTGTGAAAAGGTTACGTTCGTTCTGTTGTTTACTCTGCTGTGGAAATTGAATTCATTGTTATTCGTGTGTTGTTCGTTAGATTGATGGTTCTGTGTTTCTCCTAGTTTTCTTAATTTATTTTCTAGCGTTTCATGCTTCCTCGTTGCTCTGATTTTGATGGTGTCATGTAGGTGCTCGGTGAAGCTGTCCCATTGGGCCGCGTGCCAGAAATTACTTAGTTGCAATTGAATGTCGTACAATTGTCGGTTAATTTTTTGCTTTCTTATGTATGCAAATCTTAATTCGTTTTTCATCCAAAGCGCTTTGGCTTGTTTGGTTGAAATGATCGAGGCTGGTGTGTTCGGTACGGTTTTAATTGGTACGTATTTAGGGGTGAGGTTTAGTTCTATACATTTTTGTTGACCAAATTGACTTGTCTTAATTCATGAGTTTAAGCCTGAGTGATTTGAATTTCTTGGCTTCACGATTTGCCTGACTAGCCGTGAACATTGTGGTGTTTGAAGCCATATTTTCAGTGTTGCCTTAGTAAACAAGAGTTTAGTGCTTTTCAGTCGGTCAACACGAATGTACCCAAAAGAGATGGGTTATGCCCTAATCCTGAAATAAATTACATGAGATTAATAAAACACTAGGATGACCAGTTTCGGTCGTCAAGCGATCATCATCAGATCCAATACACTTAGGCTACAAAATCTATGTTTGAAATACAGGTGAAAATATTTACAATATGTACAATTATTTAGTTGCAGTATTGGTACTGCAACTGTGAGTGTATGCTAAATGCAGTATATATGTTAGGTGAAATGCTAAATGGTGATAGCTATCCGTAGATTGTACTTTAGAGAGATTATATGGTTGTAAACTATGGTTAAACTATAAAATTTTAGGCTAACTTCGTATCTGATTGTCTTCCGTACAACAGATACTCGCAGTTTTCGTGCTCACTGGAACTCACTGTGCGGTAGACTGCGGTGGTTATCTTAACGACTGGTTTTTCCCTGCTTTCTCCCCCCTGCTCCTATGTGCTGTGGGGAGTGATAGCGATGTGTTTATGTGAGGTGTAGCCAACCTAGATAAGATGTATGTTATTGAATGAGGTGGGTCTACAATTATTAAAGACCGTGGATTAGCCCTCGCCACGCGTGGAGCATAACCCATTCGAACTAAGCGTTGACGGTCTTATGAGGACGTCCCGGCACCTTCAATACTGCCGCGAATATGGGCCTTGGTTTATTGCAGAAGAAAAGTACATCGTACACCTGATCCAGATAACATTTACCTATTAATAACCCCCTAATTTCCCCCCTTTTTTATCTAGCTTGGCTGTGTCGCTAAATTGTGTTTTGTTTCCGACAGGGTGTGTTTTTTAGTAGCGTGAAGAGGGGTGAGCTCTCCATGAACGTGTGTTCATTTAGATTGTTGGGATTGTTTCTTTTGGCTAGGTGTATCTCGATTGCTTCCTTTATGTCAAGAGCTCTGCCTTTCGATTCGTGATGGATTATTTTAAGGTCCGACTCTATGTTGGTAAAGCTGTGCCCTGCGTCACACATATGTTCGCACACGGCTGAATGTGTTCCGTATCTTATCGCATTTCTATGTTCATTATAACGTGTGTCTACTCGCCTTCCACTCTGCCCGATGTAATTAGCTTGACAATCGGTGTCTTGGCACGTTATAGAATATACCCCTGACCTTGAATACGGGTCACGTTTATTTAGATTACTATTTAGGAGGTGCCTAGCGGTTGTGTTTTTCGTCGTGAAAGCTATCTTTATGCCTTGCTTTTTGAATTGGTTAGTGATTTTATATGTATTCGCATTCACATAGTTGAAACGCGCAAATTTTTTCTCATTACTGTCCGGTTTGGGAATCGTTTTATCTTTATTTTTATGTTTGGCTATAATTTGATTTATTTTGCTTGGCGAGAAGTTGTTTTCCTTTGCTATTTGCATAATAGTTCTTATTTCCTTATTATAGTTGTCTTTTGACATGGGTATGTTTAAAGCTCTGTGCACCATTAAATTGAAACCCGCTAGTTTGTGCGTACTGGGGTGATTAGACTGATTGTCGATTGCATGCGAGGTTTGTGTTGCCTTCCGGAATATGGAATATGAAAGGTCGTTGTCTTTACGTTCAATAGTTATATCGAGATAATTTATTTTCCGGTCTATTTCGGATTCCTTAGTGAATTTGATAGAGTGGTGCAGGCTATTAATGGATTGGAGAATTGTTTCTTCGCTTGTTAGTTCAGTATCGTAGATGCAAATTACATCATCTACGTATCTTTTCCATATTACTATTCCCTTTGTTGAAGTCTTTCTAAGAACGCATTTTCTAGTGCATGTTAGCGATTAACCCACTTAGTGGCGATCCCATTGCTAGGCCTTCTCTCTGTGTGTATATTTTATTGTCGAATTGAAACACGTTTTGGGTGAGAACGACCCTCAGTAATCTCACAATCTCTTCAATTTCTTTTACCGAATTGTTGGATTTTAAGTTGTTTTCGATAGTGTTGATTGCTTCAATAATTGGAATATTGGTGTACATGTTAGTTACGTCGAAGGATACTAGCCTGAAGCTAGGTTTCATTTGTAGGGTGTTCAATGCTGTTACTAGTTCTGTTGTGTTCTTTACAGAGTTGTTTTTGTCGTTGGAAAGACGGCATTTTAAGATTTTTAGTAACTCTTTGCTGATTTTGTAATTAGGGGCATTCCTACAATTGACATTGGTCTCATTGGGCATTCCTTTTTGTGACGCAGGGCACAGCTTTACCAACATAGAGTCGGACCTTAAAGTAATCCATCACGAATCGAAAGGCAGAGCTCTTGACATAAAGGAAGCAATCGAGATACACCTAGCCAAAAGAAACAATCTCAACAATCTAAATGAACACACGTTCATGGAGAGCTCACCCCTCTTCACGCTACTAAAAAACACACCCTGTCGGAAACAAAACACAATTTAGCGACAGAGCCAAGCTAGATAAAAAAGGGGGGAAATTAGGGGGTTATTAATAGGTAAATGTTATCTGGATCAGGTGTACGATGTACTTATCTTCTGCAATAAACCAAGGCCCATATTCGCGGCAGTATTAAAGGTGCCGGGACGTCCTCATAAGACCGTCAACGCTTAGTTCGAATGGGTTATGCTCCACGCGTGGCGAGGGCTAATCCACGGTCTTTAATAATTGTAGACCCACCTCATTCAATAACATACATCTTATCTAGGTTGGCTACACCTCACATAAACACATCGCAATCACTCCCCACAGCACGTAGGAGCAGGGGGAAGAAAGCAGGGAAAAACCAGTCGTTAAGATAACCACCGCAGTCTACCGCACAGTGAGTTCCAGTGAGCACGAAAACTGCGAGTAGCTGTTGTACGGAAGACAATCAGATAAGTAGTTAGCCTAAAATTTTATAGTTTAACCATAGTTTACAACCATATAATCTCTCTAAAGTACAGTCTACGGATAGCTATCACCATTTAGCATTTCACCTAACATATATACTGCATTTAGCATACACTCACAGTTGCAGTACCAATACTGCAACTAAATAATTGTACATATTGTAAATATTTTCACCTGTATTTCAAACATAGATTTTGTAGCCTAAGTGTATTGGATCTGATGATGATCGCTTGACGATCGAAACTGGTCATCCTAGTGTTTAATTAATCTCATGTAATTTATTTCAGGATTAGGGCATAACCCATCTCTTTTGGGTACATTCGTGTTGACCGACTGAAAAGCACTAAACTCTTGTTTACTAAGGCAACATTGAAAATATGGCTTCAAACACCACAATGTTCACGGCTAGTCAGGCAAATCGTGAAGCCAAGAAATTCAAATCACTCAGGCTTAAACTCATGAATTTAGACAAGTCAATTTGGTTCAACAAAAATGTATAGAACTAAACCTCACCCCTAAATACGTACCAATTAAAACCGTACCGAACACACCAGCCTCGATCATTTCAACCAAACAAGCCAAAGCGCTTTGGATAAAAAACGAATTAAGATTTGCATACATAAGAAAGCAAAAAATTAACCAACAATTGTACGACATTCAATTGCAACTAAGTAATTTCTGGCACGCGGCCCAATGGGACAGCTTCACCGAGCACCTACATGACACCATCAAAATCAGAGCAACGAGGAAGCTTGAAACGCTAGAAAATAAATTATGAAAACTAGGAGAAACACAGAACCATCAATCTAACGAACAACACACGAATAACAATGAATTCAATTTCCACAGCAGAGTAAACAACAGAACGAACGTAACCTTTTCTCAAGGTGAAATGAATATGTTAGACAAAGGTTTGAAATACAACTGCACAGACGCACACACGAACCACAATATAAAACAGTTAATCACAGATATTGAGATAGCCAGTCACAAGCTCCCAGCAGAAGACAGGGAATTAACCAAAAATCTCGCCACCAACGAAGCCGAAAAAATCCTCAAACGAGAGGGCGACAGCAATAACATTCAAAACAACAAACAAATCAAAGAAATAAAGTCGTTGAAACAAAAAATAAAAGAACATGACTTAATCATCACAAAAGCAGATAAGGGAAACACTACAGTAATTTTGAACAAAACAGAATACATTGAAAAAACAGTCGAATTCCTAAACAACAACGAAATCAAGGAATTAACAAAAGACCCCACCAACAAATTCCAAAAACAAATAAAAAGTGCGCTAAAAGAAACAGAATACATACTGACCAAAGCCGAAAAATCAAAACTAATAAACATGAACCCGAAAATACCGTCATTGAGGGGACAACCAAAAATACACAAAAAGGAATGCCCAATGAGACCAATTGTCAATTGTAAGAATGCCCCTAATTACAAAATCAGCAAAGAGTTACTAAAAATCTTAAAATGCCGTCTTTCCAACGACAAAAACAACTCTGTAAAGAACACAACAGAACTAGTAACAGCATTGAACACCCTACAAATGAAACCTAGCTTCAGGCTAGTATCCTTCGACGTAACTAACATGTACACCAATATTCCGATTATTGAAGCAATCAACACTATCGAAAACAACTTAAAATCCAACAATTCGGTAAAAGAAATTGAAGAGATTGTGAGATTACTGAGGGTCGTTCTCACCCAAAACGTGTTTCAATTCGACAATAAAATATACACACAGAGAGAAGGCTTAGCAATGGGATCGCCACTAAGTGGGTTAATCGCTAACATGCACTAGAAAATGCGTTCTTAGAAAGACTTCAACAAAGGGAATAGTAATATGGAAAAGATACGTAGATGATGTAATTTGCATCTACGATACTGAACTAACAAGCGAAGAAACAATTCTCCAATCCATTAATAGCCTGCACCACTCTATCAAATTCACTAAGGAATCCGAAATAGACCGGAAAATAAATTATCTCGATATAACTATTGAACGTAAAGACAACGACCTTTCATATTCCATATTCCGGAAAGCAACACAAACCTCGCATGCAATCGACAATCAGTCTAATCACCCCAGTACGCACAAACTAGCGGGTTTCAATTTAATGGTGCACAGAGCTTTAAACATACCCATGTCAAAAGACAACTATAATAAGTAAATAAGAACTATTATGCAAATAGCAAAGGAAAACAACTTCTCGCCAAGCAAAATAAATCAAATTATAGCCAAACATAAAAATAAAGATAAAACGATTCCCAAACCGGACAGTAATGAGAAAAAATTTGCGCGTTTCAACTATGTGAATGCGAATACATATAAAATCACTAACCAATTCAAAAAGCAAGGCATAAAGATAGCTTTCACGACGAAAAACACAACCGCTAGGCACCTCCTAAATAGTAATCTAAATAAACGTGACCCGTATTCAAGGTCAGGGGTATATTCTATAACGTGCCAAGACACCGATTGTCAAGCTAATTACATCGGGCAGAGTGGAAGGCGAGTAGACACACGTTATAATGAACATAGGAATGCGATAAGATACGGAACACATTCAGCCGTGTGCGAACATATGTGTGACGCAGGCCACAGCTTTACCACATAGAGTCGGACCTTAAAATAATCCATCACGAATCGAAAGGCAGAGCTCTTGACATAAAGGAAGCAATCGAGATACACCTAGCCAAAAGAAACAATCCCAACAATCTAAATGAACACACGTTCATGGAGAGCTCACCCCTCTTCACGCTACTAAAAAACACACCCTGTCGGAAACAAAACACAATTTAGCGACACAGCCAAGCTAGATAAAAAAGGGGGGAAATTAGGGGGTTATTAATAGGTAAATGTTATCTGGATCAGGTGTACGATGTACTTTTCTTCTGCAATAAACCAAGGCCCATATTCGCGGCAGTATTAAAGGTGCCGGGACGTCCTCATAAGACCGTCAACGCTTAGTTCGAATGGGTTATGCTCCACGCGTGGCGAGGGCTAATCCACGGTCTTTAATAATTGTAGACCCACCTCATTCAATAACATACATCTTATCTAGGTTGGCAACACCTCACATAAACACATCGCTATCACTCCCCACAGCACGTAGGAGCAGGGGGGATAAAGCAGGGAAAAACCAGTCGTTAAGATAACCACCGCAGTCTACCGCACAGTGAGTTCCAGTGAGCCCGAAAACTGCGAGTAGCTGTTGTACGGAAGACAATCAGATAAGTAGTTAGCCTAAAATTTTATAGTTTAACCATAGTTTACAACCATATAATCTCTCTAAAGTACAATCTACGGATAGCTATCACCATTTAGCATTTCACCTAACATATATACTGCATTTAGCATACACTGACAGTTGCAGTACCAATACTGTAACTAAATAATTGTACATATTGTAAATATTTTCACCTGTATTTCAAACATAGATTTTGTAGCCTAGGTGTATTGGATCTGATGATGATCGCTTGACGATCGAAACTGGTCATCCTAGTGTTTAATTAATCTCATGTAATTTATTTCAGGATTAGGGCATAACCCATCTCTTTTGGGTACATTCGTGTTGACCGACTGAAAAGCACTAAACTCTTGTTTACTAAGGCAACACTGAAAATATGGCTTCAAACACCACAATGTAGATAATAAAGGAGGAACTACACGAGGCCTATTGGACCCTTGGAACTCATTGTCGAGCCAACACACAGAGTGACGAGGGTAAACTCGAACAGCTGCATCTGATCACTACCACGTAGTAGAACACTGCCCTCGTGATTGCTGCCTGTCTGAAAGCTTCTATTTAATTCTGCAGGAAGTAGACTATTTGATAGCCACCGCCATCGTGATCACTCGCTCCGGGTTGTGGGAGCCTTTTGAAGGTAGACATGAGGTCAGTTCACAGAGAGGAACTCACCCATTCCAAATCATGAATGTGTGCCTTTCTAATGGACGTAACCTAATGGTGGAATGCTGTGTGAACATTGGATAGAGTTATGCTAAAGTAAGCACGAACAACATTATTTTTGTATGTGTTGAGTAGTGGCGAAGTTAGGGCTCTCTTACAGTTAACCACACAATATGATACCAGTAGATAGGAAACATGCAATACTTACCTTACAAGTAAAGGGTAAATTAATTATGTTAATACTGATATTAATGTATGATACATAATAATAATAATCACAATGTCACAAACCTTTCTATACTATTATCCTAGCTCATTGTACCGTCCTCCCCATCCACACGGGACTATCAGTGCACAGTGGGTCAAAATCCAAATCTAGGGGGACAAAATTATTTTTACGTTTTAATCATTATTTTAGAGGGAAAGCAACGTATATAATTTGTTTACTTCATAATAAACACCAGTTAAGACCTTTATTAAGCTACGTCTACACATGCAGGATATTGTCTAAGACTAGGTGTTGGATAGAGCATTCGGTTATCTCTTCAGAACAATTTTCTACCCCTAATTTATTTTTAACTAATTCACAAAGTTCCACTTTTGACATAATCGTCGAATCCAGTGCTTCTAACAGTTGAAAACGTCTGAGAACTGGTTGCGCGGCATCTTCTAAAACGTACAATAACTAAATAAGTTGCAAAAAGATGCAAAAAACTTATAACCGGCGTAAACTAAAAGACCTTATCTGCATTTTAACATTAAGTAGAAAGTGACGCAGGGCGACGCGACATACTAACAAGTAGTTCCGTGAAGAACTATACAGCCTATTTTCATATATCCTACTTATGTTAATTGCCACTATCAACATACACAATTTCTGTTTGATTGCTGTAATAGATTCGTAGATATTAAGAACCGACTAAATATTTCGGATGGTCGCCATGTTGGATTTTATATATGTAGGTCCTAGAGTTATGTACTGTTACATGCAGATTATTGTGAACGTGTAGTATTCAAACTTCAATCGCATAATTAGGGCACAAGAAAAAACAAGGAGATTTTAAAATTTTTCACAGCTGCCATCTTGAGGTTATGGAAACAATTGAAATAAATTAGATGCCAGTGGATTAACATTCGTATAAGGATTTACTGTACCAAGTTTCACTGCACTCGATGGTTAAATTGCGAGTAACGTCCATGTGAATATTTATAATTCGCGTCACCGCCATGTTGAATTAGTGATCACCAGGTTATTTAAAGTCCTATAGGTGAACTTAAGTTCATAGCCCCTATGAACATTAAAAAATGCAGTTTGATTGCTAAAATAGATTCGTAGATATTCAGTATCGTCTAAATATTTCGGATGGTCGCCATGTTGGATTGTTAAACGTATAGGCCATAGAGTCATGTACCATTAAAGGAAAATTATTGCGTAGGTTCATTATACAAACTTTCACTTCGATCGCATGACTACATCACAAGAAATAAAAACTTAATTTTGAAATTCGCACTGCCGCCATCTTGAGGTTATGTAAACAATTGAACTAAATTAGATACCAGTGGATTACAATGTGTATAAATATTTCCTGTACCAGGTTTCAGTGCGCTTGGAACATTAAATCGCGAGAAAGGTCTATTTAAAATTTTCAAATTCGCTTGGCCGCCATGTTCGTTTTGTAGTTAACCGGTTTTTGAAAGTCTTACAAATGAGCTTCCAGTAGTGCCCTTTATCTCCGTACAAAATTTTAGGGAGATACCGCTAATAGTTTCAGAGATATAGAATGCCGGTGAAATATTTCGCACATCCGCCATCTTGTGATTATGTAAACAATTGAACGAAGTTAGATGTCGGTGCATTACAATGTATATAAACATATACTGTACCAAGTTTCATTGCGTTTGGTTGGTCAAATCACGAGAAACGTCTATTTAAAAGTCGCAAATTCGCTTGGCCTCCATGTTGGTTTTGTAGTTACCAGGTTTTCAAAAGTCACATAAGTGAACTTATAGTAGTTTCCTCTATCACCATAAGAAATGTCAGGGTAATATCGGTAATAGTTTCGGAGATATTGAATGCTGGTGAAATATTTCGCACAGCCGCCATGTTGGATTGGTGAGTCGTAACAAAATTTGAAGGACACGGTCGAGGTCGCCGGGAATAGTGCTATGAACTTTCCGAGTTTCATTGAAATCGCTCCTGCCGTTTAGATTTTATTAGGGGGGGACACACACACGAATCACACACACACACACACGCACACACACACGGACAAAAGGTGATCTCATAAGCCTATTTTTTCAAAATTGAAAATAGGCTAAAAATCTAAGTGAAAATATAATTTTAAAAATAATAGTTAAATATTATATAATGCAAATATAGCTAAAATTACGTACCAATTCCGCCCATTAATAACTGAAACACGTTACAAAGATCATACCTTCAGCTGCATGTTCCATCTTAAAGCATCACACTAACCACAAAGACAACCAAACCACAGCCACTTACATTCACCCTCCAATTCCGACTGCTCGAACAGTGGTGACAGATTTACAATAAGATGCGTTTATATCCCAGAATAGTGAGCGGCAATTGTATGAGAATGCTGTAGAAGAAAAAACAATTGATTTTTTAATTATGAAAATAAATAATTTTGTCCTCCTAGATTTCGATCTTGACCCACTGTGCGGTGGTATTCTCGGCATGCAGGTTTAAATTTCGTTGTTGTATTAAAATTTCTGAATTTCGATTAACCTAGCTATGGATTTCATAATCTGAATAGTATTAACGAAGTAACCTATATTCAGGGGTGTGCAAATTATAAGACTGAAATGAATAGAAAATGAAAATCCACAGCCTGCTTCCAGTCTCCGACCGGGTCAGGAATGGAATGAATGAAGCCCCCATCTAGCGGCGAGGATAGGAAGTGTGCCGGCTGCCGAAGCCTGTCGCTCTCCTCTGGGGCAATGATTAAATGAATGACAGATGAAATGAAATGATAGTGGAGAGTGTTGCTGGAATGAAATTCGGACAGGGAAATCCGGAGTACCCGGAGAAAAACCTGTCTGCCTCCGTTTTGTCCAGCACAGATCTCACATGGAGTGACCGGGATTTGAACCACGGACCCAGCGGTAAGAGGCCGGCGTGCTGCCACCTAAGCCACGGAGAATTTAAATCAGTCACAATTTTTTATTAAAAATAATTTTATTTTATTTGTAAGACCTTACTTAGAAATGTATTCTCCTCTGTGGACTTACAACTTTTCCCATAAGGAAATTTTCAAAATTGGAGATTCTAATAGTAGTAGTTATTGTTGTTTTAAGGGTCGGAACTACAAGGCCATCTGCCCCCCTTAACACAGATTAAAACATATAAATTTGGAATGGAATTTAAAATTAAGAGGCGGATACCTAAATTTGAAAAGACCGAAAATTAATAAAACTAAAAATGAAATAAAACTATAAAAAACAAACAAAAATCATCATTCAAAAACGAACAAGTCGTTGAATCAATGTACACTGGAGATTCTGGGGGGCACCTGAGCTGGGCCCGTTCTTAGCCTACTTTTCACATTTTGAAAAAAAAAGAGGAAAAAGTAGACTTATGAGATCGATCTGGGCAAATGGGTGTCTGTCTGTCTGGCTGGCTGTGTGTGTGTCCCGCCCCCCCCCTTATCAACTCCTAAACGGCTGCAGCTATCGAAACAAAATTTGGTATGAGTAAAGATCTATATCTGAATATCTCAATGCCGTATTTGAAAATGATGTCAGTGCTACCAACAGCTGACAATTCGCTATTCCAATTTAAGCTCCATGTTGGATATCTTGGAAGGTATGCATCAGAGCTATTCCAAAATTGGCACACGTATTGATAATAATATTTTATTTTAATTTCAAGGAGGCCATGCATGACAGTGTTGCCAAAATGATTCTAAGTCTGCTGATAATTCCAATTTTTAAATGCATATGACTTCTACACTATCAATTGGAATTCAACCAAACTTCGTATGTACTATGTGTACATAAACAGATATGACTGAGCATATTCTTAAGAGCCACCAGGGCTGCCAACTGTTAATGAATGTTCTCAATTTCTTTCATCAAAATACCAATATATCAGAAAGTATGCAAGCCGACAGCTTTAAACTATGCACACGAATAGTACCTGGCATTCTATATTAATTTGGAGTAACTAATATACGTCAGTGCTACCAACATGATTCTAAGCCTGCTGATAGGTACAATTTTAAAATGCATTTAACTTCTATACTAACTAATGGATTTCATTCAAAATTGCTACAACGATCGATCATTTTATTTCAGATCATTTCTGACTAACACATCCATGACATTGTTACCAAAATGATTTTACGCACGCTGTTAGATCCAATGTTTAACTGCATGTAACGTCCATGCTATCCATTGGACTTAAACCAAATTTTGTATTCTGTACCTTAAGAGATGGAACTAAGATTATATTCAGTCACCAGGGCTGCCAACTGTAGTGCTCTATTAGGCTACATTATTCCAGGTATACAGTATTTCGAACTAATTAGAAATTTTGATATTACGAACTTAATTTTGTTATTATTCTAGATAGATACATATAGATAGTATCATTGGCATGAATCTTACATTTTAACAAAAGTAGGCTCTTTAGTTCGTCACGGAACTTCTTGTTTCTATTTTTCATTGACTTCGGAATGTATCCTCTAAGTCAGGTGATTTCAATCCATGGTTCATGAATCTTTGTATAGTTGAAGAGCGGACAATCACTAATAAAAGACTCGGGTCTAAATTTACACGTAAATTTGAATAAACCAATCAAAACAAAACGTGTAGCTCCTCTCTTAGTGGAAACTGTAATAGATCAGTTTACTGCCAGATTCTTTAAAAACTATTATTTATGAAGACTTTTAATTTAACATTTGAAATAATTTCTGCGCCTTGTAAAACATTTCCACTGTATTAAGTCACAAAATATAATTGTTGGAAAACTGCCATCGAGTCTAATGATTTGCACTCCTCTGTAATTTACATGAAGTCACAATAAAAGGTAAATGCTATTATTTTCTTTACAGAGTTCACTTGATATCAGAATGGGGGAGACGGTTATAAGAAACTTATCAAACCTGAAGACCCAGCAGGTGTGTTCAATAGTCATCTTGCGTACATTAAAAGTAGAGTATCGGGATGCGTAGATAAAAGTTAGCGTGAAGCAGGCAACACAAAACTGCGGAATCTTTTATGGACATTGTATCGAATCGCAATCACCAATACTAGATAATATCTGTAGCCTTAGAAACGAAGTTAATGATCTGAATGCATTATTCTTTGCATCAATGCTTATCCGAAAACAGGACTTTCATAAACTGTCTGTATTTGAGAGAAAAGTTCTTCGGAAGATCTTTGGACCGGTGAGGGATGTACACAAGGGTGAATGGAGCATTAGACGCAATTATGAAGTAGAAAATCTGTACCATGATGCCAACATAGCTGGAACTATCAAAACCAGAATACTGCAGTGAGCTGAAAATGTAGCCCGGATGGAAGACCACCGATGGCCACGGAAGCTACTGGATTTCATCCCCACAAGAAGGAGACCACCAGGGAGACTAAGGAAACTGTGGAGTGATGGACTCCATGAAGATCTGCGATACGTGTGGACAGTTGGCGGATGGCAGCTATGGATAGGAGACGATGGAGAAGGAAACTTGTAGCAGCGCGCGGTCCACTGGGCCTGATCGCGTAGAAGAAGAAGAGGAAGAAGAGAAGATCAATGCGTATTGGCTGAACATTAATCTCAAGGATATGGAGGGCTGTACATTGGCTGATGTATTCTACCCGCAAGTGCTCTATATTCATGGTGAATTCATTATAATTGGAAATACAAACGGCATATCTATATAGCCTCTAACATTACAGTTCATCGTACAAGAATGTTATTTTTCTTAGAAGAAACATAAGAAGGAAACCCAAGCAACATCAAATAATTTATGGGAATATAAATGTAAACACAAGATATAAGGGTCTAATACCTCACTGTCTATTAACCAACTTAGTTCAAGCGAGTCTCATTTCACAAACCTAACGTCCGAGAGCTTACAAGTTCAAGTACTGAATCTTTGGTTAATCTGGCCAACACCTATCACGTGATCAAAGAACAAGAAGTTCCTTGACGAACTAAAGAGCCTACTTTTCTTAAAATTTAAGATTCATGCCAATGATTAATCGATAAGGATCAATCTAGAATAATGACAAAATTAAGTTGGTAATATCGAAATTTCTAATAACTTCGAAATACTGTACACCTGGCATAATGTAGCCCAATAAAGCACTACAGTTGGCAGCCCTGGTGACTGAATATATTCTTAGTTCCATCTCTTAAGGTACAGAATACAAAATTTGGTTGAATTCCAATGGATAGCATGGACGTCACATGCAGTTAAACATTGGATCTAACAGTGCGCGTAAAATCATGGTGGCAACATTGACATACATGTATTGGTCAGACATAATCTGAAATAATATGATCTATTGTAGTGCCAATTTTGAATGAAATCCATTAGTTAGTATAGAAGTTACATGCATTTTAAAATTGGACCTATCAGCAGGCATAGAATCATGTTGGCAGCACTGACGTATATTAGTTAGTCCAAATTAATCTAGATTGGCAGGTGCTATACGTGTGCAAAGTTTAGAGCAATTGGCTTGCATACTTTCTGATATATTGATATTAGGGTAACGGAAATAGAGACAGCTTTAATTGACAGTTGGCAGCCCTGGTTGCTCTCAAGACTTCGCATAGTCATATCTGTTATGGTACACATAGCACACACGAAATTTGATTGAGATCCAATTTATAGTATAGAAGTTACGTGTATTTAACGTTGGACCTCTCAGCAGACTTTGAATCATGTTGGTAGAACTGACGTACATAAGTTACTCCAAATTATTATAGAATGTCAGGTAGTATACATGTGCATAGTTTAAAGCTGTCGGCTTGCATACTTTATGATGTATGGGTATTTGGATAAAAGAAATTGAGAGCATTTATTAACAGTATTCGTGTGCCAATTTTGAAATAGCTCCCATTCATACCTTTCGAGATATCCAACATGCAGCTCACATTTCAATTGCGATTTTTCAGCAGTTGGTAGCACTGACATCATTTTCAAATACGGCATTGATATATTCAGGTATAGATCTATTGTGTATCTTTGATTTTCGATTATTTTCTTTTCATTGGTTATGTTCCTTGCGGAAAAAAGTAGTTAATAAACGATTATACATTAGCCTCTCCTTTGAAACAAATATAATGTTATTTTGTATCTGTGGAGAGAGCTTGTCCACATAATTTGTGGGCAGCAAAAAGGTTTTATGCCCGAAATCACACACACTTCAGTAATTGTTATCTTCTCTCATTTCACGCAGTTTAGCTTCTTTCACTTTGTGTGGTTCTTCCATTAGTGGCCAGTATCTCTTCATTCTTTCTGATTATCTTCCCCTCTCTTCTTCCGACATGATGGGTTTGGATTTTATTGAAGATTTGTCTTGGAACCTTATATTTTCGTCTTTAATTATTATTATTTGAGCTTTTCGATTGAGTAGAGAATTTTCTGTAATTTTTAATTATACTACAGTAGGTCCTTTTCAGTATCTTTAATCCAAGTAGATTTTTTTGCGGTTACGGAGGAAATCAATGATTTGTTTAGTTAATCTATTAGAGTTTATTCTGGGAAGACGACCGTAAAACTTAATCCTTCATTTTGCTTTCATTTTTCTTGTGGAGAATCTCATTCTTGATATATATTATCTTAATATCTTGAAATTATGGTCCTATGATTTTTCTTAGAATTGTTATTTTCTTTAATTCGAGTTTCTCCACCTGGCCTCTGAAATTCATGTTTAGGGTTTCCGCTGCGTGCGGTGCTTTTGGTTTAATCACTGTTTTGTAATGTTGAACCCCGCTTAAAGGGAATTATCGTTGTATGTATCTTTTGTTAGTTGGAAGGCCATTTCAAGTTTATTTTTCCTGGATTCTATTGTTTTGCATTCCCCCAGCATTCTAACTAATCCATTATTATAATGCACTTCATAGTTCTGGTCCATTTTGTGTTGCCATGGTAACCAGAATACAGTAGCCTACTTTCAAAAAATAATGGAATTTAGTGTTTTTTTTATGGATTCTATTTTGACATTAAAATTGTATGTTGGTAACACTGTGTTTTCAATTTAAGAACGGCGCTCGGAGACGCAAGACAAGTCGAATTTTTGAACGATTTTTAATAATATTTTTGGTGGGCGTTTAGCTCAACACTGCTGTCTCGCGACCGATAGGCGTACTAACTTTCAATGAGATGTTCTTAAAGCAAAATCCCCGTGCGGATGCGGATATCCGCGAATAAACCCGGGGATATCCGAAAAAATTTTCGCCATGCGGATAGAGTTTGCATGACTGTGCGGATAAGCTGCGGATAAGCCCCTAACATGGGGATATAATGGGCACCTTTTATAGGTTCTTCGTTGCTTTCTCTTAGCAATCATTTGTCGTATTTCAGATAATTCCTGACGAAAAAAGACATGGTTTCTTTCGAAACGCGTCGAATTTAATGTAATAAAACACGGCATAAGCCCAAAATTCAACATAATGAATAGGCCTAGTATCAAGGGCCGTGAATGTCTAAATGATATGTATTTATTGGTGCCTTTGTGGTGGCGAAGTTAGGGCTCTAGACCCTCCCTTACACTTTTAACCACGTGGATTTGTTTATCCGCGCAGAGCTCTTACTTAATGCAACATAGAGATGTCTCTACTGAACTCGATGACGAACTCTTGTTGGCATGGTAACCAGCGTGTCCATACTAATGAGAGGAAGACCCTCAGACCTAAGATGTACCCATATTTATAATAATATGAGAAGTAATTTAGCCATCAGTTTGATTCGTGAGGCAAAAAAAGAGATAATTTAACAAGAAGTTCCGTGACGAGCTAAAGAGCCTACTTTTCTTAAAATTCAAGATTCATGCCAATGATTAATCTATATGGATCTATCTAGAATAATGACGAAATTAAGTTGGTAATATCGAAATTTCTAATTAGTTCTAAATACTGTATACCTGGCATAATGTAGCCTAATAGAGAACTACAGTTGGCAACCCTGGTGACTGAATATATTCTTAGTTCCGTCTCTTAAGGTACAGAATACAAAATTTGGTTGAATCCAATGGATAGCATGGACGTTACATGCATTTAAACATTGGATCTAACAGCGCACGTAAAATCATGTTGGCAACAATGACATACATGTATTGGTCAGAAATAATCTGAAATAAAATGATCTATTGTTGTGTCAATTTTGAATGAAATCCATTAGTTAGTATAGAAGTTACATGAATTTTAAAATGACCTATCAGAAGACTTAGAATCATGTTGGCAGCACTGGCGTAGGCCTACATTAGTTACTCCAAATTAATCTAGAATGCCAGGTACTATACGTGTGCATAGTTTAAAGCTGTCGGCTTGCATACTTTCTGATATATGGGTATTTGGATTTAAAAAATTGAGAGCATTTATTAACAGTTGGCAGCCCTGGTGGCTCTTAAGAATACGCTCAGTCATATCTGTTTATGTACACATAGCACATACGAAATTTGGTTGAAATCCAATTGATAGTGTAGAAGTTATATGCATTTAACTTTGGATCTATCAGCAGGCTTATAATCATTTTGGCAACACTGCCATGTATGGCCTCATGGAAATTAAACTGCAATATTATTATCTATACGTGTGCCAATTTTGAAATGGCTCCCATTCATACCTTCCAAGATATCCAACATGGAGCTCAAATTTCAATTGCGATTTTTCAGCAGTTGGTAGCACTGACATCATTTTTAAATATGGCCGTGAGATATTCAGGTATAGATCTTTACTCCAGCCAAATTTTATTTCGATTGCTCCAGCCGTTTAGGAGTTGATAGGGGGACACACACACAGCCAGCCAGACAGACAGACAGAAGTACAGACAGACAGACAGAATGACACACATTTGCCCGATCTCATAAGTCTACTTTTTCCTCATTTTTGCAAAATGTGAAAAGTAGGCTAAAAATTACAGAAGGCCTGTAGAACCATCTGGAACAGATATAACAAAACTTCAGTATCGAAGAACGCAAAATTGGGACATTACATCACATTGATCAAACCTGAAGCACTGTGTGCCACGGAGACCTTCATTATTTGAGGCAGAACTCTTATTAAAGACCTGGAGAAACAAGAAAGGGATATCCTTGGTCCAGTCTGCTCAGAAGGAATCTGGATGAAGAGGAAGTCTCAGGAGTTGGAAAGATCACCGACACTTTGAGGAAAAGGGGATTGCAGGTCTACGGCCACATTCTCAGAATGAACAATGACAGGCTCACCAACCTTGCTCTTTCAATGACAGTCAACAACAACTGACTTAGTAAAATATAAAAAGACCTTCAAGAAGTTGTCATTATGGAGGAAATTATACAAGATCGGCTCCAGTTCAACAACCAGCATTCTTCTGAGAATGTTACTAGCTGAACCAAGACATCATGGGCGGAGTTAGTTTCTCACTGCCCAGATGAAGAGATTTTGTGAGAAGAGAAAAACATCATGGGCATAACGATGTAGTCTAATAATAATAATAATAATAATAATGAGAACATGGAGGAATGCCATGAGAGAAGAAGGGTTAGAAGGAATATGTTTAGGTACAAAGAAGCAAGGTGTGAAGGTTGATTGCTTAGCGTTTGCGGATGATGTGGCATTGCAAGCTGAAGATAAAGAAGAAATTAAAATAATGCTTGAAAAGTTACACGAAATTGCAGGTAAAACGGGATTCAGGATCTCGTATGAAAAAACAGAATACATGGAATACAAACATGATAACGAAAAGCACTTAGAAACAAAATATGGGAAGATCAAGAGGTCGGATAAGTTTAAATATCTTGGTGAATGGATCCAGCCTAATTGACTAGATAATGCAGCAAACAAAGGGAGGACCAGAAAGATGGAATTAGCTTTTAAATTAGTTCAGAATAGGTACAACAAAGGTACAATATCTTACGGAGCGAAGATAAGACACTATACCTCGGTTGTCAAGCCTGAGGGATTGTATAGTTCAGAATGTTTGATACTGAACAAGAAAGGTGAATTAGAGGAACTGGAGAAGAAAGAAAGAAAAATCTTGAGGAAGATCTTAGGACCCGAAAATAGAAACGATGGTATATGGCGGAAGAGGCGAAACAAAGATCGTTACCGACAAGCAGAAAAAATTACAGATTCCATACGGAAGAGAAGATTGAAGTTCTATGGACACCTTACGAGAATGAGCGATAGTCGACTAACGAAGAAGATCTTTAATTACATCACCAAGATAAAAGCGACTACAAAATGGGTAGATGAAATAAGAAAGGATATGGAGGAAGTTGAGGTCAGTCCAAATGAGATCTGGAATAGAGAGGTGTTTCGAGGTAGGATTGATGCATTCAAGGGGTTCCAGGAAATGCAAAGGAGAAGAGCCAAAATCATCTGGTCGGAAGAAAGGAAGAGAATCCACAGTGAAAGGATGAAGAGTTTCTGGGAGCAGATGAAAGGACTAATCAGCAAGTCAATTGTTTCCCGTGGTCCAAAGTAGGCCAAAATCCAACAAATAATAATAATAATAATAATAATAATAATAATAATAACAGGCAGAAAGCATACCAAATAACATGGAATTACTATAATACAAGAGTGATGTCACGAAATGCAAAACTACGGCACTACCAGACAGTTGTTCTTCCGAAAGCATTGTACGCCTCCGAAACTATATCTCCAGGAGGCAACTCTGAAATTGGTAAAATCGAAAACCAATAACGTAAAATTCTCAGGAAAATATATGGCCCCGTTTATGTTTATGGATTAAAAGGAAAACCACAGACTTGTACACAGTAATCAATAAGTTCACTGATACCGTGCGTAAGAGACGATTGCAATTCTATGGTCACATCTGCAGAATGGACAACACCAGATATGCTTGATTTAATTAATCAAAGAAGGTCAAAAACAGTTGGTTAGAAGAAATAAAACAGGACTTAAAAGAAATAAAATCACAGACGATATCGTCAAGAATCGCAAGGCTTTTGCAACTCTAGTTACAAATTACTCTTTCACGGAAAAAGCTAAAAAGACCACTGGAAAAAAATGGACGGAGGAACGAAAGGAGGGGCATAGCGAGTTCATGAGGAGATTTTGGGAGGAGAAGAAGAGGTAAGCTCCATCAACCCGAGTCAACAAGTTCAAGCGCGCTCCCTAAGTGGGCAAAACGAAGAAAGGAAGAAAGAAAGGAAGAAGGAGAATAACAACTAGCGGCCCCATGTGTATAAACCACCCGCTTGGCTTTGTGGCTTCGATGTCGTGTTTTTGTTATTTTGTTTAACCGTACTTGTTTTTTTTTAATGTCGATATGAAATCAGAGCGCACTGCTGCGGGTAATTTTCTTTCTTTCCTATCCTCCTTTGTTACTTGTGCTCGCTCCATGTATATATGCCACCCACCCACCTTTACTGTTATGCGGATTCGATGCAACACAGTTCTGACAGGGGTATTGATTATTTGTTTAAATGCTCTTTTATAAACAAATATTATTTCCGTTTACTTTTCAAGAAATATGAGATTTTCCTGAACTATTGAGATGATTTGGAACATTTTGGTACAAACCGAGCCTGTTAACTTCCATTAGTGCTTGCGGTTTGGGAAAATGCTCCTTAGCGTTTTATATAGCAGGTGAATCAGCTGCCCCTATTAGTATTTATTTATGCAGCCCAACTACCATTGATATCAGGAATGTCGATATTTCTCTGCTTACAACCCGTATAGTACTAATCCACTGCAAGCATGTGCTACTGAACACTATTACTATCCCTCGATGTGACTACAGACTAACACGAGGAAACAAGATGTTCAGTTAAGAACATATAGCCTACTTTCTCCTAAATGCATTGGTATTGTCATAACTCATTGTCGTTTTCAAGGAGAATACTTGGATGTTGGTTGTAGTAACAAAGAGCTATGTTATTGATTGAATCCTCAGCTAAAATATGGACAAGCGAGGAAGCAATAGCCTCCATTTTGACCCAATGGGACGGCACGGTCCAGCACGATAGTGCACGTTCGGATATGCTTCCAGTGCATTAGTACCATTCAAGATGGTGGACGTATGAATCATGCAAGTATTATAGCCTAACGGATTTGCTGAGGTCGGGCCTTGTGCAATCACATTTAATGAACACTCGAAGGGGCAGCCAATTGTGTTCAGTGCAAGCAGATTTCATATGTCTACATTAATTTTTGGTTAATCTATTTACTTTCGTAATAAAAAAATCCTCTCGGCACGCCGGAAGGCGGAGGTAGATAGATTTTACCGGGCAAACTAGGGGATAGGCTATAATAGGCCAAATATGCATGTTTTCGTAGGAGGATCAGGCCTCATTTATTGCGAGAAAGTATTTTAAAATTGGAGGTTAGTTAACATTTTTTCGTCTATGCATATTTTTAACATTTTACTGTCTTATGGGGATGGTAACCTTCTTGTCATTTGGGGTTAATTTTTATACTTGTGATCACACTGTCCTTGTGCAAGGTTTGGAACTAATGTGTAACTATCTAACAGTCTGTTACTTCTTCACGCAAAATTTTATCTCCCGCAGAGATGTTGGTTGGTTCCTTAGTTTAGGGGCTGCGACAAGGTGGTCATGTAACCCCGTGTACATTGGTTGTGTGTAGAATCTCTCTGATAAACGGTGTTATTTGTGATGACTGTATTAGTCTGTAATCCAGGTAAGGTCTGCAGAGGTCAATTTTAAGTAGTAGTACCTAATTTTGTACCAAATACCAACGTCAACGACACCTAGCTGTGAACTTGGCTGCTAGATGCCACCGCAACCAGCAACTTGCAACGAACGTTAGAACTTCCCCTCCGAAGGAAAGCATGCTGACGGATTTTTAGCGCTCTTAGAAAATCCGGCGACTTTGGCCGGCTTTGAACCAGCGACCTTGGGCATAGAAGTTCAGCATGCTACCAGTTAGCCGCTTCCCTCATAGTCAGATGGAACAAGAAGTTCCGTGACGAACTAAAGAGCCTACTTTTCTTAAAATTAAGATTCATGCCATAGATTAATCTACAGTATATGAACCTATCTAGAATAATGACGAAATTAAGTGGGTAATATCGAAATGTCTTAATTAGTTCGAAATAAGGTATACTAGGCATAATGTAGCCTAATAGAGCAATACAGTTGGCAGCTCTGGTGGCTGAATATATTCTTACTTCCATCTCCTAAGGTACAGAATACAAAATGTGGTTGAAGTCCAAAGGACGTTACATGGATTTAGACATTGGATCTATTAGTACACGTAAAAGCATGTTGGCAACAATGTCATGCGAGTGCTGGTCAGAAATAATCTGAAATATTATATCTTTTTGTGCCAATTTTGGATGAAATCCATTTGTTGGTATAGAAGTTACATGTATTTAAAAATTGGTCCTATCAGCAGGCTTAGAATCATGTTGGTAGAACTGACGTATATAAGTTACTCCAAATTAATGTAAAAAGTCAGGTAATTTATGTGTGCATAGTTTAAAGCTGTCGGCTTGCATACTTTCTGATATATTTGGATACAAAATAGAGAACAATTATTAACAGTTGGCAGCCCTGGTGGCTCTTAAGAATACACTCAGTCATATCTGTTCATGTACACACATTACATACAAAATTTGGTTGAAATCCAATTGATAGTCTAGAAGTTATATGCATTTAAACATTGGTCTTATCAGAAGGCTTAAAATTATTTTGGCAACGCTGTCATGTTTGGCCACCTGGAAATTAAACTGAAATAGTATTATCTACATGTGTGCCAATTTTAGAATAGCTCCCATGTATACCTTCCAAGATATCCAACATGGAGCTCAAATTTCTAGTGCTTTTTTTAGCAGTTGGTAGCACTGGCATCTTTTTCAAATATGGGCCTGAGATATTCCGGTATACATCTTTACTCATACTAAATTTGGTTTCGATTGCTGCAGCCGTTTAGGAGTTGATATGGGGACACACACACACACACACACACACAGCCAGACAGACAGAAGGACAGACAGACAGACAGAATGACAGACAGAAGGACAGACACATTTTCCCGGATATATCTCATAAGTCTACTTTTTCCTCATTTTTGAAAAATGTAAAAAGTAGGCTAACAAGTAGTTCCGTGAAGAACTATACAGCCTATTTTCATATATCCTACTTATGTTAACTGCCTCTATCAACATACACAATTTCAGTTTGATTGCTGTAATAGATTCGTAGATATTAAGAACCGACTAAATATTTCGGATGGTCGCCATGTTGGATTTTATATATGTAGGTCCTAGAGTTATGTACTGTTACATGCAGTTTATTGTGAACGTGTAATATTCAAATTTCAATCGCATAATTAGGACACAAGAAAAAACAAGGAGATTTTAAAATTTTTCACAGCTGCCATCTTGAGGTTATGGAAACAATTGAAATAAATTAGATGCCAGTGGATTAACATTCGTATAAGGATTTACTGTACCAAGTTTCCCTGCACTCGGATGGTTAAATTGCGAGAAACGTCCATGTGAATATATATATTTCGCGTCGCCGCCATGTTGGATTTGTGATCACCAGGTTATTTAAAGTCCTATAGGTGAACTTAAGTTCATAGCCCCTATGAACATCAAAAAATTCAGTTTGATTGCTATAATAGATTCGTAGATATTCAGAGCCGTCTAAATATTTCGGATGGTCGCCATGTTGGATTGTTAAATATTTAGGCCATAGAGTCATGTACCATTAAAGGAAAATTATTGCCTAGGTTCATTATTCAAACTTTCACTTCGATCGCATGAATACGACGCAAGAAATAAAAACTTAATTTTAAAATTCGCACAGCCGCCATCTTGAGGTTATGTAAACAATTGAACTAAATTAGATACCAGTGCATTACAATGTGTATAAACATTTCCTGTACCATATTTCATTGCGTTTGGAACATTAAATTGCGAGATAGGTCTATTTAAAATTTTCTAATTCGCTTGGCCGCCATGTTCGTTTTGTAGTTAACCGGTTTTTGAAAGTCTTATAGGTGGACTTGCAGTAGTGCCCTTTATCTCCGTACAAAATTTTAGGGAGATACCGCTAATAGTTTCAGAGATATAGAATGCCGGTGAAATATTTCGCACATCCGCCATCTTGTGATTATGTAAACAATTGAACGAAGTTAGATGTCGGTGCATTACAATGTATATAAACATATACTGTACCAAGTTTCATTGCGTTTGGTTGGTGAAATCACGAGAAACGTCTATTTACAGGTCGCAAATTCGCTTGGCCTCCATGTTGGTTTTGTAGTTACCAGGTTTTCAAAAGTCACATAAGTGAACTTATAGTAGTTCCCTCTATCACCATATAAAATGTCAGGGTAATATCGGTAATAGTTTCGGAGATATTGAATGCTGGTGAAATATTTCGCACAGCCGCCATGTTGGATTGGTGAGTCGTAACAAAATTTGAAGGGCACGGTCGAGGTCGCCGGGAATAGTGCTATGAACTTTCCGAGTTTCATTGAAATCGCTCCTGCCGTTTAGATTTTATTAGGGGGGGACACACACACGAATCACACACACACACACACACACACACACACACACGCACACACACACGGACAAAAGGTGATCTCATAAGCCTATTTTTTTCAAAATTGAAAATAGGCTAAAAATGAATGTGATCTCGTCAACGGCGTTGTCTTGGCAACCTCTGATAGATCATCCCTCATCAATTTGAAAGCGTTGTTATGGTAACCTCTGATGGCACTTGACATTTTTTAAAATTCCGAAATCATTTTTCTCATCCCTTGGCGTAATGGTGGGTCATATAAGAAATTCTTTCAGACAAAAGTTTTAGATAATTATTAGGGGAATGTTTTCCATTTTGTACGGTTTTGATATTGTGCCTATTAAGAGAGATATGATTAATGTTTCCCGAAAAACCCACTTTTTTCCACCCCTTTGCTCAATGGTCGGTGCTATCAAAAAACATATTTGACATAAATTTTTGGCACTTAACCGACACATATTATGAACTTTGAATGGATTCGATATTTCACGTATTAAGAGAGTTATAGCGAAATTTCACTTTTTTGAAAAAAGCCCCCCATCTTCACCCCCATTAACTGATTTTGCCCATTAACGAACTTGACCGAGATTTTATAGGGATACATATTATGTAAAAAATTCAAAGTGATTGGTGCAAAATTACGGCAGTTATCGTGTCCACAAGAAACTGATATATATATATATAGATAGATAGATAGATAGATAGATAGATAGATAGATACATATATACATATATACATAAATTATATATAAACTTTTGAACTGACGGTGGTTTTGGGGTCTGGGGGATGTGAAACGCGAAGATATGTCGAAATTTTCTGGAAGTCGAAACATGGTACCCATTGCAATAGTTAGCTATCTAATGAAATCTACCTAAAAACAAAATCTCTTTGGTTTAAGGAAACTGAGAAAGACCTCGCAGAACTCCAAATTACACACAGCATGCTCATGGACAAAACAGCCAAAACTGTCAACAAGGATAAGAAACAACGGTTTCAAGTTAAAATCAAACAAAAGCTTACGATCCACATCTCTGCCGAAGGAAGGGAAGCAAGATCTCAAAGGATGAGGCTAAAAGGAAACCTCAAAACAAAACAAAAATATTGATTTCATGTACCCCAAAGTTGGGTGAAACAAATAAAGAAGAAGAGTATACGCGTGCGGTCTCTGCCACTCGGTAGAACTACAACACTATTGGGTGCTCATTAAATGTGATACCACAGGTCTTCAACGAGCCGGCATCGAACGACTCGGATAGCTGTGGGTATTTCCAGCCCTTGGAAAATGTGTTTTGGCTTTCTGGGAATTAGAGACAGATAAGTTGTCAGAGCAACACGCTAATCAGCCTCGTCAACTTCCCTGTGAGCCTGTATAAGTAGAAGTCGTATCCTAGAAGCTAGTCTGGCGTGCAAGTCAAAAGTAGGTGCTATCTCAGCATAATCCTGGAGGAAGTAAGCACAACATTCCAGTCCGCTCATGATTGGTTTTCAGGTCAATCATAAGTTGCTTGTTTGCTTTTTAATGTGTTTCCTGGAGGGACAGAATGACCACCAATAAAGAACACCCAATTAATATCACAGCAGGCTGTAATGAGGTCTGCTGATGAGCTCTACAGTACAATGTGTTCATTACAATGCAGATGTACTCGGATCCTTGACTATACACCTCAATGTAACTCTTTCTGCTACTGCCCAAAATCAACGTGGGTCTATTTTAAAGTTTAACAGTACTATGGCTTTATATGTTAATATAGAAGTTTATCATTATTATTATTATTATTATTATCATTCAGCTGCACCATCAGCTCAAGTTTCTCTGTATGGAAGTGATACTTGGTCCCTTGGAGCAGCAGAAAACAGGAGATAATAATAAAAATGCTATTGGTTTTACGTCCCTTTCAACTACTGTGGCTTTTAGAGGCGCCGGGGTGCCGGAATTTTGCCCCGAAGGGGATCTGTAACGTGTCAGTAAATCTACTGACACGGCTCCCTTGCATTTGCGCACCTTCAAATGTCTGCTGACTGCGCCAGGTTACGAACCTGCAATCTTGGACCCAGCAAGCGAGAACGTTACTGCTGAGCCACACAGCCAGCTAAAATAGGACAATATAAGATTTTGAAATGTGGTGTTACAGGAGAATGGTGAAGGGGTAGATAGAGGTACTTGTAATTACTAATTTTGATTTTCATCTTAGGTCGATATATGTATTCCGTTTCATTTAACGCACTTTCATTTGTTTGTGGAATTTGTTGGTAGGGTCTTTTCCTAGTTCCTTGATTTCATTGTTGTTGTTGTTCAGATATTCGATTGTTTCATTGATGTATTCTGTTTTGTTTAGAATTACTCTGGTGTTACCCTTATCTGCTTTCAAAATAGTTAGGTCCTGTTCTTTTTTTTTTTTTTTTTTTAATTTTTTTTTTTTTTTTCAGTGACAACCTCTTTGAGGTGTGTGTTTCCATGAGTGTTGTTGCTTTTGCTCCCTCGTCTGAGAATTTTTTGGGCCTCGCTGGTGGCTAAATTTCTGGTTATTTCCCTATCTTGTCCTGGAAGCTTGGGACTTGCTATCTCAATGTCTGCGATTAATTCTTTAATATTGTGGGTCGTCTGTGTGTCTGTGCAATTGTTTTTCAATCCTATGTCTAACATATTCATTTCGTCAGTGGAAAAAGTTACGTTCGTTCTGTTGTTTACTCTGCTGTGAAAGTTGACTTCATTATTATTCGTATGTTGTTCATTAGGTTCATTATTTTGTGTCTCTCTTAGTGTTTTTAATTTAACTTCTAGCGATTCACGCTTCCTCGTTGGTCTTGTTTTGACTGTGTCGTGTGAAGCTGCTCAATTGGGACGCTTTCCAAAAATTACTTCATTGCAGTTGAATGTCGTACATTTATAAATCTCAAGTATCTTTTTTTGTAGTGAAAACTACTTTTCATGTATTGGTATCATTGTCATAACAGTAATGGCACCGTCAGTTGCGTAAAGGAACAGTCCATGTGTTGGTTGTGAGAGTAGATGTTAGTTTATACCTATGTTTAACATTAAATATAATATCCGAAGACTTCAATTTTTCTGCACATTTGACATTTGCTAGAGACCCATCCTGTGTGTGTTGTTTGATACTAACATTCTTCTGCTAAGTGTAAGAGGCCACATGAATATTCTTAAGTGCAGAACATTTTCCCTCGAAAATTAACCTGAACTTAAACAAGAAGTTCCGTAACGAACTAAAGAGCCTACTTTTCTTAAAATTGAGATTCACGCCAATGATTAATCTACAGTATATGAACCTATCTAGAATAATGACGAAATTAAGTTCGTAAAAACGAAATGTCTAATTAGTTCGAAATATACCTGGTATAATGTAGCCTAATAGAGCACTACAGTTGGCAGCCCTGGTGACTGAATATTTTCATGGTTCCATATCATAAGGTACAGAATACAATATTTGGTTGAAGTCCAATGGACGTTACATGCAGTTAGTCATTGGATCTATCAGCACGCGTAAAAGCATATTGGCAACAATATTATGCGTGTGCTGCTTAGAAATAATCGGAAATATTATGATATCTTGTTGTGCCAATTTTGGAAGAAATCCATTTGTTAGTATAGAAGTTACATGCATTTTAAAATTGGAACTATCATCAAGCATATAATCATGTTGGCAGCACTGACTTATATTAATTACTCCAAATTAATATGCAGTGTCAGGTGCTATACGTGTGCAAAGTATGGGGCTGTTGGCTTGCATACTTTCTGATATATTGATATTAGGGTAAAACAAATATAGACAGCATTTAGTAACAGTTGGCAGCCATGATTGCTCTTAAGAATACTTGTATTCATATCTGTTATGTTACAAATAGCACATACGAAATTTGGTTGAAATCCAACTGATAGTATAGAAATTACATGTATTTAAGAATTGGTCTTATCAGCAGGCTTAGAATCATGTTGGTAGAACTGAAGTACAAAAGTTACTCCAAATTAATCTAAAATGTCAGGTACTATACGTGAGCATATTTTAAAGCTGTCGGCTTGCATACTTTCAGATATATTGGTATTTGGATGAAGAAAATAGAGAGAGCAATTATTAACAATTGGCAGCTCCGGTGGCTCTTAAGAATACACTCAGTCATATCTGTTTATGCACACATACTACATACAAAATTTGGTTGAAATCCAATTAATAGTGTAGAAGTTATATGTATTTAAAAATTGGACCTATCAGAAGGCTTAAAATTATTTTGGCAACACTGCCATGTATGGCCTTCTGGAAATTAAACTGAAATAGTATTATCTACATGTGTGCCAATATTGGAATAGCTCCCATGCATACCTTCCATGATATCCAACATGGAGCTCAAATTTCTAGTGCGTTTTTCAGCAATTGGTGGCACTGATATCATTTTCAAATATGGGCTTCACATATTCCGGTATACATCTTTACTCATATTACATTTGGTTTCGATTGCTGCAGCCGTTTAGGAGTTTTTTTTTTAGCGTATGGCTTTTAGTGCCGGGAGTGTCCGAGGACATGTTCGGCTCGCCAGTTTTGTAGCTGCTTCGAGACGGACTCCCAATGGGTGAGCTACAAGTACCGTTGGGGAGGAATGTTGGATGGGAGGGTCGAGGAGTAGGAAGGTAGCGGCTGTGGCCTATAGTAAGGGACCAACCCTGGCATTGGCCTGGAAGGAAGATGGGAAACCACAGAAGACCATCTTCAAGGTTGCCGGCGGGGGGATTCAAACCTCCTCGCCTCCCGGATGTGAGCGACTGCCAACAGTCATACCGCAACGACCTCGGCTAACTCACCCGGTTAGGAGTTGATAGGGGGGGGGGGGGCACACACACACAGCCAGACAGACAGAAAGACAGACAGGCAGACAGACAGAAGGACAGACAGACAGACAGACAGACAGGCAGACAGACACACATTTCCACGGATCGATCTCATAAGTCTACTTTTTCCTCATTTTTGCAAAATGTGAAAAGTAGGCTAGAAAATAATATTTGTGTAACTATCAGCTGTAGTTGACTAGGGTGAATAGAAATAGATGTATGCTAATATCTGTATTCTTTAGTGTTTATTAGCTGCTGAGATAATGGGGTATCATATTTCTTGTTTTAACCTACTGTAGGAGGTGTAGGGCTGGCTGACTCCCCATAAGTCCCAGGGCTCTTTTCCCAAACCAAGCCCATTACTACAGTCAGTATAAGACAAGTTATCAGACGGCATACGAGGATGATGACCATGATGTCCCAATGAACTGACAGCAATAATGACTCCCCTCGTGTACCCGAGAGATATACAGCGAACCCCTATTAAGAGGGTGAGTACAATGGTTGTCTTTATTGTTATTGGGAATGAGTCTCAATATCAGTAAGAATTATGATCATGAGAAACGGTTCAATAGCTGCCCCAGAGGAGGAAACGATTCCATTTTCAGGATTCAACCAAGAATTCCCGGTCAATGACCAGGACTTCCAACGTTATTAATCGTGTGTGTGGTCAAACCGCCAGAATTCGCGTTCGAGTTCGGTTAGCATTCAGGAAACGTACGATTAGAGGACTGATGCAATCATAAGAAGAGAAGAGGTTCATTAGGTAACGAAATGTTTTTAAAACTTTCTAGAATTTATTGATGTGTAACATCTTTCCACTCGGTATCTGGGTATTTTTGTGGCGCTCCGTAGCTGGACATGTTTGTGGGAGTGATTTTGGAAAAGGGACGGAAATGGATGGGACGGAAGTGCATGGGACGGAAACAATTAGCGCGCGTGGT
Source organism: Meconema thalassinum (assembly GCA_946902985.2). NCBI lineage: Eukaryota > Metazoa > Arthropoda > Insecta > Orthoptera > Tettigoniidae > Meconema > Meconema thalassinum. The sequence continues at coordinate 25,433,925 of OY714911.1, forward strand.
GGCGGAGATCGGTACAACGACGTACTGTAGGTCGTGTGGCTATGGGGAATGCATATCGCATACAGTTTAGTTCAAGGTTTGGAGACCCCATTTAAGATATTCCCACAATAAATCATCTTCAAGTTGTCGTTCTTTGGTGAGAAAATATTCATTTTATCATATTTGCTGAAAACAATTACGATTTATTAAATCTTCATACTTTTGCTGTATTCTTATTTAATGTAAGCACTCGATGTACTGTCGACCATGTGGCTATGTGGAATCTATATCGCATCAACAAACACTCCAAACAACGTAGGAATGCAGTATATTAACGCCGACTACTAACAATAATTGAAACTTCGTTGGTCTAAACATATCACTGGGAGAAATACATTTAATATACTTTCCGAACACCTAATTTTTAGCCTATTTTCAATTTTGAAAAAAATAGGCTTATGAGATCACCTTTTGTCCGTGTGTGTGTGCGTGTGTGTGTGTGTGTGTGTGTGAGAGAGAGGTGTGTGCCCCCCCCCTAATAAATTCTAAACGGCTGGAGCGATTTCAATGAAACTTGGTAAGTTCATAGCACTATTCCGGGATACCCCGACCGTGCCCTTCAAATTTTGTTACGTCTCACCAATCCAACATGGCGGCTGTGCGAAATATTTCACCAGTATTCAATATCTCCGAAACTATTCCCGATATCACCCTGGATTTTTTTTACGGTGATAAAGGGAAATACTAGAAGTTCACCGATGTGACTTTTGAAAAACTGGTAACTACAAAACCAACATGGCGGCCACGCGAATTTGCGACTTTTAAATAGACGTTTCTCGCGATTTAACAAACCAAACGCAATAAAACTTGGTACAGTATATGTTTATACATATTGTAATGCACCGACATCTAACTTGGTTCAATTGTTTACATAACCACAAGATGGCGGATGTGCGAAATATTTCACCGGCATTCTATATCTCTGAAGCTATTAGCGGTATCACCCTGCAATTTTGTACGGAAATAAAGGGCACTACTGGAAGTTCATCTATAAGACTTTCAAAACCCGGTTAACTACAAAACGAACATGGCGGCCAAGCGAATTTGAAAATTTTAAGAAGACCTTTCTCGCGATTTAATGTTCCAAACGCAATGAAATCTGGTACAGGAAATGTTTATACACGTTGTAATGCACTGATATCTATTTTTGTTGAATTGTTTACACACAGTAACCTCAAGATGGTGGCTTTGCGAATTTTAAACTTAAGTTTTTATTTCTTGTGTCGTAATCATGCGATCGAAGTGAAAGTTTGAATAGTGAACATACGAAATAATTTTCCTTTAATGGTACATGACTCTATGGCCTATACATTTAATAATCCAACATGGCGACCATCCGAAATATTTAGACGGCTCTGAATATCTACGAATCCATTATAGCAATCAAACTGGATTTTTTAATGTTCATAGCGGCTATGAACTTAAATTCACCTATATGACTTAAAATAACCTGGTGATCACATATCCAACATGGCGGCGACGCGAAGTATAAATATTCACATGGACGTTTCTCGCAATTTAACCATCCTAGTGCAGTGAAACTTGGTACAGTAAATCCTTATACGAATCTTAATCCACTGGCATCTAATTTATTTCAATTGTTTCCATAACCTGAAGATGGCAGGTGTGCGAAATTTTAAAATCTCCTTGTTACTTCTTGGGTCCTAATCATGGGATTGAAGTTTGAATGCTACACGTACACAATAATCTTCATGTAACAGTACATAACTCTAGGACCTACATATATAAAATCCAACATGGCGACCATCAAAAATATTTATTCGGTTATCAATATCTACGAATCTATTACAGCAATCATACTGAAATTTTGTATGTAGATAGAGGCAATTAATATAAGCAGGATATATGAAAATAGGCTGCATAGTTCTTCAGTGAACTACTTGTTTATCGTGCCTTACTTAGCAGTGCGCTCTATCGGCTAAATGAGGCAATTTTCAATAGCATCGCTGGCATGGGTTCACTAACTGGCCGGTATAGAGCGCAGCTCGCATCAAGTAGGCAGTGGATTGCGTCCGCCACGGCAAATAACAATTATGATTCATTACGGTGAGGATTTGGCACTGGGGTTTTACTAGTAGTTATTTCAATGACCAAGAGAGTTCACTGTCAACAAGGGATTCACGCTCCCGGGACACACATAGTAGGAGAACATGTCACATGTTACACATCATATGCGACTACTGTAAGGCTCGTAGATTTTTTTATAATTATTATATCAGTAGTCAGTTGTAACTCTTCAGTCCGTGAACATGACTGGGCGGGGTACAATGCACATGTATTAGTTCTCATCACTGTTTGAAGCCATTCTCAGTATTACCTTAGTAATCGAAATTTTATGTTTTTCAGTCGGTCAACATGATTGTGATTGGTTATTCCCTAATACTGGAAAAAAATTACATGAGGTTAATAAACACACTAGACCCAATAAGAACAACCTGCAGCTTTATGAAGGGAGCAGGCATATCTAGGTGGGAATAAAGGTAAACATGGTAGCAAAACATCTTAGAGGTCGACGCTAGTCTAGGAACTAATCTAGAGGCCCCATGGGATAATAATAAAAAGAATAAACACACTTGGATGACCAGTTTCTATCGTCATGCGATCATCATCAGATCCATTACACTTAGGCTATAAAATCTATGCCTGAAAGTATGGGTGATAATATTTACAATATGTACACTTATTTAGTTACAGTATTAGTTGAGATTATGCAACTCGTCAATATTAGTTAGTTGTGGTCTATGTGATGTTTTGTTGAGATACTGGAAGTGGTGATTGACCTCCAAATGTGGTTGCTTAGTGTGAATATGTGATTGTTGTTAAATGGTAAGTTCAGATTTTATTGTACAGGCTACTTATCTGGTTGAGTCTTGCGCTGTCCTGTTGAGATCAGTTCACTTCGTCACTGTTTGCACTCGACTGAGGGGAGTTTCCTTTGCGCGATGATCTGGGCTTCCTCCCTGTCGTATTCCTACGTGTCTGTGTTCTGCCGAGTCTAGTCTCCCTAATGTGGTGTAATTTATTGTAAACTGGACAATCTTCAACTATTAAAGACCAGTTTCCATTCTCGCCTCGCACAAGCTAAAGAGGCATATCTAAGCGCAAAATGACAAATGAGAATGTCCCGGAATCTTTAATATTGCCGTTAATGCCGGCCTTGGTTAATTGAAGGATAGATACATCGTACATCCTGATCCAATAACATTCTTCTCGTTATGTTGTGTCTTGTTTGCGTGACTTCAGTAATTGGAATTATATAATGTTGGCCCACTGAAAAGTCGCAACATGAATTGTCAATAAAGCATCAATGAATGATGGCTTCAAGGCTGTCTACAGAATCTATTGATTCGAGATTTCATGACTCCAAGTAATACTAAACCTGACTTGATCCGCCAAGGGAGCCACTGAGTAATCCAACGTAAGATGAATTCAGAAACCTCGATAAAACGAACGTTCCTCACTAGTCGTGATTCTTCTCCCCAACCGCTAGGTTAGTGGTTAACATGCATGTCTTCCAAAACGTCTTCTTTCTCTGGCCTGTAGTTTCCAATGACAATAAGTGTGCTTGCCTTTATTGCTGCCTATAAATTGAGTCCATGGTCTTCCTCGAATCCTCTTTCCTTCTAGCTTCCCTTCGAAGAGTGTGGTGCACCAGTCAGAATGACGAATCAAATGGCCAACAAAACTATTCCTTCTTCTGTTTAGGGATTCAACCAAGGTACGTGTCTCCTTTGGTCTTTTGAGAACATTCTCATTCGTGACTTTATCAGTCCAAGGTATCTTTAGTAGTCGTCGCCAGCACCACATCTCGAATGCCCTAAGTTTTGATACATCTGCTTGTCGCAGAGTTCATGTTTCAGAGTTTTTTTTTTTACTGTCGACTTGAGCCTCTATGGACTGCGTGTTAACAACCACTCTCATTTCAGTGTCTGCGACTTGTTCGTTTGCCGGCTTTGACATCTTGCCAGTATCTCTTGAGCCCATCCATCAGCTTGATCTTCCGCTCCTCTGTCAAAAAGGCCTCTTCGTCTTCTGGGTTATGCCTTCACCATAAAACCCTGATAGTATTTCACCATCTTTCTGAAACTATTCCTGTCTTTGATTTTGTCCTCCGAAATGCCTACCTGTCTCATATCTTTCTCACACTCTCAGAACCATTTCAACTTGGAGATCTTCGGTTTAAGAAAATTCCAGATTTTCTTTGTGAGCCGATCCTTATGGCCATAAAACAGCAATCTTCGTTTTCTAATTGTTGTTGTTATCGGTTCCATCTTTCTGTATACTTCTTCATTTGATATCAGTCGAACCTGTCCGTCAACCCATCTGTTGCCCAAGATCTTCAGTAGTAGTCTGCGTTCTCTTTTAAGTAGCTGATTGACTTGTCCTGTCCGATTCATACACAGGGTCTCCGAAGCATATAAACCTTCTGGTTTGACAACAGTGCTGTAGTGCCTTAGTTTGGCTCCGATACTTAGCATCTTCTTATTGTAGATGTTTTTATTCAGTTGGAACGCTCGCTCTAGTTTCAGGATGCGGATATTGGTCGCTTCTTGTTCTAGCCCATTCTCTTGTATTACTTCACCAAGGTATTTAAACTTCTTGACTCTTCGAATCTTTCCATGGTCGGTGAACAACCATTCTGGACCTACACGGATGTTAGTCATGAAAATGAAAATCCACAGCCTGCTTCCAGTCTCCGACCGGGTCAGGAATGGAATGAATGAAGCCCCCAACTAGCGGCAAGGATATGAACTGTGCCGGCTGCCGAGGCCTGACGCACTCCTCTGGGGCAATGATTAAATGAATGACAGATGAAATGAAATGATAGTGGAGAGTGTTGCTGGAATGAAATTTTGACAGGGAAAACCGGAGTACCCGGAGAAAAACCTGTCTGCCTCCGTTTTGTCCAGCACAGATCTCACATGGAGTGCCCGGGATTTGAACCACGGACCCAGCGGTGAGAGGCCGGCGTGCTGCCGCCTAAGCCACGAACGCCAGACAGTCAACATGCACTCCTTTGTGTTTGGGGCCTAATCGAAACTGCTCTTCATTTCCTTCTTCTTTGTTCAGTGATTTTCTCCATTCTCGAATTCTCAGAGTGATTATTCGTAGATAAATATCTAAAATTAACTTGTGGGAAGTTTATGGATAAGACAGGCTCCATCACCAAACTTCCCTAAATAGTTGGTTAACCACTGATGTCCTGTGACCTAGTATTACGGTACGTTGAAACGTTAGCGATGAAGACCTTTCATATTCACACTCAAAATTCAGAAGCAGACGGCTGTTTACATGACATGACTCAACACCTGTGGGAGAGAAGACCGGTAGGGTATCGTGAGGAGAAATTCAAAGTGTCCTAGGGTAGTGCACAAAATGATGCAGCTCTGTGATACGCCCCCATTACAAGCAATGTAGTATGTAAGCAAGTGACACGTTGGCTCTGCCAAGGAAGACAGCTCGACAGGCCACGTGCTGTAGGCCTTCAGGTTACAGCAAACGGTGTCACGGTTTAACTTGCTTCACACTTACTTTGTCATTTATGTGGTGAGTGTGCAGTCGGAATATACAGCGAGAGCCTCTCTTATAGAACGCATCCTCACCGGGCCAAGTGAGTAGTCACCGCCACTTGACTAGCATCCACCGTTACACAAGAGTGGGGCGGAAAGAACCTAATGCTGTCATTGCATTTATTACATATTGACCTGGAAAGATACTTTAGTTGAGATAATTAAGACTTGTAGTGAAGTACTGTAGCATATCTCGTATCCCGTGAACATGGTTAGGAATGGAACAAAACATCGAATTTTCTAGTGGTAACTGCTCCATTCTTCTTGAGAAGATAAATTTACACTAGAAAAATTGTTGGTAACTTTCAGCGCCGTGAGATTTTTACTTGTGAGGCAGTCCCGAACGAAAGGTATACAGAAACAATCCTCGTGCTCCGGAGACTCTCGAGAACGGAATATCAGTGAGGATGAATCACAGCGACACTTCCTACGTTGGTGCGATGTGTGTTTAGAAAATGAAGGTCAGCATTTCCAGCAACTACTCTGGAATCACTGTAAGTTTTTTTAGCGTATGGCTTTTAGTGCCGGGAGTGTCCGAGGACATGTTCGGCTCGCCAGTTATGTAGCTGCTTCGAGAGGGACACCCAATGGGTGAGCTACAAGTACCGTTGGGGAGGGAAGTTGGAATGTACAGACGAGGAGTTGGAAGGTAGCGGCTGTGGCCTATAGTTAGGGACCAACCCCGGCATTTGCCTGGAAGGAAGATGGGAAACTACAGAAGACCATCTTCAAGGTTGCCAGCGGGGGGATTCGAACCTCCTCGCCTCCCGGATGTGAGCGACTGCCAGCAGTCATGCCGTAACGACCACGGCTAACTCACGGCGGTACTGTAAGAAATGATGATTATTTAATACGTAAGAAAGTGTGTGTCAAAATAGTTGGGCGCTACGCTGCTGCTGTCACCAGTGCCTTGTTCGACAGGTGGCTAGCGAGACTGCCCCTGCAGTCACACGGCGCATGCGTGGTTCCGTTCTGTAGAGAAGGTTCTCACTTTATTTCTTCGAAATAGTATGCTCTGGATTGTTAGTTATTTTCAGACATCCTGTATATTTTCTACTCAACCAACGATGTTGAACCACCGACTGGTTCAGGACCACTGCTTTCGAGGATACAACACCCGGAGAGAAGACTAATGGTGGCAAAGAGTTGCAACAGTCTCCATGTTTCCGACAAGGTTCGCTCTGAGCCAAGTTGGAGGTTGTACAGACAGTGTGCATTGAGGCTGCACTTCAGTCACGCACAGCTGGTCCTGCTCAACATAGTTTCCTCCTACGTGGGGCACGTACCAACAAAACAACAAACAAGCCATAAAGGTCAGCTGAACTACACAAATCCTATCTTCCGTGGCAGGCTGTTAGTGGCGAGAATAGGGGTGATCTGACGAGAAGCGTTGCCATTGTCCACATCACCTCTTCTGGCCACGTCCTAAGTGCCGAAGCTTTGCGTCAGAGTTTCCAGAACCGAGCGGAAGCGCTATGATTGTTTTGCATTCACTGGCTAAGATTAGAACACGCCTCGAGGAGTTCCCTTTAAAGACACTTGCGCAGGATGAGGAAACTCTTATATACATTTTCCTTTTAGATATATAGTTACATGATTTCATTTTCATCTATATAATATTATTAATAATTCATGTTATCCTTTTTGGCGTTATGCCGTGTGAAAAATAATGAAATAACATATTCGTTTCGTGAGGGACCTTGCATCCGTTTACAATAGAACAAAACTATGTTACCAAAAATGTGTGTAAATTAGCTTAAAAAACCACAAACGTTCCTCTGTTTGTCACCAGATGGTTGACTTAATTCCTTCAACTCCTGTTGAGGACCATAGAGTAATCTGGTTCTGTTGCGTGCTGTGGGTTTTATCTTTCCCCACGAGTATCCAAGCTGCTCACTCTCTTCCTCCACTGATCTTCTCCATGTCATTCTAGGTCTTCCTCTTCTCCTTTGGCCCTGAGGATTCCACTCCATGGTCTGTTCAGCAATGCTGTCATCAGATCTGCGCATTGCCACTTCCTTCTCTTGATCTGCTGTTCGACCGGTAGTTGATCTGTCCTCACCCACAATTCCTCATTTGACACCACATCTGGCCAGATGGTTGACTCACGCTATTCTATGGATGTAGGTAGAAAAATCAACATTTTCAGTACAAAGGCGTAAAGTGTAAAAAAGAAAGAGAGAAATTAGACTTCTCGAAGAATGTTGATGTCCAAGTAAGCGGGAAAGAGAGAACCTGCGAGAGGAACAATATTCCAGATCTTTGATAACTGGCAACAAAGTATCACTTAGCAGATAGCCCGTTGTATTTCAACTGCCTCCCTTGTAAGTATAGACCAATGGGGCTTACCAAAGGCAAGCATGGCCATGAGCCACCCTAGGAATGACATCGTGCCATGAAGACAGGGAATTTTCTGCAATAGCTGATTTGTCTGGTTGGTTTAGACGGATGTTCTTTGATGCTTTTGATACGAGTCACAATGGACCGTTTTGTTGCCCAATACAAACTCTCCTGCAAGTACAAGGAACTTCATACACCCCAGACGGTTTAGTCCCAAACCTTCACCAAGTATCGTAACAGTGTCGAACACTGTATTTATCTTGTGCTTGCGGAGAATCTTAGCAACACAGTCAGTAAATAATAATATTAATGTTGTGCTTGAGTCTTCAGTCTGTTGACTAGTTTGATGTCACCCTCCATGGCTCCCTCTCGTGAGCTAATCGATTCATCTCTACATAGTTACCACACCTTACATCCGAGGCAATCTGTTTAACATATTCTAACCTTGGTCTACCCCTACAGTTCTTGTCCTCAACCCTTCCTTCCATAACTAAGCTTGCTATTCCTGGGTGTCTTGGTATGTGTCCTACCAACCTATCTCTTCTATTAATTAGCAGTCACCAGAAGCATCTCTCCTCGCCCCCTCGTCTTAATACGAAGGGCGTCTTCTTCTTTCTCTTTACATCATTCCCACTCCTATGTGGGGTCGATGTTTCTGAGAGCTCTCCTCCATTTAACCCGGACATGCACATCCTCTTCTGACAACTGTTTTTCTCTGAGGTCCTCCCGTACACAATCCATCCATCTTCGTTTAGGTCTGCCTCGCATTTTCACTCCCTGTATTTGCATGTCTAGCAGCTTCCTCCCCACGTAGGATTCCTCCCTTCTTCTCACATGCCCGTCCCATTGAAGTCGCTTTTCTTGTATCTTCTAAGATATTTCCACAATCTTCAATGTTCCTCTTATTTTGACATTTTCTACTCTATCACCCTTAGTCACTCCACTCATCCACCTGAGCATTTTCATTTCCGTGACGTCAAGCCTGTTTGTGTACGTTTTGCGTGCAGGCCATGTTTCAGAGCAATGCAGGTCTTACGACAGTTTTATATATTTCCCCTTAACCTTAGGCTTGATCCTGCGGTCACAGAGCACTCCTGACATTTTCCTCCAGTTCATCCATCCTACCTGAATCCTGTGTGACACTTCCACATCCAGATTTCCATCTCCAGTCACCACCGAACCCAGGTATTTGAACTCATCCACTCTATTTAACGTTTCCCCTTGCATTCTGATCTCACAGTCTTGGTCTGTATTAAACCTCATATACTCCGTCTTCTTCCTGCTAATCCTGAGTCCTCTGTCTTCCAAGGCTGCCCTCCACTGTTCCAGTTTTTCCTCTAAGGCATCTTTGGCGGTAATATGAAGGGCGTACGAAGTTATATTGTTTTACACTTTCTTGTTTTCTACCGAAATGAACCAGAAAGTACCGTCCTTGAGGGGAATACCATACACAAAAAGTGTGCCCAATAAGACCAATAGTTAATTGCAGGAACGCGCCAAACTACAAAATCAGTAAAGAATTACTAAAATATTAAAACATCGCCTTTCTAATGACAATAACAATTCAGTAAAGAACACAACGGAGCTTGTAACCGCATTAAACATGTTACAAATGAAACCTAGCTTGTGGCTAGTATCTTCCGATATAGCTAACATGTACACCAACATTCGAATTAGTGAAGCAATCAGTATTATCAAAAATATCTGAAGACAAACAACTGGGCAAAAGAAACCGAAGAGATCGTGAAATTACTGAGGGATGTACTCAGTCAAAACGTGTTTCAATTCGGCAAACAGAGGGTCTAACCATGGAGTCACCGACATCTTCATTAACACACTGGAAAATCCTTTCTCGACAAAGGGAATAATAACCCCTGGCACTATACAGCCCATGAAGGGCCTGGGCCGACCAAGCGAGCACTGCCCAGCTATTTGGCCTGCAGATATTGGGGTGACGCGTGATCAGCGCATCCGGTCCCCTCGGCCGTTAATCTTGGTTTTCGTGATCGAGGCGCTGCCTTACTGTCATACAGCTGCTCAATTGTCCTCACGAGGCTGAGTGCACCCCGTTCCAACCCTCACGTCAGTTTTAAAATCCCTGACGGTGCCGGGAATCGAACCCGGGGTCTTCGGGTGAGAGGTGGTCGCACTACCCCAACACCACGGGGCCGGCTCGACAAAGGGAATAGTGCAGTGGAAGAGATACGTGGATAACGTCATTTCCATCTACGACACTGAATTCACAAATGAACAAACAATACACCAAGCCATTAATAACCTACACCGCTCTGTTAAATTCACTAAGGAATCTGAAACCGATCGCAAAATAAATTATCATTACGATTTAAACTGGTCATCAAGGGTATTTATTAATTTCATGAAAATGTTTTTCATGATCAGGGAATAACCCACAGTTGGGTACAATCGTTTAGACCGACTAAAAAACATCAAACTACGAGTGTAATGTTCTTATAATGTGAGATAACAAGTATTAATTCAAATACGTTTTTATAGTCTTAAGGGATAGAGAAAGAAAGAAAAAGATACAGAAATTCGATAGCAAGAAAGATAGAACATGAAAGGAAAAGGGAAGATAAGAACAAAGAGAAAGATGGAAAGAGATAAAGAGAAAGAAATATAGTAAGAATGAGAGAGTGAAAGAAGTTACCTTTCCTGTTATATTAGACTGAGAAGTTTTATTCTGTAATTTGTCTGTTCAAACCATTTCTCAGTTTGTTTTGAGCAAGAAAAACAAATTAGGATCCTTAGAGTAGTCGAATGTGACATGTTATCCTACTATGTGCCTGCCGGACGCGCAAATCCCTTGTTAACAGTGAACTCTGTTGATCATTGAAATTACTACTTGTAAAACTAGGTGCCAAATCATGACCGGTGCGCATGCGCGAGGTACGTCGTGGTACCAATGATTTATTGCAGGAATATCTTAAATGGGACCTCCGAACCATGAAGTAAACCGTATGCGATATACATTCCACAGCAAAAGTATGAAGATTTAATAAATCATAATTGTTTTCAGCAAATATGATATAACGACTGTTTTCACACCAAAGAACGACAACTTGAAGATGATTTGTTGTATGAATATCTTTAATGGGGCCTGCAAACCTTGAAGTAAACCGTGTGCGATATACATTCCACATAGCCACATGGCCGACAGTACGTCAAAAGTATGAAGATTTAATAAATCATAATTGTTTTCGGCAAATATGATATAATGAATATTTTCACACCAAAGAACTACAACTTGAAGATGATGTATTGTAGGAATATCTTTAATGGGGCCTCCAAACATTCCACATAGGGCTGTATGTTGGCCGACAGTACCTCGAATGTATACATTAAATAAGGATACAGCAAAATTATGAAGACTTAATAAATCATAATTGTTTTCAGAAAATATGATATAATGAATATTTTCATACAAAAGAACGACAATTCGAAGATGATTTATTGTAGGAATATCTTTAATGGGATCTCCAAACCTTGAAGTAAACCGTATGCGATATATATCATATCTATTCATACGTACATCAATCACCTTATTTATCACGTGGCGCCTCCACCAATCAAGCCATTTCATCATTTCCACATAGCCACATGGCCGTGAGTACGTCGTTGTATCAATCTCCGCCACCGCGCTCATTGTTTCCGTTTTATTTTCCGAAATCAACCCCTCAAAAATTTACAGATACCGAGTGGAAAGATGTTATACATCAAAAAAGGAGAGCATATTTGAACCCCCTCCCAGGGCTGACTCCCCTTAACTGTACCAACCCGAGAGAGTGTGGTTAACCACCCCGATTTGAACCTCGGCACTATGAATGAAGTGTGACAGCCTATATCAATGCGCAGCTTCATATTGCTCCATTCCGTGAGTTACAGAGAATCAATGTGGTAATACATTTCCGATTGCGGAACTTTCCGGCTTATTTAATCCCGCAGCGAGTCGTAATGCGATTACAAGCACTCAGCTGAATTCTACCGGTGTGAAAGAACTTAAATACTTATCTCCTTCTCTAACTCCTGTGTCCGCACTGACCTGTACAGCCGTGCGTCCGCTCCCACCACTAACTGACATAAGGGCGCGGGTTCGATTCATTTATGAAAATAGATCACCTTTTGACCATGTGTGTGTGCCCCTCCCCTAATGAAATCTAAACGGCTGGAGCGATTTAAATAAAACTCGTTGATGTCATAGCACCATTTTGGCCGATTCCGACAGTGCTCTTTATTACGTCTCACCAATCCAACACGGCGGCTAAGCGAAATATTTCACTGGCATTCAATATCTACGGATCTCTTACTCATATCACCCCGAAATTTTGTGCAGTGATAAAGAGCACTGCTAGACGTTCACCTATGTGACATTCAAAAACCTGATAACTAAAAAAACGAACATGGTGGCCAAGCGAAGTTGAGCCATTTAAATAGACTTTTCTCGTGATTTAGCCGTCCTAACGCAGTGTAACTTCGTACACCAAATGACTATACCAATTGTAATGCACTGACATGTAATTTAGTTCAATTGTTTTTATAACCTCAAGATGACGGCTATGCAAAATTTTAAAATTAAGTATTTATTTCTTGTGTTTTAATAATGCGATCAAAATCAACGTGTGAATAATGAACCTACACAGTATATTAAATCCAACATGGTGACCATTTGAAATATTTAGATGGTTCTCAATATCTACTAATCTATTACAGCAATCAAACTGAAAATTTGTATGTTGTTAGAGGCAATTGATATAAGTAGGATAGCCAATATGAAAATAGGCTGTTTAGTTCTTCACGGAATTACTTGTTTAACCTGGGGACGGTCGCGTGGGGTCATGATGACCGCTAAGCCCATCATCTTTCTAACATCCTTCCCCGCTCAGCAAAACTAGCTCCTGTGACCCTCAACGTTGATTTTAATCTTGTTTGCGTTGAGTTTCAACGTTAGCTTTGTTTAATACTAGGCAAACAAAATGAAGAGTGGATTCGCTCCATACTTAAGGGGCACAGAATCAGCTATCTTATGTTTAATTCAGTCGCCATGAGAAAAAGTTTGGAAAGCTCTGGGCTAGGCTAGAGTCATGTTATCTTTGCCCGCAGGGCACTCTTCCGTAGTGAATTATCTTCAACAAAACTTGCTACCAGCTTCCAATGTTCTTCACTTTGTAGTATTATCGCAACAATAGTGTCCTATTTTGGACCCACCGTCCACAAGAGAAGAAGGTGTGATCAGCATTATCTAGCTCATTAACACAGTAGATGCAATTTGGTAAATCCCCCTTCCCCATCTTCTTAAGATAAGAACAGAAGTACCGATGCCCAGTAAAGAACTAAGTGAGATAATAATAATAGTAATGATAATAACAATCATAATAATAATATGGTATATTGGCTTTCACGGCTCAGCAATTTTTCTAGTGTGAGGATTCACTTAGGAACACCAAGCTGTCCGGGCACGGACACCAATAGCCCGCTGATGAGGCAGCTTGGTGTTCCTAAGTGAAACCTCACACTAGACACGGTATAAACCTAGAAAATTGCTGAATTATAATAATAATTTTAAATAAAACACAAATTCCTCTGAACTCCCTCATCGTCTAGGATGATATAAGTAATGAAAAATAAAAATCCACAGCCTGCTACCAGTCTCCGACCGGGTCAGGAATGGAATGAATGAAGCCCCCATCTAGCGGCGAGGATATGAACTGTGCCGGCTGCCGAGGCCTGACGCACTCCTCTGGGGAAATGATTAAATGAATGACAGATGAAATGAAATGATAGTGGAGAGTGTTGCTGGAATAAAATTTTGACAGGGAACACTGGAGTACCCGGAGAAAAACCTGTCTGCCTCCGTTTTTTTCAGCACAGATCTCACATGGAGTGACCGGGATTTGAACCACGGACCCAGTGGTGAGAGGCCGGCGTGCTGCCGTCTAAGCCACGGAGGCTTCAGGATGATATAAGTAATATGTAGTCTAATTTTATCCCATGGGTACTATCTAATTAAAGAAGGATTTCCTTGCCATTCGCTCCACTAGCTTGGACACCAACCCACGGCACCTCATGGGGGGTAAATAGAAAGTTTCAGTCAAAGAACCAAAATGTACACAACAGACAGAGATGTTGCACAATGTGGGCTATTGTCTCAGGAGTGCCACTCAGAGATATGAGAAGCGATGGCTTTCTTTAAGCTGCGTCTCCCAGCTTTACTTTCACACGGATCAGCACTCAAGCGACGCCGTTGACGGCTCCGTTTATCCTTAAAGTGAGAAATAAAATGCTTCCTTCGCTTTATCTCTCAGAGTAAAGTACTGGGTTATACAATGTGCCATCGGTGGTAACGTCCTCCAGACAGCATTCCAGACAAGACCATCACCACACTAGTTTAACTAGTAATTAATAATAATAATAAATAATATTAATGATGAAAATAGGTTGACTAATTGAATTGTCCCCATACTTAATGGCAGACCTAGAACCTCTGATAAGTGGTTCAGAGAGCATCTGGGTATGAAGCGTGAATAGAATAAAGTACCGACAGGAGATCTATCACTTCAAGGGCTTTCATGAAGAAGGCAAACTGACACTGCTCTGTACGCAGCAGAATGCCTTGCAATGAATAAGAAAGGTTTAGTTGAATCGTTAGAGGCCAAAGAACGAAAAATCTTGAGAAAGATCCTAGGACCAGTCAGAGAGAATGGAGAGTACAGGAGGTGACCTAACAACGAACTCTGCATACGTGTGGAAAGGAAAACGGACTTGATGCGGAAAAAGGAGAATTAGTTTCTACGGCCACATAACACGCAACATCTCCAGAGACTGACCAACCGCATATTTTCCTACTTTGTAGACAAGAAAACCAAGGGACCATGGTTCCCTGAGATAGAAAAGAGATTTTATAAAAGTAGGGATTTCGCTTGAGGACATTCAAGAACGTCTTCCTCTCCAGAAAAAGACTTAGAGCACACCAGCGATTCCAAGAAAAGCCAAAACTGAGAACAGGCAAGACCGTCTGACAGAAAGGAGGCACACAGGAAACGGATGAAGGACTACTGGGAAAAGATTAAAGACGGAAACAGTTGAAGTAGCGTGGTCCATAGCTGGCCGAAACGAAGAGAGAAGAGGAGGAAGAAAATAGGTTGACAAGTGGAATACTTGATGGCAGACCGAAAACCTCTCATAAGTGGTTGAGGGAGGTCAATTTGAATCTGGCTATGAAGCGCGAAAACAATACAAGTACCGACAGGAGATCTATAACTTTAAAAGGGCTTTCACGAAGAAGGCACACTGAACAGTGGAAAGGAGACAGACTGCCAGGGAAATGCAAAGAAGGCTTCTATGAATATAAACGTTGTGAGACGTGCGTGCTCTCTAATTGCCCTAAACGAAAAATCTAAAAGTATAACAATAAAAAAATATCGTATGGCCTCCTTGACTTTTCATAGCCGGTCATTTTGACCCATACTGTGTCGCTCCGTTTTTGTCGCAGTCGTACGGATTTCAAATTTAGCAGCAGGAAAATTATAAAATGTTATTCTAGGCAATGCTGACACCATAACGTGGTTATGACAGTCCGTGCTGACCAAACCGGATCAAAAATACCCATGCGCCAGTTAAAACAGTGATCATGTAATTCTTTCCAGGAATGTCATTTACATGTTATACACATTCATGTTGACCGACTGAAGAGTTACAACTGGCAACACTGCAATGTGCAAGAGATTGGAGCAGGTACCATACCATACCAGCTTTTGCCTGGAATGAGTGTGGAAGAACGCGGGCTGCTGTCAGCACCTAGATTCAAACAGCCCATCTCCAGATTGTTGCATCTCCACATGGAAGTCGTCGTTCTATATTTAACGCGCTTGGTTATGTGGCTGATGACCACGATGTGCATACCCGTAAATGAAACCCCAGCAACTGTGTGAAGCATCCTTTCTGGTTGGTTCCTCAGTTTAGGGGCTGCGACAACGCGGTCATGTAGCCCCATGTACTTTGGGTGTGTGTGTGTAGAATTTGTCTGATAACCGGTGTTAATTGTGATGGCTGTATTAAGGTGTGTAATCTGTTTTAATTCAAGTAAGGACTGCAGACATTCAATTTTCAAGTAGTTCCTACTTTTGCTACCAAGCGCCACCGTCAACGATAACTATTTTTGAACTTGTTTACTAGATGTCACCGCAGTCTCCTCCTGGTGACGAACGTTGGAACCTAAGAGCGGCAGTCAAATCTAACCATTAATTTAGCTTCGCAAAAGTGTAATTTGTGGAAGGTTCTTTTACATGTCTTAAATCTATGACATGGGACTGCCGAACTAACTTCCCCTTCGGAGGAAGGTATACTGAGGGAGTTTTAACGCTCCTAAAAGTCCGACGACATCGGCTGGGTTGGAACCCGCGACCATGGGTATAGAAGCTCAGCATGCTACTAACTACGCCACATAAGCCACCAGCATCCTTTCTCAGCATTTGCCTGAAGTTGAAAGCACAAGTAGCTCTCTGTCGGTGTGAGGTACTGTACAAGCAATTTGGGGGTCACCGAACTATCGACCCAATGATTGCCCCTAACAAGTGGCTACCTGGCGGTGCCTCAAAGCTTGGAGGGTTGCCAAATACCAGAACATCGCAAGGTTCAGACTGCAGACAACCTGTACAATACAGCCAATCAATATCACAAGAACTGGTAAGGGACGGGAACAGGCCATCCTGAGAATGTTATTTGTGCTAAGTGGTCACCATGATTATTGTCTGAAGAGGGAGCATTTCTTCAGGGTTGTCTGTCAGCCAACAAGCGCGCAGTTTGCTACTCCTGTGGGGGTTCGCGTACGGACATCAAGAGACCGCTGATGACCCAGCTTGGTGTACCTAGGCGAAACCCCACACAAGACACGGCATAAACCTAGAAGAATCGCTGAGTGTTAATTGACTGGCAGTGAGAGCTAATATGCCAATTTAATGTGAGCATTGTTACTGTTCCTAATAAAATTCCTTGCGATGAAATAAACTGAGAGCTATTAAAATTACATTTCTTGACGTCCGAAGTGCCCGTTGCTACCTTGGCTCATTTTACAACATTGTAGAAACTCCAAGAGAAATGGGTACCCAGCAGGTCACTAGAAGAGCTTTGACTTTCACTTTTCTTCGGATATGAACTTCCACTCTCCTAGATTAATCTTTAAACACCTGTTGAACTTTGAGAATCGGGATACGACTTAAATTTTGTTTTTCACTTTCAATTTTCTTTCCAAAAGGTGACTAGTTTGCTAATCTACTTGAATCATTGCACACAACCTCAACTCTTAGCTTTCTCTTTGTAATCTCTGCTCGCTATATCTGGACTGTTCATACTACCTACAGTAGTGGCACCGGGTGAGTTAGCCGTGGTGGTTACGGCATGACTGATGGCAGTCGCTCACATCCGGGAGGCGAGGAGGTTCGAATCCCCCCGCCGGCAACCTTGAAGATGGTCTTCTGTGGTTTCCCATCTTCCTTCCAGGCAAATGCCGGGGTTGGTCCCTAACTATAGGCCACAGCCGCTACCTTCCAACTCCTCGTCCTTACATTCCAACTTCCCTCCTTCCCTCCCCAACGGTACTTGTAGCTCACCCATTGGGTGTCCGTCTCGAAGCAGCTACAAAAACTGGCGAGCCGAACATGTCCTCGGACACTCCCGGCACTAAAAGCCATACGCTAAAAAAAAAAAAAAAAAAAACAGTAGTGGCTCTTCTTGTCAGTCTACTCAGTCCCCTCCTGCCCACTTCCAGAGTCTCGGACACCACACGGTCCTCTTACAACATCTAATCTGACCCAAACCCTCTTCTCAACATCTTATACCTACTTGTGGTCGTAGGAAACCATTACTCACAAGGGGAGGATACGATGCACGGGTTGCCGATTCGAACCATCTTTATTACACTTGTAGGGCATGGCCAGGTGTATACCAGGTGCAAGTAGTAAGGTGCGCTTCTCAGTCGTTTCCGAGAAATTAATTAATTGGAATTACAGTGCGGTGTCTATGCGCGTTGTACGCTAGCAGGAACTCAATGAGCGCGTGGTGCAGCGGTAAGAGCCCTGATTCGTAAACGCGGGATCGCTGGATCGAATCCCACCGGTGAACCTTTGCGATTTTATTGTGTGTTTTTTTTGTGAAGATTGGCAATTCGTACAACTGTAGGTGACTTGAATAATGTTTATTTTGCAGTCAATTGTAATAACGTGTTATGTGAGCGGGAAAAGAGATTCTGAAATCATCGTATGGGGGTCAACGTTTGTGACATTACATAATGTACAGTATCAGCATTGCAAATACATTGGTATTATACACGATCAGGTGTATTATATTATATGTATACATTTATACATTGAAGGCCCAGTCTGTTTGGTTCATTGCACGTCTATGAACCATCAGACTATCCCGAACCCCGCAAGCAGTGACTCATGCTATGGGTATTGGTTGGAAATTGCGAATAGTTACACAAAAAAACACACACTGCAAAGGCTCACCGGTGGGATTCGAACCAGCGATCCCGTGCTTACGAAGCAGGGCTCTTACCGCTGCACCACACGGTCATTTAGTTCCTGCTAGCCTACAACGCACATAGACACCGCACTGTAATTGCAATTAATTAATTTCTCGGAAACGACTGAGAAGCGCATCATACTACTTGCACCTGGTATGCGCCTGGTCATGAACTACAAGTGTACTAAAGATGGTTCGAATCGGTGACCCATGCATCGTATCCTCCCCTTGTCAGCATGCGTATTTATACTGTTAGGGTTTTGTTTATCTTGGTGCCTAACCCTCCAATTGTTAGGGGATATGTCTCCTAATTATGTGTCTGGTGAGGTGTGTCCGACGCCTCGATTATTAGGGGGTTAAGTTGGTGTTTGACCACCAAGTGTATGGGTGTTAATTGATTGAAGGTATTTGCTAATCGGAAGGGTGGCTTACAAGGCAGGAACGAAAGAGCTTAAGTGCGGAGAGAGAGAGAGAGAGAGAACTAACAGGCTGCTGTCTAAGCGTGGTCGCAGAACTAAATGTTGACAGTTGTCGTACGAGGTTACATTGGCAGGCGAGGTAGCAATAGAGCCGACACAGCGAAACCGTGTCGTGCTGGATAATAACAGTTGTTTGAAATAGGAGTTTTTGGGGAATGGGATAAAATCAACAAAATAACTTTTAAATGAATGTAAGAGAGTTAATTGTAAATGTGTAGTGAAAAGGTGTGCAGCTTCGCTAGTTTTAACTATGGCGAAGTAAAAGTACAATGATGGATGATTACAAATTATGGGTTAGGTATCGAAAGGAATTGTATTTGGATAACCCTTTAAGAAGTACACTCAACTCGATGGCTGGTCGCTCGGGCAGGGCCTCCGGCTGACGAAGAGAGACAGACAGACCCTGGTCCTTAGGGGTAGCGTGTATTTATTGGAAACGGCTGTGCTACGTCAGGAGTAAGCACATTCTCGTTCCACTTTGGGTAAGTTCGATGTACGTCGTGTGTGAGGTTGGCACATTCCAACATGTACGCGGAACTGGTTTGCCAAACCTGAGTGTAACTTGTAGTGGCTAGATGGTTTGTTGGTGTTGTTGCTTCCTTGTAGTCTTGGGCGTGAAATGAGGGGTGAAGAGTGGTGATAAGGGTAGGTATACCCTGAAGGGACCTCAGGGTATAAAAATACCCTACTTGGAGAGATTTAAGTTGTGTATATTTGGTTTTTCAATTCAATGAAATCAAGTCTCCTTAACAACAGAGAAGTTTCAAAGAACACAACGCTGGCAATATACACCAGTGCTGATACACAGGAGCGAGACCTGGTGCCTCACAGACAAGTACCGCAGCAAAGTGCAGGCAATGGAAATGCGGTATTTGAGGAAAGTGGAAGGCAAGACGAGATATGACAGGATCCAAAATCTGACCATAAGAACGGGTCTAGGAGTTGAACCACTTGAGCAAAAGGTCGAAGAGAGTCAGATGAGGTGGTACGGCCACATTCAATGAATGCCGGAATCACGAATTGCCAAGATAGTATATGAAACACGAGTGCAGGGTTTCAGAACAAGAGGGAGACCAATGAAGACGTGGGAGGAAGATGTCAGGAGGGCAGTGGAGGAGAGAGGAATAGAATGGAGGAAAGCAAGACAGCTGACCAGAGACAGGAAGGCTTGGCGCTCCGTTTGTAAAACCTCGACATTTGGGAAGAGAAAGGTATTCAAAACAGAACACATAATGCCGTTTTTAAATGCTGAAGTAGTCGGTTGGTTTCAAAATAAGACAAGTAGATGAATGAGTATCAAAACATGACATATCTTGGCGAGGTCTATTGCGCATCGATCAGCCCAATAGCTGAAAGGGCGCTCTCTGAGTGCTGCTTGTGTTCTGTTAGTGCCGGTATGTTTACAATTGTATTGGTGTGTTAAATCGACTTTATACTTGTGAAGAGTGATACATCCGACTACTGAGTTGCAAAACAAGATACATGAGCAAGTCTTAAAACAAAATAACACACATCAAATATTAAGACGCTTATAAAATGTAGTTCCGTTAAGAACTATACAGCCTACTTTCATGTATCCTACGTCTGTTAATTGCCTCTATCAACATACAAAATTTCAGTTTGATTGCTGGAATAGATTAGTAGATATTGAGAACCGTCTAAATATGTCGGCTTGTCGTCTTGTTGGTTTTTTATATATGCAGACCATAGAGTTATGTACTATTAAATGACGATTTTTGCGTAGGTTCATTTTTCAAACGTTCACTTTGATCGCACGATAAAAACGGAAGAAATAAAAAAAAAATTAAAATAGCGCACAGCCGCCATCTTGAGGTTATGTGAACATTTGAACTAAATGAGTTGCCAGTGCATTACAATATGTATACACATTTTCTGTACCAAGTTTCATTGTGCTTGGATCGTTAAATCGCGAGAAAAGTCTAATTAAATGTTTCAACTTCGCTTGGCCGCCATGTTCGTTTTGTAGTTAACGGGTATTTGATTGTCTTCTAGTAGTGCTCTTTATCACCGTACAAAATTTCAGGTTGATATGAGTAATAGTTTCGGAGATTTAGAATGCCGGTGAAATATTTAGCACAGCCGCCATGTTGGAATGGTGAGACGTAATAAAATTTGAAAGGCACAGTCGGGGTCGGCCAAAATAGGACTATGACCTTACCGAATTTCATTGAAATTCATTCAGCCGTGTATAGGTTACTAGCAGTAGTGCCCGGCTTCGCCCGGTGGATTTATTTGTTTTACAGAACTGGAGCGCTCAAGGATAAGGATCGGAATAAATGAAAGTAAATTTGAAAGCACCAACGCTTATTGCAGCTGATAACCTCAATGTCCTGCACCAACACCATCGTACTTATACAGAGGCATACTATTGTCATGATGATAACTGTTTTAAGGGGCATAAGACATCTTTTTGTACTGGTAGGGGCGTCGGGATGCGGCCCGCATTACATGGCAACAATAGACTTCGGTATTTTTGAAGCCGTTCTGGAGCGCTTGTTCTTCCGACTTACTGAACAAAAATCAATCTTTAAGGTTACCTGAGAGGTGTAGCCTAATGCTATATAGCCTAAACTATTCCTCTTGAATCAGGCTATCATATACAAAAAATAACTTTTCGAATCCGACTGGTAGTTCCAGAGATTAGCGCGTTTAAACACACAAGCAAACACACACACTCTTCAGCTTTATTATATTAGTATAGATTAGGGGGGACTCTCACACACACACACACACACTCATCCGGTCAAAAGGTGATCTCATAAGGCTATTTTATCATAAATGAAAATAGGCTGAAAAGGAAAATAAAACAGCATGAGTTAAGAAACCTTTCGGAAATATTTGTCTTTAAAACACATACAACTTTCAAAAGGAACGTATGCCCTCTACAGCCTACTGTTATCTGGGTTTATCTATTAGGTTAGTGGTAGGACGTAAAATAAGGCAGCAATAGGTGGGGATTGTGATAGCATTGGCCCTACGGCTGTACCACGAGCACCACACTAGCTGAGTCACATTGTGCTCTAGCCAGTGCCAACTGACAAATGCAAAAGTACTTTATTCATAAAGAGAAGGGGTATCAGCCTCGAGGATGGGATTCTCGGAATTAGAAGCAAACTCAAGGAGGCGAACACACCCAGCTCGTTAGTGCCAGGGCTGCCACCTTAAGTGGGGTACAACTCTAATAACTAGAATTACTCAAGTTTCCTCAATATGACACACACGTATCGTATTATTGGAAATAGCATGTTACATAATCTCCACAACGTGCAGCCACGTAGTTCGATAATCGATATGGAGAATAATGGAGGATAAGTGTGTGTCAAATTACTGTGGAGTTCTTGCTCTAAATTATAGTCTCCATTCCCCTTAATACCAGATAACTCAGTTGACGAGCTGCTTGTCACATAATCCCCCACGCACTGGGCACCATGAACTGTGTAAACATGAATCGTGCCCCCTTGAACGACTGGTGGAGTACGTGGTAGGTGCTTGTAGACCTGGACAAGGCATGTCGTTCCGTTCTGTATGTCCTTCAAACTACTTCAGGAGTGATCAATAGAAAAGATCTTCAATGCTCAGAGTAGACCAACATCTCAGCAAAACCAGGCCGATCTTCCAGCGCAACAGGCGGCAGGATAGAAACCCTTGACCATGCCCTTAAGGCGAACTGTTGGTAAGCACAAGTCATCACAAAGTGAGAAGCATCAAGATAGAAGCCAATGGGGGAGTCTTGTAAGGGATTGGCTGTCGCTGTCAGCCGGCGCACTTGATCTAACATTGGTGTAGAAAGGGACCAACACTCAGGTGAAGTCCATCCACAAACCCTCGGCGATTGCTAGCGAATTGGTGTGCTATTGTTTCATTAATTTCAAATGCTTCCTTTATTTTCTAGGGCTGATAAAATACACAATTTGTAAAATACATAGAGACAATTATATTTTGGAAAATTTTGAAAATATGGGAAAGCCAACCAAGAAATGCTGTAGAGTATACAGAGGTTTTCTACCTTTGAGCGTTGGAGTTGCCGGAGGGTTGAGCAGTAGAAAGCAAAATGTCTACTATTTTGTGAAGATTCTAGACGTTTATATTTTCTGAAGGCAGTTGTGCGTACGTTAAATGACTTACTAAAGTGAGGAAAAACAATTCAGGCAAGATGATCCACACATTCTGCTATTAGATGGACCAGCCTCAATATGTTAGTTTACTTGGCGATGTTTATTATATTTAGCTCTAAATTAAGAATTTCTGTGTCAACTTTCACTGTGCTCGGATGATTTCATCACCAGAAAAGTCATTTTTAGCCTATTTTCAATTTTGAACAAATAGGCTTATGAGATCACCTTTTGTCCGTGTGTGTGTGCGTGTGTGTGTGTGTGTGTGTGATTCGTGTGTGTGTCCCCCCCTAATAAAATCTAAACGGCTGGAGCGATTTCAATGAAACTCGGTATGTTCATAGCACTATTCCCGGCGACCTCGACCGTGCCCTTCAAATTTTGTTACGTCTCACCAATGCAAAATGGCGGATGTGCGAAATATTTCACTAGCATTCAATATCTCCGAAACTATTACCGATATCGCCCTGAAATTGTGTACGGTGATAAAGGGTACTACTAGAAGTTCACCTATGAGACTTTCAAAAACCTGGTGACTACAAAACCAACATGGCGGTCAAGCGAAGTTGAGACTTTTAAATAGACTTTTCTCGCGATTTAACTATCCACACGTAATGAAACTTGGTACAGCAAATGTTTATACACATTGTAATGCACTGGAGTCTAATTTAGTTCAATTGTTTACATAACTTCAAAATGGCGGCTGTGCGAATTATTTCACCGACATTCTTTATCTCCGAAACTATTACAGATATCACCCTGCAATTTAGTACGGTGATAAAGAGTACTGATACAAGTTTACCTATGTATATTTCATAAACCTGTAAAGTAGAAAACGAACATGGCGACCAAGCGAAGTTGAGACTTTTAAATAGACTTTTCTCACGATTTAACCATCCAAACGTAATGAAACTAGGTACAGAAAGTGTTTATACACATAGTAATGCACTGGAGTCTAATTTAGTTCAATTGTTTACATAACCTCAAAATGGCGGCTGTGCGAAATATTTCACTGACATTCTATATCTCCGAAACTATTACAGATATTACCCTGCAATTTTAAACGGTGATAAAGGGTACTGGTACAAGTTTATCTATGTATACTTCATAAACTTGTAAAGTAAAAAACGAACATGGCGACCAAGCGAATTTGAAATATTTTAATAGACTTTTCTCGTGATTTAACTCTCTGAGCGCAGTGAAATGTGGTACAGTAAATGATTTTGCAGATTGTAATGCACTGCCATCTAATTTAAATCAATTGTTTACATAACCTCAATATGGCGGCTGTGCGAAATTTTTAAATTAAGTTTTTATTTCTTGTGTCGTAATCATGCGATCGAAGTGAAAGTTTCAATAATGAACCTAGGCAATAATTGCCCTTGAATGGTACATAATTCTATGGCCTATACATATAACAATCCTAAATGGCGAGCTACCGAAATATTTAGACGGTTCTCAATATCTATGAATCTTTTACAGCAACCAAACTGATTTTTTTTATGTTCATAGAGACTATGAACATATGTTCACCTATAGGACTTTCATTAACCTGGTGAGCACAAATCCAACATGGCGGCGACGCGAAGTATAAATATTTAAATGGACGATTCTCGCGAATTAACTATCCGAGTGCTGTGAAACGTTGCACGTTAAATGCTTATACAAATGTTGATCCACTGGCATCTAATTTATTTCAATTGTTTGCATAATCACAAGATGGCTGCTGTGCGTAATTTTAAAATCTCGTTTTTACTTCTTGTGTTCTAATCATGCGATTGAAGTTTGAATACCACACGTACACAATAATCTTAATGTAATAGTACAAAAATAAAAATCCAACCTGGCGACAATTTGAAATATTTAGACGGTTCTCAATATCTACGAATCTGTTACAGCAATTAAACTGAAATTTTGTATGTTGATAGAAGAAATTAACATGAGCAGGATATATGAAAATAGGCTGTATAGTTCTTCACGGAACTACTTGTTAATGTTTGAGATTCGCTTTGCCACTGTTGTTAGCTGTTCAGAATATGGTGCGCATCATACTGAATGGTAATCTACCGACAGCAGGGTTAGGTCATGGGGCCAAGCTCTCCGCTGGCCAGGGGCAGATGACCTCGTAGTTCCGCCCCTAAAAACAACAATAACCAACTAAGTAACTCTCTGCTAACTCGGTAGACGTGGGTTTGAGCCCACATTAAGTGGTTTCCACATTTTCAACTCCAGGCAAATGCTGGCACGGTACCTTATGACAGGCCACGGCCACTTCCTTCCACATCCTCGCCCAGTTCCATCCCTTTATCTCATCTCTCATTCCGGCGTCGACTACAATGGCCTCTCAAGATGCCACACGACAAAAAGAAATCAATAGTAATCTATCACGATGTCATTGAAATCGTTCCAGCCAATCATAATGCATTAGGGGGCTGAGGAAACACGCCTAGGGAAACATAATCCATTATTTCATATTATGATAAAATACGCTAAAAATTCTTAAAAACTGATCTCGACTTTTAAACACGATTTTCAGCAAAGAACATATAGCCTACTTTCTCCTAAATGTATGGGTATAGGCTACTTATAACTCTTTGTCCTCTTCCCTAAAACAATCACCTCTACCACCATGTATTGTTTGTTTTATATTGATAATTAGCAAGTAACTGTCAAAATCAATATTATATACTTTATGAAGATTGAATAATAAAACTACTAACTAATTGTAATGCAAGCACGTGTAGATGACCTCGTAGTTCCGTCCCTTAAAACAACAATAAATAACTAACTAACATTCACGTGTGATAATCTCGTTATTATGCCTCCAAACTTAACAATCCTTCGTTTTGGGTATCTTCCCCTTTAAAAATCCACGGCAATCACAGTAGGTTGGTGCTGCAACCTAGCAGTGAATTAATATATATCGTGTACGCCTCTGAGTGTTGAATGAGCACGCAGTTCAAAGCAGCCAGGAGGGAGGCGATCCAGTTGGCAGTGCTTAAAATTAATCGGAGCGCGGTCGTGGCTACAATTTGAAGTAATACACAATTGCAATACTTCAGGAGGCCAGGGATTCACAAAGCAGAATGTTTGGAACAATTACCCCCGTAATGCGCAATACGGCAGCACCGTACAGAGGCATTGAGAAGGCTGTGGTTGATGACGTGTATCCTCTTCTTCCATTCTACTTTTTCTAATGTCTTCTGCCTATGTGCCATGTGGGGCTGTGATAATTAATAAACGAGTGTATACATTAGCCTCTCGTTTGAGCTAAATGACATTTTATTTAGTATCTGTGTAAAGAGCTCGTGCACATCAATTGCAAAAGAATTTCGGTTAAAAAACAGGTTAACTGTAGTTGTATTCGATCTCCAGTCAAGCGCGTGAGAAACTAACGCGCTAGCCCAGAGCTAACTATGTCCTTAACACCGATGTGTTATTAACTGACTTAGATGCAACGTGTTAGCTAATAATGTCTTGAAATAAACGATTTTTTCACTGCAGTACTGTGCCCAACTCTAGGAATGGGTATTCCAAGATTCAGACACCTAGATATCAAGGGAAAGGCTACAGCCGCTTTTGAAAGTTGAGATATTTGAATATCGCGCTCCATTCCTTCTAGATTGAAATGGAAACTTTATGCAGCCAAGAAGATGTTAAGTGACGTAGCGAGTAGTAGCAGAGTTCGAGACTATTTGTTGATTAAATAGTTAGCCATGGAGTAGAGACTTGAGACTTGGATCAGATTACTGGCACGGCCAAATGAAAGAGAATGCACTTAGTCTCAAGTGAATCGGACCAGAGACACCGGAGATATGAGGATTTCCAGATTTCAGCGTGATCCAGCGTGGACCCGACCGTTTTGAATAAAAGCCGACCGGCCCAAGCATCATCAGCTCACTTCGAACCAAGCTCTTGCATGACAAGGTGCTGCTGCTACGTTGAGCCAAGGCACATCGTTGCCGGATCTACGCAGAAGATATCTTTAAATTGTGATAGTCACAAAAGTGTTACGATACATGTGGAACATAGTAAGTTTCCGGCAGAGGGAATCACTAAGGTGATTGTTATTTTTCTACGGACACTGGTGAAATACTTTATTTCTATATAGACACATGCTAGACTTTGTCTAGAAAGTACTTTGTCACAGTCCAGTAATAATAATTTAATACTTGGATATTTTAATCCAATTAGTCAGTTTCATAAATTGTAACTTGATAACCACTCCGATCTTTCAGTATATTGAAGGCCAGTCTATCACGGTGTTGTTCATTAGCCGACAAAGGGAAACTATAAGTTGCTTCGCGCATGATAGATGGTGATAAGCCATGCCCAGGGAACGATCTTCAGAACAGCCGTTGATTGATTTAGACTGTCAGTGTTTTCTTGTACTGAAAAGATTACCGTGAGTTATGTTACAACTGACGTATTTGAGAATAGATCATTTGGATCTGACCCCATTTAAGCGAACTGCTATGGATTTAATTGAAGCCAATATTAAAATGGATCAGCAGTTACTTCAAACTTCAAATATTTCCACTATGTCGTGTTAGACAGATTGTGGGTATATAATGGCGGCCGATACAAGGATTAGACGTGCGTGTCCAATAGGGCATGTATCTGGATAAATCTGGTACAGACCAAGTTCACTACGCTTCAAGACCAACGAGAAATGTAAGCCACATTTGACTTTTATATTATGCCTAGCTAATTGGAACAAACTCATTTTCTGCAGATGACCAACACATTTGTTTTTCTTCGTATTTAAATCTTGCAATGATTTACGCAAGACATATTAGAGTTATTCTGAGTATTTTCAGCACTCAGAACAGTTTAGGATCGATGACCGAGCATAACGAGCATTTATTTGAATGTTTCATATTTTTTGATAATCACGGTAATCAGCCGAGGTAACTGTAAAAGTTAATAATTATTTTTGTTGAGAAATGGATATTTTATCCATATTCGAAGAATCGAACATGTGGATTCTCACATAATGAAATAATAATTAAACACATTTACAATAATATAACTAATAATAATAATAATAATCCGCTAATAATAATAATAATGATTTTCATAACTTTTCTAAATAATTCTTGGATCTTATATTTTCTAATAATCACATTCATTGAGAGAGAGCTTATGAAGTAGTTTAATCATTTCTAGTTTGGAACAGGTGATTTTCCGAAGGATAGTGGTTAGCGCAAGCCCGCATTCCACCAACATTACAGTTCTGGTTGAACAGTTAATATTTGCAATGAGCAAAGTATATTTTTCAGATAACACGGAGAGGCATGAAACGGGAAGCAAATGATATTTGTATCAATTAGGATATTTTTGTATTTATATAAATTCAAGGCGTAGATGCACATTCGAAAGTGAAATAGAGAGTATCATAAGTGTGGTAACTTCACGAGTTGAACTGAATGGTAAAATAAACTAAACTTGTAAGTTTATAAATCTTCCAGTGTTGATAATAAGCAGAGGCTTGATTTATTGTATAAATTTTGGGAAGAAAATTTATGTGTGTGGAGTAGTTGAAATGCCATTCCCAGGTGCGCATGTTTAAGTCGCAGGAATGAGGAGGTTTTTATTTGAGCATCAATCAAATAGCAGGTTCGATGACTCAGTGTTAAAGAAGGAGTATTGGAACTACACATTGCGTCGTATGAATGACCCAAAGGTTATTTCTTAAAAACCATCAGTTCTTATTTCAACCTTGTTTACGGATTCCATTAAGACTTTGATTTTGCTAGAACCCGGATTTGTCATGATAGTATTTTATTCTTCTTCAGAGGAAGACCTTTGCCGTTGTTGTTGCAATATTGTGTTCTTATAAAAATAATAGAATGGGCCACTGCCAATTAAAAATAATTCTATAACCACGAATAATTTGAAGGATGTTTTCAATCCTAGTGTCATGAACTAAATGAATTTATTATGAAGCTACAATTCTTATTTCCGCATTCTGTTCAAGAATTGCAAAGCTGTGAAAGTTACTAAAATGGCCACAAATATAAATATTTTTCTAAATAATGATTCCAAGTGGAAAATCGAATAGTTGAATGGTCCAACAATTTATTGATCAAGTTGATGATTCAGAAATCATATATTTTGTTAGGAACTTGAAGTTCATAATCGAGTCACTTCTCGAAACGTTTAATGTCAGAAGAACAATTAATTTTGTTGTGCTTCGCACAGTTCTTCGATACTATGCTCAAGGGTCTGATACTTTTCAGATGTTGTTATTAATATGTGTACATAATTTGTGTTGATTCAGAGATAATAATATTTTTTGACAATATTTTTTGAAACTGGAGAAATAAGTGAAAGTTAAAAATTCTATGAACAATTATTCTACGAGTGTTAATATTATGTAAAAATTCAACCAGTGAACTACAGTATTTCCAGTAAAGACAATTAAATTTGAACTGGATTTAATCATAAATAATGGATATAATATTGGAACACAGTCTACAGGACTGATAATCAGACTTGTGTTTCCAAAGATAATTGTCCAATGTGTTGGAAAATTTCTGTACATTGTGTAAATAGTAATGTGGGTCGCCACACATGAATGATGCTGCTTTGAGCATTTTATTTTGCAGTCAATTTTAAATTCAGAATAAAATGAGATAATTTTACATGATGTGTTATGCCCAGTTGAATCTCCTTCTATCCGTATTGTTGCATTGAGCCAAAAATCAGTAAAGCATTTTTTTCATTTGATGTCGTTTTTGCGATTAGCTTTAACCCATCTGGCGCCCCGGGATATTTTGACTCTCGTGCTGACTGATTCTTGGTAAAATGCATATGTGGTCGTGCGGACTCCGGTCTAAACGGGCACAGTACATCTTCATTATAAATCATTTCATACAAAGTTTATATTATTTGTATCAGTAGGCTATATCACATACAGCATACCAAACATACTGAAATATAGGACAGGCACAAGAGACCTGCTGCCGTCTTGGCATGTAACAGAGACGGCACAGTTCTTTTAAGCCACTCATACAGTATAATATTAAATATTAAATTATAATAAATAACGTCCTTTAGGATAGCTTAAACCACCCTTGGCTCGATAATAGGAATTGGAGGGTCTTAAGCTATTGATTATAATGGTTGCCTAATTCACACGGCCACAATCCTGAAATGGCACGGCTGATGACCTTGTAGTTAGGGGGAAAAGACTCATCCTATATAAAGGCCTGTTGTTACCAAATTTGGTAGAGTTCGGATGATTAGTTTAGTCGAAATTTGATTTTACGTTTTGAAGAGTGGCCGCCATTTAGTTTTGGTAAAGCAAGCGGCGATAAAAACAAGTAGTTCCGTGAAGAACTATACAGCCTATTTTCATATATCCTGCTCATGTTAATTGCCTCTATCAACATACAAAATGTCAGTTTAATTGTTGTAACAGATTCGTAGATATTGAGAACCGTCTAAATATTTCAGATGGTCGCCAGGTTGGATTTTTATTTTTGTACTATTACATTAAGATTATTGTGTACGTGTGGTATTCAAACTTCAATCGCATGATTAGAACACAAGAAGTAAAAACAAAATTTTAATATTACGCACAGCAGCCATCTTGTGATTATGCAAACAATTGAAATAAATTAGATGCCAGTTGATCAACATTTGTATAAGCATTTAACGTGCAACGTTTCACGGCACTCGGATAGTTAATTCGCGAGAAACGTCCATTTAAATATTTATAATTCGCGTCGCCGCCATGTTGGATTTGTGCTCACCAGGTTACTGAAAGGCCTATAGGTGAACATATGTTCATAGTCTCTATGAACATAAAACAATTCAGTTTGGTTGCTGTAAAAGATTCATAGATATTGAGAACCTTCTGAATATTTCGGAAGCTCGCCATTTAGGATTGTTATATGTATAGGCCATAGAGTTATGTACCATTGAAGGACAATTATTGCCTAGGTTCATTATTCAAACTTTCACTTCGATCGCATGATTACGACACAAGAAATAAAAACTTAATTTTAAAATTTCGCACAGCCGCCATCTTGAGGTTATGCAAACAATTGAATTAAATTAGATGGCAGTGCATTACAATCTGCAAAATCATTTACTGTACCACATTTCACTGCGCTCAGAGAGTTAAATCACGATAAAAGTCTATTAAAATATTTCAAATTCGCTTGGTCGCCATGTTCGTTTTGTGCTTTACAGGTTTATGAAATATGCATAGGTAAACTTGTATCAGTACCCTTTATCACCGTACAAAATTGCAGGGTGATATCTGTATTAGTTTCGGAGATATAGAATGTCAGTGAAATATTTCGCACAG
Source organism: Meconema thalassinum (assembly GCA_946902985.2). Taxonomy (NCBI): domain Eukaryota; kingdom Metazoa; phylum Arthropoda; class Insecta; order Orthoptera; family Tettigoniidae; genus Meconema; species Meconema thalassinum. The sequence goes on from OY714911.1 coordinate 25,465,363, forward strand.
CCGCCATTTTGAGGTTATGTAAACAATTGAACTAAATGAGACTCCAGTGATTTACATTGTGTATAAACATTTGCTGTACCAAGTTTCAATACGTTTGGATAGTTAAACCGCGAGAAAAGTCTATTAAAATTCTCAAATTCGCTTGGCCGCCATGTTGGTTTTGTAGGCAGCAGGTTTTTGAATGTCTCATAGGTGAACTTCTAGTAGTGCCCTTTATCACCATACACAATTTCAGGGCGATATCGGTAATAGTTTCGGAGATACGGAATGATGGTGAAATATTTCGCACAGCCGCCATGTTGGATTGGTGAGACTTAACAAAATTTGAAGGGCACGGTCGAGTTCGTCGGGAATATTGCTATGAACTTACCGAGTTTCATTGAAATCGCTCCAGCCGTTTAGATTTTATTAGGGGGACACACACACACACCTCACACACACACACACACACACACACACGGACAAAAGGTGATCTCATAAGCCTATTTTTTCAAAATTGAAAATAGGCTAAAAATATGACACTGAGGTGACCGCTGTACCAAATTTCGTGCAGGGTATACACACTCACACACACACTCACACACACACTCACACACCCACTCACACTCACACTCACACACACACTCACACACACACTCACACACAGACAAACACACAATTTTTGGTCCTGTGTAGAACTCATAAGTCTAATTTCATTTTTTCCAAAATGGAAAGTAGGCTGAAAATGCAATGGTTTTATGGTTTCATTTTCTTAAGAGATATGGAGTATGTACTTCTTGTTAAGGACATCTATTAACTGTGTTGAGAATCTGATATTAAGAGTTTTTCCACACCACAAATAGAGACATTCATCATTCCTGCCGTTCACCAAAGATAATTCAAATACCTCTACCATTAAATCAGTGTCCAGAGAAGGTTCTGATGTCGAGTCCCGAGCGGGTCACACATTTTTACTCTCTAATGTTTCGTGTAACACTGGGCCTAACAGTTTGTGGACGTTTGGGTTAAGAGGTGAAATTGCGATTTGTTCTGAAATGTTTCCTCTTGAGCGCTACATGTGCATTGCTGATATGTTGAGTCTTCAGGGCAACCTCGACTTCAAAATGGTGTCTGATTGTGAAGCAATAGCATGTGAAAGAAATTGAATTTTCCTTTGTGACAGAGGCGAGATGGTGGCGGTCCTGACCCACCCATTTTTAGCCTACTTTCGATTTTTGCAAGAAATGAAAATAGTTATGAGATCTACACAGGGCCAAAAATTGTGTGTGTGTCTGAATATGTTTGTGCCTGTGTGTGTGTGCCTGTGTGTGTGTGTGTGTGTGAGTGTGTGTACTCTGCATGTCTGTCCCCCAACCCTATCAATTCAAACACAGTGAATCCGAATTGAACGAAATTTGGAACCGAGGTAGCAGTAGCAAAGGGCACCTCAGTGTCATGGTTTATATTGCCGCCATCGTAACCAAAACGTAATGGGTGCCACTCAAATGGTCAACACTTAAAATTAAATTATGACCAAACTAATCATCGGATTTACCAAATTTGGTAACAGCATACCTTTCTATGGGACGCGTCTTGTGGCCAAACGACAAGGTCATCAGCCTTACCATTTCAGCATGGCGGCCGAGTGAATTATGACAACTTTATAATCCATAACATGGGACCCACCAGTACCGATTAACGAACCGAGAAACGTTTAAACTGTTCTAAAGGGCGTGGCTCGTTCGAAATAAAAAGTATATATTGTAATATTATAGTGCAGAAGTCGCTTTAAAAAGCTGAGCCGTCATGGTTACAAACAAGATGGCAGCTGATCTCTCGTTCTGACCTAGATTTCACTAATTTGAGTACGTTGCTTGCAATATAGCCTACATATATAAATAATGGGAACTTTGTATGAAATTAACTTTGTTTGATATATACTCCAGTGAAGAAATCGTTTAGTCAAAGCCATTATTAGCTAAGACGTTGTGTCTTAATTGGTTGATAACATTGAACTAGGGAGGACATAATTAGGTCTGTGGTTACAGCGTTGGTCTCTCACCCGGCCGGCTGGGGTGCTAATCCTAACAGAGTTGTATTTTTGCTCGATTTTTTTTATATTTATTGTCTTTAGAGAGCTGAGGAGTTATACAATTGAGCGTTATATTGTACATTTTTCAATGGAATATATATAATTAAAACAAAGTTCACCAATGGATCTGCATGAGTGACATCTACCAGCAACTAGTTGAACTACGGTATGCGGGAGCTATCCACTGCCTACTAGATGCGAGCTGCGCTCTTTACCGGCTAGTTCGTGAACCCGTGCCAGCAGTGTTATTGAAAATGGCCTCTTTTTACGATAGAGTGTACTGCCAAGTACAGGCGCGATTAAAAATTAGGTGTGCAGTAGGTATATTAAATTTGTTTCTCCCAGTGATACGTTTAGACCAACGAAGATTCAATTATTGTTAGTAGTTGGTGTTAATATACTGAATTCCCACGTTGTTTGGAGTGTTTGCTGATGAAATTGCAAAACACTGGGGTAAATTATAAACTATGGCTTGAACGCCGCTGCTACAAATTCAGTGTGCAATTTGCATTTCGAATAGGAAGAAGATAGGAGGTGAAAAGGACAAAGTGTTATAACTATACCCATACAGTTAGGAGAAAGTAGGCTATATGTTCTTTCCTGAACATCTTGATCTTTTTTGGAAACTGACTGTACTTTGAGCAGAACCGCCATTTCTCTACTAATTGTTTTTGTCCTGGGGTTATAAAACTTGTTTTAGGCGGTTAAGGGGGTAAGGAACTTTGGTTTAAATCAAACATGCAACTTTCTAGAATTCCTAGTTATGGAAATATAGCCAACTTTCCAAATTAAACATTCTTGGAAAAATATTATTAAAACAATGTTGTGTTTTAACAATAAAGGGCATAAAGACCTTTCGTTTGAGCTAACATATGGCTCTCTAGAAGTTATAGTTTTCGAAATATAGCCTACTTTCCAAAGAGAACTTTTTTGGAAAAAATCTAAAAAATACAATGGTTTCTTTTGGCGATAAAGAACCTACAGGGCTTTCATTTAAGTCGATATATGACTTTCTAAGATTTTTAGTTATAGAAATATAGCAAACTTTCCAATTATTATTTTTTTGTTGGAAAAAATGAAAAAGGTACGTATAATGTTTTATTCTAACGATAAAGGGCATAGAGACCTTTCGTATAAGTTGATGTATGACTTTCTAGGACTTTTTTTAATATAGCCTACTTTCCAAATTGAACGTTTTTGAAAAAAAAATGTAAGAAATACAATGTTTTGTTCTAACGTAATTTTTCGGCCGTAATGTTTCCGTTGCACACACAATGATCTACAAGGGCACAGAAATATGCAACGGCCATATTTATAATGCCATAAGTGACTTCCAGTCCACAGAAAAAATACCACCGAGTGGTTTGTACTACTCTGGAGAACCTTTGGCCGGGAGTACACTACGCCCTATCAGGAACTCTACGAGCTGTTAATATTTGACACCATCCCCGATGGGGGCTAATAGCGGGCCGATTGAGGTCCATAGCCCTAATGCACAACTTCTCAGATGGCAACAGCAATAAATATCAATTACAAATAAATAAGTAATAATAAATGTCTATACAGGAAAATGGATTAGAAAAAGCAGCTGTTGGAGATCGAATTCTAACAAGTAGTTCCGTGAAGAACTAAAGCCTATTTTCATATATCCTACTTATGTTACTTGCCACTATCAACATACAAAATTCCAGTTTGATTGCTGTAACAGGTTCGTACATATTGAGAACCGACTAAATATTTCGGATGGTCGCCATGTTGGATTGTTAAATGTATAGGCCATAGAGTCATGTACCATTAGGGAAAATTATTGCGTGGGTTCATTATTCAAACTTTCACTTCGATCGCACGATTACGACACAAGAAATAAAAACTTGATTTTAAAATTCGCACAGCCGCCATCTTGAGGTTATGTAAACAATTGAACTAAATTAGATACCAGTGCATTACAATGTATATACACATTTCCTGTACCAGATTTCAATGTGTTTGGAACATTAAATCGCGAGAAATGTCTATTTAAAATTTTCAAATTCGCTCGGCCACCATGTTCGTTTTGTAGTTAACCGGTTTTTGAAAGTCTTATAGATGAACTTCCAGTATTTCACTTATCTCCGTACAAAATTTCAGGGTGATACCGTTAATAGTTACAGAGATATAGAATGCCGGTGAAATATATCGCACATCCGTCATCTTGTGGTTATGTAAACAATTGAACGAAGTTAGATGTCGGTGCATTACATGTGTATAAACATATACTGAACCACGTTTTATTGCGTTTGGTTGGTGAAATCGCGAGAAACGTCTATTTAAAAGTCACAAATTCGCGTGGCCGCCATGTTGGTTTTGTAGTTACCAGTTTTATAAAAGTCACACATGTGACCCTCTAGTAGTTCCCTTTATCACCGTAAAAATTCCAGAGTGATATCGGGAATAGTTTCGGGGGTATTGAATGCTGGTGAATTATTTCGCACAGCCGCCATGTTGGATTGGTGAGACATAACAAAATTTGAAGGGCGCGGTCGGGGTTGTCCGGAATAGTGCTATGAACTTACCGAGTTTCATTGAAATCGCTCCAGCCGTTTAGAAGTTATTCGGGGACACAGACACCTCACACACACACACGCACACGCACACACACACGGACAAAAGGAGATCCCATAAGCCTATTTATTCAACATTGAAAATAGGCTAAGAATGGAAAGAGCATATGGGTTGACGAAAAATATCTACTACAAGAAGTGCATCTCCTTGAATATCAAAATAAGGAATTTTAACCCTGTCTTAAAAACGGAATGTCTCTTTGCCAGGGAATGCCTCGCGATGAGCTGTAGCCACGAAAAACTAGAAGTCCTGGAAAGGGAAATTTTAAGAAATATCATGGGTGCAGTTCGGACTGAAGGCGGATGGAAACTCCGAAGAAACAGAGAAGTCTACCAGAACATGGAAAAAATCTCAGAGGCTATGCGGAAGAGGAGACTGACTTTCCTCAGACATCCATACACAATGCACAAACATAGATTAACAAAACTAATATTCGACTATCTCTGGAAGAAGAAGACCACTCCAACGTGGACTGAGGAAGTTTGAAAACTTGAACATCACAGAGTCTCAGATGATGGAAACAAGTGAATTTAAGAGTAAAGTGAAGGGATTCAAGGTGAAGGAAGACCTAAGAGCAGTGGACGAACTTCGACAGAAGATCAAAGGAAACACGCCAGTGAACCCATGGAGGAATATTGCAGACAGAGGGAACTCCAGGCAAAGGAAAAGATAAAGAAATACAGTTGTTGCGTGATCCTAATTCGCATGGAAAGAAAAAATGATAATAAGAACAATGGCATGAAAATTACTATTTCCAAAGCCAGTGTTATGTCGGTAGTGAAGAAACACAATAACATGGAATATGGGGTAATCTCTACCTAGTATAAAACAAAGTTCCCGATTCTTGGATGTTACGGGTAAATTCGAGAACCAGTGGATGGATTTTGATGCGGTACTCACCATTCTGTAAAGGATATCTCGAGGATGATTTCTGTAGAAAATAATTTATTTATGATCAAAGGAAGCCGAGCAGTAACGATTTCACTGGAAGAGATGAAAAAATAACCTGGCGTCCGAGCGCTTCGTAAGCTTACGCTGGGCAAGCCGTTAAAAGTATCTAAATACTATGAGTGTAAGAATTGTTCAGCATGAAAAGTTCTACAAAAAAAGCCGCGAGGGCATATGTCTATCTTCAATATATCGCCTACTATAAGTGTTTTTAGATTGGACGGAAGAGGGATATGAGTTTCATGCAACTGGCCATTCTTAAATTACGTCTGACAAGAATTCGTTGCACATGCATCTCCATGATGATATAATTAATAGACCAATCAGTGATTTTAACCCATCATGCTGAGACGTAAAATGGATATAGGTCGTAGTTCATTGACATCGAAAATAAAGCGCTTATCACGTAATGCATTCATAACTGTTCCCGGGCGAAGCCGGGGCGGGTTGCTTGTAAGAACTAATTTGTAGCAGGTGAACCAATAATTGAAGTACTTGGCTGTGTATTCCCTCATGACGAGCATAGAAATAGAGTCAACGTGGAGTTAAGTTCTCAGTTGCGATCTACAGTATTCTGCAAGGAAGGAGTTAGTGTAGCGACACTCTCCCCACATCGCCCAGTATTCAGAGCGACCTTGCTGTATGGAAGTGAGAGCTGGTACACAATCTACAGTATTCTGCAAGGAAGGAGTTAGTGTAGCGACACTCTCCCCACATCGCTCAGTATTCAGAGCAACCTTGCTGTATGGAAGTGAGAGCTAATACACAATCTACAGTATTCTGCAAGGAAGGAGTTAGTGTAGCGACACTCTCCCCACATCGCTCAGTATTCAGAGCAACCTTGCTGTATGGAAGTGAGAGCTGATACATAAGCTACAGTATTCTGCAAGGAAGGAGTTAGTGTAGCCACGACACTCTCCCCACATCGCTCAGCATTTAGAGCGACCTTGCTGTATGGAAGTGAGAGCTGATACACAATCTACAGTATTCTGCAAGGAAGGAGTTAGTGTAGCGACACTCTCCCCACATCGCTGAGTATTCAGAGCGGCCTTGCTGTATGGAAGTGAGAGCTGATACATAAGCTACAGTATTCTGTAAGGAAGGAGTTAGTGTAGTGACACTCTCCCCACATCGCTCAGTATTCAGAGCGACCTTGCTGTATGGAAGTGAGAGCTGGTACATAAGCTACAGTATTCTGTAAGGAAGGAGTTAGTGTAGCCACGACACTCTCCCCACATCGCTCAGTATTCAGAGCGACCTTGCTGTATGGAAGTGAGAGCTGATACATAAGCTACAGTTTTTTGCAAGGAAGGAGTTAGTGTAGCCACGACACTCTCCCCACATCGCTCAGTATTCAGAGCGACCTTGCTGTATGGAAGTGAGAGCTGATACATAAGCTACAGTATTCTGCACGGTAGGAGTTAGTGTAGCCACGACACTCTCCCCACATCGCTCAGTATTCAGAGCGACCTTGCTGTATGGAAGTGAGAGCTGATACACAATCTACAGTATTCTGCAAGGAAGGAGTTAGTGTAGCGACACTCTCCCCACATCGCTGAGTATTCAGAGCGGCCTTGCTGTATGGAAGTGAGAGCTGATACATAAGCTACAGTATTCTGCAAGGAAGAAGTTAGTGTAGCGACACTCTCCCTACATCGCTCAGTATTCAGAGCGACCTTGCTGTATGGAAGTGAGAGCTGATACATAAGCTACAGTATTCTGTAAGGAAGGAGTTAGTGTAGCCACGACACTCTCCCCACATCGCTCAGTATTCAGAGCGACCTTGCTGTTTGGAAGTGAGAGCTGATACATAAGCTAGAGTATTCTGTAAGGAAGGAGTTAGTGTAGCTAGATGAAGCTGTTCGTATGAGCTGACTCAGATGGTGTGGTCATGTGGGGGAGGAGAGATTACCTAAGAGGTTGATGAGTTCTGCTGTAGAGGGAAAGAGAAGCAGAGGTAGAGCTAGTAGGCGATGGTTAGATTCAGTGAGAGGTGTAGAATCAGTGCTAAGTACTAATAGGGGATCATGGCGGCAATTTATTCGCAGACAGAGGTTTGCAGACTGAGTTCAATTTCGAGTAGTTCCAACTTCGCTACCAGATGTCAATGATACCTAGTGGTGAGCGTTGGAAATTTGATGGAGCGTTCCAACGAAATCTAAAGTAGAAATTTAGCTTCACACAAGTTTAGTTAGTGGAAGGATCTTTTACATGACATAAATCTATGGCATGAGCCCGCCAGCTTTACTTCCCCTCTGAAGGAAGGCATACTGAAGGATTTTTAACCCTCTTAAAAATCCGATGACTTGGGCCGTAATTGAAACCGCGATCTTGGGTACAGCAGTTCAGCATGCTACCAACTACGCCACCGAATCCATTTTTTAATAATAATAATAATAATAATAATAATAATAATAATAACCGAATAGTAATAATGGATATCTTGCTTTGGAACCACTGTGGCGATCTACTCCTCAATTTCAACGTTACGCTTGCGCAGTCTATATCACCCAAACCGGAAGTAGGAGTATATCGAGTGACTGAGAAAATGAGATGTTATTATGTCTACACAATACCTGGAGTAAAATACACACCTTTTAATTGAACCTTTGTGGTAGATAAATGGACTCCTCTTTACGTGATATCTGACTGAAGATCATTTTTATAAATTGAATAAATGGCTCTGAGTTTCCTATCGATGACTGTGCTATCATGCGCCTGAAGGGGAAGCCTTTCTCTTCATTGAAAGGGGCTTTATATTGATAGAACTCTTCTCCATTACTCATTTAAAATGTAGGCCTTCTTCATGCTGAAATATTTTATGAGTGATTGTTTGCGACACAATTTTAAACCTTCAATTTCCTCGTGAGTGCCGAAAGGAGAGCTTCTGGGAAATATAAAATGTATCAATAGTGGTTTTACCTAATGGGTTCACTTTTGTTGGCAGACCTTCCTGAAGAGAGTTGACTGAGGAAGATGGAGTGCTTCTCCTTTAAGAGTGTCTAATGGAACTGAACTCGTTCGTAATGAAGTATTAATAGAAGGCTCGAGAATCAGTCTTAATGGAATCCGCTGCTTACTTTCCTTCTGAATACCAAACATTTATTGAAATTGTCAAGTTGTTTAAATGCCGGTTTTTGTAGCTAAAGATCTTACCTCAGTCCGAAGGTAATCAGGCATCGTGTCTCTGCATTATTGCCCCGCCAGGGCAAACATGCGCTCCACTGTGACATTAATCCTACAATACTAACATTATTAAAGTGATGCTTAATACTAATAATACGTTAATAGTACATTATGCAACAAGCCTATAATGGCAATAATTAAGACACGAGTATGTTTATAAAACGAGCGTAGCGAATTTTATAATTTCCAAACGCGTGTCTTAATTACCATTATAGGCGAGTTGCATACGACTGTTTATGTTCGGCGATAATTATAACTTTATTATATGTTTTAACTTAAATATTCATAAATATCTGTGGGATTCAGTCACTTCAGTTAGTGAACACATCGCGCTGGTTTTGCTGACTGAACAGAGCGCATGCGTGGGTCAAAGAACTTCGCAAGCAGAGACCATTTACTTTGCTTGGCAATGCTATTGTTTACAGCCTGCATGATGTATTGTGCCGATCAAGACTAGCATTCACTAATATTGTCACCAAAGTCGTTTGAAAGCAATGCGAAGTGTAGAAATTGGAGTTGGGGATATTAAGGTACAGTGCCATTTCTTGTCTCATATTCGCCAGTTTATTTACGCGAGCATATGGAACGGTGCACTTTCTATGTCGGTAATTTACATAGAAGGATGCTGTGTTGCAATCTTCTGCACGTAGATTCATACATTTCTTGCATATATCATAGTATTTTTTTATTACGGTACCTTAAAGGTTCGTGCTGTTTTTGTCTTTCTGTTTTCCATTATAACAACAATGGTTGATCGGATATATTTTACATTGTCAACATTCAAATCATGTAATTCTTGTCGGACATGTTGGATTCTGTGTTCAAGTGCGAAGCTATCAAGTACCTAATTGGTCACACATCATACATCCTGAGCTCTGATTGGTTGGAGAAACTGTATCATAATGAAAACTGGTACTTTTACGATCCCCATTATGATACAGTTTTCTGACATATAATATTTACATTTCGACATCGTACATTACGAACTTTGTGCTAAGGCACCAATTAGTTAAATGGTTGAAATTAATTTATATTTCATATGTAACACTATTTATATACACTGAATCCTCTGTGGTCATTGAAGTTTAATACGCTAAGTTCCATCTTAAATACAACAGATACAGAAGTCGTTTACTTTGAGGTAAAGAGCAGTGCGTAATCTCTCCCGCCTCTTATACTGTCTCTGGTTGTTCTTATAATCCGTCTGAAGTGATGTGACATATCTACATCAAATTCCCCACCTGTTGGTTATTGCCATGGACAAACCAATATGTTGTTAAATTCAAGGATAGTTTCCAGGCAATACTTTGCCCCATGATTTTGCCTCTAGAATTGATTGGCATTAATAACAAAAGCATTGACAGAAATGGAGATTGGCATGTTAAGTAGCGGATCCTGCTCCAAAGCGGGACAAACGCTAGGAAGATGATGATTGACATCACCACCATAGACCAGTAGAAAAACTGCGGGAGGATGGTAGGGTGGGGACAGATATAGAGGGAACTCTAAGCAGTTAAATTATCATCATCATCATCTCATCATCATTTTGTACAGGTTCCACCTCCAGGCTGGGTCTGTTTGCAACATAAGCCTCGCCACTTAGTCCTTTCTTCCCATCACCTCTCCGCTGTCACTTTGGTCCAGTCCTCTCCTCTCTTCTTGACACATTCCTCCACTCCTTTCAGCCATCTATCTCTTGGTCTTCCCCTTGGTCGTTTCTTCTGCACCTGTATCCTCTTGGGAATCTTCTTCTCTTCCGTTCTCTTTAAGTGTCCATACCACCTCAGTCTTGATGTCTCAATCCTACCTTGCAAGGGCTCCCATTTCACTGTTTCCCTGACCTTTTCATTCCTCACCCTGTCTCTTCTTGTTACTCCGATCCTACTTCGCAGGAAATTGCATTTCACTTGCCTGTATTCTGCGTATGTCTCTTTCCTTCATTATCCACGTTTCTGAACCATAGGTCAGTATGGAGATATACTGTAGTAGGTTCTGTATAACAATTCCTTGCTTTTTTGTGGGACACCTTTATACCACACTAAGCTCGTAATGCTTCTCAGAAATGCTTCTGCCTGTCTGCCACGTTCCGTAATCTCTTCGTCATTTCTCCCATTTTCCTCCACTATACTTCCCAAGTACTTGAGACTTTCCACCTTCTTCAGCTGTCCACCTCCAAGTGTTATCCCACTCATTGGTCTGCCCTTTTTCCTGGTCGTTAACAGGATCTCACATTTACTGATGTTGAACTTCCATCCGTACTCTCCCACTGTTTCTTCCGAAGCCTTCAGTTGCTCCTGAATTTCCTCCTCCTTGTTTCCCCAGACCATGAGATCATCTGCAAACACCATTGCTTTCATCTTATCTTCTCCTATATTTCCTGCTACCCGTGTCATTACCTCGTCCATAACCACAATAAAAGCTTGCCACGGTGGGTGAGTGGTTATAGTGTCGGACTACCAACCCCAAGATTGTAGGGTCGCCCCTGGCCATGGTAAGTGATTTTTGAAGGCGACAAAAATCACGATACTCATGTCATACGTTGTTGGCATGTTAAAGAACCCATTTGAATTCAGTAGGCCGTGTTCAATGGCAAAATTAATCTCGGGATTTTCCGCCAACACAAAGTTCCTCCATTCTCTACTTGAAAGCGCTGTAGAGTCAAGGAGTTTAGATATCTAACCTCCTTGACTTTCATAGCGTTCAAAGGAACGACGAAATTCGACATGCAAGCTACCCTCTGGGTGTCAATTAACAAAGCTTGCACCAGGCATCCAAGGCCATACGATATTATTATTATTATTATTATTATTATTATTATTATTATTATTATTATTATTATATTATTATTACCACAATAAAGAGAAGGGGTGACATTGCACTACCCTGTTTCAGGCCACTCATTTGTCTGAACCGTCTGTTCTTTCCCCTCCAACTTTCACACAACTCACACTTCCACAATACATTTCCTTCACTCTGTCTACAGTCCCTTTTTCCACTCCCATGTTTTCCATTGCTTCCCAAACCTTCTCCCTACACACACTACCATAGACCTTTTCGATGTCCAGGAAGGCCATCAACAGATCCTCTCCAAATTCGTAGTGGTGTTCCTGGAGCTGTCTCACTGAAAATATGAGATCCACTGTTGATCTCCCAGGTCTGAATCCATACTGCTCCTCTCTCAATTCTCTCTCCACTTTGGCTCGTATTCTACTTTCTAATATATTTTCATATATCTTGGCACAGTGTGGTAAGAGTGTGACTCCCTTGTAATTTCTGCACTCCTTTCTGCTTCCTTTCTTAAATATTGGGACAATTAATCCTTCCTTCCAATCTCCTGGGGTCTTTTTCTCCTTCCATATCACCCTCATCACACGGTACAGCTACTGTTTCCCAACCTCCCCTGCTGCCTTCCCCATTTCAACACTCACTTCGTCCACTTATTGCTACACGTAAATTTTACGTATGTTAGTATCGTAGGGTTAAACACATATAATTTCGAGGCTTGAATATTCTCCACATCTCCCTGTTTAAAGAACCCCTGAGTGCCCGCTGGTGATTCAAATATTGTTGTTAACGAAATTTAATGTTTGTCATTCGCAAAACACCATTGTTATGGGGGGTTCCCTGATCCTAAAAAACATTTACACTTGTATGACCAAATGTCTTCCAAGAGAATAACAATAAATTGCACTACAAAGTTTCAAAATCCATAAAAAATAGAATTAAAGAATATCTTTTTCCAGAGGGAGGTACTACCTACCCTCAGGGTGGAACATAGGAGAGATAAGGTACAGGGGTGGACATGTTAGATAGCTAGAGATAAAACATTTGACACAGGACAACAAACCCGTTTGTGGAGTGAGACTGAGTTATCATGAGCCACAGCCGGAATGATCCTCACAGGAGAAGTTAGACCCATAACTACTATCGCTATCACTTCACCAACCGCAAATAAAAATCCAGTACAATAGAATGATGCTATCATTATTTTGCTCTGACAATAAACTTCCAACTCTGTCTTTTATTTTTTACCCTACTTTCGATTGAGTAGGCTGTGGACGGTGCTTCCCTCTTGCGGGTTACATGGGTAATCGATCCTAACATTCCGCTTTGCAAATCGCTGGCCTCCTGAAGTATTCCAATTGTGTACTAGTTGAACTTTTAGCCATGACTGAACTCCGATTAACTTTAAGCACTGCCAGCTGGATCGCATCCCTCCTGGTTGCTTTAAACTGCCTGCCCATTCAACACTCAGAGGCGTGCAAGATATATTAATTCACCGCTAGGTTGCAGTACCAGCCACTACAACGAACATTCAATTATAGTCTACCCCTTGATATGGCAAAGAGTTATACACATTTAGGCGAAAGTAGGCTCTGTGTTCTTTGTTGAACATCTCGTTTATTTACCTCTGAAAGTACACGCCCCTTTCACGACACAGAAATACAAAGTAGATAATTGTAAATCTAAATAATTGATTTAAGAAAAGACTAGAAAAAAGAATTAAAACCACAAAATAATAAAATTTGGGAACTTAATTGGTCACCCACATAGCTAATGTTTATAAAGCGAACTAACAAATGATACGAAGCAAACATAAACATTGACGAAGTGTGGACAGGAACAGCTTTTAATTTGTTTTTGAACACAACGTCTGTTGCAGATTTATAGTGCAGTAGTTGGTGATTATTTTCATGAATGGTGAATGTAAGTGGCGGGAAGTAGTTGGCCTTTGGACGTGAAATAACTAATAGTCTCAAGATCTCGGAATGAGCGAAGTTCCAGAACTAAAGCATGAACTCATGAACATGTTTTGATGTGTAACGTCTTCCTACTGGATATTTTTGAGGGAGTGATTTTGAAAAATGGGACGGAAGTGGATCGGAAAGATCGAGGTGGCACCAGCTGGCTCACTTCCGTCTGATCGAACGGAAGTGTAAGACTCAATCAATCGATCCAGCTGGCAGTGGTAAGAGAAACAATGAGCGCGCGGTGTCGGAAATCGATACCATGACGTACTCTCGGCCATGTGGAATGTACATGACATACTGAACGGTAAACGCTCATGCGAACTCTGGTGTCAAGTGATTGAAACAAAGCACATGGTACATGTTCGAAGTCTTCGTATCAGTATTTAAATGGTAAAATTCCTTAATATCAAACATTGTAAGTGGTCGGCATTGCCGGTATTATGTTTCTGCACAATGGCTATTCAAATATTAACCCACATAACGGTAATGCAGTCATCAATATAATATAATCGTTGTGTTTATACGAGAATTGAGCAAGCCTTCATGAACTATTGCTGAATACATTCTCTTTACTCACAAGAGGGCCTATTCATAAGGCATTTTAAACTCAATTTCACGCAGGAACATTATCGAAACAAACAAAATATAAATGAAACTTAATTCCGTAATGCAGTATTATTGGAACGTGGAAATAAGTCTCCATCTTGTGCACAATATTTGTGTAGTCGAAATAGCCGTGGGGTTAGCGCCTATGACTGTGAATCTAGAGATCTCGGGTTCGAATCTCGGACGATGTAGGTATTTTTGCTACCAGATTATTATTTTAAACGATATTTATCATATCAATATGACTCCATTTAACAGAATCCATATGAAATTACGTGTTAGTCTGTGAATCAAGAGGTCCTGTTTATAAAGAATTTAAGGTTATGAGCGGTGTCGCGTCTATTAATCTAGCTGATCCATATCGTAGTTGTCGCGTCTATTAATCTAGTTGATCCATATCATATTCTTTATTTAGGCTAGTGCTGGGGAAGCTACAAAAAATCTAATAAAATGAGTTCCGTATTATAAACTACAATATCTGTAAAACACTCCCTTTTACAATAGATTAATATTTGTGCCAATAATATTATAAAATACCGGTGTATCAACAATTTCACGTGAGGTTTCTTCTATGTCAGATGTTACACATCATATGCGACTACTGTAAGGCTCATATTTTTTTAAAATTCGCATTACACTGTAGGTATCACGAGGGCCTGTTTGCCATCTCTTGAAGAATGCAGTACATTTGCATTTGTCTGTTGACACAGGTTAGAGTATCACCGCTGTCTCAGTCTCACTCATGGCTGTGATTATATGGAAGCTACTGAGTTATGGGTGGTGCTTAGTAATGACATTCAGGGCACAGTCTGTGGATGCTGTGAAAGCTTCTGCTCATAGGGTTAGTACTGCTGTTCTGATTTTGTGAAGAAAGCAATGGCAAACTACCTCTCTCTTCTTCTTACCTAGTACGCCTCAATATAGCGCTGCCTTGGGTTTTTGTGGTATCTACCCACATAACCAAACGGTGGTGCTTTTTGAGGATACAACCAGCCTTCGGGCTGACTACCTAACAGAAGTATCACGCATGCCTGCTCAACCAAGTGCACTTAACAACACCCGTCACAAGTAATTGACGGCAACTCTCCCTTGCGTAGCGTCTTGACAGTGTCTATAGGGAAGACACGTTGGATAAGGCGTGCCCTTGTGGCGAGATATAAATAGAGACGGATAAGAACCAGGGATCTTCATGAGGATGTCCCTTGTTTACCTGGCGTGTTCTCGGCTCGAGACAGCGGATCTACGCGAGCAGCACGTCTCGCTTTTATGACACAGCGAGGAACTGTATTAGGATCAAACACGTCTTGCGGTCAACATTCAATATTTAACCTTGCCCAGTCTATTTTCACTCCTTTACCCCCCTCTAGTTTAGTATGATCGCCGCCACTGTTTCCGATAGAGAGCTTCAGTGCTCAATGGTTTATTGAGCAGGGTTCTATAACGATCACTAAGCGTTATGCTGTCTTCGAGTCCTGTCAATACAGAGTAAAACATACCCCAATCAATCGGTCAGTACACGTGTGCCCAATATGTTATCAACCTAATCCTAAAATAAAATAAACAAGTAGTTCCGTGAAGAACTAAATAGCCTATTTTCTTATATCCTACTAATATTAATTGCCCCTATCAACATACAAAATTTCAGTTTGATTGCTGTAATAGATTCGTACATATTGAGAACCGTCTAAATATTTTGGATGGTCACCATGTTGGATTTTGTATTATAGGCCTTAGTTTTAAGTACTATTACATGAAGATTATTGTGTAGGTGTTTTATTGAAAATTAAATCGCATGATTACGACACAAGAAATAAAAGCTTTCGCACAGCTGCCATCTTGTGGTTATGAAATAAATTTAAATGAATTAGATGCCTGTCGATTATAATTTGTATAAGCATATACCGTATCAAATTTCACTGCGCTCGGATGGTTAAGACGCAAGAAACGTCCATTTGAATATTTAAATTTCGCGAAGCCGCCATATTTGATTTGTGCTCGCCAGGTCATTGAACGTCCCACAGGTGAACGTATGCTCATAGCCTCTATACACTTACAAAATTTCAGTTTGATTGCTGTAGTAGATTAATAGATATTGAGTTACGTCTAAATATTTCGGATGATCGCCATGTTGGATTTTTTATATGTAGGCCATAGAGTTATGTACTATTAGATGATGATTATTGTGTACGTTCATTATGCAAATGTTGATTTCGATCGCATGATTAGAAAACAAGAATTTTTTTATTTTTTATTAAGTCAATTTACCCTCTAGGTTGGTGGTTCCCACGGACTCAGCGAAGGTACTCAACACTACCGCCTCTATGGGCAGTGTCCTGGAACCTGGAACATCTGGTCGGGAGGGATACAACTGGGGAGGTGTGATCAGCACTTCGCCCAGGCGGCCTCAACTGCAAAGCGAACAGGGGCCTCATGAGGGATGGGAAGGGATGGAAGATTAGGATGGATAGGCCAGGAAGAGGGAAGGAGGCGGCCGTGGCCTTACAGTAGGTACCATCCCGGCATTTGCCCGAAGACGAAGTGGGAAACCACGGAAAACCACTTCGAGGATGGCTGAGGTGGGAATCGAACCCCCTCTACTCATTTGAACCACCCGAGGCTGAGTAGACCCCGTTCCAGTCCTCATACCACTAGAAAACAAGAAATAAAAACTTAATTTTCGAAATTCGCACATCAGCCATCTTGAGGTTACGTAAACAATTGAACTAAATTAGATACCAGTGCATTACAGTGTGTATAAACATTTCCTGTACGAGGTTTCCTTGCGTTTGAATCATTAAATCGCGAGAAAAGTCTATTTAAAACTTTCAATTTTTTTTGGCCGCCATGTTTGTATTGTAGTTAACCGGTTTCTGAAAGCCACATAGATTTACTTTCAGTAGTGCCCTTTATCTCCGTACAAAATTTCATGGTGATACCGTTAATAATTTCAGAGATATAGGATGCCGGTGAAATATTTCGCACAACCGCCATCTTGAGGTTATATAAACAATTGAACGAAGTTAGATGTCGGTACATTAAAATCTGTATAAACAAATACTGTACCAAGTTTCATTGCGTTTGGTTGGTTAAATCACGAGAAACGTCTATTTAAAAGTCGCGAATTCGCTTCGCCGCCATGTTGGTTTTGTAGTTACCAGATTTTCAAAAGTTACATAGGTGAACTTCTAGTAGTTCCCTTTATCACCGTACAAAATTCCAGGATTATATCTGTAATAGTGTCGGAGATATTGAATGCTGGTGGAGTACTTTGCACAGCCGCCATGTTGGAATGGCGAGAGGTAACAACATTTGAAGGGGACGGCCGGGGATGCCCGGAATAGTGCTATAAACTTACCGAGTTTCATTGAAATCGCTCCTGCCGTTTAGAAGTTATTAGGGGGACACACACCATCACACAAACACACACACGCACACACAGACAGACACACGGACAAAAGGTGATCTCATAAGCCTACTTTTTTCATAAATGAAAATAGGCTAAAAATGAGAATTATTTATCACTTAATTGTATGACATGTTTCGATCGTCCAGCGATCATCATCAGATCTTTGTTCACTATTAGTTGAGAAGAGTCATTGTTGCGGTAAAATGGCTGTGTTATAGGCGATAAATTGTAAATTTATTTAGGAGATTTATCTCTTTTTTCAAATGATATTAGACTGCAATTCTAAAAGAGTAGATACTAGGCCTACTAAGGTTTAAAAAAGTATGGCAGATGTGTTTACACAACGATATTCACAATTATTGAATTATAAAAGTTTTTATAACTGGCTGTGTGTAACCCCCCCTTATCAACTCCTAAACGGCTGCAGCAATCGAAACCAAATTTGGTAGGAGTAAAGATATATACCTGAATATCTCACGGCCATATTTGAAAATGATGTCAGTGCTACTAACTGCTGAAAAATCGCAATTGAAATTGAGCTCAATGATGGGTATCTAGGAAGGTATGCATGGGAGCTATTGGCACACATAGATAATAATATTTCAGTTTAATTTCCAGGAGGCCATATATGACAGTGTTGCCAAAATGATTCTAAGCCTAATGATAAGTCCAATTATTAAATGCATATAACTTCTACACTATAAATTGGATTTCAACCAAATTTTGTATGTGCTATGTGTACATAAAGAGATATGACTGAGCGTATTCTTAAGAGCCACCAGGGCTGCCAACTGTTAATAAATGCTCTCAATTTTTTTTATCCAAATACCCATATATCAGAAAGTATGCAAGCCGACAACTTTAAACTATGCACACGTATAGTACCTGACATTCTATATTAATTTGGCGTAACTTATATACGTCAGTGCTACCAACATGATTCTAAGCCTGCTGAGAGGTCCAACTTTAAATACATGTAACTTCTATACCATCATTTGGATTTCAACCAACTTTCGTGTGTGCTATGTGTACCATAACAGATATGACTATGCCGATTCTTAAGAGTAACCAGGGCTGCCATCTGTTAATAAATACTGTCTCTATTTTTGTTACCCTAATATCAATATATCAGAAAGTATGCAAGCCAACAGCTCTAAACTTTGCACACGTATAGTACCTGGCATTCTAGATTAATTTGGAGTAACTAATATAGGCATACGCCAGTGCTGCCAACATGATTCTAAGCCTGCTGATAGGTCCAATTTTAAAATGCATGCAACTTCTTTACTAACTAATGGATTTCATTCAAAATTGAAACAAAAATAGATCATATTATTTCAGATTATTTCTGACCAATACATGCATGCCAACATGATTTTACGCGCTGTTAGATCCAATGTTTTACTGCATGTGACGTCCATGCTATCCATTGGACTTCAACCAAATTTTGTATTCTGTACCTTAAGAGATGGAACTAAGAATATATTCAGTCACCAGGGCTGCCAACTGTAGTTCTCTACTAGGCTACATTATGCCAGTTATACAGTATTTCGAACTAATTAGAAATTTCGATATTACCAACTTAATTTCGTCATTAATGTAGATAGATCCACATAGATTAATCATTGGCATGAATCTCAAATTTTAAGAAAAGTAGGCTCTTTAGTTCGTCACGGAACATCTTGTTTTTTTTTAATTTTCAGTTTTATTTTTTATTAACGTATTATTTTTAATTTTTATTATTTAAGTTTTAATTTTGTATCTTGCTTTTATTTCTTTTTTGTTGTTGTTGTTGTTGTTTACATTTATTTATTTCTACACTTGTACCGTAGCGGGCTTCACACTATTTTGTTAATGTTCCTATTTAACTGGTGCCCCTCATAACTTTTCGTGCCCCTCCTCTTCGTCTTAACAAAGTATCGTTGTCGTTTGAGTCTTCAGTCTTTGGACTGGTTTGATGCAGCCCTCCATGCCTCCCGTTCCTAAGCTAATCGTTTCATCTCTACATAGCTACCACACCCTACATCCGAGGCAATCTGTTTAACATATTCTAACCTTGTTCTACCCCTACAGTTCTTGTCCTCGACCATTCCTTCCATAGCTAAACTTCCTATTCCTGGCTGTCTTACAAGGGGAGGATACGATGCATGGGTCACCGATTCGAACCACCTTTAGTGCATGTGTAGGACATGACCAGACGTATATCAGGTGCAAGTAGTAAGTTGCGCTTCTCAGCCGTTTCCGAGAAATTAGTCAATTGCAATAAATGCAGTGCGGAGTCTACTGTATGCGCGTTGTACGCCGTTAACAATCCAACGAACGCGTGGTGTAGGGGTAAGGGCCCTGCTTCGTAGGCGCGGTATCTCTGGATCGAATCCCACTGGTGACCCTTTACGTTGCGTGTGAGTGTGGTTTTTTTTTTGAAACATTGGCAATTCGTACAACTGTAGGTGTTGTGAATACTGTTTATTTTGCAGTCAATTGTAACAACGTGTTATGTGAGCCGGAAAAGGGATTCTGAATTTATCGTATACGGGTCAATTTTTGTGACATTTCATAATGTATAGTAATGGCATTGCAAATACATTGGTATTATACACGGTCAGGTGTATTCTAGTACAGTATATGTATACATTTATACATTGAAGGCCCAGTCTGTGCTGTTCATTGCTTGTCTGTCAACCAACAGACCACCCCGTAACCCGCAAGCAGTGACTCATGCTATGGGTAGTGGTTGGAAATAGCCAATGGTAAAAAAAGAAACACAACACAATGGATCACCGGTGGGATTCGATCCAGTGATACCGCGCTTACGAAGCAGGACTCTTACCGCTGCCCCACGCACTAGTTGGGTTCGTGCTAGCGTACAACGCACATGAACGCCGCGCTGTAATTGCAATTAATTACTCTCTCGGAATCGCCTGAGAAGCGCACCTTACTACTTGCACCTGGTATACGCCTGGTCATGTCCTACACATGCACTAATGGTGGTTCGAATCGGTGACCCATGCATCGTATCCTCCCCTTGTTAGTATGAGTCCTACCACCCTATCTCTTCCCCTCATTAGTAATTCATACGATATTTATTTCAGGCCTAATCTTATTGGCTGACTGAAAAGCAGTAGTTCTGGTCTGAGAGCAGGAGCAGGATGCACTCGACCTCGTAAGGGGAACTGAGAAGTGGTGGGTTCAAATCTCAGCTAAGTCATCTTGGAAGTAGCTTTCCGTAGTTTCCCACTTCTACTCCAGGCAAATGCAAGGCCACGACAGCCTCCTGCGCAATACTAGTTCCAGTTACAAACACGTACATCACAATAATACACACAGCCAAAAACACGGGGCTAAATGCAAGGAACACTGTAGGCATGGATAACATTGGCATTCAGTAAACTGAGTTGCATTGCAAATCAATTTAACAAATAATGATGCTCGTGAAACCTGGGAAGCGCATATTAACTGTGTCACAGAACAATTAATGTGTGCTTCAGGGGGTCGCAGTGTTGTTATGCTAATGACCTGTCAAGTCGCTCATTTCAATGGATTATAATTATTATGAAAAACACTGCCAAATATTTTATCAAACTGAATTCGGGCGAGTTTCTCAAAGAGCGTAGTTATCCTCCCTATATTATTCTGCTAAGGTCCCATTCCAGTTTTGTACCGAAAATATGGTCCCATTTACACCGACCTACACGTATGGGGTACCTACAGGTTCAGCATAACCAAATGCGTAAGCGAAACGCACTCACTTACTCTTTAAATGCCTCACAATTAAATAAATACCTTAAAACATGTATATTTACAATGAAATAATGAAAGAATGCAACACGGTAACCATGGTAACAGAATCTCACAGGTCCATCTATTTCTGTAAGACGCAATGCAATTCCAATCATTACATTATTGTGAAAGTTTGCAGATGGTTATAAGGTTATCACGGAAACAAATTAAGCTGTAAAATTCATCAATACATACAGTATAATGCGCTTAAGGGGGTCAAGGGGCACTCTAGAATTTGTTTACGCGATTTTCACCTGTGAGTGTGGAACGAAAAGTCTTTTTCGGCCGACTATAAAGGGTCTCCGAAAACCACATTTAAAGGCCCTTAAATTAACAGTTTCTGTGATATTCCCAGAAAACTAACTTCGCTCTGATATACATATGAAGGAATGGCAAGCCCCTAACCACTGCACCAGTAGCTGAATTAGCGGCTTCGGTGGCGTAGTCGGTAGCATGCTGAACTGCTGTGCCCAAGATAGCGGGTTCAAACCCGGCCGAAGTCGTCGGATTTTTTAGGAGCGTTAAAATCCTTCAGTATGCCTTCCTTCGGAGGGGAAGTAAAGCCGGCGGTCCCATGTCATAGATTTATGGCATGTAAAAGATCCTTTCACAGACTAAACTTGTGTAAAGCAAAATTTGTTAGGTTAGATTTCGTCAGAACGCTCTATCAAAGTTCCAACGTTCACCACTAGGTATCATTGATATCTGGTGGCGAAAGTTGGAACTACTTGAAATTGAACGGAACTTGTAGCTCACCCTTTAGGGTGTCCGCTGGAAGCAGCTACAGACTGAGGCGAGCCGAACATGTCCTCGGACACTCCCGGCACTAAAAGCCATACGATAAATAAATAAATAAATAAATAAATAAAGTAGCTGAATTGATAAAGTCTGATTATTTATACCAAGGATAAATCAGTCATAGCACTCATGACTGAGATTTCGCCAAGTGTACTCTTTACAACTAGAATATTCGCGGGCGAAGCCATGACGGGTAATGCTAGTTGTTCTTAAACAAATACATGATTCTCAATTTTATGGCTTAGACTTGATCATAGCGGAGCACGTGACAAATGTTGTAGGCTACTTAATGTTTAGTAATATTTTGAAGCAACAGTGCTAGTGTAGCTGGATGAGCATGATGATGATCGATTGTTATTTTAAGGGGCCTAACATCTAGGTTATCGTCCCCTAATTGTTTGGGTGATAGTGAAAGATGAGATGAGAATGAAAACTATAACTAATACTAACTACAGACTTACAAACTAGAAGAAGAAATGGTAAACAAATAAAGGATAAGGGAAATAAAGGACGGGAAGAAAAGAAAT
This sequence comes from Meconema thalassinum, assembly GCA_946902985.2. Lineage (NCBI taxonomy): Eukaryota > Metazoa > Arthropoda > Insecta > Orthoptera > Tettigoniidae > Meconema > Meconema thalassinum. The sequence goes on from OY714911.1 coordinate 25,488,037, forward strand.
GCCCTCAACCCTCGAAGAATGAGGATTGAGGGACTTGGAAGGAAGGAGAGCCATGAAAGGCAGATAGGAAAGGGATAAGAGGTGAGGGTCCGCCCCAAAGTCAGAGGAGAAAGGGGAGAAAACGGACCCAGCTCAGGTATCTCTCGTGGTCACCAACTACCGAACACCAGCCGTGAGCCCTTCAGGGTGTAGCACAATCCAGGGTACACCGGAAGTGGTGGGGCTACATACACCCTGCCTCTTTGAAGGCCTTCAGCAGAAGGCAGGAGATAACATGAAAGGAAAAAGAAGGCTGGCCCATCGCAGAAGGAGGGTATCAGGAAAGATGAGACAAGGGCCAATTAAGGCGGGAAAGAAAGGGACTCCCTAGGCCTCAGATAGCATAATACCGTCGGGGTTGGAAGAGAACAAGAGTGGACAAAGAAAAGGAAGCAAAGGAAAGAAGACAGAGAGGGCCCCGGCACAAGTAAGTAGAAGCAATGTCGGACTCAGCTGGGGTCCCGTGGTCGTCAACCCACGTCCCACAAGATGTGAGCCCCTGGGGGGGGGGGGGGGTAGTGTAGATGGATGAACCTGGCTGGTATTGAACTGGAAGGTGGAGGGTTAAATGTAGGCGAATTTTTTCGCTTTGATACAGAAATATGGAGTGATGGGCGAAGCAAGGAGGATAACAAAAGTAGTTTAGCAAGAGCATCAAACGCTTTCCTGCAGAAAGTGTATTGTTTAACATCTCCCTGGTCGTATTATTTCACTAATGATTACAGAAGGTATGAAACTACATAATAAAATGGTACAAATAAGCGTCACGAATTAACATTTCAAGATGGCAGGTAATAATAAAATATCTTCAACTTTGATCGACCTCGCCAGCCCTTGTGGTATGGCTAACTGTCCAATCTCCAGCGGAACACTCGTGAATAACCCCAATCTTCACATCAGCTCAACTATTACAAACATAGTTCAGTACTGTCCCCGTTTACCCGGATAGTAGGCTGTCAGATATCCGCCCCCTCAATCGGATTGCCAATAATCCACCGCGCCGGCTCAGCTACACCAATGAAAATGGCACTGACAGATACTACCGAGGTTTGAGCACAGAAGTTAACAAGAAATTATTGTGGAACACACCAAAATAGACGGGGGTCCATACTTACCTCTACTTACCTCTTATAAATATCTCGGGGATTGGGTTGACAACAGGATCTCTAAAGTATGCTCCCACAATAATCTTCACTATGACATTTAAAAATGAACCAGAACGACGGCAAGAACTTTGAACTGTACAAAAGCTTTATTTCAAATAAAGGGTATGACTTTAACAAACTCAACAAAATAAATGTGGCTATCAGTAGCCCATGTCAATCTGACTATGTCCTCCTATAGGACTTGCAAAGTTAGCATACAACATATTAGCTCCCACGAGCTCAAAATAACGTAATATTTAGAACACATTTGGATTGGATAAGGAAGTCAGGATGAGACACATTTATAGAGCATTTGTTTTCTTTTAATAAACATGACACTTGTATTTATAGGCGCAAGGCCACAATGCAGACGACCTCGTCCGCTGATAACCAGATGTCTGGCCAGCTGCCATCTACCCTTCAGCCTGACGTACACCTGTCAAATGGGCTCCCTTGTCAAGCCACGTTGCGTAAGAATCCAGCACTCTCAAAAGCTTTAAATGTCGGCAAGACATCACAAATATTGTTACGCAAATCTTTCAAATGCTTTACTCACATACCACTGGATTATTCTGACAATCCCTAAACTTGTTTAATTAGCATCCAAATGTTTAATAAGCATTGTTTAGAGTATTAAACAAACTCTTAAATGTTTATAACAAAACTCATAAATGTTTATAACAATTAGAAATTGTTTATAATATAGTTAAAGACAAAAAGAATTTTAAACACGCCTCTAACATTACTTCCGTTCCACATTATTGTCAAAGATATTTACATTATTACATTATTTATATACAATTTATATACAACGGAATCTACAGCGGAGAAGAAGGACTTCGGAACGGTGGAGATTGCGGACGAGGCAGCCCAGTACTCAGGGAATAATGTGAGTGCACTAAGCATCAGCAGCGTCTGTTCTCCATGTAAGGGGCGGCCTGAATACTTGCTGGCAGTAGCTCTAAAATGCCTTTGGGAGTGGCGACCCCATTGTAATTAACGCTCCTGAATAAGATTCGGAGTGGCCAACCTTGAAGGCGTTCAGTCTTCACCCCTAGTAAATCTCTTTACTAGTTCACATACGATGATAAACAACGACGCATATGTCACTACCCCAGGGAGTATCCAATCTCCCGTCACCAATGGTGGCGCATTCAGGCCTTCGGACTCTGGGGAGCCTGACCTCATCGTGCGGGGAAAGTCGGAGTTCCCCAATACTGTCAACCGATTGAGACCCAAAACTATCACCCACATTGGAACTATCAATATTCAAACTCTTTGTAAGACCGGAAAACTCAAGCAATTGACCGATATCCTGAATAAACGCAAAATTTCAATAACAGCAGTCCAAGAAACCAGATTTACTGATGATGTGGCTTTTGAGTCAGAAGGTTATAGAGTAATTAAGGGGAAGCCGGCGTCTAAGAATAAACAAGGCTCTAGCGTTTTTGGAACAGCCTTTTTAATAAGACGTGATGTGATGGATTCTGTCATCGGATTCACATCAGCTAGCGAACGTATCTCCGTATTATCTCTCAGATGCGGCAACAAGGGATACTCTATTGTAAATGCACACGCTCCAGTTAATGATGACAACAAGAAGAACCCTGAAAAGGTCCAACGTTTCTGGCAGTTGCTAGAAGACGAGATCAGTAAGATCCCCGATCACCACGTCAAGTTCCTGGTAGGTGACTTCAATGCTCAACTGGGCAAAGAACGACAGTACCAAGACATACTGGGGCCATATACAGCACATAGACGAACCAATACCAACGGCAAACGCTTAATTGAACTGTGTAGGTTGTACCAATTAAAGATCATGTCCACAGTTTTTCCTAGAAAGGCAAGATACCAGACCACCTGGCAGTCACCGAACACTGCTATGGGATCATTTCAAATCGATCACGTTGCAATCAGTGTAAAGAGTAGGAAAGAGATCATGAATGTCAGAGTTCGAAAAGGTTGGAATGTTGACTCTGACCATTTCTTCACACAAATTAAGACCAGATTATTACCTAAACGAAAGATACCTCCTACCATAATTCCACCACGGATTGATCCTCAATTCCTTATGGAGAATAGAGAACGCTTTAAATCTGACATCATGCAAAATGAAATGAAAGACTGGAACCACCTGAGGTCCACTATATGCGAATCGACCAACAATCTCGGACAACCTCGAAGGAAGCGACGCCATAGATGGTGGAATTCTGAATGTGACCTTGCAGTTGATGAGCGTGCTGCTGCTTGGATGAAGTGGAACTCGACAAAACGACAAGAAGATTGGGAGAATTTCACAGTGGTGCGGAAACTGTCGAGCAAAACCATAAGGCGTGTGAAGAGATCTTACGATAGGTCAAGACTGGAAAAGTTGGATAAAGAATTTAAAATGTATAACACCAGAAACTTTTATCAGGTCTTCAAAGAGGAACTCTCTGGGTATAGACCACAATGCCTTCACTTCAAGGATACAGCCGGGGAGCTGGTCACCAGCAACCGCGAGAACGTGGAACTTTTGGCAAACTACTTTGAACAATTGCTTAATTGCGAAGAGGCCACGGACAGATTGCCTGTTGAAGATCCTCCAGAGATACACCTGGCATCTAACCCACCAACTTTGCAGCAAGTTGCTAATGCCATCAACCATCTTAAGAACTACAAGGCACCCGGGGAAGATGGAATCATTGCAGAAGCCCTGAAAGCAGGTGGAAATACGATCGCAGAGGCCCTACACCAGATCTTAATCGAATGTTGGGAGACTGGCAGGATCCCTGATGACTGGAAATCAGCTGTCATACACCCTTTACATAAGAAAGGCGATCACAGTAATGTAAACAACTACCGGGGGATATCTCTGCTGTCAACAGCATACAAAGTGCTCTCCAGGATTTTACTGGATAATGTAGAAAGTCAATGTGACCAAACAATTGGTGAATATCAAGGAGGATTTCGGCGTGGAAGGTCCTGTACCGAGCAGATCTTCAATCTGAAAACCATTCTCCAGCTAAAACAAGTAAGGAGTACGAACATTACTGTGGTTTTCGTCGATTTCTCAAAAGCTTATGATTCCATCGACCGCCAGACACTGTTCTCAATACTCCAAGAACGAGGTGTGGATTATAACACACGCACCCTCATCAAACAGACTCTCACGGATACAACCTCTAAGGTGAAGTTCAGAGGAGAACTATCTCGGAGTTTCAAGATCAAAACCGGAGTACGACAGGGTGATGGTCTCTCGCCCATTCTGTTTAATCTGGTGCTTGATAAAGTCATCAAGACCTGGGAATGCACATTGAGGAATTTAGGAATCAAACCAGTTGCCATTGGAGCTGGAACCCGAAGAATCGAGATCAGGTGCCTTGCCTTCGCAGATGACATTGCAATCTTGGCCAACAACTCTAAGGATGCTGGCATAGCTGTCCAAGCCCTGCACGAGATAGCGGTGAAATCTGTATTACAGATATCTTACGATAAGACCAAGTACTTTGAAAATCGGCACTACGGAAACACCCCTTTGACGACCATACATGGAACGATTGGAAGAGTCAATCGCTTTCGTTATCTTGGTGAATGGGTCCACCCCAATGGTAGAGATGGCACCTCCATCTTAGCAAGGCGTACCAAACTCAACGCAGCATACCAACTATCCCACAATTTGTACAACAAGAAATGCATTTCGAGGAATGCTAAGATCTGTCACTACAGAACTGCTGTCAGACCACAGTTTCTGTATGCCGCAGAGACCCTCTTGATGAACAGAAAAGGCACCATGGATGACCTGGAGAAAGCCGAAAGACGTATCCTCAGGAAAATCCATGGCCCGAGATTGCTCCCAGATGGAACCTACCGTTTGAAATCCAATTCTGACCTGTATCGACAGTTAGAATCAGCCAATACCAGTATGCGACGTAGGAGGCTCAAGTTCTATGGGCACCTACAACGAATGAACAGCAACAGGCTTACCAAGAAGATCTTCTTCTTGGTTAAAAGCTACAAGACTGGAAGCCTGTGGCTTAATGAAGTACTAAAGGACTTGGATTCGGCTGGAATTGCTGACCTTGATGTAGAAGATCGTTCCAAATTTTGTGCTATGGTAGAATCTTGGATCCCACCACCTAGAGTCTCTAAATGTCGGAAGCCCCTTTCGCAGGAGAGAAAGGAGAAATTATCAGCAGGGCTCAAGAGATATTGGGAACGGAAAAGAGCATCGAAGAACTAGTCATAAGCGCTCCGTAGTGGGCTTAAATCAATAATAATAATATTAACATTTAAATTATTCAAATTATTAATTTTAAGAAATACATTAACCACATGTTCATCCGGTTGGTAATTTCATAATCGTGTCAATATAATCGACCAATGAAGGTTAGTTATACATGTTAATGTCACAATCTGGTTTAATAAAGGTTTAATAATTATTATAATTATTTGTGACGGTAATCTTCATTCAAAATCTTATCTCAAATTCTTTCAATACTCTTGTTAATTATAACAGTAAATTCACTTGATTAATTTTCAAAGGACAAATACAATACACTCCTGCGGTAAATACGTCGCTTACAAAAAAAATGCACAAAACTGCATTAAAAATAGGCCCAAAATTCATCATATATTAATATATACGGCATCAAAATCTTCCACAGAATTTACAAAAACCTCCACTAACAAATTCTTTAATATCATTAATTACTGTGGGAATCTCCTTCATTTACTTCAAGGGCATTATACATCAGCGACTTTCAACACGTTCGCTGCACTAGCGATTATACATTCATAGGTCCACTTCAAAAATTCTTATAATCATTAATAGTTTCAAAACTGTTGTCATTTAACCTTCGTGGATTTCATTCATGAATCAAAATGAAGTAAAAATTTGCCAATCACAAACAAATTTAATAGTGAATACGCTTATATACGCCTCTCTGGTCTATCAAAATTTAAGATAATCATCTTAAAGTATTGTAGTATAAAAATACTATCATCAAACAAAGTGCGACTAAACTGCAAAATAGTCGAATAGAATCCAACTAGACTGTGGAATGCAAACATTATTATTCAAATCTCTAATTGAGAAAAAATTCCTAACAAAAGTTCACGACTTTAATGCATTCAATAATTCATAATTAAAGTTCATCTTTCACAAAATTGTCTATGATGCAATGGTCGTTCATAACTGACGATAAATGTCTGTGTTGCAACCAATTTCAAATAACGACTAGTATTTCCAAGATCGTCGACAACGCAAGAGATTTTAACGCTCTAAAATCATTTAAATGTTCTTCCTTCTTGATGATGACAGAAAATTGGACAAAGTAATTAAACTGGGGTAGAATTACTTTAATAAAGAGACAAGCTGTCTGAATTTAAATCTGCCATGAAAATCATTAACTTATAGTCAAATCGTGACTACCAAAAATAAGCAAATTACTGAAAAATCTAAATGTCAGTCTCAACTGATCCAAAATCATTTAACTATGCCCATGGAATAACCATGTCTTAATAAATCGTCGAAAAAGGCATAACTCATCAAGGTGTACTGAGAATAGGAATCTCAAACAAGAATATAGGGCAAAATACATGAGGACAAAAAATATGGGAAAATGGCTGCTCAGATATTGCTACAAAACTCAAATACAATAAACGTTCACGACTACCTTATCTGCCGATTGACGTTCCAGAGGAAAATTCCCCAAAGAAGACTGCTGATGGATCCATTTCACCAAGTTAAAGCTGAGCTCCATCCTCGAAACAGGAAACAGCACCCTCGGAGAATCGAACTGCTTCCTTCTCCGGAAATTGCACTGCTCCATGAAGACGAAAGACATCCTTCCGGCAAAATTCTTCTTTGTGAGTCGGGACAACCCTGACCTCTCTTGAAAAATCCCTGAAGATCTTGTAGAAAATCGCCATGAAGTTTTTGTAGTAATTTCCGTAGAAATATTCATATTCAGTGAGTATGAAATCGTTTTCATTGCTGTTTGATAGTATTCAGCGTTGAGCCACGAAACATGGGTGTAGATGGTTGTTCACCACATGTCCGCTTGTATGGAATAGCAATTAGCGAAGTTCCATGTTGCTATCTTACTCCAACGATGTATGTCCCAATTGCATTAAAGTCCTCTAGCCTTCCATCTTCTCTTCGGTTATGGTAATAGAAGAACAAACTGCCTTATTAAACTGCTCCATAATACTGTAGCGTTGTGTCACAAAAGCAATCAGAAGTCTCCCTGTTATACTAGCAGTGTCAGCCGTAGCGTAGGATCTGACGCTATAACGTGCTTCTCAGGTGGCGAGAAAATCACTTTTGTCAGTCGTCTAAAAGTGCTAATATCTTCTAAAATACCTCCCCGAAATTGTTCAAATTTACTACACTGCTTAATGTAGCACTGCACAATAGAATTAGCTTGTAGGCAACCGCTAACTGTTCATAGCTAACCTTGTAGACGCGTTATAATGTGCGTTTTAACTTCACCTAGTTTTACTCACAGTAAACTTGCACTGCTTGTCTGCTTGAATCTCGTTTTATGCGGTGGCTTCACCACGCGTTATAAAGACGACTCTTTCTACTAATGTCACTCGACGTTTCACCAAAACGACTATATAATCACTGAAGATCTGACGATTTGAGATCTGACGATTGAGACTCCTCTCTTCTGCGCAAGGCCTTTTATAAACTTCATAAGGGGCGTATCCATCCCTTCCATAGCGTGTTACTGCGTCATCGCTCGAAGTTCCAACTTCGTCAATACTTGACGGATTTTCAAAATTCAAAAACTGGAAATAAATTTCACCAAAATTCCAGAACAATGCCTCTACTGCAAATGGATTTCCACAATTCTGCATTCCAAAAAGTATTAAAAATACCATAGTTTCAGCAATCTCCGTCTTCCTTCAAACAACCGTTCATTGGTTCGAGCCTCCCCTCCAATAGCATAATTTCTTCCTCAGCACAATTCCACGTTTCCTGCGACTGCGTCGTAAATCTCGGATCTTTCTTGAATAAATGCTGACGTCATTGAGAATCTCAGCTCAAGCAGCCTGCTGGTATAACGTCTGCGTCATCCGTGCTTACGTCATGACCATCCACGTCATAACTATGACAGCCATAACTTTCTTCATAATTTTCAATATAGCCACCGTGGTCTCACCATAATTCAATTACGGGGGCATTCTCCCCTCACCACGTTTTAAAAACAGTTGCAAATTGTTTTTAAACTCAGTGTTACAAGTACCTCAACTCTCTTGAACACGAAATTGAATTATTACTGGCTTACTCTAGGATGATATCTTTTCAAATTTCCAGCATTGAACTTGCCGTAAATGACATTATTCTCATCATCGTAGAGTTCATAGCAGTTGTTTCCATAGGCGTTCGTAATTCTAAACGGCCCCATAAATACAATTCCAAATTTGGGATAGATCTTCTTGCTCATATCAGCCTTGACAGGTCTGCGTAGTAATACAAGATTTCCAACTTGTAAGGGTGCACCAAAACGTTTTCCAGCTACTCTTTTCAATCGTTTCTCTGCTGCTTTCTGGAGTTGTTCCTTTGCCTTGTCAATCCTCTGCTGCCTTCCTAGGTCGGGATCTCTAGGAACGTGGTTGAAAAGATTATCCCACGGCCTTTCTGGGTTTCTTCCTAGATGAAGTCGCATTGGCACTTCTCCTGTGCTCTCCTGCACTGTAGAATTCAGACATTCCTCAATAAGGGGTACAAATCTCACCCAACCAGAATGATCATTTGGACAGAAAATTCGACAGAATTTCGAAAATTCAGCTATATATCTTTCAGAAGAATTCGATTCTGGGTAACGCACGCTTGAAAATAAGTGCTTAATGCCAAGCCTTTCCATATCCGCTGCAAATTCCACTGACGTAAACTGCGTTCCATGATCTGACAGTAGGTATTCCGGTTTACCAGCTTTAGGAAATACAGTCTGCTTACAACGTTCCTCGTGTTAGCTTTCTGCATGGGACTCATTGTTACAAATTTTGAGAAAACATCCACGGTTACCAACAGGTACTGGTTACCCTGATATCCCTTTGGACAGGGGCCAAATATGTCCGTCGCCATAAGTTCATTAGGCTTAGAAGGAATCATAGCCTTCGGTTTTCCCTTTAATAAAGCAGAGGCATACTTTGCTCTCTGACATTTGTCACATGATCGAATGACCTTGGCAATGCTGGAACGCATGTTAGTCCAAATAAATCTCTCTTTAAGAGTATCAAGAGTTTTATCTAAACCGGCATGTCCAGTTGCGTGATGAGCTACCCACACTAAATTGACAACAAGTTTAGGTGGCACGACTATTCGGAGTTTTGTATGTGCAGAGTCAGCATACTTGCATACGATGTCTCCACTCAAGACAATGTGTCGTGAATTTCTCCGTGTAGCTGCATAGTCAACATCAGTATTGTCCATGTAACCCTTGAGGAACCTGTACATTTTCCTGATTGGAGCGTGTCTCTTCTGTGACACACCGATTCGGGCTAACCTCCTAACGGTTTCTTGATCTTCTTGCTCCAATTGTACATGGTGTATCTGCACATTTTTAATACGGTTACGTGATAACGCATCAGCCAGTAAGTTATCTTTCCCAGGCTGGTGGACGATAGTGGCGTTAAACTGTTGGGTGAACAAAGCCCAACGTGTCAGTCTATCACTCGACATGTCAGTTTGCAGCATAAACTGTAGTGCTTTATGGTCAGTAATAATGATGACCTTATGTCCCAGCAGGATTTTCTTCCACGCTTGCAAAGCTGTCACAAAAGCTAACGCTTCAAGTTCAGTCGTGAAGTAGTTTTCCTCGTGTTTCTTCAACTTCCGACTAGTGAATGCAATGTAGTGCTTGTTGCCTGCCTCGTCTTTCTGGTATAAGACTGCACTAATGCCTATTCTTGATGCATCAGACTCAATATAAAACACCTTCTCAAAATCTGGGTACTCCAGTTTCACGTTATTTCTGAGCATCTCTTTTGCTTTCTCAAAAGCCTCATCTGCTGCGGTACTCCATTTCCATCTATTATTCTTTTTGAGTAAGTCATACAGAGGAGCCATAATTTCAGAGTATCTCGGACAGTGGCTGCTAATAAATTGGCATGCGCCTACAAATTCTCTGACTTGTTTCACCTTAGTTGGCTTTGGAAATCTCGTAATCGCCTCTACTTTTTGCATGTTTGGATGATATCCATCTTTATCAATTGTATGCCCCAAGTAATTTATCTCCTTCTTCAAGAATTGACATTTTCCAAAATTCACCTTGATATTGGCCTCCCTTAAATTCTCGAACAACTTTCTCAAGTGCACCAAATGTTCTGCGGCGCTGGGTGAAGATACGATTAAATCGTCAATGTAGCAGATTACATTTTCTTTCACTTCATCAGTGAGCTTACTATCAAGTGCTCGAATAAGTGCTGGTCCACTGTTAACCATACCAAAAGGCATTCTGACAAAGACCCATGACGTCTGGTCAAATAGGAATCCAGTGTACTGCATACTCTCTTCTTCTAGTTGAACTTGATAAAATGAAGACGTCAAGTCAAGAACGCTGAAACATGCTCTTCCTTTGAATTTTCGAAGCAGATCTCTAATCTTGGGTGGTCGGTCATTTTCTGGAAGAATCTTCAAGTTGATGGTCCTGGCATCGAGACAAAGACGTATCTGACCATTACTTTTCTTCACTACAGTGATGGGGTTTATATAAGACGACGCCTGTTTTTTAATAATCCCGTCTACCTCCATTTTTCTGATTAACCCTCGTACTTCTTGATAGTATTTCTCAGGAATGGGGTATATTCTCTTCTGGTAAGGAAATAAATTTCACCAAAATTCCAGAACAATGCCTCTACTGCAAATGGATTTCCACAATTCTGCATTCCAAAAAGTATTAAAAATACCATAGTTTCAGCAATCTCCGTCTTCCTTCAAACAACCGTTCATTGGTTCGAGCCTCCCCTCCAATAGCATAATTTCTTCCTCAGCACAATTCCACGTTTCCTGCGACTGCGTCGTAAATCTCGGATCTTTCTCGAATAAATGCTGACGTCATTGAGAATCTCAGCTCAAGCAGCCTGCTGGTATAACGTCTGCGTCATCCGTGCTTACGTCATGACCATCCACGTCATAACTATGACAGCCATAACTTTCTTCATAATTTTCAATATAGCCACCGTGGTCTCACCATAATTCAATTACGGGGGCAGTACCAAATTAGCAAAGGGAAGTCCTGAGCGAGATGACGTAAGTGTTTTAACAGTATAGACGTGCGTAATACTCAAACGTAGTTCACAAACCCTCATTGAACAAACTAACCTGATAAAGCGAGATTCAAACTGCGAATCGTAACATAGGGTGAATATCTTTGTGCGCCCCGGAAATCGCGGCAAACTATGGCGTCATTTGGCTGTCCAGGTGGACCTCACAATACCCCGCTCCGCTGACTCATATTGTTAGTTCACACGTGTTTTGTCATTCATATGGACGTGTATCTGCAACATTTGGACGTTAGTGTTGCATGTTTAGTGAGTATTGTGATTACTATGATTGTTGGTCATGCCTGGACACCAATTCACATTGCGGGAACATGTGTATATCCATAATTCGTATATGAAAAGCAGAAAGTCTTGTTCTGAAACAAGTCAAAAATTAAAATTTCGAATCAAGTTTCCAGGAAGACCTGTGCCTAATGCCTGTACAATTACGTGGCTGGCTACACGATTCAAGAAAACAGGCTCCGTAAATAATTTTAAGAAGTTGACAACGTTGTGTTCTTACAGAGTAATAATGAGATGAGATTGTTGTCAGGTGTGTGTTACAAGAGAAGGAGGACATTTTCAGCATCGGCTATGGGCAAATTATTGGACATGTTGGGTAAAAGTGTAAAAGTGCGCGCCGCCACCGATTGAACCGTGTACGCGAGCCCGCGATCTGCGCCAGTCAACGCTGGCTTACCTTGCCGTGTTTACCAAGGTGCACAAAGATAATGACCCTGTACAAAACACCAATTAAACGCACTGGTTAGATAAAATTTGTTTATAAATTTAATCCTCAACTCAGTGATCAGGATCTGATAATGACCACTTGGATGTGATACTAAAACTGCCCCATTAGGCCTATAACAGTGAACATAACTAATACACGTATTCTTTCCAGGAGAGTAATTTACATATATTATATAGATTGTGTCTCGCTCCTTGGCTAAATGATTAGTGCGCTAGGCTTTGGCACAAAGTGCCCCGGGTTCGATTCCCGGCCGGGCTATCAGGGATTCTAATCTCCTGGGGTTAATTCCCGTGGCTCGGGGACTGTGTGTATGTGACGTCTCCATCATCACTCCATCCTCATTACGACGCGCAGGCCACCCACGGACGTCAACTAGGAAAACCTGCACTCACCTCTCCGGAGGCCACCCGATCATTATATATATAGATTGTACCCGCCCTGTCATTGGTCGAATTCGTGTTGACCGACTGAAGAGTTACAACTGACGGTTTTGCTTATTCATATTTGTACTTCTATCTCGGGAGCTTCGCTAGAGCATATCACAGCAGTAATAACACACAGACCGACAGCGAGGGAAGTCCAAGTCCCAAGACTCGGCTTGGAATCTACTCGCACTTCAGCTCTAGAGTTGAGAAACTCTCTATTCCTGCCGTTTCTGGCGCTGTATAATGAATAACACAAATATTCTCGTAATCAGAGCTTTATTACGTTTCAGGCAAAAATAAAGAGATAAAGGAGCTCTCAGGATATTGTTATATCTTCACAAAGAGGAGTTGGGGAATAAATAACAATGTGGCAGTGAAATATTAAAGTCATTCACTTACGTAGAGCCTTAACATGTCAATATATTCTGTTTGACTGTGTCTGTCTGTGAGGTAGTTAGCCTGGAGTATGATTGGATCCTCAAGAAGCACCACCATAGGTTATGTGGTAGAAACCCACAAAACAAGGCAGCGCTATAGTGAGGCGTACTAGGAAAGGTGAGGAGTGAGGTGGTTCCTCACTGAGTCACAACAGCAGTATTAACCCTATGAGTAGAACTTTTCACAGCATCCACAGGCACTAACTGTGCCCTGAATGTCATTACTAAGCACCATCCATACCTCAGTAGCTTCCATATAATCACAGCCATGAGTGAGACTGAGACATCGGTGATACTCTAGCCTGTGCCAACAGACACTGACTGTGCCCTGAATGTCATTACTAAGCACCATCCATACCTCAGTAGCTTCCATATAATCACAACCATGAGTGAGACTGAGACATCGGTGATACTCTAGCCTGTGCCAACAGACACTGACTGTGCCCTGAATGTCATTACTAAGCACCACCCATACCACAGTAGCTTCCATATAATCACAGCCATGAGTGAGACTGAGACAGCGGTGATACTCTAGCCTGTGCCAACAGACACTGACTGTGCCCTGAATGCCATTACTAAGCACCACCCATACCTTAGTAGCTTCCATATAATCACAGCCATGAGTGAGACATCAGTGATACTCTAGCCTGTGCCAACAGACACTGACTGTGCCCTGATTGTCATTACTAAGCACCACCCATACCTTAGTAGCTTCCATATAATCACAGCCATGAGTGAGACATCAGTGATACTCTAGCCTGTGCCAACAGACACTGACTGTGCCCTGAATGTCATTACTAAGCACCACCCATACCTTAGTAGCTTCCATATAATCACAGCCATGAGTGAGACTGAGACAGAAGTGATACTCTAGCCCAGGGATGGCAAAGATACGGCCCACGGGCCGTATCCGGCCCGCGATCGCAATGTGTTACAGACAGAAGAATCATGACTTCACTCGATTCCTCTACGGAAGTTTTAAAATGCGCACACTACAACATTTATAAGTAATTTCAAGGGCAGCGCGTGCCTAGACAAGCGAGAGAGGTTGACAGTAACGCCATCTCTTAGCAACAAGCGGAAATACCACGAAGGCTAGAATCTTCCACGCGCTTCGAGTCTAGTCAGTTGAGTCGAGTAATCGAAGCGATACGGTCGGAGAAAGATTTTAGTTAATTTAGTTGTACTGCGACATAGTGATTGTGAAGGTACTGTGCATTTGTTTGTGTCGTGCGCATGCGATATACTGTGCCGAGTTCCATAATTGTTACGATTTTGGCATAATGTCACAAAAACGTAAAGTTGATAGTGAGTGCAGGGTTTTTCAGTCTAAATGGGAAATTGCATATTTTTTCATAGAATGGAAAGGTAAACCACTGTGTTTGATTTGCAATCAAACAGTTGCTGTTTGTAAGGAGTTTAACTTGAAGAGACACTATGATACGAATCATAAATCAAAATTCGATTGTTACACTGAAAAAATAAGAATGGACACATTGTCATCTTTAAAATCTAAACTTCAAGGTCAACAATCGATGTTTACTAAAGCTAATACTGAGAGCGAAGATGCCCTGAAATCAAGTTTTATTATTGCATTAGAAATCGCGAAGAGATCAAAACCTTTCACTGATGGTGAGTTTATTAAAGACTGCATGTTGAAAGTGGCCGATGTTTCATTTCCATTTCAAAAGTCAATAATTAAAAATATTTCGCTGTCAAGAAACACTGTTGCTTCAAGAATAAATGATTTATCTCAAAACTTGGTTCTTCAACTGAAGGAGAACATTCAGGAATTTACAAACTTTTCACTGGCTGTTGACGAGAGCACTGATACTGAGGATACAGCTCAACTTGCTGTTTTTATACGTGGTATTAACAGTAACTTTGATATAACTGAAGAACTATTAAAGTGCGTCCCATTGACAGGTACTACAAGAGCAAATGATATTTATTCTGCAATTGAGCATTTGATATCAGAATATGAACTCGACTGGAATATACTTAGCAGCACAACTACGGATGGCGCTCCTGCCATGGCTGGCAAACATTCGGGCGTTGTAACTAAGTTAAAACAGAAAACATCAGGGAATTTTGTGGGATTTCACTGTATAATTCATCAGGAATCATTGGCATCCAAACATTTAAAAATGGACCATGTCATGCAACCTATAATTAAAATAGTAAATTTTATAAGGAGTAGAGCACTAAATCACCGACAGTTCAGGCAGTTTTTACTAGATTTGGACATATAATTTTCTGATGTCCCTTATTTCACCGAAGTTCGTTGGCTCAGTCGAGGAGTAGTTTTAGAAAGATTTTTTGCATTACGTGACCCTATTCAAGCTTTCATGTTAGAAAAAGGCAACCCAATTGATTATGACAATGACTGGTGGGTTGATTATGCCTTTTTAGTAGATATGAATAAACACTTGACTGATCTGAATGTAAAGTTACAGGGTAAAATCTGATTGTCACTCAAATGTATTCATGTATTCAAGCCTTTGAAACAAAGTTGAGGCTGTGGGAGAATCAGGTAAAAAATCAAACTTTGGATCATTTCCCTCATTTAAAATCATTTGGCACGGTGAACCAAAATAAATTGGATCAATATTCTCAACTTCTGCAAAATCTGATCACGGAATTCAACAATCGTTTTGAAGACTTCCACAAAATGAACGAAATGGAATTCCCAATTTTCAACAATCCATTCAATTTTGAAGCTTCACAGGCACCAGTTCATTTGCAAATGGAGTTGATAGATCTTCAATCAGACAGTATTTTGAAAGAAAAATTTAAAGAGGTTAACGCTCTTACATTTTATACACAATATTTTAAGAGTTTGGATAACTACCCGCAATTAAAAAAGCATGCAGCACGCATTCTGTGCATGTTTGGTAGCACCTATTTATGTGGGCAGATGTTTTCCGTCATGAAAATAAATAAGAACAAACATCGCACAAGACTTACGAATGAACATCTCCAATCAATTCTTAAAATAATTACAATGAATATGATACCTGACATCAATGAGCTTGTCAAAAACAAGAGAAGTCAGGTATCTGGATCCTCGAGCTCAAAATAATTACCCTCTTTTATAACTTTGATATGATTTTTAACAACCGTATATATACACCGCGGACAGGCCAACAAGGACCACGCAAATATCACTTCTTTATAGGTCTAGTTTCCTTCTTTCTCTTCCAGAAGTCTTTCATCCTGGTCGACTGTGCAGCTCTTCTTTCAGCAGTCCATTCTCCTCTGTTGAGATTTTTCTTCTCCCCGACAAGAATTTTGAGACCAAAAATTTTTTTTCTGTACTCTATTCGATTTAGACAATCTTCTTCAGTAATTTTGAATTTTTGAAGTTCTTCTTTCATTTGTTTTACATAGCCTCCTTGTCCTTTATAGTTCCAGATTTTATCAAAAATTTGTTTGTTTAACCTTGAGCAATCCATGCGGACCATATGTCCGTAGAACTGAAGTCGCCGTTTTCTGATCATCACTTCAAGGTTGTCGATTTTACTATAAATTTCTGCATTCGATCTCAGTCTATAACCTTCCTGTGTTTTCCTAGGACCATAAATCCTTCTTAAAATTCTTCTTTCTATCTTGAGCAAATTCTCCATTCCGGTTATATTTGTAGTTTCCATGCCGTACAAGATGACTGGTCTAACAACAGTATTAAAATGTCGTAATTTTGCATTGATAGACAGGTTCTTTTTATTGTATATATTTTTTGTACAAAAATTTAATCTTTCCAATTTCCCTTTTTTGTTCTCGATTGCCAATTTATCCGTCCCATTGCTACTAATTATTTCTCCAAGATATTTAAATCGGTCAGTGACCCTGGTGCTCCCATAATTTGTTTTTATCATTTTCTTAGTGTATTTCTGATCACTTGTCATCATCTCTGTTTTTACCAACGAAATCTGTAAGCCCGCTTTTTCCGCCGTTTCTTTTAACTGATCAATTTGGTTAATAGCTTCTTGTTCTGATTCAGCAAACAACGCTACGTCGTCAGCAAATGCTAAACCTTTGACTCTGAGGTTCTTATTCTTTGTACCAATTTTAGCACTTGAATCGTTCTTCTCCCAAAACGTCCTCATGACTTTATCCAAGACCAAATTGAAAAGCAGTGGTGATAGACTGTCCCCTTGTCTTAGCCCAGTTTTTACCTCGAAGGGCTCGCTAACTTCATTTAAAAATTTGACTCTGGAAATCGTATTAGTTAATGTAAGTTTTATTAAATTTATGGTTTTTTGATCAACTTGGTATTCCTTCAATGTGTCAAAAACAGTATCCCTATCCACTGAATCATACGCTTTCTGAAAATCAACGAATGAGATAAAGATATTCTTTGGCCTGTTGTTGTAATATTTTAATATCAATTTTAAACTAAGAATTTGTTCTGCACACGATCTATTCCTTCTGAAACCTCCTTGGAACTCGCCAAGCTGTGGTTCGATCTGTGGTTCAAGTCTGTTTAAAAGTAATTTGGCAAATATTTTATATGTGACAGACAACAATGAGATCCCCCTATAACTATTGACATCAATTTTTGAGCCTTTTTTATGTAGTGGATGAATTAAGGCGATTAACCAGTCTTCTGGAATTGCTTCCTCAATCCAAATTTTCTGGAATAGATTTGTCGTCGCTATTAAAAATTCATCATCTACAAGCTTCCACATTTCTGCAATTATTCCATCCTTGCCTGAGGCTTTATTGTTTTTAAGTGAGTTGATAATACATTTAACTTCATTTACATCTGGGGGCGTAGAGTCAAAATTTTGTGTTGTAAATTTGAAACTCAACTTGTCTGTCGGTTTTGGACAATTTAACAACTTCTCAAAATACGCAGCCAAGATATCACAATTTTCCTTGTTGTTTAATGCTAGCGTACCATCTTCCCTTTTGAAATTTAAACTCGGCGCTGAATATCCAGTGATTTCATTCTTAAATGCTCTATAAAACAATCGGGTGTCATTTTTCTTAAAATTGTCGTCCATTTCCATTATTTGGTCCTTCATATATTTTCTTCGAATCGTTCTTAAAGTCTGGTGGGCCATTTTCCTTAATCTTTGTACTTCCTCTAAATTTTCTGGAGTCTTGTTCCCGTTCCACTTGTGCCAAGCACAATGTCTTTCTTTGATCACTCTTTCACATTGTTCATTCCACCAAGCATGTTTCCTATAAAAGTTCAACGGTGCAATTTCCTGAGCTGGTTCAAGAAGGTTATTAGTAACATCATTCCAATTGGTTGGTATTTTAAGTTTTCCTTGAAATTCTATCCTTTTTTCATTTGTAAGAACCTCTCTATTAATTTTCGGAATTTTAATTCTAGTTGTATTTTGTTTGCGTGTAAAAGGTATGAAATTCATCTTGATTTGAGAAAGGTAATGATCTGAAGTTACATTAATGGATTTTCTGACCTTGACATTTTGAATTTCTTTGAAACAATTTCGAGAGATAGCTACATGATCTAGTTGAAACTCACCCAGCAACGCATTTGGGGAGACCCATGTTTTCTTTTTACTTGGTTTTGCTTTAAAATGTGTGGACATAATCTTTAAGTTTAGATGTTCACAGAGTTTAACCAATCTCTCACCATTCCTGTTGGTTCTATTGTGAGCGGGATATTTACCTATTATATCAGAAAATTTTCTCTCAGATCCAAGCTGAGCATTGAAATCTCCAAGTAAAATTTTTACATGATTAGAAGGAATTTTGAGAATTTCGGCTTCTAACTCGTCCCAAAATTCATCAACTTTCTCTGGATTCGTTTTATTATCCTTATTTATAGGAGCATGGGCGTTGATTAGCGTGTATCTCTTATTGAGAGATTTTATAGTTAGAAAAGATAGTCTGGCATTCACACTTCTAAAAGCGATAACTGCGTCCAAAAATTTCTTGTTGACCATAAAAGCTGTTCCAAGATGTGGCATGTTCTTCATCACTCTCTTCCCAACTTTTCCTTTGAAAATTCGGAAGTTGTCAGATTCAAAGGTGTCCTCATCCAAGAACCTGGTCTCTTGAAGGGCTAATATTGTAATGTGATGTCTATGAAGTTCTGTTGTTAGTTGTTTTAATTTTCCAACCTGAATTAAGGAATTCACATTGTATGTTCCAAAAAAATATTTTCTCATTTTCTTGAATCTTGAACTGTTCTTGTGGTGCTCCGATTCACCATAATGTAACCCTAAACTGCTAGGCACCCTGGAATCCGATTTACGCCTAGCATTGTCTTCAGGGTAATCATGACCAATAGAAGCTAAATCCATGATATTAAAGTAAATGTGGGTTGGACAAAGTCCAACGTTATACAACTAAGATTGTGAGTCCTAGAGGTTGCCTCAAGATGTGTTCTGGCTCTTATTTTACGGCTTAAGCCAACCCTCCTCCTTTCTCCGGGCTTGGGACCGGCAACAGAAACTACTGAGCTACTCAATCCACCCAGTAGATCCTGCAGGCAGAGTTTTAACAACCGTATATTATATATTATATAATTAAGTAAATAAAATGTTATAATAATTGAGTACTTTTTTTAGGTAGATTTCATTAGAAAGCTAACTATTGCAATGGGTACCATGTTTCGACTTCCGGAAAATTTCGACATATCTTCGCGTTTCACATCCCCCAGACCCCAAAACCACCGTCAGTTCAAAAGTTTATATATAATTTATGTATATATATATCAGTTTCTTGTGGACACGATAACTGCCGTAATTTTGCACCAATCACTTTGAATTTTTTACATAACATGTATCCCTATAAAATCTCGGTCGAGTTCGTTAATGGGCAAAATCGGTCGAAGGGGGTGAAAATGGGGGGCTTTTTTCGAAAAAGTGAAATTTCGCTATAACTCTCTTAATACGTGAAATATCGAATCCATTCAAAGTTCATAATATGTGTCGGATAAGTGCCAAAAATTTATGTCAAATAAGTTTTTTGATAGCACCAACCATTGACCAAAGGGGTGGAAAAAAGTGGTTTTTTCGGGAAACATTAATGATATCTCTCTTAATAGGCACAATATCAAAACCGTACAAAATGGACAATATTCCTCCAATAATTACCTAAAACTTTTGTCTGAAAGAATTTTCGATATGACCCACCATTACGCCACGGAGTGAGCAAAATGATTTAAATTATAAGAAAATTCCAAGTGCCAAGAGTGGTTGCCATGACAACTTTACTTTTAATTGATACGGGTTTTTAGCCTAGTTTCGATTTTTGCAAAAAATGAAAGTAGACTTATGAGATCAACACAGGGCGAAAAAAGTGTGTCTGTCTGTGTGTGTGTATGTGTGTGTGTGAGTCTGTGTGTGAGTGTGTCTGTGTGTCTGTGTGTGTGTGTGTGAGTGTGTGTACTCTGAATGGCTGTCCCCCCTATCAATTCGAACACGGTGAATGCGAATTGAACGAAATTTGGTACAAAGGTAGCACTAGCAAAGGACACCTCAGTGTCATGTTTTATATCGCCGCCATCTTTACTAAAACTGAATGGCGGCCACTCAAACGTTCAAAACGTAAAATCAAATAACGACTAACCAAATCATCCGATCTCTACCAAATTTGGTAACAACATACCTTCGTATTGGATGCGTCTTGTGACAAAACTACAAGGTCGTCCGCCATACCATTTCAGGATGGCGGCCGTGCGAATTATGCAAACTTTATAATCCATATCATGGGACCCACCAGTTCCGATTATCGAGCCGAGAATCGTTTTAACTGTTCTAAAGGAAGAGGCACGTTCGAAATTAAAAGTTTATTTTGTAATACTATAGTGCAGACGTGATTTTAAAAAGCTGAGCTGATTTAGTAATAAGACAAGATAGCAGCGGATATCTTGTGCCTGACTTATATTTCACTAATTTGAGTATTGCATGCAATATAGCGTACTGATATAAAATAAATAAACTTTGTATGAAATGCTTTATATATAAATAATATACTCCAGTGATGAAATCGTTTAGTATAAAACACTATTTGCTAACAAGTTCTATGTAAGTCATTTTATGTAGAACGATATTCGTTGACACAATTAGCTCAGTGGTAGAGCGTTAGCCTATCGCTCAAATGCCTATGGTTCAAACCCGATCAGAGCTGTTTTTTTTGCTTGAAATTTTATATGTTTATTGTTTTGTAATGACTCAGATGTTTTAAAATTAAGCGTTATATTGTGCATATTATGGTGTAAAATATATATTTAATTAAAACATAATTCGCCAGCAGATTTACTCGAGACATCTAGCTGCCAAAAAGGTAACTGCACGCCGACCAGATTTTATTGAAATTTTCTTCTTCTGGCCGCTAGAATGCTCTCGCTCTGTTAGGATTATATTGTTAGATATTTCACCACTAGATATCACGACTAGTCTACGTGGGACTCCATTGATTACTATACCATTTGCATTCTATGCGCATCGAATTTGAAGAATGACAAGATGAAACTACGATACATTTTTACTTTCTATTTTAAAGGGTTTGTAACAGCTTATTGTGCGTTATTTGAAAATGTTAATTGAAGTAAAGAACAAAACGATTTCACATAGTATATGAACTCTATCGTTGGTGCTAGTTCAGGATATTAATTAATACTTCTATTTCAGCCAAATAGCAATCGAAAATATCCACATAGTTGGTATACACACGTCTCTGTAGGGTCATGGAAAGATTTGTTAATTCAATTAGGGTTGTGAAAGTCATACGCAGCCAGACGTGTAAAGACATGCCTCAACTCAAAGTTGGATGTTGCCCGCGTCAGGCCGATTATGTAATAATAATAATAATAATAATAATAATGTTATTGGTTTTACGTCCCTTTTAACTACTGTTGCTTTTAGAGACGCCGGGGTGCCAGAATTTTGCCAGTAAATCTACTAACACGGCTCCCTCGCATTTGTGCACCCTCAAATGCCAGCTGACTGCGCCAGGATACGAACCTGAAACATACGGTCCAGCAAGCGAGAACGTTACCGCTGAGCCACGCCGCCAGTCCGGTCGATTATGTCTCCAGATCCATAACATTCTTGAGATACTTCTTATCTTTCTTTCTTTCTTTCTTTCTTTCTTCAATGATGGTAGCAGTTTTTATCTAGGTTGTGGCATTTGGTAGAGGTAAATCGTTTCTAAGGTCTTCAACAAAGAATAGTTCTATTATACTCTTTGATAATAACAACGAGTTATAACTATACTCATACATTTAGGAGAAAGTAGGCTATATGTTCTTTACTGAACATCTTGTTTTTTTTTCAATCAATCAATCAATATTTATTGTCATTTAACAACTTATCGTTGTATTAGACTACGTCACATTGTTAAAAATACATTTTCAATTTACAATAAAATCACAAAGTTATGTATAATATATTACAAGTATTATTACCAGCTTACTGAATTCTATAAAATAAAATAAGAATAAAATAACACGAATACAGTAAGAAGAAGTTGATCTTCTATAGTCCATCTGGGTAGAGTGTAATTTTCTCTTCAAATTCGACCAAAGTGTAAATACTGCTGTTAATGAGCCATCGCTTAATGGATGCTTTGAAAATGTTTATAGACTCCTGCTGTAGTTGTGTTGGTAGTTTGTTGAAGATTTTAATTCCATAGTATTTGTAGTGGTCTTGTGTTTTCTTTAACTTGACATGAGGTGTATCTAGCTGGTTTCTTATTCTTGTGGTGTGTGAATGCACATCCCTTCGATTTTTATATACTCTTAGATTTTCTTTAATATACACTAAGCTATGGAATATGTATATTGATGTAAGAGTCATAATTCCAAGTTCTTGGAAGTGATTTCTGCAGGATTCTGTACTAGGCTTGCCTTGTAGACATCTTATTGCCTTCTTCTGCCATCTGAAAACATCTTGTGCCCCTGTTGAGTTTCCCCACAATATTATACCATAAGTTAAATGTGAATGGAAAAATGCATAGTATGCGAGAATCATCTGATTAGCACTAACTGATTGTTTGAGTCTTCGCAATAAAAATAAGACTCGTGCTAATTTTGTACATAATTTTTGTGTGTGAATGTCCAAGTTTAATTTAGGGTCTAAATGGATTCCCAACAACTTAACAGAGCTGCATTCATGACTACTTGAAGCCAATTTGACTAAGTGAAAATAGATTTCTTCTGTTTTGTTACTGTTTAGAAATAGTTTGTTTACCTTTAGCCAAGAAGTTGATTCACCTAATAATTTGTTTCTTTTCTCTTCAAGGCAAGTTAGGTCTCTATCATTTGTTATTACAGTGATGTCATCAGCATACAGTATTGACTTGGCATTTATATTACTAACAATGTCGTTTATATAGACCAGGAAGAAAAAGGCTCCAATGACTGAACCTTGGGCTACACCTGTATTTACAATGAGCGGAGCAGATTTTTGGTTGTCTATTACAACTATTTGCCTTCTCTTGTGGAGATAGGAGGTAATTAATGATAATTCACAATATTTGACTCCATAATAGTGAAGTTTTTGTATTAATATATTATGATCCACAGAATCGAAAGCTTTACTTAGGTCTAAGAGTGTGACAGATGTAATAAGTTGAGATTCAAATCCAGCAATCACTTCATCAACAACAGCTTCAACAGCTTGAACCGTTGACTTACCAGTTCTGAAACCAAATTGGGTACTATTAAACAACTTGTGCTCCTCAAAGAATGCTGATAATTGTTCTTTCATACACTGTTCCATTATTTTGGAAATAATTGGGACAATTGAGATTGGCCTATAGTTACTGGGGTCCATCATATCTCCTTTTTTATGGACTGGAATTGTGATGGTGATTTTCAGACACTCTGGAAAAACTCCAGTAGTAAATATCCAGTTTATTAGATAAGTTAAAGGTAATACTATGATGTCTATTATTTGTTTTAGAATAAAATTCGACATTCCATAATAATCCTCACATTTTGAATTGTTTAGTTCTGAAACTATTTTTAGAACCTTCTCATGTGTTATTTGTCTCCATCTGAAGGATGGTGTGGGATTTTCATCTACCTTATGGTTTTCCAATTTCTCCATAAACTTTGTATGATGATTTTCATATTCCAAACTTTTGACCATATTTTCAACAGAATTTATAAAATATTCATTTAACACATTTGGCGTTATTGGTGTAGTGTCCTTACTTTTATTTTTACCCAGTTCATTGTTTATGATTAACCAAGCAGCTTTACATTTATTCTTTGCGTTATTAATGAACTCATCATTCGCTCTCTTTTTTGCTGCTTTAATTTCCCCCCGATATAATTTTTTTATGTGATTATAGTTTTCTATATCCTGTGGGTCTCCTTTCTTTGCTTTAGTGTAATACATGATCTTTAGCTTCCTAATAACATCAAGGTAAGGCGTATACCATTTGGTATTATTTTTACTTTGTTTTTGATCTGGAGTGTTAATTATTTTTTTCTTAATTGGGCAGCATTTATTTAAGGAAGTGTGTATTATATTCATAAACTTATCAGCTGCTTCAGAAACATTGTTATAGCTCACAATTATGTTTTCCAAATTCCTGCTGGTCAACTCGTGCCTTAATCTGAGAAAGTTATTGTCGCTCAACATCCTAATATACTTGACTTGCCTATTTTCTGGGAAGTGTCCTGTATTAATTTGAAATGTTAGCCAGAGGCCACTATGGTCAGACAAGAGAGGTTTTGTAACACCAAAATTATAACCATTTGTTGGCACATTAGTAATAATGTTATCTAAACAAGACTTCTTTCTAGTTGGTTGGTTATTGATCAGATAAAAATCAAAGGATTTTAAAATGTTACAGAATTGTTTCTTTGCCAGTGATTCAATTAATACATTTAGGTTAATATCCCCTAAACAATATATTTTATACTTTTGGAATTTTGCTAAGTAACAAGCAAACCTTTCCCATATGTTTATAAAGGCCTGGACATCCGAATCAGGTGTACGATATATGGAAATAATAATAAATTTAGCTCTTGTAAACTTTACCCCAGCTACTTCAAAGAGCTGTTCTATACAGAAATCATTTAATTCCATTATTATACTGTCCATGTTTGTAGTTACTTTCTTGAATATAGCAACACCCCCGTTTGATTTATTTTTTCTACAAAAGCTAGTCATTACCTCATACCCAGATGGAATATAAAGACTAACCTCTTCTTTCACAAGCCAATGTTCATTTACACACAATATATCTATTGAAAGGGAATTGAGTAAGATTTCTAGTTCACCTAACTTATTTCTTATAGATTGTAAATTGATATGAAATACATTAAGCTCTTTCAAAACTTGTGAAGATAGCTCATCAGATTTGTTTTCAGTGATATTTACATCTTTAGTAAGTTCATTCAAAATCACTAATTTGTCTTTAACATTATTTTCAACTCGGATCTTTGTACAAGGTTTCTGGTTTAAGGATCCGAGTTTCCTAGCACGTTTCCCTGCAAAGGCCAGGTAAGAGGTATAGCTTTTCTCAATTTTGAGACATCGCTAATCTCCCTCCTGATAATGCAAGCAATTTCCCTTCCTAGTGCTTCTTTCCCTTTGTGGTTAAGGTGCAAGCCATGCTTAGTAAACATTTCTCTGCTAAATTTGGAAATATCAATAACTTCACAATTTTTTAAATGTTTACATAACAAGAAGTGCTTACTAAGGCAACACTGAAAATATGGCTTCAAACACCACAATGTTTACATAAGCTATGAATTTGAGCATTAGTTTCACTTACAGCCATATTAACACAAGATTCCTTCATAAGATCATGTCTATAAGGTACATTAACAACAATTACTCGTGAATTATTCATTATTGAGAGCTTACCTTTTAAACTCCTGACTAATTTGTTACCTTCATTAGCAGCAACATCGTTTGTCCTTGTCACAATTACTACATAATTGTCCTTTTCCATTAGAGGATTGCAATTGGCAAGAACATCCACAGTTTTTGCACCAGGTTTTACTGATCCACACACTTGTATACAAGGATTATTGAGATTAGTCTTGATTTCTTCTGCCAAGCCCCTACCCTGGCTGTCTGCATACACGTTGACTGCTTGCCGTGAGGAAGTTGAATTATTAGTTTTCTTCTGTGGGCTCCTAGCACTGTGTTTGGTTTTACTATTGGATGATTCCGGTGAAAACGTGTCATTTGAAACATGTTCAAGCACTTGAAATTTATTGGAGCACTTCACTGTAGCACTTGTGTGTTTCACAACATACTCGTTTCGTCCCATTTGATTTGCATTAGGCCTAAAATAGCGACCTGTAACCTTTGTCCAATTCTGTATTTCTTTCTTGTCTTCTTCTAACGCTGCAATTCTTTCTTTTAAAGATTCATTTTCAGCTCTCAAGGCCATTAAGTCTTCTTGAAGTACACCTAAAATTTTAACTACGGATTCATAATTGTTTTGCTGTTGTTGTTTAGTCTCCATGCTATTGCCGCTTTGTTTACATGCAACGCAGATCCACTCACTTTCATGTTCGTTAAAATTGGACTTGATATTGATATTTCCACAGCGAAAATGGTACCATTCATCACAAATTGTACATAGAAAACCGTTTTTCACTATTCTATTACATTTAACACACTTTTCGTCACTGATTTTGAGATTTATCGGAGATAACTCAGACTCGGTACTAACAGCCGCCGCCATGTTGCAGACATAAAAAAAAATCAGCAGTTGCTATGACAACGCCACTGCACGAGATCACATTCTGTTTTCATAAGTCTGTGGGAAGCGACTTCGGTATCGGAACTGGTAGCATGCTGAACTTCTATGCCCAAGGTCGCGGGTTCAAACCCGGCTGAAGTCGTCGGATTTACTAAGAGCGCCAAAAAACCCTGAGTATGCTTTCCTTCGGAGGGGAAGTTCCAACGTTCGTTGCGAGTTGATGGTTCCGGTGGCATCTAGTGGCCAAGTTCACAGCTAGGTGTCGTTGATGGTAGTATTTTAAATTATGTAGCATATTTTAGGTAGATTTCATCAGAAAGCTAACTATTGCAATGGGTGCCATGTTTCGACTTCCGGAAAATTTCGACATATCTTCGCGTTTCACATCCCCAGACCCCAAACCACCGTCAGTTCAAAAGTTTATATATATGTGTGTGTATACATATATGCATATATATCAGTTTCTTGTGGACACGATAACTGCCGTAATTTTGCACCAATCACTTTAATGTTTTACTTAATATGTAACCCCTTAAAAATCGGTCGAGTTCGTTAATGGGCAAAATCGGTTAAAGGGGGGGGGGGGGGGGAATGGGGGGGGGGCTTTTTTTTCGAAAAAGTGAAATGTCGCTATAACTCTCTTAATACGTGAAATATCGAATCAATTCAAAGTTCATAATATTTGTCGGATAAGTGCCAAAAATTTATGTCAAATAGGTTTTTTGATAGCACCAACCATTGACCAAAGGGGTGGAAAAAAGTGTTTTTTTCGGGAAACATTAATCATATCTCTCTTAATAGGCACAATATCAAACCCGTACATAATGGAAAATATTCCCCTAATAATTACCTAAAACTTTGTCTGAAAGAATTTTTGATCTGACCTACCATTACGCCAAGGGAAGAGAAAAATGATTTCGGAATTAAAGAACATGCCAAGTGCCATCAGAGGTTACCGTGACAACGCTTCTAAATTGATGAGGGATGAGCTATCAGAGGTTGCCAAGACAACGCCATTGCACGAGATCACATTCATTTTTCCATCTGACTGTGGGAAGCGGCTAACTGGTAGCATGCTGAACTTATATGCCCAAGGTCGCTGGTTCAAAGCCGGCCAAAGTCGTCGGATTTTCTAAGAGCGCTAAAAAACCCTCAGCATGCTTTCCTTTGGAGGAGAAGTTCCAACGTTCGTTGCAAGTTGCTGGTTGCGGTGGCATCTAGTAGCCAAGTTCACAGCTAGGTGTCGTTCACGTTAGGATATGGTACAAAATTAGGAACTACTACTTAAAATTGACCGTCTGCAGACCTTACCTGAATTACACACTAAAACAGTCATCAAAATTAACACCGTTTATCAGATTCTACACACCCGGGGTTACATGACCACGTTGTCGCAGCCCCTAAACTGAGGAACCAACAAAAATCTCTGCGGGAGATAAAATTTTGCGAGAAGAAGTAACAGACTGTCTGATAGTTACACATCAGTTCCAAACCTTGCATAAGGACAGTGTGATCAGAAGTATAAAAATGAACCCCGAATGACAAGAAGGTTACCATCCCCATAAGACAATAAAATGATAAAAATATGCATACAAAAACGAAAAAAAGTTGATTTTTAACCTCCAAATGTAAAATACTTTCTTGCAATCAATGAGGTCTGATCCTCCTACGAAAACCTGCATATTTTGCCTATTATAGCCAATCCCCTAGTTTGCCCGGTGAAATCTACCTCCGCCTTCCGGCGTGCCGAGAGGATTTTTTAAATTTGAACCTGGCCCGCCTACACATTCTAAATTTAGTATATGGCCCTCTGCAAAATTGAGTTTGACACCCCTGCTCTAGCCTGTGCCAACAGACACTGACTGTGCCCTGAATGTCTTTACTAAGCACCACCCATACCTCAGTAGCTTCCATATAATCACAGCCATGAGTGGGGCTGAGACATCGGTGATACTCTAGCCTGTGCCAACAGACACTGACTGTGCCCTGATTGTCATTACTAAGCACCACCTATACCTCAGTAGCTTCCATATTATCACAGCCATGAGTGAGACTGAGACAGCAGTGATACTCTAGCCTGTGCCAACAGACACTGACTGTGCCCTGAATGTCATTACTAAGCACCACCCATACCTCAGTAGCTTCCATATAATCACAGCCATGAGTGGGACTGAGACATCGGTGATACTCTAGCCTGTGCCAACAGACACTGACTGTGCCCTGATTGTCATTACTAAGCACCACTCATACCCCAGTAGCTTCCATATTATCACAGCCATGAGTGAAACTGAGACAGCAGTGATACTCTAGCCTGTGCCAACAGACACTGACTGTGCCCTGAATGTAATTACTAAGCACCACCCATTCCTCAGTAGCTTCCATATAATCACAGCCATGAGTGAGACAGAGACAGAGGTGAAAAGCCACATTTAACTCTAGCCTGTGCCAACAGACAAACGGAAATATACTGCATTAATCAAGAAATGGTAAACAGGCAGATTTGACAATGTAGATGCTCAAAATGTTGATTCTTCTTCAACTTGAGATTCCACACAAAGGAGCTTTTCGTTCAGTCAGAGGCTGACAGACACAACAAAGTGTTTCACGGACGAACACTGCCTATCCATGTTTATAGTTCATTTTTCTTTGTTTCATTTGAGGGGCTTAGCCATCGTGGTCAATTAGCTATGTGTAGTTTGGTGTGTAGATTGTGTCTGATAACATATGTTACTGTGGTGTCTGTTATCGTAGTAGTAGCAGTGAGTGTAATTGTAATTCAAGTGAAGGAGGTGGCCATGGTCTCTTGTTAGGAACCAAACATTTCCCTGGAGGGGAAGCGGGAGATCACGGAGAATCTCGTTCAAGATGGCTGAGGTGGGATTTGATCCCGGTTCTCTCGAGCGAGAATGCTAGCCGCTATACCACGAGATATTTTCCTTCCGGGGCTTCGCTAAAGTGAATCACAGCCATACGTTATAAAAATTTCTTTAACAATAAAGGATGCTTGTAGTTCTCGCGATCTTGAGCCACAGAACCTCCTAGTTTACGTGCAATCCGATCCACAGGACGTAATCCCTCCCTATATTATTCTGCTAAGGTCCCATTCCAGTTTTGTACCGAAAATAAGGTCCCATTAACACCAACCTACACATATGTTGTACCTACAGGTTCAGCATAACACAATGCGTAAGCGAAACGAACTCACTTACTCTTTAAATGTCTCACAATTAAATAAATACCTTAAAACGTGTATATTTACAATGACATAATGAAAGAATGCAACACGGTAACCATGGTAACAGAATCTCACAGGTCCATTTATTTCTGTAAGACGCAATGCAATTCCAATTATTACATTATTGTGAAAGTTTCCAGACGGTTATAAGGTTATCACTGAACCAAGATAAGCTGTAAAATTCATCAATACATACAGTATAATGCTCTTAAGGGGGTCAAGGGGCACTATAGAATGTTTTCACGTAGTTCTCACGTGTGAGTGTGGAACGAAAAGTCTTTTTCGGCCGACTATAAAGGGTCTCCAAAAACCACATTTAAAGGCCCTTAAATTAACAGTGTCTGTGATATTCCCTGAAAACTAACTTCGCTCTGATATACCTATGAAGGAATGACAAACCCCTAACTACTGCACCAGTAGCTGAATTGATAAAGGCTGATTATTCATACCAAGGATAAATCAGTCATAACATTCATGATTGAGATTTTGCTAAGCATACTCTTTACAACTAGAATATTCGCGGGCAAAGCCGCGACGGGGAATGCTAGTTTTATTATGGAGTTTGAAGCCATTCTTCAGTGTTGCCTTAGTAAACAAAAGTCTGAGGAGATGGGTTATTCCCTAATCCTGAAAAAAATACATGATTTTTGTTTAATATTATTATTAATATAATACTGTGAATGTATGTATAAATACCGGACCTAATCTAATTGGGCAAAAACGTGTTGTTGGACTGACAAGTATAAGATGATGCTTCGAAAATCTCATATGCTTTGACCGGGAAACGAACCCGGTCCACCTCGGTGTGAGGCAAGCTGCTTGGCCACTGCACCACCACGGCCCACCTAAGCTTGTTTCTGTTGGAGCACAGTGACTGTTTGTAATGAGCATTAGTGTTTGGTAGAGCAGTTTCCTTGTCTTGTATATAAGATTGTTATCTGTTGATGTTCGCTTGACGAACGAAACTTGTGATCTGTGCAAATAAAAGCAGTTATCTCATATTTCCTGCCAAATATAATTGGGCATGGACTCGTGTTGACCGACTGAAAGTTACCAAACAATTGAGAGATCAACGATATGATTAGGAAACCAGATGTCCTAGGACAGGCCCACATTCACTCAGGAAGCATTCAGGCAATTCTGGAAACCTAATACTTTACATTTATTCAATGGTATCCATCTAAGCCTCCGTGGCTTAGGCCGCGGCACGCCGGCCTCTCACCACTGGGCCCGTTGTTCAAATCCCGGTCACTCCATGTGAGATTTGCGTTGGACAAAGCGGAGGCAGACAGTTTGCACACCGCTTTTCCCTGTCACAAATTTCATTCCAGGAACAATTTCATTTCATTTCATCTGTCATTCATTTAATCATTGCCCCAGTGGATTGTGACAGGCTTCGGCAGCCTGCACAGTTCATATCCTCGCCGCTAGATGTGGGCTTCATTCATTCCATTCCCTGACCCGGTAGGTCGACTGGAAGCGGGCTGTGTATTTTCATTGATATCCATCTAATTTGAACGTTCGGCTGGTTGTGTGGTAACGTTCTCACCTGCTGCGCCCAATGTTTCAGGATTGAATCATAGCGCAGTCAGCTGGCATTTGAGTGTCTGCAAATGCGAGGGTTAGTAGCCTTTCAGGGCAAAATTCCTACATCTCCCCCTCCCCATCTCAAATAGTACTTTAACGGGACGGACAACAAATAACATTTCATTAATTACAACATTGAAACTGAACCATGTTTCAAAATATTTCATCTGTGACTGTACTTTTATATGTTCAGTATATTAATTACACTTTTCAGAGTGCGTCAACGTTTTTCTCGATACAGATAAGTATTCACTACTGTGGAACAGTCCAGGCAAAAATGAAATCCTGTATCCAGACACTTGCAGGTGGGCCACAGTAATTCGTGTGGGAGTGTACTTTCATGTTGTAGCTGCCTCCGTTTCTATCTGGGAACGGAAATTAGAGCCATGCCGTAGAAAACTCAGTTTCATAATTGCGTTATTACGAAACAAATATGGCGCAATAGGTCAATGAGTGGGAATCCTATTAACATGTATTAATGCAAACTGTAGGAATACAAAAGCTGGTAATGACTACAAAATACCCCGCGTCTGATAAGCATTTCTTGTCATTCATACCGCAGCTGAATTACTTTACATGCCATTTACATCGTAGAGTGGAATATCACTCTGCCATGCCATCTGCATGTGATGCCAGACCAAATAAACATTAGTACAAGTTTGACATCACTGAACCTAAAGGGCGCAATGTGTTTTTAAGTAGCCAATAAACCCGATACGTTCAATACCCACATGTATTGCGATATAGTTGCCACATTCGCCCATTTCAGCCCTGCCTTCGACTAAGACTCCTAAGAACTGTGAAATCTTCCTGTTATGTACTTTGCATTTGTGTGTCAAGAATGTAGGCTATTGAATTGAGCTAATGGCCCATGTAGCCTACTTTCATAAATAATTAAGTAAATAAATATCAAAACGAGAAGTTCCGTGAGAAACTAAAAAGCCTACTTTTCTTAAAATTTAAGATTCATGCCAATGATTAATCTATATGGATCTATCTAGAATAATGACGAAATTAAGTTGCTAATATCGAAATTTCTATTTAGTTCAAAATACTGTATATCTGGCATAATGTAGCCTAATAGAGCACTACAGTTGACTGAATATATTCTTAGTTCCATCTCTTAAGGTACAGAATACAAAATGTGGTTGAATTCCAATGGATAGCATGGACGTTACATTCAGTTAAACATTGGATCTAACAGCACGCGTAAAATAATGTTGGCAACAATGTCATGCATGTATTGGTCAGAAATAATCATAAATAATATGATCTATTGCTGTGATAATTTTGAATGAAATCCATTAGTTAGTATAGAAATTACATGCATTTTAAAATTAGACCTATCAGCAGACTTAGAATCATGTTGGCAACACTGGCGTATATCAGTTACTCCAAATTGATCTAGAATGCGAGGTACTATACGTGTGCAAAGTTTAGAGCTATTGGCTTGCATACTTTCCGATATATTGATTTTTAGGGTAACAAAAATAGATACTGAATTTATTAACAGTTGGCTGCCCTGGTTGCTCTTAAGAATACGTGTAGTCGTATCTGTTATGGTACGCATAGCACATACGAAATTTGGTTGTAATCCAAATGATAGTATAGAAGTTACATATATTTAAAGTTGGACATCTCAGTAGGCTTAGAATCATGTTGGTAGCACTGACGTATATAGGTTACTCCAAATTAATCTAGAATGTCAGGTACTGTACGTGTGCATAGTTTAAAGCTGTCGGCTTGCATACATTGTGATATATTGGTATTTGGATGAGAGAAATTGAGAGCATTTATTAACAGTTGGCAGCCCTAGTGGCTCTTAAGAATACGCTTAGTCATACATGTTTATGTACACATAGCACTTACGAAATTTGGCTGAATTCCAATTGATAGTGTAGAAGTTAAAAGCATTTAAAAATTGGACTTATCAGCAGGCTTATAATCATTTTGGCAACACTGCCATGTATGGTCTCCTAGAAATTAAACTAAAATATTATTATCTATCAATTTTGAAACAGCTCCCATTCATACTTTCCATGATATCCAACATGGAGCTCAAATTTCAATTGCGATTTTTCAGCAGTTTCATTTTCAAATACGGCATTGAGATATTCAGGTATATATCTTTACTCCTACCAAATTTTGTTTCTATTGCTGCAGCCGTTTAGAAGTTGATAGGGGACACACACACAGCCAGACAGACCGACACACATTTGCCCGGATCCATCTCATAAGTCTACTTTTTCCTCATTTTTGCAAAATTTGAAAAGTAGGCTAATAATTGTAAGAATGAATCAACAAATAAGTGTATTAATAAATGTATAAATAAATGAAATAATTATTAATATTCTTCTTCTCTCTTTCGTCGCTATGCCCAATCAAAGACCGCGTTTGAACTTGTTAGTTGGCCTGGTGGTTTTCGCCTTCTTATCTTCCCAAAATCTCTTCATGAATGCACTGTGTTGCATCTTGCGTTCTGTCGACCAATTCCTACCAGCTTTCTTTATGGGTTTCTCCCTAAATTTATGGTTGGCTACCTTTGTCCTAAAAGTTCTACGATTGTCTGTGATGTCTGTGATATTCATTTCTTGGAGGTCCGCCTTAGTTTATTCTAGGCATTTTATCTTGACCTTATTTGAGTTGATTACTTTGAATAATCTCTGTCGCTATTCATTCTATAGATATGGCCACAGAAATTCGGGCGTCGCTTCCCTACGACATCAGTGAGCCTGTCAGTGAAGGAGTAGGGGTCCGCTGTTCTCCGCTTAATCCACATTCCATTTTCTCTCGTGGGACCATACATTTTCCGTTTATGTTTTTCATTGTCTGCAATTTTAGAGTGGCCACCCAGACATATGGTTTCTGTGGCATATAAAGCTTCCGGCAATACAACTGTATTGTAGTGTCGTAATTTTGCATTACGGGATATGACTCATTTGTTGTAGTAATTCCATGTCAGTCTGTACGTCTGATGGAGTTTGGTGGTTCTTTCTACATTGGCACTGCTGTTTAGTCCAGATGGTAGTATGATTTCTCCAAGATATTTGAAGGAGGAAACCTGTGAAATTGTGCCGTTTTCCAAGTCAAGCGTAGTTCTTTTGCTATTTTGATGTAGATTTTCCATGTACTTGGTTTTCTCGTACGATATCTGGAGGCCTGCGTTTGATGCTATATTGTGTAGTCTCTGTATGGCATATCTCGTTTCATCCTTGGTCTTACAATGATTGCCAGATCATCAGCAAATGCTAAACATTTCACATTGACCTTGCTTCCCAAATTTCCGATGTTTTCCCATTCTCTAATAACTTTGTCTAGAACTAAGTTAAACAGAATAGGGGAGATGCCGTCTCCTTGACTAACGCCCGTACGCATTTCAAAGGGCTCAGAGATTTCTCCAAATTTTTTCACTTTACAGGTCGTATTCGTCAGAGTTTGCCGCATAAGTGCTCTGGTCTTCTTGTCCACACCGAGTTCTTATAGAGTATCAAAAGATGTCTCTCCACAGAATCATACGCCTTCTTAAAGTCCACAAAAGTGACGAACGTGCTGGCACTTCGGCGAATCCTAAATTTCGTCTTCAAGTTACATATTTGTTCTGCACATGATCGACCTTTCCTGAAACCCGCTTGGTATTTGGCAATCAGATGATCTGTCTGTTTTTCAAACCTGTTTATTATTATTATTATTATTATTATCTTTGACCGCAATATACCCACCTATCTTAAGGCCAAGATTTACAAAACCGTCGTGCGCCCAGTCGCCCTCTACGGTTCGGAATGCTGGCCGGCCTCTGTTAAACACGAGCAACCCCTGCATGTTATGGAGATGCGCATGCTTCATTCGGTGCTTGGTCTGACGCGACTTGACCATATCAAGAATTGCGATGTCCGAGGGAAGATGGGAGTTGCGCCCATACAGGATAAAATGCGGGAGGCTCGTCTACGCTGGTACGGCCACGTCATACGCAGTCAGGAACAATCAGTGGCTAAAACTGCCTTGTGCCTCAACCCGGATGGTAAACGACCTCGTGGGCGACCTAAGAAGAGGTCGCTTGATCGCCTTAGAGAAGACATACGACAAGTTAATCTGTGTCGGCACGATGCCTTTGACCGACAGAAATGGAGATTGGCATGTAAAGCTAGGAAGATGATGATGATGATTATTATTATTATAAGGGATTGAAAAAGTAATTTTCTGCGGAATGGGTAGAAATGAGTCGGCCACAGGAGCAATGTACACAATTGGATGCGGAATGTTAAGTGTCCTTTGTCTTGATCACGCTACACAGTAGTGCTGAACTTGCAAGTTCCTCAACACGAAGCAAGTGGACGGAAAGAGACGAATGGGGTAAGTTTGAGTGACAGGTTCCTTAAAGAAGTTTAATTTGTTTCACTCAACTGCTGTCTGTCTGTCCTCAGGTCAAAACAAAGAAGATGCGCACAGCGACCCACCCAGACTAAACTGAAACTTGCAATCAATCTTTTAGCGACATCAATTCTCGTGCAGGAAGTGATGTGTGACATAGCCTCTCCAGCTTCCAAGCTGTTTGAAATCTCAAAGTTTTCTAATACATTTGATATTTTAAACAGCACAGAGAATGGAATCTGTTTTAATTAAATTATCCGAGAACGTTCCGCACTTTCTGTGATGTGTTCTTCATGTGTGAACTTTAAGTCTGTATGTAATCTCTCTGATAATTAGGTGCTTAATATCGACAGTCTGTTGTTTGTGCTATAACATCTTTGTTAATGTTATTGTTGTAACTGTACTCTTTGTGCTGACGATGATGTAACAGCCGAAACTGGTCCTCGCAATTTAAATGTTATATTTATGTGTCTTCTTAATACGAGGGTCATTTCATAAGTCATGGCAACTATGAGCTGTAATCAGAACTGTGACTGTCCTAAAATAGCTAAAGTGGGTACAGTTAAATATCTGGGATTATTTATAGATAGTGACATGAAATGGAAAAGCCAATGCAAACACCTTACAAGTAAAATAAGAAGAACAGTCTATATATTTCACAATTTAAAACATATTGTCAATTACAAATTAATAAGAGACATCTACCATGCTCTAGTCCAGTCAGTTCTTACATATGGTATTCTTGCCTGGGGAGGCGCCTATGAAAATCTACTAAAAATTGTTCAGATAGTGCAGAATCTCATACTGCGAATAATGTTGCAGAAGGATAGATTATATCCGACTATGAGACTGTATGCTGAGAGAAGGGTCTTCAACATTAAACAATTGCATGCTTTTGAAATATATAAATACATTTTTAAAGATAGAAATAGAATTCAATTTCTTAGTCACTGGTATGAAACCAGAAGTATTACAGAGAATCACTCTATTTTATATCAACCTAAGTTAGGTATAACCAAACGTAACTTTCTGTATTTCTCACCCAAATTATATAATATTCTCCCAATTAAATTAAAGGAATTTAATGGAAATCATTCCATTCCTGACCCGGTCGGAGACTGGAAGCAGGCTGTGGATTTTCATTTTTTTCATGTAAACCTGAAGATGCATATACAACATTTTCTCAGAGAAAACAATATTAAATTTGAAAACATAATTAGTTGAGCCTACAAGTTTATACAAACGCAAATTAAATGTTCCTTCTTATTCATTTTTTTAGTGTAGGCTTATACATCATTTACATAGAACGTGTTATTCGGCTAAGCCATTATACAATTTTTGAAATAGTAATCAACGATATGCTTGCCACACACAAGGTTGCATCTTTTAGTGGCATATGTGACATTTCTTCCTGCACTCTATGAATTTGATATCCTATTTCGACCTGTCTTTATCATATTGTAACAATATAATTTATTAATAATTGTAAATTTACAGGTTAAACAATGAGTAGGAAGTGTAAGGAAATTCATAAAATGTGTACAGTTATTCTGAAATTTGTAAAATGTGTGTATTTGTAACGAATTAATAAATAATAATAATAAATGATATATCTTTGCAACATATGGTATCACGGTAATTCCACTGTAGACAATCGAAACCACGCGGCAAACATCACAGAATTCACCCGACAGAAGGCGACTGTAAGTGCAGGTGGCTATGTACCAGCAACATACACGTTCGTTCTGAGCTTGGCCGTGCTACGAGATGGATGTAAGGAGCTTGGAACAGCGATCATTCGTAAAACTTGCTTTATAGGTGGCAGAAACGCTACACAGTGCCATGTGAAGCTGTTGGTGATTACCGATCAGTTGCACGTTAGTTGGAGGCTTTCCGACATGAACGCGCAGCAACTGCAAACTCGCGGCGAAGAGGGCGCCCCTTGTCGCCCGAACTGACATGAACAGGGTTCGAAATGCTGCCCTGGATGTTAATTGCTTTGTGTTCCATTTGTACCTTTATGTTCGACTATGTCGAAATCTAAACATTATGTGTCAGAAAACTGTATCATAATGCGGCTCATTATAACACTATTTTTCATTATTAAACAGTTTCTCCCACCAATCACAGCTCAAGAAACAGTTGTGTGACCAATTAGGTAAGGATACCTTCGCGCATCCGCTCAAAATGCAACATGTCTATATAAATTACCGAAAGTGCGCCGTGCATATGTTTGCGTAAATAAACTGGCGAATATGAGACTAGAAATAGCACTGTATATACCTTAATATCCCCAACTCCAATTTCAACACAGCGCATTGCTTTCAAACGACTTCAGTGACAGTTTGACTGAATGAAGATGCACATCGGCAGGCTGTAAACATTCCCAAGCACAGAGAGCGCATGCGTTGGTCGGTCAGAGTACTTGGAAAACAGAGATATCCTACCCAGCGCTTGCACTCTTATCACAAAATTCTAGTGACAGAATCTCGACAGATATTTATGAATATTTATGTTAAAACATATAATAAAGTTATAATTATCGTCGAACATAAACAGTCGTAGGCAACTCGCCTATAATAGTAATTAAGACACTGGTTTGGAAATTATAAAACTCGCTTACGCTCGCTAAACATGCTCGTGTCTTAATTATTGCCCTTGTTGCATAATGTACTATTGCCATAAACTCCTGTACTCGACTCCTATTTTCTGTTGGCAATGAGATATCACATGGCCTTAACGTTCCAATGCACATCGTGGAGTTCCCATGCTGTAGCATTATCGAAAGTTATAACATAGCTGCCGTGACTTATGGAATAACCTTCGTATGAGCGTATTGCATGTTGACAGCGACGTGAAGTGAACCCTTGATTTAGCGGACTAATTGGCACGGAGTTTCGTCCGTTTAATCGCAAATTGTGTTATGAATATAATTGCAATTAAAATGACACTTACCATTGTACTGTATAAAGTAAAGTTAGTGTACATACCACATTCTTTGCAGAAATCACTTTGTAAACAAGATGTTCAGTAAAGAACATATAGCCTACTTTCTCCTAAATGCATGGGTATTGTTATAACTCTTTGTCCTTTTCAAAGGGTATAATTGAACGTTGGTTGTAGAAGCTTGTTGAAATACAACGTGCTATACGGATATTAAACACGAATATGAGGTGCCCTTTGCTAGTGCTACCTCTGTAAAAAAAAACCATTGAATTAGGTTTCACCGTGTTTGAATTGATATGGGGAATCGATTTGCACACATTTATGGCCGCTATCTGCAAACTATTTGGCTGATGGTCTTGAAGTCCAGATGAACGATGCTCCCCACAAGAAGGTATGTTGTTGCAAAATTTGGTAGAGATCAAATGATTAGTTTGGTCGTAATTTGATTTAAGCTTTTAAAATTTGGGTGGCCGCCATTCCGTTTCCGTCGAGATGGCGGCGATATAAAACATGACACTGAAGTGCCCTTCGCTAGTGCTATCTCTATACCAAATTTCGTTTAATGCGATTTTACCGTGTTTGAATTGATAAGGGGGGGGACAGACATTCAGAGTACACACACTCATACACACACACAGACAGACACACACTTTTTGGCCCTGTGTAGATCTCATAAATCTACTTTCATTTTTTGCAAAAATCGAAAGTCTGTTAATAGAAGGGTGGGAAAGTGCACCTAGCTTCAGTTGCTGTCCCCTTGAACACTGTTTCTTAAAAGATTGAAACTGTCTGCAATAAGCCAACACTTCCGGATTTCATGAGGTATCTATGACGTTTACAATAATTTGGTCTAGGTATAATGTAAAGAGAAATGCCGTAAGTAGAACTGTTGAAAGAGCCCTTCGTATTACAGTATTAGTATTTACTGTTTGTGACGCACGTGCAATCCGTTTCGTTGTGAACATGTGCACGTGGGCGCGTCAAATTTTGAAAGGAAAAATCTAATTCTGTCCTTGAAATCCTAAATCCGCTAAATCGAGGGTTCTCAGTATGGATCTCCTGTTTTATTTATTTATTATCCCTGCGATGTCACATCTGACAAAGTTTACAGTTGTTGTTGTTTGAGTCTTCAGTCTTCTGACTGGTTTGATGCAGCTCTGCATACCTTCCTGTCCTGAGCTAATCGATTCATCTCTACATAGCTACCACACCCTACATCCGAGGCAATCTGTTTAACATATTCTAACCTTGGTCCACCCCTACAGTTCTTGTCCTCGACCCTTCCTTCCATAACTAAGCTTGCTATTCCTGGGTGCCTTAGTATGTGTCCTACCAACCTATCTCTTGTCTTCATTAACATTCGCCAGAAACATCTCTCCTCTCCCACTCGTCTTAATACCTCTTCGTTTGTAACCCTATCTACCCATCTGATCTTCATCATTCTCCTGTAACACCACATTCCAAACGCTTCAATTCTCCTCTTTTCTGCTCCACCAATTGTCCAAGTTTCACTTCCATAGAGCGCGACGCTCCAAACAAAGGTTTTCAAAACCCTTTTCTAAGTCTACAAATGTCATGAACGTTCTCTTATCCTTCCTTATTCTACCTTCCAAAATCAGTCTAAGACTTAGTACAGCTTCTCTTGTTCCTACATTTCTCCTGAAACCAAACTGGTCTTCATCTGGCGATGTCACATCTGGCAAAGTTTACAGAACTGTGCAAATTATTAGAGACGAAGCTACTCGTAGTTTTACAAATTGCCTTTATGTTTTTCAAGGCTTAATGCATTAAATATGTTTGGCACTGAAATTACTTCATATATGTAACCATGAGTTTTATTTATATTTTCTTTGAAGAAACTCAAAGTAAAATGATTTTTTTAGAATGTCCACTAACAGAGGAGCTTTGCTAATGCAACATGCCACACGTTTTGTTTTGATTACTTCACTCTACCTTTCGTGTGGATTTAGAGCTGAGGGTTTTGGAGTCATTTTATTGATAATCCCGTCTTGAATTATTCAAACATTCATGAGCTAAGGATTGAAATCCTCTGACTTAGAGGGTACTTTCCAAAGTCAATGAAAAAAAATAGAAAACCGGCCAAGCTCAGATATCCCCTGAATCGGCTATTCTGAAAGGTTTCCAGACACAATTCCTTATGGGAAAAGGTGCAAGTCCACGGGGGAGAAAACATTACTCAGTAGGGTTACAAAAGATGCCAGCAGTTGTTCAATAAAATGATTTTGAATAAGGAAGTCTTTATTTGATCCTAATAATTTGCACACCTCTGTATATTAAGAGTTGATTGTAGCCCGTTCCAGCGCTCAGACCAGAATTGAATGTACAGTACTCTCTCTGTAATCCGGCATCTCAGCTCTCCGGCACTCCCAGTAATCCGGCGTTTTGTATTCGAGTACGAGCTCAACACTTGATTTGATAATGTGTCCCCAATACTGTACAATGTTTCCCACGCAGCGACAAGACTAGTGTCTGCGTAAACAATGCATTGGCGCCAAGATCGATGACTCAAGCACGCCCCAGTCAGGTGCTTAGTGTAGGACAGTTGTACTGTAGTAGTATCGTGAAGATGACGAAAACAACCAGTTTATGACAGAAGATGACATCATAGAGGAAGTAGCAAGAGAGGACGAGGAACAGGTCGAAGGAGAAGTTACAGCGGCTATACATTCAATCTCACACGATGCAGCCATCGCCTCTTTTGCCATGTCAATTGCCTGGGTGGAGGAAAATGGCGTCTCTGCTAACGATGTCTTAGTTTTAACCCTTAGGTACACGCTAAGCGGCACTGAGTGCCGCTTTTTTGCGAAATTTTGTTTGACGAGGTAAACACTTACGAGTTCTGTGAGATCGCCCACTATATCCTTTGTTCGACATGTGCTGCAGGAGAGGGGGTAGGTTCAGAGCTTGTCTGGTTCCCAGTCAGTCTGAGACAGGTTGTCAAATTTGCGAGGTGCGCGAATGCGGCATTCCGTACCGCTAGCGTGTAACAACTGGCCGGAATCGGCGTTGTGAAATAATGTAAGTGAAAATAAAAATCCACAGCCTGCTACCAGTCTCCGACCGGGTCAGGAATGGAATGAATGAAGCCCCCATCTAGCGGCAAGGATATGGACTGTGCCGGCTGCCGAGGCCTGACGCACTCCTCTTGGGCAATGATAAATGAATGACAGATGAAATGAAATGGTAGTGGAGAGTGTTGCTGTAATTAAATTTTGACAGGGAAAACCGGAGTACCCGGAGAAAAACCTGTCTGCCTCCGTTTTGTCCAGCACAGATCTCACATGGTGAAATAATGTAAGTATTTAACTTATTTTACCTTTGTTGTTTCTTTCTATGCTTCTATCATTATTATCGATGTCAGCACATAGTCTGCACACTTGTCTCTGTTTATAGGTCTCTACCTGGCTGTGAACAACAGGAGATTGAAAGGTTGCTCGATGTACTTGATGAGCAAGAAGGGTCACTGGATGAAGAGGATCTATTCGATTTTTAAGTCCTAGTGCAGAGTTATATTGTGTATTTAGGCACTGTATATTATTTCGTACTGTAAAGTAGCAGAAAGTGTCCTTTTCAAGCCAAGAATCTAAGTGTATAGGCCTACATGATTCTGACAAACAGTTTTTCTTTTACTCTAGTGTATTTCTTGAGCTTGTTGAGCATCAGGTTCAATGTCTTGTAATATGAGCCTGAAAAAAGGGCAATCTCAATCCAATAATTCTCAATATCTCTTTTTTGTGTGAAAATTATTATTTTTTCTTAGTTGTCCAATAAATGTTTATAATCATTTTTAATTACAATAAGTATGAATAGTAAATATGTCCTTATCTCATCCCTCCCAATAATATATATTAATAAGAATTTCATACATACTGATAAGATTTTTTCTATGTATTCTCGTAGGTTCTGTATAATTCTCCATACAAATCAATTTTAGCCGTTTAGCAAGTCACTAAATGCCAAAAAAGAATGAAAGATATATTGCGGCATTAAATTCCGCTAGCGTGTACGAATGTTAGTGAAAGAGATGCGTGTAGCTAAGGGTTAAGAAGGTTACAGGAACAAGTTCTCAAAGTGTCTTTCAACCGTAAAAAGCAAAAGACAATTGATGCATGTTTCCAGCCGTCTACTTCCAAGGAATAACGTGAGTTATATGACGTATTTTCGTACTTTTTTACTTTGTATAGTACAATGTAATTAAAACGGATTTTCAAATTATATATGCGTTTTCTCGATATTTTCCAGTAATCCGGCGTTTTCGGTAATCCGGCAGTGCTCTGGTCCGATATCTGACGGATTACCGAGAGAGCACTGTATTGGTAGAGCCGAAAATCAAACCCGAGCCTCCATGTTGACTAGCCCCAAGGCCACGATCTGAACCGCAGCCAACAAACATAATCAACGTCTTCCAAATAAAGGTGTTAGATGAGCGTAGTGGCCTCTCACCAAGGTAGACCGTGTTCGATTTCCGGTCAATGCACGTGAGATGCCATGCCATGTCCTGTGGTTCGGATTGCCGTGGCTCATGATCGAATGATTAACTGAAAGCTCAAAGAGAACGACCTATTAACATTAGAGAAAGTCAAAGCCCGCTATATGAAAAGAGTCTGGGTATCGGGAAGACAGCGCTGTCTTCACAAAAGACATTTTCTTCGTACAAGACATTAGACTGCAGATGTTACTACCGCGCACCGAGGCCTATGAGAGTGCCCTTCAAATACTAAAAGCAAAGCAAAACGCTATCTGGGACGATTTCTTCTCTACTGACGCCATAATGACTGACGAATGGAAACAGGCAAACTATGAACTCCGACACATAATGACTCGATACGCTACACATGGCTTTCACTACAAGTCCTGCAAAAACAAGAGATTCCACCAATCAACTGAAGAATGTGTGTGTGATCTATGCTGTTCTCGATATCATGCACAATATTGCCGACAAACACATACATCAATAACCCAATTGGGATTGGAATAATGCACAGGACGTTACTCACTTTTGTACTGTGCACATTGTGCGCTGTTTCAATAATAATAACTGAAAGCTCACTTCCGTCAAAGAATGTTGTAATCCGGTTCATTAAGGAAATACTGTACCGTTATTAACGGCTGAATTTTATTAACTTTTGCGAAATTATAAATTATGGTGTACGCAGTGCTGACAACATGAGAGAAATGTCCCCAGTGCGTGACACAATTCAGTGCTGACATTAGACATCATTAACGGTAAAATATTTCATTTCCAAGAAAGCGGGCGGGAGACTGCTCGCTGGCCCCAGACACATAAAGCTCCGCAGTTTGTTGTGATGCGAGCAGGTATAATTTAATTTCAAACACTCTTAACTCAGGCGCGGTTCTATTTATTTCTTCCCCTGGTGTTCTTCGTCACAGCGGCGCTCGAGTTATCGCCCTATAAACATCTGAAGCGTTCAACACCTCATCCTATTCCGGTTTGACAAATGGACGACGCGCTCTGTGAAATATTGGTAAAAGAGTTGTTCTCGTTCTAGTAATTGATGTTGTATTTGTTGCTATTTGTTGTGGACAAAGTGATGATGATGATATCGTATGGCCTCGGGTGCCGGATGCAAGCTTTGTTAATTGACACCCAGAGGGCAGCTTGCATGTCGAATTTCGTCGTTCCTTTGAACGCTATGAAAATCAACGAGGTTAGATATCTAAACTCCTTGACACTACAGCGCTTTCTAGTAGAGAATGGAGGGACTTTGTGTTGGCGGAAAATCCCGAGATTAATTTTGCCATTGAACACGGCCTATTGAATTCAAATGGGTTCTTTAACTTGCAAACAACGTATGACATCCATGTCGTGA
This sequence comes from Meconema thalassinum, assembly GCA_946902985.2. NCBI lineage: Eukaryota > Metazoa > Arthropoda > Insecta > Orthoptera > Tettigoniidae > Meconema > Meconema thalassinum. The sequence goes on from OY714911.1 coordinate 25,532,732, forward strand.
TTGTTGTCGCCTTTCAAAAATCACTTACCACGGCCAGGGGCGAACCTGCAATCTTGGGCTTGGTAATCCGACATGTTAACCACCTACCCACCGTGGCAAGTACAAAACATTGACTCCAAGAGCTCACTGTTATATGGTGGTGGAAAATTTTGGAATCTTGAATTCAGATATTCAACAGTGCAACATTCATCTGAAGAGTCATTTCTAGGGGTTGGTTCCTCAGTTTAGGGGCTGATACAACCCGGTCATGTAGCCCCGTGTACTTTGGGTGTGTGTGTAGAATCTGTGTTAATTTTGATGGCTGTATTAGTGTGTGTTATCTGTTTCTAATTCAAGTAAGGACAAATGCTAGGAAGAAGAAGAAGAATTCAAGTAAGGACTGCAGACATTCGATTTTCAAGTAGTTCATACTTTTGCTACCAAACTACACCGTCAACGACAACTACTTCTGAACTTGGTTACTAGATGCCACCGAAGTCGACTCCTGGCGACGAACGTTGGAACCTAAGAGCGTTAGTCAAATCTAACGTATAATTTACCTTCACACAACTGTGATTAGTGGAAGGTTCTTTCACATGCCATAAATCTATGACATGGGCTCGTCTTTACTTCACCTCCGAAGAAAGGCATACTGAGGGATTTTTAACGCTCTTAAAAATCTTTTATTATAGTACAAGTTTATGAAGACATTTTGGGAACTTTGTAAGCACACATTTCGGAAACCTTACGCGCATAACTATCCAGGACCTGGTCATATCTTTCTCCTGAAGGGTTTTTAGAGTTTTGGGGGGAGCAAGGGAAGATTTCTGGACGATGTTTGTTGACAGTAAGTATTATTGAACTTAAACGTGAACGTAGCGGCTGAGGTGAGGAAAAAAATATGCCTGTAGATCCGTAAACAGTGGAAGTGCAATACAGCGCTATGCTAACTCAAGTTACTGTCTGTTCAAGGCGAAGCCGTATCGAACATTCAACCCCAGTTCAATCTGCTCAGCCGCAACCTCGCTTCCTCGCTGTATAAAGCTGGGCCGCAGGTCAAAGCGGTCAGTCACTGCAGAGCCAATCATAGAGGTGGATTGCCTGCCGACTGGGATATCGGACAAGTCGGATCGTCGAACGCTCGTTGACCAAGGGGCACGGAGCTGAAGTGGTACATGGGAGCACCATAGGTAGAAACGCTCAGGGAGCTGGTGAGAACCAGTATTTTGATTGTACTTCTGGAGAACTCATCATGTGAGGCAGAGATCAACGCCAGGATCCAAACAGGAAACCGAACTCTCTACAGTCTACCGCAGCTTCTTTGGTCCAGATGTCTCTGTATAGAACTCTGATGTACTATATGGATGTGAGACTTGGAGTATCCGAAAACAGGCCTTTCATAAACCACTCGTATTTGCGAGAAAAGTTCTTCGGAAGATCTTCGGACCGGCGAGGGATTTACACTCTGGTGAATGGAACATTCGACACAATCACGAAGTAGAAGACCTGTACCCTGATGCCAACATAGCTGGAATCATCAAAACGAGAAGACTGCAGTGGGCTGGAAATATAGCCCGGATGGAAGACCACCGATGGCCACGGAAGCTACTGGCTTTCATCCCAACAGGAAGGAGACCACCAGAGAGACCAAGGAAGCGGTGGAGTGATGGACTCCATGAAGATCAGCGATACGTGTGAACAGTTGGCGGATGGCAGCTATGGATAGGAGACGATGGAGAAGGAAACTTGTAGCAGCGCGCGGTCCACTGGGCCTGATCGCGTAGTAGTAGAAGAAGAAGAAAAGAAGAAGAAGATTAACTTAGGACCCATCTTAATCCTTGTATTCCTGGTTCTGGGTCCTTTTCTCACACACTGAATAAACGGGGGCATTAATCTTTCCAGCTGAATTGCGGGAAACGAGTTAGCGGATCAAGCTGCAAAAGAGGCGGTATAACTACCACCTCGACCAATGGAGGTACCCGCTAGAGATATTCGCTCTCAGTTCCGCCGACAAGACTAAACTTAGAGCGATCAAGGGAACTACTCGCGTGTGGCGGAGCTCTTTCCGGTCGTGGAGGTAGTCCTTCATTTTGTGTTGGCTAAAGATAGATCATACAAGATCCACCCACTCGTACCTAATGAGACGGGAAGACCCCCCACTTTGTACCTGTGGAGCCGTTTTCACCGTGGCCCACATTTTAACCGAGTGTGTGGATCTTGCTGACTTACGAAGAAACCTTGGTTTGCAGAACTTATATTAGCCGATGACACGGTGGCTGCTGATCGCGTCATCCGCTTGTTGGTTTTTGAAGCTGAATTTTTGATTTATCGTAATTTTTGTTTATATTATAAATATTAGTTTTATTTATTTTTTTGTTTTATTAATTTTCGGTCTTTTCAAATTTAGGTGTCCACCTCTAAAATTTAAATTCCATTCCAAATCTGTGTTAAAAGGGGCAGATGACCTCGTAGTCCCGCCCCTTAAAACAACAATAACTAACTAAACGTTCCAACTTCCCCGAATCCTGGAATCACGTCTACATCCAATTCCTTGTACACTAGCGACTGTACCGTATTCCCTATAGATAACGATCCTAGTACACAATCATGCAGAACCCCTGATCGGCGTATGGCTAAGTCCGCTAATTTCAACTCTGAGATTTGCCGATGACATCGTCATCTTGGCAGACATGCTTGAGGGTTTGAATGAGTTTTTGACTGGTATGGACTCCGTCTTGAGGAAAGAATTCATGATGAAAATTAATAAATGTAAAACAAAAATATTGGAATGCAGCCGGAATAAATCAGAAACCTCTATGGACATCAAATTGGCAGGTGAAAAGCTGAAGGAAGTAGGAGACTTCTGTTACTTAGGAAGAAAAATAACCAGTGATGGACGAGGCAAGGAGGATATAAAAAGTAGGTTGACTCAGGCAAGGAAAGCATTTCTACAGAAAAGGAATCTGTTGACATCGAATATAGATTTAGGTGTTAGGAAGTCATTTTTGAAAGCCTTTGTCTAGAGTGTGGAGCTCTATGGAAGTGAAACATGGACAATTGGTGCAGCAGGAAAGAAGAAAATTGAGGCATTTTAAATGTGGTGTTACAGGAGAATGATGAAGATCAGATGGGTCGATAGGGTGACAAACGAAGAGGTATCAAGACTAGTGAGAGAGGAGAGATGTTTCTGGCGTCTGCTAATGAAGAGAAGAGATAGGTTGGTAGGACACATACTAAGAGACCAGGAATAGCAAACTTAGTTATGGAAGGAAGGGTCGAGGTAGGGGTAGACCAAGGTCAGAATATGTTAAACAGATTGCCTTGGATGTAGGGTGTGGTAACTATGTAGAGATGAAACGATTAGCTCAGGACAGGGAGGCATGGAATGCTGCATCAAACCAGTCAAAACACTGAAGACTCAAACAACAACAACAATAGTTGGCACGCTCAGCAAGCCCATTGACGACGTGCACACACACACACACACACACACACTTTACTGACAGGGTCACAGTGAACAGGCACATGGTAACAGTACCTACACACATTATAGGGGGTGAGCTCATCCGAGTAGTGCATTGTGATTTGTATGCAGCCTTATTGACGATTGATTTCAAAATCTCAGTTTTATATTTTTATATATCTTTTCTTTTCTTTCATCGAATGAGCCAACTATGGACTACCTACGTTAACCAAAATGGCTTTCAGCTTGATGACTTAGGATTGGTTTCACGTGCTTAAGAGTCGTCTTCCCAGCCCACACCCCCTTCATTTTCTGGCTTTGTAGTTGTGTAGCTGCTTCTGACCTCTTTGGTCTATGCCCTTTCTTAAGTTTAATCTGTGGGTCTTCTTTTAACATTTTCTGGAAAGCATGTCTGTCTTGTATAACGGATTCAGAGATATTAAAGGTTTGCAGACTTGTTTAACTTGCTGGTACCACAGGGATGTTGTTTTCGTACAGGAGCTGGCTCTGTGGATTACACGGGTTAATCTTGACTCGTTCATTTTCTCAAGGTGTCAGTTGAATTGGAGGCGTCTCTTGAAGATTGTGTCCATTAGAGGTTCTTGGGCCTGTGATACATCTTCCTCGAGATAATTATTTCCTTGACCTCTAGTTCCTGTATTAGTTTTGCCCCTTTGATGGTTAGGGTTTCAGCTACACAGAGGATCTCAGGCCTGATTACAGCGTCATAGTGCCTTAATTTCGCATTGATGGATATGGATTCCTTCTGGTAAACTTTCCTGCATCGATTGTATGCAATATTCAGTTTCTGAATCCTTTCTTCAAATACTTTATTTTTTATGAGGTCTTCACTTATCCATTCGCCCAAATATTTAAAATCTCCGACTTTACGGAAGCTGTTGTTGAGAAGAAGGTATTCTGGTGCAGATTTCTCATTTGTCATGAACACTGTTTTCTCGTAAGACAACTGAAGGCCAGTCTTGGAGGCTATAGACTGGCGAGTATTGATCTATTGCTGTTTCAACCGAATCTGCTAGCATAGCTACATCATCTGCGAAAGCGATACAGTCCACTCGGCTATTGATCTTGAGTTTCCTGTTTATTACTCTGAGACCTGTTTCAGGGAATGTTTTTCTCCATTCTCGGATTATTTTCTCTAATACACAGTTAAATAATATGGGCAAGATTCCATTTAATTTACTATTTTTAGCACAGGGCTACTATGCAGGATGGCTACCGCGTGCAACCACTTACACAAATGGCATTCTAACCTAGTCCACCTAATCTAACCTAACATAACCTAACCTAGTCTAGCTAATCTAACCTAACCTAACTTAAGTTAACCTCTAAAGCTGATCCAGGTGTAATGCGCACACCCAAAGTACACGGGGCACACGCAACTATCCCCCTTGCTTGTTTTTATAGAGAGTAAGGTAAAGCTAGTGACGTGGTTACTGGGCAATATAACCGCCACGCACAACGAGGTCAGAATTACAAACTCAGTTAAGTATAAAACAGTAAAAGCCTTTGTACCTCTCTTTCTTTCCCCAGGCTTGAAACCGGCCCTAGGGCATAGCCCTACAGGCAGAGTTACCTTATACATAGGCTTACAAAAAAAATATCGCGCCAGAGGTCTTTTCGTTTACACACAGATTTACAGAAAGTTATTCTCACGCCAAAGGTACTTTAATTATAAGTACATGGCCTGAGTTTACGTGCAGTAGGGTGGCCACTACAGCACCCGGGAGGTTCCCATTAAATATAAGAAGGCTGAATGATGATTGTTGAACTGAACCAGCGTGGTCATCTGCCTCTATAGCAATTTCCCCACAAGGCTAGGGCGGTGTTATACAAAGGCAAATTTACTTGCTGTCATCGATTTCATATGGGGCTTTAGTTTTAAATTTTTGCATTGAATAGAACTATCAATAAATATAGAGAAATGTCAAGACTTACATTAACTAATTAGGGACAGGTGACCTACAGTAGATGTTTCAAATAAATCAACAAAGACATCGTTAAGCAATACTATACGAGTAACAATCTACTGTGCCATTCCTTAATTCAAATATACAGACACTACTACAGCCATACAATAACACAGGTTATCAGACACACACCCAAACATTATGGGGTTTGAAGCCAAATTTAAGTGTTGCCTTAGTGAACACACCCTAATACATGGGGCTGAATTGTCCCAGCTCCTATATGACATTAGCTCACTCTTAACGCAGGGATTTGAGACATGGAACTATGTACGGAACTAGTTCTCCAACATGTGGTGGAACCAGAGTGGAGAGCTGTCGCTATGAGCGTGAGCGTATGTTACAATCATCATAATTATAAAACCCCGCCTGGATGGCTGACAAAAGGAGCTTTGTGCTCGTCGATGCTTTGTGTATAATGAGCAAGCTAATTAATATGATAACAGTACTGGAATCCTTCCTCACTACTTACAGATGCTCTCATGTTTCATCTTGTAATAATAATAATAATAACCACATTCATATGACAAACCAAAAGTCCTGAATACAGACCTGAATAGGACGGGTCGAAAAGGTTCAAGTCCCTTGGTGAAACCACATTTTGTCAGTGGCATTACGTCTTCCTTTACATATGATAGCATAATATCACACGCCAAGTCACACATAGAACATGCACATTGTCCACATGGTTCATGGAATCGTTCTGTGTGACAAATTCTATGGTGAAAACCATGGACTACGAGCCTCGTGACAAAATGTCTAAGCTTATAGTTAGCTACCCTCCATTCGTCTCGAATCATGGCATCCGTGGTGTTATTTTACCATTTCCTTGTACGCTGGTGTGGATTGTCGGAGAAATCATCGGGAAAGATCAGTCAGCAACATTGTTTCCCTGCTAAGTTTCGTATAGATGTACTGTATGTATTGTACAATGCAGGAACTGTCAGTCGCTACAAAATTGCGTCAGGGAAGTCAATCTTCTTTTAAAGTATGACGCATGATATCGGTCACAGGGCTCGCTACATAATTCTCATATGCATGTAGCTGCATTTGGAGTGTGAAAGTCTTTTTTTTTTACTTTTTATTAGGTCAAATTATGATTTAATTACTAAAACTCTTAAATAAAATATTTAGATATGTGCTCATATATTTCAGGGCGTAGTACGTGAGTTATTCATCAAACAATGCACATAACCTCATGGCAGTTTATTAAATGCAACCATGGGGCAGATCCCAAAATTTCAACTAGAAAAACTGAGTGGGAGATCGGATCTCAAATTGAGTGCAAACTCAAAGTAATAGAATGCATGAAGACGTAAGCAAAACAAGTGTTGTTTATTGCTGAAGCACGCAGGCTGGGGAATCCTGTGAAGTGTAGCACAAATCCTCGGTGTTATGCGATGGCCCGCTCTTACTTAGCGGACAGGATGGTCTTATCAATAAGATATGGACCGTATGCGGGCAACATGTGTTTACGTTATGGCCTCTCCCGGCTGGGATTAATATTTGTGGCGCTCTTATGTGGCTAATACTGGCGCGGCCCCGATCAGACGTGACCATAAGCTGTAGTATGTTCAGGGGGCGTGGTGGCTCAGCGGTCTAGCTGTATGCCCCTCACCAAGGCGGCCCGGGTTCGATTCCCGGTCAATGCATGCGAGATTTTCGAAGTGAAATGTCATGTCCTGTGGTTCGGATTTCTCGTAAAAAGGGAGGTCCCGTGGCTCATGATCTCAAGATTAACGGTCACGTTAAACTACAAGCTTCCTTCCTTCCTTTGTAGTATGTTCTGCTTACTCTGTGCTCCATGTTGTCTACACCAGAGGCTCCAGGTTTATCATATTCCTAATAACAGTAATTGAAATAATTTATTGACGTGAGAACGTCAAAGATATTGTTGGAATACGGTGACGTTCGTATTAAAGTGTTACAGTGAAAGGTGATGGTATCGTATTATCTCTCTTCTGTTGCTACGCTCGAGTGTCGCTACTGTCGTGTTTGGATGTCACGGGTGAACACCTGGAAGGATGTTGAAGCGGTTTTGACCATTCTGTAAAGGATGTCTCGAGGAAGATTTCTGTTGAAGATAATTCATTTATGATCAAAGGAAGCTGAGCAATAACGATTTCAGTGAAAATGTAGAAAAAACCCACTGGCGCTTTTAAAGCTTACACTGGGCAAACTGTTAAAAATATCTATATACTATGAGTGTAAGAATTGTTCAGCATGAAATGTTCTACAAAACAGTCCGCGAGAGCATGTCTCTATCTTCAATACATCGCCCACTATAAGTGTTTTTACGTTTTCATTTCTTCCAACACCTCCATTCAAATACAGAGGCGGCAGTGTACGAGCTGGCTAGGGGCGAGTCTATCACCCCAGTTACAGCTTAGCTACCGGGCGAGCCAATTACCCCAGATACAGCCAGCAGCAAACTGTCGAGTCGTGTTGAGTAAAATCTTCAGAGAAGAGTGGTTGTGTTTGAAGTTTCCCTGGAAGTGCAACTCAGCTTTTCTTCAATTCGCCTCTGATCTTTCCGTTTAGCAAAATACATAATTAAAAAATATACGAAGCTGAAATTTCGGAAGAGCGACAGTCTAAACAAATCAGTCCGAGAAGACGTTGTCACGCTGAAATATCATCGCGCATCGTAGTTGCACACACACAATATTTTTTTGTAAAGGACAACCTAATACCTCTGGATTGAAGAAAAACACACTTGCATTTCCTGGTAAACTGAGAGAAGTCTCACGTTTCTTGTTTTTATGTTGGTTAGTGCCGACAATGTTAGAAGTTAAAAGGTTCATTCTGGTTCCTTATGATAAACTAACTGTGTAATGAATAGCTTGAAAGATCACTGTGTGGTGATTGGTGGGACATGCTTCAAGGCCTAATTATGATTGGCTCCTTCATCAGCCGTTATGAAATAAATAATAAATGTCAAAGACACAAGATAAATGTATAACGTGACAGTAAAAATCCGTTGTCATTAAACCTTATATGGTTCACCATAAAGAATGATGGGAAATTGAACGCCTAAATCAACACTTGAAACAAATTTGAAACACATATTAAAACTCAGTGAAGCGTGTGTTTATTTTCATAAGTTTGTCTCGTCGATCAACACTTCTGAAGATTTGAACTACACAGTTTTACCCTTTTGAAAGTGTTTCCTAGTTTATAAGACTTTATACTAGCCACGTTTTCCACTAACAGTGATCTGCAAGAAAATCAGGCATTTTTTCGAGTTTCACCTGCTTCCACTTATTACTGGGTGCTATTTCTTCGCTAACAACCAAAACTTGATAAGTGGGAGTTCCCCAGATTTGAGTTGAAGAGTTAGGTCTGTCTGAAGTTCTCCGAGCTGTTCTTCTTGCTCCAGAGAAAGGTGGAACAAACAAGTGACTGGCTGTGCGCGCTCTTGACGGAGGCTCACATTGTTCCATCACGTTAGTGTGCCGATTGACAAAAATAGAATTCAAGCCGTAGCGTCAATAATTATTAACACTATAGCAAACACCACAGGAACATAGGTTATCAGACTAGTTCAGCACAAACCTTGAGTATATAGGTAAGTAAAGTAAAGGTCGCTTTGAAGCCATTGCTAAAAATAATAATATCGTACGGCCGGATGCAAGCTTTGTTATTTGACGCCCTGAGGGCAGCTTGCATATCGATTTTTTGTTCCTTGGAGCGCTATGAAAGTCAAGAAGGATTAATCATCCAAGCTTCTTGATACTATAGTGCTTTCTAGTAGAGAAAGAAGGAATTTTTATGTAGGCAGAAAATCCTGTGATTAATTATGTCATTATGAACACGGCCTACTGAATTCAAATGGGTTATTTAACGTGCCAGCAACGTATGACATGTGTGTGGTGATTTTTGTCGCCTTTCTATAATCACTTACCACGACCAGGAGCGAACCTGCGAACCTCACCCACCGTGGCAACCAATGCATTATTGAGAGTTGCCTTATTACCAACTCGGCAGCATCCGTCGATATATTACGTAACGTAACTCAGTTCCTACTGTGGTTTAGAGTTTCCCACTAAAATAATAATGGTAATGGGCTGGTCACATCCTTCAAGACAATATTAGTTGTTGTTTTTCACATAAACGCCGAGCACGTTTGGTTTTTCTGCCATTAACAACACCCCTGGACCTTTTATTCAGACTCGTCGTAAATTTCCGAAAATGCAATGCTGCACTTTAAGTTAACGCTATTGACGCCTTCGTTCTTACTTTTCCTAGGAAGTGGGAACTTTCAGTTCGTCCAGCAACGCTCTGTCTGTTCCTCAGTCGCCTGTAAGGTTTGTGGCGGAGCATTGCTTAATGGTAGCTGACGGAAGCATGGGTGTCTAGCTTCAGTTTAGTTAAATGTTACCTCAGAACTTCCCTGCGACGCAAGATCCGTTGGTTGGTTGGTTGGTTCCTCAGTTTAGGGGCTGCAACAACGTGGTCATGTAGCCATGTGTACTTTGGGTGTGTGTAGAAACTGTCTGATAACCGGTGTTAATTGTGATGACTATATTAGTGTGTGTTATCTGTTTTTTAATTCTAGTAAGGGCTGCAAACTTAGAATTTTTCAAATAGTTACGACATTTGCCGCCAAACACCACCGTCAATGACCAACTAGTTCAGAACATAGTTACCAGATGCCACCGCAGTCGGCTCTTGACGACGAACGTAGGAACTTAAGATCGTTAGTGAAATGTTTAACCTATATATAATTTAGCTTCACACAAGTGTAGTTAGTGGAAGGTTCTTTTTTTACATAAATATGTGACATGGGACCGCCGGCTTTACTTCCCCTCCGGATGAAGGCATACTGAGGGATTTTTAACGTTCTTAAAAATCCGACGACATCGCGTTTGAACCCTCGATCTTGAGCATAGAAGCTCAGCATGCTACCCACTACGCCACCGAAGCCGCTAACGTAAGACCAAAACTAACGATGTTCAGCAAATACAGGGTGATCGAAAATAAAGTGGAAAATATTAAGGAAATAATACGCGTTTTAATATAAGCCAAGTAAAGTGAAAGGTGGTTGTATATTGCCGGTGACGTTCTGTGGGCAGATACACCTTTGAGCGAATCGACCGGCAGAACGTCCGGAATGACTGAGTGAGTTTAGTTTTCATCAATTCTTTAAATACATGGCTTAAGAGTCCGTCAACACCATTCCAGTTACCGGAATATGGGGAAAACAAGTATTTCCGAGAAGACCTAAAGCCTATTTTCATATATCGTACTTATGTTAACTGCCACTATCAACATACAAAATTTCAGTTTGATTGCTGTAATGGATTCTTAGATATTCAGAACCATCTAATATTTCGGTTGGTCACCATGCTCGATTTTTATATATGTAGGTCGTAGAGTTATGTACTGTTACATGAAGATTATTGTGTACGTGTGGTATTCAAACTTCAATCGCATGATTAGGACACAAGAAGTAAAAACGAGATTTGAAAATTTCACACAGCTGCCATTTTGTGGTTATGAAAACAATTCAAATAAATTAGATGCCAGTGGATTAACATTTGTATAAGCATTTACCGTACCAAGTTTCACTGCGCTCGGATGGTTGTATCGCGAGAAACGTCTATTTAAATATTTATACTTCGCGTCACTGCCATGTTGGATTTGTGCTCACCAGGGTATTAATAATAATAATAATAATAATATTGTATGGTCTCGGGTGCTGGGTGCAAGCTCTGTTATTTGACAACCAGTGGGTAGCTTGCATGTTGAATTTCGTTGTTCCTTGACTATGAAAGTCAAGGAGGTTAGATGTTAGATATCTAAGCTCCTTCACTTGAACCGAGCGCCACGCTCCAGACAAAGGCTTTCAAAACTGACTTTATAATATCTAAGTCTATAATTGGTCGATGATGTCGCTTATTGTGCTCCGTATTGACGTTAATATATTGAATGAATATTAATATATCCGCCTTTTCAATACAATTTATTAAATAGTACTCACAGGTACATGTTTCGGAGGCTTTTACACTCCCCCTTCATCAGCCTGCTTGACAAACCTTTTAAGAACTTTCCTGTTCCCAAGCACATATAAATCACAAGAAGATAAAAGCTTGCTAATAAAACACACATATTACACTGCTTATTGTTAAGGAGACCAAGATATCTTGGCTACTATTCACATTTTGACGTAAGATTGGATGGAAATTAAAGTGCATAATTCCATAGAACACTAAGATGTCCGTTTACATTGTTTTCAGTTCTTGATTAATGTTCAAAGATGTTCATTCAATGTATAATTGATGTCAACATATTTCTTTTCTCTAGAAAAACTTTCATTGCCTGAGCCAAGCACCTTTTTATATCCGTTTTGCTTCGTCCAACAGTGCTTAATTTGCTAGCGAATGAGCAGTTTCTTTAGCTTGTCACCTGCCAATAGTATGTCAATAAGGGTTTCTGACTTCTCCCAGTTGCATTCCATTATTTTGTATTTATTTAGTGTATGGCCTTTTAGTTCCGGGCGTGTCCAAGACTGTAGTGGCTTCAAGCGGACACCCATGGGGTGAGCTACACGTTCCGTTCAATTTCAAGTAGTTCCAACTTTCGCTACCATGTCACTGATACCTAGTGGTGAACGTTGGAACTTTGATAGAGCGTTCCGACGAAATCTAACCTAACAATTTAGCTTCACACATGTATTGTCTGTGGAAGGATCTTTTACATGCCATAAATCTATGACAAGGGACCGGCGGATTTACTTTCCTTCCGAAGGAAGGCATACTGAAAGATTTGAACGCTCTTAAAAATTCGACGACTTCGACTGGGTTTGAACCCGTGACCTTAGGCATGCTACCAACTACGCCAATACACAGTATGAACCTTGTATGTGGTCGAGGAGGGCACGCAGGAGATGTAATGCAAGGAGACAACAGCTCCACTTCCGGTGCACTGCCAGGCCAGATCTCATCTCCGGTCTGATCGCTCTGCCCTATAAATCATACCACGAGAGTCACCCAAGTGTTCAATTTATCGTACGAGGGAAGTTTGGATGATGGTGTTCTTACAGTAACTGACCTGACCAATGGTGTTCTTGAAAACATTCTGGCGAATCAGATGGAGGGCAAGTTGTATCCAGCTCAGAGTTAATGGAGGCTGGTTCAATGGCTTCATTTTAACATGCACATTTTCAGTATTTTCAGTCTTACCGTAGTGATCGAATTTTAATGTCTTTCAGTCGGTCTTGTACCCAGTATTAATGGGTTATTCCATAATCCTGAAAATATTTACATGAGATTATTAAATACACTAGGATGACAAGTTTCGATCATCTAGTGATCATCATCAGATCCATTACACTTAGGCTATTATGTCTATGTCTACAAGTATAGTATTTACAATATGTACACTTATTTAGTTGTAGTATAACAACTAGTCAAGATTTGTTAGTCATATGTGATTTTGATTTAAGCGTTTGATATTGGTGATTGACCTTCAAGTTTGCTTGCCAAGTGTTATTATGTGATTGGAGGGGATTGTTGTCTAGTACCGCACAGATCTTCTCACCACTACTAACTATAACTAAAGCTCTGCGCGGATGAGGAAATCCGCAAATTTTTCCCCCATGCGGATATAGTTTGCATCGCGTTGCGGATAATATTTGGAGAAAATTTGCGGATAGTTTTAAGAATACAGTCCGAATATTATTAGGACCCGGATGTTTGAGATATATCAAATTTTTCCTGACAAATGTAAGATGATGATTTAAGCTAATCTCATTCAAATTATGTCATTAAGCATAATTAACACTCCGAATAGGAAAAGGTTGCAATTCTGTCTGTGTAACATTCATTGTAGACATAGCTCATGACACACAAAGCCTAAGGGAACGACTTTTCCCTTCAAATGTATAAAACTGTTGCTTCAATGCGTTATGCTTAATCTAATTGAACATATTAGTGTAATGCCAGTAGATTCGGGTAACAAACATGGCAATGCGGTTAACAGTTGTGCGGATTACGGGAGGATGCGGGCAGAACTGAACAGGGTCAACTCGACAAGTAGTGCTAGTTTAATAAATAATGCAACGTAAATAAGTGTATAAATTGTAAATCCCATCACCCATACTTGTAGACATAGATTAAATAGCGTTAAGTGAAAAGGATGTGATTGATGATGATTGCTTGACGATCGAAACTGCTAATCCAAGTGTTTTTTTTTCATGATTAGGGACAAGCGTGTTGGCCGACTGAAAATCATGAAATTTCGTTTACTAAGGCAACAGTGAACAAGAAATTCCGTAAAGAACTAAATAGCCTATTTTCATATATCCTACTTATGTTAATTGCCTCTATCATCATACAAAATTTCAGTTTGATTGCTGTAATAGATTCGTGGATATTGAGAACCGACTAAATCTTTCGGATGGCCGCCATGTTGGATTTTTATATACTGTATGTAGGCCATCGACTAATGTGCTATTAGATGACAATTTTTGCGTATGTTAATTATTCAAACGTTCACTTCGATAGCATGATTAATATATAAGAAATAAAACCTTAATTTTAAAGTTGCGCACAGCCGCCATCTTGAGATTATGAGAACAATTGAACTAAATTATATACCAGTGCATTACAATGTGAATAAACACTTACTTCACCGAATTACACTGCACTCAGATGGTTAAATCGCGAGAAAAGTCGAGTAAAATGGGTCACATTTGCTTGGACGCCATGTTCGTTTTGTATTCTACAGGTTTTTGTAAGTCTCATAACTGAACTTGTAGTAGTACCCTTTATCACTGTACAATAGGTCAGGGTGATATCAGTAATAGTTTCGGAGATATAGAATGCCGGTTAAATATTTCGCACAGCCACCATGTTGGATTGGTTAGGCGTAGTGAAATTTGAATAACACGTTCAGGGTTGACCACAATGGTTCTATGACCATACTGAGTTTCATTGGAATCGCTCCAGCCGTTTAGAAATTATTAGAGGGAGACACACACACACACATACAGACACGCACAAAAGGTGATAAAATGAAAATAGTCTAAAAGTGTCTTCCAACACTATAATTATAATATTAGTTATACAATTTAACAGATACTAAATTAGTTCGTCCAAAGCGGCGCAGAACTTATCGTTGAGGAATACCCATTGAAATGAAGTGCTGATATTGATTGCTGATCTGCATACAGCACATTGACTGAAGATCCATGCCCATAGTGGTTCACATGGACAATACAAGCTGCCAGTAAACTGGAGTCCCGTGAGTGGCAGGTGATGTGAATAGAGCTCCAGTCGCACACTCTGCTTGGGAATCAGAAATACGTCAAGTTCTCAGGCTTTGTAACATCGGCATCAAGAATCCGATATATCAATACTCGGTGTGTCAAGTGCCTAAGGAATGCCTCTTTCCAATCACCAAGAGAATGGAAACCAGAAATATTGTCATTTGTACTTTCGTTGTCCGCTATAAGACTGCTCAGGATCAATGAGCACACAGTTTGCTTTTATAAGCTCGCTAGCTGTTCCCGGCCAAACAATGAAAGAATATGGTTGCGTTGTAATTTTATTTACTGAAATGCATTTCGATACACACTTGGTTGGTTGGTCAGTTTAGGGGCTACGACAACGTGGTCATGTAGCCTCGGGTAATTTGGGTGTGTGTAGAATCTGTCTGATAACCGAATTGTGATGGATGTATTAGTGTGTGTCATCTGTGATCAGGTGAGGACTGCAGACGATCAATTCTCAAGTAGGTCCTACTTTTGCTACCAAATGCTACCGTCAACTACTAATAGTTGTGAACTTGGTTACTAAATGCCACCACAGTCAGCTCCTGGCGACGAATATTGGAACTTAAGAGCGTTAGTCAAATCTAACATATAATTTAGCTTCACACAGCTGTAATTAGTGGAAGGTTCTTTAACATGCCTTAAATCTATGGCCTGGGCCCGCCAGCTGTAGTTCCCCTCCGAAGGAAGGCATTCTGAGGGATTTTAAACGCTCTTAAAAAGCCGACGACTTCGGTCGGGTTTGAACCCGTGACCTTGACCATAGAAGCTCAGCATGCTACCAACCAGGGACCCGGAACAGAACGTAACGTGGAACGGAACTCTTGTCTATGTGGAACGGAGAAATTCCGTTATCTCCAAGGTTATTTCCAAGTTGTAACGTTACCGCTGTCTGTTCCAAGCGTAACGTTACCGTCCTGGAACGGAACTGATTCTGAAACCGTACCCGGTATCTGGAACAGTGGAATGTTAGCCGAGCCTGTACCGGTACAGCGTATTGGAGACGGGTGGAACGTTACGTTGTCCCGTACCGAAATGAACAGAGGAATATCCGATACGTTACAGTTTGGAACATTCTACTTATAATAACGGAACAAACAGACGGAACGGAACGTTACAAATTTAACGGGATTGTATTGTTACAAGGCTGCATTATGACGTCTCAAGGTCAAGCAGAAGGCGTGCGATGTAGCTGTTATTTTTATTGGGACGACGTGCATGCATTTACTCACTCAATCCCATTTTCCCGCTCACCTCACAGCACGCCAGCCTTCTGTTTCAGCTAATGTAGAGATCCTGTACCCCAAAAGAAGCTGCGCGACTCCGTCCCCTCGTTGTGATCGGTTGATCAAAATTTCTTTGGGATACCGTACACGATTTGTGAGGTAGGGCAATGGGCAAAGCACAGTGCTATCAAGCGGTTCCGTGGCACATTTTCCGTATATAACTAAGTAGATCTAAGTTGCGGGAACACCGTAGTGTTTGTTTGTACTTCAACGTTGATTATCACCGAGACATGAGGTTTGAGTCCACATATAAAATTTATACATTTCAAGCTGCCTGGAGTTGGGGAGGGGAGTACAGACGATTCTCTAGTTTAATCAAATTTTGGTTGGCTTACATATCATTGACAATCATTTCATGTCTCTGCTTTCAGAATAAGGCTATATTATGACTACCCACATCGTCACTCCATGAGGACAGCGAAATAATTATTATTAGACTATTGTTATTATTATTATCATCATTAGACAGTTATTATTATTTTCATAATTATTAGTCAATAATGATTATTATTAGTATACTATTATTATTATTATTATATTTTTCATTATTCTAGACAATTGAGTTTGTACAAAAATTCGCTATCCAGCAACAGAGAAACTACCTTATACTATCGGGGCGCAGTTAGCCTATTATTAGGAACCGGATTCTTAGGTTCTTATCTATTTTTCCCATAATTCTAAATACTTTTACGAATCACACTGAAATTCCGTACTACCTAATAAACTAAATAATACGCGAGTACCTAAAAATAACTAATTGCAGTTTTGTACCATTTATTGTAGTATATTTCAAATTGTGTCCATAATCCTTGAAATTAAATGTGAAGATAGTGTTTATTCCTAGCTCCAGTTGATTGAAAGCAATCCTACCTAATGGAAAAATGAAATATTTTCAGCACTTTCCAGCTTATATATTATTGTTTGGTTATTTACCGAGAGGAAAGAGCGAATAAATCTCTTATTATTCCCAAGAATCCAATATTGTAAAGAATCAACATTATTTGAACGAGATAGAGTGTGAAAATCATCTCTGACATCCTTGGCTTAATTGCAATCCCTAAAAGTGTAAAGTTATTGGTGATAATTTGATTACGCATGAAAATGAAAATCCACAGCCTGCTTTCAGTCTCCGACCGGGTCAGGAATGGAATGAATGAAGCCCTCATCTAGCGGCGAGGATATGGACTGTACCGGCTGCCGAGGCCTGACGCACTCCTCTGGGGCAATGATTAAATGAATGACAGATGAAATGAAATGATAGTGGAGAGTGATGCTGGAATGAAATTTTGACAGGGAAAACCGGAGTACCCGGAGAAAAACCTGTCTGCCTCCGTTTTGTCCAGCACAGATCTCACATGGAGTGACCGGGATTTGAACCACGGACCCAGCGGTGAGAGGCCGGCGTGCTGTCGCCTAAGCCACGGAGGCGAGTTGATTACGCATCATTATGTAAAAGATTTACTCTCTCGTTGCAATCAGATTGTCTACTAACAATGAGGTATTAATTTTAAGCCTTATGTAATGTATGTCAACTTTCGCTACCCTTTAAACACATGAACCTATTGTAAAAACCCATTCTACCTAATAAAAAACTAAAATGAACAATTTTATGTTTTTGAAAACCTAAAATGACAATTTTAAAAACCACCAAAATCCGGCCCCTATTTATTATATTCTGATGGTTGGGAGGTAGAGCAGCGGACTCTGTACTGGGATAAACGCCAGGAAAGAAGAAGATGGTTGGGTGGTTTCGTAAGTAAGACAAGAAGTTCCGTGAAGAACTATACAGCCTACTTTTCATGCCAATGATTATTCTACAGTATATGAACCTATCTAGAATAATGACGAAATTAAGGTGGTAATATCGAAATATTTAATTAGTTCAAAATATATCTGGTGTAATGTAGCCTAATAACGCACTACAGTTGGCAGCCCTGGTGACTGAATACATTCTTATTTCCATCTCTTAAGGTACAGAATACAACATTTGGTTGAAGTCCAATGGACGTTACATGCAGGTAGACACTGGATCTATCAGCACGCGTAAAAGCATGTTGCCAACAATACCATGCGTGTGCTGGTCAGAAATAATCTGACATTCTATGATATCTTCTTGAGCCAATTTTGGATGAAATCCATTTGTTAGTATAGAAACTACATGTATTTTAAAATTGGACCTATCAACAGGCCTAGAATCATGTTGGCAGCACTGACTTATATTAATTACTCCAAATTAATCTAGAAAGTCAGGTGCTATACGTGTGCAAAGTATAGAGCTGTTGGCTTGCATACTTTCTGGTTCGAGGCTGGCTGGCGTACTTCTGGTCGTATTGGGTACTGACGCACATTAGTAGTATATGCCAAAAGCATAAGATGGCGTCGATAATTTAGAGGTGGAACACCCGATTCGACGAGTTGGCTGGGTATCGGGCTGGTCCGGAAGGCACCAGTAGCCAGCCTAACGCCACTATGGTGGATACTGTCCAGCATATTCAAGGTTGCCGGTCTTTCTGAACCGTAAGCCGCAGAACCATAGTCTAGCCGGGACACGACGAGGGCTTGGTAGAACCGTAGCAGCACCGCACGGTCAGCCCCCCACGTAGTGCTACTAAGAAACTTGAGCATGTTCAGTTTCCTGAGACACGTCGTTCTTAGTTGCCGTATATGGGGCTGCCACGTTGATTTGCTGTCAAAATGGAGCCCCAAGAAGCGACAAGTGTCAACCAACGGCAACGCAGCATACCTGAGATGTAGTTCAGGGTGTAAGTGTAGCTTCGGAGCCGACAAAAATGGACGACGGAAGATTTCGCTGATGAAAACCGGTCGTGAGCCCACCTGTCGACCCGGTTAATAGCTATCTGCAATTGCCGTTCCACGATTGACATACTTCCAGAGCTGTAAGGCAGAGTTAAATCGGCTACATACAGCGATGGAACTATCGTGGGCCCGGTGGCGGTAACAATGCCGTTTATGGCAACCTCTTTTACTTTTACGCTCATCGGCGTATCGCAGATTCTTTCTTCTTTTATATTTAAGGAAAATATATCAATTCAAAACAACCATTTATTGACACTTCTGGATGCCATGACAGTTAATTTTACAACAGTGGAAAAAAGATAATAAAGAAAAAAAAATGACAATCTTAATGTAGCATCTTTGGCCAAAAGATATGACACACTCCCACCTTGAGTAGGTGGAAGAACAACTCAACCATACATATATAACTATAATTACCTCAAAATACAGTAATCATAAACCTAATCTCTTTGGTGTATTTACAGCTCTACCACTTTTAGTGGTTACTCTTGACATCCCTTCTCATCCCTAAACACATTTAGGCTAATGAGACTTTTGTCATTTTTTGAAGAGAAATGCTCTTCCTGTACCAATCTTGCGACTATTTTTTCTGCTGACATTATCTCCTCACATGATAATTCTCCACGAGCTCTTGTAAGGTTTGCTCTTCGCGTATTTTGGAAAAACCTCTTTATCCAAGCAACCAACCGAATTATAAGTAATACCAATTAAAATCGTGGTACCTGCACTGATCATTATTTACATGTTTTGGGGTGCTACATGAAGTATCTACAAATTTGAATTGATTTTCTCTTTTCTTGCAAAATCAGCTCTGCCTCTGCAGGTGGAAATTCACCAGGCCACTCTGGCCAGTCCTTTCGTAAAAACTCTGGCCCCTCCCACCATTTAAGTGCTAACAATTTTTCTGCCAGACAACTCTTGAAGGAAGATCTGCAGGATTCAAATAGCCAGGAACATATCTCCACATTTCTGGTAAAGTCAACCGATGGATTTCTTTAACACGGTTGTTGACAAACACAGTCCATGTTTCTTCCTATAGAATCCATGCTTAAACCGTTGTCGAATCAGTCTAGAAATTCAACTTGACATCTTGGTAGTTTAGTCCTTCCAGCACTGAATTACCTAATCTAGCTCCCACTGTTGCAGCAATTAGTTCCAGTCGGGGAATGATGACTGTGTTTAATGGGGCTACTCTTGCTCTGGCTGCAAGAAGGTGTACCTTACTCTCACCGTCAATTTGTAGTCGTATGAAGACTACTGCAGCGTAGGCCTGTGCACTAGCATCACACAAAATATGTAGACTGACATACCTGTGGTTCTTGGAATAATGAAACCAGCGTGGAATTCTCATCTCTTTCAGTAGAAAAAGGCTTAAATACCAGGTTACAAATTGGTCCTTAATATCAGTAGTAACCTCTTCATCTCAAGATATACCACTTAGCCATATCTTTTGTAATAACAATTTAGGAACTAGAAGTACTGGACTAACTATGCCAATCGGATCAAATATCTTTTGTGCAACTGACAGAATGGATCGTTTCGTGATCACTCCCAATTCATGGTTCTGTAACCATTCCAAGTTTAACAATAAATTGTCAGATTCCAAATCTCATCGTAAACCTAGCACCGCTGTCCGTCCTACAAGAATGAAAGCATCATTGTTAGCCTGCCAACCTCTGAGGTCGAACTTTCCTTCCTGCATTATATCACGTGCTTCATTAATGAATTCTTTCAGTTCTGATTCAGTATCAACACTGGTTACAACATTGTCCATATAAAGGCTCTGTTTAAGTCTTGATATCTGTCCTTTACTATATTGGCAATCTTCCATTGCCTTGTCCAAATGGTAATCAAGAACTGCTCCTAAAAGGAAAGTGCTACATTTTAATCCAAATACCACCCTCCGATGCCGAAATATCTTTATATTCTTCCAGTCATTTGGATCACACCAGAAGAACCTAAGAAAATCTCTGTCTTCTTGACGAACACTTATTTGTAGAAAAGCCATTTCTACATCAGCTGTCACCCCAAATCTCCCTTCCCGAAATTTTAGCAACAGGGAAGGAATCAGTTCAATCAGATTGGGTCCACACTCTAAACAATGATTGAGAGAAGGAGCATTTCTACCTCTTGCTGACACGTCAAATACAGGACGAACTCTGGTAGTGCTATTCTCCTTAATAACAGTTCGATGTGGTAGGTAGTGTCCATAATTCCCTACTTCTTTCACTGGTACTTCTTCAATAATTCCCAGTTCTTCCCACTCAGCTAGAACTGCATCGTATGAAATGAGAAGATTTTGAGACTGAAGCTTTCTAGTGGTAGATTCTAACCTTTTGAGTGCTAGCTCCCTGTTACTAGGAAGAGCCAAGCTATCTTCTTTCCATAGCAATGAAACTTCGTAACGTATCTCATCATTTACAGTAATACCTCTTAGAAGATCATCTCTAAATTGAAGCTGTCTTTCATTTTTGGACATTTTAACAGCTGAGTCTGAGATTCCAATGGTATCTAGGCTCCAGCGATCGTTGATCTCATTAACAAACAGAGCTGTAACTTCTTCTGCCAAGTTAACAGAAGATTGTTGTGGAACTTTCCCCATCAAAGTCCAGCCTAAATTTGTTTCCACAGCAACCAAACCAGAAGATAGAACTTTAATATTTCCTGTCAGAAGTTTGTCCGCTACATCCGCTCCAATCAGCAAGTCCGCAGGCCTAGACTCATCCCCAATATCTGTTAGGCTGATATTCCCTTCCTCAAGTTCATTCAACCAAGGTCCTTTCTTGACCGAAG
This sequence comes from Meconema thalassinum, assembly GCA_946902985.2. Lineage (NCBI taxonomy): Eukaryota > Metazoa > Arthropoda > Insecta > Orthoptera > Tettigoniidae > Meconema > Meconema thalassinum. Next base: position 25,554,329 of record OY714911.1, read on the forward strand.
GGATGCCATTACATATTAAAACCTGATCCAATACTTCAAAATTACATTGATATTTTCCATCCAGGCTTTCAATTTCTACTTTGTAACATGAATGTTCATTAGCACTCGTTTTCACTCCCCCAAAAAGGTCATGTTTAATTGTTTCAGTTCTGACTGGAGTGTAACCTAATCTTTTAACAATGTCTTTCTTAACATAGGATCTTTGGGATCTTGAGTCAATTAAGGCTCTAACAGAGAAGGAAGAGCCAATACCTTTCATATTTATAACCAAAGTTTGCAAAACAACTTTAGGATATTTAGAAAGATTACTCAGCAAATTTGTCTTTTGTTCATTCTCCCCCCCCCCCCCCCCCCGGATTGCCTGTGTTCGACATTATTATGGGATATATTTTGTTTATTCTGAGGTAAATCAGGGCACATCAGAACTTGGTGGCTCTTACTAAAAATAATGCACCGTACTACGGCTTTACATTTATTGACACAGTGTCCCTTCTTAAAGCACTTAAAACACCCACCCTTGTCCTTTAGGACCTTCTGTTTCTCAGATAGACCTAATTAGTGTGCTTTAAAGCAATTAAGGGCGTCATGTTGACCTCCACAAAAAATACAGTACCCTCTCCTCTCCTCAACTGGGTTAGTGTTTAACAAGTCAGCTGCAGTAGCAATGTGCTCTGACAATTTGGGTTGGTCTCTACTCCTGTTATTATCTTTGATTCCAAAACCGGAAATTGCTAAACTGATCCGTTCCTCGGCTTCCACTTCCCTTTTCATGAATAGCATGAGATTGTCTAACCTATCTTTCGAATCACGTGTGTGTGCAAAATTGGAACTTCTTTGCTAGGCCCTAAGAAACTCCTCAGGCAAACATGACTCTACTAAAGGAAACAACATAGATGCACATTTATCTGTTGTAACACCTAAGGTTTCAAGTGACCGTATGTGCGATTCCAAGTTGTCATAAAGGCTACACATTGAATTGCCATCATCGGGAGTGGAAGATTTCTTAAGAACTAAATATAACAACTCTCTTACGTAAACTTCAACCAACAGATCATCTCTACCGAACCTGCTCTTTAAACATTCTACTGCCTTCGTATAATTTTCCCCAATAGGTGGAAAACTTTCAGTAATTTCTCGAGCACGAGACCCTTTCACTGTAGCTTGCATTAAGTATTGAAACTTATCTTCCGGTGCAATATACGGATCCTTGTCTATCTTTTCAAACTGGCCCCTGAACTGTATCCACTGTTTTACATCGCCATCAAATTTCCTTAGTTCTAATTTAGGTAGTTTGAATTTTCTCTTACTCACAAGATCTACACTGCTACAATCACTGTTGTCTTGAGCGATACCTCCTGAAGGTAGAATATATTCAACACTCACCTCTATATCAAGAAATTGACGTTGATAGTCATCGGCAAGTCTACATTCGTCGTCCAAGTCCTCTTGGCCGAGGTCAAGTTTTAGACTTACGACCTTACCATCCAGCTGCAGGAGCTCATCATTTTTCTTCCGAAGTAAAGAAAGGGAAACCTGAACTTTCCTTCGCTTCTCATGAGCTGTCATCTGGACGTCATCAATTTCACCTTTGGGGTTATTCAACTGCCTCGAAAACGCCGCCCGTGTTACCTTACGTAGCTTTATCGCTCGATCCAGTTCACGTTGGGTTCTCTCCATAATTAAAATATATTGATATATTCATCCTATCACTGGTCGCCACTTATTTTACTTTTACGCTCACCGGCGTATCGCAGATTCTTTCTTCTTTTATATTTAAGGAAAATATATCAATTCAAAACAACCATTTATTGACACTTCTGGATGCCATGACAGTTAATTTTACAACAGTGGAAAAAAGATAATAGAGAAAAAAATAACAATCTTAATGTAGCATCTTTGGCCAAAAGATATGACAACCTCGAACAAGGTGACAGAACAGAACCCTGAGGAACTTCGTTTTCTTGGGTATAATATTGCGATATGTTCTACCGACCCTTACACGGAGAGTCGGACTACATGAAATTCGTAATGAAAGTCGGTAGATTACCACGGAGTCCCCACTCATGAAGGGTGGAAAGGATCTCGTAGCGCCATATGGTGTCGTAGGTAATTCGGAGAAATGCCTCCTGTATGGCGCTCACGAGTCGCACCAGATGGACGGTGGTGGACATATGGGAGCGAAATCTAGACTGGTACCCTGACAGTAAGCCTCTCACTTCCAGGAACCACACCAGTCGATGGTTCACCATCTTCTCTCGCAGCTTACACAGGGCATTTGAGAGGCCTGTAGCTGCTGACAAGTTTGGGATCCTTTCCAGCCTTGGGAACCGGTATCATGATCCACTCTCGCCATTGAGATGGAAACTGCCCATCAATCCATATACGATTGAAGAGGACCAACAATTGCTTTATACTGGATTCGCACAGATGTTTTAACATTTGATTCTGTATTTTATCCGGTCCGGGAGACGTATCCCTACACAGTGAAAGCGCACTGCACAGTTCCCTTTCAGAGAATGGTACATTGTAGGACTCCAAAGCAGCAGTGGCAAAGGACAAGGGGTGAGCCTCCGCCTCCCTCTTCAGAGTCAGAAACGTAGGATCGTAACTCCCAGAACAGGATACATCATTGAAGTGCGATCCAATACGGTTGGCAATGGCGAGTTGGTCCGTGATGATGTCTCCGATGATGGAGACTCCGTGTGCCATCAATGATATCGGGAGTCCGGAGATCCGACGAAGCTCCGATGAAGGAGTATGTGTCGTCATAAACAAAACATACTTTTCCCACGTCGTTTTATTACTCTCCCGAATCAGATATCGGGCTCTAGCACGCATCCTTTTGAAGGTGATAAGGTTGGCCATAGTGTTTTGCCTCCGATAGCATTTGAAAGCACGTCGACGATCTTTAAAGGCTGCTGCAATCTCGGCTGTCCACCAAGGGGCAAGTTTCCGGTGGGAGTTGCCGGATGAGGAAGGTATTGTTTCCTCAGCAGCAGCCGAAATACCATGCGTGATGTGAATGGGATGATCATAGACAGTCTCAAAGGTATCTTCGGCAAAATCAGCACGTGCTGTGAAAGTTGTCCTATCAGCCCGACGGAGAAGCCTTCAACTTGGTAACTCGATGGCTCTCTGGTTCGGAAGAGTAACGATAATCGGTAAATGGTCACTAATACAAAGGTCGTCATGTACACCCCACTGTAGCAGGGGAACCAGCGCACGACAGCACAAGGTGATATCAACATTTGAATAAGTGCCGTGTGCAATAGAGAAGTGCGTAGGTTCCCCTGTGTTTAACAAATACAGCTCCAGTGCCTGATCAGTCTCTTAAAATCTCTCCCTCCATCACTAGTGGTAGCGGAGCCCTAGATGGTGTTGTGGGCATTAACATATCCCAGAAGGAGAAAAGGAGGGGGGCGGGGGGAGCTGAGAGACTAGATCCTCCAGCTGGTTTCAATCCAGTTGAGAATCAGGTGGAATGTACACGTTACATACTGTTGCCATTACTGGCGACGAAGTACAAACTGCAACTGCCTCTAGCTGAGTACGCAACGGCACCTCTTCACTAAAGAGGCTAGAGTGGACGAGAATGCAGGCGCCACCGACGGCCACAGCTCCATCCACCGGCTCTTCAGAGAAGAGGTTGAAGTAACGCATTATTGTCTCACGTCCAGGACGAAACCTGGATTCCTGAAGACAGACAATGGTTGCCGAAAACGAAGATATTAATTGACGTAACTCATTGAGATGACGAGAATAGCTATTACAGTTCCCTTGTAAGTAGAAGTGGGTCTTCTACTTACGCTTGACCGTTTGCCACCATTCCCCATCTTTAGTTGGATATGATTGGGCAGGAGAGCGCAACTCAATCTCCAAATCTCGGTCCGAAGACGAAGAAAATGGAGCGGGCAGTGCCCTGGATGGCGCGCGGTCCTCGTCGGACTTCGCGAGTCTCGCTCTTGGGGAAGAGCGAGAGTGGTGTCGAGGGACTTTCTCCCGGTCCGAAGACTGGGTGTCTGTCCCCGACATGTCCCGAAGAGATTTCTTTCTTGATCGGCGCTGACGTCTATTTGGGGAAGTAGATGGTCGCTTCCCCACAGACGCCAGTTCCTTACGAAACATGGCCGATCCTGCTGACACCGCTCCACTGGTGGTGGTGGGAGTGGAATGGCCAGCAGATACCTGAGCAGCCCTGTCTCCAGGAGAGGAAGAGAAACGGCGCTGAACCGTTCCTCTCTCCTCCGCTGATGTATTTTCCTATTTGTAGGGGAGTTCCTCCATACGGACGAGTTTGGCTTCAGCCGGCTTCCCTCCCTTGATGGTCGTGGGAGCGGGAAGGCCAGCAGAGTCAGTAGCCACTCCGTCAGGAGGAGGGCGAGAGAGATGGCGACGAACCTTCTCTCTCATCTCCACTACTACTTTTGTCATATCGGGTGGACTGGAAGAAGGACCAGCCCTGGTCCGCAAACTCTTCTTTCCCCTGTTAACTGAGGAAGACATGTTAGCCGACCGGCTCGAAGAAGAAGAAGAGGACTTCTCCGATTTCGCCGGTTTAGATGGTATAACTGTCGCCTTCTTTTCCTTGCCCGAAGAAGGTTGTGGGACCTCCTTCGGGCAGACAATTTTCGCTGGTACAGCGAGGGGTGATTTCAAATCTGCTGAATTACCGGACGTCGAAGGTACTACACTGGGAACTGTGACAGCAGGGGTGAATGAGGGCGTCGCTGCGGCCACAAACGTCACCCGAAATTCGGGGGCATTAATATCCCGGTACCTCTTGCGAGCATCGTGATATGAAAGCCGATGCAATGTTCTGATTTCTTGGATTGTGGTTTCTTTACAGAACTCATGGCACTGCTTCGATCGTGGAAAGTGGCTTCCTTGGCAGTTATACCAGGCCGAAAACAACTGTGAACATGAGGGAGGAGCCAGATTCACGCGCTCACCCGCGCCAGCCAATTGCATAGCGCGGCGTTGCCTAGTTAACTACGCAATCTGGGCTCACTGTGCCGTACGAAATCCCTATTTCTCTCCGCGCACGAAAATCATTAATTATCCAATTATTTAGATGAACCTATGTTACAGAGCTAAACATTTTGAAGCTGACTGTGCAAACCCCATGACGATACGACCAGCCGTTCGGGAGATATCATCTGCTCTTGAACTGAAGGGATAATTAGAGCGAAGAATGGTTAGGTGTTGAAATATTTAGTTTCGCTGGGGAAGATAACAGTGACAGCATGGCTGTATCAATTCAGTAGTGGAGCTTATAGAAGTTAGTACTGTGAGCTGAAGTTTTGAACTCATAACAATGTTCCGTAGCAAGCCGAGTGGCAGTCGAACAGCGAGGCAAGAACAATATTTTTCAGGGTATACGGCCTTTTAAAGAATCTTTCGAATACCGAAGTACGTGAAAACACAAAATCTGATAACCTGTGTTGTTGTGTTGTCGGCAAATATGTTTTCTTTTTTAAAATTGAGTCGAATAAAACTCACCTCTTCACAGTCTTACCTCACGAGGCATAGAGTACCCGGTTCTAACCCTAAGACCAGAACTAAATGTCTTGATTGAGCTGTGAATCGAATCTGGACATCATGGGAGACAGCAAGAGTTGTTGTTGTTGTTGGTGATTATTATTGTTGTAGGGGCTTTGTGACATCTTGGTCATGTAGCCCCGTGTATTTGGGTGTGTGTGGAATTTATCTGATAACCTGTGACACTGTGATGTCTCTACTAGTGTGTATATTTGTAATTGAGGAAGGATTTGCGTAGGAAGCGGCCGTGGCCTTACGTTAGGTACCATCCCGGCATTTGCCTGGAGTAGAAGTGCGAATCCACAGAAGAATCACTTCCAGGATGGCTAAGGTAGGAATCCAACCCACATATTCCTAGGTTTGCATCACGAGGCTGAGTGTACCGTGTTCCAGCCCTCAGACCAGAATTACATTTGTTGGGAATCGTACCCGGGACTCCGCGGTGACAGCCAAGAATGGACAGCAATGTGCTAGCCAGTACACCACAAGGTGGTCTCCAATAAACAAAAACTGATCCCAAAAATTGTATTCTCTGTTTCTATTACCTTATAAAGGGCTACCAAGCAATGTTACTCTGAATGGCTTGGGGTGTAGATTACGTCATGTGATATAATAACGTTGTAATTGTTGTTTCATTTGAGGGGCTTGGACATATTGGTACTTTAGCCCCGTGTACTTGTCTGAAAATCTGGGTTACTGTGGTGTCTGTATTAGAGTGTGTGTATTATTATTATTATTATTATTATTATTCTGGTGAGGATTGGGAAGGAGGCGGCCGTGTCCTTAAGTTAGGAACCATCCCGGCATTTGCCCGGACTATAAATGAGAAACCACTTTCAGGATGACTGAGGTAGGAATTTTACCTACATCTTCCCAGCTTTACCTCACGAGATTGAGCGAACCCTGTTCTAGCCCTCAGACTAAAATTAAATAGCTTGGCAGAGCCGGGAATCGAACCTGAATCTCCTACGCGACAGCCAAGAATGCTGGTCGCTGGTGGTCACTTTCACGAATAACGTTTGTGTGGCATCTTATATCTGCCTCATATCACATTGCGTGCAATCCGTTGTGAGGATAGATATTCGTAGGATCAGGTCCCCCAGCTCGTACATGCGCTTGCATTCGGAGCGCCTTGTGTTCTGGGGGAAGGTCGTGTGTATACTGCGAGCGTAGAGCTGTGTCATCTCTGCCAGTCTCACTGTGGCAACAGCGCTCCGCTGGACGCACGCTAATGGGCGAGCCCATGTTCACAGTTGTTTTGGGTCTGGTATAGGACAAATCGGGGGAGGCGTACACCTCTCACCCTCATGTGTCCCCTTGTCACACTTTCTACACACGGCCTTGGCAGTGCACCTGGCAGAAACATGCCCGAATTTCTGGCATTGATAACATCACATAGGTGGAGGGATGTACGGTCGAACATTGCAGTGGTTCGATGTGACCTACATCTGCTTAGGTAAAACATCACCCTCAAAATGGAGAATAAAAGCGCCGGTATCGACGCTGTTCTCTCCAATCTTACGGGTGATGCGCCCAATCTTGGTGACGCCTATCTTCCCCAGATTCCGCAACAATTCCGCATCGCGATTCAAAATGAATTTACGATGGAAAATAACTCCACGGACCTCATTCATCGTTTCGTGTTTTGAGACCTTAACGGGAATTTCACTGACATGCGTGCATTCCAGCAACGTTTCAGTTTGCTGTCGGCTAATTGTATGCAGTAGGAGCTGTCCGTTCCGGAGCTTGGAAATCCCGTTTAGATCTCCAAATTTCCCCTCGAATTCCTCGGAATAGATCATTGATTTCACCACTTTGAAATAATCCCCGTCTGTCCTGATAGCTACCAGGTAGCGATGTGACTTGTCAACAGGGAAACGTGCATTGAAAGTTTTATCCCTGATCCGACACTCAAGAGACGGCTATTTAAGGGGGACACCCTCTGATGATTTATTGGGCCGCTTTCGCGTCATCCCGAAATCACCCTCCCCGAATACAACCTACTCCGAACGAGGGTCATCACTGTGGACGCAACCCAGCCAAGGCAATACCTACCTGGCATAGCAGGTATTGCCCGGGGTCCCAGTGCCTTGAATAGGCACTTCCCCCTCGGCATGCACAGTGATATGTTTGGCGAAATTATTCGGCCGTGCAGGGACCTCCGTTGTGAGGCGGATACCACTGCAAGGGTACATGGCGCACCCACCTGACGGGATGGGGAATACTGTCCAGGCTTTCTGGCCAGATGGCCAAGTTGGTGGCCCGTCCGCAGGCAGCATGACGTTTATTTCTAAGGGTCAAACCAAAAATGGGACCGGAAGTCGGAAAAGACCTTTTACAGGCAGGGGATACCGTAGATGAATTTTCTCTTCCCATCAACAGGGAGTCTTCAAAATCAAAGTCAGTCATGTCAGTCTGTCTTGTCGGCCCTATTAGTGTCCTCCTACGACAAGCAGAGCATACGGTGTGTGTATTCTAACCCGCAACCCACACGGGGGTGTACCTGAAAGGATGTCTGTCGCACCCAATGGGGATTATGAATGAAATTTATTGCAGCCAAATAGCCATTGTTACATTCCTAAATATACATTACATTCATAATTATGCAATAATACCAAAATAATTTTTATGTCAAGATATTGTCATTAAGTTTCTTTGCTGTATTCTGTCACTGTTTTTGTTCTCTTCTTGCACTTTTCTATGTGATAACGTTCACAGCTCTCACCACATAGTGTACACTTGCAGTCTTCTTTTACTTCATGGTAGCGTGCCGTCGCACAGAGTTTGTGATGGAACCCATGTACGGCCATTCTTGTTAACGCATGTCGTAGCTCCTGGTTTGGTTCCGTCCATTTCCTCTCCATCATGGCGTCAGTTGTGTAGAATTCCGGCCATATTTCTTCGCACTTCCTTCTTCTTTCCTTCAGAATCTCCGTGCTTTGTCGTGTGGATGGTAATAAATGCCTATGTCTTATGTCCTCGATGTGATATGTTTCCTTTGTAAGTACGTATACCAATCTTGATTGTGTGTTCATCGGGAGACATAGAGCTCTCTTCAGGTATCTTTCTTTGACTTTCTCTATGGTTCTTAAATCTGCTAGTGATAGCGCTTCCCAGACTAGTTCAATCCCATATGTTATTATCGGGCTTATGGCTGCGTGGAATATTTTCATTGCTGATTCTAGTGAGAGTTTGTGGAGATCCTTTATTCCGTAGGTGGCTCTATTATCCACACTCCAGTAATGCATATTATGACGATAAACGGTTCCATTGTTGTGGAATCGTGCTTCGTCCGTAAATAATATGGTCGCTAGAAAAGCCGGATCAGTTTCCACAGAACGCCACCCGTGCTTCGAAATCATGACCATGTATCTCCAGGTGTAAGAGCAGATGGTACTGGTGAGACCAGTGGGTGTGCATTATCCGCATAACATACACTCGGCTGATGTTCGTCTCCAGTGCAATGGCCCGTGTGGTAGTATGAGGGTGACGCCGGATATCGTCAAACACAACCTCTTCATTGTGAGCAGACGTCACGCGATGATCTCAAACAGGCCGTGTTTTTCCCAGGGATCCAGTATCTCCCAGGCGTCTTTCCACACTCCGAAATACCATGCCTGTCGGTCGTTGTCTATCCGGATAGAGTTCTTGGTACAGGCCATGCGCCTGGTATGCATTCTGTCGAGTTCCTCCATTGATATAACATATTCAGGCGCGGATTCAAGCGGGGGGGGGGGGGGGGTCACGGGGGCCATGCCCCCCCCCAAACGGAGAACAAATTTTTTACAAACTCAAAAAACCAAAACACAATAACCAGACAAATGAAACTTAACGAATTTTAACTGAAAAACAGTTTTTTTTTCATTTTATTCAATACTGAAAATTTCTTTATTGCAATTATTGTGTTCTGTTACAACTGTACATATTTACAACTTCATACCTGTTATATAAAAACGAGTATTTATGTAACAAAATCAACTCGTCTATTTTGTTTAGCAAACCTTGTGATTACTGAATCGATGTTTATAGTGATGTCACGATGAATGTGCAGCAATGCACGAATAGGAATTTGGGGCTTTTTTCGCACCAAAAAATTTTTCCGACGTCCAAACTGCAAGCTTGGTTGGCAATTTAAGCTGTGACTTTCTCCCTTTGTCGGTACCAACCCGACTTGCCGAAACTGCAACGTACTTTGGTATTTTTCTCGAAGCTCGATGTAAAAGTCGCAAAACACGCCGTTGCAATTTGTACGAATATTTTAGGTGCGCTAAACGCATCAAATTTCTATCCATGTAGCTTGCAAAAAATTGGTCTGATTTTGTACGTTTGGTTATTTCGTGATTGCGTTTTTAGTGATACCATTTTGCTTAACTATTTCGATTCGCTGACTCCCCCCAAAGCCAAACTCTAGATCCGCGCCTGAACATATTCATATGCTCTTCGCTGGAATAGCCTACATCACGAGGCAGTGAATACGCTTCGTGTTGTGAATTACGTCGAAGGAGCGAGTTCGCGCAGCTACATACTGACTTGCCATCGCATGTTGTTTTCGTTCCAATGGGGCACACTTTGCCCTAACTGTGGTCTATGAAGCTTGGAACATGTACGACGTAGCTAACTGGTTGCCTGTGCCCTAGCCAGAGACAATCACCTCCTCATCCTTGTCCAATCCCGCACCTTAGCTTATGCAACGATACACACGGTCTTCTTTTCTTTTTCTTTTTATTTGATCGCTTACCCTCCAAGCTCGGCTTTACCCTCGGACTTTGCGAGGGATCAGTCCTCTACCGTCTAATTCCAGGACAGTGCCTCGGAGCTGAACACACCTTGACAGCAGATACAACTGGGGATGGTGACAAGCCAATCGCCTAAGTGACCACGAACTTGGGTCTAATGAAGGAAAGGGCAGCGAAGGGAGTGGGAAGAAAGATGCCGTGATCCTGTCGAAAGGAACCATCCCAGCAATCGCCTGGAGGAGACGTGGGAAACCACGGAAAACCACTTCTCGGATGGCTGAGGCAGGAAGCGAACCTGCCTCTACTAAGTCTGTGTGCCCCACGAGGTTGGGTGAACCCCGTTCCAGGCCTCAGAGCAGGAACAAAATTTCGTGGCAGAGCCGAGATTTGAACCCGGGCCTCCGCAGTGACATGGTCTTTTACAGAGCCAAATAAACAAATCGTGTCGCCTCCGTGGTGTAGTGGTCAGCGTGCGTAAATGCCACCCCGGAGGTCTGAGGTTCGATACCCGGCTCTAACAAGAAATTTGACAAGTGGTATGAGGGCTGAAACGGGGTCTACTCATTCTCGGGGAGAAGAGTAGAGTGGGTTCGATTCCCACCTCAGCCATCTTCGAGTGGTTTTCCGTGATTTCCCACTTCGTCTTCGGGCAAATGCTGGAAAGGTACAGTACCTAACCAAAGGCCACGACCGCCTCCTTCCCTCTTCCTTGCCTATCCCTCTCACTCTTCCCATCCCCTCATCAGGCCCCTGTTCACTTCTCAGGTGAGGCCGCCTGGGCGAATTGCTAGTCACACTCCCCAGTTGTATCCCCTGATTCAGAACCTCAAGCTGCAGGACACCGTCCTTCGCTTAGTCCGTGGGAAAAGCCAACCCAGGAGGGTAAAATGATAACGAAAAAAAAAACCTAATCAGTCTGTGAAAACGATTAAGTATATAACCTTGCCACTTGCCAGGCAACTCCAATCGCGCGCTTGCCATGTGAGCTTGTGCGACATTTGATCTGCAGCGCGCACCTCCCGGTCTACACAATACCTGCTCTTGGTATGTGCGTGCACCTCTTGTTTTCAAGTGTGAGTTCTGCGTATCTCGGCTCGTTTAACGGGTTCATTCGAGGTACCCATACTGAATTAATAGTGGCGCTCACGATTCCTGCTGTCTTCTAGCCCGTAAACACACATCTCGTTATATTACCCCGGTTTAGGGAGAGGGACCTATGTCTTTCAGAATTGTAGTACATGTGACAGAATGCATAAAACTGGATCGCAAGGGGCCAGTGGACCGTTCGGTATGTAGGCCATAGAGTTTTGTAGACTACTATTACCTGAAGATACCGGTTGAGTTAGCCGTGCTCGTTACGGCGTGACTGCAGGCAGTCGCTCACATCCGGTAGGCGAGGAGGCTCGAAACCCTCCACCGGCAACCTTGAAGATGGTTTTCTGTAGTTTCCTATCTTCCTTCCAGGCAAATGCCGGGGTTAGTCCCCAACTATAGGCCACAGCCTCTACCTTCCAATTCCTCATCCTTACATTCACACTTTCCTCGCCAGACAACCACCACACGGGACGGTACTTGTAGCTCACTCCATGGGTGTCCGCATAGAAGTAGCTGAAAACTTGAGCGAGCCGAACATGTACTCGGACACTCCCGGCACTAATAGCCACACGCTTAAAAAATATAATATAAGAACATGAAGATTATTGCGTAAATGTATTATTCCGACTTCAATCGCATAATTAGGACACAAGAAATAACAAGTATTTCCGTGAAGAAATGTGTAGCCCAGTTTCATTTATCCTGCTTATGTTAATTGCCTCTATCAACATACAAAATTCAGTTTGATTGCTGTAATAGATTCGTAGATATTGAGAACCGTCTATATATATCGGATAGTCGACATGTTGGTTTGTTATATATGTAGGCCTTAGAGTTATGTACTATTACATGAAGATTATTGTGTAAGAGTATTATTCAAACTTCAATTGCATGATTAGGACACAAGAAATGGTAAAAACGAGATTTTAAAATTTTGCACAGCCTCCATCTTCTGGTTCTGAAAAAAAAATGAAATAAATTAGATGCCAGTGGATTAAAATTTGTATAAGCATATACCATACCAAGTTTCACTGTGCTCATCCTTTTCAATATTCGCATTTCGCGTCGCCGGCAGGTTAGATTTGTGATCACCAGGTTATGAAAGTTCCATAGGTGAACTTATGTTTATAGCCTCTATCAACACACAAAATGTCAGTTTGACTGCTGTCAGATTATCAGATTTTGTGATCCGTCTAAATATTTTGGATGCTCGCCATGTTGGATTGTAACATATGTAGGCCATAGAGTTATGTACTATTAGATGACTATTATTGCGTAGGTTCATTATTCAAACGTTGATTTCGATCGCATGATTGCGACACAAAAAATTAAAACTTAATTTTAAAAATTTGCACAGCTGCCATCTTGAGGTTATGTAAACAATTTGACAAAAATATATGTCAGTGCATTGCAAAGTGTATAAAGAATTGCTGTACCAAGTTTCACTGCGTTCGGATTTTTAACCCGCCAGAAAAGTCTATTTAAATGTTTCAAATTCGCATGGCCGCCCTGTTCGTTTTGTAGTTAACAGGTTTCTGAAAGTCCCTTGAACGATTTTGTAGTAGTGCCTTTTATCACAGTACAAAATTTCAGGTTGATATGAGTAATAGATTCGGAGATATAGAATGACAGTGAAATATTTCGCACAGCCGCCACGTTGGATTGTTGAAACGTAATAAAATTTGTAGGGCACGGTCGGGGTCGGCCAGAATAGTACTATGACCTTTCCGAATTTAATTGAAATCTATCCAGCCACTTAGATTTTATTAGTGGGGCGTGGGGGCTCACACACGGACGCACACACACGGACAAAAGGTGAACCATAAGCCTATTTTTTCATGAATAGAAATAGGCTAAAAGCGAGATTTTAAAATTTGACACTGGCGCCATCTCGTGGTTAAAAAACAATTAAGTTAGATTGCTGTCACAGATTAGTTGATATTGAGAATCGTCTAAATGTTTCGGATTGTCACCATATTGGATTTTTATATACTTTGTAGGCCATAGAGCTATGTACTATTAGATGATGATAATTGCGTAGGTTCATTGTTCAAACGTTGATTTCGATCACATGATTAGGACACAAGAAATTAAACCTTAATTTTAAAATATCGCACAGCCGCCATCTTGAAGTTATGTAAACAAATGAGCTGAATAGGATGTCAGTGCATTACAAGCTGCATACCATTTGATGTACCATGTGTGACGGCACTCGGATGGTTTAAATTCGAGAAAAGTCTATTTAAATACAACAACTTCGCTTGACCGCCATGTTCGTTTTGTAAAGAGGTTTTTGAGAGTCCCTTAGTTACAATTATATTAGTGCTTTTTTCCACCATACAAAACGTCAGGGTGATATCTGTAATAGTTTCGGAGATTTGGAATGCCGGTGAAATATTTCGCGCAATTGCCAAGTTGGATTGGTGTGATGTAATAAAATTTGAAGAGCACAGTCGGGGTTGGACAAAATAGTACTATGACCTTACCGAGTTTCGTTGAAATCCCTCCAGCAGTTTAGAATTTATTAGGGAGAGGAGCGAGGCGACGGTCACATGCAAACACACACATACGAACACACACACGGACTATATGTGATGTCATAGGCCTATCTTTCACAAATGTACATAGTAAAGGAAGCTTTTCAGTCGGTCAACACGACTGAATAGCTTTCATTATTAGAATTAAGCATCACTGAAAAATGGCTTCTATCAATACTAAATGACAATAGGCCAACAAGTAAACGAAAAGCAGGAACGGGAGGTTTAATTTTGAAAAGAAATACTATTATTGGTCACAAAGGAGCTAAAGTTCCGCTTACACGTAGGCTACCTTGATGTTCGGTACAGTTAGGAGGCGAGTTCCGACTGTGCCGTTCCATACGTAACGTTCCGCTAACACGTACCTTGATGTTCGGTACAGTTGGGAGTCGAGTTCCGACTGTAATTTTCCAGGGCTGTAACGTTCCACTTGCTCGTACCGAGTTCCAAGTTACAGTTACGGAACGATACCGCAAGCCAGCTCGGGGCCGCGGTATGGCATACACAGCGGTACGTAACGCATTTCAGTTCTGTTCCGGTTCCCTGATGATTAGATTAGTCGTTTATTAATGTTAAGTTTTGACCAATTGAGTAGCTACAATTGAGAATTGGTAAAGATGGCGGCAAAATAAACATGACACTGAGGTGCCCTTTTCTAGTGCTACTTCTGTACAAAATGTCGTGTTTCAATTGATAGGGGGGGAGCCGACATATACACACACAGATACACAATGTTTCTTGAAAAAAAGTCCCTTAATACTAGCCACGTTCTTCTACTGGCAGTGATCTGTAAGAAAATCAGGCATTTTTAGTCTATTTTTGACATTTTGCAAAAATGAGGAAAAAGTAGACTTATGAGATCGATCCGGGAAAATGTGTTTCTGTCTGGCTACCTGTCTGTCTGTCTGTCTGGCTCTGTGTATGTCTCCCCTCCACCCCCCCCCCTATCAACTCATAAACGGCTTCAGCAATCGAAACCATTTTTTAGTATGAGTCAAGATGTATACCGGAATATCTCAAGCCAATATTTGAAAATTATGTCAGTGCTACCAACTGATGAAAAAAAAACGCACTAGAAATTTGAGCTCAATTTTGGATATCTTGCAAGGTATGCATGGGAGCTATTCCAAAATTCGCACACAAGTAGATAATGCTATTTCTGTTTAATTTCCAGGAGGCCATGCGTGACAATGTTGCCAAAATAATTTTAAGCTTTCTGATAGGTCAAGTTTTTAAATGCATATAACTTCTGCACTATCAATTGGATTTCAACCAAATTTTGTATGTAATATGTGGACTTAAACAGATATGACTGAGCGTATTCTTAAGAACCACAAGGGCGGCCAACTGTTAATAATTGCTCTCTCTATTTTTTATCCAAATACCAAAATATCAGAAAGTATGCAAGCCGACAGCTTTAAAGTATGCACACGTTTAGTACCTTAAATTTTAGATTAATTTGGAGTAACTTATATAGTCAGTTCTACCAACATGATTCTAAGCCAGCTGATAGCACCAAATTTTAAATACATGTAACTCCTATACTATTAGTTGGATTTCAACCAAATTTCGCATGTGCTATGTGTACCATAACAGATATGACTATGCTTATTCTTAAGAGGAATCACGGCTGCCAGCTGTTAATAAATGCTGTCTATATATTATTTCCCTAATATCAATATATCAGAAAATATGCAAGCCAACAGCTCCATAATTTGCACACGTATAGCACCTGGCATTCTAGATAAATTTGGAGTAATCAATATAAGACAGTGCTACCAACATGATTCTATGCCTGCAGATAGGTTCAATTTTAAAATACATGTAACTTGTATACTAAAAATGGATTTCATCCATAATTGGCACAACAAGATATCATAATATTTCAGATCATTTCTGACCAGCACACGCATGACATTGTTGCCAAACATGCTTTTACGCGTGCTGATAAATCCAGAGTCTAACTGCATGTAAAGTTCATTGGAATTCAACCAAATTGGGTATTCTTTACCTTAAGAGATGGAACGAAGATGTATATATTAAGTCGCCAGGGCTGCCAACAGTACTGCTCTATTAGGCTACATTATACCAGGTATATTTCGAACTAATTAGACATTTCGATATTAACAACTTAATTTCGTCATTATTCTAGATAGGTTCATATACACTAGTTTAATCATTGGTATGAAACTTAATTTTAGGAAAAGTAGGCTCTTTAGTTCGTCACGGAACTTCTTGTTAGGGTTTTAATATGTGTTTGAAATTTGTTGCAGATGATTATTTTATCATATTATCATACATCATGTTGCGGTATGTTGATTTAGGCGTTCAATTTTCAATCCTTCTTTATGGTGCACCATGTAAGGTTTAATACCAAGGGACTTTTTACTGTTACGCTATACATTTATCTTGTGTCTTTGATATTTATCAATTCATTCATATCGGCTGATGTTGTTGTTTGAGTCTTCGGTTTTTTGACTGGTTTTATCCCGCTCTCCATGCCTCCCTGCCCTGAGCTTAGCGTTTCATCTCCACACAGCTACCACACCCCTCATTCGAGGCAAATTGTTTAACATATTCTAATCTCGGTCTATCCCTACAGTTCTTGTCCTTCCATAACTAAGTTTGCTATTCCTGGGTGTCTTAGTATGTGTCCTACCAACCTATCTCTTCTCTTCATTAGCAGTCGCCAGAAACATCTCTCCTCTCCCACTCGCCTTAATAGCTCTTCGTTTGTAACCCTCTCTTCCCATCTGATCTTCATCATTCTCCTGTAACACCACATTTCAAACGCTTCAAATCTCCTATTTTCTGCTGCACCAATAGTCCAATTTTCACTTCCATAGAGTGCCACGCTCGATGTCAACAGATTCCTTTTCTGTAGAAATGCCTTCCTTGCCTGAGCCAACCTACTTCTTATATCCTCTTTCCTCCAACCATCACTGATTATTTTGCTTCCTAAGTAACAGAAGTCTTCTGAGATTCGGAGATATAGAATGCCAGTGAAATACATCGCACAGCCGCCATGTTGGATTATTGAAACGTAATAAAATTTGTTGGGCACAGTCGGGGTTGACCTGAATAGTACTACAGTATGACCTTACCGAATTTAATAGAAATCTATCCAGCCACTTAGATTTTATTAGTGGGGGGTGGGGGCACACACATGGACACACACGTACAAAAGGTGATCTCATAAGCCTATTTTTCATAAATAGAAATAGGCAAAAAACGAGATTTTAAAATCTGACACTAGCGCCATCTCGTGGTTAAGAAAACAATTAAGTTTGATTGCTGTCAGAGAATAGTTGACATTGAGCATCGTCTAAATATTTCGGAAGGTCACCATATTGGATTTATATATGCATTGTAGGCCATAGAGCTATGCACTATTAGATGATGATTATTGCGTAGGTGCATTGTTCAAACGTTGGTTTCGATCGCATGATTAGGACACAAGAAATTTAACCTTAATTTTAAAATTTCGCACAGCCGCCATCTTGAAGTTATGTAAACAATTGAACTGAATAGGATGTCAGTGCATTACAAGGTGTATACCATTTTCTGTACCATGTGTGACGGTGCTCGGATGGTTTAAATGCGAGAGAAGTCTATTTAAATACAACAACTTCGCTTTGCTGCCATGTTCGTTTTGTAAAGAGATTTTTGAGAGTCCCATCGTTACACTTCTATTAGTGCTTTTTTTCACCATACAAAACGTCTGTAATAGTTTCGGAGATATGGATTGCCGGTGAAATATTTCGCACAGTTACCATGTTAGTTTTGTGTGATGTAATAAAATTTGAAGAGCACAGTCGGGTCGGACAAAATAGTACTATGACCTTACCGAGTTTCGTTGAAATCGCTCCAGCAGTTTAGATTTTATTAGGGAGGGGAGCGAGGCGACGGACACATGCAAACACACACATACGTACACACACATGGACTATATGTGATGTCATAGGCCCATCTTTCATAAATGTAGAAAAAAAGGAAGCTTTTCAGTCGGTAGACACGACTGAATAGCTTTCATTATTAGAATTAAGCATCACTGAAAAATGGCTTCTATCACTACTAAATGAAAATAGGCCAACAAGTAAACGAAAAGCAAGTAGGGGGGGTTTAATTTAGAAAAGAAATACTATTATTGGTCACAAGGGAGCTAAAGTTCCGCTAACACGTACCTTGATGCTCGGTACAGTTGGGAGTCGCGTTCCGACTGTACCGTTCCAGGGCTGTAACGTTCCACTTGCTCGTACCGAGTTCCAAGTTACAGTTACGGAACGATACCGCAAGCAAGCTCGGGGCCGCGGTATGGCATACACAGCGGTACGTAACGCATTTCAGTTCTGTTCCGGGTCCCTGATGATTAGTTTAGTCATTTATTAGTGTTAAGTTTTGACCAATTGAGTAGCCACAATTGAGATTTGGTAAAGATGGCGGCAAAATAAACATAACACAGAGGTGCCCTTTTCTAGTGCTACCTCTGTACAAAATTTCGTGTTTCAATTGATAGAGGGGAGCAGACATATACACACACAGACACACAATGTTTCTTGAAAAAAGTCCCTTAATACTAGCCACGTTCTTCCACTGGCAGTGATCTGTGCGAAAATCAGGAATTTTTAGTCTACTTTTCACATTTTGCAAAAATGAGGAAAAAGTAGACTTTTGAGATCGATCCGGGAAAATGTGTGTGTGTCTGTGTGTCTGTCTGTCTGTCTATCTGTCTGTCTGGCTGGCTGTGTGTGTCCTGCCCCCCCCCCTATCAACTTCTAAACGGCTGCAGCAATCGAAAACAATTTTTAGTATGAGTAAAGATTTATACCGGAATATCTCAAGCCCATATTTGAAAATAATGTCACTGCTACCAACTGCTGAAAAAAACGCACCAGAAATTTGAGCTCCATGTTGGATATCTTGTAAGGTATGCTTGGGAGCTATTCCAAAATCGGCACAGATGTAGATAATGATATTTCTGTTTAATTTCCATGAGGCCATACATGGCAGTGTTGCCAAAATAATTTTAAGCTTTCTGGTAAGTCAAGTTTTTAAATGCATATAACTTCTGCACTATCAATTGGATTTCAACCTAAGGTTGTATGTAATATGTGGACATAAATAGATATTACTGAGCGTATTCTTAAGAACCAACAGGGCTGCCAACTGTTAATAATTCTCTCTCTATTGTTTATCCAAATACCTGTATATCAGAAAGTATGCAAGCCGACAGCTTTAAACTATGAACACGTATAGTACCTTACATTTTAGATTAATTTGGAATAACATATTAAACCCTTTGGAAAATAGCATGTAGACAAGATTCAAAATTTCGGGGTCGTAATGGATTCTTGTGAATGTGATTTAGAGGTTTTGCTATCAACATAACTTCCAAGGTTCATAAGGTTAACTTATTATTATTATAAAGCCAAGAAAAACAACAGGATCTACTAACAAATGAAATTTATTAACTGAATCAAACATAAAAAGGTAAACTATAACCACCCTTTTATTGTTCACTCGCGTGAACAGATCTGATACTGACCAGCCTGACGTACCATGACGACACGGTATGACAGCTGTCAACAAGCATTGTGACTGCAATGTCACTTAAATCAAAGTAACAAAAGAAAACGGATCACAAGATCCAAATGTAACAAACAAATAAAATAGTACAAAAATTTAATATCTATGAGCGACACGGGTTTTAAGACTAGTTCAAGTAATGAGCATTTTGACGGGCGCTCGTTTCCGACCAAAACAGTTGGTTCGGGAACGGACTCCGTACTGCGAAGGACGAATTACGGAAATGTGGGAACAACAATTACATAATTAAATACACTACTGACATGCTCTAACCTTAGATTACCACAACCAAATACACGTGTGTATTATTTAAAATAAGGGCTGCGGAATTACCGTCTTATACCTTAAACACTAGGATAGCATAACATGACATGAACAAGTTTGGCCGGTTGCCAAATTATATTTATATGAATACAATGGCCTTGAAAATAAGAGCCAACAACAACAAAATACAACTTTTAATTTTCACGCCGGAAAGTTTGGCGTTTTAAAACAATGAACAAATAAGTCGTAGTAATGATAAAAGAAACTTGGATCGACAACATGGCAACTTCCCAAATTAAACCAAATAAAATAACCTTAACTCATTAGGCTTTAAAGCAAACATAACGTGTCATAACGAGCTGGAGACAACCGGGCCTGTTATCGCATCACCGAGAGAGTGGCTGATTTCTTCCCCCAAGTAGTAATTAGTGCCATGCTAAATATAGATTCTGGCCCATAGCCAGCGTACAGCACCTTTGCTAATCGCCACCTGTTAAACGCGTACAAATAAATAACACATTATCTCAAAACATCCTCTCAGGGATTTTTAAGAATACATTCCCAGGTCAAACTTATCCCCACGGATAACTAGTTTGCCGGAATGATATCGCAGTCATGGACAGGCTTTACCTCTCCTCATCATCATCACTTACACCCAAAAACACGTGGCACATTTCTCGAAGATCTCGTCGTAGCATTAATCAGCACACCTCTCAGATAATGACATACAACATGTCCAAGTGACAATAAAGAATAAATAACAGGATCTGTCCTAGCCCGAGTTATCAAAGCAACAAAATGCAAATATTCCCCCCCACGTAGTAATTAGTTTAACCTATCATTAAATCAGTCCATTTATCATTGTCGTTCCTAGGTTCTCATTCACGGCTACACTTTTTATAGATACGTTAATCGATGCGGCCGTTTCGCAATAAGAATTACGTATACATAAGGAAAACATTTATATTACAAAATTTACTGTACAACATAATTGTCACGCAATGCCAAAATTTACTACACGCATGTCAGTTAAGAAATCAAACCCTGAAATTTAAATTAAACCACACAAATAAAATCTATACAAAGTTCCACACATCTCTCGCGATTCCCCTCGTCCAAAATCAATAAATCAATTTTTTAATACTCATCACTTAAACTGCTTTCCAGAGGCCTCCCGCCTCGTCAATTCCCATCATTAGGCCGTTAGCCCATAACACTGATGGTAATGGAGGATGAAGCTTGCTGTCTTCTCTCCATGGTCGACATTTTGCTGCTGTTAACACACAATTAAATCAAAGTTTTTAAACTGTTCTATCTGCGTTCTAAGTATTTTATTTCCTCAGATCGTCCTATGCAGAATCGTCGACTTTCCCTATTCTATGGCTAATTGCCATCTCACAATTTATGAAAATTTCCAACTTCGTTGCCGACACACAACTATAATTTTAAAACCATATCGTCTTAAGGACGTCTTAAAATGACTGTCGAAGAATAATTAGGAGTGTCCCGGTTCATCTCAGACATTTGTATATATACAGAAAGCCTAAAGTTTCAATGGTGGGAGTAAAACAGCTCCTCAATATTTTAAATAATGGGCCTATAATTATGTGTGACCTCTCAAAATTCTTGTATTTTCTCACAGGTCGCGAATCTGCCGTCGAACAAGCAAACCGATCGCTAGATCTTTTTATATCCGATTGCCGCGCAAAACACACTGACGCTATGTTCTGGCGTCATGTTTTCTTATTGGTCAGATAAGTTGGCTTCGGAGTTCTGACCTTACAAATCCCGCCCTTATATTGACGTCACGACTATTCTCCTCTCTCTCACTCCTTGCCTTGTACGCAGCATTTTGCCCTTTTATGGTCACGTACGCCACAGCGTCATATCTGATTTTCTCAGAAATCCAAGAATAACATTGGTTGTGAAACTATTGGTCATTTCCAGCCAGCACGTAGCATGTCTTACCAAGTCCAGATTTCTTGCTACATCAATTTTACTCAAATATCCAGCATTTCATGTATTTAGTATTTCCATCGTTTTTATTAATATGAAACATTATTATTGGACACAATGATAAGGGTTCAATATATAGTCAGTTATACCAACATGATTCTAAGCCTGCTGATAGCACCAATTTTTAAATACAATTAACTCCTATACTATCAGTTGGATTTCAACCAAATTTCGTATGTGCTATGTGTACCTTAACAGATATGACTATGCTTATTCTTAAGAGCAATCAGGGCTGCCAACTGTTAATAAATGCTGTCTATATTTTTTCCCCAAGATCAATATATCAGAAAATATGCAAGCCAACAGCTCCATACTTTCCACACGTATAGCACCTGGCATTCTAGATAAATTTGGAGTAATCAATGTAAGTAAGTGCTGCCAACGTGATTCTATGCCTACAGGTAGGTCCAATTTAAGAAAACATGTAACTTCTATACTAACAAATGGATTTCATTCAAAATTGGCACAACAAGATATCAAAATATTTCAGATCATTTCTGACCAGCACATGCATGACATTGTTGCCAAACATGCTTTTACGAGTGCTGATAAATCCAGAGTATAACTGCATGTAAAATTAATTGGACTTCTACCAAATTGTGTATTCTGTAACTTAAGAGATGGAAATAAGTCGTATATATTAAGTCGCCAGGGCTGCCAACCGTAGTGCTCTATTAGGCTATATTATACCAGGTATATTTCGAACTAATTAGACATTTCGATATTACCAACTTAATTCCGTCATTATAGATAGGTTCATATACTGTAGATTAATCATTGGCATGAATCTTAATTTTAGGGAATGTAGGCTCTTTAGTTCGTCACGGAACTTCTTGTTAGAGTTATAATATGTGTTTGAAATTTGTTGCAAATGATTATTTTATCATATTTTCATACATCATGTTACGGTATGATGATTTAGGCGTTCAATTTTCCATCCATCTTTATGGTGCACCATGTAAGGTTTAATACCAAGGGACGTTTTAGTGTTACGCTATACATTTATCTTGTGTCTTTGATATTTATCAATTCATTCATGTTGGCTGATGTTGTTGTTTGAGTCTTCAGTCTTTTGACTGGTTTGATGCAGCTTTCCATGCAACCCTGTCCTGAGCTAAGCGGTTCATCTCAACATAGCTACCACACCCTACATTCGAGGCAAACTGTTTAACATATTCTAATCTCGGTCTATCCTTACAGTTCTTGTCCTCGACCCTTCCTTCCATAACTAAGTTTGCTATTCCTGGGTGTCTTAGTATGTGTCCTACCAACTTATCACTTCTCTTCATTAGCAGTCGCCAGAAACATCTCTCCTCTCCCACTCGTCTTAATACCTCTTCGTTTGTAACCCTCTCTTCCCATCTGATCTTCATCATTCTCCTGTAACATCACATTCCTAACGCTTCAAATCTCCTCTTTTCTGCTGCACCAATAGTCCATTTTTCACTTCCATAGAGTGCCACACTGATTCTTTTTCTGTAGAAATGCTTTCCTTGCATGAGCCAACCTACTTTTTATATCCTCTTTCCTCCAACCATCACTGGTTATTTTGCTTCCTAAGTAACTTAACAGAAGTCTTCTGCGATTCGGAGATATTGAATGCCAGTGAAATATTTCGCACAGCCGCCATGTTGGATTGTTGAAAAGTAATAAAATTTGTAGGGCACGATCGGGGTTGGCCAGAATAGTACTATGACCTTACCGAATTTAATTGAAATCTATCCAGCCACTTAGATTTTATTAGTGGGAGTTGTGGGCAAACATACCGACACACACGGACAAAAGGTGATCTCATAAGCCTATTTCTTCATTAATAGAAATAGGCTAAAAACGAGATTTTAAAATTGACACTGGCGCCATTTCGTGGTTAAGAAAATAATTAAGTTTGATTGCTGTCACAGATTAGTTGACATTGAGAATCGTCTAAATATTTCAGAAGGTCACCATATTGGATTTTTATATGCATTGTAGGCCATAGAGCTATGTACTATTAGATGATGATTATTGCGTAGGTGCATTGTTCAAACGTTGGTTTCGATCGCACGATTAGGACACAAGAAATTAAACCTTAATTTTAAAATTTCGCACAGTCGCCATCTTGAAGTTATGTAAACAATTGAGCTGAATAGGATGTCAGTGCATTACAAGGTGTATAACATTTGCTGTACCATGTGTGACGGCGCTCGGATGGTTTAAATGCGAGAAAAGTCTATTTAAATACAACAACTTCGCTTTGCTGCCATGTTCGTTTTGTAAAGAGGTTTTTGAGAGTCCCATCGTTACACTTCTATTAGTGCTTTTTTCCACCATACAAAACGTCAAGGTGATATCTGTAATAGTGTCGGAGATATGAAATGCCGGTGAAATATTTCGCACAGTTGCCATGTTGGATTGGTGAGATGTAATAAAATTTTAAGAGCACAGTCGGGTCGGACAAAATAGTACAATGACCTTACCGAGTTTCGTTGAAATCGATCTAGCAGTTTAGATTGTATTAGGGAGGGGAGCGAGGCGACGGACACATGCAAACACACACATACGTACACACACACGGACTATATGTGATGTCATAGGCCTATCTTTCATAAATGTACATAGTAAAGGAAGCTTTTCAGTCGGTCAACACGACTGAATAGCTTTCATTATTAGAATTAAGCATCACTGAAAAATGGCTTCTATCACTTCTAAATGAAAATAGGCTAACACGTAAACGAAAAGCAAGAACGGGAGGTTTAATTTAGAAGAGAAATACTCTTATTGGTCACAAAGGAGCTAAAGTTCCGCTAACACGTACCTTAATGCTCGGTACAGTTAGGAGGCGAGTTCCGACTGTACCGTTCCATACGTAACGTTCCGCTAACACGTGCCTTGATGTTCGGTACAGTTGGGAGTCGCGTTCCGACTGTACCGTTCCAGGGCTGTAACGTTCCACTTGCTCGTACTGAGTTCCAAGTTACAGTTACGGAACGATACCGCAAGCCAGCTCGGAGCCGCGGTATGGCATACACAGCGGTACGTTACGCATTTCAGTTCTGTTCCGGGTCCCTGATGATTAGTTTAGTCGTTTATTAGTGTTAAGTTTTGACCAATTGAGTAGCCACAATTGAGATTTGGTAAAGATGGCGGCAAAATAAACATAACACAGAGGTGCCCTTTTCTAGTGCTACCTCTGTACAAAATTTCGTGTTTCAATTGATAGAGGGGAGCAGACATATACACACACAGACACACAATGTTTCTTGAAAAAAGTCCCTTAATACTAGCCACGTTCTTCCACTGGCAGTGATCTGTGCGAAAATCAGGAATTATTAGTCTACTTTTCACATTTTGCAAAAATGAGGAAAAAGTAGACTTTTGAGATCGATCCGGGAAAATGTGTGTGTGTCTGTGTGTCTGTCTGTCTGTCTATCTGTCTGTCTGGCTGGCTGTGTGTGTCCTGCCCCCCCCCCCCCCTATCAACTCATAAACGGCTGCAGCAATCGAAAACAATTTTTAGTATGAGTAAAGATTTATACCGGAATATCTCAAGCCCATATTTGAAAATAATGTCACTGCTACCAACTGCTGAAAAAACGCACCAGAAATTTGAGCTCCATGTTGGATATCTTGTAAGGTATGCTTGGGAGCTATTCCAAAATCGGCACAGATGTAGATAATGATATTTCTGTTTAATTTCCATGAGGCCATACATGACAGTGTTGCCAAAATAATTTTAAGCTTTCTGATAAGTCAAGTTTTTAAATGCATATAACTTCTGCACAATCAATTGGATTTCAACCTAATGTTGTATGTAATATGTGGACATAAACAGATATTACTGAGCGTATTCTTAAGAACCAACAGGGCTGCCAACTGTTAATAATTCTCTCTCTATTGTTTATCCAAATACCTGTATATCAGAAAGTATGCAAGCCGACAGCTTTAAACTATGGACACGTATAGTACCTTACATTTTAGATTAATTTGGAATAACATATATAGTCAGTTATACCAACATGATTCTAAGCCTGCTGATAGCACCAATTTTTAAATACAATTAACTCCTATACTATCAGTTGGATTTCAACCAAATTTCGTATGTGCTATGTGTACCTTAACAGATATGACTATGCTTATTCTTAAGAGCAATCAGGGCTGCCAACTGTTCATAAATGCTGTCTATATTTTTTCCCCAAGATCAATATATCAGAAAATATGCAAGCCAACAGCTCCATACTTTCCACACGTATAGCACCTGGCATTCTAGATAAATTTGGAGTAATGAATGTAAGTAAGTGCTGCCAACATGATTCTATGCCTACAGGTAGGTCCAATTTAAGAAAACATGTAACTTCTATACTAACAAATGGATTTCATTCAAAATTGGCACAACAAGATATCATAATATTTCAGATCATTTCTGACCAGCACACGCATGACATTGTTGCCAAACATGCTTTTACGAGTGCTGATAAATCCAGAGTTTAACTGCATGTAAAATTAATTGGACTTCTACCAAATTGTGTATTCTGTAACTTAAGAGATGGAAATAAGTCGTATATATTAAGTCGCCAGGGCTGCCAACTGTAGTGCTCTATTAGGCTATATTATACCAGGTATATTTTGAACTAATTAGACATTTCGATATTACCAACTTAATTCCGTCATTATAGATAGGTTCATATACTGTAGATTAATCATTGGCATGAATCTTAATTTTAGGGAATGTAGGCTCTTTAGTTCGTCACGGAACTTCTTGTTAGAGTTATAATATGTGTTTGAAATTTGTTGCAGATGATTATTTTATCATATTTTCATACATCATGTTACGGTATGATGATTTAGGCGTTCAATTTTCCATCCATCTTTATGGTGCACCATGTAAGGTTTAATACCAAGGGACGTTTTAGTGTTATACTATACATTTATCTTATGTCTTTGATATTTATCAATTCATTCATGTTGGCTGATATTGTTGTTTGAGTCTTCAGTCTTTTGACTGGTTTGATGCAGCTTTCCATGCAACCATGTCCTGAGCTAAGCGTTTCATCTCAACATAGCTAACACACCCTAGATTCGAGGCAAACTGTTTAACATATTCTAATCTCGGTCTATCCTTACAGTTCTTGTCCTCGACCCTTCCTTCCATAACTAAGTTTGCTATTCCTGGGTGTCTTAGTATGTGTCCTACCAACTTATCACTTCTCTTCATTAGCAGTCGCCAGAAACATCTCTCCTCTCCCACTCGTCTTAATACCTCTTCGTTTGTAACCCTCTCTTCCCATCTGATCTTCATCATTCTCCTGTAACACCACATTTCTAACGCTTCAAATCTCCTCTTTTCTGCTGCACCAATAGTCCAATTTTCACTTCCATAGAGTGCCACACTCGATGTCAACTGATTCCTTTTCTGTAGAAATGCTTTCCTTGCATGAGCCAACCTACTTTTTAAATCCTCTTTCCTCCAACCATCACTGGTTATTTTGCTTCCTAAGTAACTTAACAGAAGTCTTCTGCAATTCGGAGATATTGAATGCCAGTGAAATATTTCGCACAGCCGCCATGTTGGATTGTTGAAAAGTAATAAAATTTGTAGGGCACGATCGGGGTTGGCCAGAATAGTACTATGACCTTACCGAATATAATTGAAATCTATCCAGCCACTTAGATTTTATTAGTGGGAGTTGTGGGCAAACATACCGACACACACGGACAAAAGGTGATCTCATAAGCCTATTTTTTCATTAATAGAAATAGGCTAAAAACGAGATTTTAAAATTGACACTGGCGCCATTTCGTGGTTAAGAAAATAATTAAGTTTGATTTCTGTCACAGATTAGTTGATATTGAGAATCGTCTAAATATTTCAGAAGGTCACCATATTGGATTTTTATATGCATTGTAGGCCATAGAGCTATGTACTATTAGATGATGATTATTGCGTAGGTGCATTGTTCAAACGTTGGTTTCGATGGCATGATTAGGACACAAGAAATTAAACCTTAATTTTAAAATTTCGCACAGTCGCCATCTTGAAGTTATGTAAACAATTGAGCTGAATAGGATGTCAGTGCATTACAAGGTGTATACCATTTGCTGTACCAAGTGTGACGGCGCTCGGATGGTTTAAATGCGAGAAAAGTCTATTTAAATACAACAACTTCGCTTTGCTGCCATGTTCGTTTTGTAAAGAGGTTTTTGAGAGTCCCATCGTTACACTTCTATTAGTGCTTTTTTCCTTCATACAAAACGTCAGGATGATATCTGTAATAGTTTCGGAGATATGGAATGCCGGTGAAATATTTCGCACAGTTGCCATGTTGGATTGGTGAGATATAATAAAATTTGAAGAGCACAGTCGGAGTTGGACAAAATAGTACTATGACCATACCGAGTTTCGTTGAAATCGCTCCAGCAGTTTAGATTTTATTAGGGAGGGGAGCGAGGCTACGGACACATGCAAACACACACATACGTACACACACACGGACTATATGTGATGTCATACGTCTATCTTTCATAAATGTAAATAAAAAAGGAAGCTTTTCAGTCGGTCAACACGACTGAATAGCCTTCATTATTAGAATTAAGCATCACTGAAAAATGGCTTCTATCACTACTAAATGAAAATAGGCTAACAAGTAAACGAAAAGCAAGAACGGGAGGTTTAATTTAGAAAATAAATACTATTATTGGTCACAAAGGAGCTAAAGTTTGCTGTGTAGGTTACACTCTGCCTTATATGGCAACACTGCGAGAAGGTGAGTTGGATTCCCATCTAAGCCATCTTAGATTGGTTTTCCGTGGTTTCCCACTTCTACTCCAGGAAAATGCGTGGATAGTTCCTAAGTCAAGGCCACGGCCTACTCCTTCCCAAGCCATGCCATCATTACAAATACACACGTTACTACAGACATCACAATAACAAAGTTTAGACCTATCAGACAAATTCCATAAAAACCTCAACTACATGGACCGATGATCAATAACCTATGTTCCAAACCTCTATATGGAGCAACAATAAATATTTCGAATCAATGGGATCCATCGTATTGTTTTCAGGAAACGTATTTCTAACGTAGGCTACAGTATGACCGCGATCGAAACGAGCAACGTGCCTTGCCCTGTCTGATGCGGCACGCACTCAGACTGAAATCAGTATTTTTATTTTTATTTTTATTGATATTTCAAGAAGTAATTATCCTATGTTTGAATAAATAATTTGCCTGGAATTGCATATGGCATCGTTCAAACTGGGATAGTTGTTGACGCAGAAAAAAGGATCTGTTCATCAGGGTTCTAGGTAGGACAGTAGATACTGAAAAATATCCTTAGGCTAGATAGAGTATTTCGATATCATGAAAGAAATGCCCCTAGATTAGATAACAGGTATGTAATTGATGTAGTTGTTGTGTAATTAGGCTATTATGTGACAGTTTGTAACAACCAGCGTAACAGTGTAATAAACGCAGTGTTACAATTGCCGTGGTAACTAAATAGACTGTGTAATAGCCGTAATAGTCTACGTAAAAATTCGGTGTAATAGCCATAATGGTTTTAATAGCTAATGGACAGTAGTACCGGTAACAGTCCTGTAATAGTCTGTAGGCCTACATACATTTTGGGAAATGCTGCTGTACTGTTACAGGCTCTGTACCGTTCCACTTTCCGTTGGAACATGAGAACCTGGAACGTTACGCATAGATACCGGGTGGCTGGTTGGTATAACCTGGAACGGTACACTGTGTAACCGGGTACTGGTGGAAACGTTACTCTATTTCGATAACCAAGAACGGTACGCAGAGTAACTTTCCAACTGGTAACGCTGAGGAATCGTTCCAGCCATGTACCGTTCCATACGTAACGTTCCGCTAACACGTACCTTGATGCTCGGTACAGTTGGGAGTCGAGTTCCGACTGTACCGTTCCAGCGCTGTAACGTTCCACATGCTCGTACTGAGTTCCAAGTTACAGTTCCGGAACGATACCGCAAACCAGCTCGGGGCCGCGGTATGGAATACGTAACGTAACGTGGAACACAGCGTTACGTAACGCATTTCAGTTCTGTTCCGGGTCCCTGCTACCAACTCCGCCACCGAACCCTCCTTCGATACGCACACACACTGAGAAACTGGCGCTAGACTGAGCGCAATACACTCATTTGTTGAAATGAACCCCTCACCTTGCATTGTACCTTAATTGATTTTATAATTCAGAAACCTTAGCGGGCATGCGGACAACAACTCACCATTCATTTGTTGAAACGACTCTCGCACCACCTATTGTGAAATGGATTTACTAATTCAGAAACATTTACGGATGTGCAAAAGAGCAGACCGAAATTCATTTATTGAAACGACTGACGCGCTTTCTGTAGTAAAATTGATTTTATAATTCCGAAACCTTAGCGGATATGAGGTCAACAACTCACCATTCATTTGTTGAAACGATTAGCGCATCAACACTTATTTGTTGAAACGACTCACGCGCCACCTACAGTGAAATTGATTTATAATTCAGAAATTTTTGCGGTAGTTCACACGACAACTAACCAAAGTTTATTTGTTGAAACGACTCGTGCACGTTCCATTGTAAAATTGATTTTATAATTCAGAAACCTTAACGGGCATGCGGAGAGCAACTCACCATTCATTTGTTGAAACGATTAGCGCACCAACACTTTTTGTTGAACCTACTCGCGCGCCACCTATTGTGAAATGGATTTACTAATTCAGAAATATTCATGGATGTGCACAACAGCTGACCAAAGTTCATTTATTGAAACGACTCATGCACCTTCTTTAGTAAAGTTGATTTGATAATTCTGAAACTTTAGCGGGCATGCAGACAACTCACCATTCATTTGTTGAAACGATTAGCGCACCAAGACTTTTTGTTGAAACGACTCGCGTGCCACCTATTGCGAAATAGATTTACCAATTCAGAAATGTTTGCGTTAGTTCACACGGTAACTAACCAAAGTTTATTTGTTGAAACGACTCGTGCACCTTCTATTGTAAAATAGATTTTATAATTCAGAAACCTTAGCGGGCATGCAGACAGCAACTCACCATTGATTTGTTGAAACGATTAACGCACCAATACTTATTTGTTGAAACGACGCGCGCGCCACATATATTGCAAAATAGATTTACTAATTGAAAATCTTTTGCAGGAGAGCGAACAACAACTCACCAAAGTACTGAATATGTTGTAAGTTATTCGGGACAATCACTCATCAAGGATCATTCATTTTTATACCGGGTGTATCAGTTGCTCCTAATTATAGTGTTCTATGCAGCCCAACCAACACGTGTTGCTTGCATCCCCTATTGTGTTAATGCACTGCAAGCATATCCCGCAAGCGATAGTGTTCAGTATCGTATTCCCCTCGTGTTCGTCTGTGGTCACATTCCGTATCGTGCAGTGCAGGATGCAGCAGAGAAATATCGACCTTCCTGTAGCAATGTTAGTTGGCCTGCATAAATCAATATTTTATGGTATTTGAAGCAATTTTTAGTGTTGCCTTAGTAGAGAACACGAATGTGTTGACCGACTGAAAAGCACCAAACTTTTGTTTAGATCGATTACACTTGGGCTATAAAATCTATATCTGAAAGTATGGGTGATAATATTTATAATATATACACTTATTTAGTTGCAGTATTAGTTGAGATAATGCAACTCGTCAATATCTGTTAGTTGTGGTCTATGTGATATTTGTTGAGATACTGGAAGTGGTGATTGACCTCCGGAACTTGCCTGTTTGGAGTGAGTGCAATAAGTGCAATAAGTATTGTACAGGCTGCTTATCTGGTTGAGTCTTGCGCGGTGCTGTTGAGAGCAGTTAAGTTAGTCACTGTCTGCACTCGACTGAAGGGAAATTCCTGTGTGTGAGGGTCTCCTATCTCGTTAAACTATTCCCCCTCTCACATTCATAAGTGCTATGTGTTCCTCGTGCTAATGTACCTGTAGTGAGTTGCCAAGTCTAGTCTCTCTAATGTGGTGTATGTTACTGTATTCACGATAATTTTCAACTATTAAAGACCTGGTTTCAAACTCTCCACGTATAAGGTAACAAGCCCTCTTTAAGCGCTTGGCTAATTTCCAGAGCCTCTCACTCTAACCCCGAGCTACTTCATCAGCTCCATTCGCTTGTTCTGATACAGCAGTGACGTGGCTCTCGCCACTAATTTTTCTCCAAGCAGCAGAGCGATTGCTTCTCTTTGCACTTTTATCTGCTCTCAAAACAGACTGTCAGCTAATCTATCCCGCCGGAAGGAAGCTCACTACTTCCTGTTGCGCTGACTTAACCAGAAGGCAATGTGGTTCACAAGAGAGGTTTGTGTCAAACTACTTCTGAATAACAAATTGGCTCTCTGTCACCTCGGCTTTAATGTTCGTACCTTGAGGATTACTCAAACTCTCAACTCAGCAACTTTTCCTACTCCCCTGTACTGCGGTGTAGTATTCTGCTGGGTACTAGCGAACAATGTCTGGCAAGAGCAAAGTTGGAGCTGTATCAACAAGGTACTCGTTTCTAGATTTCCATGCAATACCAAGACGATTGTTTGAATAATGCAGGATGGTCTCTGTGAGGGTGGGGTAGGAAGAGGTCTCCCTTCTACCTTACACCACGCTGCCTGTGATTTAAGGGGTACATATCGCCTAGCTCATGGCACTATCACTCTGCCACCCGGGGGGCCATCAGCCATCTTTCTACTCCAGGCGAATGCTGCTCCAGTTACAAGAGTACAGCCAATACAATTATGCAGGTTATGAGATAAATTCCACAATGCCCAAAGTCACGAGCCTACTAGACCACGTTATTGCATGAATCCGCAACAACTTAGTTACTATTTGTAATTATTTTGTTTCTGATACCCTCTGAGCTCCGGAGTTGGGGACTACCAGGGATTTCTGAGCTGGGTCTGTTTCCCGCCATTTTCCAAATTTGTTGTTGGTTATTTCAGGGGCTTTGTGACACCATGATCATGTATCCCGGTGTACTTGGATGTGTGTAGAGTTTGTCTGATAACCTGTGTGACTGTGATGTCTGCATTAGCGTGTGTATTTGTAATGGAGGTAGGATTTGGGTAGAAGTGGCCGTGGCTTCAAGTTAAGAAACATCCCAGCATTTCCCTGGAGTAGAAGTGGGGAAACCACGGAAAACCACTTTCAGGATGGCTGAGGTAGGAATCGAACCCGCCTCTTCTCAGTTATGCCTCACGCGTCGGAGTGAACCCTCAGAGCAGAATTAAATTTCTTCGCAGAGCCAGGAATCGAACCCGGACCATCCGTGGTGACAGCCAAGAATGCTAGCCACTAAGCAACCAGACGGAAAATTGACAACCACTCCTCAGCGTTTATTATCAACAACTCATTCCAAAGCTCCAGGGTTGCCTTTTCTCCTTTCTGAGTTGTCTTTTGTTATCCTTATTAGCCTATTTTCAATTATGAAAAAAATAAGCTACTGAGATCACCTTTTGTCCGTGTGTCTGTGTGTGCGTGATGGTGTGTGTCCCCCCTTTAAACTTCTAAACAGCTGGAGCGATTTCAATGAAACTCGGTAATTTCATAGCACAATTCCGGACGACGCCGACCGTGCCCTTGAAATTTTGTTACGTCTCACCAATCCAACATGGCGGCTGTGCGAAATATTTCACCAGCATTCAATATCTCCGAAACTATTACCGATATCACCCTCGAATTTTTACGGTGATAAAGGGAACTACTACAAGTTCACCTATGTGACACTTGAAAACCTGGTAACTTCAAAACCAACATGGTGGCCAAGCGAAATTGTGACTTTTAAATAGACTTTTCTCGCGATTTAACCACCAAAACGCAATGCAACTTGGTACAGTATATGTTTATACCCATTGTAATGCACCGACATCTAACTTCGTTCAATTGTTTACATATCCTCAAGATGGCGGCTGTGCGAAATATTTCACATGCATTCTATATCTCTGAAACTATTAGCGGTATCACCCTGAAATGTTGTACAGAGATAAAGGGCATTACTGGAAGTTCATATATAAGACTTTCAAAAACCGTTTAACTACAAAACGAACATGGCGGCCAAGCGAAGTTGAAAATTTTTAATAGATCTTTCTCGCGATTTAATGATCCAAACGCAATGAAACTTTGTACAAAAAATGTTTATACACATTGTAATGCACTGGTATCTAATTTAGTTCAATTGTTTACATAACCTCAAGATGGCGGCTGTGCGAATTTTAAAATTAAGTTTTTATTCCTTGTGTCGTAATCATGTGATCGAAGTAAAAGTTTGAATAATGAACCTGCGCAATAATTTTCCTTTAATGGTACATGACTCTATGGCCTATACATATAACAATCCAACATGCCGTCCATCCAAAATATTTAGACGGCTCTGAATATCTACGAATCTATTATAGCAATCAACTCATTTTTATGTCCTTAGGGGCTATGAACATAAGTACACCTATCGGACTTTCAATAACCTGGTGATCACAAATCCAACAAGGCGGCGACGCGAAATATAAATATTCACATGGACGTTTTTCGCAATTTAACCATCCGAGTGCAGTGAAACTTGGTACAGTAAATCCTTATACAAATATTAATCCACTGGCATCAAATTTATTTCAATTGTTTCCATAACCACAAGATGGCAGCTGCGTGAAATTTCAAAATCTCGTTTTTACTTCTTGTGTCCTAATCTTGCGATTGAAGTTTAAATACTGCACGTACAAAATAATCTTCTTGTAACAGTACATAACTATAAAACCTACATATATAAAAATCCAACATGGCGACCATCGAAATATTTAGTCGGTTCTCAATATCTACGAATCTATTACAACAATCAAACTGAAATTTTGTATGTTGATAGAGGCAATTAACATAAGTAGGATATATGAAAATAGGCTGTATAGTTCTTCACGGAACTACTTGTTCTTCTTTTCTTGTTTACTTATTTTTCTCTTAAACTAGTCAAGGCAGGTCCATACTTTACATGGAACAAACAATGAAGCATTTAACGTACGAATATAGATTGATGGTAAATTTATTTGAACTCGGAGATTTTCTGATGACATTGGCCTGTAGACAGATTTAAATGAGGATTTGCTGATGCCACTGTCATGTAGACCGTTTTAACGGAGGATTTGCTGATGACATTGTCATCTAGACCGATTTAACGGAGGATTTGAATGAGTTATTGAACGATATGGACACAGTCTTGTGGAAGACATTCATGATGCAAATCAATAAATGTTACACAAGAAGAATGGAAAGCAGCCAGGAGGAAATACAATCAAATTAAATTTAGCAGGTGAAAAGCTGGTTTGAGGCACTGGAACTGTATAGTGGACATTGGCTCGATTCCCAGCCTGGTCATGCTGATTATAGTCCTCTGGATCAGAGATTGGATCTTCGTGACACTTCCATTACCATAACTTCGAGCTGAACGTGACATAACTCATAGTTGCACCAGGGCTTTTCAAATGTCAAAGTACATTATTGTTGTAAGATGTTGTGCGTAGATTTGAACCAGCAATGGTGAATACGCATGTTGAAACATTTGACGCACTTAACGCGACTGAAGGAGTCTCAAGAGCACCTGACTCCATCAAAAGGTAATTTGCGTCTCACATCCCAGGGTTTAAACTTTGCTTCGCGCTCTGAATAACAGATTGGCGCAGCGTAAAATGAAGCTGTACCTACAGGAAATAAGTCGTTTAGTTGCAAACTTTCCAAACATTAATTTTTTTCAACTTCTAAATTGGTTTAGCTGCAGGCGATACTGAACTTCCCTACAGGGCATGGGGGAGCCATGTGCTCCATATTGTCAAGAGGACGAGGTCATATACTTACGGGATATTCATGTCTTGGACTACTTTGTAGTATGCATTTGTATCAAACTATTTTTTAAGTTTAATTGTTTTGTTTGAGTCTTGAGTCTTTTGACTGGTTTGATGCAGCTCTCCATTTCTCCCTGACCTGAGCTAATCGTTTCATCTCTGCATAGCTACCACACCCTAAGTCCGAGGCAATCAGTTAAACATATTCTAACCTTGGTCTACCCATACAGTTCTTGTCCTCGACCCTTCCTTCCATAACTAAGCTTCCTATTCCTGGGTGTCTTAATATGTGTCCGACCAACCTATCTCTTCTCTTCTTTAGCAGTCGCCAGAAACATCTCTCCTCTCCCACTAGTCTTAATAGCTCTTCGTTTTTAACCCTATCTACCCATCTGATCTTCATCATTCTCCTGTAACACCACATTTCAAACACTTCAATTCTCCTCTTTTCTGCTGCTCCAATAGTCCAAGTTTCACTTCCATACAGCGCCACGCTCCAGACAAAGGGTTTCAAAAATGACTTCCTGATAGCCTACATAAATCTTTATTTGATGTCAACAGACTTTGTTTTTCAGTGGAAATGCTTTCCATCCCTGAGCTAACCTACTTTATATCCTCTTTGCTTCGTCCATCACTGGTTATTTTGCTTCCTAAGAAACAGAAGTCTCCTACTTCCTTTAGTTTTTCACCTTCCAATTCGACGTCAATAGGGATTTCTGGTTTATTTCGAACGCATTCCAATATTTTTGGTTTATATTTGTTGATCTTCATCATGAGTTCTTTCCTCAAGACGGAGTCCATATCATTTGAAAACTCATTCAAATCCTCAGTCGTGTCGGCCAAGATGACGATGTCATCAGCAAATCTCAAAGTTGTAATTACTTCTCCTTGAATCTCTACTCCTACTTTCAATTTTTCTCTAATTTCCTTCATTGATAGTTCATAGATTGAAAAGTATGGGTGATTGATAAGTTGCAGCCTTGCCCTACACCTTTCTGAAGATCGTTATTATTAGTGTATTAGGGGTGATTTTCTGTCACTCAAAAAGTACACAAACTTGAAAAATCAATATTAACGTAGAACTGAATGGGGATAGAAATTGTATGGCTGTTATTGGCGCTGGTATTCGAACCTCAATCCTCTGAACAAGTAGCTCCTCGTGAATCGTACTTCCATTCCCGGGAGGCGCGCGAACATTCATGTTGCGTGCAATCAAACACTCCCATTTAAGATGCGGTGTCGCTAAAGAAGACGTGGAGTAGACTGATTGAGATGAATGGACATTGGCACCACAGACGTCTGTCTCGACCTCAAGATAACACAGAAGAGGTGGACCATGGATCTTAATGATCTCCTGAAGAATGGCTCGACTTGGACGACATCGGGGGCTTGTGACATTGTGGTTATCAGCCCTATTTTCTGTCCAATAACCTGCACTCTAGCTAGTGTGACAATAACTGTAAATATGGCTATTGTCGTAAACATATGAATTACATATTATTATGATTTATATCTCAGGCCTCATGTGTGCTAATGTATTAAGTCTGCATTGTATTGTTTAACATTTAATACCCAACACCCATGATTTTTTAAAGATATTACAGTGGTTCGTTTGTAATTAAAGTGTACTTAAATATGTTACACTAGCCTTACCCGTCGCGGATATTCTAGTTGTAAAGAGTACACTTAGCAAAATCTCAATCATGAATGCTATGACTGATTTATCCTTGGTATGAATAATCAGACTTTATCAATTCAGCTACTGGTGCAGTGGTTAGGGGTTTGTCTATCCTTCATAGGTATATCAGAACGAAGTTAGTTTTCTGGGAATATCACAGACACTGTTAATTTAAGGGCCTTTAAATGTGGTTTTCGGAGACCCTTTATAGCCGAGTGAAAAAGACCTTTCGTACCACAGTCACACGTGAAAATTGCGTGAAAAAATCTAGAGTGCCCCTTGACCCCCTTAAGCGCATTATACAGTACGTATTGATGAATTTTACAACTTAATTTGGTTCAGTGTTAACCTTATAACCGTCTGGAAACGTTCACAGTAATGAAATAATTGGAATTGCATTGCGTCTTACAGAAATAGATGGACCTGTGAGATTCTGTTACCATGGTTACAGTGTTGCATTCTTTCATTATTTCATTGTAAATATACATGTTTTAAGGTATTTATTTAATTGTGAGGCATTTAAAGAGTAAATGAGTGCGTTTCGCTTACGCATTGGGTTATGCTGAACCTGTAGGAACCCAATATGTGTAGGTAGGTGTTAATGGGACCTTATTTTCGGTACAAAACTGGAATTGGACCTTAGCAGAATAATATAGGGAGGGATTTTAGTATTGGATAAATAGGACATCCGCAACCTACAATGTTCCCTTAAGATACAATGGAAGGTTTCATTCGAGTTCAAGTCACCGTTGCAGGATATTTCTTGGTTGGATTTTGTCATGTGTATAGATTCCCTGTATCCTGATGAAGAGGATGTGTTTTTGTAGCTTGCTAACCAGATCAGTCGTGGCCACCAATTGACCTAAACTGGTTGGGAATTAAGTAAATTCATGATTTGCAGTCGATGATTCACTGTGAAATAAGTCCTTCTATTTAAGATACCCTTATCCCAGATTCAGTACAATTTAGCTGGACTAGAATGGCGAATCCTAGGTAAATAGCTGCTAGAATGGCTAAGGAGTGACGTACCCTCATGCGGGTTAGTGAACGCTCTTGTAGCACGCAAACCAAACTTATAATATTAGGCTTCGTTCATCAATAACGCGAATACCTTTGAATATATTCTCTCCACACCATTCTCCTTATATCCAAGCACTACCATCTTATACATTATTTACGCTCAGCTTTCGTCTATGGTAAACCTCACACACCCGAGTATGATGACTCCTTCGTGTGGAATAGGTATTCCGTCCA
The DNA here is from genome assembly GCA_946902985.2 of Meconema thalassinum. Taxonomy (NCBI): domain Eukaryota; kingdom Metazoa; phylum Arthropoda; class Insecta; order Orthoptera; family Tettigoniidae; genus Meconema; species Meconema thalassinum. Next base: position 25,592,865 of record OY714911.1, read on the forward strand.
AGATTCAAACCAAGTGCTCCTAACCATAGGCCCGGACGTTGTGCGATAGCGCCGTCTGCCATTACATGGTGAGATCAAGGCCTGCTCCAGTGATGCCCGAATGTATGGCCCTTAATGATAGACATGCAGAGCCTTAGATCTACAAAAACAAAGTTTTGCGTTTTAACGTTACGGTGGGCAGTTGGCCACACTGAGTGCTACTACCTAAGTTTTTATGTGATAAATCGGAGCACGGTTATTTGAAGAGACCAGAGAAATTCCGAATTCATCGGTGAAAAGCTAAAGCAAGTAGGAGACTTGTGTTACTTGGGAAGCAAAATAACTAGTGAAGGACGAAGCAAAGAGGACTTAGAAAGTAGGTTGGCTCAGGCAAGGAAAGCATTTCTACAGAAAAGGAATCTGTTGACATCGAATATAGAATTTGGTATTAAGAGTCATTTTTGACAGCCTTTGTATAGAGCGTCTCGCTCTTTGGAAGTGAAACTTGGACTATTGGTGCAGCAGAAAAGAGGAGAATTGAAGCGTTTGAAATGTGGTGTTTCTGGAGAATGATGAAGATCAGATGGGTAGATTGGGTAACAAACTAAGAGGTATTAAGACTAGCTGGGTAGAGGAGAGATGATTCTGGTGACTGCTAATGAAGAGAAGAGATAGGTTGGTAGGACACATACTAAGACACCCAGAAATAGCATTTTTGGAAGGAAGGCTTGAGGACAAGAACTGTAGGGGTAGACCAAGGTTAGAATATGTTAAACAGATTGCCTCGGATGTAGGGTGTGGTAGCTATGTATAGATCAAACGATTAGCTCAGGACATGATGGCATGGAGAGCTGCATCGGACCAGTCAAAAGACTGAAGACTCAAACAACAAGAGTTGGCAACACTGTAATCATATTCCACAAGACAGACGTCGTTTTCCTTTGAACTAGCAGTCATCACACAAGTTTGAGCGTGTGTACTGTCCCCTGTCGTGAACATGCGCCCAACACAGTTGGAGAAATTATTATGCTGAAGCTAAATAGAGCCAAATCCTTTGTTGTTAATTGATCCACAGGATCTTAAACAGAGTATAGATTACCTGTATCCTGATGAAGGGGGTGTGTTTTTATAGCGTCCTAACCACATCAGTCTTGGCCGCCAAATGTGCTAACGTTATTCATGTTTTCCAGTCGATGATTTCCCGTGAAATCGCTTCTATTTAAGTTATTCACTACTCATAAGAAAAAAGATACGTATGACGACAGATTTAATTTTAGGATAACGTAGGCTTTGCTTTCTCAAAGTTTGGCGTCTTTATGTTGTTCAATAGAAAATAAAATAAGATAAATTGTTAATGCATAAGATGTTGGGTTGTAGCTCATTTGGCGAACACATGACAAAATACATCCAAGAAATGTCCTGCAACGGAGATTCGGACTCGAATGAAACCTTCGTTTGTAACTTGATTCGCAATAAATAATTTGGTTCTATTCAGTAATGCCATAATAATTTGGCCACCCTGAACTTTGAATGTTCGAATATTGAATACTTTGATATAAACAGTACATTGCTAATCATTGCTAATGGTTCCTATTTTTATTAGCCTACTTTTCACATTTTGCAAAAATGAGGAAAAAGTAGACTTATGAGATCGGGCAAATGTGTGTGTGTCTGTCTGTCTGTCTGTCTGTCTGGCTGTGTGTGTGTCCCCCCCTATCAACTCCTAAACGGCTGCAGCAATCGAAACAAAATTTGGTAGGAGTAAAGATCTATACCTGAATATCTCACGGCCATATTTGAAAATATCAGTGCTACCAACTGCTAAAAAATCGCTATTGAAATTTGAGCTCCATGTTGGATATCTCGGAAAGTATGAATTGGAGCTATTTCAAAATTGGCACACGTACAGATCATAATATTTCAGTTTAATTTCCAGGAGGCCAAACATGGCAGTGTTGCCAAAATGATTATAAGCCTCCTGATAGGTCCAATTTTAAAATGCATGTAACTTCTATATTAACTAATGGATTTCATTCAAAATTGGCACAACAATAGATCATATTATTTCAGATTATTTCTGACCAATACATGCATGACATTCTTGCCAACATGATTTTACGCGCGCTGTTAGATCCAATGTTTATCTGCATGTAACGTCCATGCTATTCATTGGACTTCAACCAAATTTTGTATTTAGTACCTTAAGAGACGGAACTAAGAATATATTCAGTCATCAGGGCTGCCAACTGTAGTGCTATATTAGGATACATTATGCCAGGTATACAGTATTTCGAACTAATTGGAAATTTCGATATTAGCAACTTAATTTCGTCATTATTCTAGATAGGTTCATATTCTGTAGAATAATCATTGGCATGAAAAGTAGGCTGTATAGTTCTTCACGGAACTTCTTGTTATAAGTGGAACTGCACTAGGTATAATTCCGAACATGAGATCGGGCGAGTTCTTCAAAGGAGGAGAAGAAAATGGACAGAGGTGAGTTCAAAGTACACAGGACATGAGCAGCTCAGATGTTGGTGAAGAGGTTGTTGAAGGAAACGTGTCACAGTAATTCACAAGTTTCAGAAGAGTAATCAGATGAAATGGAGGTTGTTCCCAGCATTCACATAATCTGCTGTTTTTCTACTCACAAGGGGAGGATACGATGCATGGATCACCGATTCGCACCATCTTTAGTACACTTGTAGTTCATGACCAGGTGTATACCAGGTGCAAGTAGTAAGGTGCGCTTCACAGACATTTCCGAGAAATTTATTATTCGCAATTGCAGTGCGGCATCCATGTGCGTTGTACGCTAGCATGAATCTATTGTGCGCGTGGTGCAGCGGTAAGTTCCCTACTTCGTAAGTGTGGGTTCCCTGGATCGAATCCCACCGGAGAGCCGTTGCAGTGTGGTTTTTCCTTTGTTTTTTTTTGGAACCATTGGCCATTTCCAGCCAATACGCTAGCATGAGTCACTGTTTGCGGGATACGGGGTGGTCTGATGGTTCACAGACGTGCAATGAACGGAACAGACTGGGCCTTCGATGTAGAAATGTATACTGGTACATAAAATAGAATACACCTGACCGTGTAAAATACCAATGTATTTGCAATGCCCTAATGTACATTATGTAATGTCACAAACTTCGACCACCATACGATGATTTCAGAATCCCTTTTTCCGCTCACATGACACGTTATTACAATTGACTGCAAAATAAACATTGTTCACAACACCTACATTTGTACGAATTGCCACTGTTTACAACAAACAAAAAACACAACACACTGCAAAAGTTCGCCGCTGGGATTCGATCTAGCGATCCCGCGCTTACGAAGCAGGGCTCTTACCGCTGCACCAAGCGCTCGTTGGATTCTTGCTCGCGTAACACGCACATAGACACCGCACTGCAATTGCAATTGCAATTAATTAATTAATTAATTTCACGGAATCGGCAGAGAAGCGCACCTTACTACTTGCACCTGGTATACGCCTGATCATGCCCTACAAGTGTACTAAAGATGGTTCGAATCGGTGACCCATGCATCGTATCCCCCCCTTGTCAGGTCGATGGAAAGGGTAACGAATGATTTTTCTTACATTTCTCTCGAGAGCATTTCTCAGCAAACAAAGGGGGGGGGGGGGGGCGCCTTAGCAGAAAATTTAAGTTAAGCATTACCTCAAATGTACGTCGAAGAAAAAAAGGCACATAAAGGTTTCAAAATATCAGTCTTGGAAAATCACTTCCAGCCTAAATTTATTCCAAAAAAAAAAGTCTAAAATCACTTGTTTCTTTATTTGTATTCTCTTTGGTTCAAATCCTGGCCAAATCAACTTATTTACATAATTCTTGCTTTAATGTGTTCCTTGGTTCAACACCCTCAAGCGTTTTTTGAGTTTAGACAAATCTCAATACCGAAACAAGTTATAAGGGCTTAAGTGAAACTCTGCACTGACTCACATTATTGGCCGTACTGGTAGAAAAGGCAAACTGCTAATCTCATCGACCGGATATGGTTGAGTTTCACTGACTCACGCTAGTGCTCGTAGTGGTAGAAAAGGCAAACTGATAATCTAATATGATTGAGTTTCCGGAGACCAATCATCAGTCTACCACGTGTCATCATGCCAGCACCTCGTAACAAACGTTTAGTGTTTCCTTTATTTATTTATTCATTCATTCATTCGTTTATTTGCAATTGAGGGTGTGCCCCCCGGGGGCAAATTAGATATACGTAACAAATAAATAATTGTACATAACAATTCACTAACAATTAAACTGGAGTATTTACACAAATAGTCAGTCTTTTCTTAAACACACCTATATGTTTGGGAAAAGGCTCTAAGACTGCGGCAGGTAGAGAGTTCCAGTTATCAATGGCACGGTTTACAAAAGAATATTTACCATAATTTGTTCGCTGTGGTCGGCCCTTAACTTTGAAAGGATGATCGCTCCTACCCATGTAAGTAGGCTTTTCCATACTTATGCTAAGCTCACCCCATGCTGGTTGATTTGTATACGTGTTGTACATAGCGCAGAGTCTAGATTTCATCCTCCTAGCCTCCAGTGATTCCCACCAATGTTTCTTTAACATACGACTCACACTGTTCCTGGGATTAAAGTCACTGAGCACAAATCTAGCGGCCTTTCTTTGTACCATTTCCAACTCAATTATGAGCCCTACTTGATATGGATCCCAAACCGCCGAGGCGTATTCCAGAATAGGTCTTACAAGTGACAAATATCCTAATTCTTTACGTTTGGAAGAAAACAACGATCACTAATTACAAATGCGCCAAACAAGTAGTGATCATTGAGCTCTTATGTCCAAGGCCGATGGTTCAAACCCGGCGTTAAAAATCCCTCAGTATGCCTTCCTTCGTAGGGGAACTAAAGCCGGAGGACCCATGTCATAGATTTATGGCATGTAAATGAACTTTCCACTAATTATACTTGTGTGAGCAAAATTATAGTTTAGATTTTAGTAACGCTCTTAAGTTCCAACGTTCGCCAAGAGCCGACTGCAGTGCAATTTAGTAAAGAAGTTCGGAACTAGTTGTCGTTGACGATGGCGTTTGCTAGCAAAAGTATGAACTAGCCACACTGGTAAATTGAACGTCTGCAGTCCTTACTTGAATTAAAACAGATAACACACACTAATACAACCATCACAATTAACACCGGTTATCAGACAGATTCTATACACACCCAAAGTACACGGGGCTACATGACCGCGTTGTCGCAGCCCCTAAACTGAGGAACCAACCAACCAACATTGTTTTGCTTGCCTCAAGGCGATGGGAAAGGCGATTTTCTTGAGGCAGTACTTCGTGCTGCTACTCTCCCCCAATCGAGAATGATATGTTTTTAGTTAAGTGGTCCAAATGATTTGGATCACCAATGTATTTGTCATTGGCTCAGCAAATTGGTGGGAGATGAAAGCCCCATTGTAGCAGGAGCAGGCAGAAGGCGCACGCAGAACGCACAATGAGGAGTAGCTTGGGAAATCAGTGTTCATGCGGAATTGGATTAATGTATTAATAAGAAAGCTAGCAATATGCCAGCTTTTATTCTCGAGAAACCCTTTTCACAGAGCCGTCATAAAACGTCTGCTTGTATTAAAGCCGGCAAGTATACTGCACAGTATTGGAACCTGCTGCCAGACCCTGTCACGTTCGCAACTTATTCTGGGGAAATAAAACAGTGATATGTCTCTGTGGAAATTCAAGTATTCTTTAACAAAGTAAGTCAGGAGACTAGTTAAGTCCTATAAACCGTACACGTCTCTATTCAGTCAGTTATGAGTTTTCGAAACAAATTTGGAAACTACATTTTAATTAAACTAGCAGAATAACCCGTTCTCCGCTACGGGTCATAAATAAACAAGTAGTTCCGTGAAGAACTATACAGCCTATTTTCATATATCCTACTTATGTTAATTGCCACTATCTACATACAAAATTTCAGATTGATTGCTGTAATAGATTCGTAGATATTGAGAACCGACTAAATATTTCGGATGGTCGCCATGTTGGATTTTATATATGTAGGTCCTAGAGTTATGTACTGTTACATGTAGATTATTCTATACGTGTAGCATTCAAACTTCAATCGCATTGTTAGGACACAAGAAGTAACTAGGAGATTTTAAAATTTCGCACAGCTGCCATCTTCTGGTTATGGAAACAATTGAAATAAATTAGATGCCAGTGGATTAACATTCGTATAAGGATTTACTGTACCAAGTTTCACTGAACTCAGATGGTTAAATTGCGAGAAACGTCAATGTGAATATTTATACTTCCGCCATGTTGGATTTGTGATCACCAGGTTATTTAAAGTCCTATAGGTGAACTTAAGATCATAGCCCCTGAGAACATAAAAAAATTCAGTTTGATTGCTATAATACATTCGTAGATATTCAGAGCCGCCTAAATATTTCGGATGGTCGCCATGTTGGATTGTTAAATGTATAGGCCATAGAGTCATGTAGCATTGAAGGAAAATTATTGCGTAGGTTCATTATTCAAATTTTCACATCGATCGCATGATTACGATACAAGAAATGAAAACTTAATTTTAAAATTAGCAAAGCCGCCATCTTTAGGTTATGGAAAACAATTGAACTAAATTAGATGCCAGTGCATTACAATGTGTATAAACATTTCCTGTACCAGATTTCATTGCGGGTGGAACATTAAATCGCGAGAAAGGCCTATTTAAAATTTTCAAATTCGCTTGGCCGCCATGTTCGTTTTGTAGTTAACCGGTTTTTGAAAGTCTTATAGATGAACTTCCAGTAGTGCCCTTTATCTCCGTACAAAATTTCAGTGTGGTACCGCAAATAGTTTCAGAGATATAGAATGCCTGTGAAATATTTCGCACAGCCGCCATATTGTGGTTATGTAAAAAATTGAACCAAGTTAGATGTCGGTGCATTACAATGTGTATAAACATATACTGTACCAAGTTTGATTGCGTTTGGTTGGTTAAATCGCGAGAAACGTCTATTTAAAAGTCGCAAATTCGTGTGGCCACCATGTTGGTTTTGTAGTTACCAGATTTTCAAACGTCACATGGGTGAACTTCTAGTAGTTCCCTTTATCAGCGTAAAAAAATCCAGGGTGATATCGGCAATAGTTTCGGAGATATTGAATGCTGGTGAAATATTTCGCACAGCCACCATGTTGGATTGGTCAGACGTAACAAAATTTGAATGGCACGGTCGGGGTCGTCCGGAATTGTGCTATGAAATTACCGAGTTTCATTGAAATTGCTCCAGCCGTTTAGAATTTATTAGACACACACACACACACACACAGTCCTCACTCACACACACACACACACACACACCCACGCACACACACACGGACAAAAGGTGATCTCATAAGCCTATTTTTTTTATAAATTGAAAATAGGCTAAAAATGTTAAGATGAGAGTTAAAACAGGGGATAAGCGAGGTGCTGCACGGAGGATCATTAAGGATGGTACAGTTTGTCCAACTACACCGTGTTTTATAGCACAAATGTAGGTTTTACTCGCTAGCCGTTGGAGATACATGAAAAGTGATAAGGGCCTTTTGGTTAGAATATTAAATTTTAAACCTTGAATATGCCATCAAGAGTTTGCTATTTCTTCGCGTTCTCTTTTTATTTGAAATGGAAATATGACCGTTATGACCGTTTTGAACTAAAGGGTGTAGTGACGTCACTAAAATGCTCGCCATATTTAAATAGTGCAAAGTGTCGAAATCAAAAGCCAAATAAATCAGGTACTTCCATGTAAAATGTCATGTAAATCGGACCAGTGGTTCTAGTGTAATTGAGTAACACACAGACACACAGACACAGACCATCTCTTTTAGGTAGATTTCATTAGAAAGCTAACTATTGCAATGGGTACCATGTTTCGACTTCCGGAAAATTTCGACATATCTTCACGTTTCACATCCCCTAGACCCCCAAACCACCGTCAGTTAAAAAGTTTATATATAATTTATGTATATATGTATATATATATATGTATATATATGCATATATCACTTTTTTTGTGGACACGATAACTACCGCAATTTTGCACCAATCAATTTGAATGTTTTACATAATATGTATCCCTATAAACTCTCGGTCGAGTTCGTTAATGGGCACAATCGGTCGACGGGGGTGAAAATGGGGGTCTTTTTTCGAAAAAGTGAAATATCGCTATAACTCTCCTAATATTTGAAATATCGAATCCATTAAAAGTTCATACTATGTGTCGAATAAGGCCCAAAATGTATGTTTGAAGAGTTTTTTGATAGCACAAACCATTGACCAAAGGGGTGGGAAAAAGTGGGTTTTTCGGGAAACATTAATCATATCTCTCTTAATAGGCACAATATCAAAACCGTACAAAATGGACGATATTCCCCTAATAATTACCTAAAACTTTTGTCTGAAAGAATTTTTGATATGACCCACCATTACGCCAAGGGATGAGGAAAATGATTTCGGAATTATAAGAAAATGCCAAGGGCTATCAGAGGTTGCCATGACAACACTACTAAATTGATGAGGGATGAGCCATCAGACGTTGCCATGACAACGCACTTGCACACGATCACACTCAGCTTTCCATCTGACTAAGTGAGAAGCGGCCTCGGTGACGAAACTGGTAGTATGCTGAACTTCTATGCCCGAGGTCGCGGGTTCATAGCCGGCCGAAGTCGTCGGATTTTCTAAGAGCGCTAAAAATCCCTCAGCATGCTTTCCTTTGGAGGGGAAGATCCAGCGTTCGTTGCGAGTTGCTGGTTGCGGTGGCATCTCGTAGCCAAGTTCAGAGCTAGGTGTCGTTGACGGTAGTATATGGTAGCAACATTAGGAACTACTGCTTGAAATTGACCGTCTGTAGTCCTTACCTGAGTTACAGACTAATACAGCCACCACAATTCACACTGTTTATCAGACAGATTCTACACTCACCCAAAGTACACGGGGTTACATGACGGCGTTGTCGCAGTCCCTAAACTGAGGAACCAACCAAAATTTCTGCGGGAGATATAATTTTGCGTGAAGAAGTAACGACCGTTACATAGTTACACATCAGTGTCGAAACCTTGCATAAGGACAGTGTGACCACAAGTATAAAAATGTACCCCAAATGACAAGAAGGTTATCGTCCCCAAAAGACAATACAATGTTTAAAATATGCATAAAATAAAGAAAAACAAATTTAATTAAGCTCCAATTATAAAATACTTTCTCGCAATAAATAAGGTCTGATCCTTCTACGAAAACGTGCATATTCTGCCTATTTTCGCCTATCCCGAAGTTCGCCCGACGAAATCTACCTCCGCCTTCCGGCGTGCCGAGAGGACTTTTTTATATATTAGTATAGATTAGAGTGCCATACCCCCTCCGGGGACGTAGGTGACCTGAATTAGAGCCCTTGGCTTCGTCGAGGTATCACTAACCAGGCGTCCCGAGCCGGAGTTTGCGTGTGGTAGGGTGGTCAGTATCTTTCCACTCCTCCTCCTGCCATAGCATCCGGCAGGTTCCCATTTTGCATTACAAGGCTGGGAGGCCCCGCCCCAGACCATACCATTATTTTTAAGTTCTTGGCAGAGCCGGGATCGAACCCGGTACCTCGGGGGTGACAGCCAACACTGCTAACCACTGCGCTAAGAGGTGGTCTTAGAAACTAATGCGTATACAAAATATACAGGTCATTGCATTACGTAATAATAATAATTTTATCGTATTGGAGGTCATACAAAGGTAGAGGCACAACTGTCACAAAATAACCAGCGATGGACGAAGCAAAGACATTTCAGTGCTACTCTCAGTTGTAGTCGACAAAACATCACGATGTTGCAATTTGCAGAATCCGGTTATTACTTTTCTGGCTGACAGGTTAAATGAACGGTTGCATTGGGTTAATTTATTTGCAGTCAACAAGCCAAGGTGGTAACTGCACTCATCAATTTTAATGATTGTGAGGTTTGAAGGCATTTTTCAGTGTTGCCTAAGTAAACAAAAGTTTGGTGCTTTTCAGTCGGTCAACACGAATGTACCCAAAAGAGCTGGGTTATTCCCTAATTCTGAAATAAATTACATGAAGTTAATAAATACACCAGGATGACCAGATTCGATCGTCAAGCGATCATCATCAGATCCATTACACTTAGGCTATAACATCTATGTTTGAGAAGACAGGTGAAAAATATATACAATATGTACAATTATTTAGTTGCAGTGTTGGTAATGCAACTGTCAGTGTATGCTAAATGTAGTATATCTAATGTTAGGTGAAATGCTAAATGGTGATAAAAATCCGGAATTTGTCTTTTTGGGGTGATTATTGGTTATACAATATCAACTATGGTTATACTATAATAATACAGCTGATACTTATCCGGTTGTCTCCCTAACTGGAACTTCAAGCAGTTTCTTGTTCACTCTGGCACCAGTTATGGTCGACTAAGCCGGTTGTTAACTGGTCGGAACTGGTTTTTCCCTTTCTCCCCCTTTTGTTCCTATGTTCTTTCTGACTCAGAAACTGGTCATCCTGGTGTATTTATTAATTTCGTGTAATTTATTTCAGGATTAGGGCATAACCCAGCTCTATTTGGGTACATTCGTGTTGACCGACTGAAAAGCACCAAACTTTTGATTTAGTGAAATAAATACAAGCACTGTCTCATTTTGCTGTCCTGCTTACAGTAAATTACACACTGGTAAAAGAGGCTGATCACTGACATCTTCACTCTTCCTCTGATTGCTTTTCGTGCCGCTCGCCAGATGTCTTCCTTCGAGGAACCATGAATGTATGTAATCCACAGGGTTGAAAATTCTTAGTGGAGGGCCTACCAACTTGATGAACATAAGATTTGCTACTGTATTCAGATAGAATGCTGCTCTTGTTGGAGTCATGATCAAGTTCATTTGTGAGAAACCTCTTTCACATTCACTTGTCGGAATTGGGATGCTGTTCATAGTGTTAATAAGGGGCAGGAGAGACAATGGGCATTTCTTCCCAACAAGAACATTTGTCTTTCATAGAGCTTAAAACGATTACACAAGTTTCTTATTTCTGCATCTCCATAAGTGACATAGGGGCTTTGGTGGCGTAGTTGGTAGCATGCCGAAGATCGCGGGTTCAAACCCGGCTGAAGTCGTCGGATTTTAAGAGCATTAAAATCCTTCAGTATGCCTTCCTTCTGATGGGAAGTAAGGCCGGCGATTCCATGTCATAGGTGTATGGCATGTAGAAGATCCTTTCACTAACTAAACTTGTGTGAAGTTAAATTTCTACGTTATATTTCGTCGAAATGCTCTATCAAAATTATAACGTTCACCACTAGGTGTTAGTGACATCTGGTAGTGAAAGTTAGAACTATTTGAAATTAAACGGAACTTGTGGCACACCCTATGGGTGTCCGCTTGAAGCAGCTATAGCCTCTGGCGAGTCGAACATTTCCTCGGACACTCCCGGCACTAAATGCTATACGCTAAATGTAGAAATAAGTTACCGGTACATCAGGATTTTCCGGTCAAGTGGTAGTGTCCAAACCTGTAGGCAATTCTGGGATTTCAATGTCTTCTGATGTTAAAAGGCGATTCTCAATTCGCCTGCCCAGGCACTCATAGAACTTAACAGCATCAGCATAATTTGAAGTGGTTTAAATATGAGGGGAAATATTTACTCACAACATCATCTACCAAAAGCTCTAGCCTGTGATTGGCACAATGCAGGAACAAAATATTGGGAAACTGTAGCTTTATTACAGTAATTACACCCTTCGTTCCTAGCATTACTGCAGTACCACAGTTTGGACTGCAATATGATTCTGTTTCATAAACTCATCATTGAGCCCCAATGCTCACAAATAAGTGTTCGATGCACTAAATATACCTTCATCAGTCACATCTTGCAATTCAATAATTTAAAAAAAATGTTTGCTGGATGATCCATTTCTGGAAGTGTTGTCCTCAGGAACACTATCAGCTGACTGAGTGTGGTACTTTCATCTAAAAGGAGGGTAATTTTACTGTCCCCATGCTCTATCTTGTTTGCTACTTTTATTTCTCATTTCTGTCGCGTTATGAGAAACAATATTTATGTATGCGTTAGTTGAATGAAGAATGCTGACCATATTAACGCCATTCAACTCCTGCACGCCAATTTCAGTTTCAAAATCGTGGAAGGCTTGATTTTTCTTAACTTATTCACTGGATATGCTGTTCAAAATGCATTGGCAGTTATTTCCTTTCCTTCTTCGAAAGCCTTAGTGCATGCAGTTTCCAAAGTTTTCAGTTTTGCAGTTTTTAATATTTTAACGGCAGCCTGGTGAGCTGAACTCTCTTTATGTTTTAATATTTTCTTGCGAAGAGAATACCTAGGCTCATTTGCTCCGATTTCATTTCGATTTCACCAGTTGCACGAATAGAAACGAAAACCCACTCCTGTGAAATGTTCATCCCTCGAGATGTGCTTTCAGTTCCCAAGTCGCCAACTTCTTTACAAATTTTGCAGCCTAGTCTGGTTTTCTTACCACCAACCATTCGTACTTACTGCAAAATTCCTGCGTTTCTGCAAATCCCAGCATTCGGGAATGTGTTCCGTCCCACTGTTACACGCGGTTGAAAGCTCTTGTTGTGATCTTATTTTGGATAACCACACGATACTGTTGACGTCCCTCCGTCATTGTTCATGTTCAAATCATTAACTTTCAGCTTTCTCGTTGCCTGCGTTATTTTCTTCGTCCTTCAAAACTAATCACACACCCAAATCAACAACCCAACTCGCCACCAAACATTAGCCTGCGTGCTTATAAGAACGGAGTGCCGAATAAAGATCACTGAATTTAGGTAGCAGGAAGTCACTTTTGAAAGCCTTCGTCTGGAGCGTGGCGCTCTATGGAAGTGAAACTTGGACTGTTGGTGCAGCAGAAAAGAGAAGAATTAAAGTGTTTGAAATGTGGTGTTACAGGAGAATGATGAAGATCAGATGGGTAGATAGGGTTACAAACGAAGAGGTATTAAGACGAGTGGGAGAGGAGAGATGTTTCTGGCGACTGCTAATGAAGAGAAGAGATAGGTTAGTAGGACACATACTAAGACACCCAGGAAGAGCAAAGTTAGGTATGCTAGGAAGAGCTGAGGACAAGATTTGTAGGTCAGACCAAGGTTAAAATATATTAAACAGATTTCCTCGAATATAAAGAGTGGTAGCTACGGAGAGATGAAACGATTAGCTCAGGACAGGGAGGAATAAAGAGTTGCATCAAACCAGTCAAAAGACTGAAGACTAAATCAACGTACTGTAGAATTGTATAATAATTAATCCCTGTTATTGTTATTTAATTGGGCACATCAAAGTGTTGCCCGACTGAAAAGTAAGTAGGAAAACAGCACTGGGATCCAAGATTGTCACACTTTACTTGATGTTTTGAGGCACCTCCCCCAGTTCTATTACCTTCATAATTACAATTACAGTAATGTTTGCCTTTGGATTCAATTCCCGGTCAACGCATGTGTTATTTTTGAAGTGAATTGCCATGTCCTGTGGTTCGGAATCCACGTGAAAAGGAGGTCCCGTGTTCCACGTTTGCAAGATTATCGGTCACGTAAGACTATAAGCTTCCTACCTTTTCATTTTATTTCAGCCATCACAGAAACGCAGCTTACAAACAAATCCAACACACAGGGGCTGATGACGAAGATGTCCCTAACCCGCTGTTTCCCAGGTCTAAGGTCAAGTATAGCGGAATTGCGATTGTGTTTGCAGCTCCACAACTTGATTATGTTCCCTAGCGAGTATTCTCTGTTATGCTAACATTTACCAAGTTGTATCCGACTCTAACAGTTGAGAAGTTCATTAATCAAGGCAGTAAGTGTATCTGATCTCTCTCAAGTTCTACTGCAATATATGTATCTTCTCTCTCTCGGCCAGAGAGAAAACACAAAACTCCCTTCATCGCTCGTCCTGGCTTCAGATCCCTGACAGCAAACTACTTCTCACAGTCACATCCTTGACTGAATTCAAAAAGTGCATCCAGCAACAGAAATAACTAGGATGTGTAAGAGCGCCATGGTGAAAGTTATAGAAAGTTGGTTAGTTAGTTCCTCAGTTTAGGGGCTGCGACAACGCGGTCATGTAGCCCCGTGTACTTTGGTGTGTGTAGAATCTGTCTGATAACCCGTGTTAATTGTGATGGCTGTATTAGTGTGTGTTATCTGTAATTCAGGAGAGGACTGCAGACATTCGATTTTCAAGAAGTTGCTGCTTTTGTTACCAAACGCTACCGTCCACGACAACTAGTTCTGAACTTGGTTACTAGATGCCACCGCAGTCAGCTCCTAGCGACGAACGCTGGAACCTAAGAGCGTAAGTCAAATCTAAACTACAATTTAGCTTCACACAAGTGTAATTAGTGGAAGGTTCTTTTACAGGCCACAAATATATATGATATGGGACCGCCATCTTTACTTCCCCTGCGAAGGAAAGCATACTGAGGGATTTTTAATGCTCTTAAAAAATCCGACGACTTTGGCCGGGTTTGAACCCGTGACCTTTGGCATAGAAGCCCAGCTTGCTACCAACCACGACACGGAAGCCGGAGTTATAGGAAGTAAGTTACCTGCCTTAATAGCAGCCCTACCAACCAGAAACACCTCTCATCTCCCACTCTTCATGTGTTACCCATATGACCATCATCATTATCCTGTAACACCACATCTAACTGTGCTGCGCCAACAGTCTGAGTTTCTCTTCCACAGAGCGCCACGTTCCATACGAAGGAAATGTAAACTACTCTATAATACCTAATCTAAAGGAGAAGAAGAAGAACAGCAATCGAAATTCAATGTTCTTCAGTCGGTCAACACGATTGTACCTAATTATAATGGGTCGTTTCCTAATCCTGAAAAAATTAAATGAGATTAATAAATCCCGGTACACTTATGTTTATTGGGTACAATCGTGTTGACCGGCGAAGTACCATTAAATTTCCATTACTGTGGCAACACTGAAGAATTCTAATATTAATAATAATAATAATAATAATAATAATAATAATAATAATAATAATAATAATAATGTAAGAGTCCCACATTTCAAATATCTGCGAGAATTTATCGAACCAACTGGATCCGAAAATATCTCACAGCAAAACCGTCTCCTGAAAACCAGAAGAGCACTCGGATTTATCCAAAACCTCTATAACAAAAAATGCATGTCAAGACAAACCAAACTTCGACATTACAACACTGTCATCGAACCGGCAAGTCTCTACGCAAGCGAAACACTTACACTCAATAAGAAATATGAACTTGAAGACATCAAGAAAGAAGAAAGAAAAATCATTCGGAAAATACTGGGAGCAAGTCTCACTTCTGACGGGTACCGACTACAGTCAATCAAGACAACTAAAAAATACTCAAACATCGAAGTCGACATCAGAAAAAGACGATTGAAATTCTTCGGGCACATAAGTAGACTGCCGAATACCCGACTAACCAAAAGAATACTAGATTACATATCATCACTCAAAAGTACAACACCATGGATGAAAGAAGTACAAAACGACATGCGAACTGCTAACATAACCGACACATCAGACAGAGACTCCTTCCGTAACAAAGTGAACAACTGGGAAGTCCAACCAGAGCAACACCTTACAGACCTCAATGGTCTGACGAAAGAAAATTGGCATTCTCCAACAGAATGAAACAATACTGGCAAAATAAGAAGAACGTCAAGAATTGAGTCTAAGTGCTAAACCCTTTCCATAATTGGGAAAACAAGCTGTAAATAAATAAATAAATAAATAAATAAATAAATAAATAAATAAATAATGTAATAATAATAACAAGAACTGTTATTATTATTATTATTATTATTATTATTATTATTATTATTATTATTATTATTATTATTATTATTTATTAAATCGATTGCTCCCCTTTAGGAGAGCGATTGAACATGATTTCATCTCCTGGCGTTTTCCCGCTTCTCTTCCCAAAATCTCTTCATCCTCTCAGAATGTTCCTTCTTCCACTCAGCTGTTCATTTTCTTCCAGGCTGTCGTGATGGTCTATGCTCAAACTCAGCATTTGTGATTTTATAGCGGCAATCGGTGCGGTCCTTAAGATTTTCTATGTTGACCTGTTGCAGGTCAAGAGGTTAGGGTGTGGGTTTTAGTGGGTAAGAATCCCTCCCCAAAACGTCTTATGTAAGATTTTCCACTTCCCTCGAAAAAAAAAAAATTGTTATTATTATTATTATTATCATTATATCTGGTTTAAATATAGGAAAGGCATTATATCGACGCACCTTGCTATAAACCATCCATGGTGAAGCCCCCGTGCGGTCAGGGTGCAGATTGGTACAGAGATGAAAGTAGAAGAATATTTTATTAAATTATTTAAATATTGTGTTACGGTAAACTAATGTTGTTGTTCTATCTCTGTTCACAGGTGAGTAATTCGGGGGTGTTCCGCAAGAGAGCGAACTTCCTTATGGTGTATTTCAGGTCAGTCTGTTGTTACTTGACCAGTATAATACTGTATCGATAAATATCACGTTCCCGTGGACCATCAAGATCCGCAACTCATCCAACTCAGGTGCGATGCGGGTTGCTGTAGTTCAGTAACATAGTTGTGTTGATTGCGTCTTAAGCTATCGTCGGTCTTTTAGCACCATTCCGACACCAAAAGTTGTTGTAGATTCTTTAGGGGCTTTGCAACTTTGTGGTCATGTATCCCCGTGTACTTTGGTGTGTTTAGAAGCTGTCTGATAACCTGTATCACTGTGATGTCTGTAATAGTGTGAATGTGTGAGAAGGGTTTCATTATATGTACAGTATAAATAATTCGTTTAATTTAATTCACGTACTAGGAAATTAATTGTTAAACCCCACCCTATCTAATTGGGTACTCTCGTGTTCACAGACTGAAAACAATTCTACAATTCTACTATTGGAATCTTCCAGGCTGTCAACACCTGTAATGTGGAAACATGTAGAAACTGTTGATAATAACAGGAGGACTGAAACTCTGGAAACTGAGTGTACCCCGATCCAGCCCTCAGACCAGAACTAAATTTCTTGGCAGATCCAGGAATAAAAACCCGTACCTCCACGGTGACAGCGAAGAGTGCTAGCCACTAAGCAACAAGGCGCACTCACACAATCATAATAGAAGCGAACAACTTCCAAAAGGGACTTACCGACAGTAGGCGCTGTTTGAGCGCAATATGCTGGTGTACGTAATTAACTCCAGGCTTAAAGCGGATGTGCCCGAGCGCAGATAACACTATAACCCACCTGTCAGGAAGCGTTTGCTTTACTCACGTGGAATCTAAACCAACGTTCATGATATTTGATCTCGATATTCTCACATACATTGGACGAGAATCGAACCCCATTCGTCATGGTGAGAGGCTGTGCCTTCAAATTATACAAGATACACCAGTTGTTTCGCTGCAATTGAAGTGTTCACTTCCATTCCTGAGCTTCAAGACTCTGACAAAACGTTTAATGCTCGTCTGAAAGCTGGAATGACACCCACTCTTCCTTGCGAGGATAATTGACAAGATCGTGGGGTTCGATTCCAGCCTTGGTAATATTCAGTGGTTTCCTTGTTCTACTCCAGGAATTACAAAGTTAGTTATGAAAGGAAGGGTTGAGGACAAGAACTGTAAGGGTGAACCAATGTTATAATATGTTAAACAGATTGCCTCGGATGAAGGGTGTCATAGCTATGTCGAGATGAAACGACTATCTCAGGACCGAGAGGCATGGAAAGCTGCATCAAACCAATCAAAAGGCTGAAGACTCAAACAACAACAACAACTCCTGAAAAATGCTAAGAAAGTACAAAAATTAAATTAAGACCACGGATAAACACATACACTAGTACAGTCATCACAATTACACAGGTTGTCTGAGAGACACAGGGCTACAAGCAAGCAAGACTCCAAATGAATCAAGAACAGCAGATGGAAGTGAATCAGTCAATCAAGGCTGTCATGTCTTCTTTATATATATAATTCTTCGACTCGTGTGTATGTGACTGAACTCCTCCTAAACGACTGAACCGATTTTGATGGAATTTGGTATGTATATTAGGGTGGGTCCATGTATGGTTTAGATTCACAATCTGACCCGGTAGGTGGAATGAACACAATTTTAGAACCACAATTTACACACAATTTTAGAACCACAATATACAGTCAAAAACAGTCGTCATGGAAACCACTAGCCTTGGCCTTCGTGAAAGCTGATGTCTTTGGACGGTTTGTCTCTGCACGTTAGAGCCACCTGTTCGCAACCTGTGCAACTACCGCCATAACATACACTCCGCCCGGGGCGAAAAGTTGTGTTTTATACCAAAGGTGGCAGTGATGTCGAATTCTACTGTTTGTCTCTGCACGTTAGAGCGTTTCAAAGTCCCGTATGCGTTCATATACCATTCATCCGATTGCCATGAAACTTGGGTGATATGTTGAGTGAGCTCCAGGGAAGGTGTTTGGCTTAGTAAATCCATTTTACAATAGATAGCGAACGAATAGATTCAACAAATGAGCGACGACGCACGAAGCGTTTCAAAATGGTCCCGTATGCGTTCAAATACCATTCATCCGATAGCGATGAAACTTGGGTGAGATGTTGTGTACACTCCAGGGAAGGCTTCTGGCTTAGTAAATCAATTTCACATTAGGTAGCGCACGACTAGATTCAACAAATGAGTGACGACGCGCGAAGCGTTTCAACAAAATCCCGTATAAGTTTATATTCCATTCTTAGATAGAGATGAAACTTTGATGAGTTGTTGTGTACACTTAAGTGAAGGCTTCTAACTTAGTAATCCATTTCACAGGAGGTTGCGCACGAGTAGATTCAACAAATGAGCGGCGACGTGCGAAGCGTCTCAACAAAGTCCCGTATGCGTTCAAATACCATTCGTCCGATAGCGATGAAACTTGGGTGAGATGTTGTGTACACTTACGTGAGGGTTTCCAACTTAGTAAATCCATTTTACAATAGGTAGCTCACGAGTCGATTCAACAAATGAGCAACGACGCGCGAACTTTTAATCAAAGTCCCGTAGGCGTTCATATACCATTCATCCGATTGCAATGAAACTTGGGTGAGGTGTTGTGTACACTTCGTGAGGGTTTCTAACTTAGTAAATCCAATTCACAGGAGGTTTCGCACGAGTAGATTCAACAAATGAGCGACGACGCACGAAGAGTTTCAATAAGGTCCCGTATGCGTTCAAATACCATTCGTCCGATTACGATGAAACTTGGGTGAGATGTTGTGTACTCCCTACGGAAGGTTACTGGCTTAATACATCAATTTAACAATAGGTAGCGCACGAGTAGATTCAATAAATGTGTGACGGCACGCGAATCATTTCAACAAAGTACCGTATGCGTCCATATACCATTTATCCGATTGCGATGAAACTTTGGTGAGTCATTGAGTACACGCCAGAGAAGGTTTCAGGCTTAGTAAAACTATTTTACAATAGGTAGCGCATGAGTAGATTCAACAAATGAGTGACGGCACGCGAATCGTTTAAAGAAAATCACTTATGCGTTCATATGTCATTCATCCGATTCCGATGAAACTTTGATGAGTTGTTGTGTATACGCCAGGGAAGGTGTTCAACTTGGTAAATCCATTTTACAATATTGGTAGCGCACGAGTTGATGTAACAAATGAGTGACGACGCGCGAAGCGTTCCAATAAAATCCTGTATGCGTTCATTATACTATTCATCGATTGCGATGAAACTTTTATGAGTTGTTGTGTACACTTACGTGAAGCTTTCTAACTTAGTAAATCCATTTCACAGTTGGTAGAGCACGAGTAGATTCAACAAATGAGTGACAGCGCACGAATCATTTTAACCAAATCCCGTATGCGTTAAATGCCATTTATCCGTTTGCGATGAAACTTTGGAGAATTGTTGTGCACACTCCAATGAATGTTTCTAAATTAGTTAATTCAATTCACGATAGTTTAGAGACAGTTAACAGAAATTGAAAAAAATATAGTGTATCCAAAAGCACTTCATGAAACAAAGTTACAACACTTTCTTTGATTGGCAGGACAACGTGTGCCGGGTCAGCCTGTAATATATATAACCACGAATGTAATCTCTACATCTACCCCTTTTAGGAACAGGCGTAGCTCAGAGTCAGAGCGTGAGGGTTTGGTTTGCGTCTGGCCTTGGACATACGTGCAAGCTAGGCATCAAACAATATGATAGAATTATATAACGTAACTGACTAAATGGTCAGAAAATCTGAAAGTCAAAACTTCCGTAATGCGTCCAGACTCCAGAGAGTCCTGGTGAGGGGCAGATGACCTCGTAGTTCCGCCCCTTAAAACAACAATAACGAACTAACTAACTAACTAGAGTCCTGGTGCAGGAATTCTAAGTGGTCCCATGTGATTGATTGAAATTGAGGTTGTAAGGTGTGAAACAGCGAGGTCATGTGCCCCCTATTAGACTTAATTTACGTTCGGTGGATACGTGTATATCAATTATGTACAGCAGTATTTACAGTGTAAGTTACACAAGGTTTTAGTTAAACTACGTAACGAGACAAATTTCTTAACCAATTATATTTTTATTCTGTTAGTCTCTTACGCTTTCATAGTGTTGTTAGTAACTTTTATGTGTCTCATTGTCCGGAATGTTTGGATCAGTTTCCATATTGGTGAAAGTTTGTCAGGTGTTGTACATGTGTTTATATACCGCTGATGGTTGGTTGGTTCCAAAGTTTAGGGGCTGCGACATCGCGGTCATGTAGCCCCGTGTACTTTGGGTGTGTGTAGAATCTGTCTGAAAACCGGTGTTAATTGTGATGACTGTATTAGTGCGTGTATCTGTTTTAATTCAAGTAAGGACTGCAGACATTCAATTTTTCCAAGTAGTTCCTACTTTTGCCGCCAAACGCCACCGTCAACGACCAACTAGTTCAGAACTTAGTTACCAGATGCCACCGCAGTCGGCTCTTGACGACGAACGTAGGAACCTAAGAACGTTAGTCAAATGTTTAACCTATATATAATTTAGCTTCACACAGCTGCAATTAGTGGAAGGTTCTTTAACATGCCATAAATCTATGACATGGGACAGCCGGCTTTACTTCCCCTCCGAAGGAAGGCATACTGAGGGATTTTTAACGCTCTTAAAAAATCCGACGACTTCGGCCGGATTTGAACCAGCGATCTTGGGCATAGGAGCTCAGCATGCTACCAACTACGCCACTGAAGTCGCCATATACCGCTGAGTGTTCTTTGTAACGTGTGTCCATTCTTCTCCCAGTCTGTCCTACATAATTTTCTTGACTCCTGGCACGATAATAAGTATAGGCTCGATTTCGATTTTATTAGCGATGAAAATACGGTATGAAGACGTCACACACACACCTAGTACCCGGGCAAGGGAAATAAACCATACAAAGTTAAATTTATGTGACCTAGCCAGGAATATAACCCAGCACTTTTCGTATCAAACTCTTATAAGCTTAACAATTAGCCAACCAATATTTTAGGCTTTTGACGGTCTCACACGTTCTGATCCATTGCAAGAGAAACTCCATTGATATCGTCTTCAGATCGCCTTAAGTATGAAGATCAGAGAGAGGATTATCATTCTGAACTTAAAGGGAATCTTGCAGTGATTTGAAGACCAATTCTTCATGTGTACCTCTCACCCATTGGATGTATTTGACGGAGTATTAGCGCAGGTGAGTTCGATAACATTCCAGGCAGTTTAGACATTGCAGCGCGCTTCATTTCGTCCACTCTCAGCAATTTAAAAAACAACGAACCAATCCTCTCCGCTTTTGAAATACTTGCATGTGAAATACTTTTAACGAATGGCAGAACGGCAGGGTCTAATCGAAGATTCCGGTATAGCATACAATGTATTTCTCCTTAACGTCTGATATTATGTCTGTGAAACATACGGTGCACGTGTATTACTGGTGTGCTTTGCTAAGGTACCATGGTGCGGTAAAGATACGAAGCTAAACGAGCAATACCGCATACACCTGTTTTGTCCCTATTCTCTACATTGCATTAGAGTGAAATATTCTCAATGTTCCATTTGAGTGGAATATTCTCAACATTCCATATTAGTGGAGATTTCACTGAGCCCTACCATTCGTGCAGTCGTAAATTGTGGTTGTGAAAGTAATAAATACTTTAAGGTGTAGGACACTGAGATCATCGTCCCCACATGTCTATAATATTTAGTTTAGAATTCTTGGCGTTACATGACTGCCTTAAAGAGAGAACTTTCCCCTGACGACACGGCGCGCAAAGTTTCAAGAATTGTGTATTCCAGAAGGAGCGTGGATAGTAATCCCCGCGCATTAGACAACTATTCCGCGGCACGACGCGGCGAGAACTTTGAATGATGAGGCTCCCTCAGGACGACCATAAATCATTCAATCAATTAGGTGAGGATCGAAGACACCGGGGAGCGCGCTCGATCATTTAAACGAATTACAGAACAGCTCCTTCAACACAAGCTCTCATTGACTTCAATTAGAAAGCTCATCGTTGTGATTTCAAAACTCTGTGCGGTAATTGTGTGGTCTTTACCAATTTACCAGCGTCTCGACAACTATTCGTACACATAGTTAACCCAGTCATTCATTTATCAAATCTTTCATATATTTAATATTTTATTTAATATTTTACTTATTCATTTATTTTTTCATATACTTATTTATTTGTTAGCCTATTTTCATTTTGAAAAAAGAAGGCTTATGAGGCCACCTTTTGTCCGTGTGTCTGTCTGTGTGTGCGTGTGTGATTCGTATATGTGTCCCCCCCCCCCCTCTAATAAAATCTAAACTGCTGGAGCGATTTCAATAAAACTCGGCAAGTTCATAGCACTACTACAGGCGACCCCGACCATGCCCTTCAAATTTTGTTACGTTTCACCAATCGAACATGGCGGCTATGCGAAATATTTCACCAGCATTCGATATCTCCGAAACTATTACGGATATCACCCTGGAATGTTGTACGGTGATAAACGGAACTACTAGAAGTTCGCCTATGTGACTTTCAAACACCTGGTGACTACATAACCAACATGGCGGCCAAGCGAATTGGTGACCTTTAAATAGACGTTTCTCGCTATTTAACCAACCAAACGCAATAACACTTGGTACAGTATATGTTTATACACATTGCAATGCACCGACATCTAACTTCGTTCAATTGTTTACATAACCTCAAGATGGCGGCTGTGCGAAATATTACACCGGCATTCTATATCTCTGAAACTATTACCGGTATCACTGTGAAATTCTGCACGGATATAAAGGGCACTACTGGAAGTTCATCTATGAAACTTTCAAAAACCGGTTAACTACAAAACGAACATGGCGGCCAAGCGAAGTTGAATGTTTTAAAAAGTCTTTCTCGCGATTTAAAGATCCAAACTCAATGTAACTTGGTACAGCAAATGTTTATACACATTGTAATGCACTGGTATTTAATTTAATGAAATTGTTTACATAACCTCAATATGTCGGCTGTGCGAATTTTAAAATTAAGTTCTTATTTCTTGTGTCGTAATCATGCGATGGAAGTGAAAGTTTGAATAAAGAACCTACGCAATAATTTTATTTTAATGGTACATGACTCAATGGCCTATACATATAACAATCCAACTTGGCGACCATCCGAAGTATTTAGACGGATCTCAATATCTACGAATCTATTACAGCAATCAAACTGATGTTTAGCCTATTTTCAATTTTGAAAAAATAGGCCTATGAGATCACCTTTGTCCGTGTGTGTGTGCGTGTGTGTGTGTGTGTGTGTGAGAGAGAGAGAGAGAGAGAGAGAGAGGAGTGTGTGTGTGTCCCCTAATAAAATCTAAACGACTGGAGCGATTTCAAAGAAACTCGGTAAGTTCATAGCACTATTCCGGGCGATCCCGACCGTGCCCATCAAATTTTGTTACGTCTCACCAATTCAACATGGCGGCTGTGCGAAATATTTCACCAGAATTCAATATCTCAGAAACTATTACCGATATCACCCTGGAATTTTGTATGGTGACAGAGGGAACTACTAGAAGTTCACTTATGTGACGTCTGAAAACCTGATAACTACAAAACCGACATGGCGGGCAAGCGAATTTACGACTTTTAAATTGACGTTTCTCGCGAGTTAACCAACCAAACGCAATGAAACTTGGTACAGTATATTGTTTTAGATCCCTTTATTGGGGGTGGTTGGATCTAAAAGGAAGAGTTATTGTGTTAATTTATAAAGCAGTGCCCTTAAGGGGGTAGCTTCCCGTAGCAGGGTAAGCTGACCAGTGTAGAGTGTTGTTTAGTGTTAGGAACTAGGGGGCGCTCCTATAAAGGATGTAGATGTATCTTAGGGGATGGAGTTTGGTGTAGAGGTCAACGTGCTGGTCGTCCAGCTGGCTGCTTGTTATATAACTGAACGTGCTCGTGTCAGCTATGTGGCGCGCGCTGCTCTTAGCAGTCGGGCCGCCGCGAGAAATACAATGATACCTGAGCTAGCACTGTTGGGCTACCGTATGTCACGTCTAACCGTGACGGGAATAAGGAAGGGCGTTGGGACGTAAAGAGGCGTATAAATAGTAAGACGAGTGTAGTGTACTGACCAAGTGTTTTATTGGTCAGTGATGTTGAATTATGTGTCCCTTTCAGGGAATGTAATAATGGTCACAATGTAAAAGTACAATCTGTGGGTAAAGGTTACAAATACAGGAGATCTGAACACGTCTGACTCACCTCTGATGATAACGTCGATAGCCTTCGGCCGATGCACTGTAAGACTGGTAATTGAGAGAGCTTGTCCTACATAAGGCTCCCTTTTATAGCTTTCGGCGTTGTTCTGTCAGCGTTCTGCTGCCTAGATGACCTAGTTAATTTGTGTGTCGCTGTTTGTGGTAATGATGCAATTATTGGTTAAGCTTTCCATACTGGCTAGCTGCCATTGCGGTGTTAATAGATATGTTCTGGACTTACAAGATTTGCCAGTTAAGGGTGATTTAAATAGATGATGGGGGGATGTCCTCCAGGGGATGCAGAACCCTGGGGGGCTGTACAAGCATCTTCCTCCATTTAGTTCGCGTCCTCGCGAACGGGAACGGAACTTGAGGTTGGAATGTTGATGTACAGTATAGTTGATGTGGTTGTTCTTGAAGTCCCCTCGTACCTTCTGTTGGTGTCTGCCTCGTCGTCGTCGTCGTCGTATAGAATGGGTGATGTCGTGTTGAAGTGTAGGTGTGAGATCAGCCCGTGTTCAGAGGGGAGGGTTATGGGATGTACAGATATATATATAACACTGACATTGAAAAAAAATTGACATTGCCATTGTTGGCATATTGCAAGTTTCAAAAAGAAGGAAAAAAACATGGTTTTGATACTTATCCGTTACATTGTTGTGCAGGGAGGAAAAACCCAGCTAGACGAGGAATTGTGCCGTCTGGCTTTATTTTGGGGAAAAAGTGCTCCCTGCTAAGAGAAAGATAGAAGAGAATAGAAAAAATGGGTGTTCCAGGGTATAATTTAAGGGAAATATTCAAAATGCATTTATTGATTTGGGATAAAACGGAACACCCTGACAAATGGGGAAGTTAGAAGAAAGAAAAATTAAAGATAACAAATCATAGACATTATTTACGTGTGATATTAACAAACGAACAAAAAAGTATAGACATCGTGTACATGTGATTTTAACAATGTGAGGTTGCAAAGTATTATATATACGTTAATTTCTAGTGGACTAGTTGCCCGTGGGCGCATGAATATGTACTAAGTTACCCTTTAAAATTATCAATTACAATGCCTTATATTTAACTTAAGCGCGCTAATCTCTTATTATTCTAGTCGTTGGTACCTCGCGTGCACGCTACTCGTTTGTTCGTACGCGCCGTCTCACGGCTAATCCTTCAAGGCCACTACCTGGTACGGTTTAGTGGTCGTACCGCTTGTAATGTATGTTTACTCTGTGAAGCATTCCCTGTGGGCGAATGCTTTCACACTTGGCCATGAGAGTCGCCGCCACAAGTCGGTTGCGCTCTCATCGCCGTAAGTTGCGTCGCATTTTGACGCTTTATGTGTTTATGTTTTATGCTGATCTGCCAGCAAGCCTGTGAGCCATGTTTAACATATCTCTTTCTTTATTTTCTTTGGCGGCCGTCCCGGTAGACTCAGACGCCATGTGAGATACGTTCTGTCCGGACGTGCCTTGAGGCTCTCCGCCTTATTATTTAAAATGTAATGTTTTTCCTTTTTATTTAACATTGTTATTATGCCGAAGCCTTCCATTTACTCATGTAAGTAATACATCTAACCTTGTGTCCACTATGCTCATTTCCTAAATTTAACCTTTGTTTTTGATCTTCGTCGTGTGCTTGGATTTGCTGTGGAACCAATCGAAATGGCGGTCTCCTGTTTTATTTTGTTTGGGGGGTGGTGTGGATCCTGAGCCATGTTTAACATATCTCTTTCTTTATTTTCTTTGGCGGCCGTCCCGGTAGACTCAGACGCCATGTGAGATACGTTCTGTCCGGACGTGCCTTGAGGCTCTCCGCCTTATTATTTAAAATGTAATGTTTTTCCTTTTTATTTAACATTGTTATTATGCCGAAGCCTTCCATTTACTCATGTAAGTAATACATCTAACCTTGTGTCCACTATGCTCATTTCCTAAATTTAACCTTTGTTTTTGATCTTCGTCGTGTGCTTGGATTTGCTGTGGAACCAATCGAAATGGCGGTCTCCTGTTTTATTTTGTTTGAGTCTTCGCTTAACCTTTTATTTGTGCCGTGAAATATATCTGCGAGTGATTTTGTGAGTGTATGTTTTTCTTGCTGCCAGGTGCATTGTTGCTGTTTTGATTGGGCATATCTTCGAATGGGTCTCCCGTTGTTTGTGGACGTTGGCGTTTCGACCATTCTCCCAACACGAGGCATGACACCATATATTTTAGCCCTTATGTTTTCCCTTCATTCCATGCTTCGGGCAACTGGATCACGGCGGTAACTTTAAGTAGGCCTTACCGTATTCAGCTCGAACTCGGAACGTAAGTTGGGGACCATATAGGTTTAGCATGTTTTGCTAGACTACCTACAAGCACGAGTTGCTTTGAGTTTTATTTCTGCATCGTCGGCTGGCATTTTGTGTGTTTGACTGCGTGTATGTATCTTGATATATTTCACGGACACCTGACGTCATTTGTTTCTTCTTATAGCATCTTTGGTTTTGCTTTTCTTTTCTCTGGGGACTGCCAGCTCGATCGCATCCCCATTGCTCGCCACAGCCTCTGCGACACGCACACAGCCCTTGTTTTATCTTTGCTATGCTTGTTATTTGTGGTCGTCATGACCACCATCCATCTCTAGGCTGAGAAGTGATTGTTGTTGACCAGCGACCGGGTCGATTGCCTTTTGGTCAATTACCTCCTCCCCTTTTACATCATTTTTATTGGAAGTGGCACAGGTATTTATTTTATTTGTTTCCGTTATTTATTATTGTAAGTTATTTATTGTTTATAATCATCCTTCCCGTTTGAAAGTGACTGTATTTGACCCCTAGGGTACTCTTTGCTTTGAGTGTGTTATTCTGGCCGGTTTTCTTTGTGTGTTCGGTTTCAATTCATTAAATTTCCATTTCTTTACCCATGTGTCTCATTTAGTAGTGTTTGGCGATCGGGCTGCTCGCTCTCTCTCTCTCTCTCTCTCTCTCTCTCTCTCTCTCTCTCTTCAAACCTAGGCCTAACTTATTCTAGCTGTCTAGCACCAGGAGGGTATTCCTACCACTCGTCGTGGGACCACCTTCACGGAGACTGGAGTCGCTCGGCACATCTGGCCTGCAAGTACGGGCCCAGCACAGGTCAGAAATTAACATCCATTTCCACTGCGTACTCCTTTCTTTTCTAGTTGGTTCCAGTGATGCAGCTAGGAGGCACGCCAAGAATATGTTTATTTTTAAAGGGCGGTGCACCTGATACCCCACAGGCACCATTCCTGCTGTGCAGCTTTTTGAAGTGTAGCTGTAAAAAAAAATGTGGTGAGTGTGTAAGTGGAGATGGATATTAAATATAAATTAGTGCGCACAGGTGTAATACAATAGTAAGAGGTCATTAATAGCATGTTGCTGCTATATGGCAGCAAAATCATAAACACCCGTGTCATATTCTTGGTGACAATGCCTGAAAAGGAATGGAGAGGTTAATAAAACATTTAAATTGCCTATTTTCTATGCCGCTTCCTGTGGTAGTGTATCCACAGTCTGAAGCTCTTTTGACCTGTGGAAAAATGGCATGATTAGTATTAATCGGTGTATGGCCGGGCTTACCCTATACGGTGCCGTAATGCCGTTTCTTAATGTGTTGTCGGTCTTACCCCGGTAGCGGAATTTTGGATACCGGGTGCCGAAATTTTACCTTAATATATATATATAAAAAAAATTGTCTTAAATGTAAAACTATGCTGTATTTTAATGAATTATCATGAGTTATCGTGAGTTGTCATGAGTTGTCGGACTTACCCTGATGACGGGTTTGTGGGTCATCAGGCGCCGAACGGCGTTACTTAACGCTATCTATCTTAATTATGGTCTAAAAAATGCTATTTCTAAGCCGAAAGGGTGGCCTTAATCTACTGCCGAAAGATGCTGTGCTATTATTAGCAACAGCGTTCAGTAAATTTTCTTATCCTAAGTTGCGTACCAAAGTGCAACTGTGTTATAACTAAAATTTCGACCAGGGCGATCGCCTGAGGCAATTTACTTCCTCAGGGCACCACTCGTACGAGTCCTAGAAACACCGGTTGTCTCTAGGGTCGCCGAATTCCGCCCCCTTAATTCTAGATGTCGACACTTATCATTAGTACTAACCTAGTCGCAGGCGGCTTACGGTGCCACTAAGCAAAACCGTTTCGCCCGCTGTACCTTCCTGCTCATTACCGTTATCGTTCATCGTTGTCGTAGTTGGGCCGCCCACTTAACCCTTATGAGGTGCTCGCAATGCCCCTCTCTTAATGCCCATTGGCTGCCCGATGCGTCGCCATTTATGTGGGCATTGGACATTGTCGTCCAATGGCATAATATTATCTTCGCCTTTATTGGCAATCGTAGTCTGCTTTTCGCAGTATAAGAATCTCTTCGCCTTTATCGGCCGCAGTAGTATGCTTTTCGCAGTATAAGAATCTCTTCGCCTGTATCGGCCGCAGTAGTATGCTTTTCGCAGTATAAGAATCTCTTCGCCTTTATCGGCCGCAGTAGTATGCTTTTCGCAGTATAAGAATCTCTTCGCCTTTATCGGCCGCAGTAGTATGCTTTTCGCAGTATAAGAATCTCTTCGCCTTTATCGGCCGCAGTAGTATGCTTTTCGCAGTATAAGAATCTCTTCGCCTTTATCGGCCGCAGTAGTATTTCACTCCAACGCACAGGAGCCTTGCTTCCCGCTATGGAAGCCGTACTTACTTAATTTTAACTAAAGTCTAGTCATAATTGGGGTCGTCTCTAGGGACAGCTTTCGAGTCCGGCGCTGAGTGAGCTATTTCTCTCGCCATTCTCAGAAAGTCTCCCTGCAGGTCTTGGCTTCGACGACCGTGGCACATAGTGGGTGTAACCGTCTCCGACAAGGGGGATAAGCTATATGCACCCCTAGATCTCGATGTTTGCCCGTGCCAGGTCACGAATGCTTTGACCTTACGTGGTTCGTCTGTTTGGTCAGGTCAGTGATTTGTTGAGCCCACTGGGGTAAGGGTCATCATCACCTACCCCAGCTCTGCCCCAGTGTGGTGCCTTTGGCCTTTGGCTTATGCCGCTATCACCAATCAGAGTGTTTCAGATTCCTTTTTTATGGAGAAAAAAAAATATATATAGGCGTAACCTGTGTAAATAATGTATTTTTATGTAAAAATGTAAAATTTTCTCAAGTGTTGTGGGGTGGTGGAACTTCTAAGTGCGTGGACTACTTTAGGTCTCTTGTGCTACATCAGCTTTCCAGCGATAATGCTCTTTTTATCTTAATGGAGGTGTTAGTAGGGTCTGTGGCGTCAGGTACCCTGTTATTAGGATCTGGGGGTAGTTATTCGTAGAGTGGGCTGAAACAAGGTAGGAAGAGGTTGCGCACCTTTGGGTTCCACGTTAGTGGTGGCCTGGAACCGGTGATGGCGCTGGGATGCTCCTACAATGAGTGGACTGGGGCAGGTATGCCCTGGATTGCAATAATATAAAAATTCCATGCAGGTTTGATAGTAATATCCCTGGTAAATGGATGGGATACTCATGCATGTATCTGGATATGAGGCATCTGCACTCATGTATGGATAGGTGTAGGGTGAGGCATGATACTAATATATTCCTGTCATGCGGGAGTATTTAATTAACAAAAAAAAATGGTTAATATATATAACTGTGGCCTCATCTCTCATTTGGAGATGCGCATTATGCTTAATTGATGTTTGCTGATACGCCCCTCTCATTCAGGTGTTAGCGTTGAAATCCAAGGCGTAGCAAGCCTTTTCTGTAAACTCATGAAGTTTACCAACCCCGTTGTATACTCTGTAATGCAGTGTAGCTGTTTTCATCGTGTTTATGTGTCTGCGTTGGTTATGTTGGATGTGGGAAGGTCATGGTAGGGAATTGGGTATTAACCATGGTAGCCTGCTGTAGTATGTCGGTAATCCCTCTGGGATTATCCACCTATGCTTTGTCATCCTCCCTTGGTCCATGCTTGCTTTCTACCCGCTCCTTGGGATATTAAAGCGTCGCTGTAGCGTCACGACTTAATCTAGGCTGTCATTTGTAGTGTTAGTGCAACCCATGGTCGCAGTATGCCTGGTCATGTCCTAATCGCCTGTAATGATTCCTATGACTTACAATCGAGAAAAGAAGTTATTAGAGGGGAGGTCTTGTTTTCTCAGAGCCCCTGTCTGTGTTCGCTCCTGATTAGTGAGCGCGTGTGTGTGTGACTATGTCCCGTTACATCATACGGACGGTTGGTCTGTTATAGACTAAGTCCTAATATGCATCGCGTGTATGGGCAAGAGGCGCCCGTGGCCTGTCAACGTCTTTGCGAACGTGCTCCTGTGGGTCCACGATAAGTTTCGGTCTGTCACGTCTGTCTATTGCTAAATGTCATAAATGTTTTAGCAGTGTTAAAAATGTGTTGGCATTATGATTGCTTAATGCTTGTAATGTCATGGTCAATGCCGATACTACAATAGTGTCAGTCACCAGCAATATTGCCATGTGACGAAATCTGCACATCAGCAGTTTGTATGTGTAATGGCTCGGACGTTATGTATGTCAGCTGTCGCCATGTGCCTTCTTGCACGTACGCCATGTTGTTATTGTTCTAAATTCCTGCCGGACTAATGTGGCAATCCACCCTAATTAGCTAGTGGTGTTGTGTGGCCCTTATTTCATAAGACTTTTGCCTTACGAAATTTCTATGCCTGTGTCTGGGAGATGTATTTTCCATGTCTGGTGTAATTTGAAATTTTATGCCTGGTTTTCGGCGGGAGGAAATGTGGTATTCCCTGTTCATGTATTTGTATGGGCCAATTTCGGTGTGGTTGGCAACCTGGATAATTGTTTTCCCTGGTGTCTAATTTTTTACTGGGATTGGAACCCGTGATCTCATGTCATTCTCTGTGTTCTATGTCTGCGTTGTTCATGTTTTGTGCGCTCCTTGTATGTATTTTGATTGTGTTTCCCGTACCAAAAATACCGTTGGTTAGTTAGTTTTTGGTACGAGCGTGTTGTGTGGTCATGGGTTCGGACCCGGTTGCCTGTAAAGACTTGGTGTGACCCTCTCTGTGCCGCATATATTATGGCACATGTACTGTGTATTTGCAATGCGCAAACGAAAGTACGCATTCCTGTGAGGAGTTTGTATATTTTTGAACTCTCCTCGTAGTGTAATTTTGAAAGTTATAGGGTCCTTGGATCGGACGTGAATGATGCGTTTGTTCCTGTTCACTAGGAGTTGGCTTAGTTCGTCTGTACCGACCAGTCTTGCCCATTGAGGAGTGTGTTATCGCTGACGCGATAGTGTTGAATTACGATGTCGTGGGCTTTCATTTGTTACTTGCTTACTCTCCTGTTCCCGGCACGCGTATGTGTGAACCTGCTTGCTCTCTGTGTAATTGTGAGTGGGGCCGTTCGTACTGTAAAAAAAAAGGGAAACTTGTAGTTTAGCGTGACCATTAATCTGTAGATCATGAGCCACGGGACTTCCGTTCTACGTGGAATCCAAACCACAGGCCGTGGCATTTCACTTCGAAAATCTCACATGCATTGGCCGCACTGTAAAAGAACCTCTCATTAACTACATTTGTGTCCCCAAATTTTGTGTTACTGTGACGTGGTTCGAGTTTGTCCCTATCCGTTGTACAAAATGTCGTTTTACACGAGTGTCTCCGGGCTGCTAGTCGCGTGTTTGGTGACTATGTGCCGGTGAGAAAAAGTCATGTTAGAGGCAGTGTAATGTGTAACGTATACCTATGTATGAAATATATACAGTTTAACTTGGCCACCTTTTCCTTCATCGGGCCTAATGCGTGAGGAAAAAAAAATTAGTTATGCCCCGCTCTGAATTAAGAGAGCACTTTGAAAGAAAATAATAGAAAGACTATATTGTATCTCGCCTGCCCAATGCTTTATGCTTATAAAAGCGGGTTTCCGGGCGGCGGTAATCTGTAAAAACTGTGTCGTAAATATGCAAAATGTTTAAAAATGAAGATTGGAACCTGAGTGTAGTATTTACCAATTTGGTAACGTTAGTACTACAGTAATCTGGTTACGTCTCAGGGGAATCTACCGACACTGTCTAGTACACATTGGGAAGGCCATTGCAAGACGTATTGATACATTTGTATCGCGTCACGAGCAAGGCCAGTGCACTATGGGAGTTGAACCTCCCCTCCTAAGCAATTATAACTCAACAAAATGACAGTGTCTCGCCCCGGTGTGCAATTGGGCTTTTCAGTTGGTTAAAGCACACCTCACCAAATTTTTGAAAACTAGTTTGCGATTCTTAATTCTTGCCACGCTTACGGCTTTCACTCGTCACAAGAGAATCTATCAAACTGTTGAACCGGAACATAGAACATTTAGTCATTTCTACTTAGAAAGACCCGCTTAAGCTCTATGCTGTGATTTGTTGCTTAAGCTGTATTCGGAATATCTCTTTCCGGCTTTAAGCCGCGTAGCTCACCTGATGGGCTTCTACTTGGCTTTGGATATTAGCACTTTACGTTATCCAAGTTATAATATGGACCCTATGTTCAGTAACCATTGATGGCCTGAGAAAAAAAATGCTAGGTGCCCAAAATAAAAATCAAGAAGGATTTAGAATTATACATCGTTGGTTTAGCCAT
This sequence comes from Meconema thalassinum, assembly GCA_946902985.2. NCBI lineage: Eukaryota > Metazoa > Arthropoda > Insecta > Orthoptera > Tettigoniidae > Meconema > Meconema thalassinum. The sequence continues at coordinate 25,626,254 of OY714911.1, forward strand.
GTTGTACTGCATATAGGTGCAAAAAAATGTACCGTTTATGTTAGTGAGTCTGTATGTATTTATTGGCGTATTTCCCCCGTGTAAAAGAACTTATGTGTACTATACTATTGGTGCAAGTGATGTCGGAATATATTGTATTCCTGGTGAAAGTCGTTATCCTTTTTCGAGCGTCATTGCTCAGGGAGGTGGATACCGTTGCCCCGTCACTAGGGTGTAAGCCCCTGGGATCCACTGAGGTGCCCCTCTGCTATTTTTCGGAGGAGTTTATAGCAAATTACGACCGGGCTTGCTTTCACCGTATCGCTTGACCGTTGGTCTAAGTGTACCTGTGTTCGCGGAACTACTCGCGCTCTGTGCTACTCTAGTAGAGTTTACGGGGGTGTGTGTATTTTCGACTGATCTGTTCTATGGGGTAGGTAATAACACTTTTCCTAATCCCCGTGTACTGTGTGGTAGTGCCTGGTCAAAATGTGCGTGCGTGTATCGTGCATCCTGAGGGACTAATGCCGCTGTTCGCCTTCGTTCTGGCAAACTTGCCCTTTGAACTGGCGGAAAAGGCCGCTTAATTGCCTGTCTCTGCCCTGGCAATGTGGTGGCGTGTAGCCTGACCACTTTCTGGCCTGTGGCCACGGCAGACTCCTGCCATTGTGTTCGCCTATCTGTGTGGGTGTATGTAGGCTTTATGTACTGTAGGGCGGGCTCTACGTCCTCAGCCCATGACGTGGTTACGTCCCGTTGTCTCCCTGTCATATCATATGTGTCTGAGGGTCCTGGCTTCAACTCCCTCTCGTCCCTTTGTTCCGAGGGGGTTGTTCTAGGCTCTTCCCCTCGGTTTGGTAAAATTGCCTTCCGATCCGGAGCTGAAGGACGTGTGTTTGTGTAACTTTGTGCTTGTAGTCTATTGGAGCCTAACCTGGCCGTCTTCTGGACTGTGGCCACGGTGAACTCCTTCTCATGTGTGGCAGTACATGGCGAGAGGGACATCCTCGCAAATTGTCGAGTTAGCGTATCTACGCTTATGTCCTCTCTCGGCTGGGCTTGTGGCCCTACCAAGAACTCAAAAATGGCCTTTTTGGCTTGGAGCTCACGATATTCGTCCCAAATTTGGGTGTACTGCCTATTGAGGCATATGGCCTGTTTGCGAATTACTGCATTAATGTTTCTGTGTCCTATACAGTTCTGTAGCCGCCAATTGGAGAAACGCTCGTTGGCGAATGAGCTCCCTGTATTGAGTGTGTAAATCTGTGTAGTGCACCCTCATTCTCTCGAGGGTTGCATTATCTATTACGGGACCATGTGTGGTGATTAATTGTTCGTATATTTTGTTTCTTTGGACATGGATCCTATTGAGGTGTTCACATATGTTCCTCAAGTGCTTATGTGCGCATCTTAATTGCGTTGTCCTACCCTCTGACGGAGTGTATGGCTGTTTGCCCTGTATCGCCCCGACTTTTGTTTGGAGTGCCCGTATTTGTGTCTGTCGCCTTTGTATATGCCTTTGGCATCTTATTAATAATGTTAATAATATTGGCGTAACCCTATTGCCTCTATGGCTTACAATCTCTGTTGTTTCTGTATGAGGTGCCATTCTAAATTAAATGTATGCGCCTTCTAAGAAGAAAAAACTGTGCGTGTTTGTCAGTGTATTCTTATTCTCTCTGATTCCTTCTGGGGCTGGGGGGTTGGTTTGGGAGAAAAAAAAATCCCTGTGTAAGTAGTACGGAGCAAAAAAGAACTACTTTCTGTCTGGGGAGAAAAAAAAAATTCACTATTTGCTTGGCTGCGTGCGGTTAGGACCGTTTTGACCACGAAAACTCGTTGTATGAGTTCCTTTTTTACTATGCGTGGTACCCGGCCTCCACCAGTGTTTTAGATCCCTTTATTGGGGGTGGTTGGATCTAAAAGGAAGAGTTATTGTGTTAATTTATAAAGCAGTGCCTAAAAGGGGGTAGCTTCCCGTAGCAGGGTAAGCTGACCAGTGTAGAGTGTTGTTTAGTGTTAGGAACTAGGGGGCGCTCCTATAAAGGATGTAGATGTATCTTAGGGGATGGAGTTTGGTGTAGAGGTCAACGTGCTGGTCGTCCAGCTGGCTGCTTGTTATATAACTGAACGTGCTCGTGTCAGCTATGTGGCGCGCGCTGCTCTTAGCAGTCGGGCCGCCGCGAGAAATACAATGATACCTGAGCTAGCACTGTTGGGCTACCGTATGTCACGTCTAACCGTGACGGGAATAAGGAAGGGCGTTGGGACGTAAAGAGGCGTATAAATAGTAAGACGAGTGTAGTGTACTGACCAAGTGTTTTATTGGTCAGTGATGTTGAATTATGAGTCCCTTTCAGGGAATGTAATAATGGTCACAATGTAAAAGTACAATCTGTGGGTAAAGGTTACAAATACAGGAGATCTGAACACGTCTGACTCACCTCTGATGATAACGTCGATAGCCTTCGGCCGATGCACTGTAAGACTGGTAATTGAGAGAGCTTGTCCTACATAAGGCTCCCTTTTATAGCTTTCGGCGTTGTTCTGTCAGCGTTCTGCTGCCTAGATGACCTAGTTAATTTGTGTGTCGCTGTTTGTGGTAATGATGCAATTATTGGTTAAGCTTTCCATACTGGCTAGCTGCCATTGCGGTGTTAATAGATATGTTCTGGACTTACAAGATTTGCCAGTTAAGGGTGATTTAAATAGATGATGGGGGGGATGTCCTCCAGGGGATGCAGAACCCTGGGGGGCTGTACAATATGTTTATATACATTGTAATGCACCAACATCTAACTTCGTTCAATTGTTTACATAACGTCAATATGGCGGCTGTGCGAAATATTTCACCGGCATTCTATATCTCTGAAACTATTACCGGCATCACTCTGAAATTCTGCACGGAGATAAAGGGCACTACTGGAAGTTCATCTATGAAACTTTCAAAAACCGGTTAACTACAAAACGAACATGGCGGCCAAGCGAAGTTGAAAGTTTTAAATAGACTTTTCTCGCGATTTAATGATCCAAACGCAATGAAACTTGGTACAGCAAATGTTTATATACATTGCAATGCACTGGTATGTAATCTAGTTCAATTATTTACATAACTTCAAGATGGCGGCTGTGCGAATTCTTAAATTAAGTTTTTGTTCCTTGTGTCGTAATCTTGCGATCGAAATGAAAGTTTGAATAATGAACCTACGCAATAATTTTCCTTTCAAAGTACGTGACTCTAAGGCCTGTACATATAACAATCCAATTTGGCGACCATCCGATATATTTAGACGGTTCTCAATATCTACGAATCTATTACAGCAATCAACCTGATTTTTTAAATATTCATAGGGGCTATGGACATAAGTTCACCTATAGGACTTTCAATAACCTGGTGATCACAAATCCAACATGGCGGCGAATCGAAATATAAATATTCACATGGCCGTTTCTCGCAATTTAACCATCCGAGTTCAGTGATAATTGGTATAGTAAATCCTTATACAAATGTTAATCCACTAGCATGTAGTTTATTTCAATTGTTTCCATAACCACAAAATGGCAGCTGTGCAAAATTTTAATACCTCGTTTTTACTTCTTGTGTCCTAATCATGCAATTGAAGTTTGAATACTACACGTACACAATAATCTTCATGTAACAGTACACAACTCTAAAGACCAACACATATAAAAGTCCAACATGGCGACCACCCGAAATATTTAGACGGTTCTCAATATCTACGAATCTATTACAGCAATCAACCTGATTTTTTAATATTCATAGGGGCTATGGACATAAGTTCACCTATAGGACTTTCAATAACCTGGTGATCACAAATCCAACATGGCGGCGAATCGAAGTATAAATATTCACATGGTCGTTTCTCGCAATTTAACCATCCGAGTGCAGTGATAATTGGTACAGTAAATCCTTATACATATGTTAATCCACTGGCATCTAATGTCTTTCAATTGTTTCCATAACCACAAGATAGCAGCTGTGCGAAATTTTAATACCTCGTTTTTACTTCTTGTGTCCTAATCATGCAATTGAAGTTTGAATGCTACACGTACACAATAATCTTCATGTAACAGTACATAACTCTAAAGACCTACACATATAAAAGTCCAACATGGCGACCACCCGAAATATTTAGTCGGTTCTCAATATCTACGAATCTATTACAGCAATCAAACTGAAATTGTGTATGTTGATAGTGGCAATTAACATAAGTAGGATATATGAAAATAGGCTGTATAGTTCTTCACGGAACTACTTGTTATTTATTAATTCATATACGTATTTATTAATTCATTTATTTACTTAATTATTTATTCATTTATTCATTTATTTATTTATTTATTTATTTATTTATTTATTTTTATTTATTTATTCATTTATTTATATATTTACTTTTTTATATATTTATTTATAGATTGTTAATTTTTTTGTTAACGTATGTTATTACAATTTGCTTATAGCTGAGCATGGTTACTCAGTGAGAGATGTCCGCTATTCCTAAACTACTGCTACCCTCTTACAATGGCAGGAGAGGAGCTCAAGCAGCGTTTGGTTATCAGACTCCATGAGACTTGAGTCTTTAATGTGCATCAAATATACAACATACAAGAAGCAACAACAGCTGCCACGAATGCTACTTATAGCATCCCTTGACCTGTCAACGGCAATGAAGCTCTTCAACACCACTGCTCCATCTAGGACAAATAAACCATTTGGAATATGGACAGAATCGACAATGTCAAAACTAGATTTTTGAAATGTTCTAGAAGCAAGGAAGTACGCCCCTAATAGGATGATATACGCCCTTTCCAGACAAAGTTCTTTCCCGGAGAATTTAACTTAAGGATTCAGCTACAGGCGCATACAATACAGCGATAGCCACACGGAAAGGAAAGCAAGAAGAAATCTTTGAGGATTTTTTTGGAACTGATGCTATGACAAACAAACGCAGAGGCATGCCACTAATAGACTTGCTATGCATGGCTTTCACTAAGTTACGAACAACTAAAACATTCCACCTCTCAAATGATCAATATATATGTGACCAACAATGTGAATATTAGCACTTTATGTGGTGCACCAAAAGAACAAAAACACTCAATGACTGTTGCAAAGACAAGAGTAGAGAATTATCAGGTCATGTTATGGTATACAGTATTATGTTTATTGTACGATTTTGTATTTAATGGCTTTTCAGCTGCAATTAAATTTATATAATATACAACATTCACAACGTATTGAATACAGCTTGAAAATGGAATGTTATTTATAGTACATTTTTGATGATGATGGTGATGATCAAAAGGGGCCTAACGTCTAGGTTATCGGCCCCTAATGGGTTGGGTGATAGTGAAAAATTATTTATTTATTTATCGTATGGCTTTTAGTACCGGGAGTGTCCGAGGACATGTTCGGCTCGCCTGAGTCTGTAGCTGCTTCAAGCAGACACCCTTAAGGTGAGCTACAAGTTCCGTTCAATCTCATAAAGTTCCAACTTTCGCTACCAGATATCAATGATACCTAGTGGTGAACGTTGGATCTTTGATAGAGTGTTCCGAAGAAATCTAACCTAGCAATTTAGCTTCACACAAGTTTAGTCTGTGGAAGGATCTTTTGCATGCCATAAATCTATGGCATGAAACATATAACTAAAACTAACTACTCACTTATATACTAGAAGAAGAAATGGAGAACAGAAGGAGAATAAGGCAAATAAAGGACAGGAGGAAAAGAAATGCCCTCAATCCTCGAAGAATGCGGATTGAGGGACTTGGAAGGAAGGACAACCATGAAAGGCGGATAGGAATGTGAAAGAGGAGAGGTTCCGCCCTAGAGGTAAACGAGAAAAGGGCGAAAACTGGACCCAGCTCAGGAATCCATCGGGATCGCCAACTCCCGAGCTCACCAGCCGTCAACCTCCTGAGGGTATAGCACTATCAAGTGTGCACCAGAAGTGGTGGGGCTACACACACCCTGCCTCCTTGAGGGCCTTCAGCAGAAGGCAGGAGATAACATGAACAGAAAAAGAAGGCTGACCCCTCGCAGAAGGAGGGTATCAGAAAAGATGAGGCAAGGGCCAATTAAGGCGGGAAAGGAAGAGACTCCCTAGGCCTCGGATACCCTAATACCATCGGGGTCGGAAGAGAACAAGAGTTGACCAAGTGAGGTCGACAGGAAAGAAGACAGAGAGGAGCCCGGCACATGCAAGTGGATGCAATGCCGGACTCAGCTGGGGCCCCGTGGTCGCTAACCCACGTCCCACTAGATGTGAGCCCCTGGGGGGAATTCTCTTTTGAAAAGGATCCTCAGAAAATATCTTTAATTTACTGTTTCTTGAAACCAACTAGTTTGCAGTGTGAGCCCGGACAACCTACTGTAGCTCAGGATAGCCGTTGTCAGTGCCGACATTCGAACCAACGATCTTGTTGCATCTGCCCTGACGGCCATGGTGCACGGCTAAGCCGCGTGGAACAAACACTATATCCTGTGTGTCCCTGCCTCGTACAAATACTTACCAACAACCAGCCGATGTGAGCACGAAGGAGATGTTGTGGTTGTCGTGTACACACTTGGCACAAACCCAAAGTGGGTTCTTGTTAGACTAGCGGGCATGTGAGGGCGTTGTCGTCCGACAGCTGTCGTTGGTGAGACAGAGTGCTGTGAGAGAAGGAAATAAACATTGATAACTCGACTGAGAAAGACCTGGTTTATTATGCGGGTGATGCAACAATACCATTCGCTGAGACTTATAGAAACGGTCTTAATTGATCAGTGGTAGAACAGTTAAATAGCTTTGTAGAATAATTGAGTGCTTGCTAAAGGATTCTAGAATTGCGGTTTTCATTCCAAGAAAAGGTAACATGATTTTTGAAGGGTGCGATAATAACAACTGTTTTGCAGAATTAAAATGGAGTCATAAATCACCGCAATAACACTGTTTAAAACGGCCATAGCACCAATTGCAACCTACCAGATCAATATCCTCAGCGACAAACATACAATCACCAACCTGTCAACAATTGAAAAAGTAAAAGCCCGCTACCTAATACGGATTCTTGGAGTTAGGAAGACAGCACTATCAAGGTTAACATATGTAATAACAAAATAAATATTCATCATTGAGGACATTAAAGCAAAATTCTGGCTACCAAATACAAAGGGACCTACTAAATGAGAAGAGAAAAGCCATATGGCCCGAATTCTAGACACCAGACGCTATTACAACATCAGAATGGACGAACTGCGACATATAATGACAAGATATGCAACACACCGTTATCACCATAAATTACGCCGTAACCAAAGATTTCATCAACCAGAAGAAGACTGCGTGTACAAACTGTGTGACAAACACTATGATAGATGTTGTTGTTTGACTCTTCAGTCTTTTGACTGGTTTGATGCAGCGCTCCATGCCTCCCTGTCCTGAGCTAATCGTTTCATCTCTACATAGCCACCACACCCTACGTCCGAGGCAATCTGTTTAACATATTCTAACCTTGGTCTACCCCTACAGTTCTTGTCCTCGACCCTTCCTTCCATAACTAAGCTTGCTATTCCTGGGTGTCTTAGTATGTGTCCTACCAACCTATCTCTTCTCTTCATTAGCAGTCGCCAGAAACATCTCTCCTCTCCCACTAGTCTTAACACCTCTTCGTCTGTAACCCTATCTACCCATCCGATCTTCATCATTCTCCTGTAACACCACTTTTCAAACGCTTCAATTCACCTCTTTTCTGCTGCACCAATAGTCCAAGTTTCACTTTCATACAGCGCCACGCTCCTGACAAAGGCTTTCAAAAATGACTTCCTAATACCTAAATCTATATTCGATGCCAACAGATTCCTTTTCTGTAGAAATGCTTTCCTTGCCTGAGCTAACCTACTTTTACATCCTCTTTGCTTCGTCCATCGCTGGTTATTTTCCTTCCTAAGTAACAGATGTCTCCTACTTCTTTTGGTTTTTCACCCACCAATTTGATGTCCAAAGAGAATTCTGATTTATTTCGGCTGCATTCCAATTTTTTTGTTTTACAATTATTAATTTTCATCATGAATTCTCTTCTCAAGACGGATTCCACACCATTCAAAAACTCATTCAAATCCTCAGGCTTGTCGGCCAAGATGACGATGTCATCGACAAATCTCAGATTTGAAATTATTTCTCCTTGAATCTTCACTCCCACTTGAAATTTTTCTACAATTTCCTTCATTGCTTGTTCAATATAGATTGGAAAGTATGGGTGATTAGTTGCAGCCTTGCCTTACACCTTTATGAATACCAGCTTCTCTCTCATGTCCCTCAGCTCGAATGACTGCTGTCTGGTTTCAGTATAGATTGTAGATCACCCTCCTATCCCTGTACTTTATTCCAATCGTTTTCAAAATGACAAAAAATTTAGCCCAATCAACGATATCAAAAGCCTTTTCTAAGTCTACAAATGCCATGAACGTTCTCTTATCTTTCCTTATTCTACCTTCCAAAATCAGCCTAAGACTTAGTACAGCTTCCCTTGTTCCTACATTTCTCCTGAAACCAAACTGGTCTTCACCCAATTCCGGTTCTATCTGGCTTTCCCTCCCCTTGTAAATTATTCTAGACAGGATCTCTGAAGCATGAGAAATCCAGCTGATTGTAATCTTCAAATCTGTCGGCTAAAAATAGCAAATAAAAAGTCGATTTAAATAATTAGACTGGGACAAAAATAATTATATGTCAACATGCACATTGTGGGCTTTCATTAAATAATAATAAAATGGAGTTATAATTATCTTCACAGTAACCATTTTAGAGTATTTTCAATGTATGTAAAAATGCAAGTAGACCTCCGTATGTACATTTGGTCTATGGATAGCTCTAACAAAGGGCACCTCGGTATCATGTTTAATATTGCCGTAATGTTAACCCCCTACAATAAATACAATTCATATTGTCAAAGATGCTGCAGGTTGAATCTTTCAGAGGATGCATTTTTTATTGGAGATATTAATATTTCTGAAAACAAAATAATTCACCATAGGTGCTTTATAATTTTTCTTTCTTTAATAATAGCAACTGAAATTAAAGAGTAACAAGAATTTCCGTGACGAACTAAAAAGCCTACTTTTCTTAAAATTTAAGATTCATGCCAATGATTAATCTATATGGATCTATCTAGAATAATGACGAAATTAAATTGATAATATCGAAATTTCTAATTAGTTCGAAATACTGTATACCTGGCATAATGTAGCCAAATAGAGCACTACAGTTTGAAGCCCTGGTCTTAGTTCCATCTCTTAAGGTACAGATTACAAATGTTTGTTGAAGTCCAATGGATAGCATGGACGTTACACGCTGTTAAACATTGGACCTAACAGCGCGCTTAAAATCAAGTTGACAACAATGTCATGTATGTATTGATCAGAAATAATCTGAAATAATATGATCTATTGTTGTGCCAATTTTGAATGAAATCCATTAGTTAGTGTAGAAGTTACATGCATTTTAAAATTGGACCTACCAGCAGGCTGACGTATATTAGTTACTCCAAATTAATCTAGAATGCCAGGTAATATACGTTTGCAAAGTTTAGAGCTATTGGTTTGCATACTTCCTGATATATCGATATTAAGGTAACAAAAATAGAGACAGGATTAATTAACAGTAGGCAGCCCTGGTAGCTCTTAAGAATACGCATTGTCATATCCGTTACGGTAATAAATAGCACATATAAAATTTGGTTGAAATCCAACTGATAGTATAGAAGTTACATGTATTTAAAGTTGGACTTCTCAGCAGGCTTAGAATCATGTTGGTAGCACTGACGTATATAAGTTACTCCAAATTAATATAGAATATCAGGTACTTTCCGTGTGCATAGTTTAAAGCTGTCAGCCTGCATACTTTCTGATATATTGGTATTTGGATAAAAGAAATTGAGTTATATCAGTTATATATGTTTATGTACACATAGCACATACGAAATTTGGTTGAATTCCAATTGATAGTGTAGAAGTTATAAGCATTTCAAAATTGGACTTATCAGCAGGCTTAACATCATTTTGGCTCCATGGCCAAGTATGGCCTCCTGAAAATTAAACTGAAATATTATTAACTATACGTGTGCCAATTTTGAAATAGCTCCCACTCATACTTTCCAAGATATCCAACATGGGGCTCAAATTTCAATTGCGATTTTTCAGCAGTTGGTAGCACTGACATCATCTTCAAATACGGCATTGAGATATTCAGGTATAGATCTTTACTTCTACTAATTATTGGTTCGATTGCTGCAGCCGTTTAGGAGTTGATAGGGGGGGACACACACACAGCCAGACAGACAGACACACATTTGCCTGGATCGATCTCGTATGTGCAAAATGTGAAAAGCAGGCTAAAAATACATGTAATGAAAATTAGAATTAACAAGTAGTTCCGTGAAGAACTATACAGCCTACTTTCATATATCCTACTCATGTTAATTGCCTCTATCAACATACAAATTTCCAGTTTTATTGCTGTAATAGATTCGTAGATATTGAGAAACGACTAAATATTGGGGATGATCGCCATGTTTGATTTTTATATATGTAGTTATGTACTGTTACATGAAGATTATTGTTTATATGTAGTATTTAAACTACAATCGCATGATTAGGACACAAGAAGTAACAACGAGTTTTTAACATTTTCCACAGCTGCCATCTTGTGGTTATGGAAACAATTGAAATGAATTAGAGGCCAGTGGATTAACATTCGTATAAGGATTTGTTATTGTACGTATTTTTGACGTGAATAAAACGCTGTTGCGTTTACCGATTGCTTAAATCTTTATTTTGTGTCCTTACTTTCTGTCGTAAGTTTTTAACAATTTCAAACAATTGACTACACGCTCCCGCGAGTACGGGTCGCAACAAAAACCAGTCGACGTGCAATCGACTCCTTCCTTTCAACATCGACGGGATGAAGTCTACTCATTAACATGCACCCCACCTTGAAAGGAATTCTTTCAATTAATTAATTAATACAATTATACTGATTTCCCCAGAGGAGTGCGTCAGGCCTCGGCAGCCAGCACAGTTCATATCCTCGCCGCTAGATGGGGGCTTCATTCATTCAATTACTGACCCGGTCGGAGACTGGAAGCAGGCTGTGGATTTTCTCTCATACAGATTGAATCTATTTCATAATTTATTTATTTATTTATTTATTTATTTATTTATTTATTTATTTATTTATCGTATGGCTTTTAGTGCCGGGAGTGTCCTAGGACATGTTCGGCTCGCCTGAGTCTGTAGCTGCTTCCAGCGGACACCCTAAAGGGTGAGCTACAAGTTCCGTTCAATTTCAAGTAGTTCCAACTTTCGCCACCAGATATCAATGATACCTAGTGGTGAACGTTGGAACTTTGATAGAGCGTTCTGACGAAATATAACCTAACAAATTTTGCTTTACACAAGTTTAGTCTGTGAAAGGATCTTTTACATGCCATAAATCTATGGCATGGGACCGCCGGCTTTACTTCCCCTCCGAAGGAAGGCATACTGAAGGATTTTTAACGGTCTTAAAAAATCCGACGGTTTCGGCCGGGTTTGAACCCGCTATCTTGGGCACAGCAGTTCAGCATGCTACCGACTACGCCACCGAAGGCGCTTATTTCATAATAATTAATAACGATCCTTTTCTTCATCCTCTATGGGAAGAGGGCATATTTTCTTGATACTTCGAGTGAAGGTTCCACCAGGAGTCTGAACGGTGACAACTCTCACCTCGCCATCTCGTCCGGGATGAACTTGAATTATCCTACCTCGTGGCCACTGTAGAGGCGGGATATTGTCCTCGATCAACAGTACTAAAGAGTCAGTTTTAATACGCCGATCAGTACTGTGCCACTTGACACGTTTTTGCAACTCCTGCAAATATTCTTGCTGCCATCTCTGCCAGAGCCGTTGTCGGACTTTCTGCAAGTTTTTCCAATGGGACAAGCGGTTATCAGGTTCCCTCGACACATCCATCTGTACAAGTTGCATAGGCGAGTCACTCAAGATGAAATGTGCAGGTGTTAGAACTTGCAAATCATTGGGATCATTTGCTAACGGAGTGAGAGGGCGTGAGTTTAATACTGCTTCAATGTCGCAAAGAATAGTGTAGGTCTTTTCAAAGGTTAGTATACGTCCCTGTGTTTCAATTAGTAAATGTCTCTTCATAATTTTTACAGCTGCCTCCCACAATCCCCCAAAATGTGGCGATCGGGGAGGGATGAACTTCCAATTGATTCGTTGCTGAGCAAGTGAGGAGGCAATGCCTAATGATTCTTTCTCTAAAAAGGACTGGATATCTTGAATCGCATTGGATGCTCCAATAAAATTATTTCCATTATCGGAAAAGAGCTGGTTACGTAAACCTCGTCTAGCTGTAAAACGTTGCAATGCGGCTAAGAAAGCTCCAGTTGTTAGCTCTGACACTAGTTCCAGATGCACTGCCTTGGTGCTGAAGCACGTAAGTACAGCTATGTAACTCTTGTAAACATGGAACCGGCCTCTTCTGCGGCTCTCTCTCACAGATATGTCCACTCCCGTGGTGACAAAGGGCCGAAGAACCAGCGTGGCTCTTTCCTTTGGTAAATCTGCCATGCGTACCTCAGGAACTGTAGGATTAAAGCAATAACACTTCACACATCTTCTAATGACCTTCTTTGCCTCTCTTCTGCCACCGATGAGCCAAAATCGCTGTCGTGTTGCACGTAATAACTGCTCAGGCGGACAGTGCTTAAGACGACGATGTTCCCCTTCCATGATTATCCTGGTGATGTGGTGATTTGCTGGGAGAAGTATGGGATGTCTCTGTTCCGATGCTAACTCTGAAAACCGAAGCCTTCCTCCAACCTTAATCAACCCATCGTTGTCTAGGAAAGGACTGAGTGAATTTAATGGACTCTTTCTTGGAAGGTCTTGATTATTTGTTAAACAATTTTGTATTTCAGAGAAAGCTTCCAACTGCGTCCACCTGACCACATGTCTCTCTGCTTGACAAATTTCCTCTGTCTCTAGTGAGCTTGTTTTCCTTTCTGGTATATCCTGTTTGCAGTTGTAGATGAATCTCTGACAGTATGCTACTATACGGCATAATTTCAAGAACGACGAAAATTTGATAAGCAAACTGCTGGTTGCAGTTGCCTTTAATGGCACTGTTGTAATCTTCAGTTCTGGCAGTTCTGTTTCAAATTCCTTGGATTGCCTTGGTTGTTGAATTTGTGTGCAGAGCCACGGAGGCCCTTTCCACCAAAGTGTTTTTCCTTCAAGTTCTATAGAAGTAATTCCCCTTGAGAGAAGATCAGCTGGATTTTCTGTTGATGGAACATGATTCCAAATGGCGGGATCGATGGCTTCTTGAATCTTTGCGATCCTATTTGCAACAAACGTCTTCAACAACCGTGGCTCGGTGTTGATCCATCCTAAAACAATTGTACTATCGCTCCACAATCTGATACGACCAACTCCATCTTTCAAAGCACTTGCCGTCGTTTTTACAAGTTGTGCAAGAAGAAGTTCTGCCTCTAATTCGAGCCTGGGCAATGAAATGGTCTTTAACAGAGCCACCTTCGTCTTGGCACAAAGTAAATTAGACACGAAGTGATCCTTTTGTGTTTGACTAACTACATAGATGCAGGCTCCAAAGGCCTTCTCGGAAGCATCACTAAATCCGAACAAATCAAAAGTGTCAGAACAATTTCCAGGATTTACATTTCTGATTATGCTGATGTCGTTCAGTCTCTCCAATGATGAATAATAGTCGTTCCAACTTTGAAGGTGCTTCGGGCACAATGGCTGATCCCAATCTAATCCATCTGCCCATAAGTGTTGCATCACCAATTTTCCTTTGATCAGTACTGGACTCGCAAGCCCAAGAGGATCAAAAATCTGTGCGATTTTGGAAGCCACTTCTCTTTTGGAATTTGGTGTTTGCCTTGCTAGTATAGCTCGGAACTGAAGACAATCCCATGCTGAGTCCCAGAGAAGTCCAAGAGTCTTACTGGCTTCACCTTTATCTAAAATCAACAAAGTCCCCTCGTTACTTTTGCTCTCCAACTCCTGCAAAGTACGTCTGTCATTGGACCTCCACTTCCTCAAATGCATTCCACCACTCAAAAGGATACTTTGTATTTGTTGCCGTAGCTGAATCACATCTTCAAGAATATTTCCTCCACTCAAACAGTCATCCATGTAAAAATCATCACGAATAGCCTTGGCTGCTGTTGGAAGTTCACTCTCATGGAGATTAGCCAATTCATTTAAACATCTCATGGCATGGTACGGTGCAGACCCTGTTCCGTATGTCACTGTGTTTAGTTGATAAATCCTCACAGGGGCTGAAGGATCCTCCTTCCACATAATTTGCTGTAATGCTCGATCATCAGGGTGGACGAGGATCTGCCTGTACATCTTTTCCACATCCGCTGTTATGACATACTTATGACTGCGAAATCTAAGTACAATATGAAAAAGGTCTCTCTGTAAATTAGGCCCAATCATGAGCTTGACGTTGAGTGATGTACCGTGTGATGTTTTTGCTGAGGCGTCAAATACCACTCTAACTTTAGTAGTGTCGCTGTCTGGTCTCACCACTGCATGATGGGGTATGAAATATGAGTTTGTCAATTCCTGATTTTTCTGCTCTTCCATCAAAGTCATATGCCCTAGCCTTTGATATTCATTTAGAAAATCTGTATACGCAGTCTTGAGTTCTGGTTGTCTGCTTAATCTCTTGATTAATGATTCTAGTCTCTTTTGTGCATGACCTTTAGACTCTCCAAGTACGACATCTGGTCTTAATGGCAGCCTTACGATGAATCTACCTGTTTCATCTCTCGAAACAGTCTCTGTGAACTGCCTTTCACACATTTGTTCTTCTTTTGTGTAATGCTGAATTTCCGGAACTGCTTCTTGCTTCCAAAATCTTTCTAAAGGATCTGCTAATTGTTGGTTGCTGATCTTAATGCATGTGATTGATAATCCTTGTTGATTCTCGCAAACTTCACCGCCAATAATCCAACCTAATCGGGTGTTCTGTAGAGCTGGTTGCCCTTGTACTTCGTTTCTGAGTCGACCAATAACAAGCTTCCAATAGAGTCCCGCACCAATCAACATGTCTATGTCCCCAGGCTTGTTGAAAGTCGGGTCTGCCAAGCAAATATCCTTTGGAATAATTAACTTGTCTTTCTTGATCTATAGCTGTGGCAGTCGTTCTGTAATAGATGGCAACACCACAAATTCTTCTTCTATGGCAAAGTCGTCATTTCTTGAAGCGAGTTGTACTCTTGCAGTTTTGTTTGTTTCTACTTTGGAACAATCAACTCCCATGATTTGCATGCTTCTCTTAACATTTGTCAAGCCGAGCTTCTTATACAGATTCTCTTTCATCAGATTGATTTGAGATCCAGGATCCAATAAGGCTCGACGTGTTGTTCTCCTACCTTGAGCATCCCTCACATCGATTAATGCCGTTGACAGAAGTATTTGCGATGTGTTTTCTTTTTCCAAGCTTATATTGAGGGGAGGCGAATCCTGAAATTTGACGCAATGATTCACACTCGCTTCGTTTTTTCCAATATTTTGTTTTTGTTTGTTATCGTCCTCTGCATGTAATAACGTGTTATGTAAATGTCCACATTTCTTGCACTTTGATCCTCTACAGTCTTTCGCAATGTGTCCTGGCTTCAAACAGTTAAGACACCGTTTTTTTTTTCTCTCGGAGAAGCTTCTTCCTGTCTTCTACTGATCGTTGAAGTAACTCCTCACAAATGTAAATGGGGTGACTTCCTCCACACAAAATGCAGCCCTCCTGAGTGGCTGTCATAACAACTCTCTTGCTGGACCTTTTGTCGTTTGAATATGTCTTAGTATTGAAGTCTTTGTTTTTATTATAATACAAAAGCATATATGATTGTGAACGTTCAGTTAAAAAACGTAAAAATTCTTCTAATGTGGGCTTCTCTTCTGGAGTGCATCCTTTTACTCTTTCTTGCCAATCTCTTTGCTCCACGAAATCCAACCGCTTCTATGCTAGGTGAATAATCAGCGTATCCCAGTGTTGCACCTGTTGCTTCATTGCCTTTAATGAAGCTATGTGAGTTTGGATATGAAGATGTAACCGCCTGAGGGATTCAGATTTATTCTCTTTTGAAATTGTGGGAAACTTGAAAAGTTCATCTAGGTGTGTCTCAATGATCAGAATTTGATTATCATACATATTTACAAGCAAGTTCCAGGCACTTGTGTAGTTTTCCTCTGAGATAGTAAATCCAATGTATGACCTTGCGTGCTTCACCCTGCAGGACTCAAATCAGATATTGGTATTTTTGGATGTTTGTCAGCTGAGTATCATGATGAATTGTTGACTCGTAACTATTCTTAAAGAACAACCATTTTGTGAATTCTCCATTGAATTCTGGTAATTTCTGTACTTCAGAGTGAATTGCTGGTAGGCCTACTTCTTGTTGATGAATGGTGTTGTTTATAGCTGGATTCAATTGAGATAGTAAAGTACTTTGAACCTCTTCCGCTTCATCTATAATTGTTTGCAAAAGTGTAACTGCATTGAAATAAATGGATTCGAACAGCTGCCGCTCTCCTTCACATTCCACTTGAAACTCTTGTGCTGCCAATTCATCAGTGATCTCTGTTTCCTCTATTTTGATCTGTAGTTCTTCAAAGGCACTCCATACTTCATCACATTTTTTAATTTTAACCTTTGCTTCCGATTTTGATGTGTCAGCTGTAATAGAATTGTTTATTCTTGTTAACATGCCTTTTACTCAGCCACGCGATTGCTTTAATTTCGCAAGTTGCGACATGTCGAAATTGAGGTTATGAGTAGCTTCTGAAGGATAATGTTATGTTTAGGTTATCAAAGGATTTCTAGGAAAGTTTTTATTATTTTACTACTCTCTAACCTATTTGCCGTCTTGCCGATTGCCATAATATCGGCTCGTTGCCGATGCTATTTCTGAATATCTCCGGTTTTCGAAGGCCGTGCCGTTGGGCGCCAATGTTATTGTATGTATTTTTGACGTGAATAAAACGCTGTTGCGTTTACCGATTGCTTAAATCTTTATTTTGTGTCCTTACTTTCTGTCGTAAGTTTTTAACAATTTCAAACAATTGACTACACGCTCCCGCGAGTACGGGTCGCAACAAAAACCAGTCAACGCGCAATCGACTCATTCCTTTCAACATCGATGGGATGAAGTCTACTCATTAACAGGATTTACTGTACCAAGTTTCACTGCACTCGGATGGTTAAATTGCGAGAAACGTCAATGTGAATATTTATACTTCGCGTCGCCGCCATGTTGGATTTGTGATCACCAGATTATGGTAAGTCCTAAAGGAGAACGTATGTCCATATCCCCTATGAACATAAAAAAAACAGTTTGATTGCTGTAATAGCTTCGTATATATTGAGAACCGTCTAAATATTTCGGAAAGTCGCCATGTTCGATAGTTATATGTATAGGCCATAAAGACATGTACCATTAAAGGAAAATTATTGCATAGGTTCATTATTCAAACTTTCACTTCGATCGCATGATTACGACACAAGAAATAAAAACTTAATTTTAAAATTCCCACAGCCGCCATCTTGATGTTATGTAAACAATTGAACTAAAATAGATACCAGTACATTGCAATGTGTAGAAACATTTGCTGTACCAAGTTTCGTTGCGTTTGGATTATTAAATCCCGAGGAAAATCTATTTAAAACTTTCAACTTCGCTTGGCCACCATGTTCGTTTTGTAGTTAACCGGTTTTTGAAAGTCTCATAGGTGAACTTTTACTAGTGCCCTTTTTCACCCTACAATATTTCAGGGTGGTACCGGTAATAGTTTCAGAGATATTGAATACCGATGAAATATTTCGCACAGCCGCCATCTTGAGGTTATGTGAACATTTTAACGAAGTTAGATGTCGGTGCATTACAATGTGTATAAACATATACTGCACCAAGTTGTATTACGTTTGGTTGGAAAAATCGCGAGAAACGTCTTTTTAAATGTCGCAATTTCGCTTGGCCGCCATGTTGGTTTTGTAGTTACTAGGTTTTCAAACGTCACATAGGTGAATTTTTAGTAGTTTTCTCTATCGCCGTGAAAAATTCCAGGGTGATATCAATAATAGTTTCAGAGATACTGAATGCTGGAGAAACATTTTTGGCGGCTCAGCCGCCATGTTGGATTGGTGAGACGTAACTAAATTTGAAGGGCACGGTCCGGCTCGTCCGGAATAGTGCTATGAACTTACCGAGTTTCATTGTAATCGGTCCAGCAGTTTAGATTTTATTAGTGTGGGTGCGGAGGGGAGGGGGGCAAACACGTGCAAACATATACGCACACACACAGACAGACACACGGACAAAAGGTGATCTCATAAACCTATTTTTTCATAAATGAAAATAGACTAAAAAATAACAATAAATAATGTCTTAAAAATTAATATTATGCCAATTTTATAATCTTCATTTTGAGATTATAACAAGTAGTTCCGTGAAGAACTATACAGCCTATTTTCATATATCCTGCTCATGTTAATTGCCTCTATCAACATACAAAATTTCAGTTTAATTGCTGTAACAGATTCGTAGATATTGAGAACCGTCTAAATATTTCAGATGGTTGCCAGGATGGATTTTTATTTTTGTACTATTACATTAAGATTATTGTGTACGTGTGGTATTCAAACTTCAATCGCATGATTAGAACACAAGAAGTAAAAACGAGATTTTAAAAGTACGCACACCAGCCATGTTGTGATTATGCAAACAATTGAAATAAATTACATGGCAGTGGATCAACATTTGTGTAAACATTTAACGTGCAACGTTTCACGGCACTCGGATAGTTAATTCGCGAGAAACGTCCATTTAAATATTTATACTTCGCGTCGCCGCCATGTTGGATTTGTGCTCACCAGGTTACTGAAAGTCCTATAGGTGAACATATGTTCATAGTCTCTATGAACATTAAAAAAGTCAGTTTGGTTGCTGTAAAAGATTCATAGATATTGAGAACCGTCTAAATATTTCGGAAGCTCGCCATTTAGGATTGTTATATGTATAGGCCATAGAGTTATGTACCATTCAAGGACAATTATTGCCTAGCTTCATTGTTGAAACTTTCACTTCGATCGCATGATTACGACACAAGAATAAAAACTTTATTTTAAAATTTCGCACAGCCGCCATCTTGAGGTTATGTAAACAATTGAATTAAATTAGATGGCAGTGCATTACAATCTGCAAAATCATTTACTGTACCACATTTCACTGCGCTCAGAGAGTTAAATCACGAGAAAAGTCTATTAAAATATTTCAAATTCGCTTGGTCGCCATGTTCGTTTTGTACTTTACAGGTTTATGCAATATACATAGGTAAACTTGCATTAGTACCCTTTATCACCGTACAAAATTGCATGATGATATCTGTAATAGTTTCGGAGATATAGAATATTAGTGAAATATTTCGCACAGCCGCCATTTTGAGGTTATGTAAACAATTGAACTAAATTAGACTCCAGTGCATTACAATGTGTATAAACATTTGCTGTACCAAGTTTCATTACGTTTGGATAGTTCAATCGCGAGAAATGTAGAAATGTCTATTTAAAAGTCTCAATTTCGCTTGACCGCCATGTTGGTTTTGTAGTCACCAGGATTTTGAAAGTCTCATAGATGAACTTCTAGTAGTGCCCTTTATCACTGTACACAATTTCAGGGCGATATCGGTAATAGTTTCGGAGATATTGAATGCTAGTGAAATATTTCGCACAGCCGCCATGTTGGATTGGTGAGACGTATCAAAATTTGAAGGGCGCGGTCGAGGTCGCCGGGCATAGTGCTATGAACGTACCGAGTTTCATAGAAATCGCTCGAGCCGTTTAGACACACACGCGCGCGCGCACGCACACACGGACAAAAGGTGATCTCATAAGCCTATTTTTTCAAAATTGAAAATAGGCTGAAAATTATATAAAAATTAAATTATCAAAATTAAATATGAACATAGATATATTAAAGAAAATTTAAATTAATAATAATTACAATTCAGCTTGAATAATTAAAGTGATTTGAAAATAAATAGAAAAGATACACCGGAGCCAATTATTAAGATTAGATATTCCAGTATAGAACCTCACCAGATTAATTCAAATATATCTGCGAATAATACGCTGTCCGTAAGTTAATCAGGTAATCGCATTACGCCATAATCAATATCATCTGAAAGGATTTCTAATGAAGCTCGAGTTACAATGGCGATAATCACTGCTTGTGCTCACTCACTAATTTGAAGTAAATTAGACGGTGCGTGTTTTCTTTGTCACTGAAATATCTACCATTGAAATCATATTATTCAGGTATATCAAACATTATTGTTGGATTCATTGAAATTACCTTAGTGATCAGCTCGGTAAGAGTCACAGCGTCTTCAATCTCACATGTTTCACGCAATCTCCTTTCATCCAACCTTGCATCTTTCAAATTTTCAGCTTCCCAATAGTAGGCTACTCTCCTTCCTTGAGTTCATCAATCCTTTCAAGACAGAGGACATAATACTGTTGGGACTAGCAACATCCTTAGCGAAATGAAAGAAGACTATATAACGCAAGTTTGATGTTTTACAGTCGGTCAACACGATTGTACCCAAATGAGATGGGTCCGTGGTTCAAATCCCGGTCACTCCATGTGAGATCTGTGCTGGACAAAACGGAGGCAGACAGGTTTTTCTCCGGGTACTCCGATTTTCCCTGTCACAAATTTCATTCTATCAACACTCTCCACTGTCATTTCATTTCATCTGTTATTCATTTAATCATTGCCTCAGAGGAGTGCGACAGGCTTCGGCAGCCAGCACAGTTTATATCCACGCCGCTAGATGGTGGCTTCATTCATTCCATTTCCTGACCCGGACGGTCGACTGGAAGCAGGCTGTGGATTTTCATTTTCAATAACTCAACATGACACAGTTCTTTTGTTTCGACAAATCCCCATTCCAGTGCCTTAAATTTGCATTTATCATGGACAAATTCACACGGAAATTCTCTCTTCTGAACCCACCATGGTTTCCTACTATTTATATTTTTAGCCTACGTTTCACATTTTGCAAAAATGAGGGAAAAGTAGACTTATGAGATCGATCCGGGAAAATGTGTGTCTGTCTGTCTGTCCTTCTGTCTGTCTTTCTTGGCTGTGTGTGTGTGTGTGTGTGTGTGTGTGTGTGTGTGTGTGTGTCCCCTATCAACTCCTAAACGGTTGCAGAAATCGAAACCAAATGTACTTCGAGTAAATATGTATTCAGGCATATCTCAAGCCCATATTTGAAAATGATGTCAGTGCTACCAACTGCTGAAAAATCATAATTGAAATTTGAGCTCCATTATAGATATCCTGGCAGATATACATGGGAACTATTCCAAAAATGGCACACGTATAGATAATAATACTTCAGTTTAATTTCCAGGAGGCCATACATGACAGTGTTGCCAAAATAATTTTAAGCCTTCTGATAAGTCCAATTTTTAAATGCATATAACTTCTACACTATCAATTGGATTTCAATCAAATTTTGTATATAATATGTGTACATAAACAGATATGACTGAGCGTATTCTTAAGAGCCACTAGGGCTGCCAACTGTTAACAATTCCTCTCTCTATTCTCTTTATCCAAATACCAATATATCTGAAAGTATGCAAGCCGACAGCTTTAAACTATGCACACGTATAGTACCTGACATTTTAGATTAATTTGGAGTAACTTATATACTTCAGTTCTACCAAAATCATTCTAAGCCTGCTGATAGGACCAATTTTTAAATACATGTATCTTCTATACTATCAGTTGGATTTCAACCAAATTTCGTATGTGCTATGTGTAACATAACAGATATGACTAAAAGTATTCTTAAGAGCAATCAGGGCTGCCAACTGTTAATAAATGCTGTCTATATTTTTACCCTAATATCAATATATCAGAAAGTATGCAAGACAACAGATCTATACTTTGCACACGTATAGCACCTCACACTCTAGATTAATTTGGAGTAATTAATATAAGTCAGTGCTGCCAACATGGTTCTATGCTTGCTGATAGGTCCAATTTTAAAATACATATAACTTCTATACTAAGAAATGGATTTCATCCAAAATTGGCACAACAAGATATCATAATATTTCCGATTATTTCTAACCAGCACACGCATGACATTGTTGCCAACATGCCTTTACGCGTGCTGATAGATCCAGTGTCTAACTGCATGTAACGTCCTTTGGACTTCAACCAAATTTTGTATTCTGTACCTTAAAGGATGGAACTAAGAATATATTCAGTCACCAGGGCTGCCAACTGTAGTGCTTTAGTAGGCTACATTATATTAGGAATATTTCGAACTAATTAGACATTTCGATATTACCAACTTAAATTCGTCATTATTCTAGATAGGTTCATATACTGTAGAATAATCATTGGCTTTGAAAGTAGGCTCTTTAGTTCGTCACGGAACTTCTTGTTATTCTCCATTTAGGTGCGCTCAGTTGAAAAACTACAGTGGCTAAAAGTCAGAAATAATTACCATTATTAACCTTAATGGTACTTCATTTAGGAAAAGGAAGGAAGATTGTAGTTTTACGTGATCGTGAATCTTGTGATTATGAGCCACGGGACCTCCTTTTTACGTGGAATCCGAACCACAGGACATGGCATTTCACTTCGAAAATCTCACATGCATTGACCGGGAATCGAACCCGGACCGCCTTGGTGAGAGGCATACAGCTAGACCGCTGAGCCACCACGCCCCCCCCCCCCCCCAGGTACTTCATTTAGAACTGACATTTTTGTTTCACTCGCACTGTATTTCAAACCTGCAAAAATAATTTTCTTTTCTTGGGGACAAAATTTGAATTTCGGGAAAAGAGATTCTCAGAGAATAAAAATTTAAATAATTTCATAAAACAATCCATAATTGAACAGCAGAGATGTGATATTTAAGTCTACAAAGTTTCAAACCTGTAGCTTGAACCATTTTTATACTGAGCCTGCCTAAAGATGAGGAAAAATTATATTGTTGGGATATACGGTGCCTACTCCCCTTAAGCAGAGAGCGCTTTGACAGGGATAATATACACTGACGGGCAAAGAAAAACGATCACTTGAAAAATTCAACATTACTTTCATTTAAATCATGGATATGAACGCACTCGGCCTAGTATATCACTTACTGTTTATAGCATGGAAGTAAGCTTAATTGTTTTCCTGGATGTATTACCATTGTTTCACTTAACAATAACAATTCATTGACATGATGCTGTTTCCCGCGGAAAGATGTGCGCGCCACCATTTTCCATCAGAGCCACTGCCCTGGCGACATCTTCAGGCCTCAAACGCATATTCGTTTCTGAATTGCACAACAACAACTGAGGTTATGGCTGTAGTGATCTTATCCTAAGCCAACAAGTGGCAAAAGAAAACAGGATAAAACATTGCATTGTTGACGATAGCGATGGCGCGCGGGAATCAGCGTCATGTCAATGAATCACTATTGTTAAGTGAAACAATGCCATGAAGAATGGTAATGCATCCAGGAAACCAATTAACCTAACTTCCATGCTATAACTACAGTATGTACTGTACTAGGTCTATACCGCTCATATTTATGATTTGAATGATAGTAATGTTGAATTTTTCAAGTGATCGTTTTTTTGTTTTTTGGTTTTGGCGGTCAGTGTATTTTGGTTTCCTTTGGGAGCTTCTGTAAGACTAAAGTGCCTACGCCGAGGATGAGGACAGTAGCTGTTTCAGCTAATTGCGTGCCGACAGCTGGCTGAGTAATATTGACAGCGCATGTTATGTGGTAGCTATGGCAACAGCACGCCAACTCAACGTATGTACGAGAATGGGCCCAACGACTGATACAATTTACGTTATCCTTGAAAATCCACAGCCTGCTTCCAGTCTCCGACCGGGTCAGGAATGGAATGAATGAAGCCCCCATCTAGCGGCGAGGATATGATCTGTGCCGGCTGCCGAGGCCTGACGCACTCCTCTGGGGCAATGATTAAATGAATGACAGATGTAATGAAATGATAGTGGAGAGTGTTGCTGGAATGAAATGTTGACAGGGAAAACCGGAGTACCCGGAGAAAAACCTGTCTGCCTCCGTTTTGTCCAGCACAGATCTCACATGGAGTGACCGGGATTTGAACCACGGACCCAGCGGTGAGAGGCCGGCGTGCTGCCGCCTAAGCCACGGAGGCTTCCACGTTATCCTTAAAAGTAAATAATGTTAAATCCCGAATTTGTTGATAATATTTATGTAAAACTCAGCCAAATTTTCTAGGTTTGAGCCGTGTCTTGTGAGGGGTTTCGCCCAGGAGACGAAGCTGGCTCATCAGCGGGCTCTTGGTGTCCCCGCCCGGACCCACACAGGAGTAGCTAACTGCGCGCTACCTCCCTTTTTATAAACAACACCTGCGCCTCTTTATTGCGAGCACTAGCTCAAGCAGCCATATGAAGAGCCCGCTGATGAGCCGGCTTGATGTGTTAGGCGAGACCCCACACAAGACACGGTACAAACCTAGAAAAATTGCTGAGTTTTAATTCACTGGCCGTGAAAGCTGATATACCAATATGTAGGTACTTTGTTAGTACTGGCTCCGTCCAGTAGAGCTGCCCCGAGCGAACACCTGTCCGCACAGGATGAATTGGCTGTTGGTCAGTGGACAACCATGACTTCAGAATCATCAGTTTTGGGAGCATCTGCCCATACCAAGCAAGTTGACAAAGCTTTAAACGAGTCCACCCGTATTGTCACTGGATGTCAGAACTACTCCAGTGCAGAAGATCTACCCTCTCGCTGGCATTGCACCTCCAGTTAGTCGACGCGAGGTGGCAGCAGAGAAAGAGAGACGAAAGCTTGAGACAGATCCGAGACATTCTATGTTCAAGCACAAGGTGACCACTCCTCGCCTAAGATCCAAGAAGAGTTTTATTAAGAGAACAGTACCCCTCCATACCAAAACCAGACGTTCGGCGTGTCACTCTGGAAACAAATAGTTCCAGAGGGGTTTACCCCTAAAGAAGAACTGAGCAGTGCCTTATACTACCTGGAGGTTCTTAAACCGGATGAGAACAGAAGTGTCGTAGCATACTTGTGAAGTCAGTTTATGCAGAAGACCCAAGATGTGACTGTGGACGCCACAACACCTGCTCACGTGCCAAGATCTGCAGCTAGGAAGACCTATGTTGGCCTCAGACCGAGGGATAAGAGCTGCAGAGTTCTGGAAAGGAAGGAATTGGTGTGTCTCCCGGACACGGAAATATAAATATAATATTACTAGAAGATCCGTGCGAGAAATCTCGTATGTTCATAAACCACACTTTCCCCAATAGTTTTATAATGAGAGACTTAAGGAGAAAGGTTGTTATGTTTTCATTTCAACCAAATGATTATAGAACACTATTTACATTTCAGCTAGAATTCCAAGTACTACGTTCACTAAGTTAAAATTGCAATCACTGACAATTTGATCATCATAACACTCACTGGTTATTCGATATTCATGAAATTATACGATTTGAGTAGCTTACTCATTCCTTTGATTTACTGTTTCTGAAATCCATTCAAAGTGAATGCCTCAAAATACTAAAATGACATGAAGCAGGCGTCACAGCGGGCAAAACGTGATGTGGACAGCAATTATGGAGGGCATTTTCCTACAGCTACAGTATCTACAAACCGCACACCTCGTACATATTTTAAAAGTAATTTTTTAATGAAATTATAGATATTTATGAAATTAGAGTGCAATTTGTCACTGCTAATGTCAATTTTCTTTCACTTGATAGCTCATTTTTCACGATCGGTCGCTTTTGAGTGCCGCAGGAGTATTCTATGCTACTGAAATAATATATTGTATATGATGATATAGGCCTACCTCAGAATCGAATAATGTGGTAAAGATTTACATCTCTATTTCTGAAGGATACAAAAGCTGTACACACTATAAATACCACAAGCACTCATCGCTCCTCTTCTAAATGCTACAACGAGTACCACTACTCCCAATAACGCTATTTCAGCTGCGAGTTATGTAAGGTATTCAAATTGTCATGTACTAGATTTGCCACTGCTCAATAGGTTTACAATAGAAAACTGTCCGGGCTGACAAGCTAGCAGAAACACAGTACTCAACAGAGGTGCGTCCTCACCAGTTCCCAGTACGTGCGCATGAGCAGACACTTGATTTGGTGCTCGAAGAATTGTGACGCTGACGCTGTGGCAGTGATTTACCCACTTAACATTTGATTGCCGCTGAGCCTGGCTGCACCAGTGTTCGTTGTTTATTGTTGCAGCTGCCCCGCGAGGAACACGGCGATAACACACTGCATTCTGCACATAAGTCAAGCAGCCTTGCGCGTCACAGGAGCTCATGTACAACGGACAGTTTAACGGTGACGATGGCTACTGAAGCTGAGTCATATCCTACTCGCGCAACTGTACCTGGCAACGAAGCAGGCTGACGAGTGACACAAGTAAACAAGGAATAGTTCCCATCTCGACCGCCGGTAATCAGTTCGTGAAAGGGTACTGCTCGAGTCTAAGCTGCGTGGACCTGAGAGGAATGTGCATCGCAGACTATGAGTAGTGGTGGTGACGAGTGATGAGGTTTCTCGGTCCTTGCGTAGTAACAGAAGCAAATACATTAGTCGGTGACTCAGTCACTCATTCCCAACGCCACACTGGTTTCAGAAAAGACCCTATGTTGGCAGTATTGGAATAGACGAGAATGTCAGGTAACACGGGGGGCTGTCGACAGGCTTCTCAATTCTCGCCTGCTCCTACCCTGCCTCTGCCCTTCATCCCGCAAGATCACAGGGCTTGGAACCGAGCAGTAATACTGCAGCGCTAAACCGGCCATCCCTGACAATACACCACTGATGATGGTACATTGGCACACCTGACCGCATCTCACGCAACGGTTGTCGGTAAACAGTCGGTGAGGGGGTATTTAATCCGTGTTGTGCGGATGGCGTCATCAGAGTTTCTAGGAGAGCGCGCAATCCCTCTAGTCACTTGTCTTCATACAATCAGTTATATTGCCACGGTGGGTGATGGGTAACGTGTCGGATTACCTGCCCCCAAGTTTGCAGGTTCGCTCCTGGCCGTGGTAAGGAATTATTGAAAGCCGACAAAAAGCACGACATGCATGTTATACGTTGTTGGCATGTTAAAGAACCCATTTAAATTCAGTAGGGCGTGTTCACAATGGCAAAAGTAATCTCGGCATTTTCCGCCAACACAAAGAAAGTTCCTCCACTCTCTACTAGAATGCGTTATAGTGTCAAATAATAATTAGTTATTGTTGATTTTAAGGGGTTGAACTACGAGGTCATCTGCCCAAGGAGCTTAGATAACTAACCTCCTTGACGTTCATAGAGTTCCAAGGATCAACAAAATTTGGCATGCAAGCTGCCCTCTGGGCGTCAATTAACAAAGCTTTCACCCAGCACCCGAGGCCATACGGTATTATTATTATTAGCCAATTTATAATTTTGAAAAAAAAATAGGCTTATGAGATCACCTTTGTGTGCATGTGTGTGTGAGGAGTGTGTGTGAGTGTGTGTCCCCTAATAACTTCTAAACGGCTAGAGCGATCTCAATGAAACTCCGTAAGTTCATAGCACTATTCCGGACGACCCCGACCGTGCCCTTCAAATTTTGTAACGTCTCACCAATCCAACATGGCGGCTGTGCGGAATATTTCACCAGCATTCAATATCTCCGAAACTATTCCCGATATCACCCTGGAATTTATTACGGAGATAAAGGGAACTACTAGTAGTTCACCAATGTGACTTTTGAAAAACTGGTAACTACCAACATGGCGGCCACGTGAATTTGCGACATTGAAATAGACGTTTCTCGCGATTTAACCAACCAAACGCAATAAAACTTGGTACAGTATATGTTTATACACATTGTAATGCACCGACATCTAACTTCGTTCAATTGTTTGCATAACCACAACATGGCGGCTGTGCGGAATATTTCACCAGCATTCAATATCTCCGAAACTATTCCCGATATCACCCTGGAATTTATTACGGAGATAAAGGGAACTACTAGTAGTTCACCTATGTGACTTTTGAAAAACTGGTAACTACCAACATGGCGGCCACGTGAATTTGCGACATTGAAATAGACGTTTCTCGCGATTTAACCAACCAAACGCAATAAAACTTGGTACAGTATATGTTTATACACATTGTAATGCACCGACATCTAACTTCGTTCAATTGTTTGCATAACCACAAGATGGCGGATGTGCGAAATATTTCACCAGCATTCTATATCTCTGAAACTATTAGCGGTATCACACTGAAATGTTGTACGGAGATAATGGGCACTACTGGAAGTCCATCTATAAGACTTTCAAAAACCGGTTAACTACAAAACGAACATGGCAGTAAAGCGCATTTGAAAATTTTAAATGGAACTTTCTCGAGATTTAATGTTCCAACCGCAAGGAAATCTGGTACAGGAAATGTTTATACACATTGCAATACACTGGTATCAATTTAGTTTAATTGTTTACATAATCTCAAGATGGCGGCTTTGCGAATTTTAAAATTAGGTTTTTATTTCTTGTGATGTAGTCATGCGATCGATGTGAAAGTTTGAATAACGATCCGACGCAATAATTTTCCTTTAATGGTACATGACTCTATGGCCTATACATTTAACAATCCAACATGGCGACCATCCGAAATATTTAGACGATACTGAATATCTACGAATCTATTTTAGCAATCAAAATGAATTTTTTAATGTTCATAGGGGCTATGAACTTAAGTTCACCTATAGGACTTTAAATAACCTGGTGATCACAAATCCAACATGGCGGTGACGCGAAGTATAAATATTCACATGGACGTTACTCGCAATGTAACCATCCGAGTGCAGTGAAACTTGGTACAGAAAATCCTTATATGAATGTTAATCCACTGCCATCTAATTTATTTCAATTGTTTCCATAACCACAAGATGGTAGCTGTGCGAATTTTAAAATCTCCTTGTTACTTCTTGTGTCCTAATCATGCGATTGAAGTTTGAATGCTACACGTACACAATAATCTTCATGTAACAGTACATAACTCTAGGACCCACATATATAAAATCCAACATGCCGACCATCCGCAATATTTAGTCGGTTCTCAATATCTACGAATCTATTACAGCAATCAAACTGAAATTTTCTATGTAGATAGAGGCAATTAAAATAAGTAGGATATATGAAAATAGACTGTATAATTCTTCACGGAACTACTTGTTTTTATTATACAATCAGTTTACACTAGTCGTTCGTCACGGATTCAGCGTAATTGATTGGCATTGGTCAAGAATATGAAGAACTCTAAAATTTTAAATATAAAATTTCCATTTTCGTCCCGGCTTCTGCTCCTCATTTGCCAGCAAGCAATTGCTACAACTTCTTCCTCACTATCGATATCTGTGCACGTTAAATAAAAGATAATACAGGGATAGTACATACACTATATAATTACTGTCTAGACTGGGGACCTTCACTGTACGCTGTTGCAACTGTGCGCCTAACTTTAGTGGTGTGATCGAGCTGGCACTATTGGGACAACCAGGATGACTTAGTTCATCATTCAAAGTCAACCTATATTATGCGGATGTCCTAACCATTAGTAAAAGGAAGGTTCGTTGTCCCCAACCACCCCTGGAAACTGCCAAGGTGTTAGTTGACAACGGTTTACCACCCGAGGATGCTGATTTTTAATTAAGGGCCGCTTTTTTTTTTTTAAATTAACCGAACATTTTATTTTGAAACCACATTTATTGTTAGGTTTTACATACCTTCCTCTATTTTTCTACATACAGTAGTTGCCTTGTGTATTTAGGCACTTGTCATACCTTAATACTAAGTTCTGAAATCCCTCTGCATAAAAGTTTGCCGCCTGCTCTGACAACCAAGAATTGACGGCAGTTTTCACTTCTTAATCGTCGGCGCAGCGCTTCCCACTAAGATGACGTTTCAGCTGCGAAAAAGAGGTGGAAATCTGTGATCACAGATAGTCGACCTGAGCGTTCATCGTCATGAATATTTTCACGGCCACTTTTGAACTCGCGTACCCATTTTCGCACTTCACCTTCCGTCATTGCATTATCACCATACATCTCACAAAGCTGACGATGAATGTCTGCAGCCGACATGTTTCTTGCACTCAAAAAACGTATCACTGATCGTACCTCACACGCGGCGGGCGAATCAATAATCTTGAACATTGTAAAGATGCACAGTTCAGCGTACAGGTTAGCTACACAGCTGCAACTGACGCCTGCTTGTTCGCAAAGGATCCGGGAGGTAGCGCGCACGCTTGTTGTGGCGTGCACACTAACTACGGGCTTTAAAAAATGGCCCTTACTTAAAAAGCAGCCTTCGTACATGGCAGACCTACGCTACGACGAAACGACTCTAGATGCCGCATGGATCGTCCAAACCACCTGGGTTTGACTTTCCTTGTAAGATCTAGAATGTTGGTTCATTAGCCTCTTATCATCATTAAGGGCAAATGACTTAGATGTTACGAAATTACAATTCAAACACTTCTTTTCTTTCTTTTATTCTTCCTTGGGCTGGCTGCGTGGCTCAGTGGTAATGTTCTCGCCTGCTGTAACCAAGGTTGAAGGATCGAATCCTGGTGCAGACAGTTGGCATTAGAGAGTGCTAAAATGCGAGGGGGTCATGTCAATAGATTTACTACCACGTTAAAGGTCCCCTTAGGGCCAAAAATCTGTCACCCCGGCGTCTCGACAGCCAATCGTTTCAAGTCCCTCATCTCATGCGTTCATAACCATCTCCGATTGCGATGAGACTTGGGTGAGTTGTCGTGTGCACTCCAGGGAAGGTTTCTGGCTTAGTAAAGTACATTATGCAACAAGCTTAGCTTCGCTCGTTTTATAAACATACTCGTGTCTTAATTACCATTATAGGAGAGTTACATACGACTGTTTATGATCGACGATAAATATAACTTTATTATATGCATTAACATAAATGTTCATAAATATCTGTGGGATTCAGTAACTTCAGTTAGTGAACAGAGCGCGCTGGGTGGTTTGCTGACTGAACAGAGCGCATGCGTGGGTCAAAGAATTTCGAAAGCAGAGACCATTTACTTTGCTTGGAAATGCTTTAGTTTACAGCCAGCATGATGTCTAGTGCCCATCAGAACTAGCATTCAAGTAGGTGCAATAGGCCGGAGCTGGCACAGGGGCTAATGGGCAAGATGGCCGCTATACATGGTCTCTTATGGAACTAACTCTTGGGAGCTGGCACATGGGCTAGTGGGCAAGATGGCCACTGCGCGCAACTCTAGAGGACTTGAGATGACTGGTACAGAGGCTATTGCGCAAGATGGCTGCCAGGTGAAACTCCCTTATGTTGGAGAACTTGACGAGGCTGGCTGGATGCCCTTCACTACCTATGTTCTTTCCAATCGCCTACTTTCATGAAACTGGGGCAGTGTTTTATAGACAACTCCCTTATGTTAGAGGACTTGAGCAGGCTGGCCGGATGCCCTTAACCTCCTATGCTCTCCCCAATTTCCTACTTTAATAGGCAAATCCTCCTACCATTATGCTAGCGGTTATGTTGGTTAACACTGTACGTGAGAGTACATACTTCAAGCCGACCAGGACGTTAGAAGGTAGAAACCGCCATTAACATCACAGCAAGGGTTGGAGCCTTGTCTTATGGAGATGTAGCCAGTACTCTACTACCCTCTGTGAGGGCTCTAACATCAAACCAGTCAAAGCTTGAAGTCAAACTCCTGTAAAGTTAACTACAAATGCTATACGTAAACTCTTATCACAGGTGTATCAACAAGCTTTGCAAACTTGGATGACGAATACACCTCAAAGGTCTACTCTCCCTTCGTAAAGGGCACCGCGCATTATAGTTAAGTATACAGAAGCTAAATCTTTACAAAAAAAAACACGAAAACTCCAGTAAGTTAACTAAAAATGCTATACGTAAACTCTCATCATTGACATATCAACGAGGTTTGCAAGCTCGAATGATGAATATGTCTCAGAGGTCTACTCTCCCTTCGTGAAGGGCACCGCGCATTATAGTTCAGCTTAAGGAGCAAGTTCTGGATGTAGATGTCTCTCCTCTTTTCTCCGGGCTTGAGACCGGCTCTAGGGGACACACTTCCTCCTCCCCTAGAGGCAGAGTTAACACCTATCAACCCTATATTTACTTAACATAAGATAATTTTTTGCCATTGTATTCCATTAGCCTTAAGCACCAAAGCCCTTCAGCACACACACACCTGTAGGCTTATGAAGAAATTAATCTCACGCTAGAGACCTTACCAGACATACACAGGTTTACGGAGAAATTAATCTCACGCCAGAGGCCATATCAGTCATATATATATATATAAATATATATATATATATATATACATAGGCTTACGAAGAAATTAATCTCACGCCAGAGGCCATATCAGTCATATATTTATATATATATAGGCTTACGAAGAAATTAATCTCACGCCAGAGGCTGTTTTACATACAACAAACACATGTTATAGGCTCTGCTGCTAAGACTTATGGAGAACATTCCAAACTTGTAAACTTCAAAAAAAAAAACGATTTTATTTGAAAAAATTGTTGATAGATGTTTCCTATTGCTAGGATTCTTTTAGTCGTAGATAAATTAAACAGATTCAGTGATTGCGTAATGCCCATGTGCATGTGTAGCTATTCCATCAGCGGCAATCACTCTCTTGTCATCATCTGGACACAAGGCGATCTTGTTTAGTTGTACTGACGATATTTCATGATGCTTCGACATGATAACATTCATTGGTATTCTCTTTACCATTTTTGTCATAAGGCAGTCCTTATAATCTTGAAAACTGATACATTTCCTAACAACACCCCTGCTAATACCTCTAATCTTCTTTACTTCTACTCCATCGATGTCTAGGGCATACATCTTAGCTCTGAGACCGACAAATTTTCTAATAATGTGCGCACAAGCTTCATCTTTAAATTTTCCCAACGCCTTTTTGTTCTTTACAGAATAACATATATGATTATTGGGGTAGTCAGACGTATCCAAATGCTCTAGGAAACATCTTCGGTCTTTACTAAATATATGAAGGAATCCGTGTCCATGTATGCGAGTTTAATATTTTCAACCCCATAATAAGAAAGCAGTACATTATAGTGGTGGGAATACATCAAAGTTTTTGAAATATCCAACACGCACATACCAATATATATAGGCTTATCGAACACAATGCTACGTTTAGCCATATGAAAAGCAGCTAGATCAGGGCCGTAAATTGTTCTGTCTATAAATGTTGGTTTAGCTATCAGCTTTTCTGCCATCTTACTGTCAGTAACAAGGCGTATGTCTAATCTATTACGAATATTTTCCATAGTTTTCCCAAACATTGCATTATTGAACAATTTATACAAATCCTTCTCGAAATCATTTTTAGCCTGTTTCCGTAGATTATTATTAAATTCAACGTATGACTTTAACCAAGGTAGCTGTTTAAAGCTTAACGCACGGTGAATCTTAATTAATTTTAATCCATGATCCAGAGCTTGTTTAAGAGCCATATAGTGAACTACGTAACGCCTTCGATTTCCAAGATGGGGGATTAGTTTCTTTAAAGATGTTTCCTTTGGCTGTTTACACTCTGGTAGAAAGGGTAAATCATCGTGTAGATCATGAAGTTCAGAAGGATAATCAACGTCTACTTCTAAGATGTAACCGAGAGAATCATCTTCCTTTAGTGTATCCAGATCAATGCTGTGTGGAGAGACCCACTTAAATCCTCCGTAAGGGAGGCGATGACACATTGCCCAGCCGTATTGGTTGTTTGCATCATCGTAGGTAATAAATTGAGACGGCTTCTCTGAATCGAAATTCTCCATGTATTTATTATTAGCTTCAGCATATCGATGAGAAACCTGGCATAATCCTCCACGTATTCCTGATTCTATCATTAGAATCTGATCGTAATCCTGTAGTAACTCGAGCTGAGTACCTGTATATAAGAGCATGGCATCCCACGTAAGACCTGGAGAAGTAAAATAGTGTGCAGGATCGACTTTATGAGTTTCAAGTGTTTTATTTCTGAATGTTTCAAACACGTCTGCGAGAAGGAGTACATCAGATGTTAGGTAAAGGTCGCTATATTCACCTAAACTTTTAATTTGGAATTGTTTCCACACATGTAATGCATGTTCATAGTCTTCTACACTGATGTCTTCCTGATTTAATCTGTTAAAGAACTCCTCCTTAGGTGGTAAGCTTTCTTTGTTTAATTTTTCCCAAGAGTCCACGTAATCATAAGGATATACACCTTTTCGGGTCATTAGTGCTGAATTTTCCACCCCAAAGTACTTACTCGTCTCAGGGTATGATGTTAGATTGCCCACTAATTTTGATAAACTGCTTGGCATGAAGCGAAACGTATCCATAAATCTAAGCTTCACATTACCAACATGTTTGGTAAATGAGAGGTAGTTTTCTTCTGAGTTGGGAATAACTTCTACTCTCTCCGCAGTACACCCCAACTGTTTCACAATGAAATGAGAATCAAAGCCGCTAAGGTTATGTAAGAATACAGGGATAGGGTTCCGTGTTTTGCATCTCAAATTACAGGTATTATGAGCGCTTCCACGGTATACACCTGTAAGATGGCAATGATCTCGAACCTTCCAGTCATTCTCAGGGAACTCCTTATGACACAAATAGCAGGTTACAGATGACTGAAACTCTGCTTCTTGATCATCAGTTAAAGCCTTCGGAACATTTAAGCTGTAGAGGCGATTGATTTCGCTAGCTATGGATATTAAATATTCCATAAACTTCTCTGCAGCGTCAGGACCACGATAAATATAAGGTTCCCTTGGAAGGTTAGTCTCTAAGTGAGCTACAGCTGCCGAAGGTTTTACATATACACCAAAGCTCATAGGTACATGGCTCTGGTATGTGGCTGTGTAGCTAATCTCTGGATTAGGTAGACATGTTTGATGAGGTATGAGTATACTCTCAAAGTCAGCATAGATTGCGTAAGACATTCTAAGCATTTTCTCTACATTGATAAATTGTAGAATGGGCTTTTTAGTAGGCATTTTAACCCTTGCAATGTCATGCAGAAAACACAGTTCTCTATGTTCTTCTAATTTATCTAGACCACTTTTTCCATACCGGTTATCAAAATGCGTAAAGCAACGTTTACAAGTATATATCCTATGTTGATGATGAGTTAGTTGATATCCCATCAATTTATCAAAATCTTTGATAAATACGTAGTGATGTCGACCAGTATCATCACTAATTAGGAGTAGATCGCGATGATCTACTAGTTCTGTGTCAACAACCTTGAGAGGAAACAGGTTACAATCATCATCAAGCCCAAACACATTCACTGACATATCATTAGATTTCTCAAATTTTGAGATATCAGCCAGCGATGTAGGGAATGAGACACATGAAAAATTATATTTTGATTCTAAATCCTTATATTTGCTAACACGTTGAGCATTTGTTTTAATGAACTTCGCTAAGATAGCATACATAAAACACCTCTCATCTTTTAAGTTTCGAGGGTTGATGCAGGCTTTTTTCGCTTCCAAACCAGGGGGTAGAGGAATGTATGTACTGCCACGCAAGGGATTATACTTGTTTATCCTTAAACGGACCCCATCAACAGCTAGCAAAGCCCAGTTACTACCCTTCAGCTGAGATTCCTCCATTTCCCTAGCTAATTTTTTAAAGTGTGTTTCTAAGAGCATAGTTAAGTCTGTTTCAAGAAATACTGCCTGATTACGAGTTTTGAAGGAGCGGTCTGCAATATCACCACTAGTTAAATGAATAAATCTACACTCGGCCAACATATTAACCTTTAAAGACTTGTGTACACATAGTTCCCTTTGTATAGCATGAATGATTCGCTCTTTTGACTCTTTCAAATAAGAGTTTAAATCACCGCACGATTCACATCTAATAAAATATGACTTTAATCGACCCTTGAAAGAGGATTCATACTCACAAAGGTCTTTACTATCAGGAACCATAGCGAGCAATTCATGCTTAGTCGGTTCAGTATTAACCTTCTTAGCAGGTGACGCTACACTACAAACCTCTTCATGACGACGTCCGTTATAGGCATTGCCGAATCCGGCCCCACATGTGTTGCACTGATGGAATAGCCCACAAGACACTTCATGACGCTTCCTATGATAGTCACGGAGGAAAGTTTTTCCACACTCCTTACAAGCATAGCTCTGAATAGTTTCCTCCATGTTAGACATTGTCTTCTGATAACAGCTGCTTCTTCTTTAATAACAGATCTACCTGAGGAAGAGAGAAAGATACATTTTAACTTAAATTTTAGGTACATCTAGGAAGTGGTATTTAATTTAAGACCGCGGTTGTCTCAATTCTAGTATCAATTACAGAATACAGACACCACAATAACACAGGTTATCAGGCAAAAATTCCATACATCTCTAAGACATTAGCTGATGACCACGCTTTCAGAGTTTGGAAAGGTCTACCTCCCGCTTTTCCCCAATAATTACAGCTACCATAGACAAATCCCACATACAGACCCAAATTACGCATGAGAGCAGATGACCTCGAAGTTCAGTCCTTTAAACATAACTACCTTACTCCTCACCTTGCCTAGTATGCTTCATTATAGTTCTGCCAAGTTTTTTTTCTTCTCACATAACCTGGATCCAACCAACCTCTGGGCTGAAGAACCAACAGACGCCCAAGTGGTAAGATTAAAAAATATGTCAGCTCAAATAAACCACATACCGATTTTGCACTGGGTTCCTCCTTTATATATAGCCACGAGGAGAGTTCGATCCCTATCTCAGTCATCCTGGAAGTGGCTTTTCCGTGTTTTCCAACTTATACACCAGGCAAACTCTGGGTAGGGGTAGAGGTTGTTCCGGTCTTAAGGCTACAACCACCTCCCCCAATCTGAACCCCAATTACTATTACAGACACCATAATAAAAACAGGTTATTACACACACAAAAATCCACATACACCCAAGTACACGGGGTAACATACCACGATGTCGCAAAGCCCCTAAATTAATCAACAACGATAACACTAACCTCATCCTCCCTAGTCATAAACAGCATAGCAGAAGGTCTAAAAGGAGTATGGGAATTAAGCATTTGTTCTAGAGAGAGCGGTCAGTATCCCCTCTATCATTGTATGTTCTCCTGATACATGCACACGTTCACTGTGATGAATAAACCCATTGAAATATATATAAGACCAGCTCGTGGTGTAATGAATGATCAGTCCCGGGTTTGATTCCTGGTTCTACCAAGAAATTATATTCTGACTGAGGGCTGAAACGGAAGAGGGGCCCACTCAGCCTCGTGAGGATAACTGGGTAGCGCATGAGTTCGATTCCCTCCTCAGGCATCCTTGAAGTGCATTTCTGTTACACAGTTTTAGCCCTCAATTACAAATTACATAAACTGATAAAATCATCACATTGATACAGGTTATTAGACAGCTTTCACACACACACACACTGGCTGCATGAGTACGCTGTCGCAAAGACTGTAATAAATCAACACATCAACAACAAATCAAAACATGAATGAAGATGAATAAAACTAGCTAGGCATGGATGTGGAAGGAAGCGGCTGTGGCCTATTAGAAGATACCGTCCTAGCATTTACTCGGAGTTGAAAATGATAGGAGTTGATTATTTAATCTTGTTAGTTGTTTCCAAACTGGAGGTCAGTTACTACCCTCCATGTTATGTTAACCAGAATCAGCTACTTACTGCGTGTAAATCAAGGCAGTAGAATGGTACTTAGGGCAAGAGTCCTTAACACGATGTGATATGCTTGAGAGTTTACAGTAAACTAATATTAAATTCAACCCAGGTCTTTCTTTATATACTAAATCCCCTTGGCTTTATCCCCTCCCAGGTCAGGTACCCTTAGTTGGAGATCCGATACTACCCCATGTATCATGTTAGCCGGAATCAGATACTGTATAGCCTAATATTGGGTAGTACAATGGAGCCTAGAATGCTTAACATGAAGTGACCTGCTTGACAGTTAACAGTAAACTGTTGATTGACGCCTCATTCTACCCCAGAATTTTGCTTTTCTACAACTTCACAAAATCTCTCATGGATTAAACAGTAATCGAAACCAGTCTGTCTTAGTAATATTAGTATGAACGTGAAGTTGTAGAAAAGCAAAATTCTGGGGTAGAATGAGGCGTCAATCAACAGTTTACTGTTAACTGTCAAGCAGGTCACTTCATGTTAAGCATTCTAGGCTCCATTGTACTACCCAATATTAGGCTATACAGTATCTGATTCCGGCTAACATGATACATGGGGTAGTATCGGATCTCCAACTAAGGGTACCTGACCTGGGAGGGGATAAAGCCAAGGGGATTTAGTATATAAAGAAAGACCTGGGTTGAATTTAATATTAGTTTACTGTAAACTCTCAAGCATATCACATCGTGTTAAGGACTCTTGCCCTAAGTACCATTCTACTGCCTTGATTTACACGCAGTAAGTAGCTGATTCTGGTTAACATAACATGGAGGGTAGTAACTGACCTCCAGTTTGGAAACAACTAACAAGATTAAATAATCAACTCCTATCATTTTCAACTCCGAGTAAATGCTAGGACGGTATCTTCTAATAGGCCACAGCCGCTTCCTTCCACATCCATGCCTAGCTAGTTTTATTCATCTTCATTCATGTTTTGATTTGTTGTTGATGTGTTGATTTATTACAGTCTTTGCGACAGCGTACTCATGCAGCCAGTGTGTGTGTGTGTGTGAAAGCTGTCTAATAACCTGTATCAATGTGATGATTTTATCAGTTTATGTAATTTGTAATTGAGGGCTAAAACTGTGTAACAGAAATGCACTTCAAGGATGCCTGAGGAGGGAATCGAACTCATGCGCTACCCAGTTATCCTCACGAGGCTGAGTGGGCCCCTCTTCCGTTTCAGCCCTCAGTCAGAATATAATTTCTTGGTAGAACCAGGAATCAAACCCGGGACTGATCATTCATTACACCACGAGCTGGTCTTATATATATTTCAATGGGTTTATTCATCACAGTGAACGTGTGCATGTATCAGGAGAACATACAATGATAGAGGGGATACTGACCGCTCTCTCTAGAACAAATGCTTAATTCCCATACTCCTTTTAGACCTTCTGCTATGCTGTTTATGACTAGGGAGGATGAGGTTAGTGTTATCGTTGTTGATTAATTTAGGGGCTTTGCGACATCGTGGTATGTTACCCCGTGTACTTGGGTGTATGTGGATTTTTGTGTGTGTAATAACCTGTTTTTATTATGGTGTCTGTATTAGTAATTGGGGTTCAGATTGGGGGAGGTGGTTGTAGCCTTAAGACCGGAACAACCTCTACCCCTACCCAGAGTTTGCCTGGTGTATAAGTTGGAAAACACGGAAAAGCCACTTCCAGGATGACTGAGATAGGGATCGAACTCTCCTCGTGGCTATATATAAAGGAGGAACCCAGTGCAAAATCGGTATGTGGTTTATTTGAGCTGACATATTTTTTAATCTTACCACTTGGGCGTCTGTTGGTTCTTCAGCCCAGAGGTTGGTTGGATCCAGGTTATGTGAGAAGAAAAAAAAACTTGGCAGAACTATAATGAAGCATACTAGGCAAGGTGAGGAGTAAGGTAGTTATGTTTAAAGGACTGAACTTCGAGGTCATCTGCTCTCATGCGTAATTTGGGTCTGTATGTGGGATTTGTCTATGGTAGCTGTAATTATTGGGGAAAAGCGGGAGGTAGACCTTTCCAAACTCTGAAAGCGTGGTCATCAGCTAATGTCTTAGAGATGTATGGAATTTTTGCCTGATAACCTGTGTTATTGTGGTGTCTGTATTCTGTAATTGATACTAGAATTGAGACAACCGCGGTCTTAAATTAAATACCACTTCCTAGATGTACCTAAAATTTAAGTTAAAATGTATCTTTCTCTCTTCCTCAGGTAGATCTGTTATTAAAGAAGAAGCAGCTGTTATCAGAAGACAATGTCTAACATGGAGGAAACTATTCAGAGCTATGCTTGTAAGGAGTGTGGAAAAACTTTCCTCCGTGACTATCATAGGAAGCGTCATGAAGTGTCTTGTGGGCTATTCCATCAGTGCAACACATGTGGGGCCGGATTCGGCAATGCCTATAACGGACGTCGTCATGAAGAGGTTTGTAGTGTAGCGTCACCTGCTAAGAAGGTTAATACTGAACCGACTAAGCATGAATTGCTCGCTATGGTTCCTGATAGTAAAGACCTTTGTGAGTATGAATCCTCTTTCAAGGGTCGATTAAAGTCATATTTTATTAGATGTGAATCGTGCGGTGATTTAAACTCTTATTTGAAAGAGTCAAAAGAGCGAATCATTCATGCTATACAAAGGGAACTATGTGTACACAAGTCTTTAAAGGTTAATATGTTGGCCGAGTGTAGATTTATTCATTTAACTAGTGGTGATATTGCAGACCGCTCCTTCAAAACTCGTAATCAGGCAGTATTTCTTGAAACAGACTTAACTATGCTCTTAGAAACACACTTTAAAAAATTAGCTAGGGAAATGGAGGAATCTCAGCTGAAGGGTAGTAACTGGGCTTTGCTAGCTGTTGATGGGGTCCGTTTAAGGATAAACAAGTATAATCCCTTGCGTGGCAGTACATACATTCCTCTACCCCCTGGTTTGGAAGCGAAAAAAGCCTGCATCAACCCTCGAAACTTAAAAGATGAGAGGTGTTTTATGTATGCTATCTTAGCGAAGTTCATTAAAACAAATGCTCAACGTGTTAGCAAATATAAGGATTTAGAATCAAAATATAATTTTTCATGTGTCTCATTCCCTACATCGCTGGCTGATATCTCAAAATTTGAGAAATCTAATGATATGTCAGTGAATGTGTTTGGGCTTGATGATGATTGTAACCTGTTTCCTCTCAAGGTTGTTGACACAGAACTAGTAGATCATCGCGATCTACTCCTAATTAGTGATGATACTGGTCGACATCACTACGTATTTATCAAAGATTTTGATAAATTGATGGGATATCAACTAACTCATCATCAACATAGGATATATACTTGTAAACGTTGCTTTACGCATTTTGATAACCGGTATGGAAAAAGTGGTCTAGATAAATTAGAAGAACATAGAGAACTGTGTTTTCTGCATGACATTGCAAGGGTTAAAATGCCTACTAAAAAGCCCATTCTACAATTTATCAATGTAGAGAAAATGCTTAGAATGTCTTACGTAATCTATGCTGACTTTGAGAGTATACTCATACCTCATCAAACATGTCTACCTAATCCAGAGATTAGCTACACAGCCACATACCAGAGCCATGTACCTATGAGCTTTGGTGTATATGTAAAACCTTCGGCAGCTGTAGCTCACTTAGAGACTAACCTTCCAAGGGAACCTTATATTTATCGTGGTCCTGACGCTGCAGAGAAGTTTATGGAATATTTAATATCCATAGCTAGCGAAATCAATCGCCTCTACAGCTTAAATGTTCCGAAGGCTTTAACTGATGATCAAGAAGCAGAGTTTCAGTCATCTGTAACCTGCTATTTGTGTCATAAGGAGTTCCCTGAGAATGACTGGAAGGTTCGAGATCATTGCCATCTTACAGGTGTATACCGTGGAAGCGCTCATAATACCTGTAATTTGAGATGCAAAACACGGAACCCTATCCCTGTATTCTTACATAACCTTAGCGGCTTTGATTCTCATTTCATTGTGAAACAGTTGGGGTGTACTGCGGAGAGAGTAGAAGTTATTCCCAACTCAGAAGAAAACTACCTCTCATTTACCAAACATGTTGGTAATGTGAAGCTTAGATTTCTGGATACGTTTCGCTTCATGCCAAGCAGTTTATCAAAATTAGTGGGCAATCTAACATCATACCCTGAGACGAGTAAGTACTTTGGGGTGGAAAATTCAGCACTAATGACCCGAAAAGGTGTATATCCTTATGATTACGTGGACTCTTGGGAAAAATTAAACAAAGAAAGCTTACCACCTAAGGAGGAGTTCTTTAACAGATTAAATCAGGAAGACATCAGTGTAGAAGACTATGAACATGCATTACATGTGTGGAAACAATTCCAAATTAAAAGTTTAGGTGAATATAGCGACCTTTACCTAACATCTGATGTACTCCTTCTCGCAGACGTGTTTGAAACATTCAGAAATAAAACACTTGAAACTCATAAAGTCGATCCTGCACACTATTTTACTTCTCCAGGTCTTACGTGGGATGCCATGCTCTTATATAGAGGTACTCAGCTCGAGTTACTACAGGATTACGATCAGATTCTAATGATAGAATCAGGAATACGTGGAGGATTATGCCAGGTTTCTCATCGATATGCTGAAGCTAATAATAAATACATGGAGAATTTCGATTCAGAGAAGCCGTCTCAATTTATTACCTACGATGATGCAAACAACCAATACGGCTGGGCAATGTGTCATCGCCTCCCTTACGGAGGATTTAAGTGGGTCTCTCCACACAGCATTGATCTGGATACACTAAAGGAAGATGATTCTCTCGGTTACATCTTAGAAGTAGACGTTGATTATCCTTCTGAACTTCATGATCTACACGATGATTTACCCTTTCTACCAGAGTGTAAACAGCCAAAGGAAACATCTTTAAAGAAACTAATCCCCCATCTTGGAAATCGAAGGCGTTACGTAGTTCACTATATGGCTCTTAAACAAGCTCTGGATCATGGATTAAAATTAATTAAGATTCACCGCGCGTTAAGCTTTAAACAGCTACCTTGGTTAAAGTCATACGTTGAATTTAATAATAATCTACGGAAACAGGCTAAAAATGATTTCGAGAAGGATTTGTATAAATTGTTCAATAATGCAATGTTTGGGAAAACTATGGAAAATATTCGTAATAGATTAGACATACGCCTTGTTACTGACAGTAAGATGGCAGAAAAGCTGATAGCTAAACCAACATTTATAGACAGAACAATTTACGGCCCTGATCTAGCTGCTTTTCATATGGCTAAACGTAGCATTGTGTTCGATAAGCCTATATATATTGGTATGTGCGTGTTGGATATTTCAAAAACTTTGATGTATTCCCACCACTATAATGTACTGCTTCCTTATTATGGGGTTGAAAATATTAAACTCGCATACATGGACACGGATTCCTTCATATATTTAGTAAAGACCGAAGATGTATACCAAGACAAGTTGTGTTTCCTAGAGCATTTGGATACGTCTGACTACCCCAATAATCATATATGTTATTCTGTAAAGAACAAAAAGGCGTTGGGAAAATTTAAAGATGAAGCTTGTGCGCACATTATTAGAAAATTTGTCGGTCTCAGAGCTAAGATGTATGCCCTAGACATCGATGGAGTAGAAGTAAAGAAGATTAGAGGTATTAGCAGGGGTGTTGTTAGGAAATGTATCAGTTTTCAAGATTATAAGGACTGCCTTATGACAAAAATGGTAAAGAGAATACCAATGAATGTTATCATGTCGAAGCATCATGAAATATCGTCAGTACAACTAAACAAGATCGCCTTGTGTCCAGATGATGACAAGAGAGTGATTGCCGCTTATGGAATAGCTACACATGCACATGGGCATTACGCAATCACTGAATCTGTTTAATTTATCTACGACTAAAAGAATCCTAGCAATAGGAAACATCTATCAACAATTTTTTCAAATAAAATCTTTTTTTTTTTTTTTTTTGAAGTTTACAAGTATGGAATGTTCTCCATAAGTCTTAGCAGCAGAGCCTATAACATGTGTTTGTTGTATGTAAAACAGCCTCTGGCGTGAGATTAATTTCTTCGTAAGCCTATATATATATAAATATATGACTGATATGGCCTCTGGCGTGAGATTAATTTCTTCGTAAGCCTATGTATATATATATATATTTATATATATATGACTGATATGGCCTCTGGCGTGAGATTAATTTCTCCGTAAACCTGTGTATGTCTGGTAAGGTCTCTAGCGTGAGATTAATTTCTTCATAAGCCTACAGGTGTGTGTGTGCTGAAGGGCTTTGGTGCTTAAGGCTAATGGAATACAATGGCAAAAAATTATCTTATGTTAAGTAAATATAGGGTTGATAGGTGTTAACTCTGCCTCTAGGGGAGGAGGAAGTGTGTCCCCTAGAGCCGGTCTCAAGCCCGGAGAAAAGAGGAGAGACATCTACATCCAGAACTTGCTCCTTAAGCTGAACTATAATGCGCGGTGCCCTTCACGAAGGGAGAGTAGACCTCTGAGACATATTCATCATTCGAGCTTGCAAACCTCGTTGATATGTCAATGATGAGAGTTTACGTATAGCATTTTTAGTTAACTTACTGGAGTTTTCGTGTTTTTTTTTTGTAAAGATTTAGCTTCTGTATACTTAACTATAATGCGCGGTGCCCTTTACGAAGGGAGAGTAGACCTTTGAGGTGTATTCGTCATCCAAGTTTGCAAAGCTTGTTGATACACCTGTGATAAGAGTTTACGTATAGCATTTGTAGTTAACTTTACAGGAGTTTGACTTCAAGCTTTGACTGGTTTGATGTTAGAGCCCTCACAGAGGGTAGTAGAGTACTGGCTACATCTCC
Organism: Meconema thalassinum; assembly: GCA_946902985.2. NCBI lineage: Eukaryota > Metazoa > Arthropoda > Insecta > Orthoptera > Tettigoniidae > Meconema > Meconema thalassinum. The sequence continues at coordinate 25,671,036 of OY714911.1, forward strand.
ATAAGACAAGGCTCCAACCCTTGCTGTGATGTTAATGGCGGTTTCTACCTTCTAACGTCCTGGTCGGCTTGAAGTATGTACTCTCACGTACAGTGTTAACCAACATAACCGCTAGCATAATGGTAGGAGGATTTGCCTATTAAAGTAGGAAATTGGGGAGAGCATAGGAGGTTAAGGGCATCCGGCCAGCCTGCTCAAGTCCTCTAACATAAGGGAGTTGTCTATAAAACACTGCCCCAGTTTCATGAAAGTAGGCGATTGGAAAGAACATAGGTAGTGAAGGGCATCCAGCCAGCCTCGTCAAGTTCTCCAACATAAGGGAGTTTCACCTGGCAGCCATCTTGCGCAATAGCCTCTTTACCAGTCATCTCAAGTCCTCTAGAGTTGCGCGCAGTGGCCATCTTGCCCACTAGCCCATGTGCCAGCTCCCAAGAGTTAGTTCCATAAGAGACCTTGTATAGCGGCCATCTTGCCCATTAGCCCCTGTGCCAGCTCCGGCCTATTGCACCTACTCATTCACTAATATTGTCACCGAAGTCGTTTGAAAACAAAACGCTGGGTAGAAATTGGGGTTGGGGATATTAAGGTACAGTGCTATTTATTGTCTCATATTCGCCAGTTTATTTACGTGGTGCACTTTCCACGTCGGTAATTTATATAGAAGGATGCTGTGTTGCTAACTTCTGGACGTAGATTCATAAATTTCTTGCATATGTCATAGTATTTTCTTGTTACCGTAAAGGTTCGTGATGATTTTGTCTTTGTGTTTGGGATTGTAACTACAATGGTTGATCCGATATCCAATTTAAACTTTCAAATCAAGTAATTCATGTCCGACATGCTGGAATTTGAGCGCATGCGTGGAACTATCCTTACCTTATTGGTCAATGAATGAGCTCTGATTGGCTGGAGAAACTGTTTCATAATGAAGAATAGTACTATAATGACCCTCATTATGATACAGCTTTCTGACATATGATATTTACACTTCGATATCGTCGAACATAGTTAGAGAGTAGCGATCTTCTCAGAGCTATTTCCTAGCGATCAAACGGAGTTCCTGGTGATGACGGAGAGATCTATATACTACATTCGTGGCCTGAATATTAGCTTGTACTGTAATTTAACTAACTGAAATTATATCTTGTATTAAGTGATGTAGCCATACGCTAAATCTTAGTCCTGGGGGCGGATGTACCTCAGATACCTCAAGTAGACGGTTCAGGCGCTCTACGATCGTTTTCACGTTCGGCGACCATTAATTGAGAAGTTCTATATTTTTTCCATTAAACACTACAGGTTATTAAAACTCAGCAATTATTCTAGTTATCTGCCGTGTCTTCTGCGGGTTTTTGCTTAGGACACCAAGCTGGCTCATCAGCGGGCCCTCGCTGCCCCGTCCGGACCCGGCACAAACCTAGAAATATTTCTGAGTTTTAATTCACTGGCCGTGGAAGACAATATATCATATTTTAGGAAGCCTTCATTGGGAGGTTATGACTGCTTGAGTTCTTAGTTCTCGCTGTAAAGAGGCGCACGTGCGCTTCATAAAATAGGAGGTAGCGCAGTTCGCTACTCCTGTGATAAGCCAGCTTGGTGTCCTAGGCGAAACCCCACACAAGGCACGGCAGAAACCTAGAAGAATTGCTGAGTTTTAATTCACTGGCCGTGAAAGCCAATATACCAACTATAGGTTATGTTACACGAGATGTTTTACGAGCTGGTATTTTACAAATCCGAGTATCATTGATTATTCCTGGTTCAAAGACACGACTTTCTCACTCAGGCATTGACTCCGCAATCCTGGAGACAGCGCCAGTTATCTGCACGAAGAAGAGAATCTCGAGAGAGGAATTGAATCCGCGAGATCAAATTCATAAGGAAATGGAGTGTTCGTGCCCTCACTTTGTTGAGAAGCAGGCTTATGAATTGTTGAGCAGTTCCTGTTCAGCTGTGAGGATACATTCCTAAAGATGACGACTTGGTAGGCACGATTACCATAGAGCTTCAAAGGGCACAACAACATCATCTAATTCCACCAGGTGTTGTTCTTGACCGTCACCCCTGAGGTCAGTGTAGCAGCTAGCATTCTTGTCTGTACCAGTTCCAGACCATCTCATGTGTAGTGGATAGCGTTCTTGTCTGGCATCCCTGAGGCACGCCATATGACTCCTTTGCTATAGTAATTCCATTTTAGTCTGTACGCCTTTTACAGTACTATAATTTTATTATTGTGTGATGCTTCTATACGCCAAACCAAATTGAAAATATAAAGTGTAGCCCTCTGTCCATTACCCATCATTCCATTCGGCTCTCTCTGATATTAGTACATTTTGTGGTTCAGGATTGCAGTGATCCATGTTTCCAATAAACAGTCGATATGTGGGGAATATTCACATGTGGTTGCCTGACGCTTCTATAGCGCGGGCAGGCTATTGCTGCCATTTCATCCCCGTGTGCTTGAGAATGTGTACAATTTGTGGTATTGGCTGCTTTTTGAATTTGAAGATCAGGAAAGAGGTGGCCGTGGCCTTAAGTCAAGGATCATAATGGAACTCTCCACTCCTCAGCTAAGTATACCCTACTCCAGCTCTCAGACCAGAATTCAATTTCCTGGCAGATTAGGGATTCGAACCCTGTCAACAGGGGCGAGACTGACTTTCCAGATTCTATTTTATTTATATATGCCAGACTGCTCAGAGCCTCCGTGGCTTAGGCGGCAGCATGCCGGCCTCTCACCGCGGGGTCTGTGGTTCAAATCCCCGTCACTCCATGTGAGATCTGTGCTGGACTAAACGGAGGCAGACAGGTTTTTCTCCGGGTACTCCGGTTGTCCCTGTCACCATTTCATTCCAGCAACACTCTCCACTATCATTTAATTTCATCTGTCATTCATTTAATCATCATTGCCCCAGAGGAGTGCGACAGGCTTCGGCAGCCGGCACACTTCCTATCCTCTCCGCTAGATGGGGCTTCATTTATTTCATTCCTGACCCGGTCGGAGACTGAAAGCAGGCAGTGGATTTTCATTTTCATACCAGACAACCCATATTTGGGTATCATAGGCGAAATTGGATCGTAATAGCAAGCTTGAGCTACGCCTTGTAGCCTTCAGATATTTGGTTAGGTTAAACATTTTACAAACGCTCTTAGGTTCCGACGTTCGTGGCCGGGAGCCTACTGCAGTGGCGTCTGGTAACCAGGTTCTGATCTAGTAGTCGCTGACGGTGGCGTTTGGCGGCAAAAGTAGGAACTACTTGATAAAATTTAATGTATGCAGTCCTTACTTGAATTGAATAACAGATACACACATTAATACAGTCATATCAATTAACACACACACACACAAAGTACTCGGGGCTACATGTCGGCTTTGTCGCAGTCTCTGAACTGAGGAACCAACCTTAATTAATTAGTTAATACGATTCTGTAGGAAATTTCATATTATTAATTTAATTGTTGTCAATTCACAAGGACATTTCGAATTATCTGAAATACATCAAAATATCAAGGTCTTTTGCTTATCATTCTTTAGGTATAGGCTACTTGTTCTTTTCTTAATCCCCCCAGGGGCTCACATCTAGTGGGACGTGGGTTGGCGACCACGGGTTCCCAGCTGAGTCCGGCATTGCCTCCACTTACTTGTGCCAGGCTCCCTTCCGTCTTCTTTCCTGTCGACCTCACTTGGTCAACTCTTGTTCTCTTTCGACCCCGACGGTATTAGAGTATCCGAAGCCTAGGGAGTCTCTTCCTTTCCCGCTTTTATTGGCCCTTGTCTCATCTTTTCTGATACCCTCCTTCTGCGAAGGGTCAGCCTTCTTTTCCTGTTATTTCCTGCCTTCTGCTCAAGGCCCTCAAGGAGGCAGGGTGTATGTAGCCCCACCACTTCTGGTGCACCCTGAATATTGCTACACCGTCAGCGGCTCACGGCTGGTGAGTTCGGGAGTTGGCGACCCCGAGGTATTCCTGAGCTGGGTCCGGTTTTCCCCCTTTTATCCATTACCTGTGGGGCGGGCCCTCTCCTCTTTCACTTTCCTATCTGCCTTTCATGGCTCTCCTTCCTTCCGAGTCCATCAATCCGCATTCACCGAGGGTTGAGGGCATTTCTTTTCCTCCTGTCTTTATTTGCCTTATTCTCCTTTTGTTTCCATTTCTCCTTCTAGTATATAAGTTAGTGGTTAGTTTTAGTTACAGTTTACATTTCATTATCATCTTCACGATAACCCAAACCATAAGGGGACGATAACCTAGATGTTAGGCCCCTTAAAACAACAATTATCATCATCATCTTTCCTTAGTCACGGACGTTTTAGAGTTTGATTAGTGAATTTTCTTGTAGTTGTTGTTGTTGTTGTTGTAGTAGTACTTTCCCACCAGTATGATTCCGTCAACGTATGCCACTTAAAGGTACTGTGGTTCAAAAGTAGGCTAAGCTGCAAAAGTCACAGTCAACAATTAGGCCTAAAAATTGTCTATGAAAAATCAACAGAAGGTCTTAGATATAATATTGGAGTAGTTTGCCACGGTGGGTGGTCAACGTGTCGGTCTACTAACCCCAAGATTGCAGGTTCGCTCCTGGCCGTGGTAAGTGATTTTTGAAAGGCGGCAAAAATACGACACGCATGTCATGCGATGTTGGCATGTCAAAGAACCCATTTGAATTCAGTAGGCCGTGTTCATAATGGCAAAATTAATCTCGGGAGTTTCCGACAGCACAAAGTTCCTCATTTCTCTACTACAAAGCGCTATAGTGTTCAAGGAGCTTACATATCCAACCTCCTTGACTTTCATAGTGACTCAAGGAACAACGGAATTCGACATGCAAGCTACCCTCTGAGTGCCAAATTACAAATTTTGCACCCGGCATCCGAAGCCATACGATGTTATTATTATTATTATTATTATTATTATTATTATTATTATTTTATTATTATTATATTGGAGTAAGTAATAGCCCCGTGGTGTACTGGTGGCAAGCTTGCGTCTTACATAGGAGGGTCTAGTTTCGCTTCTTGGCTCCACCAGAGAGTTGACGTCTGGATTGGTGTGCACTCTGAATTGAATAGCCGCTGGATTTGAGAAGTCGTGCAAGGTTACCCGCCTGAGGGTATCATCGCGCTGCCCACCAAGCACACCCTATAAGCTGGGTGCTAGTTGTTCTTGAATTCTCCTGAGGTGGACTGCAAGAGTCATCAGCTGTATCTCACCTACCTGTTTTGATAAACAAGGTATCTAATTTGAGTGACATAGTTAAATGAACTTCCATCTCAAAGACACGTGGGCGATGACCTCGGTGAAACAGCGCAAAGTGTAATTAGCGCTGGAAACTTGTACAAACACAACTTCATTAAAGACATTGTTCTCAAATTAAATTAAGTATAAGCTAGCGGCATTCCTCGAGGTTAGAAGACACGGCAGCCATGTTTAATAAGTTGCCTCCGGAGTTGGCAAGTATTCGCAACTCGCTGCGAGCAGCCAAGATGTATGGGGAGGATATTAGTGTACCTGCTATCGACCGCTGCGATCTGTTCCTGTTCCACCATTCCACATCACTGAAATGCATTCCTTATTTCACCCCGCATTAGAAAGGATCTGCCCGCAGCAGCTACACAGGACGAGACAATTAGCACAGAAAAAAAATTACGAGCCTTACAGTAGTCGCATATGATGTGTAACATCTGACATAGAAGAAACCTCACGTGAAATTGTTGATACACCGGTATTTTATACTATTATTGGCACAAATATTAATCTATTGTAAAAGGGAGTGTTTTACAGATATTGTAGTTTATAATACGGAACTCATTTTATTAGATGATTTGTAGCTTCCACCAGCACTAGCCTAAATAAAGAATACGATATGGACCAACCAGATTAATAGACGCGACACCGCTCATAACCTTAAATTCCTTATAAACAGGTCCTCTTTATTCACGGACCAAAACGTAATTTCATATGGATTCTGTTAAAATGAGTCATATTGATATGATAAATATCTTTTAAAATGATAATCTGGAAGCAAAAATATCTACCCCGCCCAGGATTCGCTCCCAAGATCTCTAGATTCACAGTCAAACGAAGTAACCCCACCGCTATTTCGACTACGCAAATTTTGTGCACAAGATGGTGACTTATTTCCACGTTCCAATAATACTGCATTACGGAATTGAGTTTCATTTATATTTTGCTTGTTTCGATAATGTTCCTGAGTGACATTGAGTTTAAAATGCCTTATGCCAATGCAATGCCGACTACTTACAATGTTTGATGTTAAGGCATTTTACCATTTAAAAATACTGATACGAAGACTTCGAACATGTACAATGCGATTTGATTAAATCACTTGACACCAGAGTTCGCAAGAGCGTTTTCCGTTCAGTATGTCATATACATTCTACATGGCCGAGAGTGCGTCATGGTATCAATTTTCGACACCGCGCGCTTATTGTTTCTCTTACCAGTGCCAGCTGGATCGATCGATCGAGTTGGCAGTGCGTCTTATACTTCCGTTCGATCCACCACTGCCAGCTAATACACTTCTGTTTGATCGATCGAGCGGGCAGTGCATACTTTCGTTGTCCACCACTGCCAGCTAGTACACTTCCGTTTGATCGATCGAGCGGGCAGTGCATACTTCCGTTTGATCCACCACTGCCAGCTCGATCGTTCCGATCCACTTCCGTCCCCAATTTTCAAAATCACTCCCACAAAACTACCCAGCAACCGAGCGGAAAGATGTTACACATCAAAAAACTTTTGTTCCAAAAACTGTGCTATGGTTGGCTTTTTGTAAATCGATAGAAAAGCACAAAAAAGCTTAACTCTGAATTTTAGAATAATTTGCACGATCATTTTGAAGGAAAACTAAAAAAAAAAACATTGAAAAGCGTTTTTCTCTGAATTGACGTATTTTAAAGAAAAGTTTTAAAAAATGTAGAGGACATTGTCACCTACAATTCGTCTCATTGAGGTCATGTCATGCGTTTTGAAATGCAGAAGCTAGGTGGCGCCAAAGTTTCCACAAAAGTGTTTTTTACTTTATGTCCAAGAAAAAATGTTTTGTTAACAAAAGAGCGAATCAGAAATTTGTTCCTCTCTAAATTGTCTACAACATTTATTGAAATATTCTTTTCCTCCGCCTTACCGTTCCAAAGTTATTGTCTGCCGAAGTGTGAAAATTGTAGTATTCAGATGGCACAAAGGTTAATATGTGTACAGTTATGATTGATACGTTGTGAGTGAAATAGATATGATTGTTTGAGCTAATTAACAAACACAGCCCGCGTCCTGTTTGACCGAGCCTTAGGCTGCTGTCCGACACCGGTCCCTGTCTAAATTATGCCCACCGCTCTCTCCGCAGTAACAATAGTAGCCTAGACTAAGCAGCGTTGCATTTGCTGCGCTATAACTTTGGAACGGTAAGTCAGAGGAAACAAACGTTTGAATAAATGTTGCAGACAATTTTGAGAGGAACAAATTTCTGATTCACTCTTTTGTGAAAAAACTATTTTTTCTAGGACAAAAAGTGAAAAAACACTTCCTTGGAAATTTTGGCGCCACCTAGCTTCTGCATTTCAAAACGTATGACATGACCTCAATGAGACGAATTGTAGGTGACAATGTCCTCTACATTTTTTGTTCAAAAAACTTTTCTTTAAAATACGTCGATTCTGAGAAAAACGCTTTTTGACACCGTGGACTGGCCAGGGTGGATGGCCTACTTACCTGTTTTAGAGGTCCGCCTCGCTTCAGCAACCAAAATCACCTCCAGATGACATGTCCCAACAGAAGAGCTCCAAAGGGGTGGAAGGAAGGTGGAGAAGGGGACAACGCACAGGCTATTCTACAGACACCCCCCAATAACTAATGGAACTGCTGCCAACGAAATAATGCCCCAACAGTTGATTAAAAATTTAAAATAAAAATTTAATGTTAAAATTTAAAAAGAAATCAACTCCACCAGAAAACAGAACATGCATCAGGCAGCCTAAAATTTAAATATAAAATAAAATATCAGCTAGAATTCTCACTGTAGAAATAATAAATATTTAAGGCCGATATCAAAAAAAAAAATTACTTGAGGTAAGAGCATAAACAGCTACAAACCAAAAAAAAACACTAAATAAGCACCAGACATATTCCCAAACTGGACCATGAGGGCCTTGGAGAATACCTAAAAAAAACAATGCAAAATTTTATTACCATAAACAAGGTAACGAAAGAATAACGTAGGAGTACCAAGAAAACTCCAAAAAAGGAAAACCAAAGGAAAATTTAAAACAAAAAGTTAACCAACATCACCATGACCCAAGAACGTGCACTTCAAAAACACGCCAGAAAAACAAAACCCACAATGCACTTCTGTCAACAAGTTACCATGGCGACCAAGAACAGTTGAAGGTACATCAGTACGTATTTAAGTGAAACGCGTAATTAACATTTTAAAATTAAATCTTCTCCAGTGAGAAAACAGCTAGATATAAACAAACTCAAGACACTACGAGATCAAATAGTTTTTACAGGCAACGGATCAGACTAAAAACCGACCGACTAATGAACCAATTTAGGCCTAGTGTTAATAGATTCGTCTGGCCAGTACCATAATATTATAAGAAGAAAATGCCTTAGCCAGATGCCAAATAATAAAATAAGAAGAAAAACAGCAGTGTTCCCCGGACAATTATAGTTTAACAAGAAATTTACATTTTCACAGGTGACATATCTATTCCAAGGTCAACCTTTCAGAACCAAAACAAACACTCAGTACACAATGCAAAACATGGAGCTCCAATAATTTAAAATAATAAAATGCAAAACATACCTTAATAAAGCCTTTAGGGGAAACACTAATTTTTTTAAACACTACTTAGAAATCCTTATAGGATTTATATCATCAAAAATAAACTAAAATAGCAGATGGCTGCCAGTCGCTGTCGAAGAGATGCACACCAAAGATCGCCTTTCCATATTAAGGCCGAATAAACTATTTACACGATTTTCATCGATGATAGTTGCACACTAATCCTTCATGTAACATCAAATACTGGGATATATTCCCAAGTTAGCGTGGACGAGGGCAAAGCCCTCGCCCTGGCGAGATTCACAATATGCGTAGTTCTTTTCCCAGCAATCAGTCACAACTTATTATTCACAAGATGGATGACAAAAGCGAAGAATGCCACCCAGCATGCACCAGGTTTATTTAAATTGGACCAATTAAATTTAGCCACATATTACGACAATGTGAAAACCAAATAATATTCACACGACACCACTAAAATGTTTTGGCGGCATGAAGTATATATAGTCTTTTGTTTCATGTGGTAGAATATAATTGCCTTCAATTGTGCACGAATAGGAAGAGTTTTATAAGGCACAACCAACACTCTCTAGTGGAGAAGAAGGAACCACGTGAAGGAACGCCAAAGTCCGACAGCAGCTACCATCTCGTGTTCACAAACGGAACCAAACGACAATGCGGTTGTTTCAAAATGTCATGAAGTTACATCCAGGTGTAGATACATGTTTGAAAACGTTGGGAAGGGCTCTTGCACGTAACACTTTTCAAAGTTTTTTTGAGTTTTCCGACAAAATGATCGTGCAAATTATTCTAAAATTCAGAGTTGAGCTTTTCTAACGATTTACAAAAAGCCAACCATAGCACAGATTTTGGAATAAAACCATTCCAGCTGTACTGTACTACATGCACACAGCGTATCTCGTCATTCTGAGGATGGATGCGTTCCAACTCCACCGTCAGCCGTCATTGAAATCGTTTCCGCAATTCACTTCCAGAACCAATATATTTTAGAAGGCCATGGCTGCTTCCTTCCAAACCCTTGGCCACCATCAAACAGGGGAAGATGACCTAGTAGTTCCGCCCATTAAAACCGCAATAACTAACTAACCATCAAATACTTTGTAGAGTAGCCACTAGAATTCATGGTCCTTACCCAAATCCCGGTTCTGCCAAAACATGTTTAATTCTAATTTTAGGACACTCAGCCCAGTGAGGCAAAACTAATAAGAGGTGGGATTGATTCCCAGACGTTGTTGTTTGAGTCTTAAGTCTTTTGACTGGTTTGATGCAGACCTCCATGCCTCCCTGTCCTGAGCTAATCGTTTCATCTCAACATAGCTACCACACCCTACATCCGAGGCAATCTATTTAACATATTCTAACCTTGGTCTACCCCTACAGTTCTTGTCCTCGACCCTTCCTTCCATAACTAAGCTTGCTATTCCTGGGAGTCTTAGTATGTGACCTACCAACCTATCTCTTCTCGTCATTAGCATTCGCCAGAAACATCTCTCCTCTCCCACTAGTCTTAATACCTCTTCGTTTGTAGTCCTATCTACCCATCTGATCTTCATCATTCTCCTGTAACACCACATTTCAAACGCCTCAATTCTCCTCTTTTCTGCTGCACCAACAATCCAAGTTTCCCTTCCTTACAGTGCCACGCTCCAGACAAAGGCTTTCAAAAATGTCTTCCTAATACCTAAATCTTTATTCGATGTCAACAGATTCCTTTTCTGTAGAAATGCTTTCCTTGCCTGAGCCAACCTTCATTTTATATCCTCTTTGATTCGTCCATCACTGGTTATTTTGCTTCCTAAGTAACAGAAGTCTCCTACTTCCTTTAGTTTCTACCTTACAAATTTGATGTCCATAGAGGCTTCTGATTTATTGCGGCTGCATTCCAATGTTCTTGTTTTACATTTATCAATTTTCATCATTAATTCTTTCCTCAAGACGGAGTCCATACCATTCAAAAACTCATTCATATCCTCAGGCGTGTCGGCCAAGATGACGAAGTCATCAGCAAATCTCAGAGTTGAAACTATTTCTCCTTGAATATTCACTCCCACTTTAATTATCTCTCTAATTTCCTTTATTGCTTGTTCCCTGTAAAGATTGTAAAGTATGGGTGATAAGTTGCAGCCTTGCCTCACACCTTTATGAATACCAGCTTCTCTCTCATGTCCTTCAGCTCGAATGACTGCAGTCTGGTTTCTGTATAGATTGTATATCACCCTCCTGTCCCTGTACTCTATTCCAATCGATTTCTCATTTCCCCCTTCTACTCCAGGGATGGTTCCTAACTTGATGCAACATCTGCCTGTCACAACCCTCACCTAAATTGCAAATCCAAACCGTACAACAGACACCACAGTATCACATTTTATTAGACAACACACCAAAAGGACAGACTACTGCAAAGAAGCTGTGTTCTAAGAAAAGCCACTTTGAGTTGTGCCAGCTTCGTGCTGTAGAATTGCCCAGCCCGCGATAAGACACCAGCAGAGGTGAGAACATCTCGAGACACGAGCGAGCTAATAAAGATCTCCTTTGGCTGGCAAATGACTTGTAACGGCAAGCTCGCATGACAAGCAGACATTTGCTGCCAGGTCTCGAGGTCTTGGGCCGCGTCCTTCACACAAATTGTTGATTGTAATAGATACTCACACTTTGCAGGCGGGATCATCGTATCATCGACCAGGAGATACCCTCAACCAGAGGGTTGGAAAATATACCACAAGAAACTGATCACAAATAGCCTACCTACAACTTTTTGGGACAATGTACAGATCTCTACTTAGTATAGACTAAAACAAAGTCCCCGATTCTTGGATGTTACGGGCAATCTCGACAACCACTGGATGGATTTTGATTAAACAAATAATATTTGGTAGAGCACAGTATAACTCTCCCTTCTCGAGCCGTGTGGGATGGAAACAGGATTCTGTCAAGTGTCATGTAGGCTACAACTGAGACACTGACTGGCTGCATTCTCACCTGCTGGTCCCAAGGTTGCAGGATCGAACCTCGGCGCAGTCAGCTGGCGTTGGAGAGCTTAAATATGAGAGAAGCGTGTCAGTCGATTTTCTGGCACATTGACGATCCCCTTCCGGGCAAAATTCCGGTGTCTCTAAAAGTCACAGTAGTTAAAAGGGGCTTGGAAGCCGCAATATTATCATTGTTATCTATACATTTAAAAGGCTAAGGTGATTTTTGTTACCGCGAGATTGAGAAAACGTCTTAACCGATTGACTTCGTAATGTATTACAACGAGAGCTCTTGGTATGTAGATTTGCAGAGTGTATTTAAAAGGAAAATGTATGTTAGGGTATAGTTTTAAGTTATTAAAGAAAAATGTAATCTTTGTCGCCCCCACGCTTGCGCACAATGGCTCTATTCTACCAGAGAAATGGTGAATCCCGCCGTGTCTTACTGAGATCTTTATTTATGAGAATTAAAAAGGGGGGAAATATTGTTGTGGCTCTATGGCTCAAACTTTTAGAGTAAGCATATGTGGAGGCAAATCGCTTAATGATCAGAGAGCTATAATCCTTCGACTTGATTTAACATCTTCCGATAAAATACTTCGAATTTCCAATTTCGAATTCGCTTGGCCTACTTTATCACAATCAATAAAGCTGATGGGGAAACTCTGGAACCTGTAATTCTCTATTTGCCTCATCAAGGTTTCAGTCATGGTCAGTTTTATGTTGTGAAGTCGATCATTCGACGCCCTTAAAGTTGCAACAGTGTCAAAAAGTAATCGTTCAAAAAATGCATACTGTATAAGAGAATCCTTCAGTAAATACTGTATTTTCAAAATGACAGTCATGTTTTGACGGGTTTCAACTATTTATTATTATTATTATTACTATTATCACGTGAATTCCCATCTATTTCCTGAACACTCACTAAATTGGTAGGCACGCTGCAATTGAGTTATTCTGCTTGTTTGTACTTGAGTGAACTGAACGACGGATATTTAGCAAAGTAGTCAAGTGATGGCAAAGATCTTGCTTGACATCCAAGCAGTTATTTATAAGGGGACCTTTCTAAATAGATTAGTTCGTTTATGAATACTTCAAAGTGACTCATAATAAAATATATTGGCCAATAATTCAGTTGGGAAGGACGCGAATAGAAGTCTAACTTCTTGTGAGTTTCGTTTCCCTTGAATCCAGGATCACCCGCTCTCAGATAAAAGGTTCAAGTTGTTTAGTTTGTGAATTCAAATCGTCGTGACCTGCTGGCTCTCAAGTTTGTAGCTCGCTGCGGATCGATGGAACTGCACTAAGAGGCAGTGCGTCTTCAATTTGAATTATGGACAGAGTGAAGGATACCTGCCCAGACCACCCCCGCTCAGACATCAACCCTGCGCTTCGTAATTCGATTTTCTAATAGGCCATAGACTGGTCCTCTTTCTTTGCTCAGGCAATTAGAGTGAAGAGTCCAAGGAGGGCACTTCAGTAAATGAGGGAAAATCCAAGCCAAAGAGCTTAACTCAGAGAGTAGTGGAGTACTAGGAGTTCTGCCCCACTTCAAAACCCCCCTTGCTCTACTACTAAGCCTCAGCCATGTTAAATATCTCTTGAACGCATGGTCCGATTTTGACAAATGAGGTATTGTTGGACTCGGGCTGACGTCCTCTTTGCTATGGACCACTCATTATATTTTTCAAAATTTTTTTGAAAATTTTTGTTTTCGAAAATAGGCGATAGTTTGAAAACCAAACAGGATAGAACGTTGTGCCATGGCTCAAACGAACAGTCTTTATGACCTTTATTTTTTGTAATAAAAAATTTTTATTTTTTATATTTTTTTGAAAACACTCGAATTTTGAAAATCCTATATTTTGGAAACTAGGAACTCTACAAAAAAAATTGTTTAACGTAAATCAATGGTCCCTACCCCCTCTACCCCCAAAATAAATTTAAAGTCTCTAGAATGAAAACCTGCAGTAGTGTGGTAAGGACAGAGCTGCTTATAAAAGCAAGTGGTGAGCCCCTGCGACCTTGGAATGGAAGGAGCCATGCTAGGAGGGCGTGCTTGGATTCGTTTTTTTCGTCTCGTTGTGCTCTTTACGGGAATGTCGGTGTCGAAAAGGTGAAAATCTGGAAACACAGTCTTTTTGGGGTAAAAACGTGATTTTAGACTTTTTGCTATATCTCGCGAACCAATCATGCTAGAGGCATGTTCGACAGGTCCAAGGACTCGGGGTGACGTCCTCTCTGCTATGGACCACTCGTTATAATTTTTAATAAAATTGGAAACTCGATTTTGGGGTAAACACATGCTTTTTGTGATTTTGCCGATATCTAACGAACCAATAACGTTAGAGGCATGTACGACGGGTCCAAGGACTCGGGGTGACGTCCTCTTTGCTATGGACCACTCGTTGTAATTAAAAAAAAATGGGAAATGCGATTTTGGGGTAAACACGTGTTTTTTATGATTTTTGCCGATATGTCACGAACCAATAACGCTAGAGACGTGTACGAGGTGTCCTAGGACTCGGGCTAACGCCCCCTTTCAAATGTGGTAGATATTTTTTTTCCAAAAAGATAATTCACAAAGGGCCTAACGCCATACATGTTGAAAAAACGTTTTCTTTTTCTTTACCTGTTTATAATTTTCATGGAGCGTGGTGGTTGAGAGAGACGATACTGCTGGATGTGTGTGTTTCAACGAACCTGTCGCTGACCAAGGTGGCTGTGTTCAATAGATCAATCGCTATTTCGGCGGGTCGGTGTATGACAGAGCGAGGGTGCGTTTTTCCTGATATTTTACCTTTAACGTGTAAACGGGGATGAGAACTAGGTTCTATGTTGGTCGAAGCGAGTAGAGAAAATAAACTTGCCGACGAGCAGGAGGTGAATGTCATTTGAGCTTATTGGAAGGCTCCGATCTGACTTGACAATAGGTGCAATGGAAAAAATGACCAAGACGCTTGAAGGTGAAATAATCTGACCATCGTGGTTGCAGGGGAGTGTGAAAGGCATGCACACACACATTTGTGAAACCACATGTAGGCTAAACCAGTGACATCCTGTTTTGCTTCGTACGTGACAAAATGCAAGTTGACGTGAAATTTGATCTACCGCAGGTGTTCGCTTGGGACGTTATCTATCTACATGCGCGATAACTGTTAACAAGTTACATCCTGTCTTGCTTCGTACGTGACAAAATGCAAGTTCAGGTGAAATTTGATCCGGCACAGGTGTTCGCGTGGGTGTTATCTGTCCACGTGCACGATAAGAGAATGTTCAAAGCGTGGGAATCGCTGAATCAGTAAAAAGTATAATGCAACTTGTCGGAATAATGTCACAACCAATAGATAGGCAAGAGCTGCAAACAGCAGTGGTGGGAGGTGAAGGGAGGGAGAGGGGAGGGGGTGATGTATGAGAGAACACAGGAGGAAAGGGAAAGACAAACATGTATGAACATGCATGAAGCGCGGAGCGCTGTACACATAGAGCTATAGGTGGTGTACAACATGTGTGAATAAATAAAAAGTACACAGGTTCACACAACATGTAATTTATTGATCCAGGAATTAAACGTAGAGTTAAACCCTAACCATTTGACGTAGAGTTTATTTCCTTTTTGTTTCAACACTTTTTCCACAAGATAATGCTGAGGAAATGCTGTTTTCTGAAGTTCATGGAGATAAAATCTACCTTTTATGGGTTGATGGTTGAGGTCCTCGAGTAAATAGGTGACTGGAGTGTCCAAGTTGACTCGACGAATTCGAAATAGTTCAGTCCCCCACTGAGGCGTGTAGCCCTTATTGAAGACAGACTTAAATTTGCTCACACGAACAAAATCCCCAATGTTCAGTCGGTGACGTTTAGGATCAGCTGTTTTTATGGGGTTAAACAGTTTATCCAATCGCTGAATATTTTTAGTTACGAGACGTGGCTTGGTCCCAATCGTTCTATGTTTGGTGTCATTGTAACGTGATACTAGCTCAGGTAACATGTCCAACCAGCGATACGTGCCCTGAGCGGTAAACGCTTTCCACATATGGGTTTTCAATGTTCGGTTGAACCGCTCGACCACACTGGCTTTCAGATTGCTGTACGTGGTGTAATGGTGAATATCCTTAGATTTGAGAAAACTGGAGAAATCCTTGTTGAAAAATTCTTTCCCCTGGTCGGTTTGTAGCAGCTGAGGTTGACGTTTGGAGTGTTGAATAATATGTTGAAAGGCCTTGGTAACTAGTGGGCCAGACTTGCGACGCACAGGTTCAACAAAGGCCATTTTGGAATAGACATCAATGACGGTCAACATATAGCGTACACCGTCGTTAACGCCAGCATAGGGTATCATTTCAACCAAGTCAGCCTGCCAAAGTTCATCCACACCTCGTGAAATCACCTTGAGTCGCGGATAGTGACGCCTAGCTGGGCGATGCAACTCGTGAGCAATACCCATTTTAATGGGTGAGGGCTTAAACAATAATTTTGGCATTTCGAAGTTCTTGTTCAATTTCTTGAATTTCCCAATCGTGACCGGTATGGCCAGCTTGACGTGAGGCATGCAACAACTGTAGCCGCTGGACGAGCTTATTGGGATTGTGCCAGTAGGTAACATCCACAAGGGGTTTTAATGGTTTAAAAGTCACTCCCGAAGCGGACACTTTACGACGAGTACTTTGACTGGTGGGAAACATTTTTGCAATGATGGTTTTATATTTTTGAGATATATTGGCATTCACTTGTTGCGTGGGATCATACTGTCTTTTGTGAGCATGGGTATCCAATAAAATGGATTTATATTTGTCAAGGTCCTCTGACGTATAATCATGGGAAGAGGGGGTCCGAGAAAAGAGCAGCTTTAACAGTCCTGGCGTTAATTTATAGTTGATGTTTTTAATGACAGCTTTAGTACGAGCAAATTTAATGGATGAATCGCCAATTTTAAAACTATCATCCTCATAGCGAACACCATACGTGGTATCTGTGTTTCCAATAAATAGATCGGTGAAATAGGGTTCCAATGTTGATCCATAATATTTTATTAAAATGGTTTTCAGTTGAGCTTTATGTTGAGGGGTGGCCAAGAGTTGTGAAAACGGAGACGCTCTGGAAGGGCAAGGTGTTTCGACCATGGCCAAGGATTTCTTTTTTCTCAAAAACTCTGCAAGGGGTGCGGCCTTTTTTTGAGGCGTAAACACTTGTTCCTCCTCATCCTCAACTTCACTATCACTAGTCAAATCTTCCACTTCCTCTTCCTCAGGGTCCTCGTGCAGCGTCTGCGTGGCTTGTGAAACGGTGGGTAGCGTTTCAGATGGCTTGAAAGAGGGTTTCAACATGGCTTTTAGTGGAGGTGCTAAATGTTGCTGAATAAACAAAGCATGATTGGCACGTGATTGTTTCAATTGACGAAACTTTTGGCGAATAGTATTTTTTGCTCTAATAATATGCTTTTTCAATTGACTCTCTGCTAACGCCATGGTGTCTTGACAAATGACTTGATGGCGAATGAGACAGGGCCTTAAATAGCAATAAAATGATCAAACCCTAAGCGATACCGTCCTTGGTTGAGTTCACTTTGTTTGTCAATCACTAAACAGGCATGACGTTGAGTGTTCCAGCACTTGGCACACAATTCTGTAAACATTTGAAAGGTCATATCCGGATTCACATGTTCATTATAAATGTGACGACTGTTCCTCTCGTCCTGACGAAATAAAACAATGACATTGGCATTGTCACGAATCAACTGTTTGGACATTTTAGAATACGTTTGCCCAAGATAGAAGCAATCGATATGTTTGTGTCGACCCATGCTGAAATAGCTTTGAATGATGCCTTGACGTTCAGTGGATACATCATCGAAAATCATGAGTGAATCAGGCTTTACCTCATCCGGTGAAATCACATTTTCTTGCATGGAAAATGTAAAATAACCCATATTCTCTTTTTGTAATCCAGACATGACTTGATCCAGAAACACGTAGAGGGGTTGGTAGAGAGATTTTGCAAAAATATAAATATTTTGAAAACGCAGACCATTGGGCGCTGTAATGAGCGTTAGCAAAAGATTAGTCTTTCCACAGCCGGAAGGCCCCACAATGATGCAGCGAATGGAAGATGGAAACAGTGAACCATGGCGTTGTTCACGTGATGTGGGACAGAGATGGGAAACCATGTCCCCCACGGGGAATGACTCTTGCTGCTTAATAATCTTCATTTCAACTAAGGCTTAGAAAGGCTAGCAGGCTGTCTATATACAGGACACCGAGCCTTGTCATAGAAACAGTAGACTGGTACTACAGGTTGACGATGGATGTCTTTGGACGTGCGTTGATGGCCAAAGCTAGGCCTGTCCCCATACATGATCCTAAACAGGAAACAGATCCTGCTAATAAACACTATGTGGATAGGTCAGTAGTGCCACGCACAAAACAGGGAGATTATGACTTTAAGGGAAAGCGGTTAACCCATGTAAAACATCCTCAAGTGTCTACAGACGTTACTACGAAAAAGTATGTGGATAACAAAGTGTATGAGTTTTATGACAAAGTGCCCCAGCTTATGGTGAATGGCTATAGCGCTAATCACCATCGGATTATTCACGTGGAAGACCCACAAGACGAAGACGATGTTTGTACCAAGCGTTACGTGACCCATGAAATGAAAAGGCTTTATAAATTTATCCCATCTGTGTTTTTAGTGTATCTGACAAATGAAAAACCTGTGAATGACAGAAACCATTTACCGCTAGTCCATGATCAGCACTTGACCTATGCGCTTGCTTCGGGTTTAAGCCACTATCGATTACACTATGATGGAACCATTCACATCAAATATGCCATACCTGATGAGAACCATTTACAAATAAAGATAAATGGTCATAGGATGTTGCTTCATAACCATGAAATGGTCAATGCAGGTGACGAATTATCCTTTTATCTCATGTTGACATGGGATGAAAAGCAAGCGGGAAAAACCATAAACGACTTCCCACTTTATGTGGAATTGGAATATACAGCCATGAAATAACCATCTGACGTTAGTTGTGATTTACACTTTCTTGTGAAAGGTTGTGGGTCATTATCATCATGGTGAAACAAAGGTATGCAGTGAGAAAGACTAAAAAAAGGACTTTGTCCTTGGCAAAGCCAGGGCTTACAACATTCGAGGACAAGCCCTTGCGAAAGAAAAAAAGAAAAAATAATGTATTGACCATAAGGAAAGCCCTTCGAGCAGCACAGAGACAGGTTATTCCAAAACGTCGGCGACAGGTTTCAAACCAAGGGCGAGTGATTCCCGTTCCCAAACGAGCGGGATTTTTACCTGCATTATTTGCTGGTTTGGCTGCTCTGGGCTCACTTTTGGGCGGTGCCAGTGCAGTGGCGAAAACCATTAAAGCCGCGCAGCAGGGCAAGCAACAACTCAAAGAAAGTCAGCGACACAATGAAACGATGGAAGCGATTGCCATGGGGGCTAGAAATGCCAATTTAAAGCCAGCCTTTTATCAACAAGGATTTGGGATTTCACCATTTCGAAATATTAAAAAAAAAAAAATTTAACCTCAGCCATAGCGAGACATGCCCTGACGCATCAACAAGTGGAAAGCTATGCTAAACAACTAAAGCTTTCTCATTTTCGAGGTGTGTTTATGCGAAACCAATTACCCCCACGACCCTGGAAACAGGAATGTGCTGTTGTCAATTTGGATGATCACCGAGGACCAGGAACGCATTATGTAGCTTATGTCAAAGAGGGATCCACGGTATGGTACTTTGACAGTTTTGGGAATTTGCCCCCGCCCATGGAACTAGTGACCTATTTTGGAAACAGGATCAAGATATATTATAATGTGAAACGTGAGCAAACGTTTAACAGCCAACAGTGTGGACGTTTGTGTTTAATTTTTTTATATAAGACGCAGCATAAGCAAAAACGCCACCAGTATGTCGGTAGAAAGTAAAACGTTTACAGTGCATGGACGTGGACCTGAAGTCAGCCTAGACTTTTACCCGCCTATCGAATTGAGTGAAAAACCCTATGGTTTAGGACTTGTTTCTCTTGAAACGTACAATCGAATATACAACATACGTGAAAATGTGAACAACAAGTTTTACTATGATGATTCTGTGCTCACCCTGAACTCTGGTGGATACACGATCGATGATATTTATGAACACATTTATGTGGTGTTGATCAATCAGTATGGTTTAAAGTCATTTCTCGACGGAACGCACAAGTTTGAACTTGTAGGCAATACTAACACTCATCGCTGCAGTATTTTCTCTACCTTCAACATTGACTTTAAAACACACCCCGATTCCATTGGCCCATTACTCGGATTTAAACCACGTGTGTTGGAGCCCAACAAAAAACATGAATCGGACCATGAAGTGAAATTCATTGAGGACCATCATGTGTCGGTGACGTGTAATATTATTAGCCAAGTGTACACCAATCAAGAACCATCGCATTCGCTTTATGACTTTATTGTGACATCGCCCAATGGGTATATTATTCGTGAAAACCCTCCAGTGGTGCTTTTTCATGCTGTGGCTGTTGATAGTATTAGTAATATAACATTAAGACTGATCAATAGAGATCAACAACTCATTGATCTAGATTCCACTACACCAGTGACTTACAAGTTGGTGCTAAAGCCACTATGAAATTTGTGTATAAAGCAACAACACCGTCTAGGAATGGTGTTAGTTGTTTGCCGCGTGAATACACGTTAACATCTCAAGGCAAGCAGATTTTACAGCATTTGGGTTACCACGTCAACCCTTATAATGAATTCTATCCTAGAGATAGCGAACCACATCGAGGAGCAACCAGGAGTGGTAAGAATTGATCTCCATTCCTATCAAGCTCAAACACCTGGACTCAATAACAATGATGAAATTCAATTTGTTATCAACAACCAAGATATTTACACCCTACCGCATGAAAGTGTTATTCAGATTGAAGGTCGGCTCACCAAAGCCGATGGCTCTACACCCACTACATCCAAGTTGGCCAACCATGGTTTAGCCTTTCTGTTTTCTGAAGTACGTTATGTCATTAACGATATCGTGGTGGATAGCACTCGAAATGTGGGTATTTCCAGTGTCATGAAACTATACCCCTCTTATAGTGAGGAAGAAGGTAAAACACTTTGCATGGCAGCTTGGTGCCCTGACTCGACCAATGACTGGATGGTACACACCGATGGGACCTTTACTGGATATTTACCTCTTAAACTGGTTCTAGGCTTTGCCGAAGATCACCAACGCATTGTGGTTAACGCAAGGCAAGTGCTTTATCTAGTGAGAGACAGGAGTGATAACAATGCACTCAAGGGGGCCGACAATGCCCCCATCGATTCAAAAATTCAACTACAACGCTTGCTATGGAAAGTGCCTCATGTGACCCTTAACGATAGCAAAAAACTGGACATACTCAAAATGGTAAAGAGAGATATGCCTCTACCCATGGAATTTAGAAGCTGGGCACTCCATGAGTATCCGCTATTGCCCACCACCAACACACACAGTTGGTCTGTAAAAACAGCTCGCTATACAGAGAGACCTCTCTACCTGATCGTGGGTTTTCAAACGAATCGCAAGTATCAACAAACCAAAGATGCCACGCAATTTGATCACCTGCAATTGAGAAATGCACGTCTTTTCCTCAACGGAGCTGTGTTTCCCTATGAAGGACTGGATTTGGATTTTTCAAAAAATAAGTTTGGCCCCCTGTACGACTTGTTTTCTAAATTTCGATGGTCGTATTATCAAAAAGAGAACGGTCCCATGCTACTACCCCAAGCGTTTAAGGCAAGAGCACCACTGATTGTTTTTGACTGTTCTTACCTGGAAGAGTCTGTCAAGCCATCCAATATCGACATTCGACTAGATTTTGAAACGCATGACAATGTACCAGCCAATACGACAGCCTACTGTCTGATTATTCATCACAAACAAGTCAACTATTATCCACTGTCCAACCAAGTGACGAGTGTATAAATAACAGCTCAACCCACGTTAAGTCGCTCAGTCATGTCTTGCTTTAAAGCCTCAAGAGACGTTACATCCATGAATTTAAACTCTGAGGAACAACGTTTCAAGACTTTTGCCACATGGCCAGTGCCTTTCATAAACCCTCAAGCCTTGGCGGCTGCTGGATTCTACTATTTAAAAACAAGAGATGAAGTGAAATGTGCCTTTTGTCCCATCATCATAGACCAATGGCAGGAGGGCGATGAACCCATGCAGGAACATCAGCGCTGGTCACACACCTGCCCCTACCTGTGCAGAATGAAAGTGGGAAATATACCCTGTCATTCAAGCTATCCCTCACTTGTGTCTCTGGGTGATGAAAAAAATACAAGTTATGATACATGTGGGCCGTATGGTATCCATGGTGCTTCGGTGAGCAGATCACCATCAAAAACGCCTAGTTTAGAGACATTGGGACATCATCGGTGTTATGGACGTTACAAACACAAGAGACTATTTTGTTGTATCAGTTGCTATCGTCCTTATCCTAAAATGAGAAAAGCCTGTAAGACGTGTTATGATAATAAAATGATGTAATTCTTAAATTCTTATTTTTGCATGTCCCCCTGTCCTACCCTAACCTTCTTTTTTGAAACTAGCATGGCAGGTAAGTCCATGCCATGATCACACGTGATCGTCAGTCAGTCGTCAGTTGAACTTGGTCCAGGCAAGCGTCAACATGTTGCGCACACTCATTGTGGATTGCCAAGGGTTTAAAATTGGTGACAACAAATTTATATTTAAACAAGTGGCCATAATCGATTGTACCACGTTTTGGATATCGCAAGCTACGCATTTGCTATTTAAACCACCCCATGCTTTTGATTTGTTGTGTGAAAAAGACCGTAAACAAACCCAGTGGATTGAAAATCATAGGCAACTAGACTGGAATCAGGGAACCATTTCCTATAAATATTTGGACGTGGTCATGAAAGCACACTTGTCCTCGACCAATGTGGTATTTGTGAAAGGTAATGAAAAACGTCAATGGTTGCAACCATTTTTGGCGTCTTACTGTCAATGTATCGACCTCATGGAGTTGGGCTGCCCCTCCCTGCAAACGCTCATGGATACTTGTTCCTGTGGCAACATTACCCATACAGCCCTATCGCATGCGTGGCATCTCTTTCATTGGTTAACCACTCATGCCTGCTGGGAGTTGTTGAACAAAATTATAACTCAAGATTTACCTGTGAATGACGTCAGTGAGATTTCTACTAGCGACGTGTAAACATCTACAGCACATGATACCATGGAGAAAGGCAATGCTACGGACAAAGCCATCGGCAAGTTCTTTGTGTGCAAAAAGAAACTAGACAGTTTTACCAAAGAGGAACTCTTGGCACTGCCCAAGTCGTTCATTTATTATGTGGCCGCCAACGCGGTCAAAGAAATCTGGCAACATGTACCAAAATCATGGACTCAAGACCCTGTGTTGAGTGAATTGCAACCCTGTACGGATTACGATCACCATAAGCAAGTGGCCATGGCAAAAATACCGTCTATGCGTCAGTGTGCGACTTGCCAGCTAGTGAAACTGTATCACGGTCATAAAAGTCCGTGTAAAGACTTTGTTGAATCATTCCACGAGTGTCATGGCGAGAAAAAGCAACAACAACAACAACAAACACAAACATCGTCCACAGAGGAGGAGGAAGACCAAACCTTTTTACCATCGATGGAAAAGGATATGCCAGACCTGTACTGGCAATGGCGTCATTGACAAAGTGATTCAATACTTACCTTACGAAATCCATCTTCCAGGTTATCGTTTTTGCGGCCCTGGAACTCGTCTCGAAAAACGTTTACAACGTGGTGATGTACCCATTAATCTTTTGGATCAAGCATGCAAGGAACATGACCTTTCTTATCGCCATAGTCATTCTGGTTTAAGACATGTGGCAGATAAATTGTTATTGAAGAAAGCTAAACAACGTTTCACATCCAGTGATGCCTCAGTAGGTGAAAGGATGGCAGCCCTAATTGTCATGAGTGCTATGAAAGGAAAGTTGATGATGCATGGACATAAACATTGAGGAGTGAGGAATTGGGATTTGTTTGTATTCTATTTTTCTTTTGTCAATTCACTATGACTATGAAATAAAAACAAAAGTTTTCCAGAGCACGATGTTTTGTTATTTTTAATTTTAAGAAATCGTGATGTTGATGGCTGATTTTTTCATTTTACACATTTCACACATGATGAATTCCACACACTGTCATTTATCATTTTGCAATTTACAGTTTTTGAAAACGTTCGTTTCAAGTTTAACGTTTTTGATGATATGGATTTTTCCATTTTGCTGATGACACATTTTAAACAATGTCCGTTTGAAGTTTTTGAATTTTCAAATTTCACACATGGCCATTTCCAGTTTTTAAAAATGTCCGTTTTAAGTTTTGCTGTTTTGGTGATATGGAAACATGGAATTTCCATTTTGCTGTTTTCATATTTTTTCCATTTGGTGTATGTCGAAAGTTGAGATTTGACAATGATGTTGATGCGAGTGCTTGACCTTGATAATACTGCTATGTGTTGATGTGTGTTTGGAGAAACGTCGAGGTCTACGACTACTGCAGGTAAGACTGTTTTTACAAAAATAATGTCTTTTGACTGTCACATTTCAATGAAAAACGAAACTATTTAAAACAAAATGAATATATAAGTGACCATTTACCCCCACCCCACCCACCCACTCTACCTCATCGTGTTTGCTCTGGTCAATCATACACACCAGTTTTCTCTCTCCACTCATACATTCACACCTGTCTTTGGGAACAAACACAACCACTTTATTTATTCCCAAAAGCACATTCTCGACATGCACACTCATTCCAAAAGAACTTTTTAGTTTATCATTTACATTACGAAAAATAATTAAATACTAGTTATTAAAGTTACTAAAAATCTTACTTATTTCATATTTACAAAAAAACTCAACTTTGTACAGCGTTAAAAGAATCACACTATTTACCAATCAAAAAAATTTTAAAAAATAAGGTTGCACACAACTTTTTAAAGAGCAAAAGGTCCAAGTGAATTGTCACTATTTACAAAATCTACTATTTACAATGACAGAAACCAATATTTACAAAATTCTAAATCTACAAGTTACAAAAAGCCATGCCCCATAAACGATTAAACAGTGAAATCACACCTCCTCCTCGTTGCGATCATAACCCCAGGGCAGGCTAGTGAGCAGGTCATCAGCCCACACACGCTTGTTATCCATGGAGGCGAGGGTGCGTTTTCTCTGTTCCACAAGATACAAATGATGGTTGCTGGATTGTATCCTGCACTGTGTATGAGACATAGCTTTGCCAGTGCGTAAAACCGCTAAGTAATCGTCTACACGTAGCGATTTTACCACTGCCCTACCTACACCTTTTGCTCTCTTGGCTTCCTTACAGTCGAGTGTGCGGTAAGCATACATTTTTGAAGCCAAACCTACGAATTCCGTCATAATGGAATCACCGCATTCATCTTTTAAAACGCCCATTTCCTTCTTGTTCTTTATGGGCAGCTGAAACACGTTGTCAGCACTATAGCAAGAGGTGTCGAACCAGTCACTATGTTGCCTCATGACGTCATAGGGGTTGCAGTGGCGAATGTGGTAAATGAATGAGTCCGTGTCCATATACAAAAGAGAGACGTCCTCAAAATGGCGTTTCGCAAACTCATAGTGGAATCGATACATGACCGATTTAGAAAAGTCTAAAATGACTTGACCCAAGTAAATGGGCTTATCCATGGTCACGCTGGTCTTACTCATTTCAATAGTAGCCAAATCCTCATCGATAATTTTGATCGATTTGAAATTTGGCTTGGCAATGTACCGCCGGGCACCCCACCGCCCCTCCCAGACATTCATCAATTTAATGTCACGGTATTTGCGGACATTCTCCATAGACTTGCCATAGATGCAGTTGTTCATTAATTTAAAAAAATTAATTTCAAACTGCTGTGTTGCCATTTGTCGGTGCTCTGTGTTGAGTCGCATGTATGGCTCAAGCCATGCTTTTTGAGCAAAAGAAATACCCCTGTGGACTTTCTTCAACACCAAGCCTTGGGCGAGGCATTGCACCAACATTTGGATATGTAGCACATACCGATTTTTGTTGTAAAGTGTGCCCATGAGTTTTTCAGTTTTCACTTTACTGTCAGGGGGAACCATTTGCTCAAGACAGAATGGGAAATCGGCATGTTCATCATACAAGGATGATGGATATTCAATATCCACTTCTAGCACATATCCACGGCCTGTTTCTTGGCTAGCCATGTTCACATGAAATTCTGACACTTGTTTCTCTGTCAGCCAAGCAAACTTCCCATAGGGCAAAGGCTGACTCATGGCGTAACCGTACAAATTATTCACGTCATAGTACATTAAGTACGATTCTGGTTTGTCTGGTGAATAATCAGACATGTAGACATTGTTCGCTTCAGCATGGCGTTGGTTAAGTGACACAAAGCCGCCACGAATGCCCTTTTCAAAAAATAGAACCATGTCTACGTCAGTGAGTAAATCCAATTCCACTTGAGTGTATTTCAAAGCGGCATCGAACGAGAGTCCAGGACTCGTGTAATAGTGAGCCGGATCAAGACCGTAAATGTGTTGACACAAGTTACGGAATTTTTCAAACACATCAGTGAGCAGCAATACATCCAGTTTTAGGTAATGCAAAGCATATTCACTTAGCGTCTTCATGCCAAACACTCGCCAAACTTGACATGCATGTGCATAGTCTTCATCGGAAACGGTACTGCGTGTTAGTTTCGAGTAAAATTTCTCTTGTGGAGGGAGTTTTCTTTGCTTTAACACGTCCCAGCTGTTGCAGAAATCATACGGGAATATACCTTTCCGAATGCACAATTGAAATTGCTCAGGATCATTAAAATGCATTCTAGTATTTTTTAATTCCTCCTCATTCAAGCCATTCACAAGGCTGTCTAGCGAGGATGCCATAAACTTAAAGGAATCCAAAAATCGAATGCTAAAGTTGCTCAACCACCATGTCAGGGCTGTAAAACGCTCATGGTTTTGGGGAATAATGGTAAACGAGCCCTTGTTAACATGGCCCAATTCACGAATCAAAAACTGAATGTCATAATTCGCCAGATTGTGGAAAAAGACACCGATGAAACGAGGAGCTGGAAAGTTCAAGTTGCATTTACTATGCGCAGCTCCACGAAACTCCCCCGTAAAGTGCGAGTGATCACGAACGGTGTCTTCAGCATTGATCAGTGGCTTTTCGCAAATATGGCATGTCATGGCATGCTCATACTGCTGCTGTTGTTCTGGAGATAGGCTCATGGGTACTGGGTGGTCCAGTAATTCCTGTACATGGTCGGCCAACTTGACAAGTTCATCCAAGAACCATTTGGCACAATCTGGCCCCTCACGGTATTTGTAAACGGATTGTGTGGGGTCATGGGCACACACCACATTAAATCCTATGGCAAAGGGTTCATGTTTTTGAATGGGTGTGGTTGAGCTCATGGAGGGATCTGGTTCACATCCCGCCATGGGTGTGGTGAGAGCTTCGAAATCTGCATATACCACATAGGGAACAGTGTCACGCTTATGAATGTCCTTAAACTTTAACACAGCCTTGTCCCCTTGTGGCAATATCAATCTCACCGCTTCCTGAGTAACACAATCTACCCTATGACGTTCCAAAGAAGTAGGCGTCCAAAAGTATTGGAGACAACGGTCACAAATATGCTTTATACCATGTGCTTTGGACATTTGACTGCTTAGCAATCTACTCAGGCTTTTAATGAGGCAATAGTGATTCACTTCTCCTACAGATAAATATAAAAGATGAATGTGATGTCGTTTCGGTTCTTTTGTGGCATAAAGAGGACCCACAATCTCATCACCGTCAAGGCCATACACCATGAACGAAAAGTCCTGGTTGTCTCGTTCAAACCTATGGATCTCGGTTAAGTCCATAGGGAACGTCACTCGAGTTAAATTTAAAGTATGTTTCAATTCAACAAACTTGGCCTTGTACATTCCTGGTCTGTTAACATGACGATCTTGAGCTGGCTGCAAGTACGCAGCCACAGCCCACAGAAAGCAATCATTGTCATGGTTCTCAATATTCACCACAGCCTTTTTCGAAGCTATTGCTGGAGGTGTTTTAATATAGCTAGACCCAGCATTCAACGGGTTGAAATGACAAATGTTGATTTGTAAATGATGAATTTTGTCTAAGGCTAGACCACTCGGTCCTTGTTGCAGTTTATCAAATTTTGACAGCAAGGCATTCACCACGTGGGTTTCATACCACTGTTCCAAATTATGGGCTATGAATAGCTCTTGCATTTTACTGCAAATATAGAATGTCTCTTTATGCTCTACATCCTTCTTTTTATATACGAAATCGCACACTAGTTCTGTATTCACCTTTAAAGCCATATGCAACCTTTGCGCTGTACAAATTTCAATTTTAAAAATTTCAAAACAAGATTCTAAAAATTCTTTGGGAATCGAACTTTTTCTAACATTCACTATGCGGCCAGAGCACACACGCGATTTGAAACAACTGTTTAGGGTTTCCCAAGTTAACGTATCCGCAGCAGTAAAAGACATTATTTTGAAAGAACACACTCACCTGAGTTTAGAAATGTAGACTGTCTGACAATAATCCAAAAAACACACACGTTCCTGGTTATTCACAGAGGTCAAGCGTTTTCCAACACTCTAAAAAGAAATAAAATAAACCACCATAAGTATATCCATTCCATATAGTTTATGCATTTCATAAACAAAACAAAATCAAACAGGTTATATATTTAAAAAAACAAATCTCACCTTGACGTGTAATGCTTTTCTATATTCCCGTCTCGTGGGCTAGTATGGAAATGGTTTTCTTTTCTAGTTGTCTGTCTTTCTCTTTCTTTAATATATTTCCCACAGACACACGACAGGTAGGCTATACACGTTATCTGCAAACAAATAAATAAATAAAATCATTAATTATCTAATCAATAAATAATTGCATGTATTTATATAAAATCAATAAATATATAAATGAATAAATATATACCTACCCCACAACAAGGTTAAGTATTTTCCACCAACACCAAAACTGATAAACGCAGTGTGTTCAAAGGTAGTCACCTAAGTGAGCGTGGAAATGATAACGACATGTCTTTATATATGCTACATTGCATGTATAATCTTTTTTTTTTTTCCACGCTTTGACCATTCTGTTATCAGGCACGTGGACAGATAACGTCCCAGGTGAACACCTGAGGTAGATCAAATGTCACCTGAACTTGCATTTTGTCACGTACGAAGCAAGACAGGATGTCACTGGTTTAGCCTACATGTGGTTTCACAAATGTGTGTGCATGCCTTTCACACTCCCCTGCCACCACGATGGTCAGATTATTTCACCTTCAAGCGTCACCTGTTGTCAAGTCAGATCGGAGCCTTCCAATAATCTCAAATGGCATTCACCTCCTGTAAGTTTGTTTTCTCTACTCGCTTCGACCAACATAGAACCTAGTTCTCATCACCGTTTACACGTTAAAGGTAAAATATCAGAAAACGCACGCTCGCTCTGTCATACACCGACTCGTCGAAATATCAATTAATCTATTGAACACAGCCACCGTGGTCAGCGACAAGTTCGTTGAAACACACACACCCAGCCGTATCGTCTCTCTCAACCACCACGCTTCATGAACATTATAAACAGGTAAAGAAAAAGAAAACGTTTTTTCAACATGTATGGCGTTAGACCCATGTGAATTATTTTTTGAAAAAAAATATCTACCACATTTGAAAGGGGGTGTTAGCCCGAGTCCTAGGACACCTCGTACATGTCTCTAGCGTTATTGGTTCGTGAGATATCGGCAAAAATCACAAAAAACACGTGTTTACCCCCAAAATCGCGTTTCCAAAATTTTTTAAAATTACAACGAGTGGTCCATAGCAAAGAGGACGTCTTCCCGAATCCTTGGACCCATCGTACATGCCTCTAGCGTTATTGCTTCGTGAAATATCGGCAAAATCACAAAAAACACGTGTTTACCCCAAAATCGCGTTTCCCAAATTTTTTAAAATTACAACGAGTGGTCCATAGCAAAGAGGACGTCTTCCCGAATCCTTGGACCCATCGTACATGCCTCTAGCGTTATTGGTTCGTGAGATATCGGCAAAAATCACAAAAAACACGTGTTTACCCCCAAAATCGCGTTTCCCAATTTTTTTAAAATTACAATGAGTAGTCCATAGCAAAGAGGACATCACCCTGAGTACTTGGACCCGTCGAACACACCTCTAGCATGATTGGTTCACGAGATATCGGCAAAATCACAAAAACACGTGTTTACCCCAAAATCGAGTTTCCAATTTTATTAAAAATTATAACGAGTGGTCCATAGCAGAGAGGACGTCACCCCGAGTCCTTGGACCTGTCGAACATGCCTCTAGCATGATTGGTTCGCGAGATATAGCAAAAAGTCTAAAATCACGTTTTTACCCCAAAAAGACTGTGTTTCCAGATTTTCACCTTTTCGACACCGACATTCCCGTAAAGAGCACAACGAGACGAAAAAAACGAATCCAAGCACGCCCTCCTAGCATGGCTCCTTCCATTCCAAGGTCGCAGGGGCTCACCACTTGCTTTTATAAGCAGCTCTGTCCTTACCACACTACTGCAGGTTTTCATTCTAGAGACTTTAAATTTATTTTGGGGGTAGAGGGGGTAGGGACCATTGATTTACGTTAAACAATTTTTTTTGTAGAGTTCCTAGTTTCCAAAATATAGGATTTTCAAAATTCGAGTGTTTTCAAAAAAATATAAAAAATAAAAATTTTTTATTACAAAAAATAAAGGTCATAAAGACTGTTCGTTTGAGCCATGGCACAACGTTCTATCCTGTTTGGTTTTCAAACTATCGCCTATTTTCGAAAACAAAAATTTTCAAAAAAATTTTGAAAAATATAATGAGTGGTCCATAGCAAAGAGGACGTCAGCCCGAGTCCAACAATACCTCATTTGTCAAAATCGGACCATGCGTTCAAGAGATATTTAACATGGCTGAGGCTTAGTAGTAGAGCAAGGGGGGTTTTGAAGTGGGGCAGAACTCCTAGTACTCCACTACTTCAGAGATGTGTTTACCGACTCGCTCGCAGGCCGCGTTAACGGGCCTCTACAAGCTATTTATATCAGTGCTGCCAATTCCTCAAATCTTCAGCTAATTATATCGTGTTTGACTCGAATTATTAAAGGAGATTCAGTACTGCCAATACATTAAATCTTCAACTAATTTTATCGTGATTGACAAGAATTATTAAATGAGATTCAGTACTGTCTATACATTAAATCTTCTGCTAATTATATCGTTTTTCACTGGAATTATTAAATGTGATTCAGTGCTACCAATACATCGAATCTTCAGCTATTTATATCGTTTTTCACTGGAATTATTAAATGTGATTCAGTGCTACCAATACATCGAATCTTCAACTAATTATATTGTGTTTGACTCGAATTATTAAATGTGACTCAGTGCTACCAATACCAGTATATCAAATCTTCAGCTAATGATATCGTGATATTTTCATTGGATAATTAAGTCTAGTTATATCTGAAAAGTTCAATAATTTAGTGATGCCAATATGTTAAAGGTTGAGTCAATTATATCATGTTTGACATGAATTCTCATGAGAATCAATGCAGCCAATATCTGAAGAGGGTACGGAACGATTACAATAATTGGCAAAATCAACATTTTATATTCTTTTATATTTTATGAATCTCTGAAGACCAGGCAGCGCTTAGTACGAATGCCATTTTAGTCCACGCATGGCGAAGACAGTTCCACGGTCTTTAATAGTTGTAGACCTTCCTGTATTCAATAACATACATCTTATCTAGATTTGGCAACGTCACACAAATACACATTGCACTGACCTCAGACAGCCCATAGGAACAAGGGGGGGGGGGGGGGAGAGAAAGGGAAAAACCAGTTTCGTCCAGTCGACCTCAACTGGCGCAAGAGTGAACACGAAACTGCTCGAAGCTCCAGCCAGGAAGACAACCAGATAAGTAGTAGCCTGTAAGTTTACAGTATAACCATAGTTGACTTTTTAAAACAATGTAGTCACCCCAAACAGACTAACTCAGGATTTCTATCACCATTTTGGCATTTCACCTAATATTAGATATACTACATTTAGCATACACTGACAGTTGCATTACCAATACTGCAACTAAATAATTGTACATATCTATATAAAAATGAATTGCTGTTCGTTAGTCTCGCTAAAACTCGAGAACGGCTCGACCGATTTGGCTAATTTTGGTCTTGAATTATTTGTGGAAGTCCAGAGAAGGTTTAAAAGGTGAATAAATGTGAAAGTTGTAGCGTACGAGTTGATTCAAGAAATGAGTGACGGCGCGCGTATCGTTAAAAAAATGCCATATGCGTTCAAATACCATTCATTCCATTGCTATTAAACTTGGGTTTCTGGCTTAGTGAATCCATTTTACAATAGGCAGCGCACGAGTAGATTCAACAAATGAGCGACGGCGCGTGAAACGTTTCAAAAAAGTCCCGTATGCTTTCATATACCATTCGTCCGATAGCGATAAAACTTGGGTGAGATGTTGTGTACACTTCAGGCAAGATTTCTGACTTAGTAAATCCATTTTACAGTAGGTGGCGAACGAGTAGATTCAACAAATTAGCGACGACGTGCGAAGCGTTTCAACAAAGTACCGTATGCGTTCATATACCATTCGTCCGATAGCGATGAAACTTGGGTGAGATGTTGTATATACATCAGGGAAGGTTGCTGGCTTAGATCACCCACTTTTCAATAGGTAGCGTACGAGAAGATTCAACAAATGAGCGATGGTGCGCGAATCATTTCAACGAAGTCCCGTATGCGTTCATAGACTATTCAGTCGATAGCGATGAAACTTTGGTGAATTGTTGTGTACACTGCAGGGAAGGTGTCAGGCTTAGTACATGCATTTCACGATAGGTACCGCACGAGTAGATTCATGAAATGAGCGACGGCACGCGAATCGTTTCAAAAGAGTCCCAAATGCGTTCATATACCATTCATCCGATTGCGATGAGACTTTGGTGAATCGTTGAGTACACTTCTGGAAAAGTTTCCGGATTAGTAAATCTATTTTACAATAGGTAGCGTACGAGTAGATTCAACAAATGAGTGACGGCACGCGTATCG
Source organism: Meconema thalassinum (assembly GCA_946902985.2). Lineage (NCBI taxonomy): Eukaryota > Metazoa > Arthropoda > Insecta > Orthoptera > Tettigoniidae > Meconema > Meconema thalassinum. Next base: position 25,704,076 of record OY714911.1, read on the forward strand.
TTTAAACATAATCCGGTATCCGTTCATATGCCATTCATCCGATTGCGATGAAACTTTGATGAGTCGTTGTGTACACGCCTGGGAAGGTTTTCGACTTAGTAAATTCATTTTACAATAGCTGGTGTACGAGTAGATGCAACAAATGGGTGACGGCGCGCGAAGCGTTTCAACGGAATCCCGTATGCGTTCATATACAATTCATTGATTGCGATGAAACTTTGTGAGTTGTTGTGTACACTTACGTGAAGGTTTCTAACTTAGTAAATCGATTTCAGAGTAGGTAGCGCTAGAGTAAATTTTTAAAATGAGTGACAGCGCACGAATCGTTTAAACAAAATACCGTATGCGTTCATATCCCATTCATCCGATTGCGATGAAACTTTGGTGAATTTTTGTGCACGCTCCCACGAATGTTTCTAAATTAGTTAATCCATTTTACGATAGTTTAGAGGCAGTTAACAGAAATTGAAAAAAGATTGTGTCCAAAAGAACTTCAAGAAACAAACTTACAACGCCAACATTTTCTTTGATTGGCATTGCAACGCATGCCGGGTTCAGCTAGTTGTAAATATTTTTCACCTGTATTCTCAAACATAGATGTTATAGCCTAAGTGTAATGGATCTGATGATGATCGCTTGACGATCGAAACTGGTCATCCTTGTGTATTTATTAATCTCAAGTAATTTATTTCAGGATTAGGGCATAACCCAGTTCTTTTTGGGTACATTCGTGTTGACTGACTGAAAAGCACCAAACTTTTGTTTTGTCTATTATAGTTTAACCATTAGAAATTGCCATAATTTTAATTTACACTTGCGCTAACACCGAGCTGAGAGATGTACTCCATAACATTGGCTCACACTTTATAGGATAGTGGTCTCTATATTACGGGCAGTTTATGCTTTCAAAGATGCTGATAGTTGAATCTTTACGCTAAATTTCGGAGAATTTTCATGCTGTAGTGCTAGTATTTCTAGATATCAAATACTTGACGTAATTTGTTGGATATAATTTAAAAAGAGGAAAAACATTAACAACTAAAGTGTAAATATAGAAGGTAACATTACACTAATAAAAGAAACGGGTCGTCCAACTCGTTTAATCCGCTTGTAAATAAAGATCACGTCGTGAAATTATTTATTTAATTACTTTATTGTATTTTACATTATTTTATTTTGTTTTTATTTTGTTTTACTTTGGTTTGTTTTGTTTTATTTTGATTTTCCAGAAAACAAACAAGAAGATCCGTGACGAACTAAAGAGCATACTTTTCTTAAAATTTAAGATTCATGCCAATGATTAATGACGAAATTAAGTTGGTAATATCGAAATTTCTAATTAGTTCGAAATACTGTACACCTGGCATAATGTAGCCTAATAAAGCACTACAGTTGGCAGCCCTGGTGACTGAATATTTTCTTAGATCCATTTCTTAAGGTACAGAATACAAAATTTGGTCGACGTCCAATGGATAGCATGGACGTTACATACAGTTAAACAATGGATCTAACAGCGCGCGTAAAATCATGTTGGCAACAATGTCATGCATGTATTGGTCAGAAATTATCGGAAATAATATGAACTATTGTTGTGCCAATTTTGAATGAAATCCATTAGTTAGTATAGAAGTTACATGAATTTAAACTTGGACCTCTCAACAGGCATAGAATCATGTTGGTAGCACTGACGTATATAAGTTACTCCAAATTAATATCGCATGTCAGGTACTATACGTGTGCATAGTTTAAAACTGTCGGCTTGCATACTTTCTGATATATCGGTATTTGGATTAAAACAAATTGAGAGCATTTATTAACAGTTTGCAGCCCTGGTGGCTCTTAAGAATACGCTCAGTCATATCTGTTTATGTACGCATAGCACATATGAAATTTGGTTGAAATCCAATTGATAGTGTAGAAGTTATATGCATTTAAAATTTGGACTTATCAGCAGGCTTATAATTATTTTGGAAACACTGTCCTTTAAAGGGTTAATGGGGAAGTTTCTTTGTTTACAGTAAACCTGTTTAGATTTTGGATGTTATATTTAAGAGAAACTATTTTTTTTATTTTAACAATAATATTCGACTCCCCTGAAGTCCAGTATGAAAAACGCTCCATTAATTTGACAACTAAGGTTTCAATGAAATGCGACTTAAATTCAATTATCATACCTTTATTAGATTCTGAGGAAATGGAATGCCAATTAAACAAATTTAACTTTGGTAAGATAGGTGATCCCGTATCCCCTTAAAACTTTAGTTAATTAGGTTAGATCGTTCAACGACAACTTTGCATTTATTTTAAAGCTTGTACATATAAAATTTCTCTTGCTATATTAACCAAGCAAAATCAAGACTAGAAACTGCTGAAATGTGGTTCTTGAAAGGACTGATGAGGACGATTTGGTGGGAAACAAGAAGTTCCGTGACGAACTAAAGAGCCTACTTTTCTTTAAATTAAGATTCATGCCAATGATTAATCTACAGTATATGAACCTATCTAGAATAATGACGAAATTCAGTTGGTACTATCGAAATGTCTAATTAGTTCGAAATATACTTGGTATAATGTAGCCTAATAGAGCACTACAGTTGGCAGCCCTCGTGACTGAATAAAATTCTTAGTTCCATCTCTTAAGGTACAGAATACATAATTTGGTTGAAGTCCAATGGACGTTACATGCAGTTAAACACTGGATCTATCAGCACGCATAACAGCATGTTGGCAACAATGTCATGCGTGTGGTGGTCAGAAATAATCTGAAATAATATTATATCTTATTGTGCAAATTTTGGATGAAATCCATTTGTTAGTATAGAAGTTACTTGTATTTTAAAATTGGACCTATCTGCAGGCATAGAATCATGTTGGCAGCACTGACTTATATTATTTACTCCAAATCAATCTAAAATGTCAGGTACTATAAGTGTGCATAGTTTAAAACAGTCGGCTTGCTTACTTTCTGATATATTGGAATTTGTATAAAAAAGAGAGAGAGCAATTAATGACAGTTGGCAGCCCTGGTGGCTCTTAAGAATACACTGTTTATGTACAAATATTGCATACAAAATTTGGTTGAAATCGAATTGATAGTGTAAAAGTCGTATGCATTTAAAAATTGGACCTATCAGAAGGCTTAAAATTATTTTGGCAACACTGTTATATATGGCCTCCTTGAAATTAAACTGAAATAGTATTATCTACATGTATGCCAATTTTTGAATAGCTCCCATGTATAGCTTCTAAGATATCCAACATGGAGCTCAAAGTTCTAGTGCGTTTTTTCAGCAGTTGTTAGCATGGACATCATTTTCAAATATGGGCTTGAGATATTCCGGTATACATCTTTACTCACACTAAATTTGGTTTCGATTGCTGTAGCCGTTTAGGAGTTGATAGGGTGGGGGAGGGGGACACACACACAGACAGACAGAAGGACAGACAGAAGGACAGACATACAGACAGACAGACAGAAGGACAGACAGACACACATTTTCCCAGATCGATCTCATATGTCTACTGTTTCCTCATTTTTGCAAATTGTGAAAAGTAGGCTAAAAAGACTAATAAATAAATCTTGGATGAAGTTAAGGAGAAACTGACCTTACTTTGTTCATTAGAGAAGAGAAAAACGTAATTTCTTGGACACGTCATACGGCATGACACACTTCTCCAGATTGTTTTCGAAGGCAAGGTCCTAGGGACGAAATCGAGAGGAAGACCGTGTCTCCCCTCTCTTAGGAACACAACCACTCAGCTGGGTTTTGCTTCCTACGTCACGATGAAGAGAACTGCTGAAGATCATGGGCTGCGGCTGCATTGCAGGGTTTGTAAAGGTTAACATAGGCCGATCATGTAATTCCGTTTGATAGTAACAATACACCATGCTGGTAACCCCTGAATTATTAGAATAATATTTTTGTGCATTTTTTGATGTTCCAAAAAGAGATTTGTGACATCGTAGCTAACCTAGTCGCAACTGTTCAATGTATTGTTTGGACATAAAATATCATGGTTGTTCTTTAGGTAAACAGACGACGAAAATATCTCCGTCGCTCTACAGCGAAGACAGCAAACAACACTAACACTCGGCGTTTTGTGGCAACTGAAATATTAATGTTATGAAAAAATATCCTGCGCTTGATGAAGGCAAGCAGAAAGATATGAGTTAATAATTTCACTCGTTAGAACGACATAAAGTCAAATCAAATTGAACATGGTAATGAAATAGTGCAGAGATCAATAAGTGAGCTAATATTTATTACATAGCTCCAAGAGTCGAGCTGAATACAAACACAAATCACTGCTCGTCTATTCTGTCAATCGCACACACAATTAAATAAATATCCAGGCTATAGCTTTACACATTGTGCAAAATTCATGAGCGCTGGCAAACAAATGTGCGGAGAGTTTCCAAAACCACCGGTATTGTTTGATTTATATGTCTGGTCATCAGCACCGTGCAGTAGTGGCTTATTATGTGTGTTACACAAATACTTACAAACACAATTCACAAAATATGTAACATTTAACGTTTTGATGCAGTATTGTTCCACCTGACAGCGGTGGGTTCGTTAGCAGTCGGCAATTATCGTAAGAGATCATGGAAGACAGGCACGCTCTCAACATGCTGGCTCATCTATTAGATGCATGTGTTGAGTAAAGACGAGACTGGATGTTTGTTCGTATGCTCATTCACGGGCCTTTGCACTCTGTAGCTGGTTGAGTAGGCAAACTCTCAACTTGCCTACCCAGGTGTTATAGGTATGCGTTGAGTAAGCAAGAGACTGGATGTTTGTTCGTATGCTCATTCAAGGGCTTTGCACTCTGAAGCTGGTCGAGTAGGCAAACTCTCAACTTGCCTACCCAAGTGTTATAGGTATGCGTTGAGTAACCACGAGACTGGATGTTTGTTCGTATGCTCATTCAAGGGCTTTGCACTCTGAAGCTGGTCGAGTAGGCAAACTCTCAACTTGCCTACCCAAGTGTTATAGGTATGCGTTGAGTAAGCAAGAGACTGGATGTTTGTTCGTATGCTCATTCACGGGCCTTTGCACTCTGTAGCTGGTTGAGTAGGCAAACTCTCCACTTGCCTACCCAAGTGTTATAGGTATGCGTTGAGTAAGCAAGAGACTAGATGTTTGTTCGTATGTTCATTCACGGGCCTTTGCACTCTGTAGCTGGTCGAGTAGGCACACTCTCAACTTGTCTACCCAGGTGTTATAGGTATGCGTTGAGTAAGCACGAGACTGGATGTTTGTTCGTATGCTAATTCAAGGGCTTTGCACTCTGAAACTGGTCGAGTAGGCAAACTCTCAACTTGCCTACCCAAGTGTTACACGTATGCGTTGAGTAAGCACGAGACTGGATGTTTGTTCGTATGCTCATTCACGGGCTTTGCACTCTGAAGCTGGTCGAGTAGGCAAACTCTCAACTTGCCTACCCAGGTGTTATAGGTATGCGTTGAGTAAGCACGAGACTGGATGTTTGTTCGTATGCTCATTCAAGGGCTTTACACTCTGAAGCTGGTCGAGTAGGCACACTCTCTACTTGCCTACCCAGGTGTTATAGGTATGCGTTGAGTAAGCACGAGACTGGATGTTTGTATGCTCATTCAAGGGCTTTGCACTCTGAAGATGGTCGAGTAGGCACACTCTCAACTTGCCTATCCAGGTGTTAAAGGTATGCGTTGAGTAAGCACGAGACTGGATGTTTGTTCGTATGCTCATTCTAGGGCTTTGCACTCTGAAGCTGGTCGAGTAGGCAAACTCTCAACTTGCCTACCCAGGTGTTATAGGTATGCGTTGAGTAAGCACGAGACTGGATGTTTGTTCGTATGCTCATTCAAGGGCTTTGCACTCTGAAGCTGGTCGAGTAGGCACACTCTCAACTTGCCTACCCAGGTGTTATAGGTATGCGTTGAGTAAGCACGAGACTGGATGTTTGTTCGTATGCTCATTCAAGGGCTTTGCACTCTGAAGCTGGTCGAATAGGCACACTCTCAACTTGCCTACCCAGGTGTTATAGGTATGCGTTGAGTAAGCACGAGACTGGATGTTTGTTCGTATGCTCATTCAAGGGCTTTGCACTCTGAAGCTGGTCGAGTAGGCAAACTCTCAACTTGCCTACCCAGGTGTTATAGGTATGCGTTGAGTAAGCACGAGACTGGATGTTTGTTCGTATGCTCATTCAAGGGCTTTGCACTCTGAAGCTGGTCGAGTAGGCGCACTCTCAACTTGCCTCCCCAAGTGAAATACGTATGCGTTGAGAAAGCACGAGACTGGTTGTTTGTTCGTATGCTCATTCACGAGCCTTTGCACACTGAAGCTGGTTCTCAACTTGCCTGCCCTAAGAAGAGATATTGTGTCACTCTTGAGTCGTAGCTTTACCACCTTAGTCGGAGTCATCTAACAATAACCAATGTAATTCATAATGTTGAATTTTGGGCTTATGCCGTGTTTTATTATATTGCAATTCGACGCGTTTCGAAAGAAACCATGTCTTTCATCGTCAGGAATAATCTGGAATACGACAATGTTGCTAAGAGAAAGCAACGAAGAACATATAGAAGGTGCCCAAAGATGGACGCCATTATAGCCCCATGTTAGGGACAACGGAAAGCAGCAGTGAATTACTTTCTCAGGGTTCTGATAATAGGTAGCCAGGATTCACTGAGATTGTAGCCGGTGTCGCGGTTGAAATTATCTGGGTGTTTACGTATTTCAACCGCCTCCCTGATGATTCTGGGACGATATTGCTTTATACGGGCAAGAACATCCACCCCTTGGAACATGACATCATGGCCAGGTGTTAAAGCATGATCGGCAACAGCTGATTTATCAGGTTGAATGAGCCTGATACATCTATTATGTTCCTTAATGCGAGTGCATATTGTTCTCGAAGTCTGCCCGATGTAAACCTTGCCACAAGTACAGGGAACTCTGTAGATACCCGGTTGTTGCAATTTAGGCAAACTGTCCTTAGTTGGTCGCAGGAGTTGCCTAATCTTAACAGAAGTTCCAAATACAGTCCGTATGTTGTATCGACGTAGGATTTTAGCAATACGATCCGTTGTGTTATGTATGTACGGAAGGTAAGCAGTTCCTCTTACATCTCTTTTCTCAACTGACGTCCTATTATTATTTGTTGGTTTCAGAACCGTAGAAATCAAAGCCTTGCTATAACCGTTGCTCTCAAAGGTGGTTCGCAGGGTGTTAATTTCTTCTTGTAAAGAAGACACTTCACAAATCCTCCTAGCCCTGGTAGTTAGAGTTGTAAGGATACCATGTTTCTGGGCAGGGTGATGGTGAGAACTTGCGTGGAGATATCTATTGGTGTGTGTAGGCTTACGAAAAACGCTGTGTCCTAAAGATCCATCCTCTTTCTTGGTGACGAGAACATCTAAAAAAGGTATTTTGCCGTCAGATTCCTTTTCCATGGTGAAACAAATAGAAGGGTGCTGGAGATTAAGGTGATCCAGGAAATGGCTAAGATTTTCCTCACCTTCCGTCCAAACAACGAACGTGTCATCCACATAACGCCACCAGATCTTCGGTTTGAAAGGAGCCGACGACAAAGCTTTCTCTTCAAAGTTCTCCATGAAGAAATTAGCCACAACAGGAGAGAGAGGACTACCCATGGCCACACCATCAGTCTGCTCATAAAAATTCCCATTCCATAGAAAGTAGGAGGAGGTCATGCAGTGATAAAAAAGTCTTGTGATGTCTTCAGGAAAAAGGCCATTAATGAGAGACATAACACCATCAATAGGTACTCTCGTAAACAGAGACACCACGTCGAGACTCACTAGAATATCACCCGGCTGAAGTGTTATAGCTTTTAACTTTTCCACGAAGTGTGTGGAATCCTTAATGTACGAAGGCGTGTTACCCAGAAGCGGCTGAAGTAGTCTACCTAAGTATTTGGAAAGGGCATATGTAGGAGAACCAATCGTACTAACATTGGGTCTAAGAGGAACATCGTCCTTATGTATTTTAGGAAGACCATAGAGTCTCGGAGGAATAGCATCCCCTGGAAGGAGAGTCTTCGCTGCATCCGCTGGAATAGATGATTGCTTGATCAATTTGACGGTGACATTTGAGTAGCGAGTAGTAGGATCACGACTATTAATCCTATATACAGGATCTGATAACAAAGACGAGATCTTGGAATCATAATCAACCTTATCCAATACCACTGTCGCATTACCCTTGTCAGCGGGGAGAACGATAATATCAGAATTGTCCCTTAGATCTTTAAGTGCCCGGCTTTCACCTTGTTTTAAGTTGGTGTTAGGTGGCTTAGCTGTCTTGAGAACTCGGGAACATTCTTGCCTGGCTTCCTCGGCCTCTTCAGGTGTGAGGTGATGTACTGAGGATTCTACGGATGTAATAAGTTCTTCAATAGGAATTCTTCTAGGCGCTACAGCAAAATTGAGACCTTTAGCGAGAACTGCCTGTTGGGTATCACTTAGGGGGTTGCTGGACAAATTTACGACAACCTTGTTAGCATCAAGTCTAATGGCTTGAGATTTCTGCAACTGACATAACCTATCATATTTGGAAATATGTCTGTCCCTCACCTGATCTAGAACGCTGTTAGCTTGCACTGAAGAAATACGATCGAAGATATTCCATAATTCCTCACTTACGAAGTTTGAGAGGCGTAGATGTAGCTGTAGTAACTCCCTCGAAATAAAATCCAACTGCTTACGAGTATGCTGTAACCTCTCTATCAATAACGCCTTGCTTGCACGACGATAGATTCTCGTTGCCTTAGGTGTTCTGAAGGAATGCTTCAACATAACAAAATTCGGTAGAATATCATGATCCCGGCATCTTAGGAGAAAAGCGAGTGAAGAGATTAGACACACCTTCTTGCGTCGTAACCTACTGAATCTAGACATCAGTCGGAAAATATCCTCCCCATAGAGGTTTCTAATATTGTCATTTAGACTTTCACGGCCCGTGTTATTATTCATAATGTTGAATTTTGGGCTTATGCCGTGTTTTATTATATTGCAATTCGACGCGTTTCGAAAGAAACCATGTCTTTCATCGTCAGGAATAATCTGGAATACGACAATGTTGCTAAGAGAAAGCAACGAAGAACATATAGAAGGTGCCCAAAGATGGACGCCATTATAGCCCCATGTTAGGGACAACGGAAAGCAGCAGTGAATTACTTTCTCAGGGTTCTGATAATAGGTAGCCAGGATTCACTGAGATTGTAGCCGGTGTCGCGGTTGAAATTATCTGGGTGTTTACGTATTTCAACCGCCTCCCTGATGATTCTGGGACGATATTGCTTTATACGGGCAAGAACATCCACCCCTTGGAACATGACATCATGGCCAGGTGTTAAAGCATGATCGGCAACAGCTGATTTATCAGGTTGAATGAGCCTGATACATCTATTATGTTCCTTAATGCGAGTGCATATTGTTCTCGAAGTCTGCCCGATGTAAACCTTGCCACAAGTACAGGGAACTCTGTAGATACCCGGTTGTTGCAATTTAGGCAAACTGTCCTTAGTTGGTCGCAGGAGTTGCCTAATCTTAACAGAAGTTCCAAATACAGTCCGTATGTTGTATCGACGTAGGATTTTAGCAATACGATCCGTTGTGTTATGTATGTACGGAAGGTAAGCAGTTCCTCTTACATCTCTTTTCTCAACTGACGTCCTATTATTATTTGTTGGTTTCAGAACCGTAGAAATCAAAGCCTTGCTATAACCGTTGCTCTCAAAGGTGGTTCGCAGGGTGTTAATTTCTTCTTGTAAAGAAGACACTTCACAAATCCTCCTAGCCCTGGTAGTTAGAGTTGTAAGGATACCATGTTTCTGGGCAGGGTGATGGTGAGAACTTGCGTGGAGATATCTATTGGTGTGTGTAGGCTTACGAAAAACGCTGTGTCCTAAAGATCCATCCTCTTTCTTGGTGACGAGAACATCTAAAAAAGGTATTTTGCCGTCAGATTCCTTTTCCATGGTGAAACAAATAGAAGGGTGCTGGAGATTAAGGTGATCCAGGAAATGGCTAAGATTTTCCTCACCTTCCGTCCAAACAACGAACGTGTCATCCACATAACGCCACCAGATCTTCGGTTTGAAAGGAGCCGACGACAAAGCTTTCTCTTCAAAGTTCTCCATGAAGAAATTAGCCACAACAGGAGAGAGAGGACTACCCATGGCCACACCATCAGTCTGCTCATAAAAATTCCCATTCCATAGAAAGTAGGAGGAGGTCATGCAGTGATAAAAAAGTCTTGTGATGTCTTCAGGAAAAAGGCCATTAATGAGAGACATAACACCATCAATAGGTACTCTCGTAAACAGAGACACCACGTCGAGACTCACTAGAATATCACCCGGCTGAAGTGTTATAGCTTTTAACTTTTCCACGAAGTGTGTGGAATCCTTAATGTACGAAGGCGTGTTACCCAGAAGCGGCTGAAGTAGTCTACCTAAGTATTTGGAAAGGGCATATGTAGGAGAACCAATCGTACTAACAATGGGTCTAAGAGGAACATCGTCCTTATGTATTTTAGGAAGACCATAGAGTCTCGGAGGAATAGCATCCCCTGGAAGGAGAGTCTTCGCTGCATCCGCTGGAATAGATGATTGCTTGATCAATTTGACGGTGACATTTGAGTAGCGAGTAGTAGGATCACGACTATTAATCCTATATACAGGATCTGATAACAAAGACGAGATCTTGGAATCATAATCAACCTTATCCAATACCACTGTCGCATTACCCTTGTCAGCGGGGAGAACGATAATATCAGAATTGTCCCTTAGATCTTTAAGTGCCCGGCTTTCACCTTGTTTTAAGTTGGTGTTAGGTGGCTTAGCTGTCTTGAGAACTCGGGAACATTCTTGCCTGGCTTCCTCGGCCTCTTCAGGTGTGAGGTGATGTACTGAGGATTCTACGGATGTAATAAGTTCTTCAATAGGAATTCTTCTAGGCGCTACAGCAAAATTGAGACCTTTAGCGAGAACTGCCTGTTGGGTATCACTTAGGGGGTTGCTGGACAAATTTACGACAACCTTGTTAGCATCAAGTCTAATGGCTTGAGATTTCTGCAACTGACATAACCTATCATATTTGGAAATATGTCTGTCCCTCACCTGATCTAGAACGCTGTTAGCTTGCACTGAAGAAATACGATCGAAGATATTCCATAATTCCTCACTTACGAAGTTTGAGAGGCGTAGATGTAGCTGTAGTAACTCCCTCGAAATAAAATCCAACTGCTTACGAGTATGCTGTAACCTCTCTATCAATAACGCCTTGCTTGCACGACGATAGATTCTCGTTGCCTTAGGTGTTCTGAAGGAATGCTTCAATATAACAAAATTCGGTAGAATATCATGATCCCGGCATCTTAGGAGAAAAGCGAGTGAAGAGATTAGACACACCTTCTTGCGTCGTAACCTACTGAATCTAGACATCAGTCGGAAAATATCCTCCCCATAGAGGTTTCTAATATTGTCATTTAGACTTTCACGGCCCGTGTTATTATTCATAATGTTGAATTTTGGGCTTATGCCGTGTTTTATTATATTGCAATTCGACGCGTTTCGAAAGAAACCATGTCTTTCATCGTCAGGAATAATCTGGAATACGACAATGTTGCTAAGAGAAAGCAACGAAGAACATATAGAAGGTGCCCAAAGATGGACGCCATTATAGCCCCATGTTAGGGACAACGGAAAGCAGCAGTGAATTACTTTCTCAGGGTTCTGATAATAGGTAGCCAGGATTCACTGAGATTGTAGCCGGTGTCGCGGTTGAAATTATCTGGATGTTTACGTATTTCAACCGCCTCCCTGATGATTCTGGGACGATATTGCTTTATACGGGCAAGAACATCCACCCCTTGGAACATGACATCATGGCCAGGTGTTAAAGCATGATCGGCAACAGCTGATTTATCAGGTTGAATGAGCCTGATACATCTATTATGTTCCTTAATGCGAGTGCATATTGTTCTCGAAGTCTGCCCGATGTAAACCTTGCCACAAGTACAGGGAACTCTGTAGATACCCGGTTGTTGCAATTTAGGCAAACTGTCCTTAGTTGGTCGCAGGAGTTGCCTAATCTTAACAGAAGTTCCAAATACAGTCCGTATGTTGTATCGACGTAGGATTTTAGCAATACGATCCGTTGTGTTATGTATGTACGGAAGGTAAGCAGTTCCTCTTACATCTCTTTTCTCAACTGACGTCCTATTATTATTTGTTGGTTTCAGAACCGTAGAAATCAAAGCCTTGCTATAACCGTTGCTCTCAAAGGTGGTTCGCAGGGTGTTAATTTCTTCTTGTAAAGAAGACACTTCACAAATCCTCCTAGCCCTGGTAGTTAGAGTTGTAAGGATACCATGTTTCTGGGCAGGGTGATGGTGAGAACTTGCGTGGAGATATCTATTGGTGTGTGTAGGCTTACGAAAAACGCTGTGTCCTAAAGATCCATCCTCTTTCTTGGTGACGAGAACATCTAAAAAAGGTATTTTGCCGTCAGATTCCTTTTCCATGGTGAAACAAATAGAAGGGTGCTGGAGATTAAGGTGATCCAGGAAATGGCTAAGATTTTCCTCACCTTCCGTCCAAACAACGAACGTGTCATCCACATAACGCCACCAGATCTTCGGTTTGAAAGGAGCCGACGACAAAGCTTTCTCTTCAAAGTTCTCCATGAAGAAATTAGCCACAACAGGAGAGAGAGGACTACCCATGGCCACACCATCAGTCTGCTCATAAAAATTCCCATTCCATAGAAAGTAGGAGGAGGTCATGCAGTGATAAAAAAGTCTTGTGATGTCTTCAGGAAAAAGGCCATTAATGAGAGACATAACACCATCAATAGGTACTCTCGTAAACAGAGACACCACGTCGAGACTCACTAGAATATCACCCGGCTGAAGTGTTATAGCTTTTAACTTTTCCACGAAGTGTGTGGAATCCTTAATGTACGAAGGCGTGTTACCCAGAAGCGGCTGAAGTAGTCTACCTAAGTATTTGGAAAGGGCATATGTAGGAGAACCAATCGTACTAACAATGGGTCTAAGAGGAACATCGTCCTTATGTATTTTAGGAAGACCATAGAGTCTCGGAGGAATAGCATCCCCTGGAAGGAGAGTCTTCGCTGCATCCGCTGGAATAGATGATTGCTTGATCAATTTGACGGTGACATTTGAGTAGCGAGTAGTAGGATCACGACTATTAATCCTATATACAGGATCTGATAACAAAGACGAGATCTTGGAATCATAATCAACCTTATCCAATACCACTGTCGCATTACCCTTGTCAGCGGGGAGAACGATAATATCAGAATTGTCCCTTAGATCTTTAAGTGCCCGGCTTTCACCTTGTTTTAAGTTGGTGTTAGGTGGCTTAGCTGTCTTGAGAACTCGGGAACATTCTTGCCTGGCTTCCTCGGCCTCTTCAGGTGTGAGGTGATGTACTGAGGATTCTACGGATGTAATAAGTTCTTCAATAGGAATTCTTCTAGGCGCTACAGCAAAATTGAGACCTTTAGCGAGAACTGCCTGTTGGGTATCACTTAGGGGGTTGCTGGACAAATTTACGACAACCTTGTTAGCATCAAGTCTAATGGCTTGAGATTTCTGCAACTGACATAACCTATCATATTTGGAAATATGTCTGTCCCTCACCTGATCTAGAACGCTGTTAGCTTGCACTGAAGAAATACGATCGAAGATATTCCATAATTCCTCACTTACGAAGTTTGAGAGGCGTAGATGTAGCTGTAGTAACTCCCTCGAAATAAAATCCAACTGCTTACGAGTATGCTGTAACCTCTCTATCAATAACGCCTTGCTTGCACGACGATAGATTCTCGTTGCCTTAGGTGTTCTGAAGGAATGCTTCAACATAACAAAATTCGGTAGAATATCATGATCCCGGCATCTTAGGAGAAAAGCGAGTGAAGAGATTAGACACACCTTCTTGCGTCGTAACCTACTGAATCTAGACATCAGTCGGAAAATATCCTCCCCATAGAGGTTTCTAATATTGTCATTTAGACTTTCACGGCCCGTGTTATTATTCATAATGTTGAATTTTGGGCTTATGCCGTGTTTTATTATATTGCAATTCGACGCGTTTCGAAAGAAACCATGTCTTTCATCGTCAGGAATAATCTGGAATACGACAATGTTGCTAAGAGAAAGCAACGAAGAACATATAGAAGGTGCCCAAAGATGGACGCCATTATAGCCCCATGTTAGGGACAACGGAAAGCAGCAGTGAATTACTTTCTCAGGGTTCTGATAATAGGTAGCCAGGATTCACTGAGATTGTAGCCGGTGTCGCGGTTGAAATTATCTGGGTGTTTACGTATTTCAACCGCCTCCCTGATGATTCTGGGACGATATTGCTTTATACGGGCAAGAACATCCACCCCTTGGAACATGACATCATGGCCAGGTGTTAAAGCATGATCGGCAACAGCTGATTTATCAGGTTGAATGAGCCTGATACATCTATTATGTTCCTTAATGCGAGTGCATATTGTTCTCGAAGTCTGCCCGATGTAAACCTTGCCACAAGTACAGGGAACTCTGTAGATACCCGGTTGTTGCAATTTAGGCAAACTGTCCTTAGTTGGTCGCAGGAGTTGCCTAATCTTAACAGAAGTTCCAAATACAGTCCGTATGTTGTATCGACGTAGGATTTTAGCAATACGATCCGTTGTGTTATGTATGTACGGAAGGTAAGCAGTTCCTCTTACATCTCTTTTCTCAACTGACGTCCTATTATTATTTGTTGGTTTCAGAACCGTAGAAATCAAAGCCTTGCTATAACCGTTGCTCTCAAAGGTGGTTCGCAGGGTGTTAATTTCTTCTTGTAAAGAAGACACTTCACAAATCCTCCTAGCCCTGGTAGTTAGAGTTGTAAGGATACCATGTTTCTGGGCAGGGTGATGGTGAGAACTTGCGTGGAGATATCTATTGGTGTGTGTAGGCTTACGAAAAACGCTGTGTCCTAAAGATCCATCCTCTTTCTTGGTGACGAGAACATCTAAAAAAGGTATTTTGCCGTCAGATTCCTTTTCCATGGTGAAACAAATAGAAGGGTGCTGGAGATTAAGGTGATCCAGGAAATGGCTAAGATTTTCCTCACCTTCCGTCCAAACAACGAACGTGTCATCCACATAACGCCACCAGATCTTCGGTTTGAAAGGAGCCGACGACAAAGCTTTCTCTTCAAAGTTCTCCATGAAGAAATTAGCCACAACAGCAAGCAAGGCGTTATTGATAGAGAGGTTACAGCATACTCGTAAGCAGTTGGATTTTATTTCGAGGGAGTTACTACAGCTACATCTACGCCTCTCAAACTTCGTAAGTGAGGAATTATGGAATATCTTCGATCGTATTTCTTCAGTGCAAGCTAACAGCGTTCTAGATCAGGTGAGGGACAGACATATTTCCAAATATGATAGGTTATGTCAGTTGCAGAAATCTCAAGCCATTAGACTTGATGCTAACAAGGTTGTCGTAAATTTGTCCAGCAACCCCCTAAGTGATACCCAACAGGCAGTTCTCGCTAAAGGTCTCAATTTTGCTGTAGCGCCTAGAAGAATTCCTATTGAAGAACTTATTACATCCGTAGAATCCTCAGTACATCACCTCACACCTGAAGAGGCCGAGGAAGCCAGGCAAGAATGTTCCCGAGTTCTCAAGACAGCTAAGCCACCTAACACCAACTTAAAACAAGGTGAAAGCCGGGCACTTAAAGATCTAAGGGACAATTCTGATATTATCGTTCTCCCCGCTGACAAGGGTAATGCGACAGTGGTATTGGATAAGGTTGATTATGATTCCAAGATCTCGTCTTTGTTATCAGATCCTGTATATAGGATTAATAGTCGTGATCCTACTACTCGCTACTCAAATGTCACCGTCAAATTGATCAAGCAATCATCTATTCCAGCGGATGCAGCGAAGACTCTCCTTCCAGGGGATGCTATTCCTCCGAGACTCTATGGTCTTCCTAAAATACATAAGGACGATGTTCCTCTTAGACCCATTGTTAGTACGATTGGTTCTCCTACATATGCCCTTTCCAAATACTTAGGTAGACTACTTCAGCCGCTTCTGGGTAACACGCCTTCGTACATTAAGGATTCCACACACTTCGTGGAAAAGTTAAAAGCTATAACACTTCAGCCGGGTGATATTCTAGTGAGTCTCGACGTGGTGTCTCTGTTTACGAGAGTACCTATTGATGGTGTTATGTCTCTCATTAATGGCCTTTTTCCTGAAGACATCACAAGACTTTTTTATCACTGCATGACCTCCTCCTACTTTCTATGGAATGGGAATTTTTATGAGCAGACTGATGGTGTGGCCATGGGTAGTCCTCTCTCTCCTGTTGTGGCTAATTTCTTCATGGAGAACTTTGAAGAGAAAGCTTTGTCGTCGGCTCCTTTCAAACCGAAGATCTGGTGGCGTTATGTGGATGACACGTTCGTTGTTTGGACGGAAGGTGAGGAAAATCTTAGCCATTTCCTGGATCACCTTAATCTCCAGCACCCTTCTATTTGTTTCACCATGGAAAAGGAATCTGACGGCAAAATACCTTTTTTAGATGTTCTCGTCACCAAGAAAGAGGATGGATCTTTAGGACACAGCGTTTTTCGTAAGCCTACACACACCAATAGATATCTCCACGCAAGTTCTCACCATCACCCTGCCCAGAAACATGGTATCCTTACAACTCTAACTACCAGGGCTAGGAGGATTTGTGAAGTGTCTTCTTTACAAGAAGAAATTAACACCCTGCGAACCACCTTTGAGAGCAACGGTTATAGCAAGGCTTTGATTTCTACGGTTCTGAAACCAACAAATAATAATAGGACGTCAGTTGAGAAAAGAGATGTAAGAGGAACTGCTTACCTTCCGTACATACATAACACAACGGATCGTATTGCTAAAATCCTACGTCGATACAACATACGGACTGTATTTGGAACTTCTGTTAAGATTAGGCAACTCCTGCGACCAACTAAGGACAGTTTGCCTAAATTGCAACAACCGGGTATCTACAGAGTTCCCTGTACTTGTGGCAAGGTTTACATCGGGCAGACTTCGAGAACAATATGCACTCGCATTAAGGAACATAATAGATGTATCAGGCTCATTCAACCTGATAAATCAGCTGTTGCCGATCATGCTTTAACACCTGGCCATGATGTCATGTTCCAAGGGGTGGATGTTCTTGCCCGTATAAAGCAATATCGTCCCAGAATCATCAGGGAGGCGGTTGAAATACGTAAACACCCAGATAATTTCAACCGCGACACCGGCTACAATCTCAGTGAATCCTGGCTACCTATTATCAGAACCCTGAGAAAGTATTTCACTGCTGCTTTCCGTTGTCCCTAACATGGGGCTATAATGGCGTCCATCTTTGGGCACCTTCTATATGTTCTTCGTTGCTTTCTCTTAGCAACATTGTCGTATTCCAGATTATTCCTGACGATGAAAGACATGGTTTCTTTCGAAACGCGTCGAATTGCAATATAATAAAACACGGCATAAGCCCAAAATTCAACATTATGAATAATAACACGGGCCGTGAAAGTCTAAATGACAATAACCAATGTGTTTATTCATTGAAAAGTACCTGCCAGTAATCGCCTCTAAATCACTGTGCAATAATAGGAGCAGATGACCTCGTAGTTCCGTCCAATAAAAGAACAAGAATAATAACTAACTAACTCACTGGGCAATAACATAACAAAGATGCATAATCTTGTACCAATTTGTACAATGGAATATCCAGTCTATTTATCACTGTTATTCAACAGGCATTGAATATAGATCTTGTTATTGCGTTGTAATGTCGCTAACGATACAAGTATCGGAAACTCTGAATGAAGTCACAGAAAGGCAGATGACAATCATCCCAACTTTCAAGTTACATTATACGTGGCAGTTCCAGTGTTGATAAACACGGACACTGTGAACAGTGAATTCAAGCTAAAAGCACCAGTTACCTGCTTGATGTGCTTCTGTGGTGAAGTGACAAAGGTATGATCTTTCATCAGTGGTACTGGAACTGTACAATATATTGTCCAAGGGATCTTAAACCAACATCTGTACCGGTACAGCAAGTGGGCTATTTTTACAAGTCCATAATGACAAATTTGTATGCATGTATGACAATGCGACTTGTTTCAACGCTAAGAATAATGGCAAAGTTCCTTCGTAACAACAAGGTTGGGTGTCGTAGTAACAACCCGGATCTCAACCTTATTGAGAACCTTAGGGAGCTTATACAGAGAAACTGAGATTGCCACGGATAAAATCCAATTGTTTGAGAGAATTGTCAAAATGAAACATTGCAGCATCAGTGATCGCTCCGGGAGCATGTGTAGTTTGCCAGTTGAGAGTCTTTGTGGAGGGAAATGTATAAAATATTAGAAATTTTATTAGCCTACTTTTCGCATTTTGCAAAAATGAGGAAAAAGTAGACTTATGAGATCGATCCGGGCAAATGTGTCTCTGTCTGTCCTTCTGTCTGTCCAGTCTGTCTGACTGTGTATGTGTCCCCCTCTATCAACTCCTATACGGCTGCAGCAATCGGAACCAAATTCAGTATGAGTAAAGATGTATACAGGAATATCTCAACCCCATATTTGAAAATGATGTCAGTGCTACCAACTGCTGAAAAAACGCACTAGAAATTTGAGCTCCATGTTGGATATCTTGGAAGGTATGCAGGGGAGCTATTTAAAAATTAACACACATGTAGATAAAACTATTTCAGTTTAATTTCCAGGAGGCCATACTTGACAGTGATGCCAAAATAATTTTAAGCCTTCTGATAAGTCCAATATTTAAATGCATATAACTTCTACATTTTCAATATTGGATTTCAATCAAATTTTGTATGTAATATATGTACATAAACACATATGACTTACCGTATTCTTAAGAGTCACCAGGGCTGCCAACTGTCAATAATTGCTCTCTCTATTTTTTATCCAAATACCAATATATCAGAAATGATGCAAGCCGACAGCTTTAAACTATGCACATGTATAGTACCTGACATTTTAGATTAATTTGGAGTAATTCATATAAGTCAGTGCTGCCAACATGATTCTATGCCTGCTGATATGTCCAATTTTAAAATACATGTAACTTCTATACTAACAAATAGATTTCATCCAAAATTGGCACAACAAGATATCATAATATTTCGGATTATTTCTGACCAGCACACGCATGACATTGTTGCCAACATTATTTTACGCGTGCTGATAGATCCAATGTCTAACTGCATGTAACGTCCATTGGACTTCAACCAAATTCTGTATTCTGTGCCTTAAGAGATGGCACTAAGAATATATTCAGTCACCAGGGTTGATACTGTAGCGCTCTATTTGGCTACATTATACCAGGTATATTTCTAACTAATTAAACTTTTCGATATTACCAACTTAATGTCATCATTATTCTAGATAGGTTCATAAACTGTAGAATAATCATTGGCATGAATCTTAATTTTAAGAAAAGTTGGCTCTTTAGTTCGTTACGGAATTTCTTGTTAGCCTACTTTCGATTTTTGCAAAAAATGAAAGTAGACTTATGAAATCAACACAGGGCGAAAAAAGTGTGTCTGTCTGTGTGTGTGTATGTGTGTGTGTGAGTCTGTGTGTGTGTGTGTATGTGTGTGTGTGTGTGTGTGTACTCTGAATGTCTGTCCCCCCCTATCAATTCGAACACGGTGAATGCGAATTGAACGAAATTTGGTACAAAGGTAGCACTAGCAAAGGACACCCCAGTGTCATGTTTTATATCGCCGCCATCTTGACGGAAACTTAATGGCGGCCACACAAATATTCAAAGCGTAAATCAAATTACGACTAACCTAATCATCCGATCTCTACCAAATTTTGCAACAACATACCTTTATGGAGGAAGCATCCTTTGACCAAACCAATAGGCCATCAGCGTAATAGTTTGCGGATGGCGGCCATCTTTGTGTGAAAATCGATTCCCCCTATTAATTCGAACACGGTGCAACCGAATGGAACGAAATTTGGTACAGGGGTAGTACTAACAAAAGGCACCTCAGTGTCATGTTTTATATCGCCGCCATCTTGACGGAAACGTAATGGTGGCCACACAAATGTTCAAAGCTTAAATCAAATTACGACTAACCTAGTCATCCGATCTCTACCAAATTTTGCAACAACATACCTTTATGGGGGAGCATCCTTTGACCAAACCAATAGGCCATCAGCGTAATAGTTTGCGGATGGCGGCCATCTTTGTGTGAAAATCGATTCCCCCTATTAATTCGAACACGGTGCAACCGAATGGAACGAAATTTGGTACAGAGGTAGTACTAACAAAAGGCACCTCAGTGTCATGTTTTATATCGCCGCCATCTTGACGGAAACGTAATGGTGGCCACACAAATGTTCAAAGCTTAAATCAAATTACGACTAACCTAATCATCCGATCTCTACCATATTTTGCAACAACATACCTTTATAGAGGAAGCATCCTTTGACCAAATTACTAGGTCATTAGCCTAATAGTTTGCGGATGGCGGCCATCTTTATGTCAAAATTGATTCCCCCTAATAATTCGAACACGGTGGAACCGAATGAACGAAATTTGGTACAGAGGTAGCACTAGCAAAGGGCACCTCAGTGTCATGTTTTATATTGCCGCCATCTAGACAGAAACGTAATGGCGGCCACACAAATATTCAAAGCTTAAGTTAAATTACGACTAATATAACCATCCGATCTCTACCAAACTTTTCAACAACATTCCTTTATGGAGCGACCATCCTTTGACCAATCTAATCGGTTATTAGCCTAATAGTTTGCGGGTGGCGGCCATCTTTATGTCAAAATTGATTCCCCCTATTAATTCGAACACGGTGGAACCGAATAGAACGAAATTTGGTACAGAGGTAGCACTAGCAAAGGGCACCTCAGTGTCATGTTTTATATCGCCGCCATCTTGACTGAAACGTAATGGCGGCCACACGAATGTTCAAAGCTTAAATCAAATTACGATTAACCTAATCATCCGATCTCTACCAAATTTTGCAACTACATACCTTTATGGAGGGAGCATTCTTTGACCAATCTAATAGGTCATTCGCCTAATAGTTTGCGGATGGCGGCCATCTTTGTGTCAAAATTGATTCCCCCTATTAATTCGAACACGGTGGAACCGAATGAACGAAATTTGGTACAGAGGTAGCACTAGCAAAGGGCACCTCAGTGTCATGTTTTATATTGCCACCATCTTGATGGAAACGTAATGGCGGCCACACAAATGTTCAAAGCTTAAATCAAATTACGATTAGCCTAATCATCCGATCTCTAGCAAATTTAGCAACAACATACCTTAATGGAGGGAGCATCCTTTGACCAAACTAATAGGTCATCAGCCTATTATTTTGCGGATGGCGGCCACCTTTATGTGAAAATCGATTCCCCCTATCAATTCGAACACGGTGAAACCGAATGGAACGAAATTTGGTACAGAGGTAGCACTAGCAAAGGGCACCTCAGTGTCATGTTTTATATCACCGCTGTCTTGACGGAAACGTAATCGCGGCCACCCAAATGTTAAAAGCTAAAATGTAATTACGACCAACCTAATAATCTAGTCTCTACCAAATTTTGCAACACCATATCTTTATGTGGGAAACATATTCAGACCAAACTGCAAGAACATCAGCCCAATATTTTGCAGTTGGTGGCCAAGTATGTGTGCAAATCGATTCCCCCTATCAATTCAAACACGGTGAAACCGAATTGAACGAAATTTGGTACAGAGGTAGCACTAGCAAAGGTCACCTCATATTCATGTTTAATATCCCTATAGCACGTTGTATTTCAACAAGCTACTACAACCAACATTCAATTATACTCCTTGAAAAGGACAAAGAGTTATAACAATACCCATGCATTTAGGAGAAAGTAGGCTATATGTTCTTTACTGAACATCTTGTTTTTTCACTGTTTCAATTCATGTTTCAAATGGATTTTAGTGTAATATATTTGTCAAATCAATTTTAGATGAAGAAAGTCTATATCAGAGAAATCTACGAAGATCGCTAGTAGATTTACATGACAGTTATTCTCGCTAACATAAGCCACTGTACCTCCATTCTACGTTCCCTACGGTTGGATTTGTTCAGACTGCAACTGCCATAATTATCGACAAGTTCACCAAAATAAACCAGCACCAGGTGGGATGCGCCACTCAAGGTAACTGCGATAAAACAGACACGTTCATTTCAACAGAGACATCGAAGTGGCAGAGTTTGAGTTGAAATCTCAGACAAAGCTAGGACAAGTAGACGAATGTATTCATGCGTGCACGTGACGTCGGCAGTGTTGAAAAACGGTACTTATATTTATAAATTTATAAATGTTATTGCAGCTGAAAAGCCATTAGTTACAAAATCGTAAAATAAACATAATACTGTATCCCATAACATGAAATGATTATTCTCTACTATTGTCTTTCCAATAGTCCCTGTATGTTTTTGTTCTTTCTTTCCACCTCATATTCACATTGTTGGTCACACAATACACATATACATTGATCATTTTTGGTTGTGCATAACTTATGGTGAAAGCCATGTATTGTAACTTTTCTACTATTCGGGGTGGTGGTTGTTAATATCATAAGGAAAACGTACGCTATTTTCATATTCTATATTAACCATGATTTACAATAAGCATCCTCTGCAATATTATCAACACATAACCATGGTATTTCAAACCAGCATCTCATTCAATAACCTTCACATATATCATCTTTTCTTCTATATTTTTTAAAAACCAGCCTTCTTCCATCTATTATCCTCAACACAATCAATATTCATTTAACCAACAAGCATTCCATAACCAACATATCTTCCATTATTCATCCTTTCCACATAGCATCACCCAATTCATTCTAAAACATAACCCCTTCCATTCTTAACCAAAAAGAATCAGAACAACTGACTACAGTATATAAAAAGAATATATATACAGACTAGCTGACCCGGCAGACGATGTCCTGCCAATCAAAAGAAAGTGTTATAACTTTGTTTCTTGAAGTGCTTTCAGATACACAATATTTTTTTCAATTTATGTTAACTACCTCTAAACTATCGTAAAATGGATTAACTAATTTAGAAACATTCGTGGGAGCGTGCACAACAACTCACCAAAGTTTCATCGCAATCAAATGAATGGCATATGAACGCATACGGAATTTTGTTGAAACGATTCGTGCGCTGTCATTCACTTGTTAAATCTACTCGTGCGCTACTACTGAGAAATGGATTTACTAAGTTAGAAACCTTCACGAAAGTGTAGACAACAACTCATCAAAGTTTCATCGCAATGGATGAATGGTATATGAACGCATACGGGATTTTGTTGAAACGCTTCACGCTTAATCACTCATCTGTGGCATCTACTCGTGCGTTACCTATTGTAAAATGGATTTACTAAGTCGAAAACCTTCCCTGGCGTGTACACAACAACTCATCAATGATTCTTCGCAATGGGATGAAAGGCGCATGAACGCATACGGAACTTTGTGTAAACCCTACGCGCGCCGTCACTCTTTTGTTACATCTACAGTGCGCTACCAATATTGTAAAATGTATTTTCCAAGTTGAAGACTTCCCCGGCGTGTACACAACAACTCATCAATGATTCTTCGCAATGGGATGAAAGGCGCATGAACGCATACGGAACTTTGTGTAAACCCTACGCGCGCCGTCACTCTTTTGTTACATCTACAGTGCGCTACCAATATTGTAAAATGTATTTTCCAAGTTGAAGACTTCCCCGGCGTGTACACAACAACTCATCAAAGTTACATCGGAATCGGATGAATGGCATATGAGCGCATACGGGATTTTCTTTAAACGATCCGCGTGCCGTCACTCATTTGTTGAATCTACTCATGCGCTACCTATTGCAAAATGAATTTACTAAACCCGAAACCTTTCCTGGAGTGTACGCAACAATTCACCAAAGTTTCATCGCAATCGGATGAATGGTATATAAACTTATACGGGATTTTGTGGAAATGTTTCACGCGCCGTCACTCATTTGTCGAATGTACTCGTGCGCTCCTATTGTAAAATGGATTTAATAAGCCAGAAGCCTTCCCTGGAGTGTACACAACATCTTACCCAAGTTTCAATGCTATCGGACGAATGGTATTTGATCGCAAACGGGACTTTGTTGAAAAGTTTCGTGCGTCGTCGCTCATTTGTTGAATCTACTCTACGCTACCTATTGTAAAATGGATTTACTAAGCCAGAAACCTTCCCTGGAGTGCACTCAACATCTCATCCAAGTTTTGCCGCAATCAGATCTATGGTATATGAACGCATACGGGGCTTTGTTGAAACGCTCTAACGTGCAGAGACAAAGAGAAGAATTCGACATCACCTCCACCTATGGTACAAAACATAACTTTGCGCCCCGGGCGGAGTGTAAGTTATGGCGGTAGTTGAACAGGTTGTGACCAGGTGGCTCTAACGTGCAGAGACAAACCGTCCAAAGACATCAGCTTTCACCAAGGCCAAGGCTAGTGGTTTCCATGACGACTGTTTTTGACTGTATATTGTGGTTCCAAAATTGTGTGTAAATTGTGGTTCTAAAATTGTGTTTATTCCACCTACCGGGTCAGATTGTGAATCTAAACCATACAGGGACCCACCCTAATATACATACCAAATTTCATCAAAATCGGAGCAACCGTTTAGGAGGAGTTCAGTGACATACACACGTGTCGAAGAATTATATATATAAAGATATGAAACTCCATAGTGCAAGGCCCCCTACTACCTCATTGCTGGACCACCACAAAAAATCTCATAGCTCAAGCGCTAGATTCCTTGCAATGGCCCACCAGCAAGAGGTGGCCATGCTAGGAACTGTTTCAGTATGGCAAGCCTAATAGTGGCATGCCTCTCCGTTTGGTTTGTTATTGTACAATTTCAGTGTATCATAGCATCAGTTCCAAAACATTCTTCAATGATTTCTTCTTGCTTTCGTCTGGCTATCACTGTATTGTATGCGTCTGTAGCTGAATCCGTAAGTCCTCCAGGAAGAAACTTTCTCTGGAAAGGGCGTATATCATCCTATTTGGGGGCGTACTGGTCCTAGAACTCTTTCCATAAGTCTAGTTTTGACATTGCCAATTGTCTCCATATTCCTGATGGTTAATTTGACCCAGATGAGGGAGATCCCACATGGAGCAATGGGATGTACAGTGGCATTGAAGAGCTTCATTGCCGTTGACAGGTCAAGGGATGTTAAGCTTTTGATGCTATAAGTTGCATCCGTGGCTGCTGTTGTTCTTTCTACTGAAAGTCGTACTTGTAGTTTGTAGTGTTATTCCTAAATATTTTAATTTGTTAATGACTTCAAGAGGTATTGTTCTTCGTATTAGTGTGTCCTTATCGGATGCTCTGCCTTCTCTTCTGAGGGTCATTTGTTCGGTTTTATCAAGTTTGAGTTCAAATTTATTTTCATCAGCCCATCGTGCGATATTGTCCAACGCTATGTGTAGGCAGTTTTATTTCGAAACTGGCATTTTATAAGTAATCCATTCCATGAAATAGATTGATCTGCTGGGCCGTCTGGTCAATGTGAGCTATTCCTCAGATGTTTCAACTCTACTCAAAGTATCCTGTTTTCTTGTCCTTTAATTCTAAACAAGCAAGGAAATGTATTTTACGAGTGAGGTTATTCAAATATAAAGTCTGTATTGAAGCCATTTGAACTTGTTGGTACACAGTCCATATGCCGCGGGGAGAGGTTTGTTCCTTAGATTGGATAACTTAACTGAAAAGTTTTAATTGGAGAAAATAGCGTAAATAAGCAATGGCGTACAATCTCAAAGCTTTTGCTAGGGAGCTTCAAACTTATGGAATTCATTTATTTTAGTTTTCAAAGAATTAGATACGTAATATCCTTTCGGCTGCTATCAAATGAGTTCTATTATTTTCAGGGTATTTCCTGGTTCTAAATGAAACTCTTCGCATGTCATGTACATTTAATTAAATATGGGGACATATCTAAATTAATATCAATAGGTTACGACACAACAGATATTTTGTCAAGGATTTTTTTAAATTTCGGATGAATTGAAAATTTCTATTGGATCATCATTTTCTAGTCCAACCTACGCTCCATTCTACAATGAGCCTTTATTCACGTAGAAACACACCTCACATCCTGTTGGTCATGCCAAGGGTTTTAACGTCTAATTTAGACTAATTTATAGGAATATACAATATCAAAAGCCTCCGTGGCTTAGGCGTAGCACGGCGGCTGGGTCCGTGGTTCAAATCCCGGTCACTCCATTTGAGATTTGTGCTGGACAAAGTGGAGGCAGACAGGTTTTTCTCCGGGTACTCCGGTTTTCCCTGTCACAATTGCATTCCAGTAACACTCTCCACTATCATTTCATTTCATCTGTCATTCATTTAATCAATACCTCAGGGGACTGCGACAGGCTTCGGCAGCCGGAACAGTTCATATCCTCGCCGCTAGATGGGGGCTTCATTCATTCCATTCCCTTACCCGGGCGGTCGACTGGAAGCAGGGAGTGTATTTTCATACGACTTGAGACTAATTTATAGGAATATACCTATACAATACCAACTAAGTTATTTACACATGTGTCATTTTCGCAAAAATTATTTTTAGATCACCTGTTGTCCGTGTGTCTGTCTGTGTGTGATGGTGTGTGTCCCCCCTAATAACTTCTAAATGGCTGGAGCGATTTCAATGAAACTCAGTAAGTTCATAGCACTATTCAAGTCAACTCGGACCGTGCACTTCAAATTGTGTTACGTCTCAACAATCTAACATGGCGGCTGTGCGAAATATTTCTCCAGCATTCAGTATCTCCGAAAGAGTCACCGATATCACCCTCGAATATTTTACGGTGATAAAGGGATCTACTGTAAGTTAATTTATGTGACGTATGAAAACCTTGTAACTACAAAACCAACATGGCGGCCAAGCGAAGTTGCGTTTTTCGCGATTTAACCAACCAAACGCAATAATACTTGGTACAGTATATGTTTATACACATTGTAATGCACCCACATCTAATTTCGTTCAATTGTTTATATAACCTCAAGATGGTGGCTGTGCGAAATATTTCTCGTTTTTACTTCTTGTGTCCTAATCATGCGATTGAAGTTTGAATACTACACGTACACAATAATCTTCATGAAACAGTAGTCTACATAACTCTAAGACCTACATATATAAAATCCAACATGGCGACCATCCGCAATATTTAGTCGGTTTTCGATATCTACGAATCTATTACAGCAATCAATCTGAAATGTTCATAGAGGCAATTAACATAAGTAGGATATAAGAAAATAGGCTGTATAGTTCTCCACGGAACTATTTGTTATTAATACAGTAAGAAATTAAAGCCTACATTTGTAATGTGGCAGCGAATACAATACTCGCGAGTGGAACATAAACCAGTTAACCCAGATATCCCTGACGTCCTTCCAGAAGGACAGACGAATGGCTCAAACTCGGTGTTCTCTAGTGGTAAAGAAAAGTGGCTATCTGCGCGCATGCATGTATTTGCAGTCCTGCCAATAACTTGTCATCAAATTGTGACTGAATGCACTGCAGTACAGACTGTTAGATAGCAACAATAGCGTTAAAGGTGAACCGATGTTTCTGTGATGGACGAATTCGCTGACATCGTTGTAGAAAGGTAAGTATTATGACCACAGTTATGCCTGGATGATTCAAAAATATTGTTACATCAACTCTTTGGATGTTGTTCAACATATGTGATGATATTTTTGTTCGCTGTACCAATATTAGTTGAAGTTATTATCACCTAAAACTGCGGATCCTTCCAGAAGGACGTCAGGGAAATACGATGTGTTGTTTGTTTTAGCAAGGTTCTTACTCTGAAAGAGCTCCTAGCGATTATTGAAAGGAATGACACCCCTGAACTTGAGTCATTTGACGTAACAGAAATTCCTCCTACTGGAATCATCACAGAGGAGGACACAGGGGTGGAAGATTATCATACAATTGATCATCTTCCAGGTTCCTAACTGCAATCCGAAGCATTCCTCAGCATTTCAAATGATCCCTCGCTAATCGTGATTATACCTGAACCTCAGTCTTTACCACAAACTAGTAAGTGTAATGTCTTCATAATACATCCTTGTAATTTTGTATATAAAGAAAATACTAAATATTAAATATTTCCATAAAGGATATAAATCACGTTCATTTCTTGTTTTTAGTTTGCCAAGCTGCTCGAATCAAGAAAATCGGGGTAGATGTAAGAAATTTAGGAGAACTCGCCAACGCCCCAAACCTGCGGACTGTAAATGGATCAATAATGAACTAAAAGCCCCTTGTGTTTAATGGTTACCCATTCATACTGAACCCTTTATCCTCTATGGATAAATGATTCGATGTTTTATTTCTACAATCAATTAATATTTCCACCAGCGTCATGAAATAGCCAGACGAAGATGAGGAAACTTCAAGCATTTGTTGGAGACAGTGGGAACATACCTGCAGCTGTTTGACAAAAGGCTAAATACTTAAGGATTGTGGAAAGAAAGAGCATAGCAATGTTTCAGAAGGACAGGTGGTGGCTGCCTCAAAATAGAAGGGACGCGTGGTGAGACACGCTTATGGCATGTTCATTGTACTATTCGCGCCTAGAAAAAATATAATGCAGTAACGTGAGTGGCTGATGGTACTACGGGACACTCCTACGAGGCCGAGGTCTGATAAAAACCGCGAACATATTGAAAAAGTGGAACCAATGGGAGATGAATGCTTACGAACGCGCCAAGTCTAGCTTGGGCACGCGATAGCTAGTATTAACGCGGGAGATCGGCTAGACAATATCTCTACGATCGATTCTAGAATTAATGGGCATATTCTTGACCTGCGCAATTTTACGAGTTCAGTGATATTTGTTTCATTCCTGTACCACTATTATTTTGAGAAATTTTTATATAATTTCCCCCCCCCCTATCGATACCTAGGGCCAGTTCATTTATAAGTGGCGTGAAGAGCCAAGACAAGATGATTACAATTTGTGCGTCTGAGGACGTAGGTTATATTACATTTTGTGTGTCGGAAGACACAGGTTATAATTTCATTTTGCGCGTCCGAGGACGTAGGCACTTGTACTTTGCGTGTCATGAGGACACAGATTTTTATTAATACAAATGTGTGTTAAATTCAGTGTGATAGATAGTCACAGTACTATTTTGTAGGGACAGTATCGTCGACAATTCGCCAACAGACTGTTCTGGGGAAATAAGTACCTAAAACGGTGAATTTAGTAGTCAGATATCGAGTGTGTAATAATCTATAACTTTTTGCATCAGCACGAGAGATGACATCGCTTGTCCTGGAAGAAGTTTGGAACTGTCAACACTCCATCGAGATGTTTGAGACGAGCTAAGCAGCATTAAGTAGGGAGATGGCAGCAGATGTTCGTTGACGGTGACTGGCCGAGGATGAGTACTGAATAATATTCTTATTATCTGACAAGTTAACTTATGGTATATGGGACATATTTTGTTTGTAAATATCTTGCTTGTGTTGATTAACGTAGCCTATTTAGTTTTGGTCTGACACACCTTTTGCATGGAAACAGCTCGCATAAGTTTTCTTAGTCGTAAGTTCTTGTTTGTTTGTTTTAACTAACGTGGCTATGTGGACGACCGTGTTCGCATATGTTTACGTAATGCGGTTAAGAAGCGTCTCTCGGAGATACATTGTGTTTCAGAAGTAGGACTGAATTAATAGAATCATACAGTAGATTGGAGGGTAAATTAATCTTTGTAATGTTTATTATTGATCAGATTCAGTGAGTTTATTGCCGTTGGAGCAATGTAAATTGTGGCGAGGAGCAGTCAGCTCTCTCGTAGGTTTTAATATTTTCTTAATTAGATTGTGAGCTTCTGATTCAACCGACCTGTGTGAAATGTGTTATGTCATTCCCAGCAGTGTGTGTGTGTGTATTTTATTGGTCATTACAAGCGGGAATTTCAGTGTAGACTGATTTCTGTCAGCTTGGTGCCGAGTCCATATGGTTACCTTGCGAGGACATATGTGGCTATATCGATTAATGTCTTACCATATGTTTATGTGGTTGAGATTTGTTGCTGTTGATTCTACGAGATAATGGGACAGGTGGTCAAGTTATTTTTACACACTGGAGCTGGACGATGACAGAAGTTGAGGAAGGGGAAAGCTGTTTTCACAAGGCGGGCTGAAGAGATTGCATCAAGGTCATTAGTGGAGTGCTTGTTGGCTCCGTAAAATTACTTGAAATACAGAATAAGAACTGATCAATGATAAAAATTGTTTAAATAAATGGGAGTTGCCTACGAATCACTATAATCTCCGAAGCGTTAGCTTAACGTGCATTTTTTGTTCATATTAGGTAATCTCAGCCGGTGAGGCTTTTGTTGTTGTTGGTTTCATTCCATGTTTATGTTCCGTATTAGTGACCCGTGCAGTCACGTGCGATGCTGTCTTTTCCTTGTTTGTGTATTGAGCAATTGGCCGTGTTGGCAGCTCATTTGTCAGATGCGTCATCGCACTGAAGGAGGGTCTCGAGGGAGATTCCTGTAAATATTAGATTTTAGATTGTGTGTCAGCATTAATTTTTAACGGTTTTTATTAGTGTTGTGTCCCATATCCGTAAACGTTGATTTACGAGATGATTGTTCGTAAGCATCGTGGCTGTTACCCGATGTAAACGAACAGTCATCCAAGTACTCATCCCTCGTAGTTAGTCATTACGCGTACATAAAATCCCAATGCAAGTTATTGGAACTTGGATCCACATTTTTTTTATGAGGGGGAGATCCGTCTGACTCCTCAACGTTGATAGATATTTCTATCATGGGAAGATTCAGGGAGGAATATTATTGTTGTTGTTTATATTCATTTCATTTTTGCACAAATAGTCATTAAATTATATATTTATTTTACGTCTTGTCACTTCCTTTCTTAATTATAGTTTTAATCCTATGACCCTTCCCTCAGTAGAGCATGTTGTTTGGTGAACGTAAACATCACACTATGAACTGAGCGCGACCCCTTGATCAAGATTCTTGCATATAAACACTGCAATACTAAAGGGTTCAATACTTTCCAGGACCAATTGAAAACACCACTCGAATATTTCAAATTATTCCTTGATGAAGTTGTCCGAACAATAATATGTTTTACCAATCAGTATGCTGCAAATAAGAACAAAGTTCGTGATGCGTCTAAAGCTGAAACGTGGTCTTTCATCGGCATACTACTAACTTTGACAAGGTCAGCCCCTTGAGTAAGGTATCTCAATTTTCCCGCCAGCAGAGAACAATAATCTCCGTACCTCTGCCGAGCTTGTTTTCCCCTTTTAACAACGGAATGGGTGGGATTGATCGAACTCGTGAAAATGTGTTACTTTACAGAGTATCAATCAGAGGAAAAAAGTGGTATTTTCCCATAATAGCACATACTATAGACTCGGCAGAGCAAAATGTTTGGCAGCTGTATCGCAAGGATGGTGGGAAACTTGACCACTTGCACTTTAGGACTTGAGGAGTGTAACTAGATCTATCTAGGCATCCAATAGAAGAGTTGGCGTGACAATGAGTGCGACAAGAAGTGAAATTGCGTAACATATTATTTGATTTGTCGCATCCAGACTATAAACATATACTCTAGTCCAGTAGATCATCAAAGCATTCCATTGGCATCCGAAAGTGCTGTAAATGTAGAATCGTTTTTCATTTTGTCGCAGTTGCCGATATATAGTGTGTATTTCTCCTTGATGTTCAGGAAGGAGATTCAGGTCGTGAATCCACGTTCTCCTATGTTCTTTTTGTTCTGAAAATATATATTACAAGCTGTACCCGGCATGCGTTGCAATGCCAATCAAAAAAAGTGTTGGCATTGTAATTTGGTTTCTTGAAGTGCTTTTGGATACACAATTTTTTCTTCAATTTCCGTTAACTGCCTCTAAGCTATCGTAAAATGGATTTACTAATTTTGAAACATTTGTGGGAGCGTGCGCAACAACTCACCAAAGTTTCATCGCTATCGGATGAATGGTATATGAACGCAGATGGAACTTTGCTGAAACACTTCGCGCATCGTCACTCATTTGTTGCATCTACTCGTGCGCTACCTATTGTAAAATGGATTTACTAAGTCGAAAACCTTCCCTGGCGTATTCACAACAAATCATCAAAGTTTCATCGCAATCGGATGAATGGCATATGAACGCTTACGGGATTTTGTTTAGATGATTCGCGCGCCGTCACACATTTGTTGAATCAACTCGCGCGCTACCTATTCTACAATAGATTTACTAAGTCAGAAACCTACCCTGCAGTGTGCACAATAACTCACCCTAGTTTCATCACAATCGGATGAATGGTATATGAACGCAGATGGAACATTGTTGAAACGGTTTGAGCGCCGTCACTTATTTGTAGAAACTACTCGTGCGAAACCCATTATACAATGGACTTAGTAAATTAGAAACGATCCCTGCAGTGTGCACAACAACTCACCCAAGTTTCATCGCAATTGGATGATTTTTTTTTTTTTTTTTTTTTTTTTTTAGCGTATGGCTTTTAGTGCCGGGAGTGTCCGAGGACTTGTTCGGCTCGCCAGTTTTGTAGCTGCTTCGAGACGGACACCCAATGGGTGAGCTACAAGTACCGTTGGGGAGGGAAGGAGGGAAGTTGGAATGTAAGGACGAGGAGTTGGAAGGTAGCGGCTGTGGCCTATAGTTAGGGACCAACCCCGGCATTTGCCTGGAAGGAAGATGGGAAACCACAGAAGACCATCTTCAAGGTTGCCGGCGGGGGGATTCGAACCTCCTCGCCTCCCGGATGTGAGCGACTGCCATCAGTCATGCCGTAACCACCACGGCTAACTCACCCGGTATTGGATGAATAGTAGGCCTATATGAACGCATACGGGACTTTGTTGAAGCGATCCGCGAGCCTTCGCTCATTAGTTGAATCTACTCGTGCGCTACCTATTGTGCAATGGATTTTCTAAGTCAAGAACCTTCCCTGGACTGTACACCACATCTCAGCCAAGTTTCATCGCTATCGGACGAATGGCAGGCCTATATGAACGCGTACGGTACTTTGTTGAAACGCTTCGCGCTCCGTCGCTCATTTGTTGAATCTACTCGTGCGCTACCTATTGTAAAGTATATTTGCTAAGCCAGAATCCTTCCTTAGAGTGTACTCAATATCTCAGCCAAGTTTCATCGCTATCGGACGAATGGTATATGAACGCATACGTGACTTTGTTGAAACGCTTCGCGCGTCGTAGCTCATTTGTTGAACCTACACGTGCGCTGCCTATTGTAAAGTGGATTTACTCAGCCAGAAACCTTCCCAAAAGTGTACACAACATCTAACCCAAGTTACATAGCTATTGGACGAATGGTATATGAATGCATACGGGACTATCTTGAAACGTTTTGCGTGTCGTCACTCATTTGTTGAATCTACTCGTGCGCTATCTACTGTGAAATGTATTTACTCACCCAAGTTTCATTGCTATCGGACGAATGGTATATGAACACATACGAGACTTTGTTGAAACGGTGTGCGCGTCGTCATTCATTTGTTGAATCTACTCTCGCGCTGCCTATTGTAAAGTGGATTTACTAAGCCAGAAACCTTCCCTGAAGTGTACACAACATCTAACCCAAGTTTCATAGCTATCGGAAGAATGGTACATGAATGCATACGGGACTTTCTTGAAACGCTTTGCGTGTCGTCACCCATTAGTTGAAGCTACTCGTGCGCTATCTACTGATAAATGTATTTACTAAGTTAGATTCCTTCACGTAAGTGTACACAATATCTCACCCAAGTTTCATTGCTATCGTACGAATGGTATATGAACACATACGGGACATTTTTGAAACGCTTCGCGCGTCGACGCTTATTTGTTGCTTCTACTCGTGCGCTACCTTTTGTAAAGTGGATATACTAAGCCGAATCCTTCCTTAGAATGTACTCAATATCTCACCCAAGTTTCATCGCTATCGGACTAATGGTATATGAACGCATACGTGACTGTTGAAACGCTTCGCGCGTCATAGCTCATTTTTGAATCTACTCGCGCGCTGCCTATTGTAAAGTGGATTTACTAAGCCAGAAACCTTCCTTGAAGTGTACACAACATCAAACCCAAGTTTCATAGCTATCGGACGAATGGTATATGAATGCATACGGGACTTTGTTGAAACGGGTTGCGTGTCGTCACTTATTTGTTGAATCTACTCGTGCGCTATCTACTGTGAAATGTATTTACGAAGTTAGAATCCTTCCCTGGAGTGGAAACAATTTCTCACGCAAGTTTCATCACAATCGGGTGAAAGGTTTACGAACAAATACGGGACTGTGTCGAAATGCTTCGCGCGTCGTCGCTCATTTGTTGAATCTACTCGTGCGCTGCCTATTGTAAAATGGATTTACTAAGCCAGAAACCTTCCTTGGAGAGTAATCAACATCTCACCCAAGTTTCAGCGCAATCAGATGGGTGGTATATGAACGCATTGGAGACATACACACCCACATACATACTATCACGTAACATTGATTTTTAGCCTACTTTTCACATTTTGCAAAAATGAGAAAAAAGTAGACTTATGAGATCGGGCAAATGTGTGTCTGTCTGTCTGTCTGTCTGTCTGTCCGTCTGTCTGTCTGTCTGTCTGTCTGTCCTTCTGTCTGTCTGTCTGGCTGTGTGTGTGTCCCCCCCTATCAACTCCTAAACGGCTGCAGCAATCGAAACAAAATTTGGTAGGAGTAAAGATCTACACCTGAATATCTCACGGCCATATTTGAAAATGATGTCAGTGCTAAAAAATCGCAATTGAAATTTGAGCTCCATGTTGGATATCTTGGAAAGTATGAATGGGAGCTATTTCAAAATTGGCACACGTACGGACCATAATATTTCAGTTTAATTTCCAGGAGGCCAAACATGGCAGTGTTGCCAAAATGATTATAAGCCTCCTGATAGGTCCAAGTTTAAATGCATATAACTTCTACACTATCAATTGGAATTCAACCAAATTTCGTATGTTGTATGTGTACATAACCAGATATGACTGAGCGTATTCTTAAGACCTACCAGGGCTGCCAACTGTTAATAAATGCTCCTAATTTATTTTATCCAAATACCAATAGGCCTATATCAGAAAGTATGCAAGCCGACAGCTTTAAACTATGCACACGTATAGTACCTGACATTCTATATTAATTTGGAGTAACTTATATACGTCAGTGCTACCAACATGATTCTAAGCCCGCTGACAGGTCCAACTTTAAATATATGCAACTTCCATACTATCATTTGGATTTCAACCAAATTTCGTATGTGTTATGTGTACCATAACAGATATGACTATGCGTATTCTAAGGAGCAACCAGGGCTGCCAACTGTTAATATGTGCTGTCCCTATTTTTGTTACCCTAATATCAATATATCAGAAAGTATGCAAGCCAATAGCTCTAAAATTTGCACACGTATAGTACCTGGCATTCTAGACGAATTTGGAGTAACTAATATACGTCAGTGCTGCCAACATGATTCTAAGCCTGCTGATAGGTCCAATTTTAAAATGCATGTAACTTCTATACTAACTAATGGATTTCATTCAAAATTGGCACAACAATAGATCACATTATTTCAGATTATTTCTGACCAATACATGCATGACATTGTTGCCAACATGATTTCACGCGCGCTGTTAGATCCAATGTTTAACTGCATGTAACGTCCATGCGATTCATTGGACTTCAACCAAATTTTGTATTTTGTACCTTAATAGATGGAACTAAGAATATATTCAGTCATCAGGGCTGCCAACTGTAGTGCTCTATTAGGATACATTATGCCAGGTATACAGTATTTCGAACTAATTGGAAATTTCGATATTAGCAACTTAATTTCGTCATTATTCTAGATAGGTTCATATTCTGTAGAATAATCATTGGCATGAAAAGTAGGCTGTATAGTTCTTAACGGAACTTCTTGTTATATACTGAACCCGCTGAGCTATGGTTCATGTGATATTTTTTAATGACAGAGCATTTATGATGGGATGTTGTACTTTTGAACACACCCAGGAAGCCACGTGAAGCTGAGAGATCACGCGATACTTTTGACTTTGGTGTAAACTGCTAATTATTATCTGAGGTCTTATTAATTATTTTTATCTTTCCTACGAGGCTCAGAATATTCCATTTCGTCATGCTGCATTATTAAAACATTTTGGAGAATGTTTATTTTTACTTTAGGTAAGGTAATACCCTTGCAGATACGCAAAAAGGAACGTAAGTAGTCGCTCAACGTTTTCGTTTTGACGACCTACTTTCTAGAGACACCCAGTACCGGAGCACTGCGTCTTGAGAATCCGCCTTGTGTAGGCGTGGAATTACATTTGTCCCACGAGACGTAGAAGAATATCCGCTGTTTAGCGTTAAAAGTGATTATAAGGTGCCATCGAGCAAGCAAATACTAATATCCACTGTCGATGAAGTCCAGTGAATTAAATAAGAAGCTTGGAAAATAATTATTGGCAAGTATAGTGTATTGCACAACATTGCTGTGACATCACATATTACCCACGCGTATGTGGAGGGCAGATGCCTAGTGGAAATATACAGGTAATAGTGTTACAATTATCCTGAATAAGTGTGATTATAATTGTATGAGATATTTAAATTGCCAAAGTGGAAATTTCATCTTTGAAACGTCGTATAATTCACGGATGCTGCGTGATACAAAAGTAGCGTCACTAGCACGTGCAGCATTATAAAATAGTATTAGCTCACATGCTAATCCACATCTGCAAGATTAAGGCTGTGTCGTATTTTATAATTGAAGCCTATAATAGTCACGACGGACATTATAATTTTGGAAGTGAGAGGATGAATAATCACGCAACATATTTCGTTACCCACGTGATTGGACTTTTCTTCACCATGGTTGAAGCAGTCACCATGGGCTAATACCATCCCGGTATGGGGGGGTGACGTTTCTACAGGGACCCGCATGATGGTGGAACTCCCAGAACGATGAACGAGAGGGAAGGAGCCAAAATGCCATTTCCAGGCATATCCAAGAAGATGTCGACAGGGACAAATCGAACCCTGGTCTTTGGGGGAGTCCAGATGGGAATCCTGATGAGGAGGATACCGATCCAGAGAGCCAGAGAGGTTTTTGTACAACCCTTGTTGTGGATTAGAGAGCCGAGTGAGAGCTCCTCCATTTCGTGAGTTTTTGTCACACCCCTTCTTTGTTCTAGTTTCTGGTGGTATAGTAGTTTTAATGTAGTTTGTGAATCAACCACACTCAGTGTCAGCCATTTTTCTAGGTAGAGATGTAACTAGATTAGTTAGAAGTCATTTATTTCAGTTTAGAGTGAGACGCCCTTGGGGTCAGACATTTTGGTCAGCCCTGGTGCAGCTTGGTGAACGTCGTGGAACGTCAATGCCTACCTTTTTGCTGAACCTGATCGTAGTCATTTTGAGGCTATTTTGTTCAACCCTACTTGGGGTAATTTTCAAGTCTTTGCTGACTGTAGTTATGGCAATCAGATGCCTTGGTTATTAATTGACTGCATTCTTCGCAGCCATCCTTTGTTACACCCCTGACTGTCGTTAGAACGGTCGTATCATTTAGGTAGTCGACAGTAACTACCAGTTTGTAAATGCATTATATTTCATTTTGAATAAGCTCAGAAGCTATTCTTGGTCATGTTTGAACCTAACAACTAGAAGGAATGTTTCGTTGCCTAGCATCGAACGCGGTTCCCAACGTATCATTAAGCAGATCTAGTGTGTGAATCTGTGCCACATTTATCATATTTTTCTTGTGTCGTGTGAGACACGTTTTTATTTGATGTTCTAGCAACTACTGAGTTGCATTTTTAAAACAAAGAGCTTCAGTTATTGTAAGTTTACTTTCATTTAGACGTCTTTGGTAGAAAGACGGAATTGTATTACTATACTCAGATTTATAGCGTGCGTTTGATACACGGACTCTGTAGAGATCCGTAACCTATGGTAGAGTTTTTTATGAACCGGCCAAGTGCAGGTTTTGTATTGATTAAATCGCCGGCCTTGAATAAACTGGTTATGTAACCCAGTGACCTAGAGCACGCCTGCTTCTTTGTGAGACAAAACTACTATAGACGAGGACAGAGTACAATTTGTATTCGCTTTTCCTTTCATTGCTATTTTGCTTATGGAAATCAGTTTCCACTCTTGTATTTGATCACTTGTTTTATGGATCGGTTTTTGTTAGTTTTACGCTCTGTTGCGTGTATTGTCGTATGACAGGTACAGTTATGTAAGGTTTTCTATAGGATGGTGAAGTCTACCCTGTTATAGCAGGATGTTATTGTATGCTTTGTCCGGGGATGATCCCGTTGACCAGATGTTATGGAAGGTAACTGTTGTACAGGCCTATCCCAGAGTTATTGAACGCGAGCTTAGCGCCGCTGGTAACCCGTGTTATTGTGTGTCCGAGTTGTTATACTCGTTGATTATATTCCGACTGTTAAGTCGAGGCTTTTTGGTGGAGAATGATCTCAGTTGGAGACACTCCGTGCCCAGGCTATTGTCAATGTTATTCGCCATAAACCTACGATAAACCTATAAACCGACGTTCTAATAATAAAACGCATAATTGTTGTAAAACAAGCCTAACTAACGATTCTTTCTATCTAACTTTGTTCTTTGCATTCTGGAACTGTTGACATAGCCGTGCAGTTGAAGATAATTTCCTTGTGAGGAAATGACTAGGACAGTTGACATTTTTGTAGCGACCTGAAGCATGTGCGAACCTAGAGTTCGTAGCTTGTGGAGCTCAGGCCATGCGATGTCAGACGTGGTCTCAACTGCGCATTCGTCACCGTAACCATACACATTAGATGACTATGGTTTACAAAGAGTAAACCAAGGTGTAGGCAGGAATTTTTAATAAAACTACTGTGTCTATTTTGTTATTAATTTATGATGTCAAGTGTATTAAACCCTACATGTTACTTTATTGTGTGCTGTTAGCACATAGTTATTAAGCATAATTAAATTGTTTGTTTTTCATGGCTGTACACTTAGCTTTTGGATGTAATTGTTTTCTTTTACGGACGTCATCGCCGTAAATTTTGTTAATTGATAGGACTTAGCTAGTTGAATTAATGTTAAATTTAAATGTCGAAATGGTACCATCCTAACCTAGATTTGTTTTGCTACCCTGTTAAATGTAAATTCAGATGATAGCTTGATCTTGTAACTTGAACTAGGGACTTGCGTCGTACCATATTCCTAGCGTTGCTTTTGTTGCTTTATCATTGTGAGTTAGATCTTTCGCGAGGGTTTTCAGTAACTTCTCAGGTAGGGGACCTGTTCTTTATCTTTGTTTATTTATTAATTTGCGGACTAGCCGATTATAACCCTCCGAACTAGGCTAGGGGCTTGTGAATTTTAATAAATTTTCACGGTGTTTTACATGAGTCTGGATGTTTATTTTCTCAGTCTAGTTTTAAGGTGAACCTTTCCTTAGGCGGTCTATGACCATCGTCACCATGTACCACGATCCCTGTGGACTACGGACTCTCGTGCCGCTTTAGCCTTGAATGCCAATCTTCAACAGATTACTGCTGACTTAGGTCAGAATACTCAGGCTGTAAATACTGTAAGCGGTCATGTGGACCAGGTTAGACAGGAAGTC
This sequence comes from Meconema thalassinum, assembly GCA_946902985.2. Lineage (NCBI taxonomy): Eukaryota > Metazoa > Arthropoda > Insecta > Orthoptera > Tettigoniidae > Meconema > Meconema thalassinum. Next base: position 25,743,917 of record OY714911.1, read on the forward strand.
AACAATGTAAGACAGGACTTAGAGATTAACACTCAGTCTATAAAAAATGTAAGACAGGACTTAGAAATTAACACCCACTCTGTAAATAATGTTAGGGCTGATTTAACTCAAGTCAGGGCAGACATGGACACATATAGGATCGAAGCGAGAAATGATCTGACGACAGGTTTAGCAGCTGTTAGGGTTGATGTCATACGACACCATCAGGAGGCTAACCAGCGCGTAGATTGCTTAACCGACCAGATGAATAGAGCTAGGGAGGAGGTGCAAAACCGATTGGAGGAGCACACAGCTCAAATTCAGACAACCTTGAATAAAGTCCAGATAGACATGAGAGCAGATCTGGAACATACCAGGGAAGAATTCGGGACTCGACTAGATCACGTCGAGGGATTTATCGGAAATGTGAAGAAGGACATGGCAACCATGAACGTTGGTTTAATCTTGATGAGAGGAGCTGCCAATGCCGTTAATAACAACGTGAAGACTATCGTTGATGGCATGATGGAGATTAAAGAGGAACTTAACACCAACAGGAGAAACATTTCTGAATTGACGGAAACCGTAGCCAGTCTACGTGAGACAGTTGATGTTCATCATGAGGAACACAAAATTGACCTCATGTTATTGAGAGGTGACCTCAACGAACACGAAGCTACCGTCAAGGCTAAGGTAGCCGAGGTTAGAGACGATGTGGGTAAAATCCAAGAAAATATGTCCAGAGTTGAAGGAGATATCGATTCCTTACAAAAGAGATTTGAGGAAGTCGCGGTGACCGAGAGGTTAGACCTCAGTTATAACCTTAGGACGGCCATACGCGAGGTAGACACAAACCTCAAGGGAAAGGTTGACAGAATCGAGCTGCAATTGAACGACTTAGGCAACAAAGTCGCAGCCAGAACCATCCCAGGTCTTGAAGTAATAGAAAGACGCCTGGACAGACTCGAGACGACTCCAAGAGAGAGACACGTACACCCACAGATGGGAGAATCTCAGGAAACGCCTATATCTCAATCAGGAGGAATGATGCCTACCCATTTCCAACCCAGCGCGCCTATGGAATCGCAACCGTCACAATTCACTAATTTAGCGCAAGGTCAGACCTTGAACTTTAACGCTCACCCGTTTCAACCAGCATCTAATCGAATTAGTCATGAGACTAACACTCCTACGCAGAGTTACATGCAAAATACTTTCAGACCCGCGAATACGCAGGGAAATGTCACCATAATTCGTTCAAGAGAGGAGCAACCAGCTCGCTTCTCGGGAACTGGGAGCGGTGTTACTCCAGTGGAATTCCTAGCAAATGTCGAAAGCTACTTACGTGATACTATGGTAACTCCAGAGAGGGAACTAAGAGTTATAGAGCGACTGCTTGAGGGACAAGCCGGTACCTGGTTCAGAGCATTCCGATACTCATTTACAGGCTACCAAGACTTTAAGGAAGCGTTATTAAGAACATATTGGTCGAGCGACATCCAGCAGAGTATCCGAGCTGAGATGTACACTCGAAGGTACAGTTCCAATACACCTACTCGTTATGCGAATTACTTCGCAATACAGCTCGCGAAGCTCCGTTGTCTTCAGCCTCCGTTGTCCGAACAAGATTTGGTGAACACAATTGTTTGGCAGTACCCTGCGGATGTACAACGTGTGTTAATCGCTGCAGGGGCATCCACTTTCCAGCAGTGTGACCAGATACTGCGAAGGTTGGACGCTAACACAGAACAGTTTCCTACACACCGTCAGCAGAAGGCTGATAGACGCTAGGATAGACATATGAATCTGACGACTGTTGATAAAGTGAGCCAGACGCCACAACAAACACAAACCACAGAGGATTCTGGGCGACGTGATAACAATTACAGTTATAACAGGAGAGAATGGAACAACACTCCGTATACTCGAAATCAACATGATGACCGGCGAAGTCATTGGGACCGGCGATTCGACCGAAGGACGGACGACAACCGACGTCATGAAAACAACCGCCGAGGGAATGAAGGAAGAAATCAGCAACACGGACGTATCCGTAGAGACTATCGATATAGTGAGGGTTACGACAGAAATCGAGACCCTAGATACCAGCCAGACAGGGATTGGAAAGGAAGAGCGCGGGAGAGCCGTGAGTACCTCCAACAATTGAGAGAAATGCAGATCCAAGAAGAGGGAGAACGGAACCCTACTTCGAGGGAAAATAGACATTCGGCGCAGGAGACGGAGCAGAACCAGCCCAGTACTTCTCGCCATGACAGAAAAAAAAAAACTCCGAAAAATCAATAGATTCTTGTTTGGTTGAGCACCGAGTAACTGCCTCTATATTACTCTGGGAGCCAATCCAAGAAGACTTGTTGGACGAACGACGAACGACGAACCACAATTATGAATTAACACGTCTACCCAAGATTGTAGCCACCTTGAATGAAGTCAGTGTAGTCATACTCATCGACACTGGAGCGATGATTAGTGTAATTTCCGCCGATTGCCATGCCAGACTTAGAGCAAACTCTGAGGTGACGGAGTTGCCCATTTCAGCTATAAGAGTCAGAGGTGTCATACCTGACCGCGTTGTAACGTGCAAAATCCAGATTTTGTGTACTGTGAAGATTTCGAGCCACGTGTACTTGCACGAATTTCTCGTAATGAAGGGCCTGCATCATGATGCCATTTTAGGCGCAGACTTCATTAGAAAATATGATGGAATCATTGACATGGGACGGAATACGGTAGAGTTCAAGCCGAACGAACCCATTCAGATGAGCCTAATTGAAGAAGAACCGGAATTCCTATCCGAAGTAGACGTAGTCGAAGCATTAAAGGGCAAGGAAATTGAGGCGACACTAGATGCCGACGAAGAGGCAGAATCGTTATCAGCACCCACACATGAGGATCTTGACGCAATACTGAACGAATACCGAGATATATTCGACACCACACCTGGTGAGATATTAGACTACGAGTATGATCTTGTATTACTGGACGATTCCCCATTCCAGAAAAGGATCTATCCGATTGCCGAGAAACATCTCGAAGAAGCTGCTAAGAAGATCCATGAGATGGAAGCAGCAGGTACAATCAAGAAATCACCGACTCCTTTCTTGAATCCCATAATACCTGTGGTTAAGGTAGATGGAAGCTTGAGACTTTGTCTTGATGCCAGAGCCTTGAATGAACGCCTAGCTCCTGAGCACGACAGACCGCCCAAGATTAGGGACATTCTCAGGAAGTTCAAAGGAAAAAGGATATTTTCATCATTAGACTTGGTTCAGTCTTATTACCATATCAGATTATCTGAGCATACTCAGAAATATACTGGATTCTTGTTTGATCAGACTACTTATGTATTCCAAAAACTACCATTTGGATTGAAAAATGCCGGAGCCGCATTAATCAGAGCACTTGATGCCAAGCTGACTCATGAAGTGAAGCAGAAAGTAATATGTTATGTGGATGACATAATCATAGCTTCGGGAACAGAAGAAGAGCATTTAAAGACATTGCGCCTTGTTTTTGAGAATCTCCGACAGGCAAATTTTAAGGTCAAGTTTGACAAGTGTCGATTTTTTCAGGAAGAAGTGAAATTCGTAGGACACATAATCAATGGAGAAGGATATAGACCGAATCCGGCAAAGATTAGAACTGTTGCTGCATTTCCAACACCAACCCGTGTGAAACACGTGAGACAATTCTTAGGAATTCTCCAATTCTTTGCTGCTCATTGTGAGAAGTATTCCGAAACTGTTGCACCACTGCAAGGATTATTGAAAAAGAACTGCAGGTGGAACTGGAATGATGAATGCGAGATAGCTTTCAGGAGAGCTAAACAGATGCTTGTGGACTCAATTCAGTTAGAATATCCAGATTACTCTCGGAACTTTATTCTAGAAACTGATGCATCTGCCATTGGTATAGGAGCCATTTTACTGCAGGAAGATGATGAGAAGAAACGTCATTACATTGCTTTCTTAAGCCGACGTTTAAGAGCACATGAATCTCACTACTTCACGACCGAGATAGAAGCACTTGCAATTGTTTACGCACTTGAATACTGGCAGAAACTTCTGTTAGGTCAGAGGATTATTGTGAGAACCGATCATCATGCGTTGACCTTCATCTTGAGAACAAGACTGGCAAGCGACAGGATCACACGTTGGACGCTGTTTCTCCAACAGTTCGATTTGGAAATAGTTTATCGACCAGGCAGAGAGAATGTGTTGGCCGACATCCTCAGCCGGAATCCTGAAGCTACTGTTAATGCCATAGACATCGAGGGAGAATGCGAGGAACACCTTCGCCGATTTCGTCATTTACCTGAAGGACAGCGACGTGAGCAGGAACTCAGACATATTATCCGTTTCCTAGAACGAAGAATGGATCCACAGGATGATCATTATGCAAGGATTGCTGCTGTTGCAGATGATTATTTGATTTATCATCGTGTCTTATACAAGTTTGTAGACGAGGACCACACTCAACTGCGTGCAGTTATTCCTACGAGATACCAAGAATCTGTTATTCTTATGGTACATTTATCCATTGGACATGGTGGAACAGACAAAACCATTGCAACTATCAAGGAGTCTTTCACATGGAAAGGGTTAGGAGCCACCGTTAGACAGTGTTTACGTGCTTGCGACGCATGCCAGCGGAACAAGTACACGTCACACTTGCTGAAGGAACAACCTAGACCAATACTACCAACTCAACCTAGAGAGTTGTATGCACAGGACCTGTATGGCCCAATACCTAAGGCTCGTCGTGGGAATCGATACATCGTTGTAACGGTGGATGTGTTCACGAAATATACGATGCTTCATCCGATTCAAAAAGCTACTGCACATCAGATTATTCAGAGGATTAGACGTCAAGTGATACCGGAGGCAGGAAAGCCACAATTCTTGTTGACTGATCACGGATCACAGTACACCTCAGCAGAATTTGCCAATGCCATGAATGAGCTTGAAATAGGTCATGTTTTATCATCTATTCGACATCCAGAGAGCAACCCAGCAGAATGCGTGATGTCTATTATCGCAAAATTCTGTCGATTATATTGTCAAGAAGAACACTGGCGATGGACTGAAGTCCTTGTTATTATGGCAAAATGTATTAATTCAACAGTACATGAAAGCACTGGTCAAATACCTATGGTCTTGCATTTGAACCAGATGCCGCTGAGAATATGGGATCGTGTGATTGTAAATCCACCTTGTTTACAACCATCACATGCCAGCAGACTTTTAGCTGCGAGAGAGACTATGGACAGACAAGCTGCCAAGCGCTTGAGAAGAACTAGACGCCAGAGGTTTAGAGAACCACTAGTAGAAGGAGACCTTATCCTTATAAGGAGACCCGGAATTCCTAGTCCTATAGACCGCATATATGGGAAATTTCTATCCTTGTATTATGGCCCTAGTCGTATCCGACAGCCTTTGAACAATGGAAGTTATGTGATAGAAGATATTAGGACAGGAGAGCGCATTGGAACCTTTAATGCAGCCAATCTAAAAAAATATCACTCTTGAATGAATTTCAAAGCAAATAAAAATGTTATCCCAACATTTTATTTGAAACGACAGAGAGGCAGATGAACCCGCTGAGCTATGGTTCATGTGATATTTTTTAATGACAGAGCATTTATGATGGGATGTTGTACTTTTGAACACACCCAGGAAGCCACGTGAAGCTGAGAGATCACGCGATACTTTTGACTTTGGTGTAAACTGCTAATTATTATCTGAGGTCTTATTAATTATTTTTATCTTTCCTACGAGGCTCAGAATATTCCATTTCGTCATGCTGCATTATTAAAACATTTTGGAGAATGTTTATTTTTACTTTAGGTAAGGTAATACCCTTGCAGATACGCAAAAAGGAACGTAAGTAGTCGCTCAACGTTTTCGTTTTGACGACCTACTTTCTAGAGACACCCAGTACCGGAGCACTGCGTCTTGAGAATCCGCCTTGTGTAGGCGTGGAATTACATTTGTCCCACGAGACGCAGAAGAATATCCGCTGTTTAGCGTTAAAAGTGATTATAAGGTGCCATCGAGCAAGCAAATACTAATATCCACTGTCGATGAAGTCCAGTGAATTAAATAAGAAGCTTGGAAAATAATTATTGGCAAGTATAGTGTATTGCACAACATTGCTGTGACATCACATATTACCCACGCGTATGTGGAGGGCAGATGCCTAGTGGAAATATACAGGTAATAGTGTTACAATTATCCTGAATAAGTGTGATTATAATTGTATGAGATATTTAAATTGCCAAAGTGGAAATTTCATCTTTGAAACGTCGTATAATTCACGGATGCTGCGTGATACAAAAGTAGCGTCACTAGCACGTGCAGCATTATAAAATAGTATTAGCTCACATGCTAATCCACATCTGCAAGATTAAGGCTGTGTCGTATTTTATAATTGAAGCCTATAATAGTCACGACGGACATTATAATTTTGGAAGTGAGAGGATGAATAATCACGCAACATATTTCGTTACCCACGTGATTGGACTTTTCTTCACCATGGTTGAAGCAGTCACCATGGGCTAATACCATCCCGGTATGGGGGGGTGACGTTTCTACAGGGACCCGCATGATGGTGGAACTCCCAGAACGATGAACGAGAGGGAAGGAGCCAAAATGCCATTTCCAGGCATATCCAAGAAGATGTCGACAGGGACAAATCGAACCCTGGTCTTTGGGGGAGTCCAGATGGGAATCCTGATGAGGAGGATACCGATCCAGAGAGCCAGAGAGGTTTTTGTACAACCCTTGTTGTGGATTAGAGAGCCGAGTGAGAGCTCCTCCATTTCGTGAGTTTTTGTCACACCCCTTCTTTGTTCTAGTTTCTGGTGGTATAGTAGTTTTAATGTAGTTTGTGAATCAACCACACTCAGTGTCAGCCATTTTTCTAGGTAGGGATGTAACTAGATTAGTTAGAAGTCATTTATTTCAGTTTAGAGTGAGACACCCTTGGGGTCAGACATTTTGGTCAGCCCTGGTGCAGCTTGGTGAACGTCGTGGAACGTCAATGCCTACCTTTTTGCTGAACCTGATCGTAGTCATTTTGAGGCTATTTTGTTCAACCCTACTTGGGGTAATTTTCAAGTCTTTGCTGACTGTAGTTATGGCAATCAGATGCCTTGGTTATTAATTGACTGCATTCTTCGCAGCCATCCTTTGTTACACCCCTGACTGTCGTTAGAACGGTCGTATCATTTAGGTAGTCGACAGTAACTACCAGTTTGTAAATGCATTATATTTCATTTTGAATAAGCTCAGAAGCTATTCTTGGTCATGTTTGAACCTAACAACTAGAAGGAATGTTTCGTTGCCTAGCATCGAACGCGGTTCCCAACGTATCATTAAGCAGATCTAGTGTGTGAATCTGTGCCACATTTATCATATTTTTCTTGTGTCGTGTGAGACACGTTTTTATTTGATGTTCTAGCAACTACTGAGTTGCATTTTTAAAACAAAGAGCTTCAGTTATTGTAAGTTTACTTTCATTTAGACGTCTTTGGTAGAAAGACGGAATTGTATTACTATACTCAGATTTATAGCGTGCGTTTGATACACGGACTCTGTAGAGATCCGTAACCTATGGTAGAGTTTTTTATGAACCGGCCAAGTGCAGGTTTTGTATTGATTAAATCGCCGGCCTTGAATAAACTGGTTATGTAACCCAGTGACCTAGAGCACGCCTGCTTCTTTGTGAGACAAAACTACTATAGACGAGGACAGAGTACAATTTGTATTCGCTTTTCCTTTCATTGCTATTTTGCTTATGGAAATCAGTTTCCACTCTTGTATTTGATCACTTATTTTATGGATCGGTTTTTGTTAGTTTTACGCTCTGTTGCGTGTATTGTCGTATGACAGGTACAGTTATGTAAGGTTTTCTATAGGATGGTGAAGTCTACCCTGTTATAGCAGGATGTTATTGTATGCTTTGTCCGGGGATGATCCCGTTGACCAGATGTTATGGAAGGTAACTGTTGTACAGGCCTATCCCAGAGTTATTGAACGCGAGCTTAGCGCCGCTGGTAACCCGTGTTATTGTGTGTCCGAGTTGTTATACTCGTTGATTATATTCCGACTGTTAAGTCGAGGCTTTTTGGTGGAGAATGATCTCAGTTGGAGACACTCCGTGCCCAGGCTATTGTCAATGTTATTCGCCATAAACCTACGATAAACCTATAAACCGACGTTCTAATAATAAAACGCATAATTGTTGTAAAACAAGCCTAACTAACGATTCTTTCTATCTAACTTTGTTCTTTGCATTCTGGAACTGTTGACATAGCCGTGCAGTTGAAGATAATTTCCTTGTGAGGAAATGACTAGGACAGTTGACATTTTTGTAGCGACCTGAAGCATGTGCGAACCTAGAGTTCGTAGCTTGTGGAGCTCAGGCCATGCGATGTCAGACGTGGTCTCAACTGCGCATTCGTCACCGTAACCATACACATTAGATGACTATGGTTTACAAAGAGTAAACCAAGGTGTAGGCAGGAATTTTTAATAAAACTACTGTGTCTATTTTGTTATTAATTTATGATGTCAAGTGTATTAAACCCTACATGTTACTTTATTGTGTGCTGTTAGCACATAGTTATTAAGCATAATTAAATTGTTTGTTTTTCATGGCTGTACACTTAGCTTTTGGATGTAATTGTTTTCTTTTACGGACGTCATCGCCGTAAATTTTGTTAATTGATAGGACTTAGCTAGTTGAATTAATGTTAAATTTAAATGTCGAAATGGTACCATCCTAACCTAGATTTGTTTTGCTACCCTGTTAAATGTAAATTCAGATGTTAGCTTGATCTTGTAACTTGAACTAGGGACTTGCGTCGTACCATATTCCTAGCGTTGCTGTTGTTGCTTTATCATTGTGAGTTAGATCTTTCGCGAGGGTTTTCAGTAACTTCTCAGGTAGGGGACCTGTTCTTTATCTTTGTTTATTTATTAATTTGCGGACTAGCCGATTATAACCCTCCGAACTAGGCTAGGGGCTTGTGAATTTTAATAAATTTTCACGGTGTTTTACATGAGTCTGGATGTTTATTTTCTCAGTCTAGTTTTAAGGTGAACCTTTCCTTAGGCGGTCTATGACCATCGTCACCATGTACCACGATCCCTGTGGACTACGGACTCTCGTGCCGCTTTAGCCTTTATGGAAGGTCACCTGATCCTCACGGTATATTTTTATTTGATTTATGTGTCGTTAGTTGAGTCATCGTGGTTGTTGACATCAACTAAACGGTCTCAATACTTAGATTAATTAATATATATTACAAGCTGTACCCGGCATTGTAATTTTGTTTCTTGAGGTGCTTTTGGATACACAATATTTTCTTCAATTTCCGTTTACTGCCTCTAAGCTATCGTAAAATGGATTTACTAATTTAGAAATATTTGTGAGAGCGTACGCAACAACTCACCAAAGTTTCATCGCAATCGGATAAATTGTATATGAACGCAGAAGGAACTTTGTTGAAACGCTTCGCGCGTTGTCACTCATTTGTTGCATCTACTCGTGCGCTACATATTGTAAAATGTATTTACTAAGTCGAAAACCTTCCTTGGCGTACACACAACAAATAATCAATGTTTTGTTTAAACGATTCGCGCGCCATCACTCATTTGTTGAATCAACTCGTACGCTACCTATTGTACAATGCATTTACTAATTCAGACCCCCTTACCTGTAGTGTGCACAACAACTCACCCTAGTTTCATCACAATCGGATGAATTGTATATGAACGCAGATAGAACTTTGTTGAAACGATTCGCGCGCCGTCACTCATTTGTTGAAACTACTCGTGTGCTACCTGTTATACAATGGACTTACTAAATTAGAAACGTTCCCTGCAATGTACACAATAATTTACTCAAGTTTCGTCGCATTCGGATGAATGGTATATGAACGCATAAGGGATTTTATTTACACGATTTGAGCGCCGTCACACATTTGTTTAATCTACCCGTGCGCTACCTATTGTACAATGGATTCACTAAGTCAAAAACCTTCCCTGCTGTGAGCACAAAAAACTCACCCAAGTTTCATCGCAATTGGATGATTTGTATATGAACGCATACGGGACTTGGTTGAAACGCTTCGGGCGTCGTCACGCATTTGTTGAATCTACTCGTGCGCTATCAATTGTAAAATGGATTTACTAAGCCAGAAACCTTCCATGGAGTGTACACAACATTTCACCCAAGTTTTATCGCTATCGGACGAATGGTATATGAATGCATACGGGACTTTGTTAACGCTTTGCGTGTCGTCACTCATTTGTTGAATCTACTCGTGCGCCATCTACTGTGAAATGTATTTACTAAGTTAGAAAGCTTCTCATAACTGTACACAACGTCTCACCCAAGTTTTATCGCTATCGGACGAATGATATATGAACACATACGGGACTTTGTTGAAATGCTTCGCGCGTCGTCGTTCATTTGTTGAATCTACTCCTGCGCTACCTATTGTAAAATGGATTTACTAAGCCAGAAACCATCCTTGGAATGTACTCAACATTTCACCCAAGTTTCAGCGCAATCGGATGAGTGGTATATGAACGCATAGGAGACATACCCACAGACAGACAAACTATCACGTAACATTGATTTATATATATATATATAGATTAATTAATATATATTATTTTTGTGATTATTTGCAAATACTTCTCGCATTTCTCTAATTGTACACAATGAAAGGAATAATTACCTTGTTCGCTGCTGCTACGGCTGCCAACAGTAACGCTTCTTCCTCCCGATGAGATAACTGATGCATCCTTGACCTACACGAGTTTCCAAACTAATCGCTAGCACCGCGCGTCTGGGTGTGAAAAGGCCTGATCGCCACCGCAATCGCTCCGGTGTGTGGGAACTTTTACGCTTCGTTGTGTGGAGACCATTTGTATTTGTTTAATACATCAATATGGTTATTGACTTGAGCCGACCATTCAGTGGACTCTTTAAACAGTGTGGCACAGCTTTGAGCGTATTGTGTCCTAAATCAGGTTTATTCATACAATTTCCATGTCGTACTCTTAACCCTTTGTCTACGGACAATGTATATTGTCAAATATGTTGATGTGTGAATCTTCCAGACATTTTTCAGCGATTTATTTTTTAATTTAATTTTCTGAAACCCAAATATGAGACCTAAGGTGCTTGATGAAATTATGTTCTTAAGTAATAACATTTAAAATTAAAGAGTGAAAAAATTAAAAATCACTATGCTTGTAAATATTAACAATAAATAAGCTCATAAAAATTAATATCATAATTTTAAGATTATTAGAAATAATTAAAAAATAAAATGATCAGAATGAATATGAACATCAAAATGTTAAAGCAAATTAAAATTAATATTAAGTACAATTGGGCTAGCATAAATAAAATGGAATTAAAATAAATACAAATAATATCCTTCCCTATAAAGGGTGAAGCTAGTAATTCCCTTGTCCGACAGAAATCCCCTCAATAACGTTATGTATTGTTTCATGGGACACCTTTCCCTCGAGCGGATATTACAAAGGACAAACCCGCATATCATCCCTGTACAATAGCATTGTAAGTTGGACATATTCACAAACAAGAGCACGTTCCTGAAGCAGGCGAAGGAGAAGTTAAATTGTATTTAAAACTCTCATCTTCGCCATTGACGTGCAAGGATATTCTACCGGCTCTTGATCTGGACTTGTTTTGTTTGGTGATTCGTTACATTTTATCCTATATTTTCATTAATAAATACAAATATAACATGATGTTCAGTAAAGAACATATAGCCTACTGTCTCCTAAATGCATGGGTATTGTTATAACTCTTTGTCCTTTTCAAGGAGTATAATTGAATGTTGGTTGTAGTAGCTTGTTGAAATGCAACGTGCTATAGGGATATTAAACATGAATATGAGGTGCCCTTTGCTAGTGCTACCTCTGTAAAAAAATTCATTCAATTCGGTTCCACCGTGTTTGAATTGATATGGGGAATCGATTTTCACACAAAGATGGCCGCCATCCGCAAACTATTAGGCTGATGACCTATTAGTTTTGTCAAAGGATGCTCCCTTCATAATGGTATGTTGTTGCAAAATTTGGTAGAGATCGGATGATTAGGTTAATCGTAATTTGATTTAAGCTTTGAACATTTGTGTGGCCGCCATTACGTTTCCGTCAAGATGGCGGCGATATAAAACATGACACTGAGGTGTCCATTGCTAGTGCTACCTTTGTACCAAATTTCGTTCAATTCGCGTTCACCGTGTTCGAATTGATAGGGGAGGACAGACATTCAGAGTACACACACTCACACACACAGACAGATACACTTTTTTTCGCCCTGCGTTGATCTCATAAGGCTACTTTGATTTTTTGCAAAAATCGAATGTAGGCTAAAAATAATACTCGTATCACGAGTGATAGCCTTAATAATATTATTTCATAGGACACCTTCCCTCGAGTAGATATTATAATAGATATCCTGAACCATCTACGCTTTAATCCGGGTGAGACAGCTGTTGGTCACTGCTGCTTCAAGGATAGGATCATCAAGGACATCAGACCCCGATTTTTAGGTTATCTACCTGTCTAGAATAATTTACAAGAGGATGGAAAGCCAGATAGAAACGGATTTTGGTGAAGACCAGTTTGGTTTCAGGAGATGTGTTGGAACAAGGGAAGCTGTACTAAGTCTTAGGCTGATTTTGGAAGGTAGAATAAGGAAAGTTAAGAGAACGTTCATGGCTTTTGTAGACTTACAAAAGGCTTTTGATAACGTTGATTGGACTAAATTGTTTGACATTTTGAAATCGATTGGAATAAAGTACAGGGATAGGAGGGTGATATACAATCTGTACAGAAACCAGACAGCAGTCATTCGAGTTGAAGGACATGAGAGAGAAGCTGGTATTCAGGAAGGTGTGAGGCAAGGCTGCAAATTATCACCCATACTTTTCAATCTTTACATTGAACAAGCAATGCAGAAAATTGGAGAAACATTTAAAGTGGGAGTGAAGATTCAAGGAGAAATAATTACAACTCTGAGATTTGCTGATGACATCGTCATCTTGGCCGACAAGCCTGAGGATTTGAATGAGTTTTTGAATGGTGTGGACTCCGTCTTGAGGAAAGAATTCATGATGAAAATTAATAAATGAAAAACAAAAATATTGGAATGCAGCCGAAATAAATCAGAAACCTCTATGGAGATCAAATTGGCAGGTGAAAAGCTGAAGGAAGTAGGAGACTTCTGTTACTTAGGAAGCAGAATAACCAGTGGTGGACGAAGCAAAGAGGATATAAAAAGTAGGTTGGCTCAGGCAAAGAAAGCATTTCTACAAAAAAGGAATCTGTTGACATCGAATATAGATTTAGGTATTAGGAAGTCGTTTTTGAATGCCTTTGTCTGGAGCGTGGCACTCTATGGAAGTGAAACTTGGACTATTGTTGCAGCAGAAAAGAGGAGAATTGAAGCATTTGAAATGTGGTGTTACAAGAGAATGATGAAGATCAGATGGGTATATAGGTTTACAGACGAAGAGGTATGAATTCGAGTGGGAGAGGAGAGATGTTTCTGGCGACTGTTAATGAAGAGGAGAGATAGGTTGGTAGGACACTTACTAAGACACCCAGGAATAGCAAGCTTAGTTATGGAAGGAAGGGTTGAGGACAAGAACTGTAGGGGTAGACCAAGGTTAGAATATGTTAAACAGATTGCCTCGTATGTATGGTGTGGTAGCTTTGTAGACAGGGAGGCATGGAGAGCTGCATCAAACCAGTCAAAAGACTGAAAACTCAAACAACAACAACAACCAGAGTACATGTGCTTGTTATCATCACGTGAGTCGTGAAGATGATAATGAAATGTAGGCTATAACTAAAACTAACTACTAACCCACATACTAGAAAAAGAAATGGAAAACCAAAGGAGAATAAGGCAAATAAAGGACAGGAGGAAAAGAAATGCCCTCATCCCTCGAAGAATGCGGATTGAGGGACTTGGAAGGAAGGAGAGCCATGAAAGGCCGATAGGAAAGTGAAAGAGTTGAGGGTCCGTCCCAGAGGTATGGATAAAAGGGGGAAACCGGACCCAGCTCAGGAATACCTAGGGGGCGCCAACTCCCGAACCCACCAGCCGTGAGCCCTTGAGGGAGTAGCAATATCTAGGGGGCACCAGAAGTGGTGGGCTACACACACCTGGCCTCCTTGAGGGCCTTGAGCGGAAGGGAGGAGATATCACGAAAAGAAAAAGAAGGCTGACCCCTCGAAGGAGGAGGGTATCAGAAAAGATGAGAAAAGGGCCAATTAAGGCGGGAAAGGAAGAGACTCCCTAGGCCTCGGATACCCTAATACCGTCGGGGTTGGAAGAGAACAAGAGTAGACCAAGTGACGTCGACAGGATAGAAGATGGAGAGGAGCCCGGCATAAGTAAGTGAAGCAATACCAGACTCAGCTGGGGCCCCGTGATCGCCAACCCACGTCCCACTAAATGTGAGCCCCTGTAGCTTCACGGACATGAGATAGGAAGCTCTGCACTACTCCTCTACGGGGGCCATAGCGCATTGTTGTCGTTAGGGACAGCACGGCCGTCATCTCTCTTTACTCAAGCGCTTGCAAATTGGGTGATTATCTTTCCCATTGTCCTTTGTACATTATCAGTTATTAGTAGAAACTAGTAGTTCCGTGACGAACTATAGAACCTACTTTTCTTCAAATTTAAGATTCGTGCCAATGATTAATCTATATAGACATATCTAGATTAATGACGATATTAAGTTGGTAATATTAAAATTTTTAAATGCTTCCAAATATACCTTGGGATAGTGTAGCCTAATAGAGCACTTAATGTGGCAGCCCTAGTGACTGAATATACTCTTAGTTCCATTTCTGAAGAAACAGGATGTACTTACAAAATTTGGTTAAATCCAATGGATAGCAAGGACGTTGCATGCAGTTAGACATTGGATCTATCAGCGCACGTAAAATCATGTTGGCAACAATGTCATACATGTGTTGCTCAGAATGAATCTGAAACATTATGATGTATTATTGTGCCAATCTTGGATGAAATTCATTTGTTAGTATAGAAGTTACATGTATTTAAAAATTAGAACTATCAGCAGCCTTGGAATCATCATGGCAGCACTGACGTATATTACTTACTCCAATTTAATCTAGAATGCCAGGTACTATACGTGTGAAAAGTTTAAACCTGTTGGCTTGCATGCTTTCTGATATATTGATATTAGGGTAAAAGAATTGAGAGATCATTTATTAACAATTGACAGCCCTGCTGGGTCTTACGAATACTCATAGTCATGTCTGTTATCGTACACATAGTACATAATAAATTAGGTTAAAATAGAGCTGACATTACTGACGTTATATGCATATAACGATATGACCTATTAGCAGTCGTAGAATCAAGTTGGCAACTGTCATATTTGGCCTACAGGAAATTAAAGGAAAAAAAATATGTATATGTGTGTGAATTTTGGAATAGCTCCCATGCATCTCTTCCGAGATTTCCAACATGGAGCTCAAATTTAAATTGCGATTTTTAAGCAGTTGGTAGCACTAATGTCATTTTCAAATATGACCGTCAAATATATAGGTATAGATCTTTACTCATAACAAATTTGGTTTCGATAACTGCAGCCGTTTAGGAGTTGATAGGGGGTTACACACAGACAGACAGAGAGAAGGGCAGGCAGACAGACAGGCAGACAAACACACAGACAGACAGACATAGAGAAGGACTGACACACATTTCCTGGGATCGATCTCATTTTTTGCAAAATGAGAAATGTAGGCTAAAAAGCACAAAGCCAACTCCGTACAGGAAGCAATGGAATGTAGGGCTTCCACCCTTCGTGACATCGGCACGAGATGGGATAGAGACTGACCGTCTTTGTTTCCAGGATGTGCCCTTGTACTCATCTGTGTTGTAGGGCCATTTGCGTTACGGAAATCAACTACCTGGGTGGATATCGAACCCACTGACTTTTGAGTTAGAAGCTCAGTGCCTCTACCGATTGGGCTGCGCAGCTCCCAGTTGGATTACGCAACTGGAGATTAGTTCTAAGTCATTACGTTGGATTAAGTGGTGGGAGATGTACTCTAAATGGTACGGCATTACGTTGGATTATGTGATGGGAGATGTACTCTAAATGGTACGTTATTACGTTGGATTATGTGGTGGGAGATGCACTCTAAATGGTACGGCATTACGTTGGATTATGTGATGGGAGATGTACTCTAAATGGTACGGCATTACGTTGGATTATGTGGTGGGAGATGTACTCTAAATGGTACGGAATTACGTTGGATTATGTGATGGGAGATGTACTATAAATGGTACGGCATTGCGTTGGATTATCTGGTGGGAGATGTACTCTAAATGGTATGTTATTACGTAGGATTATGTGGTGGGAGATGTTCTCTAAATGGTACGTTATTACGTTGGATTATGTGGTGAGAGCTGTACTCTAAATGGTACGGCATTACGTTGGATTATGTGATGGAAGATGTACTCTAAATGGTACGTCATTACGTTGGATTATGTGGTGAGAGCTGTACTCTAAATGGTACGGCATTATGTTGGATTATATGATGGAAGATGTACTCTAAATGGTACGGCATTACGTTGGATTATGTGGTGAGAGCTGTACTCTAAATGGTACGGCATTACGTTGGATTATGTGATGGAAGATGTACTCTAAATGGTACGTCATTACGTTGGATTATGTGGTGAGAGCTGTACTCTAAATGGTACGGCATTATGTTGGATTATATGATGGAAGATGTACTCTAAATGGTACGGCATTACGTTGGATTATGTGGTGGGAGATGTACTCTAAATGGTATGGCATTACGTTGGATTATGTGGTGGGAGATGTACTCTAAATGGTACGGCATTACGTTGAATTATGTGGTGGGAGATGTACTTTAAATGGTACGGCATTGCGTTGGATTATCTGGTGGGAGATGTACTCTAAATGGTATGTTATTACGTAGGATTATGTGGTGGGAGATGTTCTCTAAATGGTACGTTATTACGTTGGATTATGTGGTGAGAGCTGTACTCTAAATGGTACGGCATTACGTTGGATTATGTGATGGAAGATGTACTCTAAATGGTACGTCATTACGTTGGATTATGTGGTGAGAGCTGTACTCTAAATGGTACGGCATTATGTTGGATTATATGATGGAAGATGTACTCTAAATGGTACGGCATTACGTTGGATTATGTGGTGAGAGCTGTACTCTAAATGGTACGGCATTACGTTGGATTATGTGATGGAAGATGTACTCTAAATGGTACGTCATTACGTTGGATTATGTGGTGAGAGCTGTACTCTAAATGGTACGGCATTATGTTGGATTATATGATGGAAGATGTACTCTAAATGGTACGGCATTACGTTGGATTATGTGGTGGGAGATGTACCCTAAATGGTATGGCATTACGTTGGATTATGTGGTGGGAGATGTACTCTAAATGGTACGGAATTACGTTGGATTATGTGATGGGAGATGTACTTTAAATGGTACGGCATTGCGTTGGATTATCTGGTGGGAGATGTACTCTAAATGGTATGTTATTACGTAGGATTATGTGGTGGGAGATGTTCTCTAAATGGTACGTTATTACGTTGGATTATGTGGTGAGAGCTCTACTCTAAATGGTACGGCATTACGTTGGATTATGTGATGGAAGATGTACTCTAAATGGTACGTCATTACGTTGGATTATGTGGTGAGAGCTGTACTCTAAATGGTACGGCATTATGTTGGATTATATGATGGAAGATGTACTCTAAATGGTACGGCATTACGTTGGATTATGTGGTGGGAAATGTACTCTAAATGGTATGGCATTACGTTGGATTATGTGGTGGGAGATGTACTCTAAGTGGTACGGCATTACGTTGGATTATGTGGTGTGAGATGTACTCTAAATGGTACGTTATTACGTTGGATTATGTGGTGGGAGATGTACTCTAAATGGTATGGCATTACGTTGGATTATGTGGTGGGAGATGTACTCTAAATGGTACGTCATTACGTTGGATTATGTGGTGGGACATGTACCCTAAATGGTACGGCATTACGTTGGATTATGTGGTGGGACATGTACTCTAAATGGTACGTCATTACGTTGGAATATCTGTTGGGAGATGTGCTCTAAACGAAGCCTTGTCAGGCCGGAGCTACAATATTTCCAACTGATGCAATCTCAAGGAATATATATTTCGTACATATGCTTATATTTCATTTGCAGGAACAGCTGAGGGAGGCAGCCTGTTACGAACACATGCTTCGAGATGAATCAATTTCACCCTCTGGTTACAGTCGCATATTACTTTCCCAAGGGAATGTGATCCAGTTAACGCTACAATGTTCTGTTTTGTAATTTGCTGTCACCAACTCTGCGTGCTGTGATTGCACGGGCTCAAAGAGAAGTAATTGACTCCAAATGATGGAACCATCTGTCCTCGATGTTTTCCACAAATTCCCGATGCTCTAGTATCTTGGAGTGTTGTAGCGCTATATAGAAGCAATAAAATTTACATCACCTTCGGAAAATTTCAATTTCAATCGAGTGAATTTTATACGTTATCCTTAAAGCAGCTGAGGACTTGAAATCCCAATCGGCCTGGGTGCAATGCGAACTGATTAGTTCATGACAGAATATTGAAGGGAGTTCTTCGGTGGTCAGTGAGAATCTTATTAACTACTCCATTCTTTGCATAATAGTACATTATGCAACGAACCTATACTGGCACGAGTATGTTTATAAAACGAGTGAGGCGAGTTTTATAATTTCCATACGAGTCTCATAATTACCATTATAGGAGAGTTGCTTACGGCTGTTTATGTTCGACGATAATTATAACTTTATTATATGTTCTAACATAAACATTCACAAATATCTGTCGAGATTCAGTCGGTTGACTTCTTCCTCTTCGGAATTGTGTGGGCTCAGCATTTGCTCTCTACCCAATAACGGATTCCAAAGCTTTGAAACATTGTTTATCCTGAAGTAGCACCAACAGATAGCGCACAGGTACTAGGTTGGATCACTTTGTTATTTGGTGCAAATAACACAAAATAAGCTGTTACAAACGCTTTAAAATTAAAATGTATCGCATTATCAAATAGGCCTAGTTATTCTTCAAATTCGATGCGTATAGAATGTCAATGGAAGGCAAATAAATTGAGTCCCAAATAGAACAGATATGGCATCTGGCGGAAAAGTGTCGCATAAGAAATCCATTTACTGAATTTTCTGGATTATAATATCCATGGAAATAATGTCATACGCCTCTTTCCTCCATGACGTTCCGGTGTGTTTATGTCAACAACAGCATGCAGTAAAATTGCGGCGAAATCTTACGAATGTGCAGAAATTGGAGTTGCGGATATTAAGGTACAGTGCTATTTCTTTAACAATATTGCCCAGAGTGGTTATGTATTGTAAGTACAATGGTTGATCCAATATACTGTAGGCTACATTGTCAACTTACAAATCATATAATTAATGACTGACATGTTGGATTTTGATTGCATTAGAGATGCTATCCTTACCTAATTGGTCAATGAATGATAATATTGAGCTCTGATTGGTTGGAGAAACTGTGTTATAATGAAAAGTAATACTTTAATGACCCCCATTATGATACAGTTTTCTGACATATAATATTTACCTATCGACATCGTCGAACATGAAACTCTTAGTGTAATTTACCCCAGCTGTGTAGTGTCTTAACCTTTCAGAATATATTGAAGCTGCCAACTAAAATGATGAGAGACGAGACATGAACTCGGGAACTATTCCATTAGGGGGCAGCGTGGAATTTGAAATGAACTTCTCATCTTCATTTTAGTGAAATTAGTGAGCCCAGGCTCCTTTCACAGAAGCTGTCCACAAACCCGTCTGCTGCTTTCTCGTGAAGCACTTACCTTAATTGAAGGCAGCGCAATGTTAATTCTTTTTGTGTGTGTCTCGAACTTACTTCTTTCCTTGCCGCGAGTTTTAATTTGTTTTGCCGCTCTTACGAGGTTTGTTTCCATAATTCGTGCAAGTTCCTTCAACTTGTGAATGTGTAGTAATTTAATCTCAGTGCGTGGTAATGAGAAGGTGCTGCAAGCCTTATCCTCAAGCTACGCACAGTGTAGCCTACACTACTGACTCAGTATCCCAGTGCGAGGTGATGAGAAGGTGCTACAAGCCTTATCCTCAAGCTACGCACAGTGTAGCCTACACTACTGACTCAGTATCCCAGTGCGAGGTGATGAGAAGGTGCTACAAGCCTTATCCTCAAGCTACGCACAGTGTAGCCTACACTACTGACTCAGTATCCCAGTGCGTGGTAATGAGAAGGTGCTACAAGCCTTATCCTCAAGCTACGCACAGTGTAGCCTACACAACTGACTCGGTACCTCAGTGCGTGGTAATGAGAAGGTGCTACAAGCCTTATCCTCAAGCTACGCACAGTGTAGCCTACACTACTGACTCAGAATCCCAGTGCGAGGTAATGAGAAGGTGTTACAAGCCTTATCCTCAAGCTACCCACAGTGTAGCCTACACTACTGACTCAGTATCTCAGTACGTGGTAATGAGAAGGTGCTACAAGCCTTATCCTCATGCTACGCACAGTGTAGCCTACACTACTGACTCAGTATCCCAGTGCGAGGTAATGAGAAGGTGCTACAAGCCTTATCCTCAAGCTACGCACAGTGTAGCCTACACAACTGACTCAGTACCTCAGTGCGTGGTAATGAGAAGGTGCTACAAGCCTTATCCTCACGCTACGCACAGTGTAGCCTACACTACTGACTCAGTACCTCAGCGCTCAAAGTACAGTCATAGACAAATTATCGGATTATATGCAACTATGTGTAAATATATGCCAAGAGTACAGTAATTTGAGTTGTTTTGATTATAGTCGCTCATGGCTGTGCCTGGCTTCATATTCCTGCGATTAATTGCATGTACTTTTTTTAGGACAATTGGGTACAATCGTATTGACGGACTGAAAAAGTAATGTCGACCTCTTATGTAAAATAATATCATTACCCCCGTTAAATTATTTAGCGAACGGGGTTCTTACTACAACCCTTTTTTTTAAGATATATCTTTACCTCCGTTATATTCTTTTGAGCAAACAGGGTTGTTACTATAACTTTTTTTTTTATATCTTTACTGCCCCCGCGGCAGCTCTGAGGACGCGGGGTATGAGGTAAGGGAGAGGTAAGGGGAGCGGGAACGATGAGTGAGCGAGGGAATTTCTTGCCATGCTTATGCTTATACTACCTCAGTGAAGACATAGACTCATAGTGTTACGTCGGGGCGAAAGAAAAATAAAGTTGTGCATTCTGAGGGTCGTGGTATCATAAGTAACATTATTGTAAAATGTGATGAAGAGGCTGAAAACAAACGTTTTGCTGTCACAGTAAACCAGACGACATGAAGAGCTGCTCACTATGCTGGAGTGTCCGAATCTTTTATTAAAAAGATACGGAAGGAATCGAGGGAATTGGCTGAAAGTGGGGAGGGTAGTGTGCTGTCCATTCCGGGTAAGAGACCATATACTAGGCCATCACCCACTGTAGTGAGCATGATGATTTTGATAAATGTGTAATTCGTCGTGCTATTCAATCGATTTATGTGGAAGAAAAACGTGTTCCTACCATTCCAAAACTACTGCCTCTGATACAAGGCAAAATAACTTTTCCTTGGTCACACACTTCATTACGAAAAGTAGTAAAACAAATCGGTTTTCGGATTCTCCATTAGCAATACCGCTACTCTAAGGTGAGTATATGTTTTTGCATAGTATAGTACATTGCTACGTCATCATTGGCTTACTCACTCCACTCCACATTTCTGCCAGGTCCTCAGAGCTGGCGCGGGGACAGTACCTTTGTTATATTTTTGAGCGAATGGCTTTCTTACTATAACCCTTTTTATTCTCAGAAAGATATCTTCACCCCCGTTACATTTTAAAGCGAAGGGGATTCTTACTATACCTCTTTTTTGAAAAGTATCTTCTCTCCAATTATGTTTTTGAGTGAACGCGGTTCTTACCACAACCAATTTTTCGAAAAATATCTTAACCCCCGTTATATTTTTGAGCGAACGGGATTCTTACAATATCTCTCTTTTCGAAAGATATCTCCCCCACATTATATGTTTGAGCAGAGAGATTGGAACTGCAAAGGGGAAATTTCCAGCCCTAAATTTATTATATTTAATCCAAAATTGACTCATCATCGCAGCGCTCTAACCACTAGACCTAGAAAGCTGAAATGTTGCATGTTGTTTGATCCTAGGTTGTAGGGGCTCACAAAGAAACGGTTTTTGAAAATTCAATTTGTAAGTGAGTTTTTTCGGCTCTTTGGCACTGTTGTTGTTGTTGTTGTTGTTGTTGTTGTTGTTGTTGTTGTTGTTTGAGTCTTCAGTCTTTTGACTGGTTTGATGCAGCTCTACATGCCTCCCTGTCTTGAGCTAATCGTTTCATCTCTACATAGCTACCACACCATACATCCGAAGCAATGTGATTAACATATTCTAACCTTGGTCTACCCCTACAGTTCTTGTCCTCAACCCTTCCTTCCATAACTAAGCTTGCTATTCCTGGGTGTTTTAGTATGTGACCTACTAACCTATCTCGTCTCTTCATTAGCAGTCGCCCGAAACATCTCTCCCCTCCCACTCGTCTTAATACCTCTTCGTTTGTCACCCTATCTACCCATCTGATTTTCATCATTCTCCTGTAACACCACATTTCAAATGCTTCAATTCTCCTCTCTTCTGCTGCACCAATAGTCCAAGTTTCCCTTCCATAGAGTGCGACGCTCCAGACAAAGGTTTTCAAAAATGTCTTCCTAATACCTAAATCTATATTCGATGTCAGCAGATTCCTTTTCTGTAGAAATTCTTTCCTTGCCTGAGCCAACCTACTTTTTATATCCTCTTTGCTTCGTCCATCACTGGTTATTTTGCTTCTTTAGTAACAGAAGTCTCCTACTTCCTTCAGCTTTTCACCTGCCAATTTGATGTCCATAGAGGTTTCTGATTTATTTCGGCTGCATTCCAGTATTTTTGTTTTACATTTATTAATTTTCATCATGTATTCATTCCGAAGGACGGAGTCCATACCATTCAAAAACTCATTTAAATCCTGGCACTGAGCATGCACAAAAGGTACAAAGACCGGATTTAGCTCATTTTAAGCCGCTAAATACGAGAAACAATACTCGGATGTCCTGTAGGGACACCGAAACACTTTGTATGGTCCGAAAATGAAAGGTATCAGAGATATTCCTCAAAAACTGTGTTCCCTCTGAGAAACAGATCAACGTTACTATGACAACCGCTGCAATTTCGCAGACCGGGAAGAGTTTTCTGACAATATCTCGAAAACCGTTCGTTTTCTAAAGATATGGTTATATGACATTTTGTCGTACCTCCATCGATTACACCTCAGACTGCAATAAAAGCATTCATTTTGGAGTCCTCTTTTACACATTTCAGCACATTCTTTTCGTTTTTCCATACATGTATGACGGCAAGAATTGTGAAAATTCGCATCCAATTTGCGTGATTTTGAGTCTAATTTTATACTCTTTGTGCCGGTTATTTTATGTGAGTTTTTGGATTTTCACACTATTTTACAATGTTATAGTGCTTTCTACTTTGCACGGTATGCATTCTTACTGATTATTGATTTGTTTTTTGTTAACTGAATGTTTCTGTTTGCCAATGCATGTGCAACACATTCTTGTCAGACGTAATTTAACAATGGCATAGTTCATGAAACTCAAATCCCCCTTCCGTCAGATCTAAAAACACATATAGTGGGCGATGTATTGAAGATAGGGATATGCTCTCCGGGACTTTTTTGAAGAACCTTTCATGCTGAACAATTCCTACACTCATAGTATACTGATATTTTAATGGTTTGCCCAGCTTAAGATTAAAAAACGCACGGACGCCAGGTTTTTTCGACTTTTTCACTGAAATCTTTACTGATTGGCTTCTTTTGATCCTAAATAAATTATTTTCTAAAGAAACCTTCCCCGAGATATACTTTACAGAATGGTGAAAACCGCATCAAAATCTATCCAGTGGTTCTCGAGATTACCCGTGACATCCATGAGTCGGGGACTTTGTTTTATAGTAAGTAGAGATATTAATACTATTAATGGAGTCAATTGTCCCCTGCACGAGCCATCTGTTAGCTAATCAAATACAATGACAAATTTGATTTACCAACTTTGACGGAACGTCATTTGGTAGCTGGGGAGATGTGTTACTTGTTTGAGTTTTAATGTTATTTCTTTCCTTAATTGTGTTGTGTTGAAGTTAGTAGAATAATAATAATAATAATAATAATAATAATAATAATAATAATAATAATAATAATAATAATAACATGTGATACTGTCGAGAAGATCTACTCTACGATTTTGACCTAGAGTTGTGCGCTGCCACGTGGCAGTCATTCTATAACACGGGGCGTCGTGAATTTTTGCTTCCCTTCAAAACTAAACTTCCCCTGTTAGGAATCGAACCCGCTATTTTTGATATTTTTATTATTATTATTATTATTTATGTACATTATTTAGACCCAAAGGAAAGCAAATTATGATCGTTTACTGTTCTTCTTGTTCTCCCAGAACTCCTTAATCATCTCACTGTGTCGAACCCCACGTTCCTCCGTCCATCCTTCCCCTGGTCTCCTTGGTCAATCTTCATGTGTGACTTCCCAACTGTGGATCTTATGTCGCAATGTCATTTGATCGTCTATGTCTATTGGTGTGATGTTGGCACTTTCAAGATCAATTTGGACTTGGGTAAACCCGACTTGTTTTGCTAGTCGGTCGTCATTCAGTCGCATATGTGGCCGTAGAATCTCAGTCGTCGCTTGCGGAAATCTGACTCAGTGTTGGAGCATCTCTCTGTGACTGCAGACGATACCCAACTTCTGTGATTTTAGGGCCCATTATTTTCCGGATGAACTTTCTCTCAGCCTTCTTGATGTTCTCGAGATCTCCTTTGTAGTTGAGGTTTAGGGTCTCGCTGGCCTAGAGTGTCTCAAGTTTGATGACGGTCGTGTAGTGTTGAATTTTGGTGTTGATGCTCATGCATTTCTTGTAGTAAATTTTCGGGATTGTATTATTAATATTATTATTATTAAGATTATTATTATTGACGCCTTCATTGTGCGTAATGGTCCTCTCTTACACTAACCACACACGATGCAACTTATTACAAATGAATAGACATATGCCATTCTTAACCTACCAAACTTAAATATTATGCAAATTTAAATACTAGAAAGTATGCGGCAACTATGTGATATTAAATAAGCTATAACAATTTCATAAGGAAATAACAATTTTTGAAGGTTTAACAAAGTTTTACTAGATCCGTTCTTTCGCACGATCTGTTCTAGTTGGCCTACGAATTCAAGAGAAAATGTACGTCTGAAAGATGTTAGGATGTACAATTTCTAACGTCACGAGGATAATTATTCCAAATTCTAGTTCCTGACACGAGGAAACAGTTACTGAAAGAGGAATGATGAAGAGGAATTGCATCAATATTCCAGATCGCGTGTGACGATCATGAAAGGAAGAAAGAAAACACAAATTACGAGATTGATAATGAGGTGTACTTTCATTAAGAACTAGATATGTACTGATTTCTTTGTTCTACTTTTAACGAGAAAAGTAGAGCATAAAAGGAGACACGTGCGAGGAATATTTCAAGGAGAAACGTGGATCGTGAAACGGAGACTCTAGCACTGATCCACAGAGAAGTGGTGTAACTCGAATGAGAATCTCTGGAAGCAAACGTCTGGGAAATCCCACCCACCTGAGCAGGACAGATCAAGGGCCGACTGCAGTGAACAGATTATGGGGAATATTCTTTCATTAACCGTGGTGTTGATAATTGTAACTCATTACCTTAGAGCCTTTCCCCAAACATATTGATGTGTTTAAGAGAAGATTGAAATGTTGTGTAAATACTACGATGTAATTACTAGAGTTCCTAAATTGTGAATTGTGTATATTGTGTTTGGTTTTATTGTTCATAATTTTCTGTATTTGTACAATTTGCCACCGGGGAATTACACCCATTTGCAAGTGTTGCCTCTGTACGGAATTTCGTTCAATTCGCTTTTACCGTGTTTGAATTGATAGGGGATATTTGCACACATGCATGGCCGCCATATGAAAATTCTTGGACTGATGACCTTGTAACTTGGTTAAAGAATGCTTCTCACATAAAGGTATATAGTTGCAACATTTGGTAGAGATCAGATGATTAGGTTGGTCGTAATTTTATTCAAGCCTTTAACATTTGGGTGGCCGCCATTATGTTTTCGTCAAGATGGTGGCGACATAAAACATGACACCGGAGTGCCCTTTTCTAGTGCTATCTCTTCATCAAATTTCGTTCAATTCGGTTTCACCGTGATTGAATTGATAGGGGGAATCGATTTGCACACATACATGGCTACCATCTGCAAACTATTAGGCTGATGACCTTGTAGTTTAGTCAAAGGACTCTCGCCATATGAATATATGCTGTTGCAAAATTTGGTAGAGATCGGATGATTAGGTTAGTCGTAATTTGATTTAAGCTTTCAACATTTGGGTGGACACCATTACGTTTCCGTCAAGATGGCGGCGATATAAAACATGACACTGAGGTGCCCTTTGCTATTTCTACCTCTGTGCCAAATTTTGTCCAAATCGGTTTCACAGTGTTCAAATTGATAAGAGGGGGACCGACAGTCAGTGTACACACACTCACACACTCACACAGACTCACACACATACAGACAGACACACAATTTTTCGCCCTGTAGTGATCTCATAAGTCTAGTATAATTTTTTGCAAAATACGAAAGTAGGCTAATAAGCAGGAGTAATTGATATTGGATGGACGAAGTCCGCTATGAAGTGATGTTCAGCCCTTGTCCCTAGCTCCAAGCGGAAGAGCGATAGGCTACAAACCGTGTCTGTTGGCAGGTTCGCCTTGTGATGCGCAATTGGCAATGCAGGTAGGCTGTAGGGGAGGTGGCTAAAAGGCGCTTCACTGATGGTAAAAGTTTAGCCTCGTCCCTAGCTCGAAGCGGAAGAGCGATCATATTATTGGCACAAACAGTATCGGTTGGCAAGTACGGCTTCTCATGAGCAATTGGCAGTGCAGATAGGCTGTAGGGGAGGCGGCTAAAAGGCGATTCACTGATGGTAAAAGTTTAGCCTCGTCCCTAGCTCCAAGCGGAAGAGCGATCATGTTATTGGCACTAACAGTGTCGGTTGGCAAGTACGCCTTGTCATGAGCAATTGGCAATGCAGGTAGGCTGTAGGGGATGCGGATAAAAGGCGCTTCACTGATGGTAAAAGTTTAGCCTCGTCACTAGCTCCACGCGGAAGAGCGATCATGTTATTGGCACAAACAGTGTCGGTTGGCAGGTACGCCTTGTCATGAGCAATTGGCAGTGCAGATAGGCTGTAGTGGAGGCGGCTAAAAGGCGCTTCACTGATGGTAAAAGTTTAGCCCTAGTCCCTAGCTCCACGCGGAAGAGCGATTGGTAGGCTACAAACAGAGTCGGTTGGCAGGTACGGCTTCTCATGAGCAATACAAGTGATGCTCTTAGCAGTGCAGATAGGCTGCAGTGGAGGTTGCTAAATGGCGCTTCACTGATGGTAAAAGTTTAGCCCTAGTCCCTAGCTCCACGCGGAAGAGCGATTGGTAGGCTACAAACAGAGTCGGTTGGCAGGTACGGCTTCTCATGAGCAATACAAGTGATGCTCTTAGCAGTGCAGATAGGCTGCAGTGGAGGCGACTAAAAGGCGCTTCACTGATGGTAAAAGTTTAGCCTTGTCCCTCGCGGACACACAATACATATTGAGTTACCAACTTCCCCTCTCAGAGCTGTGTCCTTTATAATTAGATGTACGACTCCAATCTACTAACGTAATTCAGTGCTACCAACATCTTAATTATATTAGCAATACCCTTCCATTTTTGGGAGATTCAAGAGACCTAATTTCATTGTTTCACATTATCCCTCTCGACAGAAATTGAATCTAGGTTCCCCTGTGCGTATCAACATTCGAATCAACTCCCTGACTGGCTTTTAAACGACTTAGCGTCATGGCCATCAGTCCTAAGAATCATTTCAATTCAAAACGTTGTATTTGGCCTACTAGGAGCTCATGGAGCGTACGTTGGCGACCACGGTATCCCAGCTGAGTCTAGCATGGTTTCCACTTACTTGTAACGGGCTCCTTTCCTGTTGACCTTCTTTGGTCAACTCTTGTTGTCTTTTAACCACAAGGAATGTAGGTATTCGAGTTCTTTGATTTTCCTGTCTTAATTGGCTCTTGTCTTTTTAGAGAGGACGGACATTTATTGAAGGATTCTCCCGCCTATTGTAAGAGCCCCAAGGGACACAGGAGAACATAGAGATAGGTCCGTATTTATAGGGATACGAGCAGAAGTACCCATTCTTCGACTGGCTTTTAGTACTTGCTGGCCTAAACCATTCATATAATTACGCATTCGTAATGTAGTTATGTTATTTCCATGTTACCAACTAAATCCATAACTTAACCACCGGAATTGAAATAAACAGAATTAAAACAGCTCAATAGTAGTGATTTTATTGCTTTCTGTGACATTGATGAAGTAGATAGTGAACCAAATTAGTCTTCAAAACTAAATAATAATTTGAACACTTCAAGTCAAGTTGTCACGCCAGCTTAACGACATCGATAACACAAGAAACAAAACTGAAATACCAGTTAATTAAAGCTCTTTGAAGTAACCAAATGGAAGGAGTGAAATTAACAACGAGTGACGCGTAAGTGCAATAAGCAACACCCAGGACTATCCTATAAACAAAAGCTGAATATACACCTTAGTATTACAACAGAGAACACCTCAGCTAATACAGCAATACAGTAAGTAATATTGCGGGAACTACGTATCGTGTCATGATAAAGAGTAACAGTAACAAAACAAACTTTAATCATCCCAAGTAATACTAACAAAATCAGTTTTAATCACAGCAAATTTTCTAAGTTTGTGCCGTGTGTTGTGCGAGATTTCGCCTAGTAACTCCAAGATGGCTCGTCAGCGAACTCTTGTTGTCCATTTGCGGACCACCAAAGGAGTAGCAAACTGCGCGCTACTCTTAATTATTATCTAGAACTCCTCCGGTACTTTACTTCCAGAGCTAAACGCTCAAACAGTCTTTCACCTCCCTATAAAGGCTTACAAAATGACTGTATATGAAATTTCAGAGCCAATCAATTAAAATTCAATTTTTCTAGGTTTACGCCGTGTTGTGTGCAGGGTTTCATTGGCCGTGAAAACCAAAATACCATTTTTAGCCTACTTTTCACATTTTGCAAAAATGAGGAAAAAGTAGCCTTATGAAATCGGGCAAATGTGTGTCTGTCTGTCAATCCTTCTGTCTGTCTGTCTGTCTGTCTGGCTGGCTGGCTGTGTGTGTGTGTCCCCCTATCAACTCCTAAACGGCTGCAGCAATCCAAACGAAATTTGGTAGGAGTAAATATCTATACCTGGATAACTCACGGCCATATTTGAAAATGATGTCAGTGCTACCAACTGCTGAAAAATCGCAA
Organism: Meconema thalassinum; assembly: GCA_946902985.2. NCBI lineage: Eukaryota > Metazoa > Arthropoda > Insecta > Orthoptera > Tettigoniidae > Meconema > Meconema thalassinum. Next base: position 25,773,625 of record OY714911.1, read on the forward strand.
TTGAAATTTGAGCTCCATGTTGGATATCTTGGAAGGTATGAATGGGAGCTATTTCAAAATTGGTAAAAGTATAGATAATGATATTGCAGTTTAATTTCCAGGAGGCCATACATGGCAGTGTTGCCAAAATGATTTAAGCCTGCTGATAAGTCCAAATTTTAAATGCATATAACTTGTACACTATCAAATGTATTTCAACCAAATTTCGTATGTGCGATGTGTACATAAACAGATATGACTGAGCGTATTCCTAAGAGCCACCAGGGCTGCCAACTGTTAATAAAAGCTCTCAATTTTTTAAATCCAAATACCCCTGTATCAGAAAGTATGCGAGCCAACAGCTTTAAACTATGCAAACGTATAGTACCTGACATTCTGTATTAATTTGGAGTAACTTATATACGTCAGTGCTACCAACATGATTCTAAGCCTGCTGAGAGGTCCAACTTTAAATACATGTAACTTCTATACTATCATTTGGATTTCAACCGAATTTCGTGTGTGCTATGTGTAGCATAACAGATATCACTATGCCTATTCTTAAGAGTAACCAGGGCTGCCAACTGTTAATAAATACTGTCTTTATTTTTGTTACCCTAATATCAATATATCCGAAAGTATGCAAGCCAATAGCTCTAAACTTTGCACACGTATAGTACCTGGCATTCTAGATTAATTTGGAGTAAAACTAAAATAGGCCTACGCCAGTGCTGCCAACATGATTCTAAGCCTACTGATAGGTCCAATTATAAAATGCATGTAACTTCTATACTATCTAATGGATTTCATTCAAAATTGACACAACAATAGATCATATAATTTCAGATTATATCTGACCAATTCATGTATGTCATTCGATCTAGCATTAGCTTGTCAGGGGAAATCCTTCGAAGATGTTGAAGCTCATTTAACACAAGCATTGACTGAGTTGGATGTCTATTACTATGATAATCAACTTCGTCCAAATCCATCAAAAACTCAGTTGTGTGCATTTCATCTGAAGCACAAGCAGGCTCGTCGTGAACTTAACGTCTCTTGGCAAGGAACACGCTTAGTTAACACTCCTCATCCAAAATATCTGGGAGTTACCCTCGATCGTACTCTGACCTACAAACAGCATTGCCGGAATACCAGACTAAAGGTGGAAGCTAGGAATAACATCCTACGTAAGATCACTGGTAGCACCTGGGGCTCTCAACCATCAACCTTGAGAACGACAGCGCTTGCAACATGTTACAGTGTTGCAGAATATGCATGTCCAGTGTGGTACAAATCCACTCATGCAAATAATGTTAACAAGGCGCTTAATGAAACATGTAGGCTTATTACAGGTTGTTTGAAGCCTACACCTCTTGCAAAACTTTACCAGCTTGCAGGGATAGCACCACCGGATATACGTCGTGAGGTAGCAGCCAATGAAGAGAGAGCTAAACAGGTTAATCAGTTTTCCCATCCGTTGTACGGTTATGTACCAGCCACCCGTAGGTTGAAGTCCAGGAGAAGTTTCCTCAACACCACTGCAGTCTTGCTAACTACACCAGCTACAGCTAGAAAACAATTGTGGACTTCTCGGCTTGGGAATAACTCTCTATGGGATCACCCTTCGGAAAGCCTCCCACCTGGACATGATCAGAAATGGATCGTGTGGAGGGCACTTAATCGTCTCCGTTCTGCTGTTGGAAGATCTAAGGATAACTTGCAGAAATGGCACTTCCCCGTCGACTCCACCAACTGCGACTGCGGTATGCCCCATACCATGGAGCATCTACTGAATTGTCCGCTGTGCCCTGCCACTTGTACAGCAGAAGATCTTTTACTAGCAACTTCCAATGCTATACAGGTTGCACATTTTTGGTTGACCGTGGTTTGAAAAGACATTGTGTGTTGTATGGTTTACTTTTTGTAAATATGTATGTAATTTTAGTGTAATCCAGTATTTTGTTTGCTTCTGACACGAATAAAATAAAATGTATGTCATTGTTGCCAACATGATTTTACGCGCGCTGTTAGATCCAATGTTTAACTGCATGTAACGTCCATGCTAACCATTGGACTTCAACCAAATTTTGCATTCTGTACCTTAAGAGATGGAACTAAGAATATATTCAGTCACCAGGGCTGCCAACTGTAGTCCCCAATTAGGCTACATTATGCCACGTATACAGTATTTCGAACTAATTAGACATTTCGATATTACCAACTTAATTTCGTCATTACTCTAGATAGATCCATATAGATTTAACATTGGCATGAATCTTTTAATATTAAGAAAAGTAGGCTATTTAGTTCCTCACGGAAGTTCTTGTTATTGAAATAAGTTTGCCCAATTCACCAGTAAGATTAATTATGGAAACTAAATAAACTAATGTGAGAGTCGGTGGACTTCGACACAATAGTCTGTGAATGTGGGTTGCTGATCATGGTAAAAAACTACAAAAAACAGATAAATATCTCCATGATAATATAATTAATAGTCCAGTCAGTGATTTTAACCCATCATGCCGAGACGTAAAGCGGTCGTAGTTCATTGGCATTGGAAAAATAAAGCGCTTATCACTTAATGCATTCATTTCTTACTGTTCGAGGGAGAAGCCGGGACGGGTTGCTATCTTATTATAAAATACGCTAAGGTGTCTGTTTCACAAAACTCAAGCTCCTAAACCAGAGGGAGTTAGAAGGTGTGGTTTGTACCAAAATCTTCCAAATCGTCTCAGTAGTACAGGAACAATCTTGCATTTCTTGAAAAGTCAACGGACATATATTTATTTGTTTATAAACTGCTTTTAAACAAATAAACAAGACGATCGCCCCTGGCTGAACTGTTTCGCGTACAGCCCGCATAGCACTAGAGCCGAGCGGGTAGACTGTACACATGGGGCGCACACAACCCATTACACGTGAGTTCTCTCAGGGGTCCGCTATTTATTATTATTATTATTATTATTATTATTATTATTATTATTATTATTATTATTATTTATTTTGCGCATGCGCTTACACATTCTCAGCATTTGCTGGAAAGAAAACATTTACAATCCCAGATACCGTGCATATCACAAGGAGCAAATTCTTGGTGACTGCATTGAGTAGTAGCTTCATATTCCCCTCATTGCTTCAGGCCTGATTGCCCAAGAACAGCCTTACTACGCGACACGTACAAAGTATGACTGTTTTCTGCATCAGTTTGAAAAGGCCTGGGTCTAATTTCAACGCCGTGAGCGATTCCTTTAAGTTGTTGGGAATCACGCCATTGCTGGAGATAAAAATAGGAACTGTCCTGGCTTTTGCCATGTGCCATTGCTTCCTTATCAGTTCTGAAAGCTCTGTGTATTTTGACAGCTTTTCAACATGCTTTGTTAGCATGTTGCCACTGTTTGGGATCGACACATCTATGAAGGTGGTGTGCTTCATGAATTTGTCAACAAGAACTAAATCAGGTCTGTTGTGCACGGCTGATTGGTCTGTCAATACAGTACGATCCCAGTGCAACATAAAGCTGTCATTTTCCAGTACACTTTCAGGAGCATATCTGTAGTACGGCACTTTCTCTTGGCTCAGCAGTTGAAGGTGTATAGCCAGTTCTTGATGTACTATCTTGGCAACAAAATTATGTCTCTTCCTATATTCTGTCCCTGCAAAATGGCGACAGCCTGATATAATATGCTGAACAGTCTCAGATGTTGGGCAACCGTATCTGCAATGGTCATCTTGCACAGATGCATCCTTGATTATGAACTTTAAGTTGTTCCTCGTGGGGACAACCTGGTCCTGAATAGCCATCATAAAGCCTTCTGTTTCAGGAAACATCTGCCCAGAAATCAACCAAAAGTTCGACGCTAGCTTGTCGACATGAGTTTGGATGACTTCATTGGGATGTCTTCCGTGTAGTGGCTTGGACAACCAGGCATTGAATCTGTCCAAATCACTGAGCACCTGAATTTGAGTCTCTTGCTGACTTAAGAGAAGTGAAGTTGAATCATCTGCTTCTGTGACAGCCTTGTGCAGCATCGAATGGTTCGATAAAGAACAGAAGTATTTTCTTAGCTCATACATCTGTCGAGCTACTTGGTTGTTTATATCAACAATTTCTCTCCCACCCATATGTCTCGGTAACATGACTCGTTCCTCAGATGTCCTGGGATGGTGTTTTCGTGATTTGGTCAGTGATGTTCTAATTTTCTGTTCTAGACTTGCAATGTCAGTTTTACTCCACTTGATGACCCCAAACGAGTAACTAAGGATGGGGACAGCATAAGCGTTGATTGCCTTAACCAAGTTTTTACTGTTGAGGCTGGTGTTAGAAACAAGCTTAATTCTTCTGACAAATTCCTTCGACGGGATCTTGTTTCACTACTGAGTGTTCTATGTGTCTGGCTTGCTTCATTCCCAGACACTTGAGATACTTGTAGGTCCCGTTAGTAAGCATTGTTGCAATCTGCTGGCCCTGAGCTGTTTCATATACACTTTCCTGCAGCGTGCCTTTCATAACGTTCAGCGTCTAACATTTCTCCAGTCCGAATTCCATTTTCACATCCTGTGAAAAGGTTTCCACTATCTTCGACAGAAACTCTAGTTGTGCTCTGGTGGCAGCATATAGCTTTAGGTCATCCATATACAAGAGATGGTTTAGCTTTGGAAGCTCCCTGGAGTTCTTCTTGATACTGAAGCCATATTTTGTTGAATTAATTTGATTTGATAGTGGGTTCATCGCAAGGCAGAACCATAATGGGCCCAAGGAGTCTCCTTGGAATATTCCCTTGTGGATTGGGATCAAACTTATTGCAATACTGCCATTTGTAGCACTAAGGCACATTACTGTACGCCACGTTGCCATGGCGTGTTCCAGGAAATATATAATCTGAGGATCAATCTTATACACTGACAAAATATGGATCAACCAATCATGGGGCAAGGAATCATAGGCCTTCTTGTAGTCAATATATGCCGTGAATAAATTTCTGTTATTGGTAATGGCCTGGTTAGAAACCACTGAGCCAATGATAAGTATTTCTTTACACCCTTTGGACTCTTTCGTGCATCCTTTTTTGTTGTGTTGCTAGGATGATATGTGGGCATATATCCTCCTACTAAGACAGGACGTGATGATATTATACATCGTGGGAAGGCATGTAATTGGAAGGTATTTTCCAGGATCTTGCATATTTTGTGGGTCTTTCGGAAGTAGATGTGTTACACCTTTTGTAAGGAAATTTGGCATCTTCTGTGGATGACCAACAACTTGATTCACCAGAGTAGACAGAAGATTGTATACGCACCAGAATATCTTATTATAATTTATTATTCTCTTCTTCTTCTTCCTTCGTTACGGCCAACTATGGACCACGTCATGTCAACTGTTTTTTCTGCATTTTAATGTTAGCCCGGTACTCCTTCATTCGCAATCGATGTTGCACCTTTCTCTCTGTCGTCCACGCCTTCCCGGTTTTTAGCTTCGGCTTAAGTTGAAAACTCCGATGTTTCTTAAGTTTCTCCCTAAGTGGGCCACGCACGCTCTTGGATATCTTCACGTGTAATCCCAGTTTCCAACAGATCTTTCTCTACGTCATTGAACCAGGCCCCCTTTGTCTTTTTCTCACGGAAAAAAGCAAAAATTCTGTTGGATAGCCGTGTTGATTTCATTCGGGTTATTATGTCCATAAAAAGAAATCCTCCTTTTCCTCATCACGTCCGTTATTTTCTCTACGTGAGTGTACAGCTCGTGGTTGTGGCGTCTTCGGAACTCGCCGTGTTCTTTGACTGGACCCAGGATTTTCCTCAATATCTTCCTTTCCTTGGTCTCCGGTTTTTCCTTTATGCCTTTTCTATTCATGGAGAGACATGCCGCTGCATACAAAGCTTCTGGCCGGATGACCGTGCAGTAGTGCTTCAGTTTTGCGTTCATGGATATAGATCTTTTGTTGTACACATTCTTAGTTAGATGGTAAGTCATTTCAATTTTATTCAAGCGTGACGCAAAAGCCTCGTTTTCTGACATTGTAGGGTCTATCCATTCCCCAAGATACTTAAATTTCACAACCCGCTTGATTTTCCCATGATTCACTTCAATATGTTTTGGAGCCGTTTTGATGTTAGTAATAAATTCTGTTTTCTCGAAAGACATCAGGAGGCCCGCCTTTGCAGCTTGTGTTTGAAGCTGGTTGATCTGTTTCCTGGCCGTATCCAACGAATCTGCAAAAACCGCAAGGTCATCTGCAAAGGCTAGACAGTCAATTGATAGGTTCTTATTCTTGTGACCAAGTCTGATTCCATTTTCGACTCCTTCATCACTCATTGTTTTGCGCCACTCACGGATAACTTTCTCAAGAACGCAGTTGAATAGTAGAGGCGAGAGACCATCTCCCTGTCGAACTCCTGTCTTTATCTCGAAGGCATTGGAAATCTCGCCTCTAAACTTAACTTTTGAAGTGGTATTGGTGAGAGTCTGTTGGATGATCGCTCTGGTTTTGTTGTCTAGGACGAACTCCTTTAGAATATTAAGTAGGGTTGTCCGATCAAAGGAGTCATAAGCTTTCTTAAAATCAATGAATGTTACAACAAATGTCTTGCTCCTTAGTTTCAGATATGAAAGGATAGAATTGAGATTCATGATTTGCTCCACACATGACCGTCCCTTCCTAAAACCTCCTTGATAATCACCCAGTTCTCTATCTAGCTGTTCTTCAGCCCTAGTTTGAAGAGCTTTTGAGAGGATTTCGTAAGTTATCAGTAGTAGGGAGATGCCTCGATAGTTGTTAACATCTGCTTTATCGCCTTTCTTATGAAGGGGGTGGATTAAAGCAGAAGTCCAATCACTTGGAAGGCTTTCGGTATCCCAAATTGCATGTATGATGTCCGTTAATTTATCCACTGTATTGTCACTAGCAAACTTCCACAGTTCAGCGATTATCGAGTCTTCACCTGGAGCTTTATGGTTCTTTAGAGATCGGATAATCTGTTTGACTTCCTCTTTCGTGGGTGAAGAGGAATCTGGGTGGACTTGCGCATGGTCATTAAATGTGAATATGGAACTTGGAGTCTCACAGTAGAGAAGGGACTCAAAATATTTTGCAAGCACCTGACAATTATCTTTGTCGCTATAAACTAGTTTTCCATTGCAATCCCTGAACTGAAGACATGGAGGGCTATATTTCTTCAAGTTGCTTTTAAATGTTCTATAGAAGTTGCGCATATTATTCTTCTGGAAATCCTGTTCGATTTGATCCATCTGGTTTTTATGAAAGGCACGTTTAGCATTGCGGATGGTTTTTGCTGCACTCGTTCTCTCATTCAAGAAGTCTGTCCAGTTGACTTGATTTTGTTGCGAATTCCATTTCTGCCAGGCATGCTGTCTCTTCCTTATTACTGCGTCACATTCACTGTTCCACCATGCATGCTTCCTCGTTTTAGTTAGTAGGACGGTCTATTTTGCTGTCTCAACCAGCGCCTCTCGCAGTTGTTCCCAGTTCTCTGCATCCACAGTTTGTAGTTTTCGTGTAAACTCATTACCGGACGCCAGTTTTTCAACATCATATCTTTCAGTCTTTTTGGCTCGGAACCTCCGTGTGTTTCTCGGGAGGAGTTTGATTTTAATTTTAGATAGATAATGATCCGAGTCCAGTTTTGCATTTCGTAGAACTTCCACATTCTGAATTTCTCTTTGAGCTTTCCGTGCAATTGCGACGTGATCAATCTGGAATTCGCCAAGACTGGGATTTGGGGATTTCCAGGTATTTTGTTTCCTGGGCAGATGTTTGAAAGCAGTGGATTTCATTCCCAGGTTGAAGGCCCTACATAGCTCCATTAGCCGTTCTCCATTACGATTCGTTCTGTGATGAGCTGAGTAATTTCCAACAATGTTTCGAAATTGTCTTTCTTTTCCTACCTGGGCATTGAAATCCCCAAGTAAAATGATATTATGTTTGTCTGGAATCTTCGATAAAATATCTTCAAGTTCTTCCCAGAATCGATCAGTTCCTTCCGGGTTTTTCTTGTTCGCTACGTTGATCGATGCATGAACGTTCACAATAGTATTTATTTTATTTGTACTTCGAAAGGAAAGGGTCGAGACTCGACTGCTTACAGAAGTGAAATTTGTGATGGAGTCTAGAATAATCTTGTTGACTACAAATCCAGTACCGAGTTGGGCAACCATTTCTATAACACGTTTACCTGGCTTACCCTTGAAGATTCTGTAGCCTTCTGATTCAAAGGCATGCTCATCAGTAAATCGGGTTTCCTGAACTGCCGCAATTTGGATATGATGTTCAGTTAGAGCATCCGTGAGTTTTTTTAATTTACCAACCTTCCGCAGAGAATTTGTGTTAAAGGTAGCAAAGCAATTCTTGACTCTATGATTGATCTTTCGTGGAGTCTCCAATACCTCCAAGCATTTCGGTGCAAGCTCCCCAGATTCCGAATGCTTGCATGCGTCACTCGAAGCGACAGTGGATTGGTTACCACCTGGGGTAGTAGCATTTGCTGAACTTTCCTCCATGCTTTTAACAGTTGAAAGACTGTTGACTTAGGCCAGTGATGTTTCACACTGACAAGGATACTGCCAAGGTTGTGAGCCTTGGAGCCCCCAGCACTGATCGGCTCACCGACCCAGTTTCCCGCTAGGATTGGTTACCCAACCTTCCACTGGGTTGCTCGGTTTAACAGGGGCACCTCTTGTAGGTTATGTGCTGGAGTTGGAGTGAAATAGGCTAGTTGGATTATCTTGCTGAATCCAATATATTAATGTTGCAGATGACTAGCAATGACGCATTTCACTCCCATTTGCCCAGAGACACAAGGTCTCCTCTCAGATTGATTCCTGGGACCTATAATTTATTATTATTATTATTATTATTATTATTATTATTGTATTATAATTATTGTAACAATTGTTTGAAGATCAGATGCGTCGATTGAGTAACAAATGAAGAGGTGATATTTAGAAGGTGCTCCTATTGACGTTATAGTTGGGAATCGAATACCACAATACACCTTAGTCAGTCATCATCATCATCATCATCATTTCCCCTTTTCCAGCTGACACTGGGTGGGGGCAAATATGGTTCCTCTCCACTTTGTTCTGTCGTTCCACCATTCCTCTTCCGACACAGTGTTCCAATCCAGGTTCCGTTTTCCAATAATATTCTTCACCAAGTCCATCCAACGCATTCTTGGTCTTCCTCGTCCTCTCTTCTCTGTCATCCGTCGTTCCAGTGCTCGTCTTGGTAGCCTTACTTCATCCATCCGTTTGACATGTCCAAACCATCTCAATCTGTTTTGCTTAGTCAGTAAATAATGAAAATAGAACACATTGTACCAGTTCCAACCACATTGTGGCCTTAGGGGCAGATGACCTCGTAGTTCCGCCCCCTAACTAACAAATCAAAACTAAGAGCAAAGTTATTGAATCAATATTTTACTTGGGGTTTCCTTTTCTTTTGTAAATGTATTTCATGAATAGTATTCAAAAACAGATCTGTACCAATGTGGGCTTTAAATCGATGATACTTTAAAATAATGTTCTGAAAAATACGTATATTTCCAAACTTGGTTTTCTCAAAATGATATATGAAGGCCTGCCAAGGGCGCCATACTACTGTATGTAACCTCTCGACGGCATACTTAGCTTCCTCTTTGATGGTTGCTAGTTTGTCTGCAAAAGCTAATTATAAGTCCCTCAGAACAAATTGGCCCGTGAGTGAGAAAGTGAAGCTGACCACCGGGCCTACCTCAAGTTCAATGACAGCTTGCAATGTGGAAGAGGGTTGGGGAGGGGCGAGAGGGGGGCGAAGGAAGAAAGGCTGCTTCTTGTGACAGATTTATAACAGAGAGGTACAGTCAGCCAATTGTCTCCAAGGTGCTACTTATTTACCATTCACATAAAAGAAGTGAGGACTACCAGAAAGATATGAACAGTGAATATTATATTCGTTGGTTAAAATAAAAGTTGATCCCTAATTTGGAACGCAACTCAGTGCTTGTTATTGACAACGCATCGTAACACAGCACGCAGAAAGAATGGTTGATTATTAACAGTACAATGCTGAACTATATAGGAATAATACTTTCGTTACAATATCATTCCATTGCACGTATTAGTGTCATTTAATTATTCTAATCACCTAATACAGTTCGTAACGAGTGAAATAAATAATGGTTGTTATCGTGTGAGTGAGTGCGTGAGTGACAATTGCTGCGGGAACAGAGTGTACTTCTGACGACTGACGGGTGACGCAGCGGACAGCACCCAGCAGGCTGAGAAAAGCAGACTCTCTCTTCAGCTTCCTACTAGACTTTCACGAGGGTCAATTAGTTCTGAGGCAGTTATAAGTGACGTTGATTTTGTTCCCAGCAGTTCCAATGTTTATGCCATTCATGTATTTTTCCCATTCTCTGTTGACTTTATCTGAATCCAAGTTAAGCAGAAGCGGCTTCGGTGGCGTAGTTGGTAGCATGCTGAGCTTCTATCGCGGGTTCAAACTCGGCCCAAGTCGTCGGATTTTTAAGAGCGTTTAAAATCCCTCAGTATGCCTTCCTTCGGAGGCGAATTTAGCCGGCGTTCCCATGTCATAGATTTATGGCATGGAAAAGAACCTTCCACTAACTACACTTTTGTGAAACCAAAATTTGTAGGTAAGTTTGATAATGCTATATTAGTTCCAACGTTCACCACTAAGTGCTGACTGAGATGGCATTTAGTAGCAACGTCCGAAGCTAGATGTCGTGGATGGTAGCATTTGGTAGCGAAAGTAGGAACTACTTGAAAAAATTAATCGTCTGCAGTCCTTCTATCTGAATCACAGATAACGCACACTAATACAGCCATAACAATTAACACCGGTTATCAGACAGATTCTGCACACACCCAAATTACACGGGGATACATGACCACGTTGTCGCAGGCCCTTAACTAAGGAACCAGAAAAAGTTAAGCAGGAGAGGAGATAGTCCGTCCCCTTGCCTAACACCTGTATGTACTTCAAAAGGGTCAGAAATTTCCCCCAAGAAATTTCACTTTAGATATTGTGTTTGTTGGAGTCTGACGGATCAGTTTCCCGGTCTCCCTGTCTACTCGAAGTTCTTATTATTATTATTATTATTATTTTCATATCGTTATGCCGCTCTAAGGATCGCGAGAGAACTCATTTATCCGAAGATGTTGATCTTTTCTTTTCCCAAAATCTCTTCATCTGAGCACTGAAGATTTCTTCGGTTCTTCAGTCCATGGTTTCCTGGTACTGGTACTGATTTTCTCCGCAAAATGATAGTTGTTGACAACTGCTCGGAATTTGGACCTGTCTTGCATGATTACATTCACGATGCCAACTTCCTGAAGATCTTGCTCTATTTCCTTAACTCTTGCTTGACTTTCATTGAGAGAGCCAGGTTGAGAATCCTCTTCGTCAGTTTGTCATCGGACATTCAAAGAATGTGGCCATAGAACTTTAATCGCCTTTTCCCGAATGTGCCGGTGATCCTTTCAGAGTAATGATATAGCTCCTGAGACTTCCGTTTCATCAGATTCCCTCTACGCAGACTGGACCAAAGATTTTCCTCAATATTTTCCTCTCTTGCTTCTCTGTCTTTAATAAGAGATCTGCCTCCAATGAGCAAGGTTTCCGAGGCGTACAATACCTACTATTATTATTACTTTAAATAAAATAAAAGGAATCCTATTCATCTCAACACAACAATACACACTTGGCTGAATTACGCACATTCTGGTAACAATGCTTATGTAAGATGAGACGAGAGGATTGCAGTGCAGGTAGCACAGCGAACGACATCATTATTTTCGACTTCATTACTCGCTGTTCCTTTTGTTTTCCGCTCTTAGATCGATATACACTTTCCTTGTCCAGGACGGTTCAAACAAAGTGCGACGCAACAGAAATAACATAGAGGAGTAGCTTTCCTTTCTGGATGTAAATACAGTGTGCCCAAGAAGGCGCCACACTACACCATGTTTAGAGCCCTGAGCGGATAAGCAAAACGTTATCCACATCCGCCCCGCATCCGCCCCGCTTCCGCACTACTATTATCCGCATCCGCCCCGCATCCGCTTGACCGTTATCTGCTTCCGCCCCGCATCCGCACTACTATTATCCGCATCCACTGACATTAAAATAATATTTATAGCCTACTTTTCACATTTTGCTAAAATGAGGAAAAAGTAGACTTATGAGATCGGGCAAATGTGTGTCTGTCTGTCTGTCTGTCCTTCTGTCTATCTGTCCTTCTGTCTGTCTGGCAGTGTGTGTGTCCCGCCCTATCAACGCCTAAACGGCTGGAGCAATCGAAACAAAATTTGGTGGGAGTAAAGATCTATACCTGAATATCTCACGGCCATATTTGAAAATGATGTCAGTGCTACCAACTGCTGAAAAAACGCAATTGAAATTTGAGCTCCATGTTGGATATCTTGGAAGGTATACACGGGAGCTATTTCCAAATTGGTCCACGTATAGATACTAATATTGCAGTTTAATTTCCAGGAGGCCATACATGGCAGTGTTGCCAAAATGATTATAAGCCTGCTGATAGGTCCAATATTTAAATGTATATAACTTCTACACTATCAATTGGATTTCAACCAAATTTCGTATGTGCTATGTGTACATAAACAGGTATGACTGAGCGTATTCTTAAGAGCCTCCAGGGCTGCCAACTGTAAATAAATGCTCTCATTTTTTTTATTCAAATACCCATATATCAGAAAGTATGCAAGCCGACAGCTTTAAACTATGCACACGTATAGTACCTGACATTCTATATTAATTTGGAGTAACTGATATAAGTCAGTGCTACCAACATGATTCTAAGCCTGCTGAGAGGTCCAACTTTAAATATATGTAACTTCTATACTATCATTTGGATTTCAACCAAATTTCGTGTGTGCTATGTGTACAATAACAGATATGACTATGCCGATTCTTAAGAGTAACCAGGGCTGCCAACTGTTAATAAATGCTGTCTCTATTTTTGTTACCCTAATATCAATATATCAGAAAGTATGCAAGCCAATAGCTCTAAACTTTGCACACGTATAGTACCTGGCATTCTAGATTAATTTGGAGTAACTAATATAGGCCTACGCCAGTGGTGCCAACATGATTCTAAGCCTGCTGATAGGTACAATTTTTAAATGCATGTAACTTCTATACTAACTAATGGATTTCATTCTAATTTGACACAACAATAGATCATATTATTTCAGATTATTTCTGACCAATACATGTATGTCATTGTTGCCAACATGATTTTACGCGCGCTGTAAGATCCAATGTTTAACTGCAAGTAACGTCCATGCTATCCATTGGACTTCAACCGAATTTTGTATTCTGTACCTTAAGAGATGGAAATAACAATATATTCGGTCACCAGGGCTGCCAACTGTAGTTCTCTGTTAGGCTACATTATGCCAGGTATACAGTATTTCGAACTAATTAGAAATTTCGATATTACCAACATAATTTCGTCATTGTTCTAGATAGATCCATATAGATTAATCATTGACATGAATCTTAAATTTTAAGAAAAGTAGGCTCCTTAGTTCGTCACGGAACTTCTTGTTAATTTATTAAATAAAAGGTAGTTCAGTTTGTTGACTTCAAAAAAGCCTACGACTCCATAGACCGGAAAACCCTATTCAATGTTTTGGAAGAATTTGGAATTGATAGCAAAACAAGGGCGATTATAATTCAAAGATTAACAGAAACTGATTCGAAAATTAAATTTCAGGGTGAAATCTCGGAGCCCTTTAAAATTCGGACAGGAGTCAGACAAGGAGATGGGCTTTCACCAATTCTGTTTAACGTTGTCCTGGAAAAAATAATGAGAACATGGAGGAATGGCATGAGAGAAGAAGGGATAGAAGGAATATGTTTAGGTACAAAGAAGCAAGGTGTGAAGGTTGATTGCTTAGCGTTTGCGGATGACATGGCATTGCTAGCTGAAAATAAAGAAGAAATTAAAATAATGCTTGAAAAATTACACGAAATTGCAGGTAAAACGGGACTCAGGATCTCGTATGAAAAAACAGAATACATGGAATACATGGAATACAAACAAGATAACGAAAAGCACTTAGAAACAAAATATGGGAAGATCAAGAGGTCGGATAAGTTTAAATATATTGCTAAATAGATCCAGCCTAATGGACTGGATAATGCAGCAAACAAAGGGAGGATCAGAAAGATGGAATTAGCCTATAAATTTGTACAGAATTGTTGTTTGAGTCTTCAGTCTTTTGACTGGTTTGATGCAGCCCTCCATGCCTCCCTGTCCTGAGCTAATCGTTTCATCTCTACATAACTACCACACCCCACATCCGAGGCAATCTGTTTAACATATTCTAACCTTGGTCTACCCCTACAGTTCTTGTCCTCGACCCTTCCTTCCATAACTAAGCTTGCTATTCCTGGGTGTCTTAGTATGTGTCCTACCAACCTATCTCTTCTCTTCATTAGCAGTCGCCAGAAACATCTCTCCTCTCCCACTCGGCTTAATACCTCTTTGTTTGTAACCCTATCTACCCATCTGATCTTCATCATTCTCCTGTAACACCACATTTCAAATGCTTCAATTCTCCTCTTTTCTGCTGCACCAATAGTCCATGTTTCACTTCCATAGAGCGCCACGCTCCAGACAAAGGCTTTCAAAAATGACTTCCTAATACCTAAATCTATATTCGATGTCAGCAGATTCCTTTTTTGTAGAAATGCTTTCTTTGCCTGAGCCAACCTACTTTTTATATCCTCTTTGCTTCGTCCATCACTGGTTATTCTGCTTCCTAAGTAACAGAAGTCTCCTGCTTCCTTCAGCTTTTCACATGCCAATTTGATCTCCACAGAGGTTTCTGATTTATTTCGGCTGCATTCCAGTATTTTTGTTTTACATTTATTAATTTTCATCATGAATTCTTTCCGTAAGACGGAGTCCATACCATTCAAAAACTCATTCAAATCCTCAGGCTTGTCGGCCAAGATGACGATGTCATCAGCAAATCTCAGAGTTGAAATTATTTCTCCTTGAATCTTCACTCCCACTTTACATTTTTCTCTAATTTCCTTCATTGCTTGTTCAATGTAAAGATTGAAAAGTATGGGTGATAAGTTGCAGCCTTGCCTTACACCTTTCTGAATACCAGCTTCTCTCTCATGTCCTTCAACTCGAATGACTGCTGTCTGGTTTCTGTACAGATTGTATATCACCCTCCTATCCCTGTACTTTATTCCAATCGATTTCAAAATGTCAAATAATTTAGTCCAATCAACGTTATCAAAAGCCTTTTCTAAGTCTACAAAAGCCATGAACGTTCTCTTATCTTTCCTTATTCTACCTTCCAAAATCAGCCTAAGACTTAGTACAGCTTCCCTTGTTCCTACATTTCTCCTGAAACCAAACTGGTCTTCGCCCAACTCCGTTTCTATCTGGCTTTCAATCCTCTTGTAAATTATTCTAGACAGGATCTTTGAAGCATGAGTAATCAAGCTGATTGTGCGGTAATCTTCACATCTGTCAGCTCCCACTTTCTTTGGTATAGGGATGATCACATTCTTCTTGAAATCAGGGGGTACCTACCCTGTCTCATAAATCCTACACACCAAGTGAAATAACCTGATCAGACCTTCATCTCCTATGCAGCGTAGCAACTCAATCGGTATATCATCTATGCCTGGTGCTTTGTTCCTGCTTAAGTCTTCCAAAGCTGTATCATATTCTGATCTCAATATTAAATCTCCTTTCGCATCCTCATCAATTTCCTCCTCCCTTTCCATTACATGATTCTCAATCTCCTTTCCCTTATACAAACTCTCTATGTAAGCTTTCCATCTCTCAACCTTTTCTTCCCTATCTGTTAGAGGCTTTCCATTTGTGTCCTTAATATTACAGCACTTAGTCTTCTTTTCCCCAAAATTATTCTTAATCCTTCGATAAGCTGTGTCTACTTTTCCTAATTTCAGACAATTTTCAATACCTGCACATTTCTCTTTCAACCATTCTTCTTTCGCTTCCTTGCACTTCTTGTTAACCTCATTTCTCAGACTATGTATTCTGCTTTGCCCTTTTCATCTCTTATATTCTTGTGTTTCCGCCTTTCATCCATCAATTCTAGTATATCCTGAGTGATCCACGGTTTTCTCCCTATTCTTTCTTTCCTACCAATGTTTTCTTCTGCGGATTTTGTTATTTCATTCTTCAAAAGTGCCCATTCGTCTGCAATTGAAGTTTGTTTAGGGTTTTTCATTAGTCCTTCCTTTATACTCTTCTTGAATCATTCGTTTACATCCTTCTCTTTCAGTCTGTCTATTGCCCACCTTTATGGCTTTTGACTTTTCTTCAGTTTCTTCAACTTTAATCTGCATTTCATTACAACCAGATTGTGGTCAGAGTTTATGTCAGCACCAGGATATGTTTTACAATCCAAAATCTGGTTTCAAAACCTCTGCTTGACCATAATGAAGTCGATTTGGTAACGCCCTGTATCTCCTGGTCGCATCCATGTGTATATTCTTCTATTGTGGTTATTGAATAAGGTGTTAGCTATGACCAACTTATGCTCGGTGCAGAATTCTACCAGCCTGCTTCCTCGATCATTCCTTTCACCTAATCCGAAATCTCCTACTATCTTCCCTTCTCTCCCTTTTCCTACCACAGCATTCCAATCTCCCATTACTATAACATTTTCATCACCCTTGATATACCTCAGAATTTCGTCTATTTCTTCGTAGACCTTTTCAACACCCTCATCATCAGCTTGACTGGTAGGCATATAGACTTGTACCACTGTGGTGCAGGTAGGTTTAGTATTGATTTTTGCTACAATAATCCGTTCACTATATTGCTCATAATATTCCACCCGCTGTCCAAGTTTCCTACTCAATATGAGGCCAACCCCTGCTTGGCCATTGTTTGATTTAGTGCTAATGACCCTATAGTCTCCTGACCAAAAGTCCTGTTCTTCCTGCCAGCGCATTTCACTAATCCCAACCAAATCCAACCTCAACCTATCCATTTCCCTTTCTAAGTTTTCTAACCTTCCACTTCCTAGCAGACTTCTAACATTCCACGCTCCGATCCGTAGAATGTCAGATTTCCTCTTTGTCACTTCTGTGATGTTAACCCCCTCTCGAGTAGTCCCCACCCGGAGATCCGAACGGGGGACTAGTTTACCTCCGGATTGAAATTTTACAAGGGAGGAGGCCATCATCACATGTAATTATGCATAGAGAGGTGCATATCCTCGGGAATAGCATACGGCTGTAGTTACAACAAAAGAACAGTATCTTACGGAGCGAAGATAAGCACTATACCTCGGTTGTCAAGCCTGAGGGATTGTATAGTTCAGAATGTTTGATTCTGAACAAGAAAGGTGAATTCGAGGAACTGGAGAAGAAAGAAAGAAAAATCTTGAGGAAGATCCTAGGACCCGAAAATAGAAACGATGGTACATGGCGGAAGAGGCGAAACAAAGATCTTTACGGACAAGCAGAAAAAATCACAGATACCATACGGAAGAGAAGATTGAAGTTCTATGGACACCTTACGAGAATGAGCGATAGTCGACTAACGACGAAGATCTTTAATTACATCACCAAGATAAAAGCGACTACAAAATGGGTAGATGAAATAAGAAAGGATATGGAGGAAATTGGGGTCAGTTCAAATGAGATCTCGAATATAGAGGTGTTTCGAGGTAGGAGTGATGCATTTAAGGGGTTCCAGGAAAAGCAAAGGAGAAGAGCCAAGAACATCTGGTCGGAAGGATGAAGAGTTTCTGGGAGCCAAAAAAAGGACTAATCAGCAAGTCAATTGCTTCCCGTGGTCCAAAGTAGGCCAAAATCGAACAAAGAGGAAGAAGAAAGCATAAAGTATGAAAGCAACACCTTGAGACATTTGAGGAGAAATTCGTTCCCCTAGACTATGAATGAATCGCAAGACAATTTTGACCTAGTTTTGTCCCTCTGAGTTATGGCAAGTTAAACAGCGGAGGCACTTACTTAGTCGTCGGATATACCCACGCAGGCAGGCGCAGTACAAAGGAATTTATATATTTTTTTGTCTCAAGTCAACAATAATTGAGAATATTTCCATGACTGCTTCGCTCATTTCTCTGTTATACTCATACAATCCAAGCGAAAGCAAAGGGAAATAACAAGAAACGTGAAAGACGCAGATCTTAGTAAAAAAGATACGAGCGTTACAGTAGTCGCATATGATGTGTAACATCTGATATGTTATCCTACTCGTATACTACACAGCTTGGACATTTTTAAAATGTTAATTTACGCTCCATTTTCATACTGGTTGCTATGATGAATGTATAGATTGAATTGGACATATGCTACTGTCACATTTGTAGCGCAGCGGTCGAGCTGTTAGTCTCTCACCAAGGTAGATCGGGTTTGATTCCCGGTCAATACATATGAGATTTGCGAATTGAAATGCCATGTCCTGTGGTTCGCATTCCACGTAAAAGGGAGGTACCGTGGATCATCATCGTGAGATTAACGAACACGCAAAACTACAAGCTTCCTTCCTTCCTTTTACATTAATAATTCATAATAACAAAGTGACACAAAACGTCGACAGTACTCTCAAATACTGTGAGCACATTCCTCAGTAACTATAACATTCATTATTCTCAAGGCTCTCATACAGTTCGTCGTAAACAATCAAAACATGGCTTCCTACAATCATGAAATTACCTAGTCTCACATATGATGAAAATACAGCTTTTATTCCACTCATATAACAACATTCTGTTACGCATTTAATATTTGACTACTCACCCACAGCTTGACAATAATGCCACTTACTTAAATGTCATTTGTCGTCTTAGTCCTACCCCATGTGATATTCAACCTTGAACGTGAAGCTTCATAAACTGCTCAATGACAAATGAAAGTCGGTGAAACATTTGCCACTGAGCTCGTCAAACCAGTGCCTGCTAAATGCACTGCCTACTGTATTGCCATAACATTCTCGCGCTACAGAGCACACACTGCCTTGTTTCCAATACACACATTTTCAATTGTACATCCAGGTGGCAGCGCGTCTTCACTTCCGTCCGATCCACTTCCGTTCGATCCACTTCCGCCCGATTCACTTCCGTCCCATTTTTCTGGCAGAACGTCTTCACTTCCGTCGCCAATTTTCAAAATCACTCCCACACAACTATCCAGCCACCGAGCGGAAACATGTTACACATCAAAAACGAAAATTATTTTAACAAATCCAGTTCCACATTTTATTCTAGAAACTATCCGCAAAATTATTCTAAACATTATCCGGAGCTTATCTGCTATCCGCACAGGGCTTGAACCATATTCCCCTTCTCTTTGGACCACCTCGTGTTGTGATATGGGTTCAATCCATGGCTCTGCCAAGATATTAATTCTGTTTTGAGGGCTGGAATGGGGTGCACTCTGCATCTTGAGGCAAACCTGGGAAGATATCTACCACAGTCAACCAAGAGGAGATTTTCCGTGGTCTTCCATTGTTACTCGAGGTGAATGGCTGCCTACTACGCAACATTCTAGTACAGGCATCCCAATGACACAGGTTATCAGGCTGATTCCACACATGCACCCATGTACTCGGGTTTAAATGATCACGATGTCGCTAATTCCCTAAACCAGACATGGGCAATCTTACTAGGGGCAGCGCCAGATGCAATACATAATAATCTAGCCGGGACGAAAAAAAAACACATGTTTACAAATAGATTATAAACTTTTTAATTCTGAATTTAAATCAAACAAAACTTATAGGCTTCAATGGTGGAAAACGTAGGAAAAAAGAACACACCTTCTCCTTCTTGGTTCGCTGAGGTCCCTTGGACCACGTGGTTCCTAACTCCGGCGAGCTTTCTCCTTAGCCCAGTATCCCTTCATGTTTGCACTATGAACACACCTTCATTATTTGTTACAAGAGGAAGGAGTATGTGAGCAGTGAAACTGTGACTGTACTTCTAAAAGGTTTTCATAATGTGGTTGAAACTGGGATGAGCTGATTCTTAGTAGCGCAGCTAAATTATCTATCTCTGACGCTATTTTTACGAAGATTCATTGCAGAAAACACCTGTTCACAGATATAGTAAGATGCGAACATGGCAGTTATCTTCTGTGAATGAGATTTCAAGTTTGGGAAGCTTGAATTTGGTAGGGCCTTGTAGAACTCGATTATTGAAACGTTGAGGAATAGTTGCTTCAAATCATTGTTACATTGTAACTGCTGCTACTCTATTACACAAAACCCATAAACACAATGAGATTGAAATAGGGTTTCACTTCTAGGTGCCCAGAACAGGAAATATGACCTGTGTGTAATTGTATGTGGTATAATTCTAAACAATGTCGCGGGCTGGATTAGACAAGCTCAAGGGCCGCACTTGGCCCGCGGGCCGTACTTTTCCCATGACGTATTGTATGTTTCTAGGGAAGGGGGCTGCGTAGTTTAGTCGGTAGAGGCGCTGGAGGGGAGTGGGTCCGATCCCAACTCAGACAGTGGATTTTTGAAACAAAACTACCACTTTCAAAAACGCAAATGGCCCTGGAGTTCACTGAGCCTATACCAGAAATGAGTACCAGGGTAATATCAGGGAGAAAAGGGGATGGTAACTCTAGTACCGATGTTAGGAAGGGTAGACGCCTCTACCTTCCACTGCTCCGGGGACATCCAAGACCTGTACGGAGTTGGCTGGAACCTCCGGGAAATTGCCTCAACTGCAGGAAAATTCACAGCTGGCTATTTTCAGATTGAACTTCACAGATGTACGGTTGCTATGGGAATTGAAGCGTCTGTTGAACAAGATGAGTTGGCGGCCAAAACCAAAAGTTGCGAATTCGTCTCTCGAGTTCTTCCGACATTTTAACCATTAAACTTCCATTTACAGGGTACGGTTTCACTCGTTGCGCAATAGCTGCTGAGAAACATTTTTGGTCGCGGCTTGGGTGGCGTAGTTGGTAGCATGCTGAGTTTCTATGCCCAAGGTCGCGGGTTCCAACCCGGCCAAATTCGTCGGATTTTTAAGAGCGTTCAAAATCCCTCAGTATGCCTTCCGAAGGGAAGAAAAGCCGGCGGGCCCATGTCATAGATTCATAGCATGAAAAGGAACCTTCCACTAACTACACTTGTGTGAAACCAAAATGTGTAGGATAGAATTGATAACGCTCTATTAGTTCCAACGTTCGCCACCAGGTGCTGACTGCGATGCCATCTAGTAGCCAAGTCCACAAGCTAGGTGTCGTGGACGGTAGCATTTGGTAGCGAAAGTAGGAACTACTTGAAATTATCGTCAGCAGTGCTTACTTGAATTAAAACAGATAACACACACAAATACAACTATCACAATTAACACCGGTTATCAGACAGATTTTACACACACCCAAATTACACGGGGCTACATGACCACGTTGTCGCAGCCCCTAAACTGAGGAACCGCTTGCCACGGTGAGTGAGTGGTTAACGTGTCGGCCTACTAACCCCAAGCTTGCAGATTCGCTCCTGGAAGTGGTAAGTGATTTTTGAAGGGCGGCAAAAATGATTACACGCATGTCATACGATGTTGGCATTTCAAAGTACCGATTTAAACTCTGTAGGCCGTGTTCATAATGGAAAAATTAATTTCGGGAGTTTCCGCCAGCACAAAGTTCCTCATTTCTCTACTAGAAAGCGCTATAGTGTTCAAGGAGCTTAGATATATAATCTCATTGACTTTCATAGTGTCTCAAGGAACAACGAAATTCAACATGCAAGCTACCCTCCGGGTGTCAAATAACAAAGCTTGCACCCGGACCCCGATGCCATACGATATTATTAAAACTAAGGAACCAACCAAACAACCAACTTCCCGTAGACCAGTGTGTTCTGGCTGGACGATGGTACGCTGCAATAGATAACTCTAATTGTGCTGCTATCTGCAGGTAGATATGAGTATTAGATTGCGACGATAATTGGACACCTGACAAGCCTTACTTGAGGAGAAAATTATCAGGGAATTACGTACAAACCCTGCTCCAATTGGTGGCAGGAAATCAATGTCTGTTTGGCTGTTATCACACACAAATATTAAAGCCATTTTCTGTGTTGCCTGCATAGTCTGTTGGTCGAAGCTTTTCAATCGGTCAACACAATTATATTGGGCAGGGGGTTCCAATTAATTGACGTACCAAATGGGATTCGCAGTGACTGCCGATTGTTTGCCGATGACTGTGTAATATATCGAAAGACAACGTAGTTCATCGAGATAACCTGAACCTGGTCTGGAAACACTTGTAGAAAATGCATGAAAATATTGGGGCGTTCACGTAAGGAATAATATGAAATCGAGTAGTGATGTAGGATGTCTAGTTTCTAAATCTTACAAATCTCTTCACCTTGTGATGAAGGTATTATCTCTGCGTAAGAATTAGGATATTTTTCACTAGTAAGACCTATTCTACACTGTGCTCGGTGAATTTACTCCCAGGAGCAGTGTCACCCGTATGTTAAAGAAACTCGGGTGGGAATCACTTGAGGCTAGGAGGAAGAAATATAGACTCTGCGCTATGTACAACACCAGCATGGGGTGAGCATAGAATCTGCGACAAATACATATAATCCTTAAGATAAGGGTGTCCTGGAAATTGTCCACTCATAAAATGTTTCGAGGAACTCACCACCAGAATGCGTTTACCCCGATACGACGTATAGTCCTAATGACCGCCACGCTTAGGGATTTATCGACTTCTCATACGATAACATGTGTAACTGCCTGACCTACGAGAACAGGACTCGTAAAAGTGAGCATTGATTTTACTGACATGGTGGCCTAGTTACCAGAACCCAGGAGGTCCCTGTCTGTGGGGGGCCAATCAGGAACAAGCGTGTTGCGTTCATTAGTTGGTTGTTGTGAACAGCAGGATACCAGTTCGAGCACCACTAACATACGATAAGTCTGTCACATCCTCCGCCCCTTAAACCGTGCATTTCATCCACTGCGTCAAGTCACTGCTAGTTCAAATACTGACCCTGAGTGTGCTGTTCGAGGGGATCCTATCCTTCCAGGCAAATGCAGGGATTGGAATAATGACTTTTACGATGAGCTATGCAAAAAACAAGAAGAGACAGAATTAAAAATGAGTACATTAGGAAATCATTTGGGGATTGTCAGATGATGGAGGAGAATAGAATCCCCAGACAGTATTTGGAAATTGCAATACCTGGAAGGAGATCTGTTGGACGTCCAAGAAGGAGGTGGCTGGACCAGGTGAATGCATACCTTATCGAGAAAGGAACAACACTGCAGGATGTGGAAGGAAAGGAACTCTATAATGACAGGAGGCATATTGTCCATAAAAATCCTACCCGGCCCGCTGGAAGGATACCCAGATGATGATGACAGCCAAGTATTTACAATGGAGCGAATCTTTTTGGTTTCATCATCATCATCGGCTTTAACTCGAATCCGAGTATAAATCTTCTTCCTTCAGTCCAGTTTGTGGATGTGTTTACGGTGACTGAAGAGTCCAATCCTGGCATGGAACAAGCGACCACACAAGTCACATAGTATTGCTGGAGGAGGACGTGGTTGGGCTGCTCGAAGTTTCCTAGCTCCACGCTTGGCCTCTTCATGTGAGCGTCGATCCCTTTCAAACGTTTTTACAGTATCCGAGATGGTACGGCGCCAAGTTGAGCGGGCTTCAGCCAGCATGTCCCAGGTTTGTGAATCAAGACCTGTCAATTTCAGGGTCTGCTTAAATTGGTCCTTGTAGCGCCTCTTAGGACCACCATGAGGTCTGGTGCCATAGCATAACTCACCATATAGCATTTGACGAGGTAATCTCACATCATCCATCCGATGGACATGACCAATTATGGATGATTCAATGCTGTTGATTTGAGCCTTTTCAAGAACAGCAATATTGGTAATGCGGTCTTCCCATTTAATCCTCAGGATTGATCGAAGTTTTTGTAAGTGGAAGCGCTCAAGCTTCCAAGATCACGTTGGTAAAGGGTGCACGTTTCACAGCCATACAACAATGTAGAAATGACTTCTGAGTTTTACACCATAAGCTTCGTCCTCATGGACAGATCTTTATGCATGAAGACCCGGTGCGCTAATCGGCCATATGCTGCATGGGCTGCGCCAATTCTCTTATCCACATCCTGCTCACAGTACAGAAATGGTACTGTCCAGGTACGAGAAGTGGTCTACCTGTTCTAATGGCAAATTTGAGATGGAGATATTGAACTGAGGAAGAGGTGTGCCTGGTGAAGGTTGTGCCAAGACTTCAGTCTTATTGACATTTATGGTAAGACCAAAGCGATCACATGCACGTTTGTAACAATTAACTGACTCTTGCAGCTCTTCTGTTGTGAGAGTTGGTGCCACAGCATCATCTGCTTACAACATATTAGTAACATTGGTTTATGCCATGAGGGTCCCAAGCACGGTGTATTAATAGCCTGGTGGTGAGCCTAATCTCTACACTTCACTCTATTGGTGGTTATTTATATAGTTAGTTATTTATTTATCGTATGGCTTTTAGTGCCGGGAGTGTCCGAGGACATGTTCGACTCGCCCGAGCCTGTAGCGGCTTCAACCGGACACCCATGGGGTGAGCTACAAGTTCCGTTCAATTTCAAGTAGTTCAACTTCCGCTACGAGATGTCACTGACACCTACTGGTGAACGTTGGAATATTGATAGAGCGTTTCAACGAAATCTAACTTTGAAATTTAGCTTCGCACAAGTTTAGTTTGTGGAAGGATCTTTTTATGCCATAAATCTATGACATGGGACCGCCGGATTTACTTCTCCTTCGAAGGAAGGCATACTGAAGACTTTCTTCTTTCGTAGTAAGTTTACCCTCCAGGTAGGCTTTTCCCACAGACTCAGCGAAGTATCGCACCTTAACCACCTCTACAGGCAGTGTCCTGGAGCTTGACATCCTATCGGGGATACAACTGGGGAGGCCGGATTAGTGCCTCACCTGCAAAGCGAACAGGGGCCTCATGAG
Organism: Meconema thalassinum; assembly: GCA_946902985.2. Classification (NCBI taxonomy): domain Eukaryota; kingdom Metazoa; phylum Arthropoda; class Insecta; order Orthoptera; family Tettigoniidae; genus Meconema; species Meconema thalassinum. The sequence goes on from OY714911.1 coordinate 25,798,628, forward strand.
GGATAGGAAGAATGGGAGGGATACACATGGAAGTGGGAAGGAGGCGGCCGTGGCCTTACAGTAGGAACCATCCCGGCATTTGCCAGAAGACGAATTGAGAAATCACGGAAAACCACTTTGAGGATGGCTGAGGTGGGAATCCAACCCCCCTCTACTCATTTGGACCACCCGAGGCTGAGTAGACCCCGTTCCAGTCCTCATACCACTTTTCAAATTTCGTGGCAGAGTGGGGAATCGAACCTCGGACCTCCGGGGTGGCAGCTAACCACGCCGACCACTACGCAACAGAAGTGACATGAAGGAGTTAAACGCTCTTAAAAAAATCCGATGACTTCCGCCAGGTTTGAACCTGCGATCTAGGGCACAGTAGTTCAGCATGCTACCTACTACGCCACCAAAGCCGCTACTGTATTGGTGGATTCTAAGGAAAGGAAGGAACGTCCTCCTCATATTCTCCTCCTGTCTAATTTAATAGCTTTTCTTGTATATGATGTTTGCTTTTCGGGCTGATACTGTGTCTGTATGCTCTCTTTTGTAAATAATCTTTCCATTATCATTATTATTATTATTATTATTATTATTATTATTATTATTATTATTATTATTATTATTATTATTATTATTATTATTGTATTATTACTGTATTTTTGTTACTATTTTTGGATTATTATTATTTATATTGTGAATGTAAGTGAAATGTTTTATTTTTATAAGCCCTAACCTTATTTTATGTAGGGCGCTACTGTAAAGGAACTCTTAAGCTTTAAGTGTAGCCGTGAAAATAAAATCAATCAATCAATCAATCAATCAATCGAAGGAAAATTACAAATTAAAGATTTACATTAAATTCGCGGAGATTCTGCTCATTCGTGGGAGATTATCCGATTATAGACAATAGTGGCATGTCATTGTTACCACATGTTGTTCACCTCATCTCAGCCGCAGCCATTTCACTTGTAGCGCGAGACACTTCAGAGCACCTTATTTTACTTGGCCATTGGGATGTGCGCGTATCTGCTCAATGTTGTTTAGCCTAAGATTTTAACAAAAGCTTCGTCGTATCCTACTCCAGCTTTGAAGACCTCTACAGCTTCGATTTCATTTCACAGCTCAAGCTGCCACTGAGTTAAACCATTATCTCATAAATGTGATGATGATGATGATGATGATGATAATTGTTGTTTTAAGGGGCCTAACATCTAGGTTATCGGCCCCTAATGGTCTGGGTGATAACAATGAAATGGAAACCACAACGAAAACTAAGCAGGATTGAAAATACTTACAAAATGGAGTTGAGATAAAAAGAACACTTAAAGTACTTTACAGACAACGGGAGGCAATTGATAAAAACAGGCCGAGAATATTAAAGAGAAAAGGAATTATAATGAAAAGAAAGAGAAGACTAATCCTTAGGAGAATGAGAGATCAGGAGATATGAGTAAATGGCCAATGAAGGTGGGAAAGGAAGAGACTCCTGAGGCCTCGGATACCCTTATACTCTACCTTCCTGGTCGGAAGAGAACATGAGTTGACTAAGAGAGGGCGGCAGGAAAGAAGACGGAGAGGAGCTCGTCACAAGTGGAAGCAACGCCAGACTCAGATGGGGTCCCGTGGTCGCCAACGCAGTTCCCACTAAATGTGAGCCCCTGGGGAAGCCATAAAATATGTTTCATCAACAACGCTAGTGACTTTTGTCTAAGGTTGGCAAAACTTCTGTAGCTAAGTGTTTAGTGAGCCATCACTCATCTGCTGACACCCTACATGAGCTGATACATAACTAGACCATCAGCATCTAACAAGACTCTGGCCGGCGGACTGGAATCAACAGTTATCAGGAAGTAAATGGGAATGTTCTGAACACCACAGCTCACTTCGGTCAATAAAGAAGTTTCTTCATCTTCTGAATGACCGTACGTTCTGTAAGTCCTGGAGGCACACGCTTTAATAACGTCCATTTGTTGACGTGTAACATCTTTCCCCTCGGTTGCTGGATATTTTTGTAGGAGTGATTTTGAAAAATGGGACGGAAGTGGATCGGACGGAAGTGTCAAGACGCACTGCCAGCTAGATCGCATCTCTCAGCAGCAGCCAGAAGGGTTGCGATCCAGCTGGGAGTGGTTCCATGTATAATGTTTATCGCATACGGTTTACCTCAAGGTTTGGAGGTGCCATTACAGATATTTCTAAAATAAATCATCTTCAAGTTATCGTTCTTTGATGTAAAAATATTCGCCGTGTCAGTAAATGTACTGGCACGTTTAAGATCCCCTTAGGAGCAAAACTCCGGCACCTTGGCGTCTCTAAATCCAGAGCAGTTTAAAGGGGCGTAAAACCAATAGTATTGCTATTATCTCCGTGTGTGATAAAGAAATACTGTACTGCTAGAGAACAAATTGACATAGAAATATTTGCTTTGCTCTTCATCGTTGTAAAACAGAAAGGTGTGTGGCGCGCAGATAGTTTGATTTAATTTGCCAACCAGACGGTAGATGGGGTGACGGTCTGCTCTCCATAATTTGCGCGAGACATAAATCGCGTTCCGCAGGACAATTTAAGCCCCATTCAATGACACGTGTACCTGCAACATGTGATACATTGACCGTTTCTCGTGCGGGGAGACCGATGCGAACAAGAGTGGGGTTGTGATTGTGATGGATGTGCAGGGGACTAACTGTTTCAGGCAAACAACGCACAGCAATGCAAAAAGTGAATTCTAATCGTCGTAATCTTCCTACCAATATTATCTCCATCTATATCGGACTAGCCGAGCCGTGCGAGAACTATCGCATATTGGGTTGTGCGCGCCCCTTGTGTACAGACTACCCGCCCGGCGCTAGTGCTATGCGGGCTGTAGGCGCCACAATTCTGCCAGGGGCTATCGTCTTGTTTATATGTTTAAAAGCACTTTATAAACAAATAAATATATTTCCGTTGACTTTTCAAGAAATGCAAGATTCTTCCTGTACTATTGAGACGATTTGGAAGATTTCGGTACAAACCACACCTTCTAACTCCCTCTGGTTTAGGAGCTTGAGTTTTGTGAAACATGCACCTTAGCGTATTTTATAATAAGACTGTAAAGGCCAGTTTTTGATGATGATAATCGAAGGGGCCTAACATCTAGGTTATCGGCCCCTAAAGATCAACTTGCTGAGATTATAGCGCCATCACCAGGACACATCAACTTATTATCGTGAGGAATGCCCCTGTCCTTGTGGGACCAAACAGGTAGTTTCCATGACTCCGCGTTTCACTTTCGACGTGCCATTTACCCATCATGATATCTCGAACCTAACAATATAAATCATCTCTCCTCTCCCTCTCGTCTTAATACCTCTTCGTTTGTAACCCTATCTACCCATCTGATCTTCATCATTCTCCTGTAACACCACATTTAAAATGCTTCAATTCTCCTCTTTTCTGCTGCACCAATAGACCAAGTTTCACTTCCATAGAGCGCCACGCTCCAGACAAAGGCTTTTCAAAAATGACTTTATAATATCTAACTCTATATTCGATGACAGCAGATTTATTTTATGTAGAAATGCTTTCCTTGCCTGAGCCAATCTATTTCTATATCCTCTTTGCTTCGTCCATCACTGGTTATTTTGCTTCCTAAGTATCAAAAGTCTACTACTTCCTTTACCTTTTCACCTGCCAATTTGACGTCCATAAAGGATTCTGATTTCATTCCAATATTTTTGTTTTACATTTATTAGTTTTCATGAGGAATTCTTTCTTCATGACGTAGTCCATACCATTAAAACAAGAAGTTCCGTGCCGAACTAAAGAGCCTACTTTTCTTGAAATGTAAGATTCATTCCAATGATTAATCTCAATATGGACCTAATTAGAGTAATGACGAAATTGAGTTGGTAATATTGATATTTCTAATTAGTTTGAAATATAACTGGCATAATATAGCCTAATAGAGCACTACAGTTGGCAGCCCTGGTGACTGAATATATTCTTAGTTCCATCTCTTAAGGTAAAGAATATAAAATTTGGACGTTACATGCTGTTAAACAGTGGATTTAACAGCGCCCGTAAAATCATGTTGGCAACAATGTCATGCATGTATTGTCCAGAAATAATCTGAAATAATATTATATATTGTTGTGCCAATTTTGAATGAAATCCATTAGTTTCTTATAGTTTAGTAGTTACATGTATTTTAAAATTGGACAAATCAGAAGGCATAGAATCATGTTGGAAGCACTGACGTATATTAGTTAGTCCAAATTAATCTAGAATGTAAGGTACTATACGTGTGCAAAGTTTAGAGTTGTTGGCTTGAATACTTTCTGATATATTGATATTAGGGTAAAAAATAAAGACAGCATTTATTAACGGTTGGCAGCCTTGGTGGTTCATAATAATACGCATAGTCATATCTGTTATAGTACACATAGAACATACGAAATTTGGTTGAAATCCAATTGATAGAATAGAAGTTACATGTATTTACAGTTGGTCTTATTAGCAGGCTTAGAATCATGTTGGTAGTACTGAGGTCCATTAGTTACTCCAAATAAATTTAGAATGTCAGGCACTATACGTGTGCATAGTTTAAAGCTGGCGGCTTGCATATTTTCTGAAATATTGGTATTTGGATAATAACAATATAGAGTGCATTTATTAACAGTTGGCAGCCCTGGTGGCTCAGTCATATCTGTCTATCTACATATAGTACATACGAAATTTGGTTGACATCCAATTGATAGTGTAGAAGTTATATGCATTTAAAAATTGGAATTATCAGCAGGCTTAGAATCATTTTGGCAACACTGTTATGTATGGTCTCCTGGAAATTGAACTGAAATATTGTTATCTGCATGAGTGCCAATTTTCGAATAGCTCCCAAGCATGCCTTCCAAGATATACAACATGGAGCTAAAATTTCAATTGTGAATTTTAGCAGTTGGTAGCACTGACATCATTTTTAAATACGGCATTGAGAGATTCAGATGGAGATCTTTAATTATACCAAATTTGGGTTCGATTGCTACAACCGTTTAGGAGTTGCTAAGGGTGGGACACACACACACACAGCCAGACAGACAGAAGGACAGACAGACACACGTTTTCCCGGATCGATCTCATAAGTCTACTTTTTCCTCATTTTTGCAAAATGCGAAACGTAGGCTAAAACCATTGAAATGCTCTGGTTAATCAGCTAAGATGGCGATAGCATCAGCAGAACTCTGAGTTATTTCTCCTTGAATCTTTACTCCTACTTTACATTGTGCTCTAAATTTCTTTATTGTTTTTTGAAAGTATAGATTGAAAATCGAAATGTAATATATTTTAGTCGGTTAGCACGATTTGAAACAGTTGAAATGGGCGGTTCCCATGAGATTAGTAAATACACTTTGTCGCGGTTCCAAACCGGGCCGTAGTCGTCGGATTTTTAAGAACGTTAAGAATCCCTCAGTATGCTTTCCTTCGGTCCTATGTCATAGATTTATGACATGTAAAAGAACCTTTCTGTAATTACACTATTTACTCCTGTGTGAAGCTAAATTATAGGCGTTCGTCGCCAAGAGCCGACTGCGGTGGCATCTAAAACCAAGTTCAGAACTAGTTGTCGTTGGTGACGTTTGGTAGCAAAAGAACGAGCTACATGAAAATTGAATGTCTGCAGTCCGTATTTGAATTAACAAGTAGTTCCGTGCAGAACTACAGCCTATTTTCAAATATCCTACTTATGTTAATTGCCACTATCAACATACAAAATGCCAGTTTGATTTCTGTAATAGATTCGTAGATATTGAGAACCGACTAAATATTGCAGATTTTCATTTATGAAAAAATAGACTTATGAGATCACCTTTTGTCCGTGCGTCTGTCTGTGTGTGCGTGTGTGATGGTGTGTGTCCCCCCTAATAACATCTAAATGGCTGGAGCGATATCAATGAAACTCGGTAAATTCATAGCACTATTTCGGACGACCCCGACCGTGCCCTTCAAATTGTGTTACGTCTCACCAATCCAACATGGCGGCTGTGCGAAATATTTCACCAGCATTCAATATCTCCGAAACTATTACCGATATCACCCTGGAATATTTTACAGTGATAGACGGAACTAACAAAAGTTCACCAATGTGACTTTTGAAAACCTGGTAACTACAAAACCAACATGGCGTCCATGTAAATTTGAGACTTTTAAATAGACGTTTCTCACGATTTAACCAACCAAACGCAATAAAACTTGGTACAGTTTATGTTTATACACATTGTAATGCACCGACATCTAACTTTGTTCAATTGTTCACATAACCTCAAGATGGCGGCTGTGCGAAATATTTCACTGGCATTCTATACCTCTGAAAATATTAGCGGTATCACCCTGAAATTTGGTACGGAGATAAAGGGCACTACGAGAAGTTCATCTACAATACTTCCAAAATTTGGTTAACTACAAAACGAATATGGCAGCCAAGCGAATTTGAAAATTTAAATAGACCCTTCTCGCGATTTAATGATCCAAACGCAATTAAACTTGGTGCAGGAAATGTTTATACACATTGTAATGCACACGTATCTAATGTTTTTCAATTGTTTTCATAACCTCAAGATGGCGGCTGTGCGAATTTTAAAATTAAGTTTTTATATCGAAGTGAAAGTTTGAATAATGACCTATGCAATAATTTTCCTTTAATGCCACAAGACTCTATGGCCTATACATATAACAATCCAACATGGAGATCATCCGAAATATTTCGATGGTTCTCAATATCTACGAATCTATTGCAGGAATCAAACTGAAATTATGAATGCTGATAGTGGCAATTAACATAAATAGGAAAATAGGCTTTAGTTCTACAAGGAACTACTTTTTAAATTCTGAATTTCTTGTCTATTCCATAAATTGTGTTTATTATTATAATTATGAGTTTTATTACATTTTTTGTTTTATTCATTTTCAGTCTTTTCAAAATTAGGTGTCCACTTCTACATTTTAAATTCCATTCCAAATTTGTACACTTTAATCTGCGTTGAGAGGGGCAGATGGCCTCGTAGTTACGTCCCTTAAAACAACAATAACTAACTAACTCTCTCATGTCCTTGGGATCAAATAACTGGCGTCTGGTTTCTGTAAATATTGTAGAACCGACTCTTATACCTGTAGGCTACTTTATTACAATCCTTTATATTAAAGACAAATATATATATACTAGCATTACCCGTCACGGCTTCGCCCGCGAATATTCTAGTTGTAAAGAGTACACTTAGCAAAATCTCAATCATGAATGCTATGACTGATTTATCCTTGGTATGAATGATCAGACTTTATCAATTCAGCTACTGGTGCAGTGGTTAGGGGTTTGTCATTCCTACATAGGTATATCAGAGCGAAGTTAGTTTTCTGGGAATATCACAGACACTGTTAATTTAAGAGCCTTTAAATGTGGTTTTCGGAGACCCTTTATAGTCGGGTGAAAAAGACCTTTCGTACCACACTCACACGTGAAAATCGCGTGAAAAAATTCTAGAGTGCCCCTTGACCCCCTTAAGCGCATTATACTGTATGTATTGATGAATTTTATAGCTTAATTTGGTTCAGTGATAACCCTATAACCGTCTGGGAACTTTCACAGTAATGTAATAATTGGAATTGCATTGCATCTTACAGAAATAGATGGATCTGTGAGATTCTGTTACCATGGTTACCGTGTTGCATTCTTTCGTTATTTCATTGTAAATATACATGTTTTAAGGTATTTATTTAATTGTGAGGCATTTGAGAGTAAGTGAGTGCGTTTCGCTTACGCACTGGGTTATGCTGAACCTGTAGATACCCCATATGTGTAGGCTGGTGTTAATGGGACCTTATTTTCGGTACAAAACTGGAATGGGACCTTAGAAGAATAATATAGGGAGGGATATTCGCGGACGTTTTCGTAGAACGCTATATGCTGAACGATATTATTGATATAGAATGTGCAACAATTTATCGAACGCAGCGTCATATCCAGTGATGGTTGGTTCCTCAGTTTAGGGGCTGCGACAACGTGGTCATGTAGCCCCGTGTACTTTGGGTGTGTGTAGAATCTGTTTGATAACCGGTGTTAATTGTGATGGCTGTATTAGTGTGTGTCATCTGCTTTTTAATTCAAGTAAGGACTGCAGACGATTCTTTTTCAAGTAGTTCGTACTTTTGCTACCAAACGCCACCGTCAACGACCAGTTAGTTCTGAAATTTGTTACTAGATGCAACCGCAGTCAGTTCCTGGCGACGAACGTTGCAACCTAAGAGCGTTAGTCAAATATCATATATATTATTTCTGTAGTATGCATCCCTCCTGAGGCGCTCACAAGCGACCGATCGTGAAAAATGAGCATTCAAATGAGAGAGAATATACATTACCAATGACGCATTGCACTCTAATTTCATAAATATCTATAATTTCTTTAAAAAATGACTTTTAAAAAACTGTACGAAGTGTGCGATTTGCAGTTACTGTTGCTGCAGGAAGATAGCCTACGCTCCATAATTGCTGTCCGCTTCACATTTTGGCCGCTGTGTCGCCTGTTTCAAGTCATTTTAACATTCTGAGGTCTTTCCTTTATAATTTTGCATCGATTTAAGAAACAGTAAATCAAAGGACTGCGTACTCAAATCGAATAATTTCATAAATTATCATTGACGAATTGCATTCTGATTTCATAAATATAAATTTTTGTTTTGAAGTGTGCGATTTGCAAATACTGATGCTCTTACATTCTGAAATTCAGTTGTCGTCTAAAACCTTAAACAAGATGTTCAGTGAAGAACATATAGCCTACTTTCTCCTAAATGCATGGGTATTGTTATAACTCTTTGTCCTTTTCAAGGAGTATGATTGAATGTTGGTTGTAGTAGCTTGTTGAAATACAACGTGCTATAGGGATATTAAACATGAATATGAGGTGCCCTTTGCTAGTGCTACCTCTGTACCAAATTTCGTTCAATTCGGTTTCACCTTGTTTGAATTGATAGGGGGAATCGATTTGCACACATACTTGGCCACCATCTGCAAACTACTGGGCTGATGTTCTTGCAGTTTGGTCAGAATATGTTTCCCACACAAAGATATGGTGTTGCAAAATTTGGTAGAGACTAGATTATTAGGTTGGTCGTAATTACATTTTAGCTTTTAATATTTGAGTGGCCGCGATTACGTTTCCGTCAAGATAGCGGTGATATAAAACATGACACTGAGGTGCCCTTTGCTAGTGCTACCTCTGTACCAAATTTCGTTCATTCGGTTCCACCGTGTTCGAATTAATAGGGGAATCAATTCTGACATAAAAATGGCCGCCATCTGCAAACTATTAGGCTAATGACCTATTAGATTGGTCAAAGGATGCTCCCTCCATAAAGGTATGTTGTTGCAAAGTTTGGTAGAGATCGGATGGTTATGATAGTCGTAATTTTATTTAAGCTTTAAACATTTGTGTGGCCGCCATTACGTTTCTGTCAATATGGCGGCGATATTAATCATGACACTGAGATGCCCTTTGCTAGTGCTACCTCTGTACCAAATTTCGTTCCATTCGGTTTCACCGTGTTTGAATTAATAGGGCGAATTGATTTTCACACAAAGATGGCCGCCATCCGCAAACTGTTAGGCTAATGACCTATTCATTTGGTCAAAAGATGCTTCCTCTATAAGGGTATGTTGTTGCAAAATTTGGTAGAGATCGGATGATTAGGTTAATCGTAATTTGATTTAAGCTTTGAACATTTGTGTGGCCGCAATTACGTTTCCGTCAAGATGGCGGCGATATAAGACATGACACTGAGGTGCCTTTCGTTAGTACTACCTCTGTACCAAATTTCGTTCCATTCGGTTGCACCGTGTTCGAATTAATTGGGGGAATCGATTTTCACACAAAGATGGCCGCCATCCGCTAACTATTACGCTGATGACCTATTAGTTTGGTCAAAGGATGCTCCCCCCATAAAGGTATGTTGTTGCAAAATTTGGTAGAGATCGGATGATTAGGTTAGTCGTAATTTGATTTAAGCTTTGAACATTTGTGTGATCGCCATTACGTTTCCATCAAGATGGCGGCGATATAAAACATGACAGGTGCCTTTTGTTAGTACTACCTCTGTACCAAATTTCGTTCCATTCGGTTGCACCGTGTTCGAATTAATAGGGGGAATCGATTTTCACACAAAGATGGCCGCCATCCGCAAACTATTACGCTGATGACCTATTGGTTTGGTCAAAGGATCCTCCCCCCATAAAGGTATGTTGTTGCAAAATTTGGTAGAGATCGGATGATTAGGTTAGTCGTAATTTGATTTAAGCTTTGAACATTTGTGTGATCGCCATTACGTTTCCATCAAGATGGCGGCGATATAAAACATGACAGGTGCCTTTTGTTAGTACTACCTCTGTACCAAATTTCGTTCCATTCGGTTGCACCGTGTTCGAATTAATAGGGGGAATCGATTTTCACACAAAGATGGCCGCCATCCGCAAACTATTACGCTGATGACCTATTGGTTTGGTCAAAGGATCCTCCCCCCATAAAGGTATGTTGTTGCAAAATTTGGTAGAGATCGGATGATTAGGTTAGTCGTAATTTGATTTAAGCTTTGAACATTTGTGTGGCCGCCATTACGTTTCCGTCAAGATGGCGGCGATATAAAACATGACACTGAGATGTCCTTTGCTAGTGCTATCTTTGTACTAAATTTCGTTCAATTCGCATTCACCGTGTTCGAATTGATAGGGGGGGGGGACAGACATTCAGAGTACACACACTCACACATACACACAGACACACACACACACACACTCACACACAGACACACACACAGACTCACACACACACATACACACTCACAGACAGACACTCTTATTTCGCCTTGTGTTGATCTCATAAGTCTTCTTTCATTTTTTGCAAAAATCGAAAGTAGGCTAAAAATTGAACATTAATTCTCTAACAGTTTTCCTTCTATCTGAATTTCAGAATCAGTAATTCAATGGATTGGGTACAGGTTTTTCTTCTGCATTTTAATTCCATAAATATCGATTTTTTGGAAGAAGTGTGCGATTTGCAAATACTGATGCCCTAACATGCTGCAATTATGGGTTGACGTCTAAACCCTTGAATCTATTAAACGTTAATTATTTTATAGGTTTTTCCTCTGCATTCTAATTTCATAAATATCGATCATTTCGCATGGTCTTCAGAAACATTAAAGCAATGGATTGAGTACTCTAAATCGTACAACCGGCGTGTGTTACGGCGTCTAAAATCTTAGAACTATTAAACATTAATTCTTTTACAGGTTTTTCTTCTATCATTTCCCATGGTTTTCAAAATTACTGAATCAATGGATTAGTTACTCAAATAGTATAATTTCCTAAATATCGAATAACCGATGAGTGTTGTGATGATCCAATTTTCAGTGATGGCCTTCTTAAGTTAGGGAACGTACAATTTGCAATTCTGACTGAAATGTATCGAATAACCGGTGAGTGTTACGGCTAAGCTCTCAATCAATGGACTCAACACAGAAATGGAATCAACAGAGACGAATTGCATTTTAATTTCATAAATATCAAAGAAAGAAACCAGCCACAGCACGCTCTCATGCTGACGCTCCACTCGGGAAAGCGAAAGCACCCCTCTAGCTAACGTGCAAAGGAGTTGAGCGTTGAGCGCTGCACACAGAACAAGGAAAGCACCCCTGTAGGTAACGTGCAAAGGAGTTTAGCGCCGATAGTTGCACTTAGGAACAAGGAAGCCTCGCTGTAAGCGGGGCGTGAAGAAGTTTTCCAACGAGGGCTGTCCTCATAAGGGAGAAGGAGGCTCCTCAGCCAACAAGATAATGCAGGAAATCTTGACCAAGATGCTTTCATAAATACCGAATAACTGGTGAGTGTTATGGTGATAGAATTTTCAGTGATTGCCTTCTTAAGTTAGAGCACGTACAGCTTGAAATTCTAACTAAAATGAAAATGGTGTTCTATAATCACTTGGTTGAAATAAAAACATAACAACCATTCTCCTTAAGTCACTCTTTATAAACCTATTGGGGAACGTGTGGTTTATGAACACGCGAGATTTCTCGCACGGGTCCGCTAGTAACCTATAATTTAGCTTCACACAAGTGGTAGTGGAAGGTTCTTTTACATGACATAAATCTATAACAGTCGCCTCCGCAGCGTAGCGGTCAGCATGGTTAGCTGCCGCCCCGGAGGTCCTGGGTTCGATTCCCGGCTCTGCCACGAAATTTGAAAAGTGGTATGAGGACTGGAACGGGGTCTACTCAGCCTCGGGTGGTCCAAATGAGTAGAGGGCGTTCGATTCCCACCTCAGCCATCCTCGAAGTGGTTTTCCGTGGTTTCCCACTTCGTCTTCGGGCAAATGCCGGGATGGTACCTACTGTAAGGCCACGGCCGCCTCCTTCCCTCTTCCTAGCCTATCCATCCCTATCTTCCATCCCTTCCCCTCCTTCATGAGGCCCCTGTTCGCTTTGCAGGCGAGGCCGCCTGGGCGAAGAGCTGATCACACCTCCCCAGTTGTATCCATCCCGACCAGATGTTCCAAGCTTCAGGACACTGCCCATAGAGGCGGTAGTAGTGAGTTCCCTCGCTGAGTCCGTGGGAACCACCAACCTAGAGGGTAAATTGACTAAATAAAAAAAATCTGTAACATGGGTCCTCTGACATTACTTCCTCTCCGAAAAAAGGCATACTGAGTGATTTTATACTTATTAAAAATTCGACGACTTCGGCCGGGTTTGAACTCGTGACCTTGGGCATAGAAGCCGCTCAGCTAGCGAGCGAACATTTCCCAGAATCAGGGAAGCATTTAGGAGAAACCTTCCGAATGTGTTGAATCTGTGAGTGATTTTATCATTTCAAATGATCTTGTCGACTTGGTCATTATGCTTTGGGTGTAACGTTACGCGGGACGGCGAGTGTGTGACGTCATGCAGCCACGCGGGAAGCCTAAGTTAATGGGTAATGGACGGCGAGTGTGTGACGTCATGCAGCCACGCGGGAAGCCTAAGTTAATGGGTAAAGGATGGCGAGTGTGTGACGTCATGCAGTCATGCGGGAAGCCTAAGTTAATGGGTAAAGGACGGCGAGTGTGTGACGTCATGCAGCCACGCGGGAAGCCTATGTTAATGGGTAAAGGACGGCGAGTGCCTGACGTCATGCAGTCATGCGGGAAGCCTAAGTTAATGGGTAAAGGACGGCGAGTGTGTGACGTCATGCCGCCACGCGGGAAGCCTAAGTTAATGGGTAAAGGACGGCGAGTGTGTGACGTCATGCCGCCACGCGGGAAGCCTAAGTTAATGGGTAAAGGACGGCGAGTGTGTGACGTCATGCAGCCACGCGGGAAGCCTAAGTTAATGGGTAAAGGACGGCGAGTGTGTGACGTCATGCAGCTACGCGGGAAGCCTAAGTTAATGGGTAAAGGACGGCGAGTGTGTGACGTCATGCAGCTACGCGGGAAGCCTAAGTTAATGGGTAAAGGACGGCGAGTGTGTGACGTCATGCAGCTACGCGGGAAACCTAAGTTAATGGGTAAAGGACGGCGAGTGTGTGACGTCATGCAGCCACGCGGGAAGCCTAAGTTAATGGGTAAAGGACGGCGAGTGTGTGACGTCATGCAGTCTTGCGGGAAGCCTAAGTTAATGGGTAAAGGACGGCGAGTGTGTGACGTCATGCAGCCATGCGGGAAGCCTAAGTTAATGGGTAAAGGATGGCGAGTGTGTGACGTCATGCAGCCATGCGGGAAGCCTAAGTTAATGGGTAAAGGACGGCGAGTGTGTGACGTCATGCAGCCACGCGGGAAGCCTAAGTTAATGGGTAAAGGACGGCGAGTGCGTGACGTCATGCAGCCACGTGGGAAGCCTAAGTTAATGGGTAAAGGACGGCGAGTGTGTGACGTCATGCAGTCATGCGGGAAGCCTAAGTTAATGGGTAAAGGACGGCGAGTGTGTGACGTCATGCAGCCACGTGGGAAGCCTAAGTTAATGGGTAAAGGACGGCGAGTGTGTGACGTCATGCAGCTACGCGGGAAGCCTAAGTTAATGGGTAAAGGACGGCGAGTGTGTGACGTCATGCAGTCATGCGGGAAGCCTAAGTTAATGGGTAAAGGACGGCGAGTGTGTGACGTCATGCCGCCACGCGGGAAGCCTAAGTTAATGGGTAAAGGACGGCGAGTGCGTGACGTCATGCAGCCACGTGGGAAGCCTAAGTTAATGGGTAAAGGACGGCGAGTGTGTGACGTCATGCAGTCATGCGGGAAGCCTAAGTTAATGGGTAAAGGACGGCGAGTGTGTGACGTCATGCAGCCGCGTGGGAAGCCTAAGTTCATGGGTAAAGGACGGCGAGTGTGCGACGTCATGCAGCCACGCGGGAAGCCTAAGTTAATGGGTAAAGGACGGCGAGTGTGTGACGTCATGCAGCTACGCGGGAAGCCTAAGTTAATGGGTAAAGGACGGCGAGTGTGTGACGTCATGCAGCTACCTGGGAAGCCTAAGTTAATGGGTAAAGGACGGCGAGTGTGTGACGTCATGCAGCCACGCGGGAAGCCTAAGTTAATGGGTAAAGGACAGCGAGTGCCTGACGTCATGCAGTCATGCGGGAAGCCTAAGTTAATGGGTAAAGGACAGCGAGTGTGTGACGTCATGCCGCCACGCGGGAAGCCTAAGTTAATGGGTAATGGACGGCGAGTGTGTGACGTCATGCAGCCACGCGGGAAGCCTAAGTTAATGGGTAAAGGACGGCGAGTGTGTGACGTCATGCAGCCACGCGGGAAGCCTAAGTTAATGGGTAAAGGACGGCGAGTGTGTGACGTCATGCAGCCACGCGGGAAGCCTAAGTTAATGGGTAAAGGATGGCGAGTGTGTGACGTCATGCAGCCATGCGGGAAGCCTAAGTTAATGGGTAAAGGACGGCGAGTGTGTGACGTCATGCAGCCACGCGGGAAGCCTAAGTTAATGGGAAAAGAACGGCGAGTGCGTGACGTCATGCAGCCACGTGGGAAGCCTAAGTTAATGGGTAAAGGACGGTGAGTGTGTGACGTCATGCAGCCACGCGGGAAGCCTAAGTTAATGGGTAAAGGACGGCGAGTGTGTGACGTCATGCAGCCACGCGGGAAGACTAAGTTAATGGGTAAAGGACGGCGAGTGCGTGACATCATGCAGCCACGTGGGAAGCCTAAGTTAATGGGTAAAGGACGGCGAGTGTGTGACGTCATGCAGCCACGCGGGAAGCCTAAGTTAATGGGTAAAGGATGGCGAGTGTGTGACGTCATGCAGTCATGCGGGAAGCCTAAGTTAATGGGTAAAGGACGGCGAGTGTGTGACGTCATGCAGCCGCGCGGGAAGCCTAAGTTAATGGGTAAAGGACGGCGAGTGTGTGACGTCATGCAGCCACGCGGGAAGCCTAAGTTAATGGGTAAAGGACAGCGAGTGCCTGACGTCATGCAGTCATGCGGGAAGCCTAAGTTAATGGGTAAAGGACGGCGAGTGTGTGACGTCATGCCGCCACGCGGGAAGCCTAAGTTAATGGGTAATGGACGGCGAGTGTGTGACGTCATGCAGCCACGCGGGAAGCCTGTGTTAATGGGTAAAGGACGGCGAGTGTGTTACGTCATGCAGCCACGCGGGAAGCCTAAGTTAATGGGTAAAGGACGGCGAGTGTGTGACGTCATGCAGCCACGCGGGAAGCCTAAGTTAATGGGTAAAGGATGGCGAGTGTGTGACGTCATGCAGCCATGTGGGAAGCCTAAGTTAATGGGTAAAGGACGGCGAGTGTGTGACGTCATGCAGCCACGCGGGAAGCCTAAGTTAATGGGAAAAGAACGGCGAGTGCGTGACGTCATGCAGCCACGTGGGAAGCCTAAGTTAATGGGTAAAGGACGGCGAGTGTGTGACGTCATGCAGCCACGCGGGAAGCCTAAGTTAATGGGTAAAGGACGGCGAGTGTGTGACGTCATGCAGCCACGCGGGAAGACTAAGTTAATGGGTAAAGGACGGCGAGTGCGTGACATCATGCAGCCACGTGGGAAGCCTAAGTTAATGGGTAAAGGACGGCGAGTGTGTGACGTCATGCAGCCACGCGGGAAGCCTAAGTTAATGGGTAAAGGATGGCGAGTGTGTGACGTCATGCAGTCATGCGGGAAGCCTAAGTTAATTGGTAAAGGACGGCGAGTGTGTGACGTCATGCAGCCGCGCGGGAAGCCTAAGTTAATGGGTAAAGGACGGCGAGTGTGTGTCGTCATGCAGCCACGCGGGAAGCCTAAGTTAATGGGTAAAGGACGGCGAGTGTGTGACGTCATGCAGCTACGCGGGAAGCCTAAGTTAATGGGTAAAGGACGGCGAGTGTGTGACGTCATGCAGCTACGCGGGAAGCCTAAGTTAATGGGTAAAGGACGGCGAGTGTGACATGTCAAGCAGCTACGCGGGAAGCCTAAGTTAATGGGTAAAGGACGGCGAGTGTGTGACGTCATGCCGCCACGCGGGAAGCCTAAGTTAATGGGTAAAGGACGGCGAGTGTGTGACGTCATGCCGCCACGCGGGAAGCCTAAGTTAATGGGTAAAGGACGGCGAGTGCGTGACGTCATGCAGCCACGTGGGAAGCCTAAGTTAATGGGTAAAGGACGGCGAGCGTGTGACGTCATGCAGCCACGCGGGAAGCCTAAGTTAATGGGTAAAGGACAGCGAGTGCCTGACGTCATGCAGTCATGCGGGAAGCCTAAGTTAATGGGTAAAGGACAGCGAGTGTGTGACGTCATGCCGCCACGCGGGAAGCCTAAGTTAATGGGTAATGGACGGCGAGTGTGTGACGTCATGCAGCCACGCGGGAAGCCTAAGTTAATGGGTAAAGGACGGCGAGTGTGTGACGTCATGCAGCCACGCGGGAAGCCTAAGTTAATGGGTAAAGGACGGCGAGTGTGTGACGTCATGCAGCCACGCGGGAAGCCTAAGTTAATGGGTAAAGGATGGCGAGTGTGTGACGTCATGCAGCCATGCGGGAAGCCTAAGTTAATGGGTAAAGGACGGCGAGTGTGTGACGTCATGCAGCCACGCGGGAAGCCTAAGTTAATGGGAAAAGAACGGCGAGTGCGTGACGTCATGCAGCCACGTGGGAAGCCTAAGTTAATGGGTAAAGGACGGCGAGTGTGTGACGTCATGCAGCCACGCGGGAAGCCTAAGTTAATGGGTAAAGGACGGCGAGTGTGTGACGTCATGCAGCCACGCGGGAAGACTAAGTTAATGGGTAAAGGACGGCGAGTGCGTGACATCATGCAGCCACGTGGGAAGCCTAAGTTAATGGGTAAAGGACGGCGAGTGTGTGACGTCATGCAGCCACGCGGGAAGCCTAAGTTAATGGGTAAAGGATGGCGAGTGTGTGACGTCATGCAGTCATGCGGGAAGCCTAAGTTAATGGGTAAAGGACGGCGAGTGTGTGACGTCATGCAGCCACGCGGGAAGCCTAAGTTAATGGGTAAAGGACAGCGAGTGCCTGACGTCATGCAGTCATGCGGGAAGCCTAAGTTAATGGGTAAAGGACGGCGAGTGTGTGACGTCATGCCGCCACGCGGGAAGCATAAGTTAATGGGTAATGGACGGCGAGTGTGTGACGTCATGCAGCCACGCGGGAAGCCTAAGTTAATGGGTAAAGGACGGCGAGTGTGTTACGTCATGCAGCCACGCGGGAAGCCTAAGTTAATGGGTAAAGGACGGCGAGTGTGTGACGTCATGCAGCCACGCGGGAAGCCTAAGTTAATGGGTAAAGGACAGCGAGTGCCTGACGTCATGCAGTCATGCGGGAAGCCTAAGTTAATGGGTAAAGGACAGCGAGTGTGTGACGTCATGCCGCCACGCGGGAAGCCTAAGTTAATGGGTAATGGACGGCGAGTGTGTGACGTCATGCAGCCACGCGGGAAGCCTAAGTTAATGGGTAATGGACGGCGAGTGTGTGACGTCATGCAGCCACGCGGGAAGCCTAAGTTAATGGGTAAAGGACGGCGAGTGTGAGATGTCAAGCAGCTACGCGGGAAGCCTAAGTTAATGGGTAAAGGACGGCGAGTGTGTGACGTCATGCCGCCACGCGGGAAGCCTAAGTTAATGGGTAAAGGACGGCGAGTGCGTGACGTCATGCAGCCACGTGGGAAGCCTAAGTTAATGGGTAAAGGACGGCGAGCGTGTGACGTCATGCAGCCACGCGGGAAGCCTAAGTTAATGGGTAAAGGACAGCGAGTGCCTGACGTCATGCAGTCATGCGGGAAGCCTAAGTTAATGGGTAAAGGACAGCGAGTGTGTGACGTCATGCCGCCACGCGGGAAGCCTAAGTTAATGGGTAATGGACGGCGAGTGTGTGACGTCATGCAGCCACGCGGGAAGCCTAAGTTAATGGGTAAAGGACGGCGAGTGTGTGACGTCATGCAGCCACGCGGGAAGCCTAAGTTAATGGGTAAAGGACGGCGAGTGTGTGACGTCATGCAGCCACGCGGGAAGCCTAAGTTAATGGGTAAAGGATGGCGAGTGTGTGACGTCATGCAGCCATGCGGGAAGCCTAAGTTAATGGGTAAAGGACGGCGAGTGTGTGACGTCATGCAGCCACGCGGGAAGCCTAAGTTAATGGGTAAAGGATGGCGAGTGTGTGACGTCATGCAGTCATGCGGGAAGCCTAAGTTAATGGGTAAAGGACGGCGAGTGTGTGACGTCATGCAGCCGCGCGGGAAGCCTAAGTTAATGGGTAAAGGACGGCGAGTGTGTGACGTCATGCAGCCACGCGGGAAGCCTAAGTTAATGGGTGAAGGACAGCGAGTGCCTGACGTCATGCAGTCATGCGGGAAGCCTAAGTTAATGGGTAAAGGACGGCGAGTGTGTGACGTCATGCCGCCACGCGGGAAGCCTAAGTTAATGGGTAATGGACGGCGAGTGTGTGACGTCATGCAGCCACGCGGGAAGCCTAAGTTAATGGGTAAAGGACGGCGAGTGTGTTACGTCATGCAGCCACGCGGGAAGCCTAAGTTAATGGGTAAAGGACGGCGAGTGTGTGACGTCATGCAGCCACGCGGGAAGCCTAAGTTAATGGGTAAAGGATGGCGAGTGTGTGACGTCATGCAGCCATGTGGGAAGCCTAAGTTAATGGGTAAAGGACGGCGAGTGTGTGACGTCATGCAGCCACGCGGGAAGCCTAAGTTAATGGGAAAAGAACGGCGAGTGCGTGACGTCATGCAGCCACGTGGGAAGCCTAAGTTAATGGGTAAAGGACGGTGAGTGTGTGACGTCATGCAGCCACGCGGGAAGCCTAAGTTAATGGGTAAAGGACGGCGAGTGTGTGACGTCATGCAGCCACGCGGGAAGACTAAGTTAATGGGTAAAGGACGGCGAGTGCGTGACATCATGCAGCCACGTGGGAAGCCTAAGTTAATGGGTAAAGGACGGCGAGTGTGTGACGTCATGCCGCCACGCGGGAAGCCTAAGTTAATGGGTAAAGGATGGCGAGTGTGTGACGTCATGCAGTCATGCGGGAAGCCTAAGTTAATTGGTAAAGGACGGCGAGTGTGTGACGTCATGCAGCCGCGCGGGAAGCCTAAGTTAATGGGTAAAGGACGGCGATTGTGTGTCGTCATGCAGCCACGCGGGAAGCCTAAGTTAATGGGTAAAGGACGGCGAGTGTGTGACGTCATGCAGCTACGCGGGAAGCCTAAGTTAATGGGTAAAGGACGGCGAGTGTGTGCCGTCAAGCAGCTACGCGGGAAGCCTAAGTTAATGGGTAAAGGACGGCGAGTGTGTGACGTCATGCCGCCACGCGGGAAGCCTAAGTTAATGGGTAAAGGACGGCGAGTGTTTGACGTCATGCCGCCACGCGGGAAGCCTAAGTTAATGGGTAAAGGACGGCGAGTGTGTGACGTCATGCAGCTACGCGGGAAGCCTAAGTTAATGGGTAAAGGACGGCGAGTGTGTGACGTCAAGCAGCTACGCGGGAAGCCTAAGTTAATGGGTAAAGGACGGCGAGTGTGTGACGTCATGCCGCCACGCGGGAAGCCTAAGTTAATGGGTAAAGGACGGCGAGTGTGTGACGTCATGCCGCCACGCGGGAAGCCTAAGTTAATGGGTAAAGGACGGCGAGTGTGTGACGTCATGCAGCTACGCGGGAAGCCTAAGTTAATGGGTAAAGGACGGCGAGTGTGTGACGTCATGCAGCTACGCGGGAAGCCTAAGTTAATGGGTAAAGGACGGCGAGTGTGTGACGTCATGCAGCCACGCGGGAAGCCTAAGTTAATGGGTAAAGGACGGCGAGTGCCTGACGTCATGCAGTCATGCGGGAAGCCTAAGTTAATGGGTAAAGGACGGCGAGTGTGTGACGTCATGCAGTCATGCGGGAAGCCTAAGTTAATGGGTAAAGGACGGCGAGTGTGTGACGTCATGCAGTCATGCGGGAAGCCTAAGTTAATGGGTAAAGGACGGCGAGTGTGTGACGTCATGCAGCCACGCGGGAAGCCTAAGTTAATGGGTAAAGGACGGCGAGTGTGTGACGTCATGCAGCTACGCGGGAAGCCTAAGTTAATGGGTAATGGACGGCGAGTGTGTGACGTCATGCAGCCACGCGGGAAGCCTAAGTTAATGGGTAAAGGACGGCGAGTGTGTGACGTCATGCAGCCACGCGGGAAGCCTAAGTTAATGGATAAAGGACGGCGAGTGTGTGACGTCATGCAGCCACGCGGGAAGCCTAAGTTAATGGGTAAAGGACGGCGAGTGTGTGACGTCATGCAGCCACGCGGGAAGCCTACGTTAATGGGTAAAGGACGGCGAGTGTGTGACGTCATGCAACCATGCAGGAAGCCTAAGTTAATGGGTAAAGGATGGCGAGTGTGTGACGTCATGCAGCCATGCGGTAAGCCTAAGTTAATGGGTAAAGGACGGCAAGTGCGTGACGTCATGCAGCTACGCGGGAAGCCTACGTTAATGGGTAAAGGACGGCGAGTGTGTGACGTCATGCAGCCACGCGGGAAGCCTAAGTTAATGGGTAAAGGACGGCGAGTGTGTGACGTCATGCAGCCACGCGGGAAGCCTAAGTTAATGGGTAAAGGACGGCGAATGTGTGACGTCATGCAGCCACGCGGGAAGCCTAAGTTAATGGGTAAAGGACGGCGAGTGCCTGACGTCATGCAGCCACGCGGGAAGCCTAAGTTAATGGGTAAAGGACGGCGAGTGTGTGACGTCATGCAGCCACGCGGGAAGCCTAAGTTAATGAGTAAAGGACGGCGAGTGTGTGACGTCAAGCAGCTACGCGGGTAGCCTAAGTTAATGGGTAAAGGACGGCGAGTGTGTGACGTCATGCCGCCACGCGGGAAGCCTAAGTTAATGGGTAAAGGACGGCGAGTGTGTGACGTCATGCCGCCACGCGGGAAGCCTAAGTTAATGGGTAAAGGACGGCGAGTGTGTGACGTCATGCAGCTACGCGGGAAGCCTAAGTTAATGGGTAAAGGACGGCGAGTGTGTGACGTCATGCAGCTACGCGGGAAGCCTAAGTTAATGGGTAAAGGACGGCGAGTGTGTGACGTCATGCAGCCACGCGGGAAGCCTAAGTTAATGGGTAAAGGACGGCGAGTGTGTGACGTCATGCAGCAACGCGGGAAGCCTAAGTTAATGGGTAAAGGATGGCGAGTGTGTGACGTCATGCAGCCATGCGGGAAGCCTAAGTTAATGGGTAAAGGACGGCGAGTGTGTGACGTCATGCAGCCACGCGGGAAGCCTAAGTTAATGGGAAAAGAACGGCGAGTGCGTGACGTCATGCAGCCACGTGGGAAGCCTAAGTTAATGGGTAAAGGACGGCGAGTGTGTGACGTCATGCAGCCACGCGGGAAGCCTAAGTTAATGGGTAAAGGACGGCGAGTGTGTGACGTCATGCAGCCACGCGGGAAGACTAAGTTAATGGGTAAAGGACGGCGAGTGCGTGACATCATGCAGCCACGTGGGAAGCCTAAGTTAATGGGTAAAGGACGGCGAGTGTGTGACGTCATGCAGCCACGCGGGAAGCCTAAGTTAATGGGTAAAGGATGGCGAGTGTGTGACGTCATGCAGTCATGCGGGAAGCCTAAGTTAATGGGTAAAGGACGGCGAGTGTGTGACGTCATGCAGCCGCGCGGGAAGCCTAAGTTAATGGGTAAAGGACGGCGAGTGTGTGTCGTCATGCAGCCACGCGGGAAGCCTAAGTTAATGGGTAAAGGACGGCGAGTGTGTGACGTCATGCAGCTACGCGGGAAGCCTAAGTTAATGGGTAAAGGACGGCGAGTGTGTGACGTCATGCAGCTACGCGGGAAGCCTAAGTTAATGGGTAAAGGACGGCGAGTGTGTGACGTCAAGCAGCTACGCGGGAAGCCTAAGTTAATGGGTAAAGGACGGCGAGTGTGTGACGTCATGCCGCCACGCGGGAAGCTTAAGTTAATGGGTAAAGGACGGCGAGTGTGTGACGTCATGCCGCCACGCGGGAAGTCTAAGTTAATAGGTAAAGGACGGCGAGTGTGTGACGTCATGCAGCTACGCGGGAAGCCTAAGTTAATGGGTAAAGGACGGCGAGTGTTTGACGTCATGCAGCTACGCGGGAAGCCTAAGTTAATGGGTAAAGGACGGCGAGTGTGTGACGTCATGCAGCCACGCGGGAAGCCTAAGTTAATGGGTAAAGGACGGCGAGTGCCTGACGTCATGCAGTCATGCGGGAAGCCTAAGTTAATGGGTAAAGGACGGCGAGTGTGTGACGTCATGCAGTCATGCGGGAAGCCTAAGTTAATGGGTAAAGGACGGCGAGTGTGTGACGTCATGCAGTCATGCGGGAAGCATAAGTTAATGGGTAAAGGACGGCGAGTGCGTGACGTCATGCAGCCACGCGGGAAGCCTAAGTTAATGGGTAAAGGATGGCGAGTGTGTGACGTCATGCAGCTACGCGGGAAGCCTAAGTTAATGGGTAAAGGACGGCGAGTGTGTGACGTCATGCAGCTACGCGGGAAGCCTAAGTTAATGGGTAAAGGACGGCGAGTGTGTGACGTCATGCAGCCACGCGGGAAGCCTAAGTTAATGGGTAAAGGACGGCGAGTGCCTGACGTCATGCAGTCATGCGGGAAGCCTAAGTTAATGGGTAAAGGACGGCGAGTGTGTGACGTCATGCAGTCATGCGGGAAGCCTAAGTTAATGGGTAAAGGACGGCGAGTGTGTGACGTCATGCAGTCATGCGGGAAGCCTATGTTAATGGGTAAAGGACGGCGAGTGTGTGACGTCATGCAGCCACGCGGGAAGCCTAAGTTAATGGGTAAAGGACGGCGAGTGTGTGACGTCATGCAGCTACGCGGGAAGCCTAAGTTAATGGGTAATGGACGGCGAGTGTGTGACGTCATGCAGCCACGCGGGAAGCCTAAGTTAATGGGTAAAGGACGGCGAGTGTGTGACGTCATGCAGCCACGCGGGAAGCCTAAGTTAATGGGTAAAGGACGGCGAGTGTGTGACGTCATGCAGCCACGCGGGAAGCCTAAGTTAATGGGTAAAGGACGGCGAGTTTGTGACGTCATGCAGCCACGCGGGAAGCCTAAGTTAATGGGTAAAGGACGGCGAGTGTGTGACGTCATGCAACCATGCAGGAAGCCTAAGTTAATGGGTAAAGGATGGCGAGTGTGTGACGTCATGCAGCCATGCTGTAAGCCTAAGTTAATGGGTAAAGGACGGCAAGTGCGTGACGTCATGCAGCTACGCGGGAAGCCTACGTTAATGGGTAAAGGACGGCGAGTGTGTGACGTCATGCAGCCACGCGGGAAGCCTAAGTTAATGGGTAAAGGACGGCGAGTGTGTGACGTCATGCAGCCACGCGGGAAGCCTAAGTTAATGGGTAAAGGACGGCGAATGTGTGACGTCATGCAGCCACGCGGGAAGCCTAAGTTAATGGGTAAAGGACGGCGAATGTGTGACGTCATGCAGCCACGCGGGAAGCCTAAGTTAATGGGTAAAGGACGGCGAGTGTGTGACGTCATGCAGCCACGCGGGAAGCCTAAGTTAATGGGTAAAGGACGGCGAGTGTGTGACGTCAAGCAGCTACGCGGGTAGCCTAAGTTAATGGGTAAAGGACGGCGA
Organism: Meconema thalassinum; assembly: GCA_946902985.2. Classification (NCBI taxonomy): domain Eukaryota; kingdom Metazoa; phylum Arthropoda; class Insecta; order Orthoptera; family Tettigoniidae; genus Meconema; species Meconema thalassinum. The sequence goes on from OY714911.1 coordinate 25,822,733, forward strand.
GTGTGTGACGTCATGCCGCCACGCGGGAAGCCTAAGTTAATGGGTAAAGGACGGCGAGTGTGTGACGTCATGCCGCCACGCGGGAAGCCTAAGTTAATGGGTAAAGGACGGCGAGTGTGTGACGTCATGCAGCTACGCGGGAAGCCTAAGTTAATGGGTAAAGGACGGCGAGTGTGTGACGTCATGCAGCCACGCGGGAAGCCTAAGTTAATGGGTAAAGGACGGCGAGTGCCTGACGTCATGCAGTCATGCGGGAAGCCTAAGTTAATGGGTAAAGGACGGCGAGTGTGTGACGTCATGCAGTCATGCGGGAAGCCTAAGTTAATGGGTAAAGGACGGCGAGTGTGTGACGTCATGCAGTCATGCGGGAAGCCTAAGTTAATGGGTAAAGGACGGCGAGTGTGTGACGTCATGCAGCCACGCGGGAAGCCTAAGTTAATGGGTAAAGGACGGCGAGTGTGTGACGTCATGCAGCTACGCGGGAAGCCTAAGTTAATGGGTAATGGACGGCGAGTGTGTGACGTCATGCAGCCACGCGGGAAGCCTAAGTTAATGGGTAAAGGATGACGAGTGTGTGACGTCATGCAGCCACGCGGGAAGCCTAAGTTAATGGGTAAAGGACGGCGAGTGTGTGACGACATGCAGCCACGCGGGAAGCCTAAGTTAATGGGTAAAGGACGGCGAGTGTGTGACGCCATGCAGCCACGCGGGAAGCCTAAGTTAATGGGTAAAGGACGGCGAGTGTGTGACGTCATGCAACCATGCAGGAAGCCTAAGTTAATGGGTAAAGGATGGCGAGTGTGTGACGTCATGCAGCCATGCGGTAAGCCTAAGTTAATGGGTAAAGGACGGCAAGTGCGTGACGTCATGCAGCTACGCGGGAAGCCTACGTTAATGGGTAAAGGACGGCGAGTGTGTGACGTCATGCAGCCACGCGGGAAGCCTAAGTTAATGGGTAAAGGACGGCGAGTGTGTGACGTCATGCAGCCACGCGGGAAGCCTAAGTTAATGGGTAAAGGACGGCGAATGTGTGACGTCATGCAGCCACGCGGGAAGCCTAAGTTAATGGGTAAAGGACGGCGAATGTGTGACGTCATGCAGCCACGCGGGAAGCCTAAGTTAATGGGTAAAGGACGGCGAGTGTGTGACGTCATGCAGCCACGCGGGAAGCCTAAGTTAATGGGTAAAGGACGGCGAGTGTGTGACGTCAAGCAGCTACGCGGGTAGCCTAAGTTAATGGGTAAAGGACGGCGAGTGTGTGACGTCATGCCGCCACGCGGGAAGCCTACGTTAATGGGTAAAGGACGGCGAGTGTGTGACGTCATGCAGCCACGCGGGAAGCCTAAGTTAATGGGTAAAGGACGCCGAGTGTGTGACGTCATGCAGCCACGCGGGAAGCCTAAGTTAATGGGTAAAGGACGGCGAGTGCCTGACGTCATGCAGTCATGCGGGAAGCCTAAGTTAATGGGTAAAGGACGGCGAGTGTGTGACGTCATGCAGTCATGCGGGAAGCCTAAGTTAATGGGTAAAGGACGGCGAGTGTGTGACGTCTTGCAGTCATGCGGGAAGCATAAGTTAATGGGTAAAGGACGGCGAGTGCGTCACGTCATGCAGCCACGCGGGAAGCCTATGTTAATGCGTAAAGGATGGCGAGTGTGTGACGTCATGCAGCTACGCGGGAAGCCTAAGTTAATGGGTAAAAGACGGCGAGTGTGTGACGTCATGCAGCTACGCGGGAAGCCTAAGTTAATGGGTAAAGGACGGCGAGTGTGTGACGTCATGCAGCCACGCGGGAAGCCTAAGTTAATGGGTAAAGGACGGCGAGTGCCTGACGTCATGCAGTCATGCGGGAAGCCTAAGTTAATGGGTAAAGGACGGCGAGTGTGTGACGTCATGCAGTCATGCGGGAAGCCTAAGTTAATGGGTAAAGGACGGCGAGTGTGTGACGTCATGCAGTCATGCGGGAAGCCTAAGTTAATGGGTAAAGGACGGCGAGTGTGTGACGTCATGCAGCCACGCGGGAAGCCTAAGTTAATGGGTAAAGGACGGCGAGTGTGTGACGTCATGCAGCTACGCGGGAAGCCTAAGTTAATGGGTAATGGACGGCGAGTGTGTGACGTCATGCAGCCACGCGGGAAGCCTAAGTTAATGGGTAAAGGATGGCGAGTGTGTGACGTCATGCAGCCACGCGGGAAGCCTAAGTTAATGGGTAAAGGACGGCGAGTGTGTGACGTCATGGAGCCACGCGGGAAGCCTAAGTTAATGGGTAAAGGACGGCGAGTGTGTGACGTCATGCAGCCACGCGGGAAACCTAAGTTAATGGGTAAAGGACGGCGAGTGTGTGACGTCATGCAGCCATGCAGGAAGCCTAAGTTAATGGGTAAAGGATGGCGAGTGTGTGACGTCATGCAGCCATGCGGGAAGCCTAAGTTAATGGGTAAAGGACGGCAAGTGCGTGACGTCATGCAGCTACGCGGGAAGCCTACGTTAATGGGTAAAGGACGGCGAGTGTGTGACGTCATGCAGCCACGCGGGAAGCCTAAGTTAATGGGTAAAGGACGGCGAGTGTGTGACGTCATGCAGCCACGCGGGAAGCCTAAGTTAATGGGTAAAGGACGGCGAATGTGTGACGTCATGCAGCCACGCGGGAAGCCTAAGTTAATGGGTAAAGGACGGCGAATGTGTGACGTCATGCAGCCACGCGGGAAGCCTAAGTTAATGGGTAAAGGACGGCGAGTGTGTGACGTCATGCAGCCACGCGGGAAGCCTAAGTTAATGGGTAAAGGACGGCGAGTGTGTGACGTCATGCAGCCACGCGGGAAGCCTAAGTTAATGGGTAAAGGACGGCGAGTGTGTGACGTCATGCAGCCACGCGGGAAGCCTAAGTTAATGGGTAAAGGACGGCGAATGTGTGACGTCATGCAGCCACGCGGGTTATTGATTAATGGAGTCTGTTGAAAGAGTCCTGGGGCGTCGAGCGACCTGGGGCTTCGAGCGAAGCTAAAAGAATACAGGGTGACTCCTAAAGAGGTGTACAAGATGCCAGATAAGAATACAGGATGACTCCTAAAGAGATATAAAAGACGCCAGATAAGAATACAGGGTGCCTCCTAAAGAGGTGTGCAGGATGTCAGAGCAAAATACAGGGTGACACTTAACTAGGTGTACCGTATGTTAGATTCAATAAAATACAGGGTGACCCTTAAAGAGGTTTCCAAGATATCAGATTCAAATAATGGGTGACCCTTAAAGAGGTGCCCGCCCGGGAAACCTAAATTAATGCGTAATGGAGTCTGTTGAAAGAGTCCTGGGGTTTCGAGCGAAGCAAGAAGCCCTCCTGAGCCTTTCTAACATGTGTAGCATTTGTAGCATGAGTCATTTTAAATGATATAACGTCTAGTCTTTCAGACTGACTGTAATTTTTGCAAGGATTTATTACGAATTGTTGATAATTATACCATTCTAGTTCATCAAGCCGAGACGGAAACCAAATATCGGACTCTGACTGCTCGCATACGAAGCCGAGGCGGGCCGGGCACAATATCTAATGATACAGCAGTTGTGGCTTTGCAGAACCAAGATATAGCACCATTTAGGTTGGTCACTGTCAGCTGGAAGAAAGTGGTTCTCAATACAACAGGCCTAATTAAAAGTGTTCCAGCACTGACAGTTAAATAATGACTGCGGTTAATTGGAAACGAATCACTTACACAAAGTGAGAGGAAGATAATTCCAAACCCATTGAGCATCGGCGGAGGAAACAGACCACTAATACACACATCAAAAAAAAGTTTTGCATCACCTCGGTTCCCAGATCTCCGGCATATAGACGTTGACTGTGTATATTGTATCCAAGATACAGTCCCTTTGACTGTTCATAGATGTCACTAAAACTGCTCAAAGATGTAAACAACCATGCATGAGCAGGGCCTATTAGACGGAGGGGGTACGACAGCCGATCAGTTCCAGTCATTCCACCAGGACGAAGGTACGCTGCTCATGTTGTCTGTAGTTCTACCATGCCTAGAAGGTCAATACCGCAGTTCGATCGCGTCCGCATTGTTACTTTGTGTCAAGAAGGGCTCTCAACAAGGGAAGTTTCCAGGCGTCTCAGAGTGAACCAAAGCGATGTTGTTCGGACATGGAGGAGGTACAGAGATACAGGAACTGTCGATGACAGGCCTCGCTCAGGCCGCCCAAGGGCACCTACTGTAGTGGATGACCGCTACTTACGGATTGCCGCTCGGAGGAACCCTGACAGCAATGCCACCATGTTGAATAATGCGTTTCGTTCAGCCACAGGACGTCGTGTTTCAACTCAAACTGTGCGCAATAGGCTGCATGATGCGCAACTTCACTCCCGACGTCCATGGCGAGGTCCAGCTTTGCAACCCCGACACCATGCAGCGCGGTACAGATGGGCCCAACAACATGCTGAATGGACCCCACAGAATTGGCATCACGTTCTCTTCACCGATGAGTGTCGCATATGCCTTCAACCAGACAATCGTCGGAGACGTGTTTGGAGGCACCCTGGTCAGGCTGAACGTCTTAGACACACTGTCCAGCGAGTGCAGCAAGGTGGTGGTTCCCTGATGTTTTGGGGTGGCATTATGTGGGGCCGACGTACGCCACTGGTGTTCATGGAAGGCTCCGAAACGGCTTTACGATACCTGAATGACATCCTCCGACCCATAGTGCAACCATATCGGCAGAATATTGGAGAGGCATTTGTCTTCATGGACGACAATTCTCGACCTCATCGTGCACATCTTGTGAATGCGTTCCTTCAAGATAACGACATCGCTCGACTACAGTGGCCAGCATGTTCGCCAGACATGAACCCTATCGAACATGCCTGGGATATGTTGAAAAGGGCTGTTTATGGACGTCTTGACCCACCAACCACTCTGAGAGATTTACGCCGAATTGTCGTTGAGGAGTGGGACAATTTGGACCAACAGTGTCTTGATGAACTTGTGGATAGTATGCCACGGCGAATACAGGCATGCATCAATGCAAGAGGACGTGCTACTGGGTATTAGAGGTAGTGGTGTGTACTGCAATCTGGACCACAAATGCTGAAAGTCTAGCTGTATGATGGTACAACATGCAATGTGTGGGTCTCACGAGCTGAAATGTTGTTTGTGTTGATCTCTATTCCCTTTGTATTTAACGGTTCCGGAACTCTTGGAACCGAGGTGATGCTAATTTTTTTTTTATGTGTGTATGATGGGAGAGGAAATCAGTTTATAATGCTGCAAGGAACGAGAACAAAACAAGCAGTTCACATCATTAGAGGAGAGACGATCGATCCTCCATTTATGATTCTCGTGGCGCAGTGGCAAGCGTTCTTGGCTGCCGGGTTTGACTCCCGGCTCTATTCTAGTGGTTAAAACGGAACCGAAAGGAGGTAGGTTCGAGTCCCACCACACCCATGACAGAACAGAATTTCCATTAAAATTTTTCGTGCTTTTGGTATATTCATCATCATCATCATCATCATCTTGCACAGTTTCCAGCCACTGGCCGGGTCTGTTTGGAACACAAGCCTCTCCAACGTCTTCTGTCTTCCCACCATCTCTCAGCCTCCACCCTTGTCCAGTCTTCTCCTCTCTTCTTCCACCCCCTTCAGCCACCTGTCTCTCGGTCTTCCTCTCGGTCTCTTTCCTTCCCACTTCGTCTCGTGTATCCTCCTGGGTATGCTCTTCTCCTCCATTCGTGGAACATGTCTATACCATCTAAGTCTAGATTTCTCTATACCATCCCGTAATGGTTCATTCTTCATTATTTCTCTGGTCCTCTCATTACTTATTCTGTCCACCTTCGTAACTCCAATACTGCTTCTCAAGAACCTCATCTCACTGGCCTGTATTTCGCTCTTCTCCCTTCCTTTCTTAGCCCAGGTTTCCGAGGCATACGTCAGGATAGGGACATAGTACGTCCGATATATGATCTTTTTGCTGTTCTGAGGGACATCCTTGCTCCATAACATGCTTCTCACGCTCCTCCGGAATGCTTCTGCCTGTCTCCCCCGGTCATTTATTTCTCTATCGTTTCTTCCATTGTCTTGTATCAGGCTTCCCAGATACTTGAAACTCTCCACTTTCTTCAGATGATCCCCACCAATTGTTATTCCCGTTGTGGTTCTTTCCTTCTTCCTTGTTGTGATCACCATCTCACTCTTATTTATGCTAAATTTCATCCCATATCCTTGTATTATTCCTTCCCACACGTCCAACTGTTCCTGTACCTCCTCCTGCTTGTTTCCCCAAATCATCAAATCATTTGCAAACACCATTGCTTTCATCTTTCCTTCCCCAACTACTTGTGCCACTCGGGTTATTATGTCATCCATCACCATAATGAAAAGAAACGGTGACAGTGCACTTCCTTGTTTCAGGCCGTTTCTCTGTTCCAACCAGTCCGATCTCTCTCCTCCCACTTTCACACAGCTCACGCTTCCCTTGTACATCTCCTTTATCCTCCTTATAGTCCATTTATCTACTCCTCTATCCTCCAGGGACTTCCATACTTTGTTTCTGCATTCACTGTCATATTGCCGTGTGAAAATAGCCTAACATTCAAAACTCTAAAAGTTTCGAAAGGAACCTTGCATACATTTTCAATAGAATTAAAAGAATGTAGCCAAATATTGTGTGTCATTGAGCTACAACGATGAAAGAAGAGAGCTCCTTCTTCGCCTGAACTTACTGAATTTAGATGCTTGTTGAAGAACTTCCTCCCCATAGAGGTTTTCAATATGTAGATCAGGGCCCAGATTAATATTACAATTTCGAAACTTTTATTGTTTTAAATGTTATTTTCACACAGGAATATCTTAAGCATGAATAAGTTGAACAGTATTCCGGGACGTGAAAGCCTTAATCTCTCTTCTACAGTACTGCAGGTAACTAGCCTGTATTGGCTTCCACGGCCAGTCAATTAAAACTCAGCAGTCTTTCTGGCTTTGTGTGGGGTTTCGCGTAGGACACCAAGCTGGATCATCAGCGGGCTTTTGTTGTGCTAGGCGAAACCCCACACAAACCTAGAAATAATGCTGAGTTTTAATTGACTGGTCATGAAATCCAATATGCCAATATTTTTGGAAGCCTTCATAGGGAGGTTATGCCTGCTTGAGCTTTTGTTACCGCAGTAAACAAGCGCAGGAGTGCTTCATAAAAAGGGAGGTAGCGCGCACTTCGCTACTCCTATGGGGGTCCAGGCGGGGACACAAAGAGTCCGCTGATGAGCCAGTTTGGTGTCCTAGGCGAAACCCCACACAAGACACGGCACAAACCTAGAACAAGCCCTGGAAGCCAATGTACCAACTTGTACCTATTGTAGTCACGAACACCACGCCGGCCCTGGAAGCCAATGTACCAACTTGTACCTATTGTAGTCACGAACACCGCGCTGGCCCTGGAAGCCAATGTACCAACTTGTACCTATTGTAGTTACGAACACCGCGCTGGCCCTGGAAGCCAATGTACCAACTTGTACCTATTGTAGTCACGAACACCGCGCTGGCCCTGGAAGCCAATGTACCAACTTGTACCTATTGTAGTCACGAACACCGCGCTGGCCCTGGAAGCCAATGTACCAACTTGTACCTATTGTAGTCACGAACACCGCGCTGGCCCTGGAAGCCAATGTACCAACTTGTACCTATTGTAGTCACGAACACCGCGCTGGCCCTGGAAGCCAATGTACCAACTTGTACCTATTGTAGTCACGAACACCGCGCTGGACCTGGAAGCCAATGTACCAACTTGTACCTATTGTAGTCACGAACACCGCGCTGGCCCTGGAAGCCAATGTACCAACTTGTACCTATTGTAGACACGAACACCGCGCCGGCCCTGGAAGCCAATGTACCAACTTGTACCTATTGTAGTCACGAACACCGCGCCGGCCCTGGAAGCCAATGTACCAACTTGTACCTATTATAGACACGAACACCGCGCTGGCCCTGGAAGCCAATGTACCAACTTGTACCTATTGTAGTCACGAACACCGCTCTGGCCCTGGAAGCCAATGTACCAACTTGTACCTATTGTAGACACAAACACCGCGCTGGACCTGGAAGCCAATGTACCAACTTGTACCTATTGTAGTCACGAACACCGCGCTGGCCCTGGAAGCCAATGTACCAACTTGTACCTATTGTAGACACGAACACCGCACTGGCCCTGGAAGCCAATGTACCAACTTGTACCTATTGTAGTCACGAACACTGCGCTGGCCCTGGAAGCCAATGTACCAACTTGTACCTATTGTAGTCACGAACACCGCGCTGGCCCTGGAAGCCAATGTACCAACTTGTACCTATTGTAGACACGAACACCGCACTGGCCCTGGAAGCCAATGTACCAACTTGTACCTATTGTAGTCACGAACACCGCGCTGGCCCTGGAAGCCAATGTACCAACTTGTACCTATTGTAGACACGAACACCGCACTGGCCCTGGAAGCCAATGTACCAACTTGTACCTATTGTAGTCACGAACACCGCGCTGGCCCTGGAAGCCAATGTACCAACTTGTACCTATTGTAGTTACGAACACCGCGCTGGCCCTGGAAGCCAATGTACCAACTTGTACCTATTGTAGTCACGAACACCGCGCTGGCCCTGGAAGCCAATGCACCAACTTGTACCTATTGTAGACACGAACACCGCACTGGCCCTGGAAGCCAATGTACCAACTTGTACCTATTGTAGACACGAACACCGCGCTGGCCCTGGAAGCCAATGCACCAACTTGTACCTATTGTAGACACGAACACCGCACTGGCCCTGGAAGCCAATGTACCAACTTGTACCTATTGTAGACACGAACACCGCGCCGGCCCTGGAAGCCAATGTACCAACTTGTACCTATTGTAGTCACGAACACCGCGCTGGCCCTGGGAGCCAATGTACCAACTTGTACGTATTGTAGACACGAACACCGCACTGGCCCTGGAAGCCAATGTACCAACTTGTACCTATTGTAGTCACGAACACCGCGCTGGCCCTGGTAGCCAATGTACCAACTTGTACCTATTGTAGTTACGAACACCGCGCTGGCCCTGGAAGCCAATGTACCAACTTGTACCTATTGTAGTCACGAACACCGCGCCGGCCCTGGAAGCCAATGTACCAACTTGTACCTATTATAGACACGAACACCGCGCTGGCCCTGGAAGCCAATGTACCAACTTGTACCTATTGTAGTCACGAACACCGCGCTGGCCCTGGAAGCCAATGCACCAACTTGTACCTATTGTAGACACGAACACCGCGCTGGACCTGGAAGCCAATGTACCAACTTGTACCTATTGTAGTCACGAACACCGCGCTGGCCCTGGAAGCCAATGTACCAACTTGTACCTATTGTAGACACGAACACCGCACTGGCCCTGGAAGCCAATGTACCAACTTGTACCTATTGTAGTCACGAACACCGCGCTGGCCCTGGAAGCCAATGTACCAACTTGTACCTATTGTAGTCACGAACACCGCGCTGGCCCTGGAAGCCAATGTACCAACTTGTACCTATTGTAGACACGAACACCGCACTGGCCCTGGAAGCCAATGTACCAACTTGTACCTATTGTAGTCACGAACACCGCGCTGGCCCTGGAAGCCAATGTACCAACTTGTACCTATTGTAGACACGAACACCGCACTGGCCCTGGAAGCCAATGTACCAACTTGTACCTATTGTAGTCACGAACACCGCGCTGGCCCTGGAAGCCAATGTACCAACTTGTACCTATTGTAGTTACGAACACCGCGCTGGCCCTGGAAGCCAATGTTCCAACTTGTACCTATTGTAGTCACGAACACCGCGCTGGCCCTGGAAGCCAATGTACCAACTTGTACCTATTGTAGACACGAACACCGCACTGGCCCTGGAAGCCAATGTACCAACTTGTACCTATTGTAGTCACGAACACCGCGCTGGCCCTGGAAGCCAATGTACCAACTTGTACCTATTGTAGTTACGAACACCGCGCTGGCCCTGGAAGCCAATGTACCAACTTGTACCTATTGTAGTCACGAACACCGCGCTGGCCCTGGAAGCCAATGTACCAACTTGTACCTATTGTAGTTACGAACACCGCGCTGGCCCTGGAAGCCAATGTACCAACTTGTACCTATTGTAGTCAGGAACACCGCGCTGGCCCTGGAAGGCAATGTACCAACTTGTACCTATTGTAGTCACGAACACCGCGCCGGCCGTGAAAGCGTAAGCTGTTATTTAATAAATGAGAGAAGAAATTTGAAGTTAGACGAGCAGTTCAAAGGAAGTGGTCGTAGCCTATTAGAACTTTCCGTCCCAGCATTTTTCTGGAGTTATCAATGAGAACATACTCGTACTTCAAGATGGTGTAGTTCCTAGCCTGGTCATCTACTGTAACTTGTACCTGCAACTGTTGCTTTAAATGAGTTCGAGTGGAAATGCAAAACTATCTCTTGGATGTCTGAGTTGGGGATCGTCTCAGTTCGTTGAACTCCTATGGAACAGCTCTCACAAATTGCAAGCTCACTATCGCTCCGTGAGTTTCTGCAGACCTGCCATTTATTGTGTCTCAGTGCGTGACAACATCTGTACCACACAAGAGTCGTTAGCCACCTGTGATCCGGACAAGTGCCAAGCAGTATAGTCTGTAGCGCCAGGCGAATGATGTAGAAAATTACTTGTTGGATTAATAATTAAATTTGGTCACTTTTAATGGGCACATTTTTATGAATGATACAGAATTCTAAAGAAGAAGGTTTGTGCATTATTCGCAAAATAAATACAAGATATATATTTCAAAACATTATGACACATTTTTATTTTTTATTTTTAGAGTCAAAGTTTGAGGTGTTTTTGTGAAAAATATTGCCTAGTAAGTAAATATCCTTGGAATATACAATTTCTTGAAAGAATCATGAACTAACATCACACAATGTTTCAGGCTTCTAAGTCTGGATTACAATTAATAATATGATTGAGGCGTATCTGCAGTGGTATCTTCATCATTAGGGTGTTCAAATCCACTTCCTTGGGCATCCCTGGAATCACGTATAGTGTTATCATCTTCTTCAGAATCACTGCTATTAATTTCACCGGCTTGCACATCACTAAAATCCAATAAACTACTTATTCTCTCAAGATCTCCTGCTCCTGCAATGTTTTCATTTTGGTCAGCCATATTTGTTTACAATGACCACATGGCCCATGCATCTTCAACGCGTAAATACAACAGAAATACGAATCCTATTGGAGTCCCAACTTAACTAAACGCAATCACGAAATTTCCTCGTCACCGTCTGCTTCCAAGAATTGTGAAAAATGTCGCTATATGTCTGAAACACACACATAGTCAGAGTCGATTTTCTCGGCCCTCGCACTACAAAGCAACCGGAAGAGTCGAAAAGTTGACCCTTGGCAATTGTAGGGTTCCTGGACACGAAGCTGCTGCACTTTGTTGAAGAGAGGCTCCTACCTATAGTCGACGATTTAATAATAACTCTTTTAGGATATTTAGGCCTTAATAACAAACAAACCAAGAGACGTATTGACAAAAACCTATACCAATATGTTCCTTGTTTAATTCTGCGTTACACGTTAAAAGCCAATTGTTTTCAAGTTTAATAATTATTATTTTTATTTGTGGTAGTATGAAACAATGGCCGGGATATTGGCGTCTTTTCTAGGAACAGCTCACTTAAAACTATAGACATTGAAACTTACTTGTCTGAGGGTAATAACATTTTTAGCCTATTTTCATTCCTGAATAGATAGGCTTATGAGATCACCTTTTGTCCGTGTTTGTATGTGTGTGTATATCCTCCATAATAACTTCTAAACGGCTGGAGCGTTTTCAATGAAACTCTGTAAGGTCGTAGTAATATTTTGGCCGACCCCGACCGTGCCCTTCAAAGTTCATTACGTCCCACCAATTAAACATGGTGGCTGTGCGAAATATTTCACTGGCTTTCTATATCTCGAAAACTTTACTCATATCACCCTGAAATTTTGTACGGTGATAAAGGGCACTACATATCATTCACCTATGAGCCTTTCAAGAACCTGTTAACTACAAAACCAACATGGCGGCCCAGTAAAGTTGCGACTATTAAATAGACGTTTCTCGCGATTTAACCAACCAAACGCAATGAAACTTGGTACAGTATATGTTTAAACACATTGTAATGCACTGACATCTAACTTCGTTCAATTGTTTACATAACCTCAAGATGGGGCTGTGCGAAATATTTCACCGGCATTGCCTATCTCTGAAACTCTTAGCGGTATCACCCGGAATTTTTACGGATATAAAGGGCACTACTGGAAGTTCATCTATAAGCCTTTCAAAAACCGGTTAACTACAAAACAAACATGGCAGCCAAGCGAAGTTGAAAATTTTAAATAGACCTTCCTCGCGATTTAATGATCGAAACGCATTGAAACTTGGTACAGCAAATGTTTATACATATTATAATGGACTGGTAGGTAATTTAGTTCAATTTTTTACATAATCTCAAAATGGCGGCTGTGCTAATTTTAAAATTAAGTTTTTATTTCTTGTGTCGTAATCATGCGATCGAAGTAAAAGTTTGAATAATGAAACTACGCAATAATTTTCCTTTAATGGTGCATGACTCTAGGGCCTATACATATAACAATCCAACATGGCGACCATCCGAAATATTTAGACGGCTCTGAATATCTACGAATCTATTCTAGCAATCCAACTTTTTTTAATGTTCATAGGGGCTATGAACATAAATTCACCTATAGGACTTTCAATAACTTGGTGATAAGAAATCCAACATGGCGGCGACGCGAAGTATAAATATTCACATGGACATTTCTCTCAATTTAACCATCCGAGTGCAGTGACACTTGGTACAGTAAATCCTTATATAAATGTTATTCCACTGGCATCTAATTTGCTTCAATTGTTTCCATAACCACAAGATGGCAGCTGTGCGAAATTTTAAAATGTCGTTTTTACTTCTTGTGTCCTAATCATGCGATTGAAGTTTGAATGCTACACGTACACAATAATCTTCATGTAACAGTAAATAACTCTAAGACCTACATATATAAAAAATACAACATGGCGACCATCCCCAATATTTAGTCGGTTCTCAATATCTACCAATCTATTACAGCAATCAAATTGAAATTTTGTATGTTGATAGTGGCAATTAACATAAGTAGGTTATATGAAAATAGGCTATATAGTTCTTCACGGAACTACTTGTTATATCCTCTTTGCTTCGTCCAACACCGGTTATTTTCTTCCTAAGTAACAGAAGTCTCCTACTTCCTTTACCTTTTCACCTGCCAATTTGATGTCCATAGAGGTTTCTGATTTATTTCGGCTGCATTCCAATATCTTTGGTTTACATTTATTGATTTTCATCATGAATTCTTTCCTCAAGACGGAGTCCACACCATTCAAAAACTCATTCAAATCCTCTGGTGTGTCGGCGTGTGAGAAATATAAGCTCATATTTCCTGTGGGGAAGCCAGCAACGCCTGCCGGAATATGAGACAAGGATATTAAGGGACACTAGCACTGAGTTTTTAGGCAGAAATTACAAAATAACTGTCTTTTTTGTTTTTTTCATATATATATATATCCTGGACTCATGAGGATCATTTCCGTTAAAACAAAGTGTTCATGCATCGCCATTTTTAAAGGCTCAGTGACATTTTTAAATCTCCTCTGCGTAAGAAGAAGATGGAAGGCAAATCATATGAAAGTAGACTATATTGTTAGGACTAGAAATCCTAGAAAGTCGTATGTTTTCTCAAACGAAAGTCTCCATGAACTTTATCTCTACAACAAAACATTGTATTTTTCAGATTTTTTTTCAAAAAAGTTTCATTAGGTGACCTAAACTGGAGCATGCGATTTTATAAAAATGCTTTTATCTCCAAACAACATCTTTAGATAATGAAACTGCTCCATGTGCGTGAGGTATTCGCCAATTTAACTAAAAGAATCACTGGATATTCAGAAATACATGTGCTGTAAGATAACATTGCAATATCTCTTGTCACTGTAAATTACGGACAAAAAGATAAAATACTATGAAAAATTATCAAAATTCATAAAATATGATGGCACATCAAGAAAAATTAATCTGACAGCATACATGTATCACTTTTCTGATATGTCTCAATGTTATAATATTTAGAATTTAAATGCTACAAATGCTGAAAAATGCTAGAAAGACTGGAGGCTTCTCGCTTCGCTCGAAGCCAAAGACTCTTGACATGTTAGAAAATGATCTGCATAATACTTATCTTGCTTATCTTGTTTCAAATTACTCGCGAACGGCAAGTGCAAACCAAGGGCAAAGCAAGGTCAAGCGCGTGGGATGTCGTCACGTTCACCAGAGCGCGCGTGGACGTGCTCCTTCCATGCAGTCTAAAACACTTATAGTGGGCGATGTATTGAAGTAGAGATATGCTCTCGCGGATTTTTTTGTAGAACTTTTCTTGCTGACCAATTCTTACGCTCATAGTATATTGATATTTTTAACGGTTTGCCCAGCGTAAGCTTAAGAATCGCACGGACGCCAAGTTTGTTTTCGACTTTTTCACTGAAATCGTTACTGCTTGGCTACCTTTGATCATATATAAATTATTTTTTACAAAATCATTCCTCGAGATATCCTTTACAGAATGGTGAAAACCGCATGATAATCCATCCATTGGTTCTCGAGATTACTCGTAACATCCAAGAATCGGGGATTTTTGTCTTAAACTAACGAAGTAGAGATTGTCGGGGATCACATGCACCAAGCAGTACTATGACGTCACACACCTCAGAGCATCTGGGTACATTTCGTCCCGTCACCGTAACGTAACGCCAGACCCCACCGTAAGGTAACGCCAGACCCCAGCGTAACGACGAGATCATTTAAAATGATAAAAATCAATTACATTTCATCCGATTGTTTTCAAAATTGGTGTGTGACTTAGTGTTACGATTGTAATTATGCTATTTAAATTTCAACTCATTATGATTAAAAAATGTGGAAGTTGAAAAATTCAGTCCTAGTGTCCCTTAACGCTAAAGCTATACCTCGGTATTCTTCAGTGTTCCCAACTGTACCGTGAAGGCTTAACTTAATATCACAAATTATCTTAATAACCCTTCGTGAGTAATTCCTTAATACGTGCAATCAGGCGAATTGCATTAGAGCTGTCATGTGATAGTTTAATTGCCTCTAAAAGACTTTGGATATAGCGAGAGGTTAATCAGGGACGCTGAAAGCGCTGAGTAGGTAGACAGTTGGACCGTTCACTTACCTCTTTAATCTTATTACGCAGCTTATTCAAATTAAATTGCCACTCCTTGATACTTTAATATGCTGCCAGAAGTCTCAAACTTGAGCGTATTTCCTTAATCCTCTCCAGTTGTGTCAGCGACTCAATCGACTGAGCCTTCTCTTTATCTTAACTCTGTTTGACATTCTCACAGTTATTCGGCCCTATTCTTTTCTTACTTCAGAAAGAAAGTAGAAGTTGTATAAGCTAATTAGCAAGTTAAGCGAGGGTAATGGAAACTCTAATAGTCTTGAATATAATAGCTTATTATATTAAAGCTTCCCCTTGCAGAATAGTTATTTACGGCTATAATTCCTTCCCTTACATGGAACGTATCCTAATCTGGGTCCTCCTATAGAGAGCGTACCAAGGGATAAACAGCAAATACACAAAACGACCTGAAATTAAGGCATACGGATAAAGTATATCTTATTTATTAGGCTATTTTAATTTTATGAAAAAAAATAAGCTTATGAGATCACCTCTTGTCCGTGTGTGTGTGCGTGCGTGTGTGTGTGTGTGATGGTATGTGTGTCCCCCCTAATAACTTCTAAACGGCTGGAGAGATTTCAAAGGAACTTGGTAAGACCATAGCACCATTCTGGCCGACCCCGACCGTGCCCTTCAAATTATATTGTGTCACACCAATCCAACATGGCGGCTGTGCGAAATATTTCAACAGCATTCAGTATCTCCGAAACTATTACCGATATCGCCCTGAAATTGTGTACGGTGATAAAGGGAACTACTAGAAGTTCACCTATGAGACTTTGAAACACCTGGTAAGTACAATACCAACATGGCGGCGAAGCGCAAATAAGACATTTAAATAGACTTTTCTCGCGATTTAACCATCCAAACGTAATGAAACTTGGTACAACAAATGTTTATACACATTGTAATGCACTGGCATCTATAGTTCAATTGTTTACATAACCTCAATATGGCGGCTGTGCGAAATATTTCACCGGCATTCTATATCTCCGAAACTATTACAGATATCACCTGAAATTTTGTACGGTGATAAAGGGCACTGTTGCAAGTTTATCTATGTAACTTTCAAACACCTGTAAAGTACAAAACGAACATGGCGGCCAAGCGAATTTGATACATTTTAATAGACTTTTCTCGTTATTTAACTCTCTGAGCACAGTGAAATGTGGTACAGTAAATGATTATACATATTGTAATGCACTGCCATCTAATTTATTTCAATTGTTTCCATAACCATAAGATGGCAGCTGAGCGAAATTTCAAAATTAAGTTTTTGTTTCTTGTGCCGTAATCATGCGATCGAAGTGAATATTTGAATAATGAAGCTACGTGTTCTCTATGGTTCATAATAACTATATGGCCTATACATACAACAATCCAAAATGGCGACCATCCGAAATATTTAGACGGTTTTCAGTATCTACGAATCATTTACAGCAATCAAACTGATTCTTTTTATTGTTCATAGAGGCTATTAACATAAGTTCACCTA
This sequence comes from Meconema thalassinum, assembly GCA_946902985.2. Lineage (NCBI taxonomy): Eukaryota > Metazoa > Arthropoda > Insecta > Orthoptera > Tettigoniidae > Meconema > Meconema thalassinum. Next base: position 25,839,548 of record OY714911.1, read on the forward strand.
TAGGACTTTCAATAACCTGGTGAGCACCAATCCAACATGGCGGCGACGCGAAGTATACATATTTAAGTGGACGTTTCTCGCGATATAACCATCCGAGTGCATCTAGTTTATTTCAATTGTTTTCATAACCACAATATGGCAGCTCTGCGAAATTTTAACATCTCGTTTTTACTTCATGTGTCCTAATCATGCAATTGAAGTTTGAAAACTACACGTACACAATAATCTTCATAAAATAGTACATAAATAAAAATCCAACATGGCGACCATCTGCAATATTTAGTGGGCTCTCAATATCTACGAATCTATTCCAGCAATCAAACTGAAATTTTGTATGTTGATAGAGGCTATTGGCATGAGCAGGATATATGAAAATAGGCTGTATAGTTCTTCACGGAGCTACTTGTGTTATTTATGTATTTATTTAAATCATCCACAACACATGTTTAGCCTACTTTCGATTTTTGTAAAAAAAAATCGAAGTAGACTTATGACATTTACATGGGCCAAATTCCAGTGTTTCAGGTGTGCCAACATATCAAAACTAATGATGACGTTGTGTTTATGTGTGCCAAAATTTCAAAACTAATGCTGACCTTTGTTTCAGAAGTGCCAAAATTCGGAGAGCCCATTACCAACGTGACAGTTCCCGTAGGACGCGAGGCCACACTCGCCTGTGTCGTGGACGACCTGGCCACGTATAAGGTAAGACAGTTCTTATTGGTATTCGGACCCGTGTTCTCTCGATTGGAGACGACAGTTGCTCTCAACATCACGCCCATAGTAAGACAAGAGTTCAGTAACAGTTGTATTGTTGCCTGTTACGGAGATCTGCAGCGGTGGGTATTGTTAGATGTTAGACTACATGGAACAGATTGCTATTCTCATTAACATTCTTCTTTATTTGTTTCACCCAACTTTGGGGTTCATGGAATCAATCACTGTTTATTGTGTTGAGCTTTCCTTTTGGCCCGGTATTGCCTCATCCTTTGAGATCTCGCTTCTCTTTCTTCGACAGAGATGTGGATCGTACGCTTTCGTTTGAGTTTCACTTGAAACCGTTGTTTCTTATCCTTGGTAACGGATTTGGCTGTTTTGTCCATGAGCATGGTGTCTGCAATTTGGAGTTCTACGAGGTCTTTCTCAGTTTCCTTATACCAAGGAGGTTTCATTTTAGGTAGATTTCATTAGAAAGCTATCTATTGCAATGGGTCCCATGTTTCGACTTCCGGAAAATTTCGACATATCTTCGCGTTTCACATCCCCCAGACCCCAAAACCACCGTCAGTTCAAAAGTTTATATATAATTTATGTACCGGTATGTATATATATATATATATATATATATATATATATATATATATATGTATATCAGTTTCTTGTGGACACGATAACTGCCGTAATTTTGCACCAATCACTTTGAATTTTTTATCGAATATGTATACGTATAAAATCTTGGTCGAGTTCGTTACTGGGCTAAATCGGTCGAAGGGGGTGAAAAAGGGGGGCTTTTTTAGAAAAAGTGAAATATTGCTATAACTCTCTTAATATGTGAAATATCGAATCCGTTCAACGTTCATATTATGTGTCGGATAAAGCCCAAAAATGTATGATTGAAGAATTTTTTTATAGCACCAACCATTGACCAAAGGGGTGGGAAAAAGTAGGTTTTTCGGGAAACATTAATCATATCTCTCTTAATAGGCACAATATCAAAACCGTACAAAATGGACAATATTCCCCTAATAATTACCTAAAACTTTTGTCTGAAAGAATTTTTGATATGACCCACCATTACGCCAAGGGATGAGAAAAATGAATTCGGAATTATAAGAAAATGCCAAGAGCTATCAGAGGTTGCCATGGCAACACTACTAAATTGATGAGGGATGAGCCATCAGACGTTGCCATGACAACGCACTTGCACGAGATCAGATTCAGTACTTCCATCTAAGTGGGAAGCGGCTTCGGTGACGTAACTGGTAGCATGCTGAATGTCTATGCCCAAGGTCGCGGTTTCAAAGCTGGCCGAAGTCGTCGAATTTTCTAAGAGCACGAAAATCCCTCAGTATGCTTTCCTTTGGAGGGGAAGTTCCAACGTTCGTTGCGAGTTGCTGGTTGCGGTGGCATCTAGTAGCCAAGTTCACAGGTAGGTGTCGTTGACGGTAGTACCTGGTAGCAACATTAGGAACTACTGATTGAAATTGACCGTCTGCAGTCCTTGCCTGAATTACAGACTAATACAGTACACGTGGTTACATGACCGCGTTGTCGTAGCCCCTAGACTGAATCACCAACCAAAATCTCTGCGGGAGATATAATTTTGCGTGAAGAAGTAACAGACCGTTACATAGTTACACATCAGTGTCGAAACCTTGCGTAAGGACAGTGTGACCACAAGTATAAAAAGGGACCCCAAATGACAAGAAGGTTACCGTTCCCATAAGACAATAAAATGTTTAAAATAAGCATAAAATGACGAAAAACAAAGTTAATTAAGCTCCAATTATAAAATACCTTCTCGCAATAAATGAGGTCTGATCCTTCTACGAAAACCTGCATATTCTGCCTATTTTCGCCTATCCCCAAGTTTGTCCGGTGAAATCTACCTCCGCCTTCCGGCGTGCCGAGAGGACTTTTTTTTATTACAAAAGTAGTCGAAGATCTTTTTGGTTAGTCTATTTGAATTTATTCCGAGGATGTGCCCATAAAAATCAATTCTCCGTTTTTTATTGTGTGCGAGAGTTTTTCAGTCTTTTTGTAAAGTGTTTCGTTCCTGCCATGGATAAATTTCTTGTTATGAAATTTGGGGCCTAAGATTTTGCGTTATTTCTTTATTTCCTTGACCTCCAGCATTTAAGCCGTTTAGACCCATCGGATCACATGAAACAAGATATGATCTGCTGCTGATTTTCTTGGTCTTCCAAAACTCCTTCATCGTTTTGCTATGAGGAACTCGACGTTCCTCCGTCCATCGTATACCCGTTCTCTTTGGTCCATCTTAAGGTGTGAATCTTTTGTCTGAATGTCATTCGATCCTTGATGTCTGTTGGTGTGATATTGGCACTCCTGAGATCAATTTGGACCTGTGTAACCCAGACTGTAGTCACCTTAAGCTTTCTTAAGTATAAATATTCAGTAAGTTGATTCCTTGAGTTGTACGTTAATCACAGTGCGTTGTGACCTTCTTCGGCGTAATATTAAATACGAAAAGAAGCAAGACTTAGATACAAAAATGTCCTTATCAAAAGTTGTTATCAAAATAATTACTTAAAATACTAATAGTCTAAAGGCTGAAAACCACTTCAAAAATTTTAAATCATATCTGTTGCAATGTGTTATAAAATGATATATATAAATCTTGATAAAAAGCAGCTTGACGATAAAGCAGTGATCTTGAAAGAAGAATAAGACAGAAATGAAAAACAAATTATAAGAAGTTAGGAGGAAGTGGGAAATATAAATATTAGAAACACTTAGTGGTTATTATGTGCATGGACAATTTGTAGGTTATACGACTGACGAGAACATGTATGTGAGCGAATACAGTAAATATAATGTGATCTGTGTGAACTCTTTAAGTAAGTCAGAATTATCTATTATTATTGTTATTATTATTATTATTATTAATAATAATACTATTTAACTTTTGTATTTACATTTCATGATTTATCTCTGGTATAAGACATCTCACAAAATGAAATAAAATTAAATAAACTTAACTAAACCATTCAAATTAAACTAAACCAAAACAATACAGCGTCATGAAGCTGTGAAATGTGCTACAGCGGTTGTACCCCGAGATGTAGTCCACCCACTCACCATAAAGCAGCCAACTGTATGTCGAGGGACAGGCTTCAACAAGTTTAGATGCGGGTCCTATACACGTATTGTTCCCAAGTCCCTTTGTAGAGTTATCACTAGCTGGCTATATTGAAATCAGGAACAAAGAAATATAAATATATGTGGTAACAAATATTCGGATTCATTTGAATGAATACAATCGGTAGGTTTCCTTACTGCTGTGTTCAGTCTTTGTGTGCATTGTATAGCCAATGCGATGGCACCAATACCTGCTCTGCTGTATAACCTGCGACGGGAGAAAACCTTGTCAAGCTTACTTGAGACTCTGTTAGATCAGTTTTAAATAAACACTTGCTCATGAAATGTGCAATTTATTAATTATTTATTTCTTTGTACGCTGTATCTAGTGTCTTACTAGTGGCTTACTAGCTCCTCAATAATCCATCAGGGAGCGTAGCAGCTTCTTAATAATCTATGAGTGGGCGTAGTAGCTCTCGTTGATACAAGCGGAAGTTTGGAAACTTATTTAATTAATTCCGTTCGTACTCCTTAGGCTATGATTGATGTGTGATTATATCTGAAACGTCATTACATGTAATTCGATCTGGACTGTACAACGAATTTATTTTCATCACTGCTATTTAAATGGTTTGGTTTTTGTCAGATCTTCTATCAGTTTGTGTAGTAATATTCTTTGTAATAGTCTCACGTTTCCAACTCTATTTTATATTAATGATTGCCTAATAAACAAAACTATTTTGACGCTTTAATGACTTTCGTCTGGCTCTAAATATTTTTGTTAAAATCATAACCACCTTTCACTCGGTCACACACTTCCCTGCAGAGAATCAAGAATCGGCCCGAGAGTTTGGTACAGAAACCAGATAACTTTTTCGGTTCTTCGTCCGCAGTGATCTAGATGTAAGAAGATTCTGTCAAGTTCCTCGGAGCCCCGATATCTTCTGTTGGTTCAAGACGTGGCCTCTTGCGTGCCCAAAAAGGTCAAAAGAGAAACAAAGCTTGTAGTTTTACGGGGCCTATTAGAGTATTTACAGGAATACGAACCAACACATCTCTCATGCATTAACCGGAATATCGAAGCTCTTGTTGACTCACAATGACCACTGTGAAATTACAGACTTAAACCCTCGATATGTACGAAGATCAAGGAGCTAAATCGAAAGGTTAGGAGTAAAATTTAACAAGAGCTAGTTGCATGCTGGTTCATATCCTCTGGGTGCTGATTGGTGTTTTAAAGGGTTCATACACCGTCGGATATCAAAATTTTAGTTTTCTTTTTACAATTAAATGAAAGACAATACCTTTCTCAATATATATGTTAAGTTTTGTAACTAAATTAAGCGTTTTGGCAGAGATATAGCCTATTACATGAGACCATGCAACTATCTGTCAATAGACTGTTTAATATTCTTAGCAGTTTTCCCGAAAGTTTGCTTTCTTTGGTAAAAAAAAACACAATATCATGTGAAATATGTGATGAAACTGGATGAAACTCGGCAGATACATTCCAACATATGACCCCTAGAGGATGAACCTCATTCATGAAATTATCTTAAAAATTTATTGAGATATATATGGAAATTAAACAAAAGACTGTTCGTTTTTGAAATACAAATTTAATTCATTTTTTAATATACTATTTACAATATATAATTCATGGAGATTCATCCTCGGTATTTACCCGTTTAATTTACAGGACAAAAAATGCATTCCCTACAGACTGGTAATTCTGGTTAAATCGTGTTTCTTGCGATTCGCAGAGTTTAACAAATCACGAATGTGATCATTTCAATCAATTACGAAGTAATTTATATACTGCTCCTCTCTCTAAATTAGATGAAAGCTCTATGTATTTACTATGCATATGTCATTTTCATAACTATATCTATATATATAAAGCACAAAGATTGTCTGTCTGTCTGTTTGTCTGTTTGTCTCTTGTGTATACAAATCTACACCGTTTCACCAATCTGAACCAATATTTATATAGTTACCCTTTGGAACTCTGCTGGTAACTCTGTCCACTTGATATTTTGGAGAGCCTTCTCCATTCCCTACATTCAGAATAACAGAGAAGAGGAACTTGAAACCCATGTTTGAAGCACCTAGAACCATTCATGTCCGTAGTAGTGGAACTGTAAGAATATTTTAGTTTGGCTGGCAATGCGGGCTGCATCATTTCACCTCTACCCGCGTTCTGGTGCAAATTAACCAAAATAGTTGCATCTTGCTCTGGTGAAGATTGGCAAAAATAGTTACATCTTGCACTCCTAATAACTTGCAGTCACGGGGAGTAATTAGTGCAAAAAGGTTTCTTAGGTCCCTTAATACAGTAATCATCATGAAAATATTATGCCTCTATAAGTGCGATGGTGTTGGTGCAGTACATTGAGGTGTAGATCATCTGCAATAAGCGTCGGTGCTTTAAAATTTTCTTAAATTTATTCCTAACCTTATAGTTGGCGCTAAATGACACTGTTGTTACCTCAGGAGCTCGGGACAGCCGAAGTTTTCCAAAGTGCTCTGATTATTTTTCTGCGGCGCTATGGGACAAATGACGACACTATTGGTCTCTACTTTTCTAACAGCCAATGAGATATAGACCAGAGACATTGTCTTTAATTTCACTTACTCCTCTTTCTAATCGTATTTTTCAATTCGGTTTTAAATTACATTGTGTCAGTAGTGTAGTTAGTAAATAGCCGTTTCCGTGTTCATTATTGTCATTATCATTACGGGAAAAAGACCTGGATGTTACGTCCATTATACTGTACTACGTATCACTCCCACTACCACCGCATAAGTTATATATATATATATATATATATATATATATATATATATATATATTTCTGTTTAGGTACCATGTGTCAGTTCTGTAAAATTATTCATTATAATCCATTAAACAAATAAATCCACCGGGCGAAGCCGGGCACTACTTCTAGTGCTCCATATTAGTGAAGCTATGATATGATTCGTAACTGTATGTGAAAATTCCCACTGACGGTTCATGAGCCCCCTTAATAGGTGAAACAACGAGGTCAGTGTTACTATCACTGATGGCACGGTATCTATTACAAGTGGTGCCACTGAAATGATGCCTACGCTCAGACTTATAACGGCTGAAATTCCTGTCCAAAGCCATGTTTCGAACTATAACATCATGCAGGCTATTATGTGGATGTGACATACAAACATAAATGCTATGTAATGGCACAATGGAAAACAAGTACATTTTAGATCAATGCAAACTGAAGGATTGACGACATATTTATTGATAGATGATGCACAAGTGAGCACATTATATAGTATTATGAGTGGGTTATCAAATTGGTATTTATCATGATATCAGACCATATTAAGCAGTCTATCAGTTGTAACGCTTCAGTTAGTCAGTATAAATAGGCTGGGAGGGGGCAATAGGTCCATTATTTAGCCCTTACCCCGTGACTTGGCTTTCCCTACAGCTCGTATTGAATATCTGCCCTTTTACCTTATGTTACTAGTACTTATTTAGCCCTTACTCCGTGACTTGGCTTCCCCTACAGCTCGTATTGAATATCTGCCCTTTTACCTTATGTTACTAGTACTTATTCAGTCCTTACCCCGTGACTTGGCTTCCCTACAGCTCGTATTGAATATCTGCCCTTTTACCTTATGTTACTAGTACTTATTTAGCCCTTACTCCGTGACTTTGCTTCCCCTACAGCTCGTATTGAATATCTGCCCTTTTACCTTATGTTACTAGTACATATTTAGCCCTTACTCCGTGACTTGGCTTCCCTACAGCTCATATTGAATATCTGCCCTTTTACCTTATGTTACTAGTACTTATTCAGTCCTTACTCCGTGACTTGGCTTCCCTACAGCTCATATTGAATATCTGCCCTTTTACCTTATGTTACTAGTACTTATTCAGTCCTTACCCCGTGACTTGGCTTTCCCTACAGCTCGTATTGAATATCTGCCCTTTTACCTTATGTTACTAGTACTTATTCAGTCCTTACTCCGAGACTTGGCTTTCCCTACAGCTCGTATTGAATATCTGCCCTTTTACCTTATGTTACTAGTACTTATTCAGTCCTTACTCCGTGACTTGGCTTCCCTACAGCTCGTATTGAATATCTGCCCTTTTACCTTATGTTACTAGTACATATTTAGCCCTTACACCGTGACTTGGCTTCCCCTACAGCTCGTATTGAATATCTGCCCTTTTACCTTATGTTACTAGTACTTATTTAGCCCTTACCCCGTGACTTGGCTTCCCCTACAGCTCGTATTGAATATCTGCCCTTTTACCTTATGTTACTAGTACTTATTCAGTCCTTACTCCGTGACTTGGCTTTCCCTACAGCTCGTATTGAATATCTGCCCTTTTACCTTATGTTACTAGTACTTATTCAGTCCTTACCCCGTGACTTGGCTTCCCCTACAGCTCGTATTGAATATCTGCCCTTTTACCTTATGTTACTAGTACTTATTCAGTCCTTACCCCGTGACTTGGCTTTCCCTACAGCTCGTATTGAATATCTGCCCTTTTACCTTATGTTACTAGTACTTATTCAGTCCTTACTCCGTGACTTGGCTTTCCCTACAGCTCGTATTGAATATCTGCCCTTTTACCTTATGTTACTAGTACTTATTCAGTCCTTACTCCGTGACTTGGCTTCCCTACAGCTCGTATTGAATATCTGCCCTTTTACCTTATGTTACTAGTACATATTTAGCCCTTACTCAGTGACTTGGCTTTCCCTACAGCTCGTATTGAATATCTGCCCTTTTACCTTATGTTACTAGTACTTATTTAGCCCTTACCCCGTGACTTGGCTTCCCCTACAGCTCGTATTGAATATCTGCCCTTTTACCTTATGTTACTAGTACTTATTTAGCCCTTACTCCGTGACTTGGCTTCCCCTACAGCTCGTATTGAATATCTGCCCTTTTACCTTATGTTACTAGTACATATTTAGCCCTTACTCCGTGACTTGGCTTTCCCTACAGCTCGTATTGAATATCTGCCCTTTTACCTTATGTTACTAGTACTTATTCAGTCCTTACCCCGTGACTTAACTTCCCTACAGCTCGTATTGAATATCTGCCCTTTTACCTTATGTTACTAGTACATATTTAGCCCTTACCCCGTGACTTGGCTTTCCCTACAGCTCGTATTGAATATCTGCCCTTTTACCTTATGCTACTAGTACTTATTCAGTCCTTACCCCGTGACTTGGCTTCCCTACAGCTCGTATTGAATATCTGCCCTTTTACCTTATGTTACTAGTACTTATTCAGTCCTTACCCCGTGACTTGACTTCCCTACAGCTCGTATTGAATATCTGCCCTTTTACCTTATGTTACTAGTACTTATTCAGTCCTTACTCCGTGACTTGGCTTCCCTACAGCTCGTATTGAATATCTGCCCTTTTACCTTATGTTACTAGTACTTATTTAGCCCTTACTCCGTGACTTGGCTTCCCCTACAGCTCGTATTGAATATCTGCCCTTTTACCTTATGTTACTAGTACTTATTTAGCCCTTACTCCGTGACTTGGCTTCCCTACAGCTCGTATTGAATATCTGCCCTTTTACCTTATGTTACTAGTACATATTTAGCCCTTACTCCGTGACTTGGCTTCCCTACAGCTCATATTGAATATCTGCCCTTTTACCTTATGTTACTAGTACTTATTCAGTCCTTACTCCGTGACTTGGCTTCCCTACAGCTCGTATTGAATATCTGCCCTTTTACCTTATGTTGCTAGTACTTATTTAGCCCTTACTCCGTGACTTGGCTTCCCCTACAGCTCGTATTGAATATCTGCCCTTTTACCTTATGTTACTAGTACATATTTAGCCCTTACTCCGTGACTTGGCTTTCCCTACAGCTCGTATTGAATATCTGCCCTTTTACCTTATGTTACTAGTACTTATTCAGTCCTTACTCCGTGACTTGGCTTCCCTACAGCTCGTATTGAATATCTGCCCTTTTACCTTATGTTACTAGTACTTATTCAGTCCTTACTCCGTGACTTGGCTTTCCCTACAGCTCGTATTGAATATCTGCCCTTTTACCTTATGTTACTAGTACTTATTTAGCCCTTACCCCGTGACGTGGCTTCCCCTACAGCTCGTATTGAATATCTGCCCTTTTTAACTTATGTTACTAGTACTTATTTAGCCCTTACCCCGTGACTTGGCTTTCCCTACAGCTCGTATTGAATATCTGCCCTTTTACCTTATGTTACTAGTACTTATTCAGTCCTTACCCCGTGACTTGGCTTTCCCTACAGCTCGTATTGAATATCTGCCCTTTTACCTTATGTTACTAGTACTTATTCAGTCCTTACCCCGTGACTTGGCTTTCCCTACAGCTCGTATTGAATATCTGCCCTTTTACCTTATGTTACTAGTACATATTTAGCCCTTACTCCGTGACTTGGCTTTCCCTACAGCTCGTATTGAATATCTGCCCTTTTACCTTATGTTACTAGTACTTATTCAGTCCTTACTCCGTGACTTGGCTTCCCTACAGCTCGTATTGAATATCTGCCCTTTTACCTTATGTTACTAGTACATATTTAGCCCTTACTCCGTGACTTGGCTTTCCCTACAGCTCGTATTGAATATCTGCCCTTTTACCTTATGTTACTAGTACTTATTCAGTCCTTACCCCGTGACTTGGCTTTCCCTACAGCTCGTATTGAATATCTGCCCTTTTACCTTATGTTACTAGTACTTATTCAGTCCTTACCCCGTGACTTGGCTTCCCTACAGCTCGTATTGAATATCTGCCCTTTTACCTTATGTTACTAGTACTTATTTAGCCCTTACCCCGTGACTTGGCTTCCCTACAGCTCGTATTGAATATCTGCCCTTTTACCTTATGTTACTAGTACATATTTAGCCCTTACTCCGTGACTTGGCTTTCCCTACAGCTCGTATTGAATATCTGCCCTTTTACCTTATGTTACTAGTACTTATTCAGTCCTTACCCCGTGACTTGGCTTCCCTACAGCTCGTATTGAATATCTGCCCTTTTACCTTATGTTACTAGTACTTATTCAGTCCTTACCCCGTGACTTGGCTTTCCCTACAGCTCGTATTGAATATCTGCCCTTTTACCTTATGTTACTAGTACATATTTAGCCCTTACCCCGTGACTTGGCTTCCCCTACAGCTCGTATTGAATATCTGCCCTTTTACCTTATGTTACTAGTACTTATTCAGTCCTTACCCCGTGACTTGGCTTTCCCTACAGCTCGTATTGAATATCTGCCCTTTTACCTTATGTTACTAGTACTTATTTCGCCCTTACTCCGTGACTTGGCTTCCCCTACAGCTCGTATTGAATATCTGCCCTTTTACCTTATGTTACTAGTACTTATTCAGTTCTTACCCCGTGACTTGGCTTTCCCCACAGCTCGTATTGAATATCTGCCCTTTTACCTTATGTTACTAGTACTTATTTAGCCCTTACTCCGTGACTTGGCTTCCCCTACAGCTCGTATTGAATATCTGCCCTTTTACCTTATGTTACTAGTACATATTTAGCCCTTACTCCGTGACTTGGCTTCCCTACAGCTCGTATTGAATATCTGCCCTTTTACCTTATGTTACTAGTACTTATTCAGTCCTTACCCCGTGACTTGGCTTCCCTACAGCTCGTATTGAATATCTGCCCTTTTACCTTATGTTACTAGTACTTATTCAGTCCTTACTCCGTGACTTGGCTTCCCTACAGCTCATATTGAATATCTGCCCTTTTACCTTATGTTACTAGTACTTATTCAGTCCTTACTCCGTGACTTGGCTTCCCCTACAGCTCGTATTGAATATCTGCCCTTTTACCTTATGTTACTAGTACTTATTTAGCCCTAACCCCGTGACTTGGCTTCCCCTACAGCTCGTATTGAATATCTGCCCTTTTACCTTATGTTACTAGTACTTATTCAGTCCTTACCCCGTGACGTGGCTTTCCCTACAGCTCGTATTGAATATCTGCCCTTTTACCTTATGTTACTAGTACTTATTCAGTCCTTACTCCGTGACTTGGCTTCCCTACAGCTCGTATTGAATATCTGCCCTTTTACCTTATGTTACTAGTACATATTTAGCCCTTACCCCGTGACTTGGCTTCCCTACAGCTCGTATTGAATATCTGCCCTTTTACCTTATGTTACTAGTACTTATTCAGTCCTTACCCCGTGACTTGGCTTTCCCTACAGCTCGTATTAAATATCTGCCCTTTTACCTTATGTTACTAGTACATATTTAGCCCTTACCCCGTGACTTGGCTTTCCCTACAGCTCGTATTGAATATCTGCCCTTTTACCTTATGTTACTAGTACTTATTCAGTCCTTACTCCGTGACTTGGCTTCCCTACAGCTCGTATTGAATATCTGCCCTTTTACCTTATGTTACTAGTACATATTTAGCCCTTACCCCGTGACTTGGCTTCCCCTACAGCTCGTATTGAATATCTGCCCTTTTACCTTATGTTACTAGTACTTATTCAGTCCTTACTCCGTGACTTGGCTTCCCTACAGCTCGTATTGAATATCTGCCCTTTTACCTTATGTTACTAGTACTTATTTAGCCCTTACCCCGTGACTTGGCTTCCCCTACAGCTCGTATTGAATATCTGCCCTTTTACCTTATGTTACTAGTACTTATTTAGCCCTTACTCCGTGACTTGGCTTCCCTACAGCTCGTATTGAATATCTGCCCTTTTACCTTATGTTACTAGTACATATTTAGTCCTTACTCCGTGACTTGGCTTCCCCTACAGCTCGTATTGAATATCTGCCCTTTTACCTTATGTTACTAGTACTTATTCAGTCCTTACTCCGTGACTTGGCTTCCCCTACAGCTCGTATTGAATATCTGCCCTTTTACCTTATGTTACTAGTACTTATATAGCCCTTACCCCGTGACTTGGCTTCCCCTACAGCTCGTATTGAATATCTGCCCTTTTACCTTATGCTACTAGTACTTATTTAGCCCTTACTCCGTGACTTGGCTTCCCCTACAGCTCGTATTGAATATCTGCCCTTTTACCTTATGTTACTAGTACTTATTTAGCCCTTACCCCGTGACTTGGCTTTCCCTACAGCTCGTATTGAATATCTGCCCTTTTACCTTATGTTACTAGTACTTATTTAGCCCTTACCCCGTGACTTGGCTTCCCCTACAGCTCGTATTGAATATCTGCCCTTTTACCTTATGTTACTAGTACTTATTTAGCCCTTACCCCGTGACTTGGCTTCCCCTACAGCTCGTATTGAATATCTGCCCTTTTACCTTATGTTACTAGTACATATTTAGCCCTTACCCCGTGACTTGGCTTCCCCTACAGCTCGTATTGAATATCTGCCCTTTTACCTTATGTTACTAGTACATATTTAGCCCTTACTCCGTGACTTGGCTTTCCCTACAGCTCGTATTGAATATCTGCCCTTTTACCTTATGTTACTAGTACATATTTAGCCCTTACTCCGTGACTTGGCTTCCCCTACAGCTCGTATTGAATATCTGCCCTTTTACCTTATGTTACTAGTACATATTTAGCCCTTACTCCGTGACTTGGCTTCCCCTACAGCTCGTATTGAATATCTGCCCTTTTACCTTATGTTACTAGTACATATTTAGCCCTTACCCCGTGACTTGGCTTCCCCTACAGCTCGTATTGAATATCTGCCCTTTTACCTTATGTTACTAGTACATATTTAGCCCTTACCCCGTGACTTGGCTTTCCCTACAGCTCGTATTGAATATCTGCCCTTTTACCTTATGTTACTAGTACTTATTTAGCCCTTACTCCGTGACTAGGCTTTCCCTACAGCTCGTATTGAATATCTGCCCTTTTACCTTATGTTACTAGTACTTATTTAGCCCTTACCCCGTGACTTGGCTTCCCCTACAGCTCGTATTGAATATCTGCCCTTTTACCTTATGTTACTAGTACTTATTCAGTCCTTACTCCGTGACTTGGCTTCCCCTACAGCTCGTATTGAATATCTGCCCTTTTACCTTATGCTACTAGTACTTATTTAGCCCTTACTCCGTGACTTGGCTTCCCCTACAGCTCGTATTGAATATCTGCCTTTTTACCTTATGTTACTAGTACTTATTTAGCCCTTACTCCGTGACTTGGCTTCCCCTACAGCTCGTATTGAATATCTGCCCTTTTACCTTATGTTACTAGTACATATTTAGCCCTTACTCCGTGACTTGGCTTCCCCTACAGCTCGTATTGAATATCTGCCCTTTTACCTTATGTTACTAGTACATATTTAGTCCTTACCCCGTGACTTGGCTTTCCCTACAGCTCGTATTGAATATCTGCCCATTTACCTTATGTTACTAGTACTTATTTAGCCCTTACCCCGTGACTTGGCTTCCCCTACAGCTCGTATTGAATATCTGCCCTTTTACCTTATGTTACTAGTACATATTTAGCCCTTACTCCGTGACTTGGCTTCCCCTACAGCTCGTTTTGAATATCTGCCCTTTTACCTTATGTTACTAGTACATATTTAGCCCTTACTCCGTGACTTGGCTTCCCCTACAGCTCGTATTGAATATCTGCCCTTTTACCTTATGTTACTAGTACATATTTAGCCCTTACTCCGTGACTTGGCTTCCCCTACAGCTCGTATTGAATATCTGCCCTTTTACCTTATGTTACTAGTACATATTTAGCCCTTACCCCGTGACTTGGCTTCCCCTACAGCTCGTTTTGAATATCTGCCCTTTTACCTTATGTTACTAGTACATATTTAGCCCTTACCCCGTGACTTGGCTTTCCCTACAGCTCGTATTGAATATCTGCCCTTTTACCTTATGTTACTAGTACTTATTTAGCCCTTACTCCGTGACTTGGCTTTCCCTACAGCTCGTATTGAATATCTGCCCTTTTACCTTATGTTACTAGTACTTATTTAGCCCTTACCCCGTGACTTGGCTTCCCCTACAGCTCGTATTGAATATCTGCCCTTTTACCTTATGTTACTAGTACTTATTCAGTCCTTACCCCGTGACTTGGCTTCCCTACAGCTCGTATTGAATATCTGCCCTTTTACCTTATGTTACTAGTACTTATTCAGTCCTTACCCCGTGACTTGGCTTCCCTACAGCTCGTATTGAATATCTGCCCTTTTACCTTATGTTATTAGTACATATTTAGTCCTTACTCCGTGACTTGGCTTTCCCTACAGCTCGTATTGAATATCTGCCCTCTTACCTTATGCTACTAGTACTTATTCAGTCCTTACCCCGTGACTTGGCTTTCCCTACAGCTCGTATTGAATATCTGCCCTTTTACCTTATGTTACTAGTACTTATTCAGTCCTTACCCCGTGACTTGGCTTTCCCTACAGCTCGTATTGAATATCTGCCCTTTTACCTTATGTTACTAGTACTTATTCAGTCCTTACCCCGTGACTTGGCTTTCCCTACAGCTCGTATTGAATATCTGCCCTTTTACCTTATGTTACTAGTACTTATTCAGTCCTTACCCCGTGACTTGGCTTCCCCTACAGCTCGTATTGAATATCTGCCCTTTTACCTTATGTTACTAGTACTTATTCAGTCCTTACCCCGTGACATGGCTTTCCCTACAGCTCGTATTGAATATCTACCCTTTTACCTTATGCTACTAGTACTTATATAGCCCTTACCCCGTGACTTGGCTTTCCCTACAGCTCGTATTGAATATCTGCCCTTTTACCTTATGCTACTAGTACTTATATAGCCCTTACCCCGTGACTTGGCTTCCCTACAGCTCGTATTGAATATCTGCCCTTTTACCTTATGCTACTAGTACTTATATAGCCCTTACCCCGTGACTTGGCTTCCCTACAGCTCGTATTGAATATCTGCCCTTTTACCTTATGTTACTAGTGCTTATTCAGTCCTTACCCCGTGACTTGGCTTCCCTACAGCTCGTATTGAATATCTGCCCTTTTACCTTATGTTACTAGTACTTATTCAGTCCTTACCCCGTGACTTGGCTTTCCCTACAGCTCGTATTGAATATCTGCCCTTTTACCTTATGTTACTAGTACTTATTTAGCCCTTACCCCGTGACTTGGCTTCCCTACAGCTCGTATTGAATATCTGCCCTTTTACCTTATGTTACTAGTACTTATTCAGTCCTTACCCCGTGACTTGGCTTTCCCTACAGCTCGTATTGAATATCTGCCCTTTTACCTTATGTTACTAGTACTTATTCAGTCCTTACCCCGTGACTTGGCTTTCCCTACAGCTCGAATTGAATATCTGCCCTTATACCTTATGTTACTAGTACTTATTCGGTCCTTACCCCGTGACTTGGCTTTCCCTACAGCTCGTATTGAATATCTGCCCTTTTACCTTATGTTACTAGTACTTATTCAGTCCTTACCCCGTGACTTGGCTTCCCCTACAGCTCGTATTGAATATCTGCCCTTTTACCTTATGTTACTAGTACATATTTAGCCCTTACTCCGTGACTTGGCTTTCCCTACAGCTCGTATTGAATATCTGCCCTTTTACCTTATGTTACTAGTACTTATATAGCCCTTACCCCGTGACTTGGCTTCCCCTACAGCTCGTATTGAATATCTACCCTTTTACCTTATGCTACTAGTACTTATATAGCCCTTACCCCGTGACTTGGCTTCCCCTACAGCTCGTATTGAATATCTGCCCTTTTACCTTATGTTACTAGTACTTATTTAGCCCTTACTCCGTGACTTGGCTTTCCCTACAGCTCGTATTGAATATCTGCCCTTTTACCTTATGTTACTAGTACTTATTCAGTCCTTACTCCGTGACTTGGCTTCCCTACAGCTCGTATTGAATATCTGCCCTTTTACCTTATGTTACTAGTACTTATTCAGTCCTTACCCCGTGACTTGGCTTTCCCTACAGCTCGTATTGAATATCTGCCCTTTTACCTTATGTTACTAGTACTTATTCAGTCCTTACCCCGTGACTTGGCTTCCCTACAGCTCGTATTGAATATCTGTCCTTTTACCTTATGTTACTAATACTTATTTAGCCCTTACTCCGTGACTTGGCTTCCCCTACAGCTCGTATTGAATATCTGCCCTTTTACCTTATGTTACTAGTACTTATTCAGTCCTTACCCCGTGACTTGGCTTTCCCTACAGCTCGTATTGAATATCTGCCCTTTTACCTTATGTTACTAGTACTTATTCAGTCCTTACTCCGTGACTTGGCTTTCCCTACAGCTCGTATTGAATATCTGCCCTTTTACCTTATGTTACTAGTACTTATTCAGTCCTTACCCCGTGACTTGGCTTTCCCTACAGCTCGTATTGAATATCTGCCCTTTTACCTTATGTTACTAGTACTTATTCAGTCCTTACTCCGTGACAAGGCTTTCGCTACAGCTCGTATTGAATATCTGCCCTTTTACCTTATGTTACTAGTACTTATTTAGCCCTTACTCCGTGACTTGGCTTCCCCTACAGCTCGTGTTGAATATCTGCCCTTTTACCTTATGTTACTAGTACTTATTTAGCCCTTACCCCGTGACTTGGCTTCCCTACAGCTCGTATTGAATATCTGCCCTTTTACCTTATGTTACTAGTACTTATTCAGTCCTTACCCCGTGACTTGGCTTCCCCTACAGCTCGTATTGAATATCTGCCCTTTTACCTTATGTTACTAGTACTTATTCAGTCCTTACCCCGTGACTTGGCTTCCCTACAGCTCGTATTGAATATCTGCCCTTTTACCTTATGTTACTAGTACATATTTAGCCCTTACTCCGTGACTTGGCTTTCCCTACAGCTCGTATTGAATATCTGCCCTTTTACCTTATGTTACTAGTACTTATTCAGTCCTTACCCCGTGACTTGGCTTTCCCTACAGCTCGTATTGAATATCTGCCCTTTTACCTTATGTTACTAGTACTTATTCAGTCCTTACCCCGTGACTTGGCTTTCCCTACAGCTCGTATTGAATATCTGCCCTTTTACCTTATGTTACTAGTACTTATTCAGTCCTTACCCCGTGACTTGGCTTTCCCTACAGCTCGTATTGAATATCTGCCCTTTTACCTTATGTTACTAGTACATATTTAGCCCTTACTCCGTGACTTGGCTTTCCCTACAGCTCGTATTGAATATCTGCCCTTTTACCTTATGTTACTAGTACTTATTCAGTCCTTACCTCGTGACTTGGCTTTCCCTACAGCTCGTATTGAATATCTGCCCTTTTACCTTATATTACTAGTACTTATTCAGTCCTTACCCCGTGACTTGGCTTTCCCTACAGCTCGTATTGAATATCTGCCCTTTTACCTTATGTTACTAGTACTTATTCAGTCCTTACCCCGTGACTTGGCTTTCCCTACAGCTCGTATTGAATATCTGCCCTTTTACCTTATGTTACTAGTACTTATTCAGTCCTTACCCCGTGACTTGGCTTTCCCTACAGCTCGTATTGAATATCTGCCCTTTTACCTTATGTTACTAGTACATATTTAGCCCTTACCCCGTGACTTGGCTTCCCTACAGCTCGTATTGAATATCTGCCCTTTTACCTTATGTTACTGGTACTTATTCAGTCCTTACTCCGTGACTTGGCTTTCCCTACAGCTCGTATTGAATATCTGCCCTTTTACCTTATGTTACTAGTACATATTTAGCCCTTACCCCGTGACTTGGCTTCCCCTACAGCTCGTATTGAATATCTGCCCTTTTACCTTATGTTACTAGTACTCATTCAGTCCTTACCCCGTGACTTGGCTTCCCTACAGCTCGCATTGAATATCTGCCCTTTTACCTTATGTTACTAGTACTTATTTAGCCCTTACCCCGTGACTTGGCTTCCCCTACAGCTCGTATTGAATATCTGCCCTTTTACCTTATGTTACTAGTACTTATTTAGCCCTTACTCCGTGACTTGGCTTTCCCTACAGCTCGTATTGAATATCTGCCCTTTTACCTTATGTTACTAGTACTTATTCAGTCCTTACCCCGTGACTTGGCTTCCCTACAGCTCGTATTGAATATCTGCCCTTTTACCTTATGTTACTAGTACATATTTAGCCCTTACCCCGTGACTTGGCTTCCCCTACAGCTCGTATTGAATATCTGCCCTTTTACCTTATGTTACTAGTACTTATTCAGTCCTTACCCCGTGACTTGGCTTCCCTACAGCTCGTATTGAATATCTGCCCTTTTACCTTATGTTACTAGTAGTTATTCAGTCCTTACCCCGTGACTTGGCTTCCCTACAGCTCGTATTGAATATCTGCCCTTTTACCTTATGTTATTAGTAGATATTTAGTCCTTACTCCGTGACTTGGCTTTCCCTACAGCTCGTATTGAATATCTGCCCTCTTACCTTATGCTACTAGTACTTATTCAGTCCTTACCCCGTGACTTGGCTTTCCCTACAGCTCGTATTGAATATCTGCCCTTTTACCTTATGTTACTAGTACTTATTCAGTCCTTACCCCGTGACTTGGCTTTCCCTACAGCTCGTATTGAATATCTGCCCTTTTACCTTATGTTACTAGTACTTATTCAGTCCTTACCCCGTGACTTGGCTTTCCCTACAGCTCGTATTGAATATCTGCCCTTTTACCTTATGTTACTAGTACTTATTCAGTCCTTACCCCGTGACTTGGCTTCCCCTACAGCTCGTATTGAATATCTGCCCTTTTACCTTATGTTACTAGTACTTATTCAGTCCTTACCCCGTGACATGGCTTTCCCTACAGCTCGTATTGAATATCTACCCTTTTACCTTATGCTACTAGTACTTATATAGCCCTTACCCCGTGACTTGGCTTTCCCTACAGCTCGTATTGAATATCTGCCCTTTTACCTTATGCTACTAGTACTTATATAGCCCTTACCCCGTGACTTGGCTTCCCTACAGCTCGTATTGAATATCTGCCCTTTTACCTTATGCTACTAGTACTTATATAGCCCTTACCCCGTGACTTGGCTTCCCTACAGCTCGTATTGAATATCTGCCCTTTTACCTTATGTTACTAGTGCTTATTCAGTACTTACCCCGTGACTTGGCTTCCCTACAGCTCGTATTGAATATCTGACCTTTTACCTTATGTTACTAGTACTCATTCAGTCCTTACCCCGTGACTTGGCTTTCCCTACAGCTCGTATTGAATATCTGCCTTTTACCTTATGTTACTAGTACTTATTTAGCCCTTACCCCGTGACTTGGCTTCCCTACAGCTCGTATTGAATATCTGCCCTTTTACCTTATGTTACTAGTACTTATTCAGTCCTTACCCCGTGACTTGGCTTTCCCTACAGCTCGTATTGAATATCTGCCCTTTTACCTTATGTTACTAGTACTTATTCAGTCCTTACCCCGTGACTTGGCTTTCCCTACAGCTCGTATTGAATATCTGCCCGTTTACCTTATGTTACTAGTACTTATTCAGTCCTTACCCCGTGACTTGGCTTTCCCTACAGCTCGTATTGAATATCTGCCCTTTTACCTTATGTTACTAGTACTTATTCAGTCCTTACCCCGTGACTTGGCTTCCCCTACAGCTCGTATTGAATATCTGCCCTTTTACCTTATGTTACTAGTACATATTTAGCCCTTACTCCGTGACTTGGCTTTCCCTACAGCTCGTATTGAATATCTGCCCTTTTACCTTATGTTACTAGTACTTATATAGCCCTTACCCCGTGACTTGGCTTCCCCTACAGCTCGTATTGAATATCTACCATTTTACCTTATGCTACTAGTACTTATATAGCCCTTACCCCGTGACTTGGCTTCCCCTACAGCTCGTATTGAATATCTGCCCTTTTACCTTATGTTACTAGTACTTATTTAGCCCTTACTCCGTGACTTGGCTTCCCCTACAGCTCGTATTGAATATCTGCCCTTTTACCTTATGTTACTAGTACTTATTCAGTCCTTACCCCGTGACTTGGCTTTCCCTACAGCTCGTATTGAATATCTGCCCTTTTACCTTATGTTACTAGTACTTATTCAGTCCTTACCCCGTGACTTGGCTTTCCCTACAGCTCGTATTGAATATCTGCCCTTTTACCTTATGTTACTAGTACTTATTCAGTCCTTACCCCGTGACTTGGCTTCCCCTACAGCTCGTATTGAATATCTGCCCTTTTACCTTATGTTACTAGTACTTATTCAGTCCTTACCCCGTGACATGGCTTTCCCTACAGCTCGTATTGAATATCTACCCTTTTACCTTATGCTACTAGTACTTATATAGCCCTTACCCCGTGACTTGGCTTTCCCTACAGCTCGTATTGAATATCTGCCCTTTTACCTTATGCTACTAGTACTTATATAGCCCTTACCCCGTGACTTGGCTTCCCTACAGCTCGTATTGAATATCTGCCCTTTTACCTTATGCTACTAGTACTTATATAGCCCTTATCCCGTGACTTGGCTTCCCTACAGCTCGTATTGAATATCTGCCCTTTTACCTTATGTTACTAGTGCTTATTCAGTCCTTACCCCGTGACTTGGCTTCCCTACAGCTCGTATTGAATATCTGCCCTTTTACCTTATGTTACTAGTACTTATTCAGTCCTTACCCCGTGACTTGGCTTTCCCTACAGCTCGTAATGAATATCTGCCCTTTTACCTTATGTTACTAGTACTTATTTAGCCCTTACCCCGTGACTTGGCTTCCCTACAGCTCGTATTGAATATCTGCCCTTTTACCTTATGTTACTAGTACTTATTCAGTCCTTACCCCGTGACTTGGCTTACCCTACAGCTCGTATTGAATATCTGCCCTTTTACCTTATGTTACTAGTACTTATTCAGTCCTTACCCCGTGACTTGGCTTTCCCTACAGCTCGAATTGAATATCTGCCCTTTTACCTTATGTTACTAGTACTTATTCAGTCCTTACCCCGTGACTTGGCTTTCCCTACAGCTCGTATTGAATATCTGCCCTTTTACCTTATGTTACTAGTACTTATTCAGTCCTTACCCCGTGACTTGGCTTCCCCTACAGCTCGTATTGAATATCTGCCCTTTTACCTTATGTTACTAGTACATAAGAGTTTAGTGCTTTTCAGTCGGTCAACACGAATGTACCCAAAAGAGATGGGTTATGCCCTAATCCTGAAATTCGTGTTGACCGACTGAAAAGCACTAAACTCTTGTTTACTAAGGCAACACTGAAAATATGGCTTCAAACACCACAATTACTAGTACATATTTAGCCCTTACTCCGTGACTTGGCTTCCCCTACAGCTCGTATTGAATATCTGCCCTTTTACCTTATGTTACTAGTACTTATATAGCCCTTACCCCGTGACTTGGCTTCCCCTACAGCTCGTATTGAATATCTACCCTTTTACCTTATGCTACTAGTACTTATATAGCCCTTACCCCGTGACTTGGCTTCCCCTACAGCTCGTATTGAATATCTGCCCTTTTACCTTATGTTACTAGTACTTATTTAGCCCTTACTCCGTGACTTGGCTTTCCCTACAGCTCGTATTGAATATCTGCCCTTTTACCTTATGTTACTAGTACTTATTCAGTCCTTACTCCGTGACTTGGCTTCCCTACAGCTCGTATTGAATATCTGCCCTTTTACCTTATGTTACTAGTACTTATTCAGTCCTTACCCCGTGACTTGGCTTTCCCTACAGCTCGTATTGAATATCTGCCCTTTTACCTTATGTTACTAGTACTTATTCAGTCCTTACCCCGTGACTTGGCTTCCCTACAGCTCGTATTGAATATCTGCCCTTTTACCTTATGTTACTGGTACTTATTCAGTCCTTACTCCGTGACTTGGCTTTCCCTACAGCTCGTATTGAATATCTGCCCTTTTACCTTATGTTACTAGTACATATTTAGCCCTTACCCCGTGACTTGGCTTCCCCTACAGCTCGTATTGAATATCTGCCCTTTTACCTTATGTTACTAGTACTCATTCAGTCCTTACCCCGTGACTTGGCTTCCCTACAGCTCGTATTGAATATCTGCCCTTTTACCTTATGTTACTAGTACTTATTTAGCCCTTACCCCGTGACTTGGCTTCCCCTACAGCTCGTATTGAATATCTGCCCTTTTACCTTATGTTACTAGTACTTATTTAGCCCTTACTCCGTGACTTGGCTTTCCCTACAGCTCGTATTGAATATCTGCCCTTTTACCTTATGTTACTAGTACTTATTCAGTCCTTACCCCGTGACTTGGCTTCCCTACAGCTCGTATTCAATATCTGCCCTTTTACCTTATGTTACTAGTACATATTTAGCCCTTACCCCGTGACTTGGCTTCCCCTACAGCTCGTATTGAATATCTGCCCTTTTACCTTATGTTACTAGTACTTATTCAGTCCTTACCCCGTGACTTGGCTTCCCTACAGCTCGTATTGAATATCTGCCCTTTTACCTTATGTTACTAGTACTTATTCAGTCCTTACCCCGTGACTTGGCTTCCCTACAGCTCGTATTGAATATCTGCCCTTTTACCTTATGTTATTAGTAGATATTTAGTCCTTACTCCGTGACTTGGCTTTCCCTACAGCTCGTATTGAATATCTGCCCTCTTACCTTATGCTACTAGTACTTATTCAGTCCTTACCCCGTGACTTGGCTTTCCCTACAGCTCGTATTGATTATCTGCCCTTTTACCTTATGTTACTAGTACTTATTCAGTCCTTACCCCGTGACTTGGCTTTCCCTACAGCTCGTATTGAATATCTGCCCTTTTACCTTATGTTACTAGTACTTATTCAGTCCTTACCCCGTGACTTGGCTTTCCCTACAGCTCGTATTGAATATCTGCCCTTTTACCTTATGTTACTAGTACTTATTCAGTCCTTACCCCGTGACTTGGCTTCCCCTACAGCTCGTATTGAATATCTGCCCTTTTACCTTATGTTACTAGTACTTATTCAGTCCTTACCCCGTGACATGGCTTTCCCTACAGCTCGTATTGAATATCTACCCTTTTACCTTATGCTACTAGTACTTATATAGCCCTTACCCCGTGACTTGGCTTTCCCTACAGCTCGTATTGAATATCTGCCCTTTTACCTTATGCTACT
Source organism: Meconema thalassinum (assembly GCA_946902985.2). NCBI lineage: Eukaryota > Metazoa > Arthropoda > Insecta > Orthoptera > Tettigoniidae > Meconema > Meconema thalassinum. The sequence goes on from OY714911.1 coordinate 25,863,427, forward strand.
AGTACTTATATAGCCCTTACCCCGTGACTTGGCTTCCCTACAGCTCGTATTGAATATCTGCCCTTTTACCTTATGCTACTAGTACTTATATAGCCCTTAACCCGTGACTTGGCTTCCCTACAGCTCGTATTGAATATCTGCCCTTTTACCTTATGTTACTAGTGCTTATTCAGTACTTACCCCGTGACTTGGCTTCCCTACAGCTCGTATTGAATATCTGACCTTTTACCTTATGTTACTAGTACTCATTCAGTCCTTACCCCGTGACTTGGCTTTCCCTACAGCTCGTAATGAATATCTGCCTTTTACCTTATGTTACTAGTACTTATTTAGCCCTTACCCCGTGACTTGGCTTCCCTACAGCTCGTATTGAATATCTGCCCTTTTACCTTATGTTACTAGTACTTATTCAGTCCTTACCCCGTGACTTGGCTTTCCCTACAGCTCGTATTGAATATCTGCCCTTTTACCTTATGTTACTAGTACTTATTCAGTCCTTACCCCGTGACTTGGCTTTCCCTACAGCTCGTATTGAATATCTGCCCGTTTACCTTATGTTACTAGTACTTATTCAGTCCTTACCCCGTGACTTGGCTTTCCCTACATTTCGTATTGAATATCTGCCCTTTTACCTTATGTTACTAGTACTTATTCAGTCCTTACCCCGTGACTTGGCTTCCCCTACAGCTCGTATTGAATATCTGCCCTTTTACCTTATGTTACTAGTACATATTTAGCCCTTACTCCGTGACTTGGCTTTCCCTACAGCTCGTATTGAATATCTGCCCTTTTACCTTATGTTACTAGTACTTATTTAGCCCTTACCCCGTGACTTGGCTTCCCCTACAGCTCGTATTGAATATCTACCATTTTACCTTATGCTACTAGTACTTATATAGCCCTTACCCCGTGACTTGGCTTCCCCTACAGCTCGTATTGAATATCTGCCCTTTTACCTTATGTTACTAGTACTTATTTAGCCCTTACTCCGTGACTTGGCTTCCCCTACAGCTCGTATTGAATATCTGCCCTTTTACCTTATGTTACTAGTACTTATTCAGTCCTTACCCCGTGACTTGGCTTTCCCTACAGCTCGTATTGAATATCTGCCCTTTTACCTTATGTTACTAGTACTTATTCAGTCCTTACCCCGTGACTTGGCTTTCCCTACAGCTCGTATTGAATATCTGCCCTTTTACCTTATGTTACTAGTACTTATTCAGTCCTTACCCCGTGACTGGGCTTCCCCTACAGCTCGTATTGAATATCTGCCCTTTTACCTTATGTTACTAGTACTTATTCAGTCCTTACCCCGTGACATGGCTTTCCCTACAGCTCGTATTGAATATCTACCCTTTTACCTTATGCTACTAGTGCTTATATAGCCCTTACCCCGTGACTTGGCTTTCCCTACAGCTCGTATTGAATATCTGCCCTTTTACCTTATGCTACTAGTACTTATATAGCCCTTACCCCGTGACTTTGCTTCCCTACAGCTCGTATTGAATATCTGCCCTTTTACCTTATGCTACTAGTACTTATATAGCCCTTATCCCGTGACTTGGCTTCCCTACAGCTCGTATTGAATATCTGCCCTTTTACCTTATGTTACTAGTGCTTATTCAGTCCTTACCCCGTGACTTGGCTTCCCTACAGCTCGTATTGAATATCTGCCCTTTTACCTTATGTTACTAGTACTTATTCAGTCCTTACCCCGTGACTTGGCTTTCCCTACAGCTCGTAATGAATATCTGCCCTTTTACCTTATGTTACTAGTACTTATTTAGCCCTTACCCCGTGACTTGGCTTCCCTACAGCTCGTATTGAATATCTGCCCTTTTACCTTATGTTACTAGTACTTATTCAGTCCTTACCCCGTGACTTGGCTTACCCTACAGCTCGTATTGAATATCTGCCCTTTTACCTTATGTTACTAGTACTTATTCAGTCCTTACCCAGTGACTTGGCTTTCCCTACAGCTCGAATTGAATATCTGCCCTTTTACCTTATGTTACTAGTACTTATTCAGTCCTTACCCCGTGACTTGGCTTTCCCTACAGCTCGTATTGAATATCTGCCCTTTTACCTTATGTTACTAGTACTTATTCAGTCCTTACCCCGTGACTTGGCTTCCCCTACAGCTCGTATTGAATATCTGCCCTTTTACCTTATGTTACTAGTACATATTTAGCCCTTACTCCGTGACTTGGCTTCCCCTACAGCTCGTATTGAATATCTGCCCTTTTACCTTATGTTACTAGTACTTATATAGCCCTTACCCCGTGACTTGGCTTCCCCTACAGCTCGTATTGAATATCTACCCTTTTACCTTATGCTACTAGTACTTATATAGCCCTTACCCCGTGACTTGGCTTCCCCTACAGCTCGTATTGAATATCTGCCCTTTTACCTTATGTTACTAGTACTTATTTAGCCCTTACTCCGTGACTTGGCTTTCCCTACAGCTCGTATTGAATATCTGCCCTTTTACCTTATGTTACTAGTACTTATTCAGTCCTTACTCCGTGACTTGGCTTCCCTACAGCTCGTATTGAATATCTGCCCTTTTACCTTATGTTACTAGTACTTATTCAGTCCTTACCCCGTGACTTGGCTTTCCCTACAGCTCGTATTGAATATCTGCCCTTTTACCTTATGTTACTAGTACTTATTCAGTCCTTACCCCGTGACTTGGCTTCCCTACAGCTCGTATTGAATATCTGCCCTTTTACCTTATGTTACTAATACTTATTTAGCCCTTACTCCGTGACTTGGCTTCCCCTACAGCTCGTATTGAATATCTGCCCTTTTACCTTATGTTACTAGTACTTATTCAGTCCTTACCCCGTGACTTGGCTTTCCCTACAGCTCGTATTGAATATCTGCCCTTTTACCTTATGTTACTAGTACTTATTCAGTCCTTACTCCGTGACTTGGCTTTCCCTACAGCTCGTATTGAATATCTGCCCTTTTACCTTATGTTACTAGTACTTATTCAGTCCTTACCCCGTGACTTGGCTTTCCCTACAGCTCGTATTGAATATCTGCCCTTTTACCTTATGTTACTAGTACTTATTCAGTCCTTACTCCGTGACTTGGCTTTCCCTACAGCTCGTATTGAATATCTGCCCTTTTACCTTATGTTACTAGTACTTATTTAGCCCTTACTCCGTGACTTCGCTTCCCCTACAGCTCGTATTGAATATCTGCCCTTTTACCTTATGTTACTAGTACTTATTTAGCCCTTACCCCGTGACTTGGCTTCCCTACAGCTCGTATTGAATATCTGCCCTTTTACCTTATGTTACTAGTACTTATTCAGTCCTTACCCCGTGACTTGGCTTCCCCTACAGCTCGTATTGAATATCTGCCCTTTTACCTTATGTTACTAGTACTTATTCAGTCCTTACCCCGTGACTTGGCTTCCCTACAGCTCGTATTGAATATCTGCCCTTTTACCTTATGTTACTAGTACATATTTAGCCCTTACTCCGTGACTTGGCTTTCCCTACAGCTCGTATTGAATATCTGCCCTTTTACCTTATGTTACTAGTACTTATTCAGTCCTTACCCCGTGACTTGGCTTTCCCTACAGCTCGTATTGAATATCTGCCCTTTTACCTTATGTTACTAGTACTTATTCAGTCCTTACCCCGTGACTTGGCTTTCCCTACAGCTCGTATTGAATATCTGCCCTTTTACCTTATGTTACTAGTACTTATTCAGTCCTTACCCCGTGACTTGGCTTTCCCTACAGCTCGTATTGAATATCTGCCCTTTTACCTTATGTTACTAGTACATATTTAGCCCTTACTCCGTGACTTGGCTTTCCCTACAGCTCGTATTGAATATCTGCCCTTTTACCTTATGTTACTAGTACTTATTCAGTCCTTACCCCGTGACTTGGCTTTCCCTACAGCTCGTATTGAATATCTGCCCTTTTACCTTATGTTACTAGTACTTATTCAGTCCTTACCCCGTGACTTGGCTTTCCCTACAGCTCGTATTGAATATCTGCCCTTTTACCTTATGTTACTAGTACTTATTCAGTCCTTACCCCGTGACTTGGCTTTCCCTACAGCTCGTATTGAATATCTGCCCTTTTACCTTATGTTACTAGTACTTATTCAGTCCTTACCCCGTGACTTGGCTTTCCCTACAGCTCGTATTGAATATCTGCCCTTTTACCTTATGTTACTAGTACATATTTAGCCCTTACCCCGTGACTTGGCTTCCCTACAGCTCGTATTGAATATCTGCCCTTTTACCTTATGTTACTGGTACTTATTCAGTCCTTACTCCGTGACTTGGCTTTCCCTACAGCTCGTATTGAATATCTGCCCTTTTACCTTATGTTACTAGTACATATTTAGCCCTTACCCCGTGACTTGGCTTCCCCTACAGCTCGTATTGAATATCTGCCCTTTTACCTTATGTTACTAGTACTCATTCAGTCCTTACCCCGTGACTTGGCTTCCCTACAGCTCGTATTGAATATCTGCCCTTTTACCTTATGTTACTAGTATTTATTTAGCCCTTACCCCGTGACTTGGCTTCCCCTACAGCTCGTATTGAATATCTGCCCTTTTACCTTATGTTACTAGTACTTATTTAGCCCTTACTCCGTGACTTGGCTTTCCCTACAGCTCGTATTGAATATCTGCCCTTTTACCTTATGTTACTAGTACTTATTCAGTCCTTACCCCGTGACTTGGCTTCCCTACAGCTCGTATTGAATATCTGCCCTTTTACCTTATGTTACTAGTACATATTTAGCCCTTACCCCGTGACTTGGCTTCCCCTACAGCTCGTATTGAATATCTGCCCTTTTACCTTATGTTACTAGTACTTATTCAGTCCTTACCCCGTGACTTGGCTTCCCTACAGCTCGTATTGAATATCTGCCCTTATACCTTATGTTACTAGTACTTATTCAGTCCTTACCCCGTGACTTGGCTTCCCTACAGCTCGTATTGAATATCTGCCCTTTTACCTTATGTTATTAGTAGATATTTAGTCCTTACTCCGTGACTTGGCTTTCCCTACAGCTCGTATTGAATATCTGCCCTCTTACCTTATGCTACTAGTACTTATTCAGTCCTTACCCCGTGACTTGGCTTTCCCTACAGCTCGTATTGAATATCTGCCCTTTTACCTTATGTTACTAGTACTTATTCAGTCCTTACCCCGTGACTTGGCTTCCCCTACAGCTCGTATTGAATATCTGCCCTTTTACCTTATGTTACTAGTACTTATTCAGTCCTTACCCCGTGACATGGCTTTCCCTACAGCTCGTATTGAATATCTACCCTTTTACTTTATGCTACTAGTACTTATATAGCCCTTACCCCGTGACTTGGCTTTCCCTACAGCTCGTATTGAATATCTGCCCTTTTACCTTATGCTACTAGTACTTATATAGCCCTTACCCCGTGACTTGGCTTCCCTACAGCTCGTATTGAATATCTGCCCTTTTACCTTATGCTACTAGTACTTATATAGCCCTTACCCCGTGACTTGGCTTCCCTACAGCTCGTATTGAATATCTGCCCTTTTACCTTATGTTACTAGTGCTTATTCAGTCCTTACCCCGTGACTTGGCTTCCCTACAGCTCGTATTGAATATCTGCCCTTTTACCTTATGTTACTAGTACTCATTCAGTCCTTACCCCGTGACTTGGCTTTCCCTACAGCTCGTATTGAATATCTGCCTTTTACCTTATGTTACTAGTACTTATTTAGCCCTTACCCCGTGACTTGGCTTCCCTACAGCTCGTATTGAATATCTGCCCTTTTACCTTGTGTTACTAGTACTTATTCAGTCCTTACCCCGTGACTTGGCTTTCCCTACAGCTCGTATTGAATATCTGCCCTTTTACCTTATGTTACTAGTACTTATTCAGTCCTTACCCCGTGACTTGGCTTTCCCTACAGCTCGTATTGAATATCTGCCCTTTTACCTTATGTTACTAGTACTTATTCAGTCCTTACCCCGTGACTTGGCTTTCCCTACAGCTCGTATTGAATATCTGCCCTTTTACCTTATGTTACTAGTACTTATTCAGTCCTTACACCGTGACTTGGCTTCCCTTACAGCTCGTATTGAATATCTGCCCTTTTACCTTATGTTACTAGTACATATTTAGCCCTTACTCCGTGACTTGGCTTTCCCTACAGCTCGTATTGAATATCTGCCCTTTTACCTTATGTTACTAGTATTTATATAGCCCTTATTTCGTGACTTGGCTTCCCCTACAGCTCGTATTGAATATCTACCATTTTACCTTATGCTACTAGTACTTATATAGCCCTTACCCCGTGACTTGGCTTCCCCTACAGCTCGTATTGAATATCTGCCCTTTTACCTTATGTTACTAGAACTTATTTAGCCCTTACTCCGTGACTTGGCTTCCCCTACAGCTCGTATTGAATATCTGCCCTTTTACCTTATGTTACTAGTACTTATTCAGTCCTTACTCCGTGACTTGGCTTCCCTACAGCTCGTATTGAATATCTGCCCTTTTACCTTATGTTACTAGTACTTATTCAGTCCTTACCCCGTGACTTGGCTTTCCCTACAGCTCGTATTGAATATCTGCCCTTTTACCTTATGTTACTAGTACTTATTCAGTCCTTACCCCGTGACTTGGCTTCCCTACAGCTCGTATTGAATATCTGCCCTTTTACCTTATGTTACTAGTACTTATTTAGCCCTTACTCCGTGACTTGGCTTCCCCTACAGCTCGTATTGAATATCTGCCCTTTTACCTTATGTTACTAGTACTTATTCAGTCCTTACCCCGTGACTTGGCTTTCCCTACAGCTCGTATTGAATATCTGCCCTTTTACCTTATGTTACTAGTACTTATTCAGTCCTTACTCCGTGACTTGGCTTTCCCTACAGCTCGTATTGAATATCTGCCCTTTTACCTTATGTTACTAGTACTTATTCAGTCCTTACCCCGTGACTTGGCTTTCCCTACAGCTCGTATTGAATATCTGCCCTTTTACCTTATGTTACTAGTACTTATTCAGTCCTTACTCCGTGACTTGGCTTTCCCTACAGCTCGTATTGAATATCTGCCCTTTTACCTTATGTTACTAGTACTTATTTTGCCCTTACTCCGTGACATGGCTTCCCCTAAAGCTCGTATTGAATATCTGCCCTTTTACCTTATGTTACTAGTACTTATTTAGCCCTTACCCCGTGACTTGGCTTCCCTACAGCTCGTATTGAATATCTGCCCTTTTACCTTATGTTACTAGTACATATTTAGCCCTTACTCCGTGACTTGGCTTTCCCTACAGCTCGTATTGAATATCTGCCCTTTTACCTTATGTTACTAGTACTTATTCAGTCCTTACCCCGTGACTTGGCTTTCCCTACAGCTCGTATTGAATATCTGCCCTTTTACCTTATGTTACTAGTACTTATTCAGTCCTTACCCCGTGACTTGACTTCCCCTACAGCTCGTATTGAATATCTGCCCTTTTACCTTATGTTACTAGTACTTATTCAGTCCTTACCCCGTGACTTGGCTTCCCTACAGCTCGTATTGAATATCTGCCCTTTTACCTTATGTTACTAGTACATATTTAGCCCTTACTCCGTGACTTGGCTTTCCCTACAGCTCGTATTGAATATCTGCCCTTTTACCTTATGTTACTAGTACTTATTCAGTCCTTACCCCGTGACTTGGCTTTCCCTACAGCTCGTATTGAATATCTGCCCTTTTACCTTATGTTACTAGTACTTATTCAGTCCTTACCCCGTGACTTGGCTTTCCCTACAGCTCGTATTGAATATCTGCCCTTTTACCTTATGTTACTAGTACTTATTCAGTCCTTACCCCGTGACTTGGCTTTCCCTACAGCTCGTATTGAATATCTGCCCTTTTACCTTATGTTACTAGTACATATTTAGCCCTTACTCCGTGACTTGGCTTTCCCTACAGCTCGTATTGAATATCTGCCCTTTTACCTTATGTTACTAGTACTTATTCAGTCCTTACCCCGTGACCTGGCTTTCCCTACAGCTCGTATTGAATATCTGCCCTTTTACCTTATGTTACTAGTACTTATTCAGTCCTTACCCCGTGACTTGGCTTCCCTACAGCTCGTATTGAATATCTGCCCTTTTACCTTATGCTACTAGTACTTATATAGCCCTTACCCCGTGACTTGGCTTCCCTACAGCTCGTATTGAATATCTGCCCTTTTACCTGATGTTACTAGTGCTTATTCAGTCCTTACCCCGTGACTTGGCTTCCCTACAGCTCGTATTGAATATCTGCCCTTTTACCTTATGTTACTAGTACTCATTCAGTCCTTACCCCGTGACTTGGCTTTCCCTACAGCTCGTATTGAATATCTGCCTTTTACCTTATGTTACTAGTACTTATTTAGCCCTTACCCCGTGACTTGGCTTCCCTACAGCTCGTATTGAATATCTGCCCTTTTACCTTATGTTACTAGTACTTATTCAGTCCTTACCCCGTGACTTGGCTTTCCCTACAGCTCGTATTGAATATCTGCCCTTTTACCTTATGTTACTAGTACTTATTCAGTCCTTACCCCGTGACTTGGCTTTCCCTACAGCTCGTATTGAATATCTGCCCTTTTACCTTATGTTACTAGTACTTATTCAGTCCTTACCCCGTGACTTGGCTTTCCCTACAGCTCGTATTGAATATCTGCCCTTTTACCTTATGTTACTAGTACTTATTCAGTCCTTACCCCGTGACTTGGCTTCCCCTACAGCTCGTATTGAATATCTGCCCTTTTACCTTATGTTACTAGTACATATTTAGCCCTTACTCCGTGACTTGGCTTTCCCTACAGCTCGTATTGAATATCTGCCCTTTTACCTTATGTTACTAGTACTTATATAGCCCTTATTTCGTGACTTGGCTTCCCCTACAGCTCGTATTGAATATCTACCATTTTACCTTATGCTACTAGTACTTATATAGCCCTTACCCCGTGACTTGGCTTCCCCTACAGCTCGTATTGAATATCTGCCCTTTTACCTTATGTTACTAGTACTTATTTAGCCCTTACTCCGTGACTTGGCTTCCCCTACAGCTCGTATTGAATATCTGCCCTTTTACCTTATGTTACTAGTACTTATTCAGTCCTTACTCCGTGACTTGGCTTCCCTACAGCTCGTATTGAATATCTGCCCTTTTACCTTATGTTACTAGTACTTATTCAGTCCTTACCCCGTGACTTGGCTTTCCCTACAGCTCGTATTGAATATCTGCCCTTTTACCTTATGTTACTAGTACTTATTCAGTCCTTACCCCGTGACTTGGCTTCCCTACAGCTCGTATTGAATATCTGCCCTTTTACCTTATGTTACTAGTACTTATTTAGCCCTTACTCCGTGACTTGGCTTCCCCTACAGCTCGTATTGAATATCTGCCCTTTTGCCTTATGTTACTAGTACTTATTCAGTCCTTACCCCGTGACTTGGCTTTCCCTACAGCTCGTATTGAATATCTGCCCTTTTACCTTATGTTACTAGTACTTATTCAGTCCTTACTCCGTGACTTGGCTTTCCCTACAGCTCGTATTGAATATCTGCCCTTTTACCTTATGTTACTAGTACTTATTCAGTCCTTACCCCGTGACTTGGCTTTCCCTACAGCTCGTATTGAATATCTGCCCTTTTACCTTATGTTACTAGTACTTATTCAGTCCTTACTCCGTGACTTGGCTTTCCCTACAGCTCGTATTGAATATCTGCCCTTTTACCTTATGTTACTAGTACTTATTTTGCCCTTACTCCGTGACATGGCTTCCCCTACAGCTCGTATTGAATATCTGCCCTTTTACCTTATGTTACTAGTACTTATTTAGCCCTTACCCCGTGACTTGGCTTCCCTACAGCTCGTATTGAATATCTGCCCTTTTACCTTATGTTACTAGTACATATTTAGCCCTTACTCCGTGACTTGGCTTTCCCTACAGCTCGTATTGAATATCTGCCCTTTTACCTTATGTTACTAGTACTTATTCAGTCCTTACCCCGTGATTTGGCTTTCCCTACAGCTCGTATTGAATATCTGCCCTTTTACCTTATGTTACTAGTACTTATTCAGTCCTTACCCCGTGACTTGACTTCCCCTACAGCTCGTATTGAATATCTGCCCTTTTACCTTATGTTACTAGTACTTATTCAGTCCTTACCCCGTGACTTGGCTTCCCTACAGCTCGTATTGAATATCTGCCCTTTTACCTTATGTTACTAGTACATATTTAGCCCTTACTCCGTGACTTGGCTTTCCCTACAGCTCGTATTGAATATCTGCCCTTTTACCTTATGTTACTAGTACTTATTCAGTCCTTACCCCGTGACTTGGCTTTCCCTACAGCTCGTATTGAATATCTGCCCTTTTACCTTATGTTACTAGTACTTATTCAGTCCTTACCCCGTGACTTGGCTTTCCCTACAGCTCGTATTGAATATCTGCCCTTTTACCTTATGTTACTAGTACTTATTCAGTCCTTACCCCGTGACTTGGCTTTCCCTACAGCTCGTATTGAATATCTGCCCTTTTACCTTATGTTACTAGTACATATTTAGCCCTTACTCCGTGACTTGGCTTTCCCTACAGCTCGTATTGAATATCTGCCCTTTTACCTTATGTTACTAGTACTTATTCAGTCCTTACCCCGTGACTTGGCTTTCCCTACAGCTCGTATTGAATATCTGCCCTTTTACCTTATGTTACTAGTACTTATTCAGTCCTTACCCCGTGACTTGGCTTTCCCTACAGCTCGTATTGAATATCTGCCCTTTTACCTTATGTTACTAGTACTTATTCAGTCCTTACCCCGTGACTTGGCTTTCCCTACAGCTCGTATTGAATATCTGCCCTTTTACCTTATGTTACTAGTACTTATTCAGTCCTTACCCCGTGACTTGGCTTTCCCTACAGCTCGTATTGAATATCTGCCCTTTTACCTTATGTTACTAGTACATATTTAGCCCTTACCCCGTGACTTGGCTTCCCTACATCTCGTATTGAATATCTGCCCTTTTACCTTATGTTACTGGTACTTATTCAGTCCTTACTCCGTGACTTGGCTTTCCCTACAGCTCGTATTGAATATCTGCCCTTTTACCTTATGTTACTAGTACATATTTAGCCCTTACCCCGTGACTTGGCTTCCCCTACAGCTCGTATTGAATATCTGCCCTTTTACCTTATGTTACTAGTACTTATTCAGTCCTTACCCCGTGACTTGGCTTCCCTACAGCTCGTATTGAATATCTGCCCTTTTACCTTATGTTACTAGTACTTATTTAGCCCTTACTCCGTGACTTGGCTTCCCCTACAGCTCGTATTGAATATCTGCCCTTTTACCTTATGTTACTAGTACTTATTCAGTCCTTACCCCGTGACTTGGCTTTCCCTACAGCTCGTATTGAATATCTGCCCTTTTACCTTATGTTACTAGTACATATTTAGCCCTTACTCCGTGACTTGGCTTTCCCTACAGCTCGTATTGAATATCTGCCCTTTTACCTTATGTTACTAGTACTTATTCAGTCCTTACCCCGTGACTTGGCTTTCCCTACAGCTCGTATTGAATATCTGCCCTTTTACCTTATGTTACTAGTACTTATTTAGCCCTTACCCCGTGACTTGGCTTCCCTACAGCTCGTATTGAATATCTGCCCTTTTACCTTATGTTACTAGTACATATTTAGCCCTTACTCCGTGACTTTGCTTTCCCTACAGCTCGTATTGAATATCTGCCCTTTTACCTTATGTTACTAGTACTTATTCAGTCCTTACCCCGTGACTTGGCTTTCCCTACAGCTCGTATTGAATATCTGCCCTTTTACCTTATGTTACTAGTACTTATTCAGTCCTTACCCCGTGACGTGGCTTTCCCTACAGCTCGTATTGAATATCTGCCCTTTTACCTTATGTTACTAGTACTTATTCAGTCCTTACCCCGTGACTTGGCTTTCCCTACAGCTCGTATTGAATATCTGCCCTTTTACCTTATGTTACTAGTACTTATTCAGTCCTTACCCCGTGACTTGGCTTTCCCTACAGCTCGTATTTAATATCTGCCCTTTTACCTTATGTTACTAGTACATATTTAGCCCTTACCCCGTGACTTGGCTTCCCTACAGCTCGTATTGAATATCTGCCCTTTTACCTTATGTTACTAGTACTTATTCAGTCCTTACTCCGTGACTTGGCTTTCCCTACAGCTCGTATTGAATATCTGCCATTTTACCTTATGTTACTAGTACATATTTAGCCCTTACCCCGTGACTTGGCTTCCCCTACAGCTCGTATTGAATATCTGCCCTTTTACCTTATGTTACTAGTACTTATTCAGTCCTTACCCCGTGACTTGGCTTCCCTACAGCTCGTATTGAATATCTGCCCTTTTACCTTATGTTACTAGTACTTATTTAGCCCTTACTCCGTGACTTGGCTTCCCCTACAGCTCGTATTGAATATCTGCCCTTTTACCTTATGTTACTAGTACTTATTCAGTCCTTACCCCGTGACTTGGCTTTCCCTACAGCTCGTATTGAATATCTGCCCTTTTACCTTATGTTACTAGTACATATTTAGCCCTTACTCCGTGACTTGGCTTTCCCTACAGCTCGTATTGAATATCTGCCCTTTTACATTATGTTACTAGTACTTATTCAGTCCTTACCCCGTGACTTGGCTTTCCCTACAGCTCGTATTGAATATCTGCCCTTTTACCTTATGTTACTAGTACATATTTAGCCCTTACCCCGTGACTTGGCTTTCCCTACAGCTCGTATTGAATATCTGCCCTTTTACCTTATGTTACTAGTACTTATTCAGTCCTTACTCCGTGACTTGGCTTCCCTACAGCTCGTATTGAATATCTGCCCTTTTACCTTATGTTACTAGTACATATTTAGCCCTTACCCCGTGACTTGGCTTCCCCTACAGCTCGTATTGAATATCTGCCCTTTTACCTTATGTTACTAGTACTTATTCAGTCCTTACTCCGTGACTTGGCTTCCCTACAGCTCGTATTGAATATCTGCCCTTTTACCTTATGTTACTAGTACTTATTTAGCCCTTACCCCGTGACTTGGCTTCCCCTACAGCTCGTATTGAATATCTGCCCTTTTACCTTATGTTACTAGTACTTATTTAGCCCTTACTCCGTGACTTGGCTTCCCTACAGCTCGTATTGAATATCTGCCCTTTTACCTTATGTTACTAGTACATATTTAGTCCTTACTCCGTGACTTGGCTTCCCCTACAGCTCGTATTGAATATCTGCCCTTTTACCTTATGTTACTAGTACTTATTCAGTCCTTACTCCGTGACTTGGCTTCCCCTACAGCTCGTATTGAATATCTGCCCTTTTACCTTATGTTACTAGTACTTATTCAGTCCTTACTCCGTGACTTGGCTTCCCCTACAGCTCGTATTGAATATCTGCCCTTTTACCTTATGCTACTAGTACTTATTTAGCCCTTACTCCGTGACTTGGCTTCCCCTACAGCTCGTATTGAATATCTGCCCTTTTACCTTATGTTACTAGTACTTATTTAGCCCTTACCCCGTGACTTGGCTTCCCCTACAGCTCGTATTGAATATCTGCCCTTTTACCTTATGTTACTAGTACATATTTAGCCCTTACTCCGTGACTTGGCTTCCCCTACAGCTCGTATTGAATATCTGCCCTTTTACCTTATGTTACTAGTACATATTTAGTCCTTACCCCGTGACTTGGCTTTCCCTACAGCTCGTATTGAATATCTGCCCTTTTACCTTATGTTACTAGTACTTATTTAGCCCTTACCCCGTGACATGGCTTCCCCTACAGCTCGTATTGAATATCTGCCCTTTTACCTTATGTTACTAGTACATATTTAGCCCTTACTCCGTGACTTGGCTTCCCCTACAGCTCGTTTTGAATATCTGCCCTTTTACCTTATGTTACTAGTACATATTTAGCCCTTACTCCGTGACTTGGCTTCCCCTACAGCTCGTATTGAATATCTGCCCTTTTACCTTATGTTACTAGTACATATTTAGCCCTTACTCCGTGACTTGGCTTCCCCTACAGCTCGTATTGAATATCTGCCCTTTTACCTTATGTTACTAGTACATATTTAGCCCTTACCCCGTGACTTGGCTTCCCCTACAGCTCGTATTGAATATCTGCCCTTTTACCTTATGTTACTAGTACATATTTAGCCCTTACCCCGTGACTTGGCTTTCCCTACAGCTCGTATTGAATATCTGCCCTTTTACCTTATGTTACTAGTACTTATTCAGCCCTTACTCCGTGACTTGGCTTTCCCTACAGCTCGTATTGAATATCTGCCCTTTTACCTTATGTTACTAGTACGTATTTAGCCCTTACCCCGTGACTTGGCTTCCCCTACAGCTCGTATTGAATATCTGCCCTTTTACCTTATGTTACTAGTACTTATTCAGTCCTTACTCCGTGACTTGGCTTCCCCTACAGCTCGTATTGAATATCTGCCCTTTTACCTTATGCTACTAGTACTTATTTAGCCCTTACTCCGTGACTTGGCTTCCCCTACAGCTCGTATTGAATATCTGCCCTTTTACCTTATGTTACTAGTACTTATTTAGCCCTTACCCCGTGACTTGGCTTCCCCTACAGCTCGTATTGAATATCTGCCCTTTTACCTTATGTTAGTAGTACATATTTAGCCCTTACTCCGTGACTTGGCTTCCCCTACAGCTCGTATTGAATATCTGCCCTTTTACCTTATGTTACTAGTACATATTTAGTCCTTACCCCGTGACTTGGCTTTCCCTACAGCTCGTATTGAATATCTGCCCTTTTACCTTATGTTACTAGTACTTATTTAGCCCTTACCCCGTGACTTGGCTTCCCCTACAGCTCGTATTGAATATCTGCCCTTTTACCTTATGTTACTAGTACATATTTAGCCCTTACTCCGTGACTTGGCTTCCCCTACAGCTCGTTTTGAATATCTGCCCTTTTACCTTATGTTACTAGTACATATTTAGCCCTTACTCCGTGATTGGCTTCCCCTACAGCTCGTATTGAATATCTGCCCTTTTACCTTATGTTACTAGTACATATTTAGCCCTTACTCCGTGACTTGGCTTCCCCTACAGCTCGTATTGAATATCTGCCCTTTTACCTTATGTTACTTGTACATATTTAGCCCTTACCCCGTGACTTGGCTTCCCCTACAGCTCGTATTGAATATCTGCCCTTTTACCTTATGTTACTAGTACATATTTAGCCCTTACCCCGTGACTTGGCTTTCCCTACAGCTCGTATTGAATATCTGCCCTTTTACCTTATGTTACTAGTACTTATTTAGCCCTTACTCCGTGACTTGGCATTCCCTACAGCTCGTATTGAATATCTGCCCTTTTACCTTATGTTACTAGTACTTATTTAGCCCTTACCCCGTGACTTGGCTTCCCCTACAGCTCGTATTGAATATCTGCCCTTTTACCTTATGTTACTAGTACTTATTCAGTCCTTACCCCGTGACTTGGCTTCCCTACAGCTCGTATTGAATATCTGCCCTTTTACCTTATGTTACTAGTACTTATTCAGTCCTTACCCCGTGACTTGTCTTCCCTACAGCTCGTATTGAATATCTGCCCTTTTACCTTATGTTATTAGTACATATTTAGTCCTTACTCCGTGACTTGGCTTTCCCTACAGCTCGTATTGAATATCTGCCCTCTTACCTTATGCTACTAGTACTTATTCAGTCCTTACCCCGTGACTTGGCTTTCCCTACAGCTCGTATTGAATATCTGCCCTTTTACCTTATGTTACTAGTACTTATTCAGTCCTTACCCCGTGACTTGGCTTTCCCTACAGCTCGTATTGAATATCTGCCCTTTTACCTTATGTTACTAGTACTTATTCAGTCCTTACCCCGTGACTTGGCTTTCCCTACAGCTCGTATTGAATATCTGCCCTTTTACCTTATGTTACTAGTACTTATTCAGTCCTTACCCCGTGACTTGGCTTCCCCTACAGCTCGTATTGAATATCTGCCCTTTTACCTTATGTTACTAGTACTTATTCAGTCCTTACCCCGTGACATGGCTTTCCCTACAGCTCGTATTGAATATCTACCCTTTTACCTTATGCTACTAGTACTTATATAGCCCTTACCCCGTGACTTGGCTTTCCCTACAGCTCGTATTGAATATCTGCCCTTTTACCTTATGCTACTAGTACTTATATAGCCCTTACCCCGTGACTTGGCTTCCCTACAGCTCGTATTGAATATCTGCCCTTTTACCTTATGCTACTAGTACTTATATAGCCCTTACCCCGTGACTTGGCTTCCCTACAGCTCGTATTGAATATCTGCCCTTTTACCTTATGTTACTAGTGCTTATTCAGTCCTTACCCCGTGACTTGGCTTCCCTACAGCTCGTATTGAATATCTGCCCTTTTACCTTATGTTACTAGTACTTATTCAGTCCTTACCCCGTGACTTGGCTTTCCCTACAGCTCGTATTGAATATCTGCCCTTTTACCTTATGTTACTAGTACTTATTTAGCCCTTACCCCGTGACTTGGCTTCCCTACAGCTCGTATTGAATATCTGCCCTTTTACCTTATGTTACTAGTACTTATTCAGTCCTTACCCCGTGACTTGGCTTTCCCTACAGCTCGTATTGAATATCTGCCCTTTTACCTTATGTTACTAGTACTTATTCAGTCCTTACCCCGTGACATGGCTTTCCCTACAGCTCGTATTGAATATCTGCCCTTTTACCTTATGTTACTAGTACTTATTCAGTCCTTACCCCGTGACTTGGCTTTCCCTACAGCTCGTATTGAATATCTGCCCTTTTACCTTATGTTACTAGTACTTATTCAGTCCTTACCCCGTGACTTGGCTTCCCCTACAGCTCGTATTGAATATCTGCCCTTTTACCTTATGTTACTAGTACATATTTAGCCCTTACTCCGTGACTTGGCTTTCCCTACAGCTCGTATTGAATATCTGCCCTTTTACCTTATGTTACTAGTACTTATATAGCCCTTACCCCGTGACTTGGCTTCCCCTACAGCTCGTATTGAATATCTACCCTTTTACCTTATGCTACTAGTACTTATATAGCCCTTACTCCGTGACTTGGCTTCCCCTACAGCTCGTATTGAATATCTGCCCTTTTACCTTATGTTACTAGTACTTATTCAGTCCTTACCCCGTGACTTGGCTTTCCCTACAGCTCGTATTGAATATCTGCCCTTTTACCTTATGTTACTAGTACTTATTCAGTCCTTACTCCGTGACTTGGCTTTCCCTACAGCTCGTATTGAATATCTGCCCTTTTACCTTATGTTACTAGTACTTATTCAGTCCTTACCCCGTGACTTGGCTTTCCCTACAGCTCGTATTGAATATCTGCCCTTTTACCTTATGTTACTAGTACTTATTCAGTCCTTACTCCGTGACTTGGCTTTCCCTACAGCTCGTATTGAATATCTGCCCTTTTACCTTATGTTACTAGTACTTATTTAGCCCTTACTCCGTGACTTGGCTTCCCCTACAGCTCGTATTGAATATCTGCCCTTTTACCTTATGTTACTAGTACTTATTTAGCCCTTACCCCGTGACTTGGCTTCCCTACAGCTCGTATTGAATATCTGCCCTTTTACCTTATGTTACTAGTACTTATTCAGTCCTTACCCCGTGACTTGGCTTCCCCTACAGCTCGTATTGAATATCTGCCCTTTTACCTTATGTTACTAGTACTTATTCAGTCCTTACCCCGTGACTTGGCTTCCCTACAGCTCGTATTGAATATCTGCCCTTTTACCTTATGTTACTAGTACATATTTAGCCCTTACTCCGTGACTTGGCTTTCCCTACAGCTCGTATTGAATATCTGCCCTTTTACCTTATGTTACTAGTACTTATTCAGTCCTTACCCCGTGACTTGGCTTTCCCTACAGCTCGTATTGAATATCTGCCCTTTTACCTTATGTTACTAGTACTTATTCAGTCCTTACCCCGTGACTTGGCTTTCCCTACAGCTCGTATTGAATATCTGCCCTTTTACCTTATGTTACTAGTACTTATTCAGTCCTTACCCCGTGACTTGGCTTTCCCTACAGCTCGTATTGAATATCTGCCCTTTTACCTTATGTTACTAGTACATATTTAGCCCTTACTCCGTGACTTGGCTTTCCCTACAGCTCGAATTGAATATCTGCCCTTTTACCTTATGTTACTAGTACTTATTCAGTCCTTACCCCGTGACTTGGCTTTCCCTACAGCTCGTATTGAATATCTGCCCTTTTACCTTATGTTACTAGTACTTATTCAGTCCTTACCCCGTGACTTGGCTTTCCCTACAGCTCGTATTGAATATCTGCCCTTTTACCTTATGTTACTAGTACTTATTCAGTCCTTACCCCGTGACTTGGCTTTCCCTACAGCTCGTATTGAATATCTGCCCTTTTACCTTATGTTACTAGTACTTATTCAGTCCTTACCCCGTGACTTGGCTTTCCCTACAGCTCGTATTGAATATCTGCCCTTTTACCTTATGTTACTAGTACATATTTAGCCCTTACCCCGTGACTTGGCTTCCCTACAGCTCGTATTGAATATCTGCCCTTTTACCTTATGTTACTGGTACTTATTCAGTCCTTACTCCGTGACTTGGCTTTCCCTACGGCTCGTATTGAATATCTGCCCTTTTACCTTATGTTACTAGTACATATTTAGCCCTTACCCCGTGACTTGGCTTCCCCTACAGCTCGTATTGAATATCTGCCCTTTTACCTTATGTTACTAGTACTCATTCAGTCCTTACCCCGTGACATGGCTTCCCTACAGCTCGTATTGAATATCTGCCCTTTTACCTTATGTTACTAGTACTTATTTAGCCCTTACTCCGTGACTTGGCTTCCCCTACAGCTCGTATTGAATATCTGCCCTTTTACCTTATGTTACTAGTACTTATTCAGTCCTTACCCCGTGACTTGGCTTTCCCTACAGCTCGTATTGAATATCTGGCCTTTTACCTTATGTTACTATTACATATTTAGCCCTTACTCCGTGACTTGGCTTTCCCTACAGCTCGTATTGAATATCTGCCCTTTTACCTTATGTTACTAGTACTTATTCAGTCCTTACCCCGTTACTTGGCTTTCCCTACAGCTCGTATATAATATCTGCCATTTTACCTTATGTTACTAGTACTTATTTAGCCCTTACCCCGTGACTTGGCTTCCCTACAGCTCGTATTGAATATCTGCCCTTTTACCTTATGTTACTAGTACATATTTAGCCCTTACTCCGTGACTTGGCTTTCCCTACAGCTCGTATTGAATATCTGCCCTTTTACCTTATGTTACTAGTACTTATTCAGTCCTTACCCCGTGACTTGGCTTTCCCTACAGCTCGTATTGAATATCTGCCCTTTTACCTTATGTTACTAGTACTTATTCAGTCCTTACCCCGTGACTTGGCTTTCCCTACAGCTCGTATTGAATATCTGCCCTTTTACCTTATGTTACTAGTACTTATTCAGTCCTTACCCCGTGACTTGGCTTTCCCTACAGCTCGTATTGAATATCTGCCCTTTTACCTTATGTTACTAGTACTTATTCAGTCCTTACCCCGTGACTTGGCTTTCCCTACAGCTCGTATTGAATATCTGCCCTTTTACCTTATGTTACTAGTACATATTTAGCCCTTACCCCGTGACTTGGCTTCCCTACAGCTCGTATTGAATATCTGCCCTTTTACCTTATGTTACTAGTACTTATTCAGTCCTTACTCCGTGACTTGGCTTTCCCTACAGCTCGTATTGAATATCTGCCCTTTTACCTTATGTTACTAGTACATATTTAGCCCTTACCCCGTGACTTGGCTTCCCCTACAGCTCGTATTGAATATCTGCCCTTTTACCTTATGTTACTAGTACTTATTCAGTCCTTACCCCGTGACATGGCTTCCCTACAGCTCGTATTGAATATCTGCCCTTTTACCTTATGTTACTAGTACTTATTTAGCCCTTACTCCGTGACTTGGCTTCCCCTACAGCTCGTATTGAATATCTGCCATTTTACCTTATGTTACTAGTACTTATTCAGTCCTTACCCCGTGACTTGGCTTCCCTACAGCTCGTATTGAATATCTGCCCTTTTACCTTATGTTACTAGTACTTATTTAGCCCTTACTCCGTGACTTGGCTTCCCCTACAGCTCGTATTGAATATCTGCCCTTTTACCTTATGTTACTAGTACTTATTCAGTCCTTACCCCGTGACTTGGCTTTCCCTACAGCTGGTATTGAATATCTGCCCTTTTACCTTATGTTACTAGTACATATTTAGCCCTTACTCCGTGACTTGGCTTCCCCTACAGCTCGTTTTGAATATCTGCCCTTTTACCTTATGTTACTAGTACATATTTAGCCCTTACTCCGTGACTTGGCTTCCCCTACAGCTCGTATTGAATATCTGCCCTTTTACCTTATGTTACTAGTACATATTTAGCCCTTACTCCGTGACTTGGCTTCCCCTACAGCTCGTATTGAATATCTGCCCTTTTACCTTATGTTACTAGTACATATTTAGCCCTTACCCCGTGACTTGGCTTCCCCTACAGCTCGTATTGAATATCTGCCATTTTACCTTATGTTACTAGTACATATTTAGCCCTTACCCCGTGACTTGGCTTCCCCTACAGCTCGTATTGAATATCTGCCCTTTTACCTTATGTTACTAGTACTTATTCAGTCCTTACCCCGTGACTTGGCTTCCCTACAGCTCGTATTGAATATCTGCCCTTTTACCTTATGTTACTAGTACTTATTCAGTCCTTACCCCGTGACTTGGCTTCCCTACAGCTCGTATTGAATATCTGCCCTTTTACCTTATGTTATTAGTACATATTTAGTCCTTACTCCGTGACTTGGCTTTCCCTACAGCTCGTATTGAATATCTGCCCTCTTACCTTATGCTACTAGTACTTATTCAGTCCTTACCCCGTGACTTGGCTTTCCCTACAGCTCGTATTGAATATCTGCCCTTTTACCTTATGTTACTAGTACTTATTCAGTCCTTACCCCGTGACTTGGCTTTCCCTACAGCTCGTATTGAATATCTGCCCTTTTACCTTATGTTACTAGTACTTATTCAGTCCTTACCCCGTGACTTGGCTTTCCCTACAGCTCGTATTGAATATCTGCCCTTTTACCTTATGTTACTAGTACTTATTCAGTCCTTACCCCGTGACTTGGCTTCCCCTACAGCTCGTATTGAATATCTGCCCTTTTACCTTATGTTACTAGTACTTATTCAGTCCTTACCCCGTGACATGGCTTACCCTACAGCTCGTATTGAATATCTACCCTTTTACCTTATGCTACTAGTACTTATATAGCACTTACCCCGTGACTTGGCTTTCCCTACAGCTCGTATTGAATATCTGCCCTTTTACCTTATGCTACTAGTACTTATATAGCCCTTACCCCGTGACTTGGCTTCCCTACAGCTCGTATTGAATATCTGCCCTTTTACCTTATGCTACTAGTACTTATATAGCCCTTACCCCGTGACTTGGCTTCCCTACAGCTCGTATTGAATATCTGCCCTTTTACCTTATGTTACTAGTACTTATTTAGCCCTTACCCCGTGACTTGGCTTCCCTACAGCTCGTATTGAATATCTGCCCTTTTACCTTATTTTACTAGTACATATTTAGCCCTTACTCCGTGACTTGGCTTTCCCTACAGCTCGTATTGAATATCTGCCCTTTTACCTTATGTTACTAGTACTTATTCAGTCCTTACCCCGTGACTTGGCTTTCCCTACAGCTCGTATTGAATATCTGCCCTTTTACCTTATGTTACTAGTACTTATTCAGTCCTTACCCCGTGACTTGGCTTTCCCTACAGCTCGTATTGAATACCTGCCCTTTTACCTTATGTTACTAGTACTTATTCAGTCCTTACCCCGTGACTTGGCTTTCCCTACAGCTCGTATTGAATATCTGCCCTTTTACCTTATGTTACTAGTACTTATTCAGTCCTTACCCCGTGACTTGGTTTCCCTACAGCTCGTATTGAATATCTGCCCTTTTACCTTATGTTACTAGTACATATTTAGCCCTTACCCCGTGACTTGGCTTCCCTACAGCTCGTATTGAATATCTGCCCTTTTACCTTATGTTACTAGTACTTATTCAGTCCTTACTCCGTGACTTGGCTTTCCCTACAGCTCGTATTGAATATCTGCCCTTTTACCTTATGTTACTAGTACATATTTAGCCCTTACCCCGTGACTTGGCTTCCCCTACAGCTCGTATTGAATATCTGCCCTTTTACCTTATGTTACTAGTACTTATTCAGTCCTTACCCCGTGACTTGGCTTCCCTACAGCTCGTATTGAATATCTGCCCTTTTACCTTATGTTACTAGTACTTATTTAGCCCTTACTCCGTGACTTGGCTTCCCCTACAGCTCGTATTGAATATCTGCCCTTTTACCTTATGTTACTAGTACTTATTCAGTCCTTACCCCGTGACTTGGCTTCCCTACAGCTCGTATTGAATATCTGCCCTTTTACCTTATGTTACTAGTACTTATTTAGCCCTTACTCCGTGACTTGGCTTCCCCTACAGCTCGTATTGAATATCTGTCCTTTTACCTTATGTTACTAGTACTTATTCAGTCCTTACCCCGTGACTTGGCTTTCCCTACAGCTGGTATTGAATATCTGCCCTTTTACCTTATGTTACTAGTACATATTTAGCCCTTACTCCGTGACTTGGCTTCCCCTACAGCTCGTTTTGAATATCTGCCCTTTTACCTTATGTTACTAGTACATATTTAGCCCTTACTCCGTGACTTGGCTTCCCCTACAGCACGTATTGAATATCTGCCCTTTTACCTTATGTTACTAGTACATATTTAGCCCTTACTCCGTGACTTGGCTTCCCCTACAGCTCGTATTGAATATCTGCCCTTTTACCTTATGTTACTAGTACATATTTAGCCCTTACCCCGTGACTTGGCTTCCCCTACAGCTCGTATTGAATATCTGCCCTTTTACCTTATGTTACTAGTACATATTTAGCCCTTACCCCGTGCCTTGGCTTCCCCTACAGCTCGTATTGAATATCTGCCCTTTTACCTTATGTTACTAGTACTTATTCAGTCCTTACCCCGTGACTTGGCTTCCCTACAGCTCGTATTGAATATCTGCCCTTTTACCTTATGCTACTAGTACATATTTAGCCCTTACTCCGTGACTTGGCTTCCCTACAGCTCGTATTGAATATCTGCCCTTTTACCTTATGCTACTAGTACATATTTAGCCCTTACCCCGTGACTTGGCTTCCCTACAGCTCGTATTGAATATCTGCCCTTTTACCTTATGTTACTAGTACTTATTCAGTCCTTACCCCGTGACTTGGCTTTCCCTACAGCTCGTATTGAATATCTGCCCTTTTACCTTATGTTACTAGTACTTATTCAGTCCTTACCCCGTGACTTGGCTTCCCTACAGCTCGTATTGAATATCTGCCCTTTTACCTTATGTTATTAGTACATATTTAGTCCTTACTCCGTGACTTGGCTTTCCCTACAGCTCGTATTGAATATCTGCCCTCTTACCTTATGCTACTAGTACTTATTCAGTCCTTACCCCGTGACTTGGCTTTCCCTACAGCTCGTATTGAATATCTGCCCTTTTACCTTATGTTACTAGTACTTATTCAGTCCTTACCCCGTGACTTGGCTTTCCCTACAGCTCGTATTGAATATCTGCCCTTTAACCTTATGTTACTAGTACTTATTCAGTCCTTACCCCGTGACTTGGCTTCCCCTACAGCTCGTATTGAATATCTGCCCTTTTACCTTATGTTACTAGTACATATTTAGCCCTTACTCCGTGACTTGGCTTTCCCTACAGCTCGTATTGAATATCTGCCCTTTTACCTTATGTTACTAGTACTTATATAGCCCTTACCCCGTGACTTGGCTTCCCCTACAGCTCGTATTGAATATCTACCATTTTACCTTATGCTACTAGTACTTATATAGCCCTTACCCCGTGACTTGGCTTCCCCTACAGCTCGTATTGAATATCTGCCCTTTTACCTTATGTTACTAGTACTTATTTAGCCCTTACTCCGTGACTTGGCTTCCCCTACAGCTCGTATTGAATATCTGCCCTTTTACCTTATGTTACTAGTACTTATTCAGTCCTTACCCCGTGACTTGGCTTTCCCTACAGCTCGTATTGAATATCTGCCCTTTTACCTTATGTTACTAGTACTTATTCAGTCCTTACCCCGTGACTTGGCTTTCCCTACAGCTCGTATTGAATATCTGCCCTTTTACCTTATGTTACTAGTACTTATTCAGTCCTTACCCCGTGACTTGGCTTCCCCTACAGCTCGTATTGAATATCTGCCCTTTTACCTTATGTTACTAGTACTTATTCAGTCCTTACCCCGTGACATGGCTTTCCCTACAGCTCGTATTGAATATCTACCCTTTTACCTTATGCTACTAGTACTTATATAGCCCTTACCCCGTGACTTGGCTTTCCCTACAGCTCGTATTGAATATCTGCCCTTTTACCTTATGCTACTAGTACTTATATAGCCCTTACCCCGTGACTTGGCTTCCCTACAGCTCGTATTGAATATCTGCCCTTTTACCTTATGCTACTAGTACTTATATAGCCCTTATCCCGTGACTTGGCTTCCCTACAGCTCGTATTGAATATCTGCCCTTTTACCTTATGTTACTAGTGCTTATTCAGTCCTTACCCCGTGACTTGGCTTCCCTACAGCTCGTATTGAATATCTGCCCTTTTACCTTATGTTACTAGTACTTATTCAGTCCTTACCCCGTGACTTGGATTTCCCTACAGCTCGTAATGAATATCTGCCCTTTTACCTTATGTTACTAGTACTTATTTAGCCCTTACCCCGTGACTTGGCTTCCCTACAGCTCGTATTGAATATCTGCCCTTTTACGTTATGTTACTAGTACTTATTCAGTCCTTACCCCGTGACTTGGCTTTCCCTACAGCTCGTATTGAATATCTGCCCTTTTACCTTATGTTACTAGTACTTATTCAGTCCTTACCCCGTGACTTGGCTTTCCCTACAGCTCGAATTGAATATCTGCCCTTTTACCTTATGTTACTAGTACTTATTCAGTCCTTACCCCGTGACTTGGCTTTCCCTACAGCTCGTATTGAATATCTGCCCTTTTACCTTATGTTACTAGTACTTATTCAGTCCTTACCCCATGACTTGGCTTCCCCTACAGCTCGTATTGAATATCTGCCCTTTTACCTTATGTTACTAGTACATATTTAGCCCTTACTCCGTGACTTGGCTTCCCCTACAGCTCGTATTGAATATCTGCCCTTTTACCTTATGTTACTAGTACTTATATAGCCCTTACCCCGTGACTTGGCTTCCCCTACAGCTCGTATTGAATATCTACCCTTTTACCTTATGCTACTAGTACTTATATAGCCCTTACCCCGTGACTTGGCTTCCCCTACAGCTCGTATTGAATATCTGCCCTTTTACCTTATGTTACTAGTACTTATTTAGCCCTTACTCCGTGACTTGGCTTTCCCTACAGCTCGTATTGAATATCTGCCCTTTTACCTTATGTTACTAGTACTTATTCAGTCCTTACTCCGTGACTTGGCTTCCCTACAGCTCGTATTGAATATCTGCCCTTTTACCTTATGTTACTAGTACTTATTCAGTCCTTACCCCGTGACTTGGCTTTCCCTACAGCTCGTATTGAATATCTGCCCTTTTACCTTATGTTACTAGTACTTATTCAGTCCTTACCCCGTGACTTGGCTTCCCTACAGCTGGTATTGAATATCTGCCCTTTTACCTTATGTTACTAGTACATATTTAGCCCTTACTCCGTGACTTGGCTTCCCCTACAGCTCGTATTGAATATCTGCTCTTTTACCTTATGTTACTAGTACATATTTAGCCCTTACCCCGTGACTTGGCTTCCCCTACAGCTCGTATTGAATATCTGCCCTTTTACCTTATGTTACTAGTACATATTTAGCCCTTACCCCGTGACTTGGCTTCCCCTACAGCTCGTATTGAATATCTGCCCTTTTACCTTATGTTACTAGTACTTATTCAGTCCTTACCCCGTGACATGGCTTTCCCTACAGCTCGTATTGAATATCTGCCCTTTTACCTTATGTTACTAGTACTTATTCAGTCCTTACCCCGTGACTTGGCTTTCCCTACAGCTCGTATTGAATATCTGCCCTTTTACCTTATGTTACTAGTACTTATTCAGTCCTTACCCCGTGACTTGGCTTCCCCTACAGCTCGTATTGAATATCTGCCCTTTTACCTTATGTTACTAGTACATATTTAGCCCTTACTCCGTGACTTGGCTTTCCCTACAGCTCGTATTGAATATCTGCCCTTTTACCTTATGTTACTAGTACTTATATAGCCCTTACCCCGTGACTTGGCTTCCCCTACAGCTCGTATTGAATATCTACCCTTTTACCTTATGCTACTAGTACTTATATAGCCCTTACTCCGTGACTTGGCTTCCCCTACAGCTCGTATTGAATATCTGCCCTTTTACCTTATGTTACTAGTACTTATTCAGTCCTTACCCCGTGACTTGGCTTTCCCTACAGCTCGTATTGAATATCTGCCCTTTTACCTTATGTTACTAGTACTTATTCAGTCCTTACTCCGTGACTTGGCTTTCCCTACAGCTCGTATTGAATATCTGCCCTTTTACCTTATGTTACTAGTACTTATTCAGTCCTTACCCCGTGACTTGGCTTTCCCTACAGCTCGTATTGAATATCTGCCCTTTTACCTTATGTTACTAGTACTTATTCAGTCCTTACTCCGTGACTTGGCTTTCCCTACAGCTCGTATTGAATATCTGCCCTTTTACCTTATGTTACTAGTACTTATTTAGCCCTTACTCCGTGACTTGGCTTCCCCTACAGCTCGTATTGAATATCTGCCCTTTTACCTTATGTTACTAGTACTTATTTAGCCCTTACCCCGTGACTTGGCTTCCCTACAGCTCGTATTGAATATCTGCCCTTTTACCTTATGTTACTAGTACTTATTCAGTCCTTACCCCGTGACTTGGCTTCCCCTACAGCTCGTATTGAATATCTGCCCTTTTACCTTATGTTACTAGTACTTATTCAGTCCTTACCCCGTGACTTGGCTTCCCTACAGCTCGTATTGAATATCTGCCCTTTTACCTTATGTTACTAGTACATATTTAGCCCTTACTCCGTGACTTGGCTTTCCCTACAGCTCGTATTGAATATCTGCCCTTTTACCTTATGTTACTAGTACTTATTCAGTCCTTACCCCGTGACTTGGCTTTCCCTACAGCTCGTATTGAATATCTGCCCTTTTACCTTATGTTACTAGTACTTATTCAGTCCTTACCCCGTGACTTGGCTTTCCCTACAGCTCGTATTGAATATCTGCCCTTTTACCTTATGTTACTAGTACTTATTCAGTCCTTACCCCGTGACTTGGCTTTCCCTACAGCTCGTATTGAATATCTGCCCTTTTACCTTATGTTACTAGTACATATTTAGCCCTTACTCCGTGACTTGGCTTTCCCTACAGCTCGTATTGAATATCTGCCCTTTTACCTTATGTTACTAGTACTTATTCAGTCCTTACCCCGTGACTTGGCTTTCCCTACAGCTCGTATTGAATATCTGCCCTTTTACCTTATGTTACTAGTACTTATTCAGTCCTTACCCCGTGACTTGGCTTTCCCTACAGCTCGTATTGAATATCTGCCCTTTTACCTTATGTTACTAGTACTTATTCAGTCCTTACCCCGTGACTTGGCTTTCCCTACAGCTCGTATTAAATATCTGCCCTTTTACCTTATGTTACTAGTACTTATTCAGTCCTTACCCCGTGACTTGGCTTTCCCTACAGCTCGTATTGAATATCTGCCCTTTTACCTTATGTTACTAGTACATATTTAGCCCTTACCCCGTGACTTGGCTTCCCTACTGCTCGTATTGAATATCTGCCCTTTTACCTTATGTTACTGGTACTTATTCAGTCCTTACTCCGTGACTTGGCTTTCCCTACGGCTCGTATTGAATATCTGCCCTTTTACCTTATGTTACTAGTACATATTTAGCCCTTACCCCGTGACTTGGCTTCCCCTACAGCTCGTATTGAATATCTGCCCTTTTACCTTATGTTACTAGTACTCATTCAGTCCTTACCCCGTGACATGGCTTCCCTACAGCTCGTATTGAATATCTGCCCTTTTACCTTATGTTACTAGTACTTATTTAGCCCTTACTCCGTGACTTGGCTTCCCCTACAGCTCGTATTGAATATCTGCCCTTTTACCTTATGTTACTAGTACTTATTCAGTCCTTACCCCGTGACTTGGCTTTCCCTACAGCTCGTATTGAATATCTGGCCTTTTACCTTATGTTACTATTACATATTTAGCCCTTACTCCGTGACTTGGCTTTCCCTACAGCTCGTATTGAATATCTGCCCTTTTACCTTATGTTACTAGTACTTATTCAGTCCTTACCCCGTGACTTGGCTTTCCCTACAGCTCGTATTGAATATCTGCCCTTTTACCTTATGTTACTAGTACTTATTTAGCCCTTACCCCGTGACTTGGCTTCCCTACAGCTCGTATTGAATATCTGCCCTTTTACCTTATGTTACTAGTACATATTTAGCCCTTACTCCGTGACTTGGCTTTCCCTACAGCTCGTATTGAATATCTGCCCTTTTACCTTATGTTACTAGTACTTATTCAGTCCTTACCCCGTGACTTGGCTTTCCCTACAGCTCGTATTGAATATCTGCCCTTTTACCTTATGTTACTAGTACTTATTCAGTCCTTACCCCGTGACTTGGCTTTCCCTACAGCTCGTATTGAATATCTGCCCTTTTACCTTATGTTACTAGTACTTATTCAGTCCTTACCCCGTGACTTGGCTTTCCCTACAGCTCGTATTGAATATCTGCCCTTTTACCTTATGTTACTAGTACTTATTCAGTCCTTACCCCGTGACTTGGCTTTCCCTACAGCTCGTATTGAATATCTGCCCTTTTACCTTATGTTACTAGTACATATTTAGCCCTTACCCCGTGACTTGGCTTCCCTACAGCTCGTATTGAATATCTGCCCTTTTACCTTATGTTACTAGTACTTATTCAGTCCTTACTCCGTGACTTGGCTTTCCCTACAGCTCGTATTGAATATCTGCCCTTTTACCTTATGTTACTAGTACATATTTAGCCCTTACCCCGTGACTTGGCTTCCCCTACAGCTCGTATTGAATATCTGCCCTTTTACCTTATGTTACTAGTACTTATTCAGTCCTTACCCCGTGACGTGGCTTCCCTACAGCTCGTATTGAATATCTGCCCTTGTACCTTATGTTACTAGTACTTATTTAGCCCTTACTCCGTGACTTGGCTTCCCCTACAGCTCGTATTGAATATCTGCCCTTTTACCTTATGTTACTAGTACTTATTCAGTCCTTACCCCGTGACTTGGCTTCCCTACAGCTCGTATTGAATATCTGCCCTTTTACCTTATGTTACTAGTACTTATTTAGCCCTTACTCCGTGACTTGGCTTCCCCTACAGCTCGTATTGAATATCTGCCCTTTTACCTTATGTTACTAGTACTTATTCAGTCCTTACCCCGTGACTTGGCTTTCCCTACAGCTGGTATTGAATATCTGCCCTTTTACCTTATGTTACTAGTACATATTTAGCCCTTACTCCGTGACTTGGCTTCCCCTACAGCTCGTTTTGAATATCTGCCCTTTCACCTTATGTTACTAGTACATATTTAGCCCTTACTCCGTGACTTGGCTTCCCCTACAGCTCGTATTGAATATCTGCCCTTTTACCTTATGTTACTAGTACATATTTAGCCCTTACTCCGTGACTTGGCTTCCCCTATAGCTCGTATTGAATATCTGCCCTTTTACCTTATGTTACTAGTACATATTTAGCCCTTACCCCGTGACTTGGCTTCCCCTACAGCTCGTATTGAATATCTGCCCTTTTACCTTATGTTACTAGTACATATTTAGCCCTTACCCCGTGACTTGGCTTCCCCTACAGCTCGTATTGAATATCTGCCCTTTTACCTTATGTTACTAGTACTTATTCAGTCCTTACCCCGTGACTTGGCTTCCCTACAGCTCGTATTGAATATCTGCCCTTTTACCTTATGTTACTAGTACTTATTCAGTCCTTACCCCGTGACTTGGCTTCCCTACAGCTCGTATTGAATATCTGCCCTTTTACCTTATGTTATTAGTACATATTTAGTCCTTACTCCGTGACTTGGCTTTCCCTACAGCTCGTATTGAATATCTGCCCTCTTACCTTATGCTACTAGTACTTATTCAGTCCTTACCCCGTGACTTGGCTTTCCCTACAGCTCGTATTGAATATCTGCCCTTTTACCTTATGTTACTAGTACTTATTCAGTCCTAACCCCGTGACTTGGCTTTCCCTACAGCTCGTATTGAATATCTGCCCTTTTACCTTATGTTACTAGTACTTATTCAGTCCTTACCCCGTGACTTGGCTTTCCCTACAGCTCGTATTGAATATCTGCCCTTTTACCTTATGTTACTAGTACTTATTCAGTCCTTACCCCGTGACTTGGCTTCCCCTACAGCTCGTATTGAATATCTGCCCTTTTACCTTATGTTACTAGTACTTATTCAGTCCTTACCCCGTGACATGGCTTTCCCTACAGCTCGTATTGAATATCTACCCTTTTACCTTATGCTACTAGTACTTATATAGCACTTACCCCGTGACTTGGCTTTCCCTACAGCTCGTATTGAATATCTGCCCTTTTACCTTATGCTACTAGTACTTATATAGCCCTTACCCCGTGACTTGGCTTCCCTACAGCTCGTATTGAATATCTGCCCTTTTACCTTATGCTACTAGTACTTATATACCCCTTACCCCGTGACTTGGCTTCCCTACAGCTCGTATTGAATATCTGCCCTTTTACCTTATGTTACTAGTACTTATTTAGCCCTTACCCCGTGACTTGGCTTCCCCTACAGCTCGTATTGAATATCTGCCCTTTTACCTTATGTTACTAGTACATATTTAGCCCTTACTCCGTGACTTGGCTTTCCCTACAGCTCGTATTGAATATCTGCCCTTTTACCTTATGTTACTAGTACTTATTCAGTCCTTACCCCGTGACTTGGCTTTCCCTACAGCTCGTATTGAATATCTGCCCTTTTACCTTATGTTACTAGTACTTATTCAGTCCTTACCCCGTGACTTGGCTTTCCCTACAGCTCGTATTGAATTCCTGCCCTTTTACCTTATGTTACTAGTACTTATTCAGTCCTTACCCCGTGACTTGGCTTTCCCTACAGCTCGTATTGAATATCTGCCCTTTTACCTTATGTTACTAGTACTTATTCAGTCCTTACCCCGTGACTTGGCTTTCCCTACAGCTCGTATTGAATATCTGCCCTTTTACCTTATGTTACTAGTACATATTTAGCCCTTACCCCGTGACTTGGCTTCCCTACAGCTCGTATTGAATATCTGCCCTTTTACCTTATGTTACTAGTACTTATTCAGTCCTTACTCCGTGACTTGGCTTTCCCTACAGCTCGTATTGAATATCTGCCCTTTTACCTTATGTTACTAGTACATATTTAGCCCTTACCCCGTGACTTGGCTTCCCCTACAGCTCGTATTGAATATCTGCCCTTTTACCTTATGTTACTAGTACTTATTCAGTCCTTACCCCGTGACTTGGCTTTCCCTACAGCTCGTATTGAATATCTGCCCTTTTACCTTATGTTACTAGTACTTATTTAGCCCTTACTCCGTGACTTGGCTTCCCCTACAGCTCGTATTGAATATCTGCCCTTTTACCTTATGTTACTAGTACTTATTCAGTCCTTACCCCGTGACTTGGCTTCCCTACAGCTCGTATTGAATATCTGCCCTTTTACCTTATGTTACTAGTACTTATTTAGCCCTTACTCCGTGACTTGGCTTCCCCTACAGCTCGTATTGAATATCAGTCCTTTTACCTTATGTTACTAGTACTTATTCAGTCCTTACCCCGTGACTTGGCTTTCCCTACAGCTCGTATTGAATATCTACCCTTTTACCTTATGCTACTAGTACTTATATAGCCCTTACCCCGTGACTTGGCTTCCCCTACAGCTCGTATTGAATATCTGCCCTTTTACCTTATGTTACTAGTACTTATTTAGCCCTTACTCCGTGACTTGGCTTTCCCTACAGCTCGTATTGAATATCTGCCCTTTTACCTTATGTTACTAGTACTTATTCAGTCCTTACTCCGTGACTTGGCTTCCCTACAGCTCGTATTGAATATCTGCCCTTTTACCTTATGTTACTAGTACTTATTCAGTCCTTACCCCGTGACTTGGCTTTCCCTACAGCTCGTATTGAATATCTGCCCTTTTACCTTATGTTACTAGTACTTATTCAGTCCTTACCCCGTGACTTGGCTTCCCTACAGCTGGTATTGAATATCTGCCCTTTTACCTTATGTTACTAGTACATATTTAGCCCTTACTCCGTGACTTGGCTTCCCCTACAGCTCGTTTTGAATATCTGCCCTTTTACCTTATGTTACTAGTACATATTTAGCCCTTACTCCGTGACTTGGCTTCCCCTACAGCTCGTATTGAATATCTGCCCTTTTACCTTATGTTACTAGTACATATTTAGCCCTTACTCCGTGACTTGGCTTCCCCTACAGCTCGTATTGAATATCTGCCCTTTTACCTTATGTTACTAGTACATATTTAGCCCTTACCCCGTGACTTGGCTTCCCCTACAGCTCGTATTGAATATCTGCCCTTTTACCTTATGTTACTAGTACATATTTAGCCCTTACCCCGTGACTTGGCTTCCCCTACAGCTCGTATTGAATATCTGCCCTTTTACCTTATGTTACTAGTACTTATTCAGTCCTTACCCGTGACATGGCTTTCCCTACAGCTCGTATTGAATATCTGCCCTTTTACCTTATGTTACTAGTACTTATTCAGTCCTTACCCCGTGACTTGGCTTTCCCTACAGCTCGTATTGAATATCTGCCCTTTTACCTTATGTTACTAGTACTTATTCAGTCCTTACCCCGTGACTTGGCTTCCCCTACAGCTCGTATTGAATATCTGCCCTTTTACCTTATGTTACTAGTACATATTTAGCCCTTACTCCGTGACTTGGCTTTCCCTACAGCTCGTATTGAATATCTGCCCTTTTACCTTATGTTACTAGTACTTATATAGCCCTTACCCCGTGACTTGGCTTCCCCTACAGCTCGTATTGAATATCTACCCTTTTACCTTATGCTACTAGTACTTATATAGCCCTTACTCCGTGACTTGGCTTCCCCTACAGCTCGTATTGAATATCTGCCCTTTTACCTTATGTTACTAGTACTTATTCAGTCCTTACCCCGTGACTTGGCTTTCCCTACAGCTCGTATTGAATATCTGCCCTTTTACCTTATGTTACTAGTACTTATTCAGTCCTTACTCCGTGACTTGGCTTTCCCTACAGCTCGTATTGAATATCTGCCCTTTTACCTTATGTTACTAGTACTTATTCAGTCCTTACCCCGTGACTTGGCTTTCCCTACAGCTCGTATTGAATATCTGCCCTTTTACCTTATGTTACTAGTACTTATTCAGTCCTTACTCCGTGACTTGGCTTTCCCTACAGCTCGTATTGAATATCTGCCCTTTTACCTTATGTTACTAGTACTTATTTAGCCCTTACTCCGTGACTTGGCTTCCCCTACAGCTCGTATTGAATATCTGCCCTTTTACCTTATGTTACTAGTACTTATTTAGCCCTTACCCCGTGACTTGGCTTCCCTACAGCTCGTATTGAATATCTGCCCTTTTACCTTATGTTACTAGTACTTATTCAGTCCTTACCCCGTGACTTGGCTTCCCCTACAGCTCGTATTGAATATCTGCCCTTTTACCTTATGTTACTAGTACTTATTCAGTCCTTACCCCGTGACTTGGCTTCCCTACAGCTCGTATTGAATATCTGCCCTTTTACCTTATGTTACTAGTACATATTTAGCCCTTACTCCGTGACTTGGCTTTCCCTACAGCTCGTATTGAATATCTGCCCTTTTACCTTATGTTACTAGTACTTATTCAGTCCTTACCCCGTGACTTGGCTTTCCCTACAGCTCGTATTGAATATCTGCCCTTTTACCTTATGTTACTAGTACTTATTCAGTCCTTACCCCGTGACTTGGCTTTCCCTACAGCTCGTATTGAATATCTGCCCTTTTACCTTATGTTACTAGTACTTATTCAGTCCTTACCCCGTGACTTGGCTTTCCCTACAGCTCGTATTGAATATCTGCCCTTTTACCTTATGTTACTAGTACATATTTAGCCCTTACTCCGTGACTTGGCTTTCCCTACAGCTCGTATTGAATATCTGCCCTTTTACCTTATGTTACTAGTACTTATTCAGTCCTTACCCCGTGACTTGGCTTTCCCTACAGCTCGTATTGAATATCTGCCCTTTTACCTTATGTTACTAGTACTTATTCAGTCCTTACCCCGTGACTTGGCTTTCCCTACAGCTCGTATTGAATATCTGCCCTTTTACCTTATGTTACTAGTACTTATTCAGTCCTTACCCCGTGACTTGGCTTTCCCTACAGCTCGTATTAAATATCTGCCCTTTTACCTTATGTTACTAGTACTTATTCAGTCCTTACCCCGTGACTTGGCTTTCCCTACAGCTCGTATTGAATATCTGCCCTTTTACCTTATGTTACTAGTACATATTTAGCCCTTACCCCGTGACTTGGCTTCCCTACTGCTCGTATTGAATATCTGCCCTTTTACCTTATGTTACTGGTACTTATTCAGTCCTTACTCCGTGACTTGGCTTTCCCTACGGCTCGTATTGAATATCTGCCCTTTTACCTTATGTTACTAGTACATATTTAGCCCTTACCCCGTGACTTGGCTTCCCCTACAGCTCGTATTGAATATCTGCCCTTTTACCTTATGTTACTAGTACTCATTCAGTCCTTACCCCGTGACATGGCTTCCCTACAGCTCGTATTGAATATCTGCCCTTTTACCTTATGTTACTAGTACTTATTTAGCCCTTACTCCGTGACTTGGCTTCCCCTACAGCTCGTATTGAATATCTGCCCTTTTACCTTATGTTACTAGTACTTATTCAGTCCTTACCCCGTGACTTGGCTTTCCCTACAGCTCGTATTGAATATCTGGCCTTTTACCTTATATTACTATTACATATTTAGCCCTTACTCCGTGACTTGGCTTTCCCTACAGCTCGTATTGAATATCTGCCCTTTTACCTTATGTTACTAGTACTTATTCAGTCCTTACCCCGTGACTTGGCTTTCCCTACAGCTCGTATTGAATATCTGCCCTTTTACCTTATGTTACTAGTACTTATTTAGCCCTTACCCCGTGACTTGGCTTCCCTACAGCTCGTATTGAATATCTGCCCTTTTACCTTATGTTACTAGTACATATTTAGCCCTTACTCCGTGACTTGGCTTTCCCTACAGCTCGTATTGAATATCTGCCCTTTTACCTTATGTTACTAGTACTTATTCAGTCCTTACCCCGTGACTTGGCTTTCCCTACAGCTCGTATTGAATATCTGCCCTTTTACCTTATGTTACTAGTACTTATTCAGTCCTTACCCCGTGACTTGGCTTTCCCTACAGCTCGTATTGAATATCTGCCCTTTTACCTTATGTTACTAGTACTTATTCAGTCCTTACCCCGTGACTTGGCTTTCCCTACAGCTCGTATTGAATATCTGCCCTTTTACCTTATGTTACTAGTACTTATTCAGTCCTTACCCCGTGACTTGGCTTTCCCTACAGCTCGTATTGAATATCTGCCCTTTTACCTTATGTTACTAGTACATATTTAGCCCTTACCCCGTGACTTGGCTTCCCTACAGCTCGTATTGAATATCTGCCCTTTTACCTTATGTTACTAGTACTTATTCAGTCCTTACTCCGTGACTTGGCTTTCCCTACAGCTCGTATTGAATATCTGCCCTTTTACCTTATGTTACTAGTACATATTTAGCCCTTACCCCGTGACTTGGCTTCCCCTACAGCTCGTATTGAATATCTGCCCTTTTACCTTATGTTACTAGTACTTATTCAGTCCTTACCCCGTGACGTGGCTTCCCTACAGCTCGTATTGAATATCTGCCCTTGTACCTTATGTTACTAGTACTTATTTAGCCCTTACTCCGTGACTTGGCTTCCCCTACAGCTCGTATTGAATATCTGCCCTTTTACCTTATGTTACTAGTACTTATTCAGTCCTTACCCCGTGACTTGGCTTCCCTACAGCTCGTATTGAATATCTGCCCTTTTACCTTATGTTACTAGTACTTATTTAGCCCTTACTCCGTGACTTGGCTTCCCCTACAGCTCGTATTGAATATCTGCCCTTTTACCTTATGTTACTAGTACTTATTCAGTCCTTACCCCGTGACTTGGCTTTCCCTACAGCTGGTATTGAATATCTGCCCTTTTACCTTATGTTACTAGTACATATTTAGCCCTTACTCCGTGACTTGGCTTCCCCTACAGCTCGTTTTGAATATCTGCCCTTTTACCTTATGTTACTAGTACATATTTAGCCCTTACTCCGTGACTTGGCTTCCCCTACAGCTCGTATTGAATATCTGCCCTTTTACCTTATGTTACTAGTACATATTTAGCCCTTACTCCGTGACTTGGCTTCCCCTATAGCTCGTATTGAATATCTGCCCTTTTACCTTATGTTACTAGTACATATTTAGCCCTTACCCCGTGACTTGGCTTCCCCTACAGCTCGTATTGAATATCTGCCCTTTTACCTTATGTTACTAGTACATATTTAGCCCTTACCCCGTGACTTGGCTTCCCCTACAGCTCGTATTGAATATCTGCCCTTTTACCTTATGTTACTAGTACTTATTCAGTCCTTACCCCGTGACTTGGCTTCCCTACAGCTCGTATTGAATATCTGCCCTTTTACCTTATGTTACTAGTACTTATTCAGTCCTTACCCCGTGACTTGGCTTCTCTACAGCTCGTATTGAATATCTGCCCTTTTACCTTATGTTATTAGTACATATTTAGTCCTTACTCCGTGACTTGGCTTTCCCTACAGCTCGTATTGAATATCTGCCCTCTTACCTTATGCTACTAGTACTTATTCAGTCCTTACCCCGTGACTTGGCTTTCCCTACAGCTCGTATTGAATATCTGCCCTTTTACCTTATGTTACTAGTACTTATTCAGTCCTTACCCCGTGACTTGGCTTTCCCTACAGCTCGTATTGAATATCTGCCCTTTTACCTTATGTTACTAGTACTTATTCAGTCCTTACCCCGTGACTTGGCTTTCCCTACAGCTCGTATTGAATATCTGCCCTTTTACCTTATGTTACTAGTACTTATTCAGTCCTTACCCCGTGACTTGGCTTCCCCTACAGCTCGTATTGAATATCTGCCCTTTTACCTTATGTTACTAGTACTTATTCAGTCCTTACCCCGTGACATGGCTTTCCCTACAGCTCGTATTGAATATCTACCCTTTTACCTTATGCTACTAGTACTTATATAGCACTTACCCCGTGACTTGGCTTTCCCTACAGCTCGTATTGAATATCTGCCCTTTTACCTTATGCTACTAGTACTTATATAGCCCTTACCCCGTGACTTGGCTTCCCTACAGCTCGTATTGAATATCTGCCCTTTTACCTTATGCTACTAGTACTTATATAGCCCTTACCCCGTGACTTGGCTTCCCTACAGCTCGTATTGAATATCTGCCCTTTTACCTTATGTTACTAGTACTTATTTAGCCCTTACCCCGTGACTTGGCTTCCCTACAGCTCGTATTGAATATCTGCCCTTTTACCTTATGTTACTAGTACATATTTAGCCCTTACTCCGTGACTTGGCTTTCCCTACAGCTCGTATTGAATATCTGCCCTTTTACCTTATGTTACTAGTACTTATTCAGTCCTTACCCCGTGACTTGGCTTTCCCTACAGCTCGTATTGAATATCTGCCCTTTTACCTTATGTTACTAGTACTTATTCAGTCCTTACCCCGTGACTTGGCTTTCCCTACAGCTCGTATTGAATACCTGCCCTTTTACCTTATGTTACTAGTACTTATTCAGTCCTTACCCCGTGACTTGGCTTTCCCTACAGCTCGTATTGAATATCTGCCCTTTTACCTTATGTTACTAGTACTTATTCAGTCCTTACCCCGTGACTTGGCTTTCCCTACAGCTCGTATTGAATATCTGCCCTTTTACCTTATGTTACTAGTACATATTTAGCCCTTACCCCGTGACTTGGCTTCCCTACAGCTCGTATTGAATATCTGCCCTTTTACCTTATGATACTAGTACTTATTCAGTCCTTACTCCGTGACTTGGCTTTCCCTACAGCTCGTATTGAATATCTGCCCTTTTACCTTATGTTACTAGTACATATTTAGCCCTTACCCCGTGACTTGGCTTCCCCTACAGCTCGTATTGAATATCTGCCCTTTTACCTTATGTTACTAGTACTTATTCAGTCCTTACCCCGTGACTTGGCTTCCCTACAGCTCGTATTGAATATCTGCCCTTTTACCTTATGTTACTAGTACTTATTTAGCCCTTACTCCGTGACTTGGCTTCCCCTACAGCTCGTATTGAATATCTGCCCTTTTACCTTATGTTACTAGTACTTATTCAGTCCTTACCCCGTGACTTGGCTTCCCTACAGCTCGTATTGAATATCTGCCCTTTTACCTTATGTTACTAGTACTTATTTAGCCCTTACTCCGTGACTTGGCTTCCCCTACAGCTCGTATTGAATATCAGTCCTTTTACCTTATGTTACTAGTACTTATTCAGTCCTTACCCCGTGACTTGGCTTTCCCTACAGCTGGTATTGAATATCTGCCCTTTTACCTTATGTTACTAGTACATATTTAGCCCTTACTCCGTGACTTGGCTTCCCCTACAGCTCGTTTTGAATATCTGCCCTTTTACCTTATGTTACTAGTACATATTTAGCCCTTACTCCGTGACTTGGCTTCCCCTACAGCTCGTATTGAATATCTGCCCTTTTACCTTATGTTACTAGTACATATTTAGCCCTTACTCCGTGACTTGGCTTCCCCTACAGCTCGTATTGAATATCTGCCCTTTTACCTTATGTGACTAGTACATATTTAGCCCTTACCCCGTGACTTGGCTTCCCCTACAGCTCGTATTGAATATCTGCCCTTTTACCTTATGTTACTAGTACATATTTAGCCCTTACCCCGTGACTTGGCTTCCCCTACAGCTCGTATTGAATATCTGCCCTTTTACCTTATGTTACTAGTACTTATTCAGTCCTTACCCCGTGACTTGGCTTCCCTACAGCTCGTATTGAATATCTGCCCTTTTACCTTATGCTACTAGTACATATTTAGCCCTTACTCCGTGACTTGGCTTCCCTACAGCTCGTATTGAATATCTGCCCTTTTACCTTATGCTACTAGTACATATTTAGCCCTTACCCCGTGACTTGGCTTCCCTACAGCTCGTATTGAATATCTGCCCTTTTACCTTATGTTACTAGTACTTATTCAGTCCTTACCCCGTGACTTGGCTTTCCCTACAGCTCGTATTGAATATCTGCCCTTTTACCTTATGTTACTAGTACTTATTCAGTCCTTACCCCGTGACTTGGCTTCCCTACAGCTCGTATTGAATATCTGCCCTTTTACCTTATGTTATTAGTACATATTTAGTCCTTACTCCGTGACTTGGCTTTCCCTACAGCTCGTATTGAATATCTGCCCTCTTACCTTATGCTACTAGTACTTATTCAGTCCTTACCCCGTGACTTGGCTTTCCCTACAGCTCGTATTGAATATCTGCCCTTTTACCTTATGTTACTAGTACTTATTCAGTCCTTACCCCGTGACTTGGCTTTCCCTACAGCTCGTATTGAATATCTGCCCTTTTACCTTATGTTACTAGTACTTATTCAGTCCTTACCCCGTGACTTGGCTTTCCCTACAGCTCGTATTGAATATCTGCCCTTTTTCCTTATGTTACTAGTACTTATTCAGTCCTTACCCCGTGACTTGGCTTCCCCTACAGCTCGTATTGAATATCTGCCCTTTTACCTTATGTTACTAGTACTTATTCAGTCCTTACCCCGTGACATGGCTTTCCCTACAGCTCGTATTGAATATCTACCCTTTTACCTTATGCTACTAGTACTTATATAGCCCTTACCCCGTGACTTGGCTTTCCCTACAGCTCGTATTGAATATCTGCCCTTTTACCTTATGCTACTAGTACTTATATAGCCCTTACCCCGTGACTTGGCTTCCCTACAGCTCGTATTGAATATCTGCCCTTTTACCTCATGCTACTAGTACTTATATAGCCCTTACCCCGTGACTTGGCTTCCCTACAGCTCGTATTGAATATCTGCCTTTTACCTTATGTTACTAGTGCTTATTCAGTCCTTACCCCGTGACTTGGCTTCCCTACAGCTCGTATTGAATATCTGCCCTTTTACCTTATGTTACTAGTACTTATTCAGTCCTTACCCCGTGACTTGGCTTTCCCTACAGCTCGTATTGAATATCTGCCCTTTTACCTTATGTTACTAGTACTTATTCAGTCCTTACCCCGTGACTTGGCTTTCCCTACAGCTCGTATTGAATATCTGCCCTTTTACCTTATGTTACTAGTACTTATTCAGTCCTTACCCCGTGACTTGGCTTCCCCTACAGCTCGTATTGAATATCTGCCCTTTTACCTTATGTTACTAGTACATATTTAGCCCTTACTCCGTGACTTGGCTTTCCCTACAGCTCGTATTGAATATCTGCCCTTTTACCTTATGTTACTAGTACTTATATAGCCCTTACCCCGTGACTTGGCTTCCCCTACAGCTCGTATTGAATATCTACCCTTTTACCTTATGCTACTAGTACTTATATAGCCCTTACCCCGTGACTTGGCTTCCCCTACAGCTCGTATTGAATATCTGCCCTTTTATCTTATGTTACTAGTACTTATTTAGCCCTTACTCCGTGACTTGGCTTCCCCTACAGCTCGTATTGAATATCTGCCCTTTTACCTTATGTTACTAGTACTTATTCAGTCCTTACTCCGTGACTTGGCTTCCCTACAGCTCGTATTGAATATCTGCCCTTTTACCTTATGTTACTAGTACTTATTCAGTCCTTACCCCGTGACTTGGCTTTCCCTACAGCTCGTATTGAATATCTGCCCTTTTACCTTATGTTACTAGTACTTATTCAGTCCTTACCCCGTGACTTGGCTTCCCTACAGCTCGTATTGAATATCTGCCCTTTTACCTTATGTTACTAGTACTTATTTAGCCCTTACTCCGTGACTTGGCTTCCCCTACAGCTCGTATTGAATATCTGCCCTTTTACCTTATGTTACTAGTACTTATTCAGTCCTTACCC
This sequence comes from Meconema thalassinum, assembly GCA_946902985.2. NCBI lineage: Eukaryota > Metazoa > Arthropoda > Insecta > Orthoptera > Tettigoniidae > Meconema > Meconema thalassinum. The sequence goes on from OY714911.1 coordinate 25,905,043, forward strand.
CGTGACTTGGCTTTCCCTACAGCTCGTATTGAATATCTGCCCTTTTACCTTATGTTACTAGTACTTATTCAGTCCTTACTCCGTGCCTTGGCTTTCCCTACAGCTCGTATTGAATATCTGCCCTTTTACCTTATGTTACTAGTACTTATTCAGTCCTTACCCCGTGACTTGGCTTTCCCTACAGCTCGTATTGAATATCTGCCCTTTTACCTTATGTTACTAGTACTTATTCAGTCCTTACTCCGTGACTTGGCTTTTCCTACAGCTCGTATTGAATATCTGCCCTTTTACCTTATGTTACTAGTACTTATTTTGCCCTTACTCCGTGACTTGGCTTCCCCTACAGCTCGTATTGAATATCTGCCCTTTTACCTTATGTTACTAGTACTTATTTAGCCCTTACCCCGTGACTTGGCTTCCCTACAGCTCGTATTGAATATCTGCCCTTTTACCTTATGTTACTAGTACTTATTCAGTCCTTAACCCGTGACTTGGCTTCCCCTACAGCTCGTATTGAATATCTGCCCTTTTACCTTATGTTACTAGTACTTATTCAGTCCTTACCCCGTGACTTGGCTTCCCTACAGCTCGTATTGAATATCTGCCCTTTTACCTTATGTTACTAGTACATATTTAGCCCTTACTCCGTGACTTGGCTTTCCCTACAGCTCGTATTGAATATCTGCCCTTTTTCCTTATGTTACTAGTACTTATTCAGTCCTTACCCCGTGACTTGGCTTTCCCTACAGCTCGTATTGAATATCTGCCCTTTTACCTTATGTTACTAGTACTTATTCAGTCCTTACCCCGTGACTTGGCTTTCTCTACAGCTCGTATTGAATATCTGCCCTTTTACCTTATGTTACTAGTACTTATTCAGTCCTTACCCCGTGACTTGGCTTTCCCTACAGCTCGTATTGAATATCTGCCCTTTTACCTTATGTTACTAGTACATATTTAGCCCTTACTCCGTGACTTGGCTTTCCCTACAACTCGTATTGAATATCTGCCCTTTAACCTTATGTTACTAGTACTTATTCAGTCCTTACCCCGTGACTTGGCTTTCCCTACAGCTCGTATTGAATATCTGCCCTTTTACCTTATGTTACTAGTACTTATTCAGTCCTTACTCCGTGACTTGGCTTTCCCTACAGCTCGTATTGAATATCTGCCCTTTTACCTTATGTTACTAGTACTTATTTAGCCCTTACTCCGTGACTTGGCTTCCCCTACAGCTCGTATTGAATATCTGCCCTTTTACCTTATGTTACTAGTACTTATTTAGCCCTTACCCCGTGACTTGGCTTCCCTACAGCTCGTATTGAATATCTGCCCATTTACCTTATGTTACTAGTACTTATTCAGTCCTTACCCCGTGACTTGGCTTCCCCTACAGCTCGTATTGAATATCTGCCCTTTTACCTTATGTTACTAGTACTTATTCAGTCCTTACCCCGTGACTTGGCTTCCCTACAGCTCGTATTGAATATCTGCCCTTTTACCTTATGTTACTAGTACATATTTAGCCCTTACTCCGTGACTTGGCTTTCCCTACAGCTCGTATTGAATATCTGCCCTTTTACCTTATGTTACTAGTACTTATTCAGTCCTTACCCCGTGACTTGGCTTTCCCTACAGCTCGTATTGAATATCTGCCCTTTTACCTTATGTTACTAGTACTTATTCAGTCCTTACCCCGTGACTTGGCTTTCCCTACAGCTCGTATTGAATATCTGCCCTTTTACCTTATGATACTAGTACTTATTCAGTCCTTACCCCGTGACTTGGCTTTCCCTACAGCTCGTATTGAATATCTGCCCTTTTACCTTATGTTACTAGTACATATTTAGCCCTTACTCCGTGACTTGGCTTTCCCTACAGCTCGTATTGAATATCTGCCCTTTTACCTTATGTTACTAGTACTTATTCAGTCCTTACCCCGTGACTTGGCTTTCCCTACAGCTCGTATTGAATATCTGCCCTTTTACCTTATGTTACTAGTACTTATTCAGTCCTTACCCCGTGACTTGGCTTTCCCTACAGCTCGTATTGAATATCTGCCCTTTTACCTTATGTTACTAGTACTTATTCAGTCCTTACCCCGTGACTTGGCTTTCCCTACAGCTCGTATTGAATATCTGCCCTTTTACCTTATGTTACTAGTACTTATTCAGTCCTTACCCCGTGACTTGGCTTTCCCTACAGCTCGTATTGAATATCTGCCCTTTTACCTTATGTTACTAGTACATATTTAGCCCTTACCCCGTGACTTGGCTTCCCTACTGCTCGTATTGAATATCTGCCCTTTTACCTTATGTTACTGGTACTTATTCAGTCCTTACTCCGTGACTTGGCTTTCCCTACGGCTCGTATTGAATATCTGCCCTTTTACCTTATGTTACTAGTACATATTTAGCCCTTACCCCGTGACTTGGCTTCCCTACAGCTCGTATTGAATATCTGCCCTTTTACCTTATGTTACTAGTACTCATTCAGTCCTTACCCCGTGACATGGCTTCCCTACAGCTCGTATTGAATATCTGCCCTTTTACCTTATGTTACTAGTACTTATTTAGCCCTTACTCCGTGACTTGGCTTCCCCTACAGCTCGTATTGAATATCTGCCCTTTTACCTTATGTTACTAGTACTTATTCAGTCCTTACCCCGTGACTTGGCTTTCCCTACAGCTCGTATTGAATATCTGGCCTTTTACCTTATGTTACTATTACATATTTAGCCCTTACTCCGTGACTTGGCTTTCCCTACAGCTCGTATTGAATATCTGCCCTTTTACCTTATGTTACTAGTACTTATTCAGTCCTTACCCCGTGACTTGGCTTTCCCTACAGCTCGTATTGAATATCTGCCCTTTTACCTTATGTTACTAGTACATATTTAGCCCTTACTCCGTGACTTGGCTTTCCCTACAGCTCGTATTGAATATCTGCCCTTTTACCTTATGTTACTAGTACTTATTCAGTCCTTACCCCGTGACTTGGCTTTCCCTACAGCTCGTATTGAATATCTGCCCTTTTACCTTATGTTACTAGTACTTATTCAGTCCTTACCCCGTGACTTGGCTTTCCCTACAGCTCGTATTGAATATCTGCCCTTTTACCTTATGTTACTAGTACTTATTCAGTCCTTACCCCGTGACTTGGCTTTCCCTACAGCTCGTATTGAATATCTGCCCTTTTACCTTATGTTACTAGTACTTATTCAGTCCTTACCCCGTGACTTGGCTTTCCCTACAGCTCGTATTGAATATCTGCCCTTTTACCTTATGTTACTAGTACATATTTAGCCCTTACCCCGTGACTTGGCTTCCCTACAGCTCGTATTGAATATCTGCCCTTTTACCTTATGTTACTAGTACTTATTCAGTCCTTACTCCGTGACTTGGCTTTCCCTACAGCTCGTATTGAATATCTGCCCTTTTACCTTATGTTACTAGTACATATTTAGCCCTTACCCCGTGACTTGGCTTCCCCTACAGCTCGTATTGAATATCTGCCCTTTTACCTTATGTTACTAGTACTTATTCAGTCCTTACCCCGTGACTTGGCTTCCCTACAGCTCGTATTGAATATCTGCCCTTTTACCTTATGTTACTAGTACTTATTTAGCCCTTACTCCGTGACTTGGCTTCCCCTACAGCTCGTATTGAATATCTGCCCTTTTACCTTATGTTACTAGTACTTATTCAGTCCTTACCCCGTGACTTGGCTTCCCTACAGCTCGTATTGAATATCTGCCCTTTTACCTTATGTTACTAGTACTTATTTAGCCCTTACTCCGTGACTTGGCTTCCCCTACAGCTCGTATTGAATATCTGCCCTTTTACCTTATGTTACTAGTACTTATTCAGTCCTTACCCCGTGACTTGGCTTTCCCTACAGCTGGTATTGAATATCTGCCCTTTTACCTTATGTTACTAGTACATATTTAGCCCTTACTCCGTGACTTGGCTTCCCCTACAGCTCGTTTTGAATATCTGCCCTTTTACCTTATGTTACTAGTACATATTTAGCCCTTACTCCGTGACTTGGCTTCCCCTACAGCTCGTATTGAATATCTGCCCTTTTACCTTATGTTACTAGTACATATTTAGCCCTTACTCCGTGACTTGGCTTCCCCTACAGCTCGTATTGAATATCTGCCCTTTTACCTTATGTTACTAGTACATATTTAGCCCTTACCCCGTGACTTGGCTTCCCCTACAGCTCGTATTGAATATCTGCCCTTTTACCTTATGTTACTAGTACATATTTAGCCCTTACCCCGTGACTTGGCTTCCCCTACAGCTCGTATTGAATATCTGCCCTTTTACCTTATGTTACTAGTACTTATTCAGTCCTTACCCCGTGACTTGGCTTCCCTACAGCTCGTATTGAATATCTGCCCTTTTACCTTATGTTACTAGTACTTATTCAGTCCTTACCCCGTGACTTGGCTTCCCTACAGCTCGTATTGAATATCTGCCCTTTTACCTTATGTTATTAGTACATATTTAGTCCTTACTCCGTGACTTGGCTTTCCCTACAGCTCGTATTGAATATCTGCCCTCTTACCTTATGCTACTAGTACTTATTCAGTCCTTACCCCGTGACTTGGCTTTCCCTACAGCTCGTATTGAATATCTGCCCTTTTACCTTATGTTACTAGTACTTATTCAGTCCTTACCCCGTGACTTGGCTTTCCCTACAGCTCGTATTGAATATCTGCCCTTTTACCTTATGTTACTAGTACTTATTCAGTCCTTACCCCGTGACTTGGCTTTCCCTACAGCTCGTATTGAATATCTGCCCTTTTACCTTATGTTACTAGTACTTATTCAGTCCTTACCCCGTGACTTGGCTTCCCCTACAGCTCGTATTGAATATCTGCCCTTTTACCTTATGTTACTAGTACTTATTCAGTCCTTACCCCGTGACATGGCTTTCCCTACAGCTCGTATTGAATATCTACCCTTTTACCTTATGCTACTAGTACTTATATAGCACTTACCCCGTGACTTGGCTTTCCCTACAGCTCGTATTGAATATCTGCCCTTTTACCTTATGCTACTAGTACTTATATAGCCCTTACCCCGTGACTTGGCTTCCCTACAGCTCGTATTGAATATCTGCCCTTTTACCTTATGTTACTAGTACTTATTTAGCCCTTACCCCGTGACTTGGCTTCCCTACAGCTCGTATTGAATATCTGCCCTTTTACCTTATGTTACTAGTACATATTTAGCCCTTACTCCGTGACTTGGCTTTCCCTACAGCTCGTATTGAATATCTGCCCTTTTACCTTATGTTACTAGTACTTATTCAGTCCTTACCCCGTGACTTGGCTTTCCCTACAGCTCGTATTGAATATCTGCCCTTTTACCTTATGTTACTAGTACTTATTCAGTCCTTACCCCGTGACTTGGCTTTCCCTACAGCTCGTATTGAATACCTGCCCTTTTACCTTATGTTACTAGTACTTATTCAGTCCTTACCCCGTGACTTGGCTTTCCCTACAGCTCGTATTGAATATCTGCCCTTTTACCTTATGTTACTAGTACTTATTCAGTCCTTACCCCGTGACTTGGCTTTCCCTACAGCTCGTATTGAATATCTGCCCTTTTACCTTATGTTACTAGTACATATTTAGCCCTTACCCCGTGACTTGGCTTCCCTACAGCTCGTATTGAATATCTGCCCTTTTACCTTATGTTACTAGTACTTATTCAGTCCTTACTCCGTGACTTGGCTTTCCCTACAGCTCGTATTGAATATCTGCCCTTTTACCTTATGTTACTAGTACATATTTAGCCCTTACCCCGTGACTTGGCTTCCCCTACAGCTCGTATTGAATATCTGCCCTTTTACCTTATGTTACTAGTACTTATTCAGTCCTTACCCCGTGACTTGGCTTCCCTACAGCTCGTATTGAATATCTGCCCTTTTACCTTATGTTACTAGTACTTATTTAGCCCTTACTCCGTGACTTGGCTTCCCCTACAGCTCGTATTGAATATCTGCCCTTTTACCTTATGTTACTAGTAATTATTCAGTCCTTACCCCGTGACTTGGCTTCCCTACAGCTCGTATTGAATATCTGCCCTTTTACCTTATGTTACTGGTACTTATTTAGCCCTTACTCCGTGACTTGGCTTCCCCTACAGCTCGTATTGAATATCTGTCCTTTTACCTTATGTTACTAGTACTTATTCAGTCCTTACCCCGTGACTTGGCTTTCCCTACAGCTGGTATTGAATATCTGCCCTTTTACCTTATGTTACTAGTACATATTTAGCCCTTACTCCGTGACTTGGCTTCCCCTACAGCTCGTTTTGAATATCTGCCCTTTTACCTTATGTTACTAGTACATATTTAGCCCTTACTCCGTGACTTGGCTTCCCCTACAGCTCGTATTGAATATCTGCCCTTTTACCTTATGTTACTAGTACATATTTAGCCCTTACTCCGTGACTTGGCTTCCCCTACAGCTCGTATTGAATATCTGCCCTTTTACCTTATGTTACTAGTACATATTTAGCCCTTACCCCGTGACTTGGCTTCCCCTACAGCTCGTATTGAATATCTGCCCTTTTACCTTATGTTACTAGTACATATTTAGCCCTTACCCCGTGACTTGGCTTCCCCTACAGCTCGTATTGAATATCTGCCCTTTTACCTTATGTTACTAGTACTTATTCAGTCCTTACCCCGTGACTTGGCTTCCCTACAGCTCGTATTGAATATCTGCCCTTTTACCTTATGCTACTAGTACATATTTAGCCCTTACTCCGTGACTTGGCTTCCCTACAGCTCGTATTGAATATCTGCCCTTTTACCTTATGCTACTAGTACATATTTAGCCCTTACCCCGTGACTTGGCTTCCCTACAGCTCGTATTGAATATCTGCCCTTTTACCTTATGTTACTAGTACTTATTCAGTCCTTACCCCGTGACTTGGCTTTCCCTACAGCTCGTATTGAATATCTGCCCTTTTACCTTATGTTACTAGTACTTATTCAGTCCTTACCCCGTGACTTGGCTTTCCCTACAGCTCGTATTGAATACCTGCCCTTTTACCTTATGTTACTAGTACTTATTCAGTCCTTACCCCGTGACTTGGCTTTCCCTACAGCTCGTATTGAATATCTGCCCTTTTACCTTATGTTACTAGTACTTATTCAGTCCTTACCCCGTGACTTGGCTTTCCCTACAGCTCGTATTGAATATCTGCCCTTTTACCTTATGTTACTAGTACATATTTAGCCCTTACCCCGTGACTTGGCTTCCCTACAGCTCGTATTGAATATCTGCCCTTTTACCTTATGTTACTAGTACTTATTCAGTCCTTACTCCGTGACTTGGCTTTCCCTACAGCTCGTATTGAATATCTGCCCTTTTACCTTATGTTACTAGTACATATTTAGCCCTTACCCCGTGACTTGGCTTCCCCTACAGCTCGTATTGAATATCTGCCCTTTTACCTTATGTTACTAGTACTTATTCAGTCCTTACCCCGTGACTTGGCTTCCCTACAGCTCGTATTGAATATCTGCCCTTTTACCTTATGTTACTAGTACTTATTTAGCCCTTACTCCGTGACTTGGCTTCCCCTACAGCTCGTATTGAATATCTGCCCTTTTACCTTATGTTACTAGTAATTATTCAGTCCTTACCCCGTGACTTGGCTTCCCTACAGCTCGTATTGAATATCTGCCCTTTTACCTTATGTTACTGGTACTTATTTAGCCCTTACTCCGTGACTTGGCTTCCCCTACAGCTCGTATTGAATATCTGTCCTTTTACCTTATGTTACTAGTACTTATTCAGTCCTTACCCCGTGACTTGGCTTTCCCTACAGCTGGTATTGAATATCTGCCCTTTTACCTTATGTTACTAGTACATATTTAGCCCTTACTCCGTGACTTGGCTTCCCCTACAGCTCGTTTTGAATATCTGCCCTTTTACCTTATGTTACTAGTACATATTTAGCCCTTACTCCGTGACTTGGCTTCCCCTACAGCTCGTATTGAATATCTGCCCTTTTACCTTATGTTACTAGTACATATTTAGCCCTTACTCCGTGACTTGGCTTCCCCTACAGCTCGTATTGAATATCTGCCCTTTTACCTTATGTTACTAGTACATATTTAGCCCTTACCCCGTGACTTGGCTTCCCCTACAGCTCGTATTGAATATCTGCCCTTTTACCTTATGTTACTAGTACATATTTAGCCCTTACCCCGTGACTTGGCTTCCCCTACAGCTCGTATTGAATATCTGCCCTTTTACCTTATGTTACTAGTACTTATTCAGTCCTTACCCCGTGACTTGGCTTCCCTACAGCTCGTATTGAATATCTGCCCTTTTACCTTATGCTACTAGTACATATTTAGCCCTTACTCCGTGACTTGGCTTCCCTACAGCTCGTATTGAATATCTGCCCTTTTACCTTATGCTACTAGTACATATTTAGCCCTTACCCCGTGACTTGGCTTCCCTACAGCTCGTATTGAATATCTGCCCTTTTACCTTATGTTACTAGTACTTATTCAGTCCTTACCCCGTGACTTGGCTTTCCCTACAGCTCGTATTGAATATCTGCCCTTTTACCTTATGTTACTAGTACTTATTCAGTCCTTACCCCGTGACTTGGCTTCCCCTACAGCTCGTATTGAATATCTGCCCTTTTACCTTATGTTACTAGTACTTATTCAGTCCTTACCCCGTGACTTGGCTTTCCCTACAGCTCGTATTGAATATCTGCCCTTTTACCTTATGTTATTAGTACTTATTCAGTCCTTACCCCGTGACTTGGCTTTCCCTACAGCTCGTATTGAATATCTGCCCTTTTTCCTTATGTTACTAGTACTTATTCAGTCCTTACCCCGTGACTTGGCTTCCCCTACAGCTCGTATTGAATATCTGCCCTTTTACCTTATGTTACTAGTACTTATTCAGTCCTTACCCCGTGACATGGCTTTCCCTACAGCTCGTATTGAATATCTACCCTTTTACCTTATGCTACTAGTACTTATATAGCCCTTACCCCGTGACTTGGCTTTCCCTACAGCTCGTATTGAATATCTGCCCTTTTACCTTATGCTACTAGTACTTATATAGCCCTTACCCCGTGACTTGGCTTCCCTACAGCTCGTATTGAATATCTGCCCTTTTACCTCATGCTACTAGTACTTACATAGCCCTTACCCCGTGACTTGGCTTCCCTACAGCTCGTATTGAATATCTGCCCTTTTTACCTTATGTTACTAGTGCTTATTCAGTCCTTACCCCGTGACTTGGCTTCCCTACAGCTCGTATTGAATATCTGCCCTTTTACCTTATGTTACTAGTACTTATTCAGTCCTTACCCCCTGACTTGGCTTTCCCTACAGCTCGTATTGAATATCTGCCCTTTTACCTTATGTTACTAGTACTTATTTAGCCCTTACCCCGTGACTTGGCTTCCCTACAGCTCGTATTGAATATCTGCCCTTTTACCTTATGTTACTAGTACTTATTCAGTCCTTACCCCGTGACTTGGCTTTCCCTACAGCTCGTATTGAATATCTGCCCTTTTACCTTATGTTACTAGTACTTATTCAGTCCTTACCCCGTGACTTGGCTTTCCCTACAGCTCGTATTGAATATCTGCCCTTTTACCTTATGTTACTAGTACTTATTCAGTCCTTACCCCGTGACTTGGCTTTCCCTACAGCTCGTATTGAATATCTGCCCTTTTACCTTATGTTACTAGTACTTATTCAGTCCTTACCCCGTGACTTGGCTTTCCCTACAGCTCGTATTGAATATCTGCCCTTTTACCTTATGTTACTAGTACTTATTCAGTCCTTACCCCGTGACTTGGCTTCCCCTACAGCTCGTATTGAATATCTGCCCTTTTACCTTATGTTACTAGTACATATTTAGCCCTTACTCCGTGACTTGGCTTCCCCTACAGCTCGTATTGAATATCTGCCCTTTTACCTTATGTTACTAGTACATATTTAGCCCTTACTCCGTGACTTGGCTTCCCCTACAGCACGTATTGAATATCTGCCCTTTTACCTTATGTTACTAGTACATATTTAGCCCTTAGCCCGTGACTTGGCTTCCCCTACAGCTCGTATTGAATATCTGCCCTTTTACCTTATGTTACTAGTACATATTTAGCCCTTACCCCGTGACTTGGCTTCCCCTACAGCTCGTATTGAATATCTGCCCTTTTACCTTATGTTACTAGTACTTATTCAGTCCTTACCCCGTGACTTGGCTTTCCCTACAGCTCGTATTGAATATCTGCCCTTTTACCTTATGTTACTAGTACATATTTAGCCCTTACCCCGTGACTTGGCTTCCCCTACAGCTCGTATTGAATATCTGCCCTTTTACCTTATGTTACTAGTACTTATTCAGTCCTTACCCCGTGACTTGGCTTCCCTACAGCTCGTATTGAATATCTGCCCTTTTACCTTATGCTACTAGTACATATTTAGCCCTTACTCCGTGACTTGGCTTCCCTACAGCTCGTATTGAATATCTGCCCTTTTACCTTATGCTACTAGTACATATTTAGCCCTTACCCCGTGACTTGGCTTCCCTACAGCTCGTATTGAATATCTGCCCTTTTACCTTATGTTACTAGTACTTATTCAGTCCTTACCCCGTGACTTGGCTTTCCCTACAGCTCGTATTGAATATCTGCCCTTTTACCTTATGTTACTAGTACTTATTCAGTCCTTACCCCGTGACTTGGCTTTCCCTACAGCTCGTATTGAATATCTGCCCTTTTTCCTTATGTTACTAGTACTTATTCAGTCCTTACCCCGTGACTTGGCTTCCCCTACAGCTCGTATTGAATATCTGCCCTTTTACCTTATGTTACTAGTACTTATTCAGTCCTTACCCCGTGACATGGCTTTCCCTACAGCTCGTATTGAATATCTTCCCTTTTACCTTATGCTACTAGTACTTATATAGCCCTTACCCCGTGACTTGGCTTTCCCTACAGCTCGTATTGAATATCTGCCCTTTTACCTTATGCTACTAGTACTTATATAGCCCTTACCCCGTGACTTGGCTTCCCTACAGCTCGTATTGAATATCTGCCCTTTTACCTCATGCTACTAGTACTTACATAGCCCTTACCCCGTGACTTGGCTTCCCTACAGCTCGTATTGAATATCTGCCCTTTTACCTTATGTTACTAGTGCTTATTCAGTCCTTACCCCGTGACTTGGCTTCCCTACAGCTCGTATTGAATATCTGCCCTTTTACCTTATGTTACTAGTACTTATTCAGTCCTTACCCCGTGACTTGGCTTTCCCTACAGCTCGTATTGAATATCTGCCCTTTTACCTTATGTTACTAGTACTTATTTAGCCCTTACCCCGTGACTTGGCTTCCCTACAGCTCGTATTGAATATCTGCCCTTTTACCTTATGTTACTAGTACTTATTCAGTCCTTACCCCGTGACTTGGCTTATACTTCAGCTCGTATTGACTATCTGCCCTTTTACCTTATGTTACTAGTACTTATTCAGTCCTTACCCCGTGACTTGGCTTTCCCTACAGCTCGTATTGAATATCTGCCCTTTTACCTTATGTTACTTGTACTTATTCAGTCCTTACCCCGTGACTTGGCTTTCCCTACAGCTCGTATTGAATATCTGCCCTTTTACCTTATGTTACTAGTACTTATTCAGTCCTTACCCCGTGACTTGGCTTCCCCTACAGCTCGTATTGAATATCTGCCCTTTTACCTTATGTTACTAGTACATATTTAGCCCTTACTCCGTGACTTGGCTTTCCCTACAGCTCGTATTGAATATCTGCCCTTTTACCTTATGTTACTAGTACTTATATAGCCCTTACCCCGTGACTTGGCTTCCCCTACAGCTCGTATTGAATATCTACCCTTTTACCTTATGCTACTAGTACTTATATAGCCCTTACCCCGTGACTTGGCTTCCCCTACAGCTCGTATTGAATATCTGCCCTTTTACCTTATGTTACTAGTACTTATTTAGCCCTTACTCCGTGACTTGGCTTCCCCTACAGCTCGTATTGAATATCTGCCCTTTTACCTTATGTTACTAGTACTTATTCAGTCCTTACTCCGTGACTTGGCTTCCCTACAGCTCGTATTGAATATCTGCCCTTTTACCTTATGTTACTAGTACTTATTCAGTCCTTACCCCGTGACTTGGCTTTCCCTACAGCTCGTATTGAATATCTGCCCTTTTACCTTATGTTACTAGTACTTATTCAGTCCTTACCCCGTGACTTGGCTTCCCTACAGCTCGTATTGAATATCTGCCCTTTTACCTTATGTTACTAGTACTTATTTAGCCCTTACTCCGTGACTTGGCTTCCCCTACAGCTCGTATTGAATATCTGCCCTTTTACCTTATGTTACTAGTACTTATTCAGTCCTTACCCCGTGACTTGGCTTTCCCTACAGCTCGTATTGAATATCTGCCCTTTTACCTTATGTTACTAGTACTTATTCAGTCCTTACTCCGTGCCTTGGCTTTCCCTACAGCTCGTATTGAATATCTGCCCTTTTACCTTATGTTACTAGTACTTATTCAGTCCTTACCCCGTGACTTGGCTTTCCCTACAGCTCGTATTGAATATCTGCCCTTTTACCTTATGTTACTAGTACTTATTCAGTCCTTACTCCGTGACTTGGCTTTCCCTACAGCTCGTATTGAATATCTGCCCTTTTACCTTATGTTACTAGTACTTATTTTGCCCTTACTCCGTGACTTGGCTTCCCCTACAGCTCGTATTGAATATCTGCCCTTTTACCTTATGTTACTAGTACTTATTTAGCCCTTTCCCCGTGAATTGGCTTCCCTACAGCTCGTATTGAATATCTGCCCTTTTACCTTATGTTACTAGTACTTATTCAGTCCTTACCCCGTGACTTGGCTTCCCCTACAGCTCGTATTGAATATCTGCCCTTTTACCTTATGTTACTAGTACTTATTCAGTCCTTACCCCGTGACTTGGCTTCCCTACAGCTCGTATTGAATATCTGCCCTTTTACCTTATGTTACTAGTACATATTTAGCCCTTACTCCGTGACTTGGCTTTCCCTACAGCTCGTATTGAATATCTGCCCTTTTACCTTATGTTACTAGTACTTATTCAGTCCTTACCCCGTGACTTGGCTTTCCCTACAGCTCGTATTGAATATCTGCCCTTTTACCTTATGTTACTAGTACTTATTCAGTCCTTACCCCGTGACTTGGCTTTCTCTACAGCTCGTATTGAATATCTGCCCTTTTACCTTATGTTACTAGTACTTATTCAGTCCTTACCCCGTGACTTGGCTTTCCCTACAGCTCGTATTGAATATCTGCCCTTTTACCTTATGTTACTAGTACATATTTAGCCCTTACTCCGTGACTTGGCTTTCCCTACAGCTCGTATTGAATATCTGCCCTTTTACCTTATGTTACTAGTACTTATTCAGTCCTTACCCCGTGACTTGGCTTTCCCTACAGCTCGTATTGAATATCTGCCCTTTTACCTTATGTTACTAGTACTTATTCAGTCCTTTCCCCGTGACTTGGCTTTCCCTACAGCTCGTATTGAATATCTGCCCTTTTACCTTATGTTACTAGTACTTATTCAGTCCTTACCCCGTGACTTGGCTTTCCCTACAGCTCGTATTCAATATCTGCCCTTTTACCTTATGTTACTAGTACTTATTCAGTCCTTACCCCGTGACTTGGCTTTCCCTACAGCTCGTATTGAATATCTGCCCTTTTACCTTATGTTACTAGTACTTATTCAGTCCTTACCCCGTGACTTGGCTTTCCCTACAGCTCGTATTGAATATCTGCCCTTTTACCTTATGTTACTAGTACTTATTCAGTCCTTACCCCGTGACTTGGCTTTCCCTACAGCTCGTATTGAATATCTGCCCTTTTACCTTATGTTACTAGTACTTATTCAGTCCTTACCCCGTGACTTGGCTTTCCCTACAGCTCGTATTGAATATCTGCCCTTTTACCTTATGTTACTAGTACTTATTCAGTCCTTACCCCGTGACTTGGCTTTCCCTACAGCTCGTATTGAATATCTGCCCTTTTACCTTATGTTACTAGTACATATTTAGCCCTTACCCCGTGACTTGGCTTCCCTACAGCTCGTATTGAATATCTGCCCTTTTACCTTATGTTACTAGTACTTATTCAGTCCTTACTCCGTGACTTGGCTTTCCCTACAGCTCGTATTGAATATCTGCCCTTTTACCTTATGTTACTAGTACATCTTTAGCCCTTACCCCGTGACTTGGCTTCCCCTACAGCTCGTATTGAATATCTGCCCTTTTACCTTATGTTACTAGTACTTATTCAGTCCTTACCCCGTGACTTGGCTTCCCTACAGCTCGTATTGAATATCTGCCCTTTTACCTTATGTTACTAGTACTTATTTAGCCCTTACTCCGTGACTTGGCTTCCCCTACAGCTCGTATTGAATATCTGCCCTTTTACCTTATGTTACTAGTACTTATTCAGTCCTTACCCCGTGACTTGGCTTTCCCTACAGCTCGTATTGAATATCTGCCCTTTTACCTTATGTTACTAGTACATATTTAGCCCTTACTCCGTGACTTGGCTTTCCCTACAGCTCGTATTGAATATCTGAGTAGGATAAATAAGCCGGTTCTGGCACAGGGGCTAATGGGCAAGATGGCCGCCGCGCGCAATCACTCTATGTTATTCTTATGGAGGTTTCATTCAGAGCTGGCACAGGGGCTATTGGGCAAAATGGCCGCCACGGCCTGAGACCGTGGATTACGTCACAGGGAGAGGTCGGCCGTGTAGTTGCCAAATGGAATATTTATTATTATTATTATTATTATTATTAGGTAATTGTTAATTGATCATGTATAATCAAGACCAGCCTTATATTGTCCACTTTTTGGTGTAGTGGCTAGCATTCTTGGAGGTCATTCCTGAGGTTCGAATCCCGGCTCTGCCAAGAAATTTAATTTCTGGTCTCATGAGTGGAACGGGGTACACTCAGCCTTGTGAGGCAAAACTGACAAGAGCTGGCTTTTGATTCATACCTCAACAATTCTGCCTAACCCAACTTCACCTAACCTAACCTAACCTAACCTAACCTAACCTATCCTAACCTAACTTCAAAGTCAAAGCAAATATAAAAGCAAATGTGAAAGCACACATAATAAACTAAGTTATAACCTAACCTGACTTCACCTAACCTAACCTCACCTAACCTGTCCTAACCTAACCTAACGTAACCTACCTAATTTAAAATTGCAAGCGAAAAAAATTTAGCAAAAAGTATGAGAAAAAAGTGAGAGCAAATGTAAGAGCACAAATAATAAACTTAGTTATAACCTAACCACACCTAACCTAACCTAACCTAACCTAACATAACCAAACTTCAAAGTGAGAGCAAAAATGTAAGAGCAAATGAGAGAGCACAAATAATAAACTTAGTTATAACCTAACCTAACCTAACCCACAGAAACCTCATTTAAAGATTTTAGATTTTATGTTTTAACATTTTAGATTTTTGATTTTTTTCATTTTACATTTTTTAGATTTTACATTTTACATTTTTGATTTTTTGTATTTTAGATGTTAGTTTTTTTTAGATTTTACATTTTAAATTTAAGATTTTTTGATTTTAGATTTTACTTTTTACATTTTCCGAAAAGAGTAAACTACTAGGTCACATACCTAACCTCACCAAACCTAACTTTGCCAAACCTAACTTAAGCTAATTCAAAGGCTAATGCACATACACAAAGTATATAAGGGTACAAGCAACTATCCTTATGCTAGTTTTATAGGTTACTGTACAATATGATAACTACCCCAACCGTTTTTTTTTTCATTTGTTGTTTACACATATGACAATTTTCCAATTCCCCATTTTCATTTTTTTAAATGTTAGTTTTAAGTTTTTCAATTTCATAACATGGAAACATGGATTTTGCATTATGTTGTTTACACATTTATCAATTTCACAATTTCCCATTTACAGTTCTTAAAATGTCAGTTTAAAGTTTTTCAATTTCATGATATAGAAACATGGATTTTCCAATTTGTTGTTTACACATTTGTCAATTTACCAAATTCCCATTTACAGTTTTTAAAATTTCAGTTTAATGGTTTTTTTTTATTTTGTCAATATGGAAACATGGATTTTCCAATTTGTGTTTTACATGTTCATTTTGCATTAGGAGTGGAGAGAGGTGAGTAGTAATAAAAAATGTACAAGCAGTTTCCATACGGTACAATATTTTTTTATTTAAATACATGTACACTATTTACACATAATACATTTTTATATATATTCCTTATTGTTATAAATTGTACACTTGTTTTTATTTTGTTTTCTATTTTATTTATTTTTGATTATGAATGCCATTTCTTATTTTGTTTTATTTTTATTTTTGTAGTGCTATTGTTTTATTTCCTAAATTGTTTTGTTTTATGTATTTGCTAGTTGCAGGCAGAAGATTTTGATATTCATAACTTAACTCTTTAAGCATGGTTAATGATTGAGTAATGACCATAGGCATGTGTACCTATACCATCAGCATCAATCACTCTTTTATCATCACCAGGACACAAAGCAATTTTGTTTAGTCTTATAGATGATATGTCATGTTGTTTAGAAGCGATAATGTTCATTGGTATTCTTTTTACATTGTTTTTCATGACACAATCCTTATAATCTTGAAAGCTTATACAATTTTTGACAACACCTCTGTTAATACCTTTAATCTTTTTGATTTCTTTACCATTTATGTCTAATGCATACATTTTAGCTCTAAGTCCAACAAATGCTTTTATAATTTGTCCACAAGCCTCGTCTTTAAATTTCCCCAACGTTTTCTTGTTTGATGTAGAGTAACATATGTGATTAGTAGGATAATCTGATGTGTCCAGGTGTTGTAGGAAATCCAACTTGTCTTGATATACATCTGGGGTGTTAACCAAATATATGAACGAGTCAGTATCCATATACATGAGTTTAATATTGTTCATGCCATAATAGGGTAGCAGGACATCATAGTGGTGGGAATACATGAGAGTTTTTGAAATATCCAGTATACACATTCCAATATATATAGGCTTATTGAATACAATGTTACGTTTAGACATGTGGAAAGCAGCTAGGTTAGGGCCATAAATTGTTCTGTCGATAAATGTCGGCTTTGCTATTAGCTTTTCTGCCTTTTTGCTGTCAGTCACAAGACGTATGTCTATTCTTTTACGGATATTTTCCATTGTTTTCCCAAAAATGGCATTGTTGAATAATTTGTACAGATTTTTCTCAAAATCATTTTTGGCTTGTTTTCGAAGGTTGTTATTAAAATCAACGTATGCCTTTAACCAAGGTCTTTGTTTAAACTTTAACACACGATGAATTTTTATCAATTTTATTCCATGATCTAAAGCCTGTTTTAATGCCATGTAGTGAACAACATATCGCCTTCGATTTCCAAGATGAGGAATTAGTTTTTTCAGAGACGAATCCTTAGGTTGTGTACACTCTGGTAGGAAAGGTAAATCGTTGTGTAGATCATGAAGGTCAGATGGGTAATCAACATCAACGTCTAGAATGTATCCCACAGGATCGTCTTTCTTTAGTTTTTCTAGATCAACAGTATCTGGAGAAACCCACTGAAATCCACCATAAGGAAGGGAGTGACACATAGCCCACCCGTATTGGTTGTTGGCATCATCATAGGTAATAAACTGCGATGGTTTCTCAGAATCATAGGTTTCCATGTATTTATTGTTAGCTTCAGCATACCGATGAGACACCTGGCATATGCCTCCACGTATTCCAGACTCGATTAAAAGAATCTGATCGTAATCCTGTAGCAATTCCAGTTCAATGCCTGTGTAAAGGAGCATTGCCTCGAAACTTAAACCAGGCGAAGTAAAAAAGTGTGCAGCATCCACTCGGTGTGTTTCTAGTGTTTTGTTTCTAAAGGTTTCAAAGCTGTCTGCAAGAAGGAGTACATCTGATGTTAGGTAGAGGTCACTATATTCCCCTAGAGTTTTAATGTTGAACTGATTCCAGACACTTTTGGCATGTTCATAGTCTTCTTGACTAACATCTTCTTGACTTAATTTGTTAAAGAATGCCTCTTTTGGAGGTAAACACGTTTCACTTAACTTTTCCCATGAGTCAATGTAGTCATAACAAAATACCCCTTTACGAGTCATGAGCATTGCATTTTCTTTTCCAAAGTACTTGTCTGTTTCAGGGTATGATGTTAAGTTGGAAACTAAGTTTTCCAAACTACTCGGCATTAACCGAAACGTATCCACAAATCTAAGCTTAACATTTCCTACATATTTGGTAAAGGAAATGTACTTTTCTTTGGAGTTAGCGATAACATCCACTCTCTCAGTAGTACATCCCAATTGCTTTACAATGAAATTTGCGTCGTAGCCACTCATATTATGTAGAAACACAGGAACGGGGTTTCGTGTTTTACACCTCAAATTACAGTTATTGTGAGCACTTCCACGGTATTCCCCTGTAATATGGCAGTGGTCTCGAACTTTCCAGTCCTGTTGGGTAAATGGTTTTTGACACAAATAACAGGTTTCAGAACATTGGAACTCTGCTTCTTGAGCCTGAGTTAAGGCCTTTGGAACATTTAAGCTGTAAAGGCGATCAATTTCATTAGCTATTGAGATCAAACAGTCCATAAACTTTTCTGCAGCGTCAGGCCCACGATAAATAACAGGTTGGCTTGAAAGATTTGTCTTTATGTGTTCCACAGCAGGTGAGGGTTTAACGTATATACCAAAGCTCATAGGAACATGACTCTGGTATGGCACTGTATAACTTGCCTCAGGATTAGGTAGACATGTTTGATAGGGTAACATTATACTTTCAAAATCAGCATAGATAACGTAAGGTATTCTCAGCATTTTTTCAACATTTAAGAATTTGACAATGGGGTTTTTAATAGGCATTTCAACCCTAGCAATGTCATGCTGGACACACAAAGCTCTATGTTCTTTCATTTTTTCCATTCCTTGTTGTCCATATCGATTATCAAAGTGTGTAAAACACCGTTTACACGTATATATTTTATGTTCATGGCGGGTAATCTGATGTCTTACTAGTTTATCAAAATCTTTGATAAAGACGTAGTGGTTCTGGCCGGATGATGAACTTAGCAAAAGGAGGTCGCGATGGTCTTGCAGCTCTTGATCCACAACCTTCAGAGGGAACAATTTCTTGTCTTGTTCCAATCCAAATACATTAATGGATATATCGTTGGCTTTTTCAAATTTGGGAATGTCAGCTAGCGATGTAGGAAATGATATTACTGAAAAATCATACTTGTTTTCCAGATCCTTGTATTTACTAACGCGTTTAGCATCAGTTTTAACCAGTTTTGCTAAAATGGCATACATAAAACACCTCTCGTCCTTAAAGTTTTGAGGATTAATGCAGGCTTTTCTTGCTTGTATAGCTGCTGGTAATGGAATATATGTGCTTCCACGCAAGGGATTGTACTTATTTATTTTCAATCGTACTCCTTCCACTGCTAACAAAGCCCAATTACTGCCTTTTAGCTCAGATTCTTCCATTTCCGTAGTTAACTTTGTAAATTGTGTTTCCAAGAAACTACTTAAGTCCGTTTCCAAAAATAGGGCCTGATTTCGTGTTTTAAAAGCACGATCTGTAATTTCATTGGTAGATGTATGAATGAATCTACATTCAGCCACAAGATTAACTTTTATCGACTTGTGCATTGCTAGTTCTTTCTGCATAGCTTGTATTATTTGCTGTTTGGACTCTTTAAGGTATGAATTTAAATCCTTGCACGTATCGCAACGAATGAAATAGGATTTAAGTCGACCTCCAAAAGATGTCTCATATTCAATAAGTCCATTTTTGTCAGGGACCAATGACAGTAGGTAATGTTTTGTAGGCTCTGCTTTTTGTCTTTTAGCTGCCGACACAACATTACAACATTCTTCATGACGACGTCCATTGTAGGCATTGTTGAATGTACTACCACAGGTCTTGCACTCATGAAATTCACCACACGATACCCATCACGAATGTTGATTTCTGCAAACAGCTGCTTACTGCGTATCACAAGACTAGAGGTTGGTCGGTGAGACGGTCTTTCACGATGTGAACACCGTGAGAGGTAGTAGTCAACTGGTGATATTCTTGTGAAGGGTCCACTAATATACCCCTAGTCTAGACCAACAGCTCTTTACAGCGTATGACAAGGCTGTAGACTGGACAGTGAGACGGTCTTTCACGATGTGAACACTGTAACAAGTAGTAGTCAACTGATTATATACTTGCTAAGGGTTCTCTAATATACAATAGTCAAGACCAACAGCTACTTACTGTGTAGTACAAGGCTGTACAATAGTTGTTTTGACAGTCTTTCACGATGTGGTCACTGTGAATGGTAGTAGTCAACTGATGATATTCTTGATAAGGGTCCTCTAATGTACCCCTGGTTAAGGGTAACAGCTGTTCACTGCTTATGACAAAGCTAAAGACTGGTTGCTTCAACGGTCTTTCACAATGTAAACACTGTGACAGGTAGTAGTCAACTGAAAATATTCTTATGGCCTACTCAAGGTTATCAGGTACTTACTGCATATCAAAAGGCTGTACACTCATGTGTGTTAGGCACTCTTTCTTGCTAAGGACCCCAATATTCCCTACACAAGGCTATACATGTTAGTTCTAAACACTTAGTGATTAATTGTATATTCAATTTTTGTACAAAGCTTATACAAGCACGTTTTTATGAGGTAAAACTTTGTTAAATAGCTGCATGCGACACACAAAGTATGTTGCCGCTATCTAGCAGTGACTATGAGAACTACTTGAACGACCAGCATGCTACCTAGCGCTCCATTTCAACACTCGCTCACTGAACGACCAGCATGCTATCTAGCGGTCGATAGCAATACTCCTCAACTACCAGCCTGCTATCTATCGGTCAATATGACAACTCACTCAACTACCAACATGCTACATGGCTTTTTTGCTCAGTTTTTTGTTGGCTTTTTTTTGGTCAGTTTCTGTTGGCTTATGTTGGCTTTTATTGGCTTTTGTTGGCTTTTGTTGGCTTTTGTAGGCTTTTTTGTTGGCTTTTGTTGGCTTTCATATTTGCTCTTGCTTGTGGGGGCTTATTATTTGGTCTTGGAAAGTATGTCAGTCCTTTTTTTATGGCTGCAAAATGCTTACAGCCATGTTTGTAAGCAGCAACAACAACAACAGCAACACACAAAATTCCAAAAAAAAATCCAAAGTACTCTAAGGTTTATCAATGACTCTCAACTCTTACACTTACCTCTATCCCATGCATAGTCAAAAATTAGTGTATTTTTCAAATTTTTCAAAAATATTTGGAAAGTTGGCTATATCATTAATCTAAAAATCCTGAAAAGGCATATGTTAACTCCAACACCTACCTCTATACCACTCTCAGTCCAAAAATGGTGTATTTTTCAAATTTTCCAAAACATATTTCCAAAATGGGTTATATTTCCAAAATTAAAAAGTTAACAAAAACGTTTGTTTGACATAAATGAATGGCCTTTGTCCCCTCTACCACTATACCAAGTCCCAGGTCTCCAGGACAAAAAAATAAAATTTTTAAAAAGCGTTTTATTTCCAAAATTAGGAATTTTACAAACACATTTGTCTGACGTAAATCAATGGTCATTACCCCCTCTATCCCCACACTAAGTCTCATGTCTTTAGAACAACAAAAATAAAATTTTGAAAATGGACTTATATTTCCAAAATTAGGAATTTTACAAAAACGTTTGTCTGACGTAAATCAGTGGTCATTACCCCCTCTACCCCCCACACTAAGTCTCATGTCTCTAGAACAACAAAAATAAAATTTTGAAAATGGGCTTATATTTCCAAAATTAGGAATTTTACAAAAACGTTTGTCTGAAGTAAATCAATGGTCATTACCCCCTCCACCCCCACACTAAGTCTCATGTCTCTAGAACAACAAAAATAAAATTTTGAAAATGGGCTTATATTTCCAAAATTAGGAATTTTACAAAACCGTTTGTCTGACGTAAATCAGTGGTCTTTACCCCTTCTATCCCCATACCAAGTCTCAGGTCTCTAGGTCAACAAAAATAAAATTTTGAAAATGGGCTATATTTCCAAAATTAGGAATTCTACAAAAAAGTTTGTCTAACGTAAATCAATTGTCTTTACCCCCTCTATTCCCATACCAAGTCTCAGGTCTCTAGGTCAACAAAAATAAAATTTTGAAAAAATGGTCACTATTTTGGAAACTAGGAATTCTACGAAAAAGTTTGTTTAACATAAATGAAAGGTCTCTATCCCCTCTACCTGTAAACCAAGTCCCAGGTCTGTAGGACAAAAATGAAAAAAGTTCAACTGGGAAAGTAGGCGATTTTTCATAAAACCAAACATTCTAAAAAGTGTTCTATGGGTATAAAAGAATGGTCTCTATGTCCTTTATTTTTATAATAAAACTTTTTTATTTTTTGAGTTTTTTTGAAAAAGTTCAATTTTGAAATTTTTATATTTTGGAAACTAACAAGTTTACAAAAATGTTTGTTTGACATAAATAAATGGCCCTGACCCCCTCTACCAACAAAATAAATTTCAAGTCTCTAGGACTAAAACTGTACAGTAGTGGAGTAGTGGTGCTTCTAACCCACCCATTTTACATGCCTGAGGCTTAGTAGTGGGGCAAGGAGGGTTTTGGAGTGCGTTAGAAGCGCCACTACTCCACTACTGTACAGTTTTAGTCCTAGAGACTTGAAATTTATTTTGTTGGTAGAGGGGGTCAGGGCCATTTATTTATGTCAAACAAACATTTTTGTAAACTTGTTAGTTTCCAAAATATAAAAATTTCAAAATTGAACTTTTTCAAAAAAACTCAAAAAATAAAAAAGTTTTATTATAAAAATAAAGGACATAGAGACCATTCTTTTATACCCATAGAACACTTTTTAGAATGTTTGGTTTTATGAAAAATCGCCTACTTTCCCAGTTGAACTTTTTTCATTTTTGTCCTACAGACCTGGGACTTGGTTTACAGGTAGAGGGGATAGAGACCTTTCATTTATGTTAAACAAACTTTTTCGTAGAATTCCTAGTTTCCAAAATAGTGACCATTTTTTCAAAATTTTATTTTTGTTGACCTAGAGACCTGAGACTTGGTATGGGAATAGAGGGGGTAAAGACAATTGATTTACGTTAGACAAACTTTTTTGTAGAATTCCTAATTTTGGAAATATAGCCCATTTTCAAAATTTTATTTTTGTTGACCTAGAGACCTGAGACTTGGTATGGGGATAGAAGGGGTAAAGACCACTGATTTACGTCAGACAAACGGTTTTGTAAAATTCCTAATTTTGGAAATATAAGCCCATTTTCAAAATTTTATTTTTGTTGTTCTAGAGACATGAGACTTAGTGTGGGGGTGGAGGGGGTAATGACCATTGATTTACTTCAGACAAACGTTTTTGTAAAATTCCTAATTTTGGAAATATAAGCCCATTTTCAAAATTTTATTTTTGTTGTTCTAGAGACATGAGACTTAGTGTGGGGGGTAGAGGGGGTAATGACCACTGATTTACGTCAGACAAACGTTTTTGTAAAATTCCTAATTTTGGAAATATAAGTCCATTTTCAAAATTTTATTTTTGTTGTTCTAAAGACATGAGACTTAGTGTGGGGATAGAGGGGGTAATGACCATTGATTTACGTCAGACAAATGTGTTTGTAAAATTCCTAATTTTGGAAATAAAACGCTTTTTAAAAATTTTATTTTTTTGTCCTGGAGACCTGGGACTTGGTATAGTGGTAGAGGGGACAAAGGCCATTCATTTATGTCAAACAAACGTTTTTGTTAACTTTTTAATTTTGGAAATATAACCCATTTTGGAAATATGTTTTGGAAAATTTGAAAAATACACCATTTTTGGACTGAGAGTGGTATAGAGGTAGGTGTTGGAGTTAACATATGCCTTTTCAGGATTTTTAGATTAATGATATAGCCAACTTTCCAAATATTTTTGAAAAATTTGAAAAATACACTAATTTTTGACTATGCATGGGATAGAGGTAAGTGTAAGAGTTGAGAGTCATTGATAAACCTTAGAGTACTTTGGATTTTTTTTGGAATTTTGTGTGTTGCTGTTGTTGTTGTTGCTGCTTACAAACATGGCTGTAAGCATTTTGCAGCCATAAAAAAAGGACTGACATACTTTCCAAGACCAAATAATAAGCCCCCACAAGCAAGAGCAAATATGAAAGCCAACAAAAGCCAACAAAAAAGCCTACAAAAGCCAACAAAAGCCAACAAAAGCCAATAAAAGCCAACATAAGCCAACAGAAACTGACCAAAAAAAAGCCAACAAAAAACTGACCAAAAAAGCCATGTAGCATGTTGGTAGTTGAGTGAGTTGTCATATTGACCGATAGATAGCAGGCTGGTAGTTGAGGAGTATTGCTATCGACCGCTAGATAGCATGCTGGTCGTTCAGTGAGCGAGTGTTGAAATGGAGCGCTAGGTAGCATGCTGGTCGTTCAAGTAGTTCTCATAGTCACTGCTAGATAGCGGCAACATACTTTGTGTGTCGCATGCAGCTATTTAACAAAGTTTTACCTCATAAAAACGTGCTTGTATAAGCTTTGTACAAAAATTGAATATACAATTAATCACTAAGTGTTTAGAACTAACATGTATAGCCTTGTGTAGGGAATATTGGGGTCCTTAGCAAGAAAGAGTGCCTAACACACATGAGTGTACAGCCTTTTGATATGCAGTAAGTACCTGATAACCTTGAGTAGGCCATAAGAATATTTTCAGTTGACTACTACCTGTCACAGTGTTTACATTGTGAAAGACCGTTGAAGCAACCAGTCTTTAGCTTTGTCATAAGCAGTGAACAGCTGTTACCCTTAACCAGGGGTACATTAGAGGACCCTTATCAAGAATATCATCAGTTGACTACTACCATTCACAGTGACCACATCGTGAAAGACTGTCAAAACAACTATTGTACAGCCTTGTACTACACAGTAAGTAGCTGTTGGTCTTGACTATTGTATATTAGAGAACCCTTAGCAAGTATATAATCAGTTGACTACTACTTGTTACAGTGTTCACATCGTGAAAGACCGTCTCACTGTCCAGTCTACAGCCTTGTCATACGCTGTAAAGAGCTGTTGGTCTAGACTAGGGGTATATTAGTGGACCCTTCACAAGAATATCACCAGTTGACTACTACCTCTCACGGTGTTCACATCGTGAAAGACCGTCTCACCGACCAACCTCTAGTCTTGTGATACGCAGTAAGCAGCTGTTTGCAGAAATCAACATTCGTGATGGGTATCGTGTGGTGAATTTCATGAGTGCAAGACCTGTGGTAGTACATTCAACAATGCCTACAATGGACGTCGTCATGAAGAATGTTGTAATGTTGTGTCGGCAGCTAAAAGACAAAAAGCAGAGCCTACAAAACATTACCTACTGTCATTGGTCCCTGACAAAAATGGACTTATTGAATATGAGACATCTTTTGGAGGTCGACTTAAATCCTATTTCATTCGTTGCGATACGTGCAAGGATTTAAATTCATACCTTAAAGAGTCCAAACAGCAAATAATACAAGCTATGCAGAAAGAACTAGCAATGCACAAGTCGATAAAAGTTAATCTTGTGGCTGAATGTAGATTCATTCATACATCTACCAATGAAATTACAGATCGTGCTTTTAAAACACGAAATCAGGCCCTATTTTTGGAAACGGACTTAAGTAGTTTCTTGGAAACACAATTTACAAAGTTAACTACGGAAATGGAAGAATCTGAGCTAAAAGGCAGTAATTGGGCTTTGTTAGCAGTGGAAGGAGTACGATTGAAAATAAATAAGTACAATCCCTTGCGTGGAAGCACATATATTCCATTACCAGCAGCTATACAAGCAAGAAAAGCCTGCATTAATCCTCAAAACTTTAAGGACGAGAGGTGTTTTATGTATGCCATTTTAGCAAAACTGGTTAAAACTGATGCTAAACGCGTTAGTAAATACAAGGATCTGGAAAACAAGTATGATTTTTCAGTAATATCATTTCCTACATCGCTAGCTGACATTCCCAAATTTGAAAAAGCCAACGATATATCCATTAATGTATTTGGATTGGAACAAGACAAGAAATTGTTCCCTCTGAAGGTTGTGGATCAAGAGCTGCAAGACCATCGCGACCTCCTTTTGCTAAGTTCATCATCCGGCCAGAACCACTACGTCTTTATCAAAGATTTTGATAAACTAGTAAGACATCAGATTACCCGCCATGAACATAAAATATATACGTGTAAACGGTGTTTTACACACTTTGATAATCGATATGGACAACAAGGAATGGAAAAAATGAAAGAACATAGAGCTTTGTGTGTCCAGCATGACATTGCTAGGGTTGAAATGCCTATTAAAAACCCCATTGTCAAATTCTTAAATGTTGAAAAAATGCTGAGAATACCTTACGTTATCTATGCTGATTTTGAAAGTATAATGTTACCCTATCAAACATGTCTACCTAATCCTGAGGCAAGTTATACAGTGCCATACCAGAGTCATGTTCCTATGAGCTTTGGTATATACGTTAAACCCTCACCTGCTGTGGAACACATAAAGACAAATCTTTCAAGCCAACCTGTTATTTATCGTGGGCCTGACGCTGCAGAAAAGTTTATGGACTGTTTGATCTCAATAGCTAATGAAATTGATCGCCTTTACAGCTTAAATGTTCCAAAGGCCTTAACTCAGGCTCAAGAAGCAGAGTTCCAATGTTCTGAAACCTGTTATTTGTGTCAAAAACCATTTACCCAACAGGACTGGAAAGTTCGAGACCACTGCCATATTACAGGGGAATACCGTGGAAGTGCTCACAATAACTGTAATTTGAGGTGTAAAACACGAAACCCCGTTCCTGTGTTTCTACATAATATGAGTGGCTACGACGCAAATTTCATTGTAAAGCAATTGGGATGTACTACTGAGAGAGTGGATGTTATCGCTAACTCCAAAGAAAAGTACATTTCCTTTACCAAATATGTAGGAAATGTTAAGCTTAGATTTGTGGATACGTTTCGGTTAATGCCGAGTAGTTTGGAAAACTTAGTTTCCAACTTAACATCATACCCTGAAACAGACAAGTACTTTGGAAAAGAAAATGCAATGCTCATGACTCGTAAAGGGGTATTTTGTTATGACTACATTGACTCATGGGAAAAGTTAAGTGAAACGTGTTTACCTCCAAAAGAGGCATTCTTTAACAAATTAAGTCAAGAAGATGTTAGTCAAGAAGACTATGAACATGCCAAAAGTGTCTGGAATCAGTTCAACATTAAAACTCTAGGGGAATATAGTGACCTCTACCTAACATCAGATGTACTCCTTCTTGCAGACAGCTTTGAAACCTTTAGAAACAAAACACTAGAAACACACCGAGTGGATGCTGCACACTTTTTTACTTCGCCTGGTTTAAGTTTCGAGGCAATGCTCCTTTACACAGGCATTGAACTGGAATTGCTACAGGATTACGATCAGATTCTTTTAATCGAGTCTGGAATACGTGGAGGCATATGCCAGGTGTCTCATCGGTATGCTGAAGCTAACAATAAATACATGGAAACCTATGATTCTGAGAAACCATCGCAGTTTATTACCTATGATGATGCCAACAACCAATACGGGTGGGCTATGTGTCACTCCCTTCCTTATGGTGGATTTCAGTGGGTTTCTCCAGATACTGTTGATCTAGAAAAACTAAAGAAAGACGATCCTGTGGGATACATTCTAGACGTTGATGTTGATTACCCATCTGACCTTCATGATCTACACAACGATTTACCTTTCCTACCAGAGTGTACACAACCTAAGGATTCGTCTCTGAAAAAACTAATTCCTCATCTTGGAAATCGAAGGCGATATGTTGTTCACTACATGGCATTAAAACAGGCTTTAGATCATGGAATAAAATTGATAAAAATTCATCGTGTGTTAAAGTTTAAACAAAGACCTTGGTTAAAGGCATACGTTGATTTTAATAACAACCTTCGAAAACAAGCCAAAAATGATTTTGAGAAAAATCTGTACAAATTATTCAACAATGCCATTTTTGGGAAAACAATGGAAAATATCCGTAAAAGAATAGACATACGTCTTGTGACTGACAGCAAAAAGGCAGAAAAGCTAATAGCAAAGCCGACATTTATCGACAGAACAATTTATGGCCCTAACCTAGCTGCTTTCCACATGTCTAAACGTAACATTGTATTCAATAAGCCTATATATATTGGAATGTGTATACTGGATATTTCAAAAACTCTCATGTATTCCCACCACTATGATGTCCTGCTACCCTATTATGGCATGAACAATATTAAACTCATGTATATGGATACTGACTCGTTCATATATTTGGTTAACACCCCAGATGTATATCAAGACAAGTTGGATTTCCTACAACACCTGGACACATCAGATTATCCTACTAATCACATATGTTACTCTACATCAAACAAGAAAACGTTGGGGAAATTTAAAGACGAGGCTTGTGGACAAATTATAAAAGCATTTGTTGGACTTAGAGCTAAAATGTATGCATTAGACATAAATGGTAAAGAAATCAAAAAGATTAAAGGTATTAACAGAGGTGTTGTCAAAAATTGTATAAGCTTTCAAGATTATAAGGATTGTGTCATGAAAAACAATGTAAAAAGAATACCAATGAACATTATCGCTTCTAAACAACATGACATATCATCTATAAGACTAAACAAAATTGCTTTGTGTCCTGGTGATGATAAAAGAGTGATTGATGCTGATGGTATAGGTACACATGCCTATGGTCATTACTCAATCATTAACCATGCTTAAAGAGTTAAGTTATGAATATCAAAATCTTCTGCCTGCAACTAGCAAATACATAAAACAAAACAATTTAGGAAATAAAACAATAGCACTACAAAAATAAAAATAAAACAAAATAAGAAATGGCATTCATAATCAAAAATAAATAAAATAGAAAACAAAATAAAAACAAGTGTACAATTTATAACAATAAGGAATATATATAAAAATGTATTATGTGTAAATAGTGTACATGTATTTAAATAAAAAAATATTGTACCGTATGGAAACTGCTTGTACATTTTTTATTACTACTCACCTCTCTCCACTCCTAATGCAAAATGAACATGTAAAACACAAATTGGAAAATCCATGTTTCCATATTGACAAAATAAAAAAAAACCATTAAACTGAAATTTTAAAAACTGTAAATGGGAATTTGGTAAATTGACAAATGTGTAAACAACAAATTGGAAAATCCATGTTTCTATATCATGAAATTGAAAAACTTTAAACTGACATTTTAAGAACTGTAAATGGGAAATTGTGAAATTGATAAATGTGTAAACAACATAATGCAAAATCCATGTTTCCATGTTATGAAATTGAAAAACTTAAAACTAACATTTAAAAAAATGAAAATGGGGAATTGGAA
Organism: Meconema thalassinum; assembly: GCA_946902985.2. Lineage (NCBI taxonomy): Eukaryota > Metazoa > Arthropoda > Insecta > Orthoptera > Tettigoniidae > Meconema > Meconema thalassinum. Next base: position 25,934,623 of record OY714911.1, read on the forward strand.
AATTGTCATATGTGTAAACAACAAATGAAAAAAAAAACGGTTGGGGTAGTTATCATATTGTACAGTAACCTATAAAACTAGCATAAGGATAGTTGCTTGTACCCTTATATACTTTGTGTATGTGCATTAGCCTTTGAATTAGCTTAAGTTAGGTTTGGCAAAGTTAGGTTTGGTGAGGTTAGGTATGTGACCTAGTAGTTTACTCTTTTCGGAAAATGTAAAAAGTAAAATCTAAAATCAAAAAATCTTAAATTTAAAATGTAAAATCTAAAAAAAACTAACATCTAAAATACAAAAAATCAAAAATGTAAAATGTAAAATCTAAAAAATGTAAAATGAAAAAAATCAAAAATCTAAAATGTTAAAACATAAAATCTAAAATCTTTAAATGAGGTTTCTGTGGGTTAGGTTAGGTTAGGTTATAACTAAGTTTATTATTTGTGCTCTCTCATTTGCTCTTACATTTTTGCTCTCACTTTGAAGTTTGGTTATGTTAGGTTAGGTTAGGTTAGGTTAGGTGTGGTTAGGTTATAACTAAGTTTATTATTTGTGCTCTTACATTTGCTCTCACTTTTTTCTCATACTTTTTGCTAAATTTTTTTCGCTTGCAATTTTAAATTAGGTAGGTTACGTTAGGTTAGGTTAGGACAGGTTAGGTGAGGTTAGGTTAGGTGAAGTCAGGTTAGGTTATAACTTAGTTTATTATGTGTGCTTTCACATTTGCTTTTATATTTGCTTTGACTTTGAAGTTAGGTTAGGATAGGTTAGGTTAGGTTAGGTTAGGTTAGGTTAGGTGAAGTTGGGTTAGGCAGAATTGTTGAGGTATGAATCAAAAGCCAGCTCTTGTCAGTTTTGCCTCACAAGGCTGAGTGTACCCCGTTCCACTCATGAGACCAGAAATTAAATTTCTTGGCAGAGCCGGGATTCGAACCTCAGGAATGACCTCCAAGAATGCTAGCCACTACACCAAAAAGTGGACAATATAAGGCTGGTCTTGATTATACATGATCAATTAACAATTACCTAATAATAATAATAATAATAATAATAATAAATATTCCATTTGGCAACTACACGGCCGACCTCTCCCTGTGACGTAATCCACGGTCTCAGGCCGTGGCGGCCATTTTGCCCAATAGCCCCTGTGCCAGCTCTGAATGAAACCTCCATAAGAATAACATAGAGTGATTGCGCGCGGCGGCCATCTTGCCCATTAGCCCCTGTGCCAGAACCGGCTTATTTATCCTACTTATCTGCCCTTTTACCTTATGTTACTAGTACTTATTCAGTCCTTACCCCGTGACTTGGCTTTCCCTACAGCTCGTATTGAATATCTGCCCTTTTACCTTATGTTACTAGTACATATTTAGCCCTTACTCCGTGACTTGGCTTTCCCTACAGCTCGTATTGAATATCTGCCCTTTTACCTTATGTTACTAGTACTTATTCAGTCCTTACTCCGTGACTTGGCTTCCCTACAGCTCGTATTGAATATCTGCCCTTTTACCTTATGTTACTAGTACTTATTCAGTCCTTACCCCGTGACTTGGCTTCCCCTACAGCTCGTATTGAATATCTGCCCTTTTACCTTATGTTACTAGTACTTATTCAGTCCTTACTCCGTGACTTGGCTTCCCTACAGCTCGTATTGAATATCTGCCCTTTTACCTTATGTTACTACTACTTATTTAGCCCTTACTCCGTGACTTGGCTTCCCTACAGCTCATATTGAATATCTGCCCTTTTACCTTATGTTACTAGTACTTATTTAGCCCTTACCCCGTGACTTGGCTTTCCCTACAGCTCATATTGAATATCTGCCCTTTTACCTTATGTTACTAGTACTTATTTAGCCCTGCTTTAGAGCTAAAACTATCTCCTAATCTAGGGGCAGATGATATCGCTGTTTTGTTCCTTAAAACTCCAAAAACTAATGAATTAGCTCCTAAATGGCACTCACTTACTAAACTCATTATGAAGCAAATAAAAGCAGTATCGTATGAAACATTATTAATTATTGTATGGTTGTATTCTTCAACTTAGGATGCATATCCATTAAAGGATGTTAGCGACCACATAATGCATCTTTTGCCTATGAACTGAGATGTGGAATAATTTATCTATGCTGGGTAATTGCCTTAGAAATTGAAATGTAATGTTTTTTAGAAAAACATTAAATTTTTCATATTAAGCACTTGAACCTTCAAGTTTTTACACACGAGTGCGAAGTGTTTGTGTATAAGAAAAATGTATAAATGTTAATAAGGAGAATGTATTTCGTCCGAATGGCCATATTACAAATTACAAATGTTCAAAATATTGAGTCTGTTCATTTATCGTAGCAACAACAACAGCTTATTTGTTCGTTACTCTGGTCATGCAAAGTTTTCACTCTTTTGGAGCAGCTCATGAAGTGATATCGATCACAGAGTGCACACGCACTGGTCAGTAGGTTCATGAAATCCGGTGAAAACCACGCACCGCTAATCTAGTTATTACACTTCTCATCTGTCAGTTTGGAACCACTCAGTGACTATCACACATGGCATGTATAGATATTACAGAGTTATTTGATAATTCTCCGACAATAACTATGTGCGACCTCTATAGAGACCTGCGATTCGCGTCTTGTTGGAGATGGAGACGACACAAATACCCAGTCTCCGTGGTAAGGGAATGAACCATCCAAAGTTAAAATCTCATGGTCCTTGCCGGGAATCGAATCCAGAATCTTTTTGATCGCAGGCTAGCATCTTTGCCTACTTAGCCACGAAGGCGGATAATTATTATCACATAACTGTATAATATCTTGGTGTCATCACATTATTGTTCACGCTAGATTATGATCCTTCCATGGCCGACACTGCAATGACTCAGTTCGCTCATGTTAGGGCAAAGTCAAAGAAAACCAAAACTGTTTGGTAGCGAATTGTCATAACCTTGTTGGTGCAAAAGGTGTTAAGTTGATTCTGGACACTCTTCAGCATTCAGGATCGACTTAAACCCTTTAGTACAAACAAAGATATTAGAAAACTCAGCAATACTTCTAGGTTTGTGCCGTGTCTTGTGTGGGGTTTCGCCTAGGATACCAAGGTGGCTCATCAGCGGGCTCTTGGTGTCCCCGTCCGGACATGGCACAACTCTAGAAAAAATGCTGAGTTTTAATTCATTGGCCGTGAAAGACAATATACCATCTCTTTGGAAGCCTTCATAGGGAGGATATGGCTGCTTGAGGTTTTAGTAGGGAGGTAGCGCGCAGTTCGCTACTCCTGTGGGGTCCGGGCGTGGACACCAAGAGCCCGCTGATGAGCCAGCTTGGTGCCCTAGGCGAAACCCCACACAAGACACGGCACAAACCTAGAAAAATATCTGAGTTTTAATTCACCGGCCGTGAAAGCCAATATACCAAAGTTATGACAATTACCTATCAAACAACTGCATGATGTCAGTTTTGGTAACCATTGACCTATACCATTTTGCCCTAACAAGAGCGAATGTACCCTTATGACGTAACCAAGGTGGTGAACATACTGGCCTCTTACTGAACTAGAGGTAGTCCACTGTGCGCAACAGTCACATATGATCGACTGTCGCTGACAAAGGAGAATTAAAGTGTCCCCCATTAGCTCTGTGGTTAGAGTGTCGGCGTACGAAGGCGAAGATCACGGATTTGATTAACACATCCACGACCTTAATTTCCTACCTTCCATGTACAGGGTCTTTCATATAAAATAAGAGCGCCAAGCGGCGGCTTTGTTAACCGCAGCTGCGGTCACCTTGGCCGAGCTTGTGGCGCGCCACAGCCCCCTGTTGCAGTATTGAAAGCGCACGCGTAGTACATGCGAGGGCTGTTTTTTTTCAAGTTCCAATGGACTATTTAAAAATAACAGATTGACATTACCAAACTTGACCTTGCAATAAGCGTGCAGGTGCTCAGTCGCCAGTCTAAACCTCAAGTGCTAACATGGTGAGACAGTTATCATTGCAACATCGTATTTTTTATGTAGAACTTATTTTAAGTACGGGTCGGCTCGGCGGGTACGTGATGCATTTGTTCAGCAATTTCCTGATGAAGTGCCACCTTCACTAGCACAGATTCACGTAATTGCAAATAAGTTTGACACTACTGGCTCGGTGCTCAATAAGAAACAAGCCCGCACACGAACAGTTTTAACAGAGGATGAGTTAGATGACATTGGTGAGAATCTTGAACGGTCTCCGAATAAATCACTCACAAAATTAGCACAAGTAGGGGTTTCGGTTTCATCAACAATAACTAACTAACTAAAGTAAGATTTCATCATTGTACACCCGCTAGCAAGGCCGCTGCATCACAGGATTGTACACACGCTTAAAGCAGGCGGCCTTGGCGCCCCACATGCTCGGCCAAGGTAACCGCAGGTGCGGTTAACAAAGCCACCGCTTGGCGCTCTTATTTTATATGAACGACCCTGTATACGTTACGTATTACAGGACTTAATAGCCAAAAGTATTCAATTGTTAAACTGTCTCGCCTAAGCAGCAACTGTCATTGCACTCCTCCTATACTACGCAAGATTTAGTTCAGGGGAACTTGGAGGCCATTTTTCATTAGAGATCAAAGCATCACAGCCATTAATCAAGACTGCCTTTATTGGTATAGATTTTTATTTTGAAGGATATATGAGGGCGTGCTATATTGTCTTACACTTTATTATTTTCCACCCAAATGAAGTTCATTACACATCAGTTGTTACTGCCACCTACTCAACATAATCTCCTTGTAGCTTTATGCACTTTTGCCATCGATGTGTCAGTCTCTCCAGACGTTCCTGAAACCAATTTTTCGGAGTGCTGCGTACCCGTGCCTTGACAGCTGTGTACAGTTCTGCAAAATCCGCTAAACGGTGACCATGCAATGGAAGCTTAGGGGCAGTGCCATCAGTTGGCGAGCGAATGGCGACAGTGTTCTGGGACAAAAAGGGCATCATCCTAATTGGCTGGAACTGGGGGCCACGATTAACAGTGCAGCAAATGTGGCAACCCTTAATCGCTTACGTCATACCAAACTAAGCGGCCAGGAAAATAGACTAAAGGTGTGCTTCTGCAACATGACAATGCCCCCCCACAATAGCCAAGAGATCACTGCTGCCATTGATCAAATAGGATTCACGGTGCTGCCACACCCACCACACTCTCCCGACTTGGCACTAAGTGAGTATCACCTGTTTGGGAACATGAAGAAACCTCTGGACACAGCTGTCAAGGTAAGGGTATGCAGCACTCCGAATGAATGGTTTCAGGAAGGTCTGGAGAGACTGACACATCGATGGCAAAAGTGCATAAAGTTAAAAGGAGATTATGTTGAGAAGGTGGACGTAACAACTCATGTGTAATGTACTTCATTTGGGTAGAAAATAAAGTGTGGTACAATATAGCACGTCCTTCCTACATTGGTCATTATTTACTAAAATATTGTACTAATTGAATTGGAGGAAGAGTTCACAAACGGTTTGTTTCTGTTAAAGCTCTGATAATCTAATTTAACGTGACGTCTTATCTCAATCATTGCTAGTTGCTGTTGAAAGAAAGGCATTGTTCTGTGTACATACACGAGTAATCTCCCCTGCTTGACCTTTGGCTCGGTAAATATTTCGCGTGATGCTAATGTGAAGTGTGGAGATGGTATCTCGGTCTTTGGGGCGGGACCGTGAAGTAATAAGGTTCAAATCTTGATACGGGTGTCAACGTTATTCTCGTCAAACCGCTAATAAGGGGAGCGCTCTTAATACAGCGATATTGTTCTTTACTCCCCGTGGGGTAGTGGCTAGCATTCTTGGCTGTCATGCATCAGGTCCAGGAGTTGTTTTCCCACTTCTATTCGAGGTGAACCCCGCGATGGTTCCTACCTTGTTCTAGCTTCCAAAAACTATTACCAACACCTCACATACCCAAGTACACGGGGATGAAATAAACAGTTGAGAGTTTCAGTAATATTTTTATAATAATGTTGGACACATTGAACATTTAAAAGAAAGTAATATGGTGTTATTTGTGCGTCTGTCCTACCAACTCCTAAACGGCTACTGTTGTTGACATCAAAATGTGTACGAGTGAAGATGGTTGGCGGTTCCTCAGTTTAGGGGCTGCGGCAACGCGGTCATTTAGTCCCGTGTACTTTGGGTGTTTGTAGAATCTGTCTGATAACCAGTGTTAATTGTGATGGCTGTATTAGAGTGTGTTATCTGTTTTTAATTAAAGTAAGAACTGCAGACATCGAATACTTATGAGCTTGTGCAATGTCTGGTCTATATTTACAGTAGAACATCGTTTATCCGGACGTCAAACAACCGGAACGTCAATTATCCGGACGAGCAAAAAAAAAAGCATAAGCGGATGTACAAGAAGGAAGTTCTACGTCGTTTACTTTTTTTTAGCGTATGGCTTTTAGTGCCGGGAGTGTCCGAGGACATGTTCGGCTCGCCAGTTTTGTAGCTGCTTCGAGACGGACACTCAATGGGTGAGCTACAAGTACCGTTGGGGAGGGAAGGAGGGAAGTTGGAATGTAAGGACGAGGAGTTGGAAGGTAGCGGCTGTGGCCTATAGTTAGGGACCAACCCCGGCATTTGCCTGGAAGGTAGATGGGAAACCACAGAAGACCATCTTCAAGGTTACCGACGGGGGGATTCGAACCTCCTCGCCTCCCGGATGTGAGCGACTGCCATCAGTCATGCCGTACGTCGTTTACTGTTGGCAGAAGATGAGGAAAGTGTGATATCTTTTTCAAAAAATCTTTCTCTTAAGGACTACTGTTACTTCATATCTGATGGATGGAACACTTTAACACCACAGAATCTTCGAAATGCATTGAATAAATTGGTAGGAGAACAAGAGACCGTTGAGACCACAGACATTGTTGATGAAAATTCGGATGCAGTGACAAATGAGTTATTGCCCCAAGTTGCTGGATTTTCCTACTGTCATAGAGAAGGCGCAGAAGCTTTGTTGGAAAGTGACATTGACTCAGGTATTGAAATCTTAGATGATGACGAAATTGTTTCTCTGGTGCAAGGAATAAGTGGGGAAGACGAAAAGGATGCAAGCCTGGATGAGAAAGATGAAGAAGGACCAAATCAAGGAGAAGATTTTACTGCATTAGAAACTGCGCTATTGTAGTATGGTTGATCCAGGACGAATAGAATAATATAGTGTTATCACTCATCGAGTTCATGCGCGCCCCGCTCTTGGCGAGCGCTAGCAGCGCAGACCCCCAACGCTACATAGTCAGCTGTTCAAAACTGGAATACCTCCCGGCCTAAAAAAAAAAAAATCTTTACAAAGGCCCTGGTTACGGTCATTACAGCACATTCCTTGTTTCGACTTATGAATATTACTTTCAAAGAGTTATTATTAATATTTTCAGTCCCCATGTAGAAATATCTTTTAAAACCCTCCGTTAGTCGCGACAGCCTCATGTTTCGTTTCAAGCTAACAGTTCAAGTTATGATCATATTGTCAAGGGACATATTACACCATACCTTCGTAAGCATTTTTCTTTGAGTTGTGGAATGACGAGCCTAAAAATAACTCTACACGTGTAACTCTAGTCATGTGGGATTGCCGATTGGTAACCCCAGGGCGCTCAATGATGTAATATGCTGTCAGTGAGTCATCAGTGAATTGCAGGTGTGCTGATATAGCGATTATACACACACACTATACACAAACATCCAAATACAATTCATGGAATTTATAACCACGATATCACAGCCCTAAAATAACAGGCAACAAAACAACTCAAATGAAGTAAATTACTCACCAAAACTAGCTTGAGGCCACTTTCGAAAGTTTACGAGTGGACTTAGCAGATTTCCGAGCTTGAAGATCTCTGCGGATTTCTCTCGCTCTGAAGAAGAATCGGCACTTTAAATAGTGGTAGACTAATCGGCACTTTAAATAGTGGTAGACTAGTTTAGGAATAATGTCCAAAGTATGTTCAATACAACAGCCAGCCCCTGATGGCACAACTGAAATTGTCTCAATCGAATCAAGACACTCGTAAAAAATGTCACCCCACATCGACCTAGATGAGCTCAGTTTCTCATTGATTTTCCTTTCAGTCTGGAAAAGAATGTCACACACACTTTTAGAGGGACGTGTTAAAAACTTCGTGCCACTATCGGATCCGTAATCTTTTATTTCCGTAAGAGCTGAAAAACGACTTTCACTTTCGTCACGGAGAGAACGGACACAGGATAAACACTTAATAAATTTCGAGGATTGCCTAATAACATACCCGGCCACATGATAAAGTAAAGTAAATAGAGCATCGGGAACTGGGTTCAACTCCGGCACAGCACTTTCCCAATCTTCAATATTTAAACAGTCTTGAATAACGATTTTGCTTTTTATGGAAGTTTCCACTGATTTCTTTACAGTCTCGTTGCGCACTTTCACATTTCGGGCCAACATTCGCATTTGGTTTACAAAGGACGTTAGTACTAATTCCCTTTTCGGCTCACAATTTCCTCCAGAGGATAGTGCTTGCTTCACAGGAACGTAGATACATTGTAGTAAATGTAAATGAAGAAAATCAATCGTGGATGGATGGTCATCCGAACTGAGCGAACGCATGATTCCAAAGTGTCGCTCCAAACGATCCTGAGTGAGTTTTCCTGTCAGTACATACGCATATCCTCTTTCCCAAAGCCATTCACTCATCTCTAATGTACTTTGAATAGTTACCATTGAGGATTCCATAGTCCTAGACGAGGCAAACGTGTTGTCTGTAGATTTTAGAATTTGAAGAAAACTATAGTAAAAAAGAAGTTGGTTTGGAAATAAACATTCTTTCAACATAATGAACATTTATTAATGTTTTAAAGAAAACGTTATAATTAATGTTATAAAGTATGTTACATATTATAAAGAAATTTATTGCTTTATAACACATTTGACATTGTAAACCTTAAATATAAATGACTCAAAAGAAAACTTTAAATTAAATACTATAATGTAAGAAAAACGTATTTAAAGTTATGTTTATCACGATACATTCATTGTAAGAACTGTTTATTTATTTGCGCATGTGGTGCTGCAATGGCACTTGGAGTTACATTTTACATTTGATTTTAAACACTTACAGGATTTTCCTGTGCACCTTTGTTTACATCCACATTTAACAAACCCTTGTTTAGACCCTGACGACACCACCGATTCTTGCCTGACGTTGATGAAAGGTTCAGGCACTTCATCAGTTTTCAGGAATTTGTTTTGTATTAGTTTGAATTGGTTCCTAGAGAATTGTTTGTCGAGGGTCCCATGTTTTGTTCCAAGTGTGTGGTGATCCTCGTCAACGTTCATGACAACAGCCATGATATTTCGCGGGGCCAGCCGGCCACGGTCTATTTCAGGAATCTGAACTACAACATTGTCACCAACAGACACAGAAGATAATTTTTTACCCGAAATTTTCAACATTTTCTCAGCCTGTGACCCAAGTCCCAATTTGCACTTTCCCCTGGCGGTGGCAGTAACAGCTAGGAGTGGAGGGGAGGGGAAGGTGGCGGACTCGCAGACAAGTCTGTACACGCTCACGACTATATGATGTCATTTCGGTCTTTGCGCAAAAGCAAAATACCCACAACGCGTTGTGGGCAAGCCACGTTGTCCACAACGCGACGTGGGTATTTTTGCTTTGCTCAATCTCCGAAGTGAAGTTTACATCGGTCTTTGAGCAAACAGGATTACCCACAACGCGACGTGGGCATTCCGTTTCGGCCAATGACCGAATTTCGGTACCCACGTCGCGTTGTGAGTATTTTGTCGTACCCACGTCGCGTCGTGGTTAAAAATTTCGGTCATTGAGCGAATTCGGTCTTTGAGCGTAACATATATATTCCGAATAGATGTTAAATAACAATGGAGACAATATGCAGCCTTGTCTTACACCTCTTAGAATATCTATATCTTCCGTGTTCTCGTTACCCAACCTCACATAAACAGATTGATTCCAGTACAAGTTCACAATTATTCGTAAATCTTTATCATCTAAGCCAATCCTTCGTAAAAGTTCTATCATATTATGATGTCTTACTCTATCGATAGCCTTTTGATAGTCAATAAAGCAGGCGTATATATCGCAGTTCACAATACTTGAACGCTAAATAGGGGTTCACGTGTGCCGAATGCGTTTCTTAAACCAAATTGTGTAGAAGAAACTTGTTCTTCACATATTTTGTATATTCCGCGATGAATGATCTTCAGAAATACCTTCAAGATGTGATACATGAGACTGATGGTTCGGTACTCACTACAAAACTTAGCTCCGGGTTTTTAGATAGTGTGATGAATACGGATTTAAGCCATTCCTGAGGAATGTTCCCAGAATTGTAAATGTCGTTGACTATTTTAGTCAACCATTTCACATTATCTTCATTCAAAAGCTTTAGAAATTCAGCATTCACATTGTCAGGGCTAGTGGCTTTACCATCCTTCATGGCTTGTATCGCGGTTTGTACTTCATCTACCAGAATTTGGGGTCCTGTTTCACCATTTATTCGAGGTGGCTCCTGTCGAATATCATAAAACAAGTGTTCTATATATCTTTGCCACGTATCTTTAAACTCTTCTTTTCCAACAATTACTTTTCCTTCAATATTGACCAATCTATTTCCTTGTCCAGTTCTATAATTCCCTGTCACTTATTTATATTTCGATGAACATTGAAGCTGTCGTGTTTTAATTGTAACATCTCTATTTCATTACTTTTTTCTTGCATGTCCCTTTCCTTAGCTAATCTTATTTCTTTCCTGATTTCCCAGTTGATGTTCTTATATTCATCAGGATTACCCTTAGCTTTCCTTCTCTTATCCATCATTTTAAGAATCTCTTCAGTCATCCATGGTTTCTTTTTAGTGATATCTGTTACTAAGTGATCTTTCTTCATAGATTCAACGGTATTAGTTAATGTTTTAATTTTCTCATCGGTACATAAGGCATCAGATAGGGATCCAAGTTCATCATTGAGCTGCTCTTCTACATTTTGTCTTACTGAAGGTTCAATTAATTTACGCATATTATACTTTATGACTACAGAGCCTCCGTGGCTTAGGCGGCAGCACGCCGGCCTCTCACCGCTGGGTCCGTGGTTCAAATCCCGGTCACTCCATGTGAGATCTGTGCTGGACAAAACGGAGGCAGACAGGTTTTTCTCCGGGTACTCCGGTTTTCCCTGTCAACATTTCATTCCAGCAACACTCTCCACTATCATTTCATTTCATCTGTCATTCATTTAATCATTGCCCCAGAGGAGTGCGTCAGGCCTCGGCAGCCGGCACAGTTCATATCCTCGCCGCTAGATGGGGGCTTCATTCATTCCATTCCTGACCCGGTCGGAGACTGGAAGCAGGCTGTGGATTTTCATTTTCATACTTTATGACTCGTCTCTTTTGAATTTTTTCATTTTGATTTTAAAAACTCCAATTAGAGGGATATGATCGGAATGAATGTCCGCACCTGGATATGTTTTCATTGAGACACAGCTGTTCCTATATCTTTGATTTATCAAAATATAGTCAATTTGGTTCCTTATAATTCATTCACCTGAATCTCCAGGAGACTTCCAAGTATACAAACGTCGTGGTGGTAATGTGAAGAATGTGTTGGTTACTACAAATCCCCATTCTCCTGCAAATGCGCAAAGTTGATCTCCTCTCTCATTCCTTTCACCAAGCCCATATTGACCTACAATACTGCCTTCTGATCCATGTCCTACTTTTGCATTGAAATCTCCCATAATTATTGTAAGATCTTTCTTTGGTAACTGGTGCAAAACACCTGTGATTTGGGAGTAAAACTCTGCAACTTCTTCATCACTATGGTCTGTCGTAGGAGCGTACATCAGGATGATGTTAAGATGCGCAGGCTCAGTATTTATTTGAAGCAACAATGCTCTCTCTGAGATAGGTAAAAAATTGGTGACACACTTTGTGACCAATTTAGATACTACAATTCCTACTCCGTATTGATATAATTCACTGGAAGTCCCTGAATAATAAACTGTATGTTCATTGGTGTCACAAGAACCTGATCCTGGCCAACGTATTTCACTTACGCCCCTAATTTCTATCTTCATTCTGTCCTTTTCTTGAATTGCATTAGCCTATGGGTTTTCCCAGCTTGCGTCATAGTTTGCGCATTCCACGTGCTAATCTTAGTACCAACTGACAACTTTCCCGAAGCCTGACTCAAAACTGTTCCCCCCCCCCCCCCCGGAAATCCAATTGGGGACCTGAAACTCCGGAATATTTGGTTTTGAACATAGCCATGATGTGTTACAAGAGAAATCCATATGGATCTTGAATGCAGTAGTTTCTCATTGCTTTCTGAATTCTCATGCCGTTGACCAACTAGTAGCTCATTCGCCTTCAGGGGCAATTTCTCACCCCTAGTACAAGAGAGTGCCCAAACTTCCATCCACTCTTCCACCCTCCGAAGAGCTTGTTAGAATAGGTTCGAAGTGGATCTCCTAATACCGAGAGATATCGGTCCCTGTATTCGTTAGCCGCATGAGTATGTAACGATACACCAAACGTTGCCTCCTCTCTACTGCGGGGATGTGAATAACAGGTGTTTCCTGTCATTACCATGATGGCAATTCCTAAACTCTCCAGTATTCTAAGCACTTTTATTTTGTCCAGGTTCATTTTGTACTTGATTTAATATGAAGCACTTCTCGTTGTGTTTGCGCAATTTGCAAACAATAATGGAGCTGGTGATATATGTCTGTTTGTTTGAAAACGCCATCTACGTCAGAATAGATCTGTGTATTATATTATATCCGGACCTTTAGGTCCAAACTGAATTCAGCTGCAACCAGCCGGATCATCAGCGAGTGAGAATTATTTGGCCGAAGAGACGATACAACCGTCCAATTATTGTGAGAATGTAAAGTGCGTTCGTTTGTATGCAGCGCGCTGATTGGACCATTGGCTGGATTATTTTAGGCCCGCCATGAAAAGTGCAATAACGACTGAACGCTTGGAAATTGCTAATAATGGACGGTATTTCAATAATGGATTAATTTTAACAGAATCCTGGAAATATAATTAAATCGCCACTAATATTGCCGGAGGGAACTTTAGGCCTTATGACCGCCGTAATTATTGTATTCTGTTAGCGCAGGGAAGGTAAACATTCCGTGTTCATGCTGTTGGACGAGCAGCCTCGTTTGCTTTGGTTACAATCTGATAACCTGTGTTATTTGGTGTCTGTACCAGTGTGATATTAATTTACAAGAGGATGGAAAGCCAGATAGAAACGGAGTTGGGTGAAGACCAGTTTGGTTTCAGGAGAAATGTAGGAACAAGGGAAGCTGTACTAAGTCTTGGGCTGATTTTGGAAGTTGGAATAAGGAAAGATAAGAGAACGTTCATGGCTTTTGTAGACTTAGAAAAGGCTTTTGATAACGTTGATTGGACTAAATTGTTTGACGTTGTGAAAACGATTGGAATAAAGTACAGGGATAGGAGGGTGATATACAATCTGTACAGAAATCAGACAGCAGTCATTCGAGCTGAAGGACATGAGAGAGAAGCTGGTATTCAGAAAGGTGTAAGGCAAGGCCATACTTTTCAGTCTTTACTTTGAAAAAGCAATGAAGGAAATAGGAGAAAAAAATTAAAGTGGGAGTGAAGATTCAAGGAGAAATAATTTCAACTCTGAGATTTGCTGATGACATCGTCATTTTGGCCAACACGCCTGAGGATTTGAATGAGTTTTTGAAAGGTATGGACTCCGTCTTACGGAAAGAATTCATGATGAAAATTAATAAATGTAAAACAAAAATACTGGAATGCAGCCGAAATAAATCAGAAACCTCTATGGAGATCAAATTGGCAGGTGAAAAGCTGAAGGAAGTAGGATACTTTTGTTACTTAGGAAGCAAAATAACCAGTGATGGACGAAGCAAAGAGGATATCAAAGGTATGTTGTCTCAGGCAAGGAAAGCATTTCTACAAAAAAAGGAATCTGTTGACACCGAATATAGATTTAGGTATTTTGAAGTCATTTTTGAAAGCCTTTGTCTGGAGCGTGGCGCTCTATGGAAGTGAAACCTGGACTATTGAAGCAGCAGAAAAGAGGAGAATTGAAGCATTTGAAATGTGGTGTTACAGGGGAATGATGAAGATCAGATGGGTAAATAGGGTTACAAACAAAGAGGTATTAAGACGAGTGGGAGAGGAGAGATGTTTCTGGCGACAACTAATGAAGAGGAAAGATAGTTGGTAGGACACATACTAAGACATCCTGGAATAGCAAGCTTAGTTATGGAAGGAAGGGTCGAGGACAAGAACTGTAGGGGTAGGCCAAGGTTAGAATATGTTAAACAGATTGCCTCAGATGTAGGGTGTGGTAGCTATGTAGAGATGAAACGATTAGCTCAGGACAGGGAGGCTTGGACAGCTGCAGCCAATACCAATCACTCACACTGCTTTTGACTGGTTTGATGCAGCTCTCCAAGCCTCCCTGTCCTGAGCTAATCGTCTAAGAGGGCGGAGTTGTGTTTGGTTGGTGGGTTCCTTAGATTAGGGGCTGCGACATCGCGGTCTTGTAGCCCCGTGAACTTTGGGTGTGTGTAGAATCTGTATGATAACCGGTGTTAATTGCGATGGCGGGGAAGAGGAAGAATTCAACATCACGATGACATGAAAAATGGGATGAGTTACAGCAGTCTGAAGGAAGAAGCTGAAGACCGGGAACATATATGAATGCATTACGTGATAAGCACTTTTATCTCGATGTCAATGAACAACGACCAATATACGTATTACGTCTCGGTATGATGAGTTAAAATCACTGACTGGACTATTAATTATATTATCATGGAGATGCATGTGCAACGAATTCTTGTCAGAACTAATTTAAGAATGGCAAGGTGCATGAAACACAAATCCCCCTTCCGTCCAATCTTAAATTGACTGTGAATTTTGCGGAACGAAAAGTTCACAGGCGAAATGAAGAAAAACCGAGTTGCACTTCAAGGGAAACTCCAAACACAACCACTCTTCTCTAAAGTTTTTTAACTCAACACGACTCGACAGTTTCCTGCTAGCTGTATCTGGGGTAATAGGCTCACTCGCTAGCTAGGCTGTAACTGGGGTGATAGACTCGCCCCTAGCTAGCTCGTAAACTGTCGCCTCAGTAACTGAATGGAGATTGTTGGAAGAAATGAAAACGTAAAAACACTTACAGTAGGCGATGTATTGAAGATAGAGATATGCTCTTCTGGGCTTTCTTTGTAGAACTTTTCATGCTGAACAATTCTTACACTTATAGTATATAGATATTGTTAACGGTTTGCACAGCGTAAGCTTCAAAAGCGCACGGACGCCATTTTTTCACCTTTTCACTGAATTCGTTAGTTCTTGACTTCCTTTGGTCATAAATAAATTATTTTCTACAGAAACCTTCCTCGAGATATCCTTTGCAGAATGGTTAAAACCGCATCAAAATCCATTCAGTGGTTCTCGAGATTACCCGTGACATCCAAGAATCGGGGACTTTGTTTTATACTAAATCGAGGTTATACGCCAATCAGTATAATTTAATATAATATAATCCCCCTTCCATCCAATCTTAACTTGACTGTGTTTTACAGGCGAAATGAAGAAAACCCGAGTTGCACTTCCAGGGAAACTCCAACCAAAACCTCCCTTCTCAGAAGTCTTAACTCAACACGACTCAATGGTTTGCTGCTGGCTGTATCTGGGGCAATAGGTTCACCCGCTAGCTAGGCTGTAACAGAGATGATAGACTCGCCCTTAGCTAGCTCGTAAACTGTCGCCTCAGTAGTTGAATGGCCATGGTTGGAAGAAATCAAAACGTAAAAACACTTAGAGTGGGCGATGCACTGAAGATAGACATATGCTCTCGCGGACTTTTTCGGATAACTTACCATGCTGAACAATTCTTACACTCATAGTATTTAGATATTTTTAATGGTTTGCCCAGCGTAAGCATACAAAGCGCTCGGACTCAAGGTTTTTTCGACTTTTCCACTGAAATCGTTACTTCTCGGCTTCCTTTAATCATAAATAAATTATTTTCTACAGAGAGCATCCTCAAGATATACTTTACAGAATGGCGAAAACCGCATCAAAATCCATCCAGTGGTTCTCGAGTTTACCCGTGACATCCAAGAATCGGGGACTTGTTTTATACTAAGTAGAGATATAATTGTGATGACTGTATTAGTGTGTGTTACCTGTTTTTAATTCAAGTCAGAACTGCAGACGATAGTTTCAAGTAAGTTAGTATCTAATTTTGCTACCAAATGCTACCATCCACGACACTTAGCTTGCGGAATTGGCTACTAGATGGTATCGCAGTCAGCACCTGGCGGCGAACGTTGGAACTAATAGAACATTATCAATTCTAACCTACACATTTTGGCTTCACGCAAGTGTAGTTAGTGGAAGGTTCTTTTTCGTGCCATAAATCTATGACATGGGACCACCGGCTTTACTTCCCCTGCAAAGGAGGGCATACTGAGGGATTTTTAACGCTCTTAAAATTCCGACGACTTTGACCGGGTTTGAACCCGCAATCTTGGCCACGAAGCTCAGCATGCTACCAACTACGCCACCATGAAGGACTTGAGATTAGAACCAATCTCATCTCACTTTTGCCTCCTCCGGCCGTGTTTAGCCCGTTCCAACACAAAGATCAGAATTACATTTCTAGTAGGAACCGGGAATCGAACCCGAAACTCACGGGAGATAGACAAGAGTGCTAGCCAGCTGGGCCCCTCTGTCTTCTTAACCTTTCAAGTGCCGAGCATTTGCTTCATCAGTGCTAAGTTTTGTTCATTTGCATTTAAAATAAATTGTAGAAACCGTAATTTTTACTTATCAGGGGAGATTAAAATGTCTACAGGGTTTGGGTCTTTATTAATCTAAATATAAATTCTAAATCCTAGGTTCCAGTGGGATAGTTGGCCGACCATGAATACAAACTCCACATTTACAGGGGAATACGAGAGTTGGTTTAAGATCTGCATTGAAACGATAGCCCCGCGACTGCTGTCCAGATGTTGGAGATGACGTCTTAGAACAGGCGCACTGGAACATCAGCTCCTGAGTTGGCTCTAAGAACACAGAGCGCTGGAATATTTTGATATTTGGCCGATAGTAGCAAGAAAGAACTCAAATGTAGAATTTGACAAGCCAAATTAGTATTTCACAAAAAGGAACGTTTATTCACTACAAATACCATTAATCTTAAAACCAGAAAAAAGATTGGTTGGTTGGTTCTTAAGATTAGGGGCTGCGACAACGCATGCGGTCATGTAGCCCCGTGTACTTTGGATGTGTGTAGAATCTGTCTGATAACCGGTGTTAATTGTGATGACTGAATTAGTGTGTGTTATCTGTTTTTTTAAATTTAAGTACTGCAACTTAGAATTTTTCAAATAGTTCCTACATTTGCCGCCAAGCGCCACCGTCAACGACTACTAGGCCAAATTTAGAACTTAGCTACTAGACGCCACCGCAGTCGGCAACGAACGTAGAAACCTAAGAGCGTTGTTTACATTCTTAACCTATCCAATTTAGCTTCACACAGGTGCAATTAGTGGAAGGTTCTTTAACATGCCATAAATCTATGACATGGGACCGCCGGCTTTACTTCCCCTCCGAAGGAAGGCATACTGAGGGATTTTAACGCTCTTAAAAATCCGACGTCTTCGGCTGGGTTTGAACCCAGTATCTTGGGCATAGAAGCTCAGCATGCTACCGACTACGCCAGAAAAAAGATTATTAAAAGCGAATGTTTGGAGTATTGCCCTTTATGGTTTCGAAACGTGGACAATTGGAAAAGAAGAAAAAAGGAGGTTAAATTCTTTTGAAAAATTGTGCTAAAAATTAGCTGGACAGAAAAAATAACGAATGCTTAAGTATCTAAAGAGGTGCAGGAAAATTATACCTCATGGAAAAACATAAAGAGGAGGAGGACTAGACTGATAGGACATATTTTGAGACACGATTGCCTGCTGAAAACGGTATTGGAGGGAATGGTTGAAGGCAAAATATGTCGAGGAAGACCATTCCTACAATTTGTATAGCGAATCATGTCTGATGTAGGATGCAGAAACTATGAAGAGCAAAGCTATAAATAGAGCCGACTGGAGAACTGCCGCAGACCAATCCATGGATTTTAAAAAGAAGACAAATATCTCGGAAACGGTAGATTCTAGGACCTTAAAGCTTATCGAGAGAATCAATACGAGCTTTGATCCATTCGAGGACTTTGATATTTCTTCTACATCGTCATATTTTGAAGATTTTCTCCCATATGGGGATGAGTTATAGAGGATTATTTATTTATTTATTTATTTATTTATTTATTTATCGTATGGCTTTTAGTGCCGGGAGTGTCCGAGGACATGTTCGGCTCGCCAGAGGCTGTAGCTGCTTCAAGTGGACACCCATGGGGTGAGCTACAAGTTCCGTTCAATTTCAAGTAGTTCCAACTTCCGCCACCAGATGTCACTGACACCAAGCGGAACTTTGATAAAGCGTTTCAGAGAAATATAACTTAGAAGTTTAGCGGCTTCGGTGGCGTAGTTGGTAGCATGCTGAGCTTCTATTCCCAAGATCGCGGGTTCAAACCCGACCGAAAACGTCGGATTTTTAATAGCGTTAAAAATCCCTCGGAAGGGAAGTAAAGCCGGCCGTCCCATGTCATAGATTTATGGCATGTTAAAGAACCTTCCACTAATTACACCTGTGTGAAGTTAAATTGTATAGGTTAAGAATGTAAACAACGCTCTTAGGTTCCTACGTTCGTTGCCAAGAGCCGACTGCGGTGGCGTCTAGTAGCAAAGTTCTGAACTATTAGTTGTTGACGGTGGCGTTAGGCGGCAAAAGTAGGAACTATTTCAAAAGTCTGCAGTCCTTCCTTGAATTAAAAAGAACAGATAACACACACTAATGCAGTCATCACAATTAACACAGGTTATCAGACAGATTCTACACACACCCAAAGTACACGGGGCTTCATGACCGCGTTGTCGCAGCCCCTAAACTGAGGAACCAACCAACCTAATCTAGAAGTTTAGCTTAACACAAGTTTAGTTAGTGGAAGGATCTTTTGCAAGCCATAAATCTATGGCATGGGCCCTCTGGCTTTACTCCCCCTCCGAAGGAAGGCATACTGAAGGGTTTTAACGCTCTTAAAAAATCCGAAGACTTCGGCTGGGTTTGAACCCGTGATCTTGGGCACTGCAGTTCAGCATGTTACCAGCTACGCCTGTCATGGATACAGTCATTCACAAGTTATAGGTGGACAAACAGGCTGACAAACATACAACAAATGAAATGCCTTCAGGACATATCTGCTGAGTTAGTCGGGAAGTGTGGCCAGGATCGGAACCCGAATATTCAGGTGTGTTTAGCCACTTCATACTCCGACCAGGGCAAATGTTCAAGATTCTTTGTGTCCCTTCAGTATTTTGGGCGGCTTCGGTGGCGTAGTTGGAAGCATGATGAGCTTCTACGCCCAAGGTCGCGGGTTCAAACCCGGCCCAAGTCGTCGGATTTTTCAAGAGCGTTAAAAATCCCTCAGTATGCCTTCCCTCGGAGGGGAAGTAAAGAAGGCGGTCAAAAGTCATCGATTCATGGCATGATAGAGAACCTTCCAATAATTACACTCGTGTGAAGCTAAATTATAGGTTAGATTAGACTAACGCTCTTAGGTTCCAGCGTTCGTCTCCAGGAGCCGATTGTGGTGGCATCTAGTTACCAAGTTCACAGCTAGGTGTCGTGGACGGTAGCATTTGGTAGCGAAAGTAGGAACTAATTGAAATTATCGTCTGCAGTCCTTACTTGAATTAAAAACAGATAACACACACTAATACTGCCATCACAATTAACATCGGTTATCAGACAGATTCTACACACACCCAAAGTACATGGGGCTACATGTCTGCGTTGTCGCAGCCCCTAAACTGAGGAACCAACCAACCACCCCTTCAGTGTACATCCTGTATACAGGTTGAATAGCTTCAGAAGCAACGTATAACTTTTCTCCAGCCATTGGCTCTCAAAGAGAGCGGTCATATTTGTGTGTATGTTACATATTCTTGTTAACTCTCTCGGTTGAGTTCATCAATAAATTACATCAAGTTCGGTCACTTTGAAGTTTTTCCTCTTTGAGCTGGAATTCCTTTAACTTTCAATAAGCTATCCACTCGCCAGATGATGACTCGAGGCTCTTTGACGTGATCCATCTTGCTTATGAGATGTGCCTTTTGAGCGAGCATTTCACATTTCACGTGAATACCTCTACTTTGCCCAAGTTTATACAAGCTAACAATCTCATTATGTGATTCATATGGCCAGCAAATTGACATATCCTCCAGGGGCTCACTTTTAGTGGGACGTGGGTTGGCGACCACGGGACCCCAGCTGAGTCCGGCATTCCTTCCATTTACTGTTGCCAGGCTACTCTCTCTCTTCTTTGCTGCCAACCTCTCTTGGTTGACTTTCGTTCTCTTCCAACCCCGACTGTATTAGGGTATCCGAGGGCTCGGGAGTCTCTTCCTTTCCCGCCTTAATTGTCCCTGATCTTTCCTGATCCCTCATTCTTCAAAGCATCAGCCTTCTTTTTCTTTTCGTTAGGGTTCCTTTCCTCTTTAAGATTCCCAACCTATTTTGATGAATTGACTCCCGGTGCCTCTAAATGTACATTTTGTGAGTTTTATTTTTAAATCTCAACCACGGTTTGTAAGTATTTTCAATCTACGTTGCATTTTGTAAGAATTTTCAATCTAAATTGTATTTAGTCAGTACAGTATTTTGAATCGTGGGCTTCCACAGAATTTATGTTCTCCATTTTAAATCTACCATACATATTGTAAGCATTTTCAATTTCGATTGCATTTTGTAAGAATTTTGAATTTCCATTGCACTTTGTGAGTATTTTGAATCTAAACCGGCCTTTTTCAATCTAACTTACATTTTGTATTTTCACTTTCAATTGCATTTTGTAAGTATTTTGAACCTCAATTGGATAATTCGAACCTCAAGGGACCGCTAAAATAATTCGATTTATGAAAGTACTTTGAAAAGGGTAGAGAAAATATATTGTATTGCGTTTACATAATGATTTACGTTCAACAAAGCAGATTAACAGACACCGGTACTGTATAATGACTGTATCGTGAATAACCTCAAAAGTTTCACATGATAAAATAAAACCAAAATTTACTATTCACCTATTTAACGACAGTAGTAATCCAGCAATCTAGTTAAGTCTTAGAGGAATGTACTGTTTTTTTTTAAAGTTTGAGATTTTTACCGGTTTTCTACAATTAAGTCTCTCGGCCATCACAAAAGAATCTAACAAATTTAATAAACGGAAAAAAGAATCACTTACGTAATTCTTACTTTCAAAAAACGCCTTGGTTCTGTGATGTGGTGTTTTGCTTGGGCTGCACTCGGAACAGTTTTTTCGGGAACCATCTTCTTTTTCGGAGTTTTTGCACGTAAAACTTCAAATTATCCAAAATATAATTCGAATTAACCACGATTTTTAGCATTGATTGTAATATAAAATGCTAGGGACCATGAGAAAAAATCGAATTATAGAAGCTCGAATTAGCCACGTTCCACTGTATTTTGAACCTCAATTGCATTTTGTACTTATTTTGAATTTCCATTGCATTTTGTTGAGTATTTTGTAAGTATTTTGAACCTAAACTACATTTTGTGCATATTTTCAATCTAGATTCCTTCTGTGAGTATTTTCCTTCTAACTTACCGGTGCCTATTGTGAGCATTTCCACTCTACAATTTGTGAGTCAATTCAATCTAAGTTCCATTTTGTATGTATTTTCGTTTTAGTTTCCATTTCATTGTCATTTTCACGATCACCCAGATCATTTAGGGGCTGATAACCTAGATGTTAGGGCCCTTAAAACAACAATTATCATCATCATCATCATCAAATTGACATCTCATGATGAGATATGCAGCACGGCCCGCACTAACATTATGTGGGAGATTTGCATGAGTAACAGTGGCTTAGCTGCAGCCCACGTATGTTTTGTTCAACCCGCTGTCAGGACATAGCCTACACAAATACACGAGCTACACCAAAACACCCCTAACTACTTGACTACATCACAAATATTATAAACTAGCTGAAGTACCCGTACGGCTGTTAGTACTTTCTGGCCTAAATCATTAATATAATCACACATTCCTAATGTATTTATGTTATATCCATGTTACCAACTACATGTGTATACTACATGCATTTTCACTCACCCAGTTATTAATCAGAGGTATAATAATAATAATAATAATAATATCGTATGTCCTCGGGTGCCAGGTGCAAGCTTTGTAATTCGACACCCAGAGGGTAGCTTGCATGTCGAATTTCGTTGTTCCTTGAATCACTATGAAAGTCAAGGAGGTTAGATATCTAAGCTCCTTGAACACAATAGCGCTTTCTAGTAGAGAAATGAGGAACTTTGTGTTGGCGGAAACTCCCGAGATTAATTTTGCCATTATGAACACGGCCTACTGAACTCAAATGGGTTCTTTGACATGCCAACATCGTATGACCTGCGTGTCGTATTTAAGCCGCCTTTCAAAACTCACTTACCACGGCCAGGAGCAAACCTGCAATCTTGGGGTTAGTAGACCGACACGCTATCCACTCACCCTCAGAGGTAGGAAAGTGAAAATACACAGCCTGCTTTCAGTCGACCGACCGGGTCAGTAAATGGAATGAGCAAGGATAAGAACAGTGCCGGCTGCCGAAACCCGTCGCACTCCCCTGGGGCAATGATTAATAGATGAAATGAAATGACAGTGGAGATTGTTGCTGGAATGGAATTGTGACAGGGAAAACCGGAGTACCCAAAGAAAAACCTGTCTGCCTCCGCTTTGTAGATAGGAAAGTGCGTTTATATATTGGAAATAAATATCAGCTTCTATGTAGTAAAAGTTAAACAGCCTTTATTAAATATTGAACACCTATTGCTTAATGTCTTCATACTATATTTAAACATATACACAGTAGGTCTATGCTAAAAATACTTCAAATTTAGTAGCAATTGCCATATTCGCAGTAAGTAATATTGCGGAAACTACGTATCGTGTCATGATAAAGAGTAACAGTAACAAAACAAACTTTAATCATCCCAAGTAATATTAACAAAATCAGTTTTAATCACAGCAAATGTTATAAGTTTATGCCGTGTCTTGTCCGAGATTTCGCCTCGTAACTCCGAAATGGTTCATCAGCGAGCTCTTGTGGTCCATTTACGAACCACCCAAGGAGTAGCAAACTGTGCTACTTCAATTCTTCAGATAGAAGATAAGGACGATACAAATTAATTAAGGACGTACTTCAAAACCGTAACTAAACAACATAGAGATCGGAGGGCTGGAGTAGGCTTACCTCAGTTCGCCTACAATGGAGGGGCATCGTCCGCCCTCAAGGATCTAAAATCCATCAACTAACTCAGCACATGAACGTTGTCCGTGCGTGTCCCTAATAAATTCTAATTGGATCTTCATATAGACCTGAATATAAGGTGCGTTCAAAAAGTAACGAGCCGGAGGCTGGAATGCGCAAACCGGTGACGACATCGGCTAATCGTGGCGTGTGTAATGAGGTGTGGTTCCAACCAGCGTGTGAAAGGTTACAGCCCGTCGCTAGAGGGCAAGCGTGTACGTCACGTGACGATACAAAGCGAGCAGCAGCATGCATCAATAGTCCAACGCTGCCAGTCGCATTGCAAACTGTGACATGGAGGAGTCAACCGAAGAGCAAAGAGGTGTTGTTCGGTTTCTGACAGCGGAAGGAGTAGGGGGAACGTACATTCAGCGCCGAATGTCACATGTGTACGGCGAACACTGCATGTCCCTTGCAAGGGTCAAGGCGTGGCACAAGCGCTTCAGGGAAGGACCGGTGTCGTTAGCCGATGATGCCTGGTCTGGGGCACCCCCCTGCATTACCGATGACAACGTCCAGCTGGTTCATGCACTCATTACCCAGGACCGCCGAGTGACAGTGAACGCCATAGCCGCCGTGGTCGCTCCACGACAATGCAAGACCTCATACGGCCAACACAGTCGCGCCACTCCTGCAGAAATTCAAATGGGAGGTTCTCGGTCACCCTCCATACAGTCTGGACCTCTCTCCCTGTGATTACGCCATGTTTGGTCCCCTGAAAAGGGCTCTGCGGGGCCAATGTTTCACTTCGGACACCGACGTCCAGCTGTACGTGCGGAACTGGTTCACATCCCAGCCCAGGGAATTTTATGAGACAGCCATTCACCGTCTCGTGTCACAGTGGGACAAGTGCCTCAACAGCCAGGGCCAATACTTCTAACATACAGGTACTGGTTTCTGTAATTATGCCTCCGGCTCATTACTTTTTGAACGCACCTTATATATAGACATCCATACAATTCTTTTCAAACCAGTAAGACGACAGTGCTAAACAGTGCACACTCGACAGAAGACTGGATTCGAACCCTTCCATCCAGCACCCTTGGAATGAATTTGGGTGAATTCGCATGTCTCAATCTAGGCAGGCCATAAGCAGTTGTAGAGTAACTCGCCGTGTACTTTGGGTGTGTGTAGAATCTGTCTGATAACCGATGTTAATTGTGATGACTGTATTAGTGTGTGTTATCTGTTTTAATTCAAGTAAGGACTGCAGACAGTAATTTCAAGTAGTTCCTTCTTTTGCTACCAAATGCTACCGTCCACGACCCCTAGCTTGCGGATTTGCCTAGTAGATGGCATCGTAGTCAGCACCTGGCGGCGAACGTTGGAACTAATATAGTGTTATCAATTCTAACCTACAAATTTTGGCTTCACACAAGTGTTGTTAGTGGAAGGTTGTTTTTCATGCCATAAATCCATGACATGGGCCCGACGCACAGTGGGTCAAAATCAAAATCTAGGAGGACAAAATTAATTATTTTCATAATTTTAAAAATCAAAATTTCCTACTTTTACAGATTCTGGGATATAAACGCATCTTATCTTAGTGTAAATCTGCCACCACTGTTCGAGCAGTCTGAATTGGAGGGTGAATGTAAGTGGCTGTGGTTTGGTTGTCTTTGTGGTTAGTGTGATGCTTTAAGATGGAACATGCAACTGAAGGTATGATCATTGTAACGTGTTTCAGTTATTAATGGGCGCAATTGTTACGTAATTGTAGTTATATTTGCATTATATAATATTTAACTATTATTTTTAAAATTATATTTTCACTTAGATTTTTAGAATGTAGCGTCACTCTGCGTCACTTTCTACTTAATGTTAAAATGTAGATAAAGTCTTGTAGTTTACGCCTGTTATAAGATTTTTTGCATCTTTTTGCAACTTACTTGGTTATTTTACGTTTAGAAGATTCCGCGCAACCAGTTCTCACACGTTTACAACTGTTTGAAGCATCGGGTTTGACGATTATGTCAAAAGTGGAAGTTTGTGACTTTGTTAAAACTTAATTAGGGGTAGAAGATTGTTCTGAAGGGATATCTGAATGCTCTATCCAACTCCTAGTCATAGACAATTTCTTGCATGTGTAGACGTACTTTATAAAGGTCTTAAATGTTGTTTATTATGAAGTGAACAAATTATATACGTTGCTTTCACTTTAAATTCATGATTAAAACGTAAAAATAATTTTGTCCCTCTAGATTTCGATTTTGACCCACTGTGCGGCGGCTTTGTTTCCCCTCCGAAGGAAGGCATACTGAGGGATTTTAACGCTCTTAAAAATTGACGATTTTGACTGGGGTTGAACCCGCGACCTTGGGCATAGAAGCCCAGCATACTACCATCTACGCTACCGAAGCCGCTATGAATTGAGTTTGATCAGTGCACCAGTCGGCTTAGACTGTCCGCTTGTTCAGGATTGAAGGACGCAACTATTCTCTTGAGGGCTGTTCTACAAGTTAGTATCGAGAGCGGCCGATGGGCTTTCGCTAGCATAAAATATCACCAGGAAGGTCCTGAATTCTACGAGAGGTTGGGTTCGAATTCCACGCCTTGCGATAGCTTTGTAAAGCCACAAGCGTGTATGTTTTTTTCTATCTCATTCCCTGCAGTAGGAACGCGAATAACAGGGAGTAAGCCATACAAATGAACTGCCAAGTGAAATAGTGTTAAATGGAAAATTCTTTATTCCATTAGGGATGAAAACTGATGAGCAACTTAATGGCTGAGCCAATGAGAGTCGCGACAGCTGAGCATATCGAATCATAACACATTCATGGGTGTAAAATATCCAGGAACGACAAGCAGTGATGATATTGCTGCAAATAGCGATAGGTCATCACGCCGTGTGTACATTCGAGTTCAAACAGCGGAATGAGAATGGAAAAAGGGAACAATAGCGGTATTATTTACAGTTTAACAGTCAATGATTACATTACATTGCTGCGTGACCCAGCGGCTATAGGAGCTACTGCAGGTTGTGAGAGATGTTACCATCCATTTGGAACTCTTGGGATCGACAGTGGAGACTGTGATGGCCAGATGGTGATGATGATGATGATGATAACTTAATTGTTGTTTTAAGGGGAATAGCATCTGGATTATTGGCCCCTAATGGTTTGGGTGATAGTAAAAATATTAAAGAAATGAAATTAAACCTAAAAGATGCAAAAGGGACATTATCCACTTTAAAAAAGTACAGGGAGAGGGAAAAAAAAGTTATAGTCACTCATATAGTTGTGCAATTTTTGATTTCTGTTCACTAACTCGTTAACATTTGATGACAAAGTTTAAGCCGGCAATTTTCAGTTACAGAAATCATTAGAAGTTAGCAAAAAAAATGTATTATAAAATGGATAATGTCCCTTTTGACTGTGAATGATGCAAAAAGGACATTATCCACTTTTTCTTAAATCACAAGAACAGATAACAACGTAAAATTACTCATATAGTTATGCGATTATTGATTTCTGTTCACTAACTCATTAACATTTGATGACAAAGTTTAAGTCTGCAATTTCCAGTTACAAAAATCATAAGAAGTTAACAAAAAAAAAGTATTATAAAATGGTTTTGATTGGAAATGATGGATTGGATAAAATGCATTTCAAAAAATTGAAAACTGCATCTAACAGAAACTTCAAATATTTAGAGGAGGAGCACGTAGTGTCATCTTGGTTCAAATCTTGACCTTCACCTGCATCAGTGATGAACTTGTAAAGTATTAGCCTGTCGTCATCCCGCCAATCTGCTCCATAATGCTTAGTGAGAGACTATCAACATTTTCCTTTTTTGCTTTTTCGATGCTGGTGCCTTCGGTGATTATAAGAGGTGCTAGATCACTAAACGGCTTGCAGACAGTTCGTGGAGTCCTCATGGATAATGTCCCTTATGCAGAAAAACGCAATATTCAATGTGTAACTTAACCAGGATAATGTCCGTTTTGACGTAAAATGCTACTACTAAAAGATGAATATGTAATTCAACAAGATAGCAGTATCAATAACTCTAATTTCACAAAAAGTGGATAATATCCCTTTTGCATCGGAACGCCATAAATACTAGAAGAGGGGAACAAAGAATAAGGGACACGAAATGAATTGCCCTCAAGCCTCGATGAATGAGAATTAAGGGACTTGAAAGAATGGAGAGCCAAGAAAGGCAGATACGCAAGGGAAAGAGGAGAGAGACCGCCCCGAATGCAATGAAATAAGGAGAAACCTGGATCCAGCTCAGGAAGCCCTTGGGGTCGCAAACTCCCGAACTCACCAGCCGTGAGCCCTTGAGAACGTAGCACAATCCAAGGTGCACCATAAGTGGTGGGGCTACACACACCCTGTCTCCTTGAGGGCCTTGAGCAGAAGGCAGGAGATACTGTGAAGAGAAAACAGGAGGTCTGACCTCTCAAAGAATAAGGGATCAGGAGAGATGAGAAGAGGACCAATTAATGCGGGAAAGTGAAAGAATCTCTAGGCCTCGCTCAGAAATTCCTGATGGCTATAGGACCTACACACCCGGCATGAAACGTGGTACGGCTTAATATTGACGTCTAATTTTAAAATAAAGTTATAAGAGCTTATAAAACGCAGTTACGCAAAATTTTTATAATCGTGTTTTTATTTCTCGTGACGCAAGCGATGGCAATTTAGGTTGGTAAAATGAAACAACATCATAACATTCATATAGGCCTACTGGAATAATATGGGTATAGCGAATATATATATATGACAATCTAACATGGCGTCCATGCGCTATATTTCACCGGTTCACAATATCCAAAACGAGTTAGGCAATCAAACTGAAATGTTTCAAATTGTGTATGTTGGTAGAGGATTGTTAATTAAGGACATGTATGTGGCTTTCCAAATCGTGAGAAACACATAAATAACGTGATTTTCAGATATTTGAAATGTTCTTTCTTGCGACCTAATCTTCAGAGAGCGATGAAGATACTTCTCATGTTCAATTGTTTTCACGATGGTATCATTTTAAAGCCTACTTATCAGCCTATTTTCATTTAAGAAAAAATTGGTTTATGAGATCACCTTTTGTCCGTGTGTGTGTCTGTGTGCGCCTGTGTTTCCGCCAGATAACTTCTAAATGGAAGGAGCGATTTCAATGAAACTCGGCCAGGTCATAGTGCCCCGACCGTGCCCTTTAAATTGTGTTACGTCTCACCAATCCAACATGGTGACTGTGCGAAATATTTCACCGGCATTCTGTATCTCCGAAACTATTCCTCATATCACCCTGGCATTTTGAACAGAGATAAAGGGCACTACTGGACGTTCACGTAAGTGATTTTAAAAAATCTGTTAACTACAAAACGAACATGGTGGCCAAGCTAAGTTGAAACATTTAAATGGTCTTTTCTCACGATTTAAGCTTTCGAACGCAGTGAAACTTGGTACATTTTAATTCTCTGGTATTTAATTCATTTTAATTATTTTCATACCCACAAGATCCTCGTTATTAGTAATATTACACAACTCCAAGGCCGGTATATAAAATTCCAACATTCCGACAATCCGAAATATTTAGACAGTTCTTACGAATCTATTACAGTAAACAAACTGACATTTTGTATGTTGATAGAGGCAATTAACATAAGTAGTGATGATGATGATGAAAATTGTTGTTTTAAGGGGCATAACATCTAGGTTATCGGTCCTTATTAGTTTGGCTGATCGTGAAGATGATAATGAAATGGAAACTATAACTAAAACTAACTACTAACTTATAAACTAGAAGAAGAAATGGAAAACAAAAGGAGAATAAGGCAAATAAAGGACAGGAGGAAAAGAAATGCCCTCAACCCTCGAAGAATGCGGATTGAGGGACTTGGAAGGAAGGAGAGCCATAAAAGGCAGATAGGAAAGTGAAAGATGAGAGGGTCCGTCCCATAGGTAATGGCTAAAAGGGAAAAAAACTGGACCCAGCTCAGGAATCCCTCGGGGTCGCCAACTCCCGAACTCACCAGCCGTGAGCCCTTGAGGGTGTAGCAATATCTAGGGCGCACCAGACGTGGACGGGCTACACACACCCTGCCCCTTGAGGGCCTTTAGCAGAAGGCAGGAGATAACCGGAAAAGAAAAAGAAGGCTGACCCCTCGCAGAAGGAGGGTATCAGAAAAGATGAGACAAGGGCCAGTTAAGGCGGGAAAGGAAGAGACTCCCTATGCCTCGGATACCCTAATACCATCGGGGTCGGAAGAGAACAATAGTTGACCTAGTGAGGTCGACTGGAAAGAAGACGGAGAGGAGCCCGGCACAAGTAAGTGGAAGCAATGCCGGACTCAGCTGGAATCCCGTGGTTGCCAACCCACGTCCCACTAGATATGTGCCCCTGGGGGGAACATAAGTAGGATATATGAAAATAGGATGTATAGTTCTTCACGGAACGACTTGTTTTATTTATCGTTTCCTGTTCAAGCGATTGAAGAGAAGGATAATCATTTTCTAATGGCACTAAATTCTTTAGCTTAGTTCTTGCAAATCGTAGAGGCCGTGCATTTGACGTTTCTTAAACTCCCGTGATTCGTCACAGAAAGAAGCCATCTCGCCAATACTTAGAGTTATATATTCTACTAGCAACCCAGCCCGGCTTCGCCCGGGAACAGTTGTGAATGCATTACGTGATAAGCGCTTTTTTACGATGTCAATGAACTACGATCTATATCCGTTTTACGTCTCGGCATGATGGGTTAAAATCACTGACTGGACTATTAACATATTATCATTGATTTGCATGTGCAACAAATTCTTGTCAGACGTAATTTAACAATGGCGAGGTGCATGAAACACAAATCCCCCTTCCGTCCAATCTAAAAACACTTATAGTGGACGATATATCCCATATAGAGATGTGGTCTCGTGTACGTTTCTGTTGAACTTTTCATACAGAACAATTCTTACACTCATTGTATATTGATATTTTAACGGTTTGCCCAGCGTAAGCTTAAAAAGCGCACGGACGCTAGGACTTTTTTCCCACCTTTTCTCTCAAATCGTTACTGCTTAGCTTTCTTTGATCACAAATAAATTATTTTCTACAGAAACCTTCCTCGAGGTATCCTTTAGAAAATGGTGAAGACCGCATCAAAATCCATGCAGTGGTTTTCTAGATTACCCGCAACATCCAAGAATCGGGGACTTTGTTTTATACTAAGCAGAGATTTATCAATGCAACGGTGTTGGTGGAGACATAACGCTATTTAGTACATCACATGGGAAATCCTTGCAATAGGCGCAGGAGTTTTTAATGGAAAAGATCAATGAAAGTAGGCTACTTAGTTCTTAGTTCTTCATGGAACTACTTGTTTCCATTAATGTTAGCCTACGAGTGACTGAAACCTGCTCCGACACAGTAATTATGAACCGATGCTCTGGTAAATTAAAGAGCTTCCATAATGGCTATCACTGATTGGCAATTTATAATTCCATTTAAATCGATCCTGCACTCTGGTGGTCGCAGCCTAAACCCACCAAAATAAACAACTGCATGCAACACGTTACCATTTCATTGAAGTCACAAGGAAAGTGAAATTAATGGCGGCTAACAATATAAGAAACGTTTTGATCTAAAACTTGTCACCTTTCTTCAACTGATTTGATGGCACGAGTTTTGGCTGATGGATGATGGATATTGAGATCAATGTTCCCTTCAAAGCTCGACAGTTTAGCTGAGCGCGTCGAGTCATGGCAAACTAATGAAAACCGTCTGGATCAAACAAAGAGTGAATCTACAATGGCAACAATGGAAAGGACTTCCTACACGACAATGAAACACTAATTGTAATTGGTTCAGTTAAAGTGGCAACACTGCTTAAAATGAATGAGCAACATTATTCACTGTTTGTCAAGTTTAGAACAGTTCCCGTGCACATTTTCAAAAGTATCTAAGCTTGAGTTCAAATTCCTGTCGGTTTTCTGAGTAGTTGGCAACAATGAATGTCAGGTCCTGGCATAGAACTTGAATCATGCCAAATATGGTATAATTAGTGGAAGGTTCTTTATTATGCCATACATCTCTGACATTTACTTCTCCTCCGAAGGAAGGCACACCAAGAGATTTTTAACGCTCTTAAAAAATCTGACGACTTCGGTCGGGTTTGAATCCGCGACCAACTACGCCACCAAAGCTGCTGAAATAAGACATCCACTTAATTTACACAATTATTCTGTAATCCAAGAAATGGCTTTTCACGAATACAAATTATACAAATGAAGAATTTCAGCTATTTGTTTTATGTTGTTGTTTCATTTGAGGGCCTTGGGTATCGTGGTCATGTAGCCCTGTGTGTACTGTGATGTATGTACTAGTTTGTGTATTTGTAATTCAGGTAGCATTTGGGTAGGAATCGTCCGTGGCCGTACGTTAGGTGTCAGCCCAGTATTTGCCTGGAGTTGAAGTGGTAAATCACAGAAAACCACTTCCAGGATGGCAGAGGTAGGAATCAAACCCCATTCCAGCTGTCAGATCAGAATTAAAATCTCTTGGCAGAGCCAATTGAACCCTCACCTCCACAATGACAGCCAAGAATACTAGCCACTACGCAACAAGGAGACTTTTTTCCTGTATTTTAATTTGTCTGGTAACCCGTGTTATTATGGTATCTGCAGTAGTAGTAGTAGTGTGTGTATTTGTAATTTCAGGGACGATTAGGAAGGAGACGGCCATGCACTCAAGTTTGAAACTACCCCGGCATTTGCCTGAAGTAGAAGTGGGAAACAAAAGAAAACCACTTCCAGGATGGATGAAGGGAAATCAAACCCACCTCTTCTTATTTTTCCTCATGAGGCTGAGTGCACCCCGTTCCAGCCCTCAGATCAGAATTAAATTTTTTGGCAGAGTCAGGAATAGAATCTGGACCTACGGGGCGACAACCAGGAATGCTAGCCGCTACACAACGTGGACACTTACTACTACAGAAACCACTATAACACAGGTTATGAGACAAAATCTACACACACACAAAGTACACACAAGTCTGAAATGACCACAATATCCTAGCCCCTCAGTGAAACAACAACAACAACAACTTCCTCCTCCTACATTAAAAACGATTCAGAACAGACAATACATTTATACATGACTATGTTTCAGCCAAAATACTTCAGTTGTTAATTCATTTTAGTGGCTTGGTGGACACAGTGGTTATTTAGCCCTGTGTATTTTAGACGTGCGAGTGTGCGTGTTTGTCTGATAACCTATGTTATTGTGTGTATTTGTAATTTGAGAGAGGATTGGGAAGGAGACGGCCGTGGCCTTAAGTTAGGAACCATCCAGCATTTGCCTCGAGAAGGAGTGGGGAGGCCACAGAAAACCATTTCGAGGATTGCTGCGGTGGGAATCGAACCAACCTCTTCTCAGTTTTGCTTCACGAGGCTGTCCCGTTCCAGCCCTCAAAACAGAATTAATTTCTTGGCAGAGCCGGTAATTGAACCCAGACCTCTGCGGGCGACAGCCAATAATGCTAACCGCTACACTAGGAGGTTGCCAAATACTTAAGAACGCATTTTAGGATAAAGATAATCTAATAATTGCCACGGTGGGTGAGTGGTTACCGTATCTGGCTACCAACCCCAAGCTTGCAGTTTCTCTCCTTATACATTGTTGGCATGTTAAAAAACCCATTTGAATTCAGTAGGCCATGTTCATAATGGCAACATTAATCTCGGGATTTTAGGGGCAGATGACCTCGTTTTTCCGCCCCTTAAAACAACAATAACTAACTAACTAATCTTGGGATTTTCCGCCAACACAAAAAATTCCTCCTTTCTCTACTAGAAAGCGTTATAGTGTCTAGGAGCTTATATATCTAATCTCTATAACTTTCAGAGCGCTCCAAGGAACAACAAACTTCGACATGCAAGCTGCCCTTTGGGCGTCAAATAAAAAAGTTTGGACCCGACACCCAAGACTATACAGTATTAAAATATATCTAATAATAATGTTATTGGGCTTTGAGCGACGCCGGGGTGCCGGAATTTCACCCCAAAGGGGATCTTTAACGTGCTTGTAAATCTATAGACACGGTTCCCTCGCATTTGCGCACCCTCAAATGCCAGCTGGCTGCACCAGAATACGAACCTGCAACCTTGGGCCCAGCAAGCAAGAACATTACCGCTGAGCCATACAGCCAGCCTAAATGGTAATCAAACCCACATCTACACAGTTTTTGCCTTACGAGGCTGAGTGTACCCCAGTGCCATATCATGTTCATTCACCCTTGTGTACTTGGGTGTTTGTAATTTATTTGCATGATAACACACGTTATTGGACTAATGACTAACATTTACAAGTTATTGCACTTAATTATCTTATCTCATTAGCATTTAGGTCTAAATGATGTACTGTATGTCCTATATTATTGGTAGCATGTGTTACTCTGGTGTCTGTAGTAGTGTGTGTATTGGTAACTTGGGATTAGAGAAAAAAGAAACAGTGATAACCTAAAGTTGGAAACCATCCTAGCATTCGCTTGGCGTAGAAATGTGAAACCATGGAAAATCAGTTCCAGAATAGATGAGGAGTGGAATGAACCCACCTCTTCTCAGTTTTCCTCGCAAGGCTGAATGTACTGTTTGTCAAGAAATGTAATTTCAGTCTGAGGATTAGAACAGGGTACACACAAACTTGTAAACCACACACACTAATACAACCAACACAATAACACAGGTTATCAAACAAAACTGTAACACACCCAAGAACACAAGGATGAATGATCCCAATAATTATCAAACCCGTATCTAAGAGGCGAGTGCCAATTATACTAGCCGCTAAACCTCAAGGTGGTTATAAACAGACTATTTAACATAGGATCTATCCAGGATGTCAAGGTTTGATTTCAGAATCTGCCAAGAAATGTAATTCTAGTCTGAGGGTTAGAACGGGGTGTACTTGACCTTGTGAGCAACACACACACACACTAATAATACCATCACAATAACACAGGTTATCAATCAACACTGTAACACACCCAAGTGCACAGGGCTGAATAAACTCAATATCAAAACCCTTCTCTCTCAAATGTTACTAATACAACAACATTCTAAGACACTGTCCGTGTATTACAAAGCGGCACAGCCATGTGCGTCAATGTTATACAGCTCCCTGGCCACACGTGAGTGTTCAAAAGCACTCTCTTTTTCTCATGGCCAATGACCTACTTGGAAGGCTCGCTCGCTGGTTTGCTTGCTACAAGCTTCTGTTCTCCCAATACCCGCCACTGTCAAAAGACAGCTCAAGTTATTCCTTCTTGTAAAGGATTTCTTAAAGAACGCTTCAACCTACCTAACTCCTTGCACCTTATATTTTCCTATCAACCACAGTCAAAACAGCTTAATGTTCCAACCAAAAATTTGAGATTGACCCATAATTAAATAATAAAATTATATACAATTCTCAACATCCACAAAAACAAATGGCTAATACCTAACACTCAGATTCTAAGGACTTGTTGTTGTTGTTGCTTATTTGTTGCTCAGTTTTTCATCTCCCCCCCAGGGGTTCACATCTAGTGGGACGTGGGTTGGCGACCACGGTGCCCCAGCTGAGTCCGGCATTGGTTCCACTTACTTGTGCCAGGCTCCTCTCCGTCTTCTTTCCTGTCGACCTCATTTGGTCAACTCTTGTTCTCTTCCGACCCCGACAGTATTAGGGTATCCGAGGCATAGGGTGTCTCTTCTTTTTCCGCCTTAATTAGCCCTTGTCTCACCTTTTCTGATACCCTCCTTCTGCGAGGGGTCAGCCTTCTTTTTCATTTCCTTTTACATTCTGCTTTGTGTTCAAGGCCCTTAAGGAGGCAGGGAGCACCCTATATATTGCTACACCCTCAGGGGCTCACAGCTGGTGAGTCCGGGACTTGACGACCCCAAAAGATTCCTGAGCTGGGGGCGGACCCTCTCCTCTTTCCCATTCCTATCTGCCTTTTATGGCTCTCCTTCCTTCCTAGTTCCTCAATCCACCTTCTTCGAGGGATGAGGGCATTTCTTTTCCTCCTGTCCTTTATTTGCATTATTCTCCTTTTGTCTTCTATTTCTTCTTCTCGTATATAAGCTAGTAGTTAGTTTTAATTATAGATTACATTTCATTATCATCTTCACAATCACCCAAACCATTAGGGACCGATAACCTGGATGTTAGGCCCCTTAAAACAACAATTATCATCATCATCATCATCAGTTTTTCATCTTACAAGGCTGTGTGTAACCCGTTCAAACTCTAATTTATTTTCTTAGCAGTTAGAGATTGAACCCAGATCTCCAGATTGTCAGCCATGAACACGTGCTAGATTTACCTTATCCTCCGATTAACTGCGTGAGATTAATTTCTTCATAAGCCTACAGGTGTGTGTGTGCTGAAGGGCTTTGGTGCTTAAGGCTAATGGAATACAATGGCAAAAAAATTATCTTATGTTAAGTAAATATAGGGTTGATAAGTGTTAACTCTGCCTCTAGGGGAGGAGGAAGTGTGTCCCCTAGAGCCGGTCTCAAGCCCGGAGAAAAGAGGAGAGACATCTACATCCAGAACTTGCTCCTTAAGCTGAACTATAATGCGCGGTGCCCTTCACGAAGGGAGAGTAGACCTCTGAGACATATTCATCATTCGAGCTTGCAAACCTCGTTGATATGTCAATGATGAGAGTTTACGTATAGCATTTTTAGTTAACTTACTGGAGTTTTCGTTTTTTGTTTTTTTTTTAAGATTTAGCTTCTGTATACTTAACTATAATGCGCGGTGCCCTTTACGAAGGGAGAGTAGACCTTTGAGGTGTATTCGTCATCCAAGTTTGCAAAGCTTGTTGATAGGCCTACACCTGTGATAAGAGTTTACGTATAGCATTTGTAGTTAACTTACAGGAGTTTGACTTCAAGGGCATACCCCAAGCTTTGACTGGTTTGATGTTAGAGCCCTCACAGAGGGTAGTAGAGTACTGGCTACATCTCCATAAGACAAGGCTCCAACCCTTGCTGTGATGTTAATGGCGGTTTCTACCTTCTAACGTCCT
Source organism: Meconema thalassinum (assembly GCA_946902985.2). Taxonomy (NCBI): domain Eukaryota; kingdom Metazoa; phylum Arthropoda; class Insecta; order Orthoptera; family Tettigoniidae; genus Meconema; species Meconema thalassinum. The sequence goes on from OY714911.1 coordinate 25,971,143, forward strand.
GGTCGGCTTGAAGTATGTACTCTCACGTATAGTGTTAACCAACATAACCGCTAGCATAATGGTAGGAGGATTTGCCTATTACAGTAGGAAATTGGGGAGAGCATAGGAGGTTAAGGGCATCCGGCCAGCCTGCTCAAGTCCTCTAACATAAGGGAGTTGTCTATAAAACATTGCCCCAGTTTCATGAAAGTAGGCGATTGGAAAGAACATAGGTAGTGAAGGGCATCCAGCCAGCCTCGTCAAGTTCTCCAACATAAGGGAGTTTCACCTGGCAGCCATCTTGCTCAATAGCCTCTGTACCAGTCATCTCAAGTCCTCTAGAGTTGCGCGCAGTGGCCATCTTGCCCACTAGCCCATGTGCCAGCTCCCAAGAGTTAGTTCCATAAGAGACCATGTATAGCGGCCATCTTGCCCATTAGCCCCTGTGCCGGCTCCGGCTTATTAGTTCAATTACCACATAGTTCCACATCCCTGTTCATTAGATTCAATAAAACCCAGTCCAGCATCAGTCATGTTTGTTTACCTTTGAGGTCATTCAACCCCTCTTCCACAAACAACATGGTGATGATAATAATAAAGGCAAATTTGAAAATTAGCTCAGGGGTCAACTCCGCTGTGACGTCACACACCGGTTGACCATTCAAATCTGATTATTCTGGCACGTGAATGTAAGCCATTCAAATCTCCCGGGTCAGCACAAATGGAGAATCGGAATCCCTCGGCTGCATTCGGAACCAATCGGCTACAACACAAAGCTTAACCAACCTACCACGTCAGGGTTCAACAACCACCACCCTCCACCGCCATTCATGTTTTCCATTCAAAACACCCCCTTCATGACCTACCCCACATCCCGTAATCTGCTGTGACGTCACACACACACCAGTTACACTAATGTTTTCCATTCAAAACACTCCCGTTCATGACCTACCTCACATCCCGTATTCTGCTGTGACGTCACACACACACACACACACACACACCAGTTACACTAATGTTTTCCATTCAAAACACTCCCGTTCATGACCTACCCCACATCCCGTAATCTGCTGTGACGTCACACACACCAGTTGACCGTTCAATTCTCTGACATTCATTCACAACCAAGGATTCGGAAACCTTCGGCAACACTCGGATCTCATCGGGCTCAAAGCAATGCTATATAGCCCAGGATAATAACAGAGAAGGCGCTCAGTCCAAGAGAGAGACTGGGTCGAGGAGGGTCTCGTGCAGAGCCTCTTCCATCCTTCCCCCCTCGTCCCCCACCCCACCCTTCCCTCCCCCTCCCCCACCCTCCCCCCCTTCCCCCCCCCATAAATCTATGACATGGGCCCACCGGCTTTACTTCACCTCCGAAGGAAGGCATACTGTATGATTTCAACGCTCTTAAAATCCGACGACTTCAGCCAGGTTCGAACCCACGATCTTGGGCATAGCAGTCACCGAAACCGCTCAAGTCCTGATGATTAACTGTAAGTAATAAAACTTTCAAATAATTGGGAAACGAAGGAAAATCACTTTACAGTTGAGGCTGAATGTAATCTGTCCCAAACCTCACATCAGAGCTGAATTCCTCGTGAGACCAGGACCTTAGGGATGAGAACACCATGTGCTAGTCTACAATCTCGTATCAATATTATTTCGTCTAAACACAAAGTAAACAAGAAGTTCCGTGACGAACTAAAGAGCCTACTTATCTTAAAATTTAAGATTCATGCCAATGATTAATCTATATGGATCTATCTAGATTAATGACGAAATTAAGATGGTAATATCGAAAGTTCTATTTAGGTCGAAATACTGTATACCTGGCATAATGTAGCCTAATTCAGCACTACAGTTGGCAGCCCTGGTGACTGAATATATTCTTAGTTCCGTCTCTTAAGGTACAGATAGAAAATTTGGTTTAAGTCCAGTTACATGCAGTTAAACATTGGATCTAACAGCGCGCGTAAATTCATGTTGGCAAGAATGTCATGCATGTATTGGTCAGAAATAATCCGAAATAATATGATCTATTGTTGTGCCAATTTTGAATAAAATCCATTAGTTAGTTTAGAAGTTACATGCATTTTAAAATTGGACCTATCAGCAGGCTTAGAATCATGTTGGCAGCACTGACGTATATTAGTTACTCCAAATTATCCTAGAATGCCAGGTACTACACGTGTTCAAAGTTTAGAGCTATTGCATACTTTCTGATGTATTGATATTAGGGTAACAACAATAGATAGAGCATTTATTAATAGTTGGCAGCCCTGGTTGCACTTAAGAATACGCATAGTCATATCTGTTATGGTACACATAGCACATACGAAATTTGGTTGAAATTCAAGTGTTAGTATAGAAGTTACATGTATTTATAGTTGGACCTCTCAGCAGGCATATAATTATGTTGGTAGCACTGACGCATATAGGTTACTCCAAATTAATATAGAATGTCAGGTACTTTACGTGTGCATAGTTAAAGCTGTCGGCTTGCATGCTTACTGATATATTGGTATTTGGAAAAAAAAAATTGAGAGCATTTATTAACAGCTGGCAGCCTTGTTAGCAGTCTCAGTCATATCTGTTTATGTACACATAGTACATACGAAATTTGGTTGAATTCCAGTTGATATTGAAGAAGTTATATGCATTTAAAAATCAAACCTATCAGCAGGCTGATAATCATTTTGGCAACACTGCCATGTATGGCCTCCTGGAAATTAAACCGAAATATTAATATCTATACGTGGGCCAATTTTAAAATAGCTCACATTCATACCTCCATGATATCCAACATGGAGCTCAGATTTCAATTACGACTTTTCAGCAGTTGGTAGCACTGACATCATTTTTAAATACGGCATTGAGATATTGAGGTATAGATCTTTACTCGTACCAAATTTTATTTCGATTGCTGCAGCCATTTAGTAGTTGATAGTGGGGGTGGGGGGTGGGGGGGGGGGACACAAACACAGACAGACATTTGCTCGGATCGATCTCATAAGTCTACTTTTTCCTCATTTTTGCAAAATGTGAAAAGTAGGCTAAAAAGGCAAATAACGCGAACCGAATGTGACCGCTTGAACCTTCTGTGGTGGGAGGCAGATAACAAGTGACACCGAATGCTCGCACAATAAAACCAGGATGGCCATTGAGGTCCATAACTCACGGCAGTATTGGCTCTGCAGCAATTACCATTACTGCATCTTCTGTATATTGCCCTCATAAAAATGTTTGTATTCTGTTTCGGGCGCACAATATGATTCATTCGCAGTATCGGGGAAGTTAAAATGGTTATGGATGGCGGCATTTTAATATCGCTCCCGCTTAGGGTTTGAGGGGAGAGTCACCACTATTGTGAGTTGTTTGGCATTTGCAACCCTCTTACGTCACGTGACTAGAAGTTTCATTACCACCCCCTCTCTGCGTCAGTTTCAATCAATTCAATGACGCCCCGGAACGAATAATCTTACAGGTCAACTCCCAGAGGGTGGTGGCTTTGTGTTTCTTCTGCTGTGCTCAGTGCGCCGTTCTTAACCTACAGTTTAGCCTATTTTCATTTATGAAAAAATAGGCTTATGAGATTACCTTTTGTCCATGTGTATGTATGTGTGTCCCCCCGTTATAACATCTAAACGGGTGGAACGATTTCAATAAAACTCGGTAAGGTCTTATTACTCTTTCGGCCGACTCCGACCGTATCCTTCAGATTTTATTACGTCTCACCAATCCAACATGGCGGCTGTGCGAAATATATCACCGGCATTCTATATCTCCGAAACCATTGCTGATATCACCCTGAAATTTTGTACGGTGATAAAGGGCACTACTAGAAGTTAGCCTATAAGACTTTCAAAAACCTGTTAACTACAAAACGAACATGGCGGCCAAGCAAAATTGAACCTAGTAAATAAACATTTCCCGCGATTTAACCATCCAAACGTAATGAAACTTGGCACAGCAAATGTTTATACAAATTGTAATGCACTGACATCTAATTTAGTTTAATTTTTTTATTAAGTTTTTTTATTTATTGTGTAGTAATCACGCGATCAAAGTGAACGTTTGAATAATGTACCTACGCAATAACCGTCATCTAATATACATAACTCTAGGGCCAACATATATAAAAATCCAAAATGGCGACCATCGGAAATATTTAGACGGTACTCTATATCTACGAATCTATTACAGCAATCAAACTGAGAAGTTTTCTATGTTGATAGAGGCAATTAACATAAGTAGGATATATGAAGATAGGCTTTAGTTCTTCACGGAACTACTTGTTGATATTTCACTTCCACTTTACCTTTACCTCGGCGAGGTGGACTAACAAGAACTGTGGTACCCTGTCCTACTGAGGGACGGTAGGAATGCTTTATGCAGTGATACCATAAATAGACCTTTGTAGTTATGAGTTCCAGACGCACAGGAGTGAGCTCTCGCTACATTGAGTAGTTGTTGTTGCCCTCCACGGCAACCCGGGGCACCACATGATAGCCTATGCGTGGTTTACCAAGGGAAATGGTTTAGTTGTTGTTGTTGATTGAATCTTCAGAATTTTGACTGGTTTGATGCAGCACTCCTTTTTTTTCCTATCCAGAGCTAATCGTTTCATCTCTACTTAACTAGCACACCCTACATGCGAGGCAATCTGTTTAACTTATTCTAACCTTGGTCTACCCCTACAGTTCTTGTCCTCGACAGTTTCTTCCATACATAACTTTCCTATTCCTGGGTGTCTTAGTAAGTGTCTTGCCAACCTATCTCTTCTCTTCATTAGCAGTCGCCAGAAACATCTCTCCTCTCCCACTCGTCTTAATACCTCTTCGTTTGTAACCCTATCTACCCTTCATTCTCCTGTAACACCACATTTCAAACGCTTCAATTCTCCTCTTTTCTGCTGCACCAATAGTTAGTTACCTTATTCAAACAGGCCAATCACACGCCGTGTTACTTGGTGTAGTATAACAAAATAAAGCAATGACACGCGAAGTGGATCCACGCACCTTAAATGCCTTACTGCAATAACTTGCTCGGAGGACGCACTCCGTGACGCGAGCGGGCTCTCTCCCTTGTTATTGTTATTATTATTATGCTTGCCACGGTGGCTGAGTGGTTATCGTGTCGGACTACCAATCCCAAGACTGCAGGTTCGCTCCTGACCGTGGTAACTGATTTTTGAAAGGCGACAAAACTCACGGCACGTATGTTATACGTTGTTGGCATGTTAAAGAACCCATTTGAAATCAGTAGGCCGTGTTCGTAATGGCAAAGTTAATCTCGGGATTTTCCTCCAACACAAATGTTCCTCCTTTCTCTACTAAAAAGCGCTATAGTGTCAAGGAGATATATCTAATCTCCTTGACTTTCATATCGCTCCAAGGAACAACAAAAAATAATCGACATGCAATCTGCCCTCTGGGCGTCTAATAACAAAGCTTGCACCTGGCACCCGAGGCCATGCGATAGTAGACTACTGTAATATCATTATTTACTTGCCTTTGAGTTGTGGCCGAAAGGGCTGACGCACTACCTCGTGCCTCGCTGGCACCGGGAGAGTATGGGTTTGAATCCCACCTCGGCCGTCTTGAAAATGGCTGTCGTGGTTTCCCATTTTCCCCACCAGGCAAATGCCGGGTTGGTTCCTTTCGATAGGTCCACGGCCGATTATCTCATAAAATGCCTTCGCTAACCCTTCCGGGGAATCAAATAAATGGACATCGGCTGCATTAATAAAATAAATATATTATTATTGTTATTTATTGTGGATGCTGTTTGTAGTGTAATTTATTATTTTATTAAACCCGAAACTTGTTGCTCCTGATATAATATGATGTATTGTATGTTTCTGCTTCTTGTACCAATATGTGCTACTAAGCCATGAAAATAACAACTTCACTTCTCTTAGGATATCCAGTCATATAATAGTATTATTCCAGTAGTATAGATCCCTCCTGCGGCGCTCACAAGCGACCGATCGTGACAAATGAGCATTCAAATGAAAGAGAATAGACATTAGCAGTGACTTATTACACTATAATTTCATAAATATCTATAATTTCATTTAAAAATGACTTTAAAAATTGTACGAAGTATGCGATTTGCAAACACCGTTGCTGGAGGAAAATATGCTCCATAATTGCTGTCCATTTCACATTTTGGCCGCTGTGACGCCTGTTTCATGTCATTTTAACATTTTGAGATCTTTCCCTTATCCTAAAATTTAAATAGTGCTCTATAATCATTTGGCTGAATTAAAAACATAACAACCTTTCTCCTTAAGTGTCTCATTATAAACCTATTGGGGAAAGTGTGATTTCTCACACGGGGCCGCTAGTATTATGAAATATAGTTATTCTTCTTTCACGAGCAAAGAGACAAACCGTCTTCTAACATTAGTGTCCAGGCTATGAAAGTAATTTCTCTCCTTTCCAATTTCCTTACCTTTCGTATTCCAAATAATATCATTTCTAGGCATGTTAACATCTATTATAGACTAGCTGAAGTACCCGTGCTTCGCTACGCGTCATAAATGAATTAAAATGTGAAGGTGACAGTTAAAACAGGGGATAGGCGAGGTGCTGCGCAGAGGGAGATTAAGGATGGAAAATTTTGTCCAACTACACCGCTCGGCGTTGACCGTGTTTTATAGCACAAATTTAGGTTTTACTCGCTAACAGTTGCAGATACCTTTCGGATAGAAAATGTAATTTTAAACCTCACATATGCCATCAAAAGTTTGCTATTTCTTAGCATTCTCTTTTTATTTGAAATGGAAATATGAAAGTTTGAAACCAAAGGGTGTAGTGACGTCACTAAAATGGTCGCCATTTTAAATAGTGCAAAGTATTGAAATCAAAAGTAACCTATATGTTAACCAGGTAAATCAGCTACTTCCATGTAAAATTCACGTAAATCGGACCAGTGGTATTTGCGAGATTGAGTAATACACAGACACACACCATCTCAATTTTAGCCTCGCTTCGCTCGCGTCATAGTCGTATCATATTGTTTTTCAATGAAATGCAGGTTTAACCCCGTTAACACCCCTTTAGAACCTGAATACCCAAAAATCCCTCCTTAGTAGACGTTTTCGACACACAACAAACATATCCCCAAAATATCATTCTTCTAACTTTAATAGTTTTGGTTGGTCGGTGAGAGCAAACATCCAAAAATCCTTCCTTAGTGGACGTTTTTCGTCCAGAAGTTCACCCCTCCCCATATGCCCCTTAAATTGCATTTATGAAAACACGGTCGAACACCTATTTATTTTATTTATTTATTCATTTATTTATTTATTTATTTATTTATTTATTTTTAAGCTGATAGATTTCCTCCGAGTTTCAGACTCCTCCCTATGTCGTTTAAGAGATACACGCTCAGTTAGGAATCTTTCAACCCGCACTTTTCATCCCTTTCACCTCATAATATACACTACATCGAAAAACCATTAGACATGTGTCAGCTTATTTTTAATGATTAGTATATGTGCCAAGTATCACATCCCCAAATAAAACCACTCGTGAGATATTGTTATTCATTGGAAAGCACGTTTACCCCCTTAACACCTCTTTAGAACCTGAATATCCAAAACTCTTTCCTTAGTGGACGTTTTCGACATACAACGAACATATCCCCAAAATTTCATGTTTCTAACTTCAATAATTTTGGCTGGGCGATGATGAGTGAGAGAGTCAGTCAGGACATTTTCTTTCAGTTATTTTTGATAATTTCACCCGTCCCAATGAACCCCTTAAATTGGATTTATGAAACAAACGGTCAAACACCTATTTACTTATTTAAAGCTGTTTTCCCCCTGAGTTTGATGAGTGAGTAAGTGAGTCAATCAGTTAGGACACTTTCTTTCCTGTTTTTTTCCCCAGAATTCTCCCCCCTCTCCAAGGGCCCCTTAAATTGAATTTATGAAAAAACGTTCGAAAACCTATTTACTTGTATTTTAAGCTGTTTTTTTCCCACCGAATTTCAAACTTCACGCCTATGTCGTTTCAGAGATACACGCTCCGTCAAGAATCCCTCAACCCCCAATTTTCACCCCTTTCACCCATAATATACACCACATCGATAAACCCTTAGACATATGTCTGATTATTTTTAATGATTATTTTATATACCGAATATCACATCCACAAACAAACAACTCATGAGATATCGTTATTCAATGAAATGCACGTTTACCCCCTTGACACGTCTCTAAAACCCGAATAAACAAAAATCATTCCTTAGTTAACGTTTTCGACATACAGCGAACATATTCCCAAAATTTCATGTTTCCAACTTTAATAGTTTTCGCTGGACGTGATGAGTGAGTGAGTCAGACAGGACATTTCCTTTCATTTAATTTACCAGAATTTCACCCCTCCCCATGGGCCCCTTAAATTGGATTGATTAAAAAACGCTTGAACACCTATTAACTTATTTCTTTAGCTGTCTTTTTCCGCTGAGTCAGTCGGTTAGGACACTTTCTCTCCTTTTCCCCCCAGAATTTCACCCCACCCCATTGGCCCCTTAAATTAATTTATGAAAAAAACAGTCGAAAACCGATTTACTTACTTTTTAAGCTGATTTTTTCCCGCTGAGTTTCAAATTTCTCGCCTATGTCGTTTAAGAGATAGGCCTACACGCTCCATTAGGAATCTTTCAACCCCCACTTTTCAGCCCTTTCACCTCATAATAATACACCACATCGAAAAACGCTTAGACACATGTCTGAGTATTTTTAATGATTAGTTTATATGCCGAGTATCACATCCACAAATGAAACCACTCGTGAGATATTGATATTCAATGAAATGCTGGTTTAACCCCCTTAAGACCCCTTTGGAACCCGAATATCCAAAAAACCTCCCTTAGTGTACGGTTTTGACATACAACGAACATATCCCCGAAATGTCATGTTTCCAACTTCAATATTTTTGGCTGGGCGATGATGAGTGAGTTTATGAATGAGTCAGGACATTTCCTTTCAATTTTTTTTCTTCAGAATTTCACCCCTCCCGATGAACCCCTTCAATTTGATTGAAAAACAAACTGCTTACTTTAAAGCAGTTTTTTCCCCCTGAGTTTGATGAGTGAGTCAGTCAGTCAATCAGTTAGGACACTTTCCTTCCTGCCCCCCCCCCCCCCCCCCGAATTTCACCCCTCCCCATGGGCCCCTTAAATTGGATTTATGGAAAAGCGGTCAAACACATATTTACTTATTTTTATGCTGTTTTTTCCGCTGAGTTTCAAACTCCTCACCTATGTCGTTTAAGAGATACACGCTCCGTTAGGAATCTTTCAATCCCCACTTTTCACCCCTCTAACCTCATAAGCACATCGAAAAACCCTCAGACACGTGTCTTGTTACTTTTTAATGATAAGTTTATATGCCGTGTATCACATCCCCCAATGAAACCAATCGGGAGATATTGTTATTCAATGAAATGCAGGTTTAACCCCCTTAAGACCCCTTTAGAACCTGAATATCCATAAATCCTCCCTTAGTAGACGGTTTTGACATACAATGAACATATCCCCAAACTGTCATGTTTCTAACTTCAATAATTTTGGCTAGGCGATGATGAGTGAGTGAGTAAGTGAGTGAGTCTGGACATTTTCTTTCAATTTTCTTTTTTCAGAATTTCACCCCTCCCCATGAACCCCTTAAATTTGATTTATGAAAAAAAAACTGTCGAACAGCTATTTACTTACTTTAAAGCAGTTTTTCCCCCTGAGTTTGATGAGTGAGACAGTCAGTCAATCATTTAGGACACTTTCTTTCCTGTCCCCCCTTCCCCCCCAGAATTTCATCTCTCCCCATGGGCCCCTTAAATTGGATTTATGAAAAAATTGTCAAACACATATTTACTTCTTTTTTATGTTGATTTTTTTTTTCGCTGTGTTTCAAACTCCTCGCCTATGTCGTTTAAGAGACACACGCTCCGTTAAGAATCTTTTAATCCCCACTTTTCACCCCTTTCACCTCATAATATACACCACATCGAAAAACCCTCAGACACATGTCTTCTTATTTTTAATGATGAGTTTATATGCCGAGTATCACATCCCCCCATGAAACCAATCGGGAGATATTGCTATTCAATTAAATGCAGGTCTACCTCCTTAACACACCTTTAGAACCTGAATAGCCAAAATTTCTCTCTTAGTGGGCATTTGCGGCCCTTGAGGAAGCTGCATACAAGATTTCATTCCAATCCGTTCGGTGGTTTCTGAGATTTCGTGATGAATAAATGAATGAGTGAGTGAGTGAGTGAGTGAGTGGTATTTGACAAATATATAGTTGAAAGACGATAGTGTCAAGTCTTTGTTATGCTAATCTCGGTTGACAGTGCTGTGTGAGCAGTTGAGTAACTAACGGGATTTCAAGTAAAGATCCTCATTTTCTATACCGGTAGTGCAGAGCACAATTGGCATCAAGTCGGCCGTGTCTCGACTTGACCTATGTTGCCATGGAAACTATCTGCCTTGCCATTCCTTCATGAGTATATTTTATGATTTGATTAGCCTGTTTTTGAGTGAAAAAGGGCCAAAATCAGAAGAATGAGAAAGACTATCGAAAATACATGTAGCCAGCGGTTCCTTCTGGGTCCTAAACTATGTGTATGCAAAATATGGTTGAGATTGGTGGAACGGTGTAGATTTGTATACGGAACCAACATATATACATACATACAGACTTTCACTTTTATATATTAGATTAACGCAGAGGAGTTATAATTCCAAGACACTTCATTTTAATCCTCTACTTGTGAAGTGGTATTACTGTGACGTACATTGTGAGGTGGGGCTTCTTCATAGGCACACAAAATAAAACTATTTACTTGAAATTTGACGTGTTGGTACATCAACTTCTCTCACTCACGATACAAATATAAACATTCTTAAAAAGAAAGTATAGGTCTTTCGTACTCATATTACGTTTGTAATGCGAATAAATAAAAGATTTCTCTGATCATTAGATTTAATTAATTTTAAAAAGAGACTGTCAGTCGGAAAGACTGGACTTTATATCATTTTAAATGCTACAAATTCTAGAAAGGTTGGAGGTTTCGAGTAGGCGCGCGGTACTATGACGTCACACACCTCAGTGCATTCTCGGTACATTTCGTGACAACGAAGTTGACTATATCATTTAAAATGTTAAAATGAAAACTTAACAAAATATAAGGTGCGTTGAAAAAGTAACGAGCCGGAGGCTGGAATGCGCAAACCGGTGACTACATCGGCTAATCGTGGCGTGTGTAACGAGGTGTGGTACCGACCAGAGCTTGGAAGAACACAGCCCGTCGCTAGAGGGCACGCGTGCACGTCACGTGACGATACAAAGCGAGCAGCAGCATGCATCAATCGTCCAACGCTGCCAGTCGCATTGCAAACAGTGACATGGAGGCTGACCCGAAGAGCAAAGAGGTGTTGTTCGGTTTCTGTCAGCGGAAGGAGTAGGGGGAACGGACATTCATCGCCGAATGTCACAAGTGTATGGCGAACACTTGCAAGGGTCAAGGCGTGGCAAAAGCGCTTCAGGGAAGGACGGGTGTCGTTAGCCGATGATGCCCGGTCTGGGGCACCCTCCTGCATTAGCGATGACAACGTCCAGCTGGTTCATGCACTCATTATCCAGGACCGCCGAGTGACAGTGAACGCCATAGCCGCCGTGGTCGCTCCACGACAATGCACAACCTCATAAGGTCAACACAGTCGCGGCACTCCTGCAGAAATTGAAATGGGAGGTTCTCGGATACCCTCCATTCAGTCCAGACCTCTCTCCCTGTGATTACGCCATGTTTGGTCCCCTGAAAACGGCTCTGCGGGGCCAACGATTCACCTCGGACGCCGACGTCCAGCTGTACGTGCTGAACTGGTTCACCTCGCAGCCCAGGGAATTTTATGAGACACCCATTCACCGCCTCGTGTCACAGTGGGACAAGTGCCTCAACAGCCAGGGCCAATACTTCTAACATACAGGTACTGGTTTCTGTAATTATGCCTCCGGCTCGTTACTTTTTGAACGCACCTTATATCATTAAAAAATTATTATTTAGAAACAAATATGCATGGTTGGCACAATGATACAACTAAACATTCAGCTGAAAGTTTATCTCCCCCGTCTGCATGGTCCGAGAAGTAACAATAGAAGGGGGTGGGGTGGGGGAAGGAGGAAATAACATTTCAATATATTCTTGCGGTCACCTTGACCGCACCTCACAAGAAGAGGGTTAAGACTAATTTTACACGCTACGTTCTGATTGAGAAATATTCACCTGCTACTTTTCAAGTTCTTAAGATCGTCTGGATAACTTCGAAACAGCATTATATTGCAATATATTGGTTTTACCATATTTTTAGCCTACTTTTCACATTTTGCAAAAATGAGGAACAAGTAGACTTATGAGATCGGGCAAATGTGTGTCTGTCTGTCCTTCTGTCTGTCTGTCCTTCTGTCTGTCTGTCCTTCTGTCAGTCTGTCTGGCTGGGTGTGTCCCCACCCCTATCACCTCATAAACGGCTGCAGCAATCGAAACAAAATTTGGTAGGAGTAAAGATCTATATCTGAATATCTCACGGCCATATTTGAAAATTATGTCAGTGCTACCAACTGCTGAAAAATGGCAATTGAAATGTGAGATCCATGTTGGATATCTTGGAAGGTATGAATGGGAGCTATTTATAAATTGGCACACGTATGGATATTAATATTGCAGTTTAATTTCCAGGAGGCCATATATCGCAGTGTTGCCAAAATGATTCTAAGCCTGCTGTTAGGTCCAAATTTTAAATGCATATAACTTCTACACTATCAATTGGATTTCAACCAAATTTCGTATGTGCTATGTGTACATAAACAGATATGACTGAGCGTATTCTTAAGAGCCACAAGGGCTGCCAACTGTTATTTATTTATTTATTTATTTATTTATTTATTTATCGTATGGCAACTGTTAATAAATGCTCTCAATTTTTTATATCCAAATACCCATATATCAGAAAGTATGCAAGCCGACAGCTTTAAACTGTGCACACGTATAGTACCTAACATCCTACATTAATTTGGAGTAACTTATATACGTCAGTGCTACCGACATGATTCTAAGTCTGTTGAGAGGTCCAACTTTAAATACATGTACCTTCTATACTGTCATTTGGATTTCAAACGAATTTCGTGTGTGCTATGTGTACCATAACAGATATGACTATGCCGATTCTTAATAGTAACCAGGGCTGCCAACTGTTAATAAATACTGTCTCTATTTTTGTTACCCTAATATCAATATATCAGAAAGTTTGCAAGCGAATAGCTATAAACTTTGCACACGTATAGTACCTGGCATTCTAGATTAATTTGGAGTAACTAATATAGGCCTACGCCAGTGCTGCCAACATGATTCTAAGTCTGCTGCTAGATTCAATTTTAAAATGCATGTAACATCTATACTAACTAATGGATTTCATTCAAAGTTAACACAACAATAGCTCATATTATTTCAGATTATTTCTGACCAATACATGTATGTCATTGTTGCCAACATGATTTTACGCGCGCTGTTAAATATAATGTTTAACTGCATGTAACGTCCATGCTACCAAATTTTGTATTCTGTACCTTAAGAGATGGAACTAAGAATATATTCGCCAGCGCTGCCAACTATAGTTCTCTCTTAGGCTACATTATGCCAGGTAGGCTATACAGTATTTCGAACTAATTAGTAATTTCGATATTACCAACTTAATTTCGTCATTATTGTAGATAGATCCATATAGATTAATCATTGGCATGAATCTTAAATTTTAAAAAAAGTAGGCTCTTTAGTTCGTCACGGAACTTCTTGTTTTCTGTATGCATTATGTTTAACAGTCAAGATTAGTTGAAGGCTGACAGCCAATGATCCGAACGTCAAGCAGAATTCGTCCAATGCGGAGCTGTGCTGGTGTAGGATATGTAAATAGGGGCCCCAAGGTTTGAAATGAGGTACAATCCCACAATGTTTCTTGGAGAAAGCACACCCAGGATGACCACTGTTAGAACTTGGTATCAAACCACGGGTCTCCTGAATTCCTGCAATTCCTCAACGCAGTCCGGGTGCGGGATTCAATGCGCGTGGCTACATGGCCTGGAAACATATTTAGATCATCGTCATCATCATAAGTCAAGTCTTCGATGCTATTAGCAGTGAAGATCCTGTCACAGGTTAATGGACATTTAGAATGTCACAAAAAGCGCATCTGCTGCTTGTTTTGAGATAAAATAAAACAGAATGGGAGTATATTTTTAATAATGACAGCGGAAGCTTTTATGGCTTTCATATCGATATATTGGCCAGCTCCTGATTTCTATAGGTTTATTGTGTACATAAAAACTATGATTGATTCAATTTGGCTCCCAAATGTAGGTAAACAATGACAAAATTATCTTGTCACAAAAAGCCCATAATGGACATAAATATGTATGGCGCGGGATAATGTAAACAGAGCCGCTGGCGTTTTTATGGGCGTTCGTAGAGCGTTACACACAAATATTAAACGCTACTGTCTGTAAATACTACAGCTCATGTTACTGAACAACATGATCAGGTTGTCCCATGATGATGATGATAATATCAACCATAATGACTTAGTAATACTATTTATGCATCGTATGGCTTTTAGTGCCGGGAGTGTCCGAGGACATGCTCGGCTCGCCAGAGGCTGTAGCTGCTTCAAGCGGACACCCATAGGGTGAGCTACAAGTTACGTTCAATTTCAAGTAGTTCCAACTTTCGCTACAAGATTTCACTGACACCTAGTGGTGAACGTTGAAACTTTGATAAAGCGTTTCAACTAAATTTAACCTACAAATTTAGCTTCACACAAGTTCAATTAGTGGATGGATCTTTTACATGTAATAAGTCTATGCCATAGGACCACCGGTTTTACTTCCCCTCCGAAGGAAGGTATACTGAGGGATTTTAACGCTCTTAAACAATCCGACGACTTTGGCCGGGTTTGAACCCGCGATCTTGGGAACAGCAGTTCAGCATGCTACCAACTACACCACCGAAGCAACTATAATAATAATAATAATAATAATAATAATGTTATCTATTTATTTCGTATGACATAAAGGATTCATATGTTACAATAAGGTGAACAACTTAATTGCTAGTATAAACAAAATGTACAAAAGTTCTGACAGGGAAGAAGATACAAGCATTACAAATGGATGTCCAACGAGTTCAACCAATTCACTGCTTCATCTGTAGCCTCGTGTATTTCTTGTAGCGTCCCACTGAACCTCCTTATTGGGCATTCCATGGCAATGTGATAAACCGTCTGTGGCACTTCACTGGACTGTCGATCATCTTCCACTTATGCCTCCAATACTGGCATCTACCATGTCGGGTTCTTAGTCGATTTAGTGACGTGCAAGTTTTTCGGGATAAGTTGAAACCAGGGGGGCGTTGAGTTGGATCCAGAATTAGATGATATTTGTCCGGATTCGAGGAAACCCAATTGTTGCGCCATGCTTGATAGACATTAAATTGCTCTTGAACCAATTCCTCACCTAGCAACAAGGGTGGTTTCGTAGAGGTCAATCTGAGATGTGGTTGAAAAATGTCCTGATGAATTGGTAATGAAGGATCTTTTCAGTATTTTTCCCATTCTTTCGTCAGTGCCAATTGTCTACGGAGGTGAGGAGGCGGAATGTTTGAGAGGACTGGTAACCAATCCAGAAGTGTAGATCGGATGGTTCCTGATATAGTCCTCATAATATCATTCAGCTCAGTATCAATTTTCTGTATATGAGCGCTATTTAACAACACAGGACAGCAATATTCGGCCATTGGGTATACTAGGGCAAAAGCTGTTGTTCTAAGAGTTGATACAGTTACACCCCAGCCTGACCCAGACAATTTGTGAAGAATATTGTTTCGGGCTTTGACTTTAGCAGATGTTCTGCTTAAATGTTCTTTGTAAGTTAGAGTTCGATCAAGGACAACACCAAGGTATTTTGGATGAGGATTGTACTTCAATAGTTGACCATTAAAGTGAATGTGGGGGAATAACTTGCTATCTTGTGGCACAGGTGGAAACAGCTAACTTCTGTATTGGAGATGTTTGGCTTTAGATGATTAGTGCTCACTTCCAGGAGATCTTCCGAAAGGATAGCTTCCGCTGTTTTGAAATCATGGGATTGAGCAGCAACGGCTAGATCATCGGCGTAAATGAACTTTCGAGAAGTGGTAGATGGTAAATCAGCTGTGTATGTATTAAACAGTAGGGGGTGCAAGCACTGAACCTTGTGGTAGGCCATCATTAAGTCTAAAGGATCGGCTTATATTACGTTTAAATGCACTTCAAACATTCTCAAGAGGATTGCAATATAATATAATAATGTATGGCCTTGGTGCCGGATGCAAACTTTGTTATTTGCGCCCAGAAGGCAGCTTTCATGTCGAATTTTGTCGTTCCTTGGAACGGTATGGTAGTCAAGGAGGTTAGATATCTAATCTCCTTGACACAATAGCGCTTTTTGGTAGAGAATGGAGGAACTTTGTGTTAACGGAAAATCCCGCGATTAATTTTACCATTATGAACACGGCGTATTGAATTCATATGGGTTCTTTAACATGCCAACAATGTATGACATGCGTGCCGTGATATTTTTCACCTTTCAACAAGATGTTCAGTAAAGAACATATAGCCTACTTTCTCCTAAAAGTATGGGTATTGTTATAACTCTTTGTCCTTTTCAAGGAGTATAATTGAATGTTGGTTGTAGTAGCTTGTTGAAATACAACATGCTATAGGGATATTAAACATGAATATGAGGTGTTCTTTACTAGTGCTACCTCTGTACAAAATGTCGTTCAATTCGGTTTCACCGTGTTTGAAAGGATACATGGCCGCCATCCGTAAATTATTGGGCTGATGACCTTGTAGTTTGGCCAAAAGATTCTTTATACATGAAGGTATAATGTCCCAAAAATTGGTAGAGATCAGATGATTAGGTTCGTCGTAATTTGATTTAAGCTTTTAACATTTGGGTGGCCGCC
This sequence comes from Meconema thalassinum, assembly GCA_946902985.2. Classification (NCBI taxonomy): domain Eukaryota; kingdom Metazoa; phylum Arthropoda; class Insecta; order Orthoptera; family Tettigoniidae; genus Meconema; species Meconema thalassinum. Next base: position 25,988,188 of record OY714911.1, read on the forward strand.
ATTACGTTTTCGTCAAGATGGCGGCGATATAAAACAAGACACTGAGGTGCCCTTTGCTAGTGCTACCTTTGTACCAAATTTCGTTCAATTCGGTTTCACCGTGTTCGAATTAATAGGGGGCGACCGACATTCAGACTTCAGAGTACACACACACACTCAAACACACACACAGACACACAATTTTTCGCCCTGTGTTGATCTCATAAGTCTACTTTCATTTTTTGCAAAAATCGAAAGTAGGCTAAAAATCACTCACCATGGCCAGGAGCGAACCTGTAAGCTTGAGGTTGGTAGTCCGACACGATAACCACTCACCCACCGCGGCAAGCTTTAATAATAATAATAATAATAATATTAAAGAAAGCTTTCAGTTAGTTAACACTAATTGTGCCCATTTACTTTTGGCGGGAAACAAGTGTTTATACACCCGTAACATGAAAGAAACCGAGATATTATTACGAACTAAAATGCTTCTATGTACAAAATGGGTACCTGGATGACATGTTTCGAACATCAGCGTACAAGTTAAGCGACCGCAAGGTAGGCTGCATATTACGGGATATATTCTTTCATTAATGGTGGTCTTAGAGCCTTTCCGCAAACATATTGATATTATGTGTTTAAGAGAAGATTGAAATGTTGTGTAAATACTACGATGTAATTATTATAGTTCCCAAATCGGGTTTTATGTATTGTTTTAAATGTGTGCGATATTACTGTTGGTAATTTCCTGTAATTGTACAATTTGCCACCGGGAAATTACCCCCATTTGTAAATAAAGCAAATGAATGAATGAAAATATATTTCAACAGGATTCTTTACAAGGTTAGATGACTTCATTCAAAATGTTTACGCATTGTTCCATATCAGTGTACCTGGCTGGAATCAACATCCCATAACACTCATCAGCGAGATCCGTTTCAATATATTATTGAGCCGTATTGAAGAAATATAATACAGGCTGTCCCGTAACAGAAAATTAGGGTTCAACTAGAACGTTATTCAAGGTTAGAGGACTTTATCACTCAAAAATTGTTACGCATTTCACCATTTCTTTATACATTTGCCATTGGAAACAAACGTTTTTCATATCCGTATTGATGTTAGAATTAAACGTTTAAATTATACGCCAAATCAATACATAAACAAATATATTTGGACATGTTTCTACCTGCAATGAGGACATCTTCAGCTTAAACCGAAAGTCAATTAAGAATTGAAAACCAAAATAGCATACATGACTTAAAACTAAATTAGAAATGGAAAATTAATAATAATAATTGTAATAAATAAAATATAGTAATAAAATGGATATCCTTACAATTGCAGTATTAATTAAATAAATATAAGATTGGTCTCTTTACAGTAATTTTAGAAGAATTAGTTAGGAAATAAGAACTATTAACGGTGAGTGTAAAAATGTTAGGCTTTAAAATGTTTTATCAAAATATACAAATAAAATAATTTAGAAAAATCAAGTTCTTAAGTCAATAAAATAATTCAATTCGGCGCTTGATTAAATAAGTTGAATCCTCTTGAATGCGGAGTTTATTAACAATTTTGAAAAGGTGCCAACCAGTATTACGATGACATGAATTAACCTAACAGGTAGGAAAATAATACATGTCAGAAAAAATGTATATAAATAAACGAAACATAATTAGCCAGCATATGAAACTGATAAAATCTACTTTATATGATTTAATATCACCTACCTTGTTGTATGGGATGGAGAAATTCGGAAATTCGTATATGATACTTGGAAACAACATCTTTTTGCAATCAACAAAAGATCCGATTTAATATATTGAACCATAATGAAGAAGTATAATATAGACAATCTACTAACTTAAGTCTTGTTTCTTTTATGTATTTTTCTTTATCTTTTTTGTGACCTTTCATTTCATTTATCAGTAAATGTTAATACGTTCTTTGTAAGGATGGCCATTTCACTTTGGTATTCGTGAACATAGTATTAAGATTCTTTTATTATTCAATCTACGCTGACGAGGGTATCATTGTATAGCGAAACATGTACGTATTAATTTAAATAGTAAAGGTTTTTTAAGTGTTTGACAATGTGGCTTTTATAATTTGAGATTACTATCGGTGAGCACGGATAATATGTTAATACTATTCTTCATAATGGTTAATGTCTGTGCATTTTATGAAAAAGTGTGCCAAATACCACATCACGACGTCGCAAAAAACGAAATCATTGACTAAATGATGCCCCTTTGGGCAAAACCTTTTCCTCTATAAGATGATCCTGATGTCGGTGCATCTAGGACCACCACTCTCTTTCTCGTTGAGTCCTACTTTACGTAGGACCACGGGGCTCGCATCAACTCGTCGGTAAAGTTGTTGCTTTCTTCCTCTTCCAATAGTCTCTCAATTTCTGACTATGAGTCAGTCTTCTTTCTCCTGTCCACTTAGCTCCTGTAGTCTTCTTACTTGTAAGGAACGTTGGGAAAATGCCCTGACGGAACATCATGAGTTTGTTCCAGTGGGATATCTAGTTGTTCCATATCTGACTTAACTGACGCAATCCATTTGTTCTTAGAAGCCTTGCCTCTTCCTGTTACTGTGAATATCCTGTTGGTGAGTCTTTCATAATCCAGACGTGCCGATTGTCCATAAATGTCGGGCGTCTTTTCCTTATAAACGTGATGATGTCCTCCTGGTGTTCATACAATCCATCATTATGACGGGTTAGCGGCTTCGGTGAAGTAGTGGGTAGCATGCTGAGCTTCTATGCCCGAGATAGCGGGTCCAAACCCGGCCGAAGTCGTCGGATGTTTTATGAGAGTTAAAAATCTCTCAGTATGCCTTCCTTGGGATGGGAAGTAAAGCCGGCGGTACCATGTCATATATTTATGGCATTAAAAAGAACCTTCCTCTAACTACACTTGTGGAAGCTAAAATTTGTAGGTTAGTTTCATAACGATATATTAGTCCCAACGTTCGCCACCGGTTGCTGACTGCGATGGCATTTAGTAGCCACGTCCGAATCTAGGTGTCGTGGACGGTAGCATTTGGTAGCAAAAGTAGGAACTACCGGTACTTAAAAAAATCAATCGTCTGCAGTCCTTACCTGAATTGCAGATAACACACACTAATACACTCATCACAATTAAAATCGGGTATCAGACAGATTCTACACACACCCAAAGTACACGGGGCTATATGACCACTTTGTAGCAGCCCCTAAACTGAGGAACCAACCAACCTCTCTAATTGGACTTAATATCCACCTCAGGATCTTGCTCTGTTATGAGTGGGCCCTTTCTGGCCATTACAAGGCACTCAGAAGCTTACAGAACAGATGGCTTGCCGACCGAGTTATAGTGCCTGAGTTTGAGGTTCTTGGAGGGGCACTTGGATGAATAAATACTACGACAGGAATAATAAGCCTCCACTGAAGGTAACTTTAGACAGGGCATTTCGACAGACAGAAGTATGGCTTCTAAATAGGGCTTGCTGTTTGTATATTGTTGTTGAAACGCCGGTGTACGCGCTCTAGCATTTAATATTGGAAATTGTGACACGAATTTGTTGACCTTGCATAAACTGAGGCTCGGGTTACTTTTGATCACAGAGATGGTATACATGTATGAACTGAGTGCTAAACTATTGAATAACGTAAACATATTTGACATGGGTTCATTTCGGTTCAAGCACCGCCATTGCATTAGCTGTGTTACATGAGTTAACTATTAAATCTGAGTTGTGGACCCTAAGTAATTGAACGGGGAGTAGTTGATACAGTGTAACTGTATGTTGCGGCTCTTCACAGACCTCACTCTATTTTAATAACCCATGTTAGTATACGTATCCATTCACTTTTCATGTATGTTCAGTAGATGAACTCTGCAGATAGATTCAATTGAAATTGTGAACGAACACGAAGCACATTGACGCTCAAATGAAAAATATAAACATTTTCTCGCTTCATGTTGACGTATTGGAGATATCAGATTCCGTAGAGTAATTTGAAAAGCAATCTTTCAAAGGATGGATTGTGAGTAGAAGGCAGTCATTCCGAACAGCAAATACGTCACTGCATAATCTCTTGAAACAAAGAACACTTATAGAGGTTATTGCTTCATTTAGGGCAGCCATGGACAAAGTACGGCTCGCGGGCCAATTGCGGCCCTTGAGTTAGTCTAATCCAGCCCGCGACATGGTTACGAATTTTACTATCTACAATTTCACAAAGGTCATATTTCCTGTTCTGTATACCTACAAGTGAAACCCTATTGTTACGGCTGCGCGGTTGCTTCATCACCTCGCTGCGTGATTCACAGGCCGCCCCGGGCTATCCCCTGCCTCTGTGTTAACCAGCGGTTTGCGCAACAAGAAGACAGGCAGTAACAAAGAGACCGTCTCGAAACTTCGCGGCCCCCCCGGTAATGGAATTTTCGAGTAACCGTGAATCCTGGTCTGCTCTGGAAATATCCATTGAGTCACTAGCCCCGCTATATAAAGCGACCTTGCCAGCGAGGGACGGACTGTGTGCTTTGGGAGTGTGTTTTCCAGTGCGATAGAGGTGTTACAGTGACGTGCGAATTGCGAAACAGTGTGTATTCAAGAACAGTGAGTGGCAGACTGTGGCTTGTGAAAGAGTTGTTGTTATTTCTAGCGAGGACACCGGCCTCAATAGTGAGGGATTAACTTCATGAGCAAGTGAAAGGGTGAGTGTCCTCTACAAGTGGAAACTAATAGTGACTAGTAGTCTTCTATGAAGAGAGACTCAGTGTGCCTATTGTGTAGTGTATATTTCTGACCTGCAATAAAGGTAATATTTCTTTAAAGGGCCATTTGTGTTGTGCATTACCTACTCTGATCCAATTAACGAACTTAGTACTAGGGGTAGCACGTATCACTATTTCAATCTCATTGCGTTTATGGGTTTTGTGTAATAACTGTTTGTGCGAAAAATCTCCACGATGAATTTGAATGAAGATTTCAGGACTTCAAAGTTATTGAACACGACTTGGATGTTTTCAGCTTGACATTGAATGTTGACTGTGAAACAGTAAAATCAGAGTTTCATCTAGAACTGATTGAGTTACAATGTAACAACGAATTAAAGCAACTATTCCTCAAAGTTTCGAAAATTGAGTTCTACAAGGCCCTACCAAAATCAAGCTTTCCAAACTTGAAATCTTATGCACAAAAGATAACTGCCATCTTCGCATCTTACTATATCTGTGAACAGGTGTTTTCTACAGTGAAGCTTCGCAAAAATAGCGTCAGAAATAGATTGAGAAACCACCATTTAGCTGCGCTACTAAGAATCAGCTAATCCAAGTTTCAACCAGATTATGAAAAACTTTTAGAAACACAGTTACAGTTTCACTTGTCTCATACTCCTTCCTCTTCTAACAAATAATGAAGATGTGTTCTTTTTTCCTAAGTTTTCTACCATTGTTGCCTATGAGTTTTGTTTGATTTAAATTCAGAAATAGAATATTACATTATGCACCGAGCCTATAATGGCAATAATTAAGACACGAGTATGTTTATAAAACTAGCGTATGCGAGTTTTATAATTTCCATACGAGTGTCTTAATTACCATTATAGGCGAGTTGCATACGACTGTTTATGTTCAACGATAATTATTATAACTATTTTATGTTCGAACATCAATATTCATAAATATCTGTCGAGATTTTGCCAGTTTTATGTACTGAACAGAGCGCATGGGACGCAGAGAATACCTTGTATTTGACCATGGCCTCCTCGATTGCCCCACTATGACACTAGGCCACGCAGTGAAATTGAAATTAGAAGGCCTTGTAACTTAGCGCAGATGCTTTGCTATCCTCACGTAATTGGTCAAACAACTGTTTTGGAGCTGTGATTGGTGGGAGAAACTGTTTCATTATGAAAAATAGTGTTATAATGACGATCATTATGATACAGTTTTCTGACACTTAATAGTCAGGGTCGAACATAAAGTTTATAATCTACAAACATGTGTTGTTCTACCGGGTGAGTTAGCCGTGGTCGTTACGGCATGACTGATGGCAGTCGCTCACATCCGGGAGGCGAGGAGGTTCGAATCCCCCCGCCGGCAACCTTGAAGATGGTCTTCTGTGGTTTCCCATCTTCCTTCCAGGCAAATGCCGGGGTTGGTTCCTAACTATAGGCCACAGCCGCTACCTTCCAACTCCTCGTCCTTACCTTCCAACTTTCCTCCCCAACGGTACTTGTAGCTCACCCATTGGGTGTCCGACTCGAAGCAGCTACAAAGCTGGCGAGCCGAACATGTCCTCAGACACTCCCGGCACTAAAAGCCATACGCTAAAAAAAATGTGTTGTTCTATTTTTCCTCCCGCCAAGATTATTTTGTATTTCATCTGGCCCTGCCCCTAAAACGTTTGCCCATGTCCGATTTAGGGGACTTACGACATCGTGGCAGTGTATCCCCGTGCACTTGGGTGAGTGTATGGGGGTTGTCGGATATCATTGTTATGACTGTAGTAATGTGTGAATTTTTAACTAAGGCCACTAATTTCATAGGAGGCAGCCATGGCCTTAATTTGGGTACCATCCTGGCATTTGCTTGAGGAAGAAAAGTAAGAAACCACAGACAACTATTTCTAGGATGGTTGAGGTGAGGGACGAACCCATCTTTTATCAGTTCTGCCTCTCGAGGCTCAGTGTAACCCATTCCAGCATCCAACCAAAATTGCATTCTTGAGAGAGCATGGAATGAGCCTGCATCCCAACGTGGACAAGGCCACAATGAACTGGCAATGATCGCTTCTACAGTCTCCTCCTGGAACTTGCGTCTCGCGACAGACTTGGCTGGACAACTCTTGTTCTTGAACTGCACGAGAACCTGGAATGGATAGGTTAAGGAAGTAACGTCAAAATACTGCTCATTTATCTCTTTCCTTGGCAGCTTCGGTGGCGTAGTTGGTAGCATGCTGAGCTTCTATGCCCAAGGTTGCGGGATCAAACCCGGCCGAAGTCGTCGGATTTTTTTAAGAGCGTTTAAAATCCCTCAGTATGCCTTCCTTCGGAGGGGAAGTAAAGCCGGCGGGCCCATGCTATAGGTTTATTAAGCTAAATTATACGTTAGATTTGACTAACGCTCTTAGGTCCCAACGTTCATCCCCAGGAATCGACTGTGGTGGCATCTAGTAACCAAGATCAGAACTAGGTGTCGTTGACGGTGGCGTTTGGTAGCAAAAGTAGGAACTACTTGATAATTTAATGTCTGAAGTCCTTACATGAATTAAAAACAGATGACACTCACTAATACAGGCATCACAATTAACACCGGTTATGAGACAGATTCTACACACACCCAAAGCACACGGGGCTACATGACCGCGTTGTCGCAGCCCCTAAACTGAGGAACCAACCAACATGTTACCAAGCAGTTGTTTGAGTCTTCAGTCTTTTGACTGGTTTGATGCAGCTTTCCATGCCTTTCTGTCCTGAGCTAATCGTTTCATCTCTACAAAGCTACCACACCCTACATCCGAGGCAATCTGTTTAACATAGTCTAACCTTGGTCTACCCCTACAGTTCTTGTCCTCGACCCTTCCTTCCATAAGTAAGCTTGCTATTCTTGGGTGTCTTAGCATGTGTCCTAGCAACCTATCTCTTCTCATTATTAGCTGTCGCCAGAAACATCTCTCCTCTCCCACTCGTCTTAATACCTCTTCATTTGTAACCCTATCTACCCATCTTATCTCCATCATTCTCCTGTAACACCACATTTCAAACGCAACAATTTTCCTCTTTTCTGCTGCACCAATATTCCAAGTTTCACTTCCATGGAGCGCCACTCTCCAAACAAAGGCTTTCAAAAATGACTTCCTAATTCCCAAATCTATATTCGATGTCAACAGATTCCCATTCTGTAGAAATGCTTTCCTTGTCTGAGCCAACCTACTTTTTATATCCTCTTTGCTTCGTCCATCACAGGTTATTTTGCTTCCTAAGAAACAGAAGTCTCCTAGGGTAATTAATGAATATCGAGTATACCGCTGTGTATGTTTCCCTTACAGTTGCCTAGTGAATCCAAGTACTCAAAATGGCGGAGGGATATACCAAGTTTTTAGTGACCCCTAAGGAAGGCAAGTACGTTATGGCGGTAGAGAGTAATTTATGAATATCAAGTATGCCGCTGTGTATGTTCGCTACGCCCTCCAGCTCGACTTGAAGGACTCGATATGGATATCGATTTCCAGTTTGGGCATGAGTAACGATATCACATAAACAAATGGATGTTCAATCCACACAGGCTGATGGAATGTGGGGCATCATTTCCTCTCGGACAAGTCTAGCATAGATACTATGTCATATATTTAAATTAATGATGACGCTAACGTTCATCTAATGTATTTCTGGCTCATAAGTGAAGGCCTGTATACAGACATTGGTGAAATTGTATTGACTTTCACGGCCAGTGCATTAAAACTCAGCTATTCTTCTAGGTCTGTGCCGTGTTTTGTGTGGGGTTCCGCCTAAGACACCAAGCTAGCTCATCAGCGGGCTCCTGGTGTCTCCGCCTGGACCCCCACAGGAGTAGCGAAATGCGCGCTACCTCCCCTTTTATGAAGCGCGCCTGCGCCTCTTTTAATTCACTAGCCGTGAAAGCCAATATACCACCTATTTGGAAGCCTTCATAGGGAGGTTATGGCTGCTTGAGCTTTTGGCAAGATTTTCAATGTAACAATGGCCCGAAAATACTTGTAGAAGAAGATTCGTGCAAATATTTGGGTGTTCACGTAAGGAATGATCTGAAATGGAGGATGTGTAGTTTCTAAAGGTTAAAAGCTGCACTTGGTAATGGGGGTATTAAATGGAAGTAGTACATCTAATTTTAAAAAAATATATATTTGTCACTTGCAAGACCTATTTTGAAATACGCCTCGGAGGTTTGGGATCCATATCAAGTAGGGCTCAAAATTTAGTAGGAAATGTTACAAAGAAAGGCCGCTATATTTGTATTCAGTGACATTAATCCCATGAGCAGTGTGACCCGTATATTAAAGAAAGTTGGGTGAGAAATCCAGATTGTGCGCTATGTACAACACGTATAGCAAGATGTTCAGTAAAGAACATATAGCCTACTTTCTCCTAAATGCATGGCGATATAAAACATGACACTGAGGTGCTCTTTGCTTGTGCTACCTCTGTACCAAATTTCGTTCAATTCGGTTTCACCGTGTTTGAAAAGATAGGGGGAATCAATTTGCACACAAACATGGCCGCCATCCGCAAATTATTGGGCAGATGACCTCGTAGTTTCGTCAAAAGGTTTCTCATATATAAAGGTATAATGTTACAAAATTTGGTAGAGATCAGATAAATAGGTTGGTCGTAATTTGATTTAAGCTTTGAATATTTGGGTGGCCGCCATTACGTTTCCGTCAAGATGGCAGCGATATAAAACATGACACTGAGGTTCCCATTGCTAGTGCTACCTCTGTACCAAATTTTGTTCAATTTGGTTTCACCGTGTTTGAAAAGATAGGGGGAATCGATTTGCACACAAATATCGCCACCATCCGCAAATTATTAGACAGATGACTTGGTAGTTTGGTCAAAGGATTCTTCATACTTAAAGGTATAATGTTACAAAATTTGGTAGATATCAGATGAATAGGTTAGTCGTAATTTGATTTAAGCTTTGAACATTTGGGTGGCAACCATTACGTTTACGTCAAGATGGCGGCGATATAAAACATCACACTGAGCTTTGCCAGTGCTACCTCTGTACCAAATGTCGTTCAATTCGGATTCACCGTGTTCGAATTGATAGGGGTGGGGCAGACATTCAGAGTACACACACTCACACACTCACACACTCTCACACACACACAGGCAGACACACAATTTTTGGCCCTGTAGTGATCTCATAAGTCTACTTTCATTTTTTGCAAAAATCGAAAGTAGGCTAAAAATCAACCAGCCTGAACTTAGCCCACTCACATTTGTAGGAGTGATTTTCCTTTCAAAGTTAAGGGCCGACCACAGCGTGCAAATTATGGGAAATATGATCTCGATTCCCCGTAGTCCATGTTACTCATTCTTGGTTATACTGTTGTTTGAGTCTTAGCGCAACAATGCTGGTTCTAGTAACTTTAGGAGCGTCTTGGGTGAGCTTTGAAGCCACCCAGTGTATTCCAATATTCAAACACTCTGAATCTAGCGATCGTTCCGCAAGCACAACACAACAATGATGGTCCTAGTGGCTTTAAGAGCGTCTTGAGTAAGCTTTGAAGCCACCCAGTGTATTCCAATATTCAAACACTCTGAATCTAGCGATCGTTCCTCAAACACAGCACTACAATGATGGTCCTAGTGGCTTTAAGAGCGTCTTGAGTAAGCTTTGAAGCCACCCGCCGTGATCCAATATTCAAACACTCTGAATCTAGCGATCGTTCCTCAAACACAGCACTACAATGATGGTCCTAGTGGCTTTAAGAGCGTCTTGAGTAAGCTTTGAAGCCACCCGCCGTGATCCAATAATCAAACACTCTGAATCTAGCGATCGTTCCTCAAACACAGCACTACAATGATGGTCCTAGTGGCTTTAAGAGCGTCTTGAGTAAGCTTCGAAGCCACCCGCCGTGATCCAATAATCAAACACTCTGAATCTAGCGATCGTTCCTCAAACACAGCACTACAATGATGGTCCTAGTGGCTTTAAGAGCGTCTTGCGTAAGCTTTGGAGCCACCCGCCGTGATCCAATAATCAAACACTCTGAATCTAGCGATCGTTCCTCAAACACAGCACTACAATGATGGTCCTAGTGGCTTTAAGAGCGTCTTGAGTGAGCTTTGAAGCCACCCGCCGTGATCCAATAATCAAACACTCTGAATCTAGCGATCGTTCCTCAAACACAGCACTACAATGATGGTCCTAGTGGCTTTAAGAGCGTCTTGAGTAAGCTTTGAAGCCACCCGCCGTGATCCAATAATCAAACACTCTGAATCTAGCGATCGTTCCTCAAACACAGCACTACAATGATGGTCCTAGTGGCTTTAAGAGCGTCTTGAGTAAGCTTTGAAGCCACCTGCCGTGATCCAATATTCAAACACTCTGAATCTAGCGATCGTTCCTCAAACACAGCACTACAATGATGGTCCTAGTGGCTTTAAGAGCGTCTTGAGTGAGCTTTGAAGCCACCCGGCTGGATCCAATATTCAAACACTCTGAATCTAGCAAACGTTCCTCAATCACAGCACAACAATTATGGTCCTAGTGGCTTTAAGAGCGTCTTGAGTGAGCTTTGAAGCCACCCGGTGTGATCCATATTCAAACGCTCCGAATCTAGCCATCGTTCCTCAATCATAGCGCAACAATTATGGTCCTGGTGGCTTTAGCAGCTTCTTGGGTGAGCTTTGAAGCCACCCAGTGTGACCCATATTCAAACACTCTGAATCTAGCGATCGTTCCTCAATCACAGCACAACAATGATGGTCCTAGTGGCTTTAAGAGCGTCTTGAGTGAGCTTTGAAGCACCCGGCGTGACCCAATACTCAAACACTCTGAATCTAGCGATCGTTCCTCAATCATAGCGCAACAATGATGGGTAGTGGCTTTAGGAGCGTCTTGGGTGAGCTTTGAAGCCACCAGTATTGCCACCTTAAACTGGTAGAAAATTACTTGCCAAAAGTCCCTAGATTTCTATGTTGTTCCTAATGCTACTCAAAACTAATTCCATAATAATGATATTCTTGCCCAATTATGTGTAATGTCACTAAAACTAATAACTTTGCTGTATTGTTGGCAACTACACAGGTTATCAAAATCCTAATTCAATAATAATTAATGTTATTGGATTTCCGGCCCTTTTAAAGACTTTCGCTTTTAGAGAAAACATCCTTATTCATACAGCCTTGATGACCCAATCACTGACTTTAAATAAGACAGTGTGAAAAAAGAAAGAGCATGTTTACTAAGCTGAAAAGTGAAAAGGGAAGCCTTTCAATACATATCAGATGCAGCTTGAAGTACCGTGGTTATCATATCCTGTGCACTGGGACGTAGACATGAATGGAGATCCATATTTCTGTTGAAGTCTGTATATTGCCCTATATGATGTCTGCAGCAATGCTACCCGCCTCATTGACATTTGGGGTGACATTTCACTCCCCCGAGTATGGGAGGGTGAAGTAAAATGCCAGAGGGAGAGCCTTAAACACAATCAGCTGTATCGTGTTAGTCCGTCTCAAATGTCTTCTGACCCGATGATCACATCGTTGGTATTGGTCTCACAACCTGTGTTATTATGATGTTTGTAACGTTTTATGTCGTTGTAAATCTGGAGGCCTAGGAATAGAGTAGATGACCCTGGGACTTGAAATACGGTACCATCACAGCATTTACCTGGAGTTAGTTTGAAAACACTCTCGGGAAGACTGGTGCAGAACGTAGGTTTGAACCCCGAACGACCTAAAGCCCGGCATGCTGGTTAGTATAAATTATAAAGGGTGTCCAGGAAAAAGGGTTCAATATTTAAAGAAGATATTGTGAGAGATTTCCTCCTTGTACAATGTATTCTCATTTGTTTCGTGTCAAAGTGCTGGGGATGCAACATACTGTATATTCCTTGTGCAAAATAAGACCATAACTCACAAGATGATACGTTTACGATCAATGTGCATAAGATTTTCTTCTTCTTTGTTCCATACTAACAATAAGTCTCCTCTAAATATTGGAATCTTTTTCCCAGACACCCTGCATTATTAAAGGAATTATTTCGTTTTCACTCTGACGAAAAGTCTCATAAAACTCCTGTGACATCAATTACTCACGTAGCAATACCAACTGTGTTGTAATTGCACTTTTCGCAGTAGTACAGGACTCCTTAGTCTGTTGTTGCCAACTTTACCTTGGCAAAACTCGCGAAGGTTGACCCAGTTCTGAGTAACGCTGGAAGTGCGCATTGGTACGAGATCCAAACAACGGTTGTGACCCTTTGGTTGGTTCCTTAATATGGGGGCTGCGACAAAGTGGTCATGAAGCCCCGTGTACTTTGTGTGTATGTAGAATCTGCCTGATAACCGGTGTTAATTGTGATGACTATACTAGTGTGTGCTATCTGTTTTAATTCAAATAAGGACTGGAGACGATAATTTCTAGTAGTTCCTACATTTGATACCAAATGCTACCGTCCACGACACCTAGCGTGGTGACTTGGCTACTAGATGCCATCGCAGTCAGCACAGGGTAGCGAACGTTGGAACTAATACAGCGTTATCCATTGTAATCTACAAATGTTGGCTTCACACAAATGTAGTTAGTGGAAGGTTCTTTTCCATGCCATAAATCTATGACATGGGACTGCCAGCTTTACTTCCCCTCCGAAGGAAGGCATACTGAGGGATTTTAACGCTCCTAAAAATCCGACGACTTCGGCTGGGTTTGAACCCGGTACCTTGGGTATAGAAGCTCAGCAGGTACCAACTACGCTACCGAAGCCACCTTGTGACCCTTTGCGGGACCGAACGTTAGGGAATAAATTCAATACCAGCATGTGTTTTATCTGGCTTCAGTGTTGCCACCCGTAAATGATAGTTGTTACCAACTTGACCAACAAGTTTGGAATTTAGGCTCTTTAGTTCTTTACGATGTTTACATTTCTGTTATAGAAGCTTACAGTATTTGTTTTAAAACTCTCAGTTTCGTGCAGTTATTAAGCAGTAGTTGGTCTGCGGGGATAGCAGCTGGAAGTGGGAGTTTCTTAGCTTAAAGCAAGCATTCTTGGCAGAAATAAGAAGTTCGTATAATCGTACGGCAGTGAGACCTGTGGTGATGTGTGGGTACAAGGTGATGAGGAATTGGAAACGGAAGGTACTCAGCAAAAGAGGGTGAATTCTGGTGAATCGGAAATAATATGGAGATAAGAGAGTTGTATGGTTAACCAGATATACTGTAGTAGTGGAAATTAAGAATATAGGCCTAATAATAATATCGTATGGCCTCGGGTGCCGGGTACAAGCTTTGTTATTTGCGCCCAGAAGGCAGCTTGCAAGTCGAATTGTGTTGTTCCTTGGAGCGCTATGAAAGTCAAGGAGGTTATATATATAAGCTCCTTGACACGATAGCGCTTTCTAGTAGAGAAAGGAGGAACTTATTTTGGCGGAAAATCTCAAGATTAATTTTGCCATAATGAACACGGCCTACTGAATTCAAATGGGTTCTTTAACATGCCAAAATCGTATGACATGTGTGTCTTGATTTTTGTCGGCTTTCAAAAATCACTTACCATGGACAGGAGCGAGCCTGAAGGCTTTGGGTTGTTAGACCAACATGATAACCACTCACCCACCGTGGCAAGATAATTAGGAATAGTAGACTGCGTTAGTTGGGACATGTAGAAGGTCTTCAATGGGAGGCCAGGAGGACGTCGTGTGTGGGAAAGACGTAGTACAAGATGGATGGATAATGTGGAGGATGGGAGTCAGAAGAAGGAGAACCCAAGCAGTCATCAGGGAAGAATGGCTAGAGATTGTCCGGGAGACCAAAGGCCTACAAGGGCTGTAGGGCCAAGGAGTAAGTGAGTTGTTCTGCTAGACTTGAGATGTCTCGTTACTCTGAATATTGGAATATTCAACCGCTAGCTAAGCAAACATACCGTACGTGTTTTTCTTTCAGTACAAACGAAAATTAACAAAGGCTTTATACGGAGTACGCCCAGAAAATAAGTTCCGTTTGGTAATAACATTAAATTGTATACAGATACAGAAAGAATATTTATTGCACAAAATTCTACAACCCTTAAACTACTTTTCCACATAACTGCCGAAATGTGGCAGGCATTTGTCGTAGCGTGGCACGAGTTTTTGTACACCTTCTTCATAGCCGTGTGCCGTCTGTGTCTTCAACTAGTTGTACGTTCCGCTGCAGCGCAACACAAAACAAAACGGATGGGTAGTGCACTTCAGTATTTGACCCGTTACAATGAAAGCGGAGAAGAATTTCTGACACAGATAGTCGCAGGAGATGAAACTTGGGTTTCTTACGACACCCCTGAAAGTAAGCGGCAATCAATGGAATGGAGGCACACTTCATCCCCAGCAAAGGTTAAGCCGAAACAAATCTTGACACCTCGGAAAATGATGTGCACAGTGCTCTGGGACTGGAAAGGCATCTTACTCATTGATTTCTTACCGTGTGGTCAAACAATCAACACAGATGCTTACAGCGAGATACTTAGGAAATTGCGCCGCGCAATACAGAATAAGCGCCGAGGGTTTCTGTCAAAAGGTGTTGTTTTTCTTCACGACAACGCACGACCACACACTGCAAATGTGACGAAAAACCTCCTACAGGGATTTGGCTGGGACGTGTTTGACTACCCTCCGTACTGCCCTGACCTCGCTCCTAGCGACTTTCATCTGTTCACACATCTCAAGTCTTTCCTTGGCGGACAACACTTCAACAATGACGACGAGCTGAAAGAAGATGTTTCCAACTGGTTGAAGACACAGGCGGCAAACTTCTATGAAGAAGGTATCCAAAAACTTGTGCCACGCTATGACAAATGCCTGCAAAAGTTCGGCAGTTATGTGGAAAAGTAGTTTAAGGGGTGTAGAATGTTGTGCAATAAATAATTTTTCTGTATCTGTACACAATTTAATTTTATTACCAAACGGAACTTACTTTCTGTACGTTCCTCGTATATTGCAAGTCTAAGCTTGGACGAGTCTGCTCAGAGCCGCTTCAAACACAATGTACTGGATGTTGGGGGACTGATGCGCTCCTCAGCATTTCAGTAGGGAGTGGACACGTAGTAGCCTAACACCTGTAGAACCAACGGCTCCACAAGAAGAATTGCTGAGTTTTAATTTACCATCTTTTAGTAACCATATACATTAAAAAATTGAAGTGTATGCTCTAATTTTATATTTATATGTTATATTGTGTTGTTCTAACAGTAGGCTACACTCTTGCATAATAATATCTAATTCACAAGCCCTTATAAAACTAACTAAGCTGATATAACTAGATTCAAACTGCAATCCTAACAAACACCAACTAAACGCATTACACTTATTGTGGTTAGATAATATTATGTATACATTTAAACGTCAGTCCACTGACCAGGATCTGACGATGACCACTTGAAGTTCGAAACGCGTAATCCTAAAAATTGTCCCTTTATAATAGAGATCATCACCAATACATCTAGTTTATTCCAGGAGTGTTATTTACCTACTGTTCAAATATTATATACATTGCGGAAGTTGGTGTTGACCGACTGAAGAGTTACAACTGACAGATGTTAAAAGGGAGGATGTAACTGATGAGGGGTCATAATATCAAAATTTTGAAATATGTGTAAAAATTTCAAGCTCATTACTCAAGTGGAAGTGTTTTTATGTTCGAAGATGTCGAAATGTAAACATTATGCGTCAGAAATCTGTACTATAATGAGGCTCATTATAACACTATATTTCATTATGAAACAGTTTCTCCCACCAATCAGAGCTCAAGAAACAGTTGTGTGACCAATTAGGTAAGGATACCTTCGCGCATGCGCTCAAAATCCAACATATTTCTGTGTTGGCAAGCAAAGTGAATGGTCTCTGCTTTCGGAGTGCCTTGACCCCCGCATGCACTCTGTTCAGTCAGCAAAGCCAGATATCTCACAGATATTACTGCATGCGTACAGACAAAGTTACTTAAATATGAGTCAAAGAATATATCCAACTTTCTAATACTGTTTCCACCACAAAGGTACACTTCTCTCTGAAACCCTAAATGCTACATAACAGAAATTTTCAGAGATTTTTATTGAGTGATTATACACATATTTATGTAGAATTATCCTTCTATTTAAACATTTGTAAAATTTGCATGCATTTACAGTCATATTTTCACTGAGGTTTATAAAATCCAAAATTCAAATGACCATAAATAAATAGCTTTTAGCGCTATTTGGATAATTCTACATAAAGTTAGAGATAGTGACATACATTTAAACTAGTTAAAATCTCAAGCTAGGATCTTTTATAGTTATGTTGTAAAGTGTACCTAAGTTAAGAGGATGTATCAAACCTTTTGCAGTGACTGTACTGGTCCCATTTTGCCACCCACGATAGCTGTTGCTTACCACGTAATAGACCAAACACCATTAGACAACTGTACAAAGTTCCAATGCTCTATGTTTTATATTGTGAACTCAGAGAGCTTTTAAAGCCAGGCATGCATTTTCGGTTACATCACCCCTTAGGGACTGACAGAGCAGATGTAACCTTGCGAAAGCCACGTTTAATTCTCATCTTTGTATGATCATTACTCGAGTTTTGAAAGCGATATCTTTTAAATATTCTCATTCAAATTTCTCCTCTATTTTAAGGTTATGGATATTTAAACGCCAAATCAAACTTTCGTTAAGTTATCCTTCATTTATCAGACAAGCTGCTTTGCCAATTACCTGCTATAATCAACGGAGAAATTCCAAATTTGTCCCGAACCAAAAACACGGAGGTCACTTATTTACAATTTCAGAGAAGTGTGTGCATTTCTATGAGGTGGAGGGGAAGATCATTTGCTATAGGCTGTTCCTGGCCTGGAACCAACTGGCTGCTGTTTGAGGGAAATGGCACAATCCAGCACAGAAGCCTTTGTGTGTGTCAAAGCTACAGCAAATCTTAGCGCGTGTAAAGGAACAAAGAAGTGGGGCATGACGTAAGCTTGAACAGTATTTTCATATAAAAGATGCATATTTCCCCATTTTACAGCGTCTCGACGCCAGCCAAATGCACCTGTGTTGTCGCCTTCAATTTCTCGACGCTAGCGGGAAGGCACCTGGCCCGCATTCCGCGGTTATTACACTGTGTCCTCTCCGTTTCTACTGGCTCACGTTAACATATCTCTGCGTGATATTGGGACAGTCCCTGGAAACAACAATCAGCTACATTATCAATATCATCATTAACAGACTTTCCAATGTCTTAATCTCTGTAGTATTGTTTGCGTCTGACTATGGGTTAGCATGGACCTAATGTCAAGATTCCTGAAGGAATACGAAACACCTCTGTTGTTGAATCACGATGATGCTTACATTAAACATATAAATAGCTCACACACAATATATCCGAGCCATACAGCTTTTTATAATATTTCTAGCATCCAAGACACAACTTCCGTGGAGTTGATAGTAGTTTGAGTACTCATGTCACTCATGTACTTGAATTAATTATAGATCTTATTATAATTCACAGCTTGCCACGGTGGGTGGATGGTTAACGTGTCGGATTACCAACCCCCAAGCTTGCAGGTTCGCCCCTGGCCGTGGTAAGTGATTTTTGAAAGGCGACAAAAATCACGACATGGATGTCATACGTTTTTGGCATGTTAAAGAACCCATTTGAATTCAGTAGGCCGTGTTCAATGGCAAAATTAAACTCGGGGTTTTCCGCCAACACAAAGTTCCTCAATTCTCTACTAGAAAGCGCTGTAGTGTCAAGGAGCTTAGATATCTAACCACCTTGACTTTCATAGCGTTCAAAGGAACGACGAAATTCGACATGCAAGCTACCCTCTGGGTGTCAATTAACAAAGCTTGCACCAGGCATCCGAGGCCATACGATATTATTATTATTATTATAATTCACATAAAAATTGTAGTCCTTTTTTAACGTACAATAATGCGTTTTTGTCAATGGATATAATAATACATTAGGTAGGTTATTTATTTAATTATATTCTAATTTGTATTATTCATCTTGTATAGAATGTTTCCTAATTGGCGTGTTTAGTTATAAGTGTATTTTATATTTTGTTTTCTTAGTTGTATAGCAAGGTTTAGTTTCTTATTACAAAACTTCAATCCACAACATTGTATGTGCTACATAAAGGGGATCTTTAGCCTCAGTGGCAGTTCTCTATCAATAAATTCAATTCAGTTAAATTCATCTCTGGAGCGCGATTAAACTTATTTACCGGATGATGTTGACTTTTCATTCTCCCAAATCTTCCTCCGTTTTTCAGCCCATGGTTTCTTGGTCCTGGTATTCATTTTCTTGGCAAAATGGAGGTTGTTTTTGAACTGGAGTCGATCCTTAATTTCCTCTGTGAGTCCATTTTTTTGCAGCTTTATTGTCTACTTCACTAAGCCAGTTATTCTTGAGCAGGATTGAGGATGTTTTGTTGAGCGTGTCATTGTTCATTCTGAGAAAAAGGACGTAAAACTTCCATTGCCTTTTCCTAAAGGTGTCAGTGATCTCTTTAGCATGCTTCCGCTTCATCCAGATTCCTTATTATTATTTATTTATCCGTTAATTCGCCATAAGGAGAGCGTTACAACACAATCAATGTTCATGTTTTATTCCGGCCCTTTTTAATTTTTCCCCAAAAACCTCTCATATATACACTATGCTTCCTTTTTCTCTCTTCTTCCACTTCTTTCCTGATTGTCTCTCTTTGGGAGTATACTCAAATTTCTGTTGCCTAAGTCTTTCTCTCTATGTGCTCCTGTCTGCCATGTCTTCTGTAGAGGTCTTCCACGGTTTTACCCAATTGGTTTTTAGTGAATGAATCCCAACTATATTTAAAAAAATCTTGGTCAGTCTGCCTTCGGTCATCCTGCGTATACAGTATGTCCATAAAATTTTGCCCTCCCTTTCCTTATTTTGTTTGTAATCGTCTCTGTCTGTTTGTACATTTCTATTGTCGGTCTCCTTATCCGTATTTCCAAATTTTCAGATTGTAATAGTTCTGATAACATACCTCCGCTCCAGGTATAGGAAGAGACTATCCATCATAACGTGTGTGTTAATGAGATTCCTCCCCTTGTCGATAGGACAGCCCCTGACAGACATCATCAAGCTAAAAGCTCATCTCATACGCTCACTGAGTGCAACCTTGTTAAGGTACATACATTATGATTAATTAGAGACTTGTGACATAGCGGTCATCAGCTCCGTGTGTCCGTGATAACTTCTACTACTGTGCTAACAGAACCAGTGATGTATGGCATTAGTTATTAAGGATTCGAGTTGGAGTGTATGGTCCAGGCCCAGCATTTGGCACTGCAATGCCAAGTAGTTCCCTGAAGAACTAATTAGCCTATTTTCATATATAATATACACTTTCAGTTTGATTGCTGAAATAGATATTAGATAATAGATATTGAGAACTGTGTAAATGTTTCGGATGGCTGCCATGTTGGATTTTAATATATAAGCCATAGAGTTATGTAATATTAGATGAGGATTATTGTGTACGTTCATTATTCAAACATTGATTTCGATCGCATGATTAGAACACAAAAAATAAAAGCTTATGTTTAAAATTTCCAACAGCCACCATCTTGAGGTTATGTAAACAATTGAACTAAATTAGATAATAGTCCATTGAAATTTATATAGTCATTTGCTGTACCAAGTTTCACTGCGTTCGGATGGATAAATCGCGAGGCCGCCATGTTTGTTTTGTAGTTAACATGTCCCATAAGTGAACGTCCAGTAGTGCCCTTTATCACCGTACAAATGTTCAGGGTCATATGAGTAACAGTTTCGGAGATATTGAATGCCGGTTAAATATATCGCACAGCCGCCATGTTGGATTCGTTAGACGTAATAAAATTTGAGGGGCACGGACTGACGCACACAAATACACACACGGACAATCGGTGATCTCATAAGCCTATTTTTTCATAAAATGAAAATAGACTAAGAACACTCATGATAGCAATTATCAACGCAGGGATTCACACCCAGGATCACTGAAGGCTAGCTTCCCACTGATTCAAATTGTAGAGCTTGCTCTAAACCCCTCGGGTACGCTGCGGGTTCCGATTCATTTGCAGAAATACTCGTCCTTTATCACTACAAGCTGCTTGCCACAGTGGGTGTGTGGTTATAGTGTCGGACTACCAACCCCAAGATTGCAGGTTCGCCCCTGGCCATGGTAAGTGATATTTGAAGGCGACAAAAATCACGATACTCATGTCATACGATGTTGGCATGTTAAAGAACCCATTTGAATTCAGTAGGCCGTGTTCAATGGCAAAATTAATCTCGGGATTTTCCGCCAACAAAAAGTTCCTCCATTCTCTACTTGAAAGCGCTGTAGTGTCAAGGAGTTTAGATATCTAACCTCCTTGACTTTCATAGCGTTCAAAGCAGCGACGAAATTCGACATGCAAGCTACCCTCTGGGTGTCAATTAACAGAGCTTGCACCCGGCACCGAGGTCATACGATATTATTATTATTATTATTACTACAAGCTTAGGTTCTGCAAACAGCGACAATGTTACTAAACCATTCAGATGTGATAAGTTCGTAGGTATTGGTCTATAACAGGTGATTCTCAAGATCAATTAACGTTTGAACAATCCCATACACTTTACAACTCCGTTCCAAATCTATACTTAGTATAAAACAAAGTCGCCGATTGTTGGATGTTACGGGTAAACTCGAGAACCACTGGATGGATTTTGATGCGGTTTTCAACATTCTGTAAAGGATATCTCGAGGATGATTTCTGTAGAAAATAATTTATCTATGATCAAAGGAAGCCGAGCCGTAACGATTTCAGCCGAAAAGTTGGATAAAATCCTGTGGTCCGAGCGCTTTGTAAGCTTACGCTGGGCAAACCGTTAAAAATATCTAGATACTATGAGTGTAAGAATTGTTCAGCTTGAAAAGTTCTACAAAAAAAAATCCGTGAGAGCATATGTCTATCTTCAATACATCGCCCACTATAAGTGTTTTTACGTTTTAATTTCTTCCAACCATGTCCATTCAACTACTGAGGCGAGAGTTTACGAGCTAGCTAAGGGCGAGTCTATCATCCCTGTTACAGGCTAGCTAGCGGGCGAAACTATTACCCCAGATACGGCCAGCAGCAAACCGTTGAGTCGTGTTGAGTTAAGAGTACTGAGAAGGGTGGTTGTGCTTGGAGTTTCCCTGGAAGTTCAACTCGGGTTTTCTTCATTTTGCCTGTGAAACATAGCCAACTTAAGATTGGACGGAAGGGAGATTTGAGTTTCATTCACCACGCCATTCCCTGGAAGTGCAACTCTCATTTCGCCTGTGAACTTTTCGTTCCGCAAAATTCACAGTCAATTTAAGATTGGACGGAAGGGGGATTATATTATATTAAATTATACTGATTGGTGAATAATCTCTACTTAAAGTCCCCGATTCTTGGATGTCACGGGTAATCTCGAGAACTACTAGATGGATTTTGATGTAGTTTTCACCATTCTGTAAAGGACATCTCGAGGAAGATTTCTGTAGAAAATAATTTATTTATGACAACAGGAAGTCAAGCACTAACGATTTCAGTGAAAAGGTCGAAAAAAAACTGGCGACCGTGCGCTTTTTTAGCTTACTCTGGCAAACCGTTAAAAATATCTATATACTGTGCCCTTGCAGCAAGAAATATGCAAATCACAGTATGCCAGCATTGCTCAATTCGGGATTGTTCGGGGCTGCGGTAAGTTCTCCCACTCTGTGACTTACATATTTTGGATTAAATAGAGGATACACTTGCAAAAATAACAACAAAATCAACTCCTATTTTAACACATTTAATTAATCAAAATTATGGCGCTACAAACAATAAAACAAATAAACTACTGACCAATATCATTCTATTTGTCCAAAGTGAACAAGGAATAGCATAAAAATAAAACAAATATTAGATTAAAACACGTGGTTTTCTTTAAAACCAACAATTCACGATTATTTTCACTTCCATAAAGTACTTATCTTAAAGTTCCATATAACTACGAGCTTCTTTGGCTCGATACTTTTCCATAATAATGGTGTCATACTTTTGTACACCTCAAGAAATTATTTTTATCTTTTCTTATCATCAAAACAAATATATAATTACATTTAAAATTACATGTTAATTATTTACTTCAATATTTGGGCATTTCACATATTCTCAGGATTTACTATCTCTCTCAAGTTTGCAAATTCACTACGGTGATCGGGAAACTACTTGTGTACTCCAGAGTTATAAATATTACTTGACAAAGTCAAAAACTATGATTACTCCCGAATCTAGTTATCTTCACAAAACTCGTGGATCCCTTATTTTCCATACAACATTACAATAGGGATTTTTATTTAATTCATTTGTCTTATAAGACCATTATCACATAAGAAAACTACGATCTGAACTGGCAAGCGATAATATAAATCTACAAGGACCTCGGTTCAACGCCCGGGCCATTAACAACTTTAAACACTCACGGTGTCTTTAACACTTCTTACAAAACTATCTTTACCCACCCTCGCTCTATGAGGGTCAGGCCATTATACTCGAGCGTGATTTATGACAGGGAGAGCGGCTCCCTGCCTAGCCTACGGTCGGAGCTCTCTTCAATGCTTTTAAAACAAACATTCACATTATTCTCAGTTCTAAGGAGAGACCCGGCTTTTACTACACTTATTTTCATTCAACAATATTATTGGTTCATAAACCACTTTCGTAACCTTGGCATTTATTAATTATGAGAGGGTCCTCATTGATTGGGAAGAGTAATACACATTCAACGACGAATAATAAGGGGCTTTAACAACAAGAGGATTCTAGGTTCGAATCTCTTAACATGCCTCGGGAACCGTTTCCATATTAGAGGACTTATACAAAATGCGATTTAGGGTCTAGCCGTAGCTTACATGACCTACGCTCAATAATACCATACATTAGCTCCCTTTTCAATATAACACACACATGGCCTCGTGATCTACGTCACAATTTAGAGGAATTACAACATATCTCAATTCACTGCAATCAACTACCCTCCATAAGTAATTTACCAAGTACTTTAACTTTTACGCGTTCCTAGCGTGACTTTTTATTTAATTGCGTTCCATTACGCTCCACATTACTTTACGGCCAAATGCCTTCCAAAGAACTGATAAATTTCATAGTAACAATTGATACATATCTCAATTCTTATATTAATCTTTTCCGTTGACAATAAATCGCTCCATTTTTAAGAACATGCATTCACATCATGTCTTATACATTTGTTAAGGCTTCAACGCTCTATATTTTTATATCATTCAATTTAATCTTTATTTAGATTTCTTTACCTAGTTATCCACACCATGTCTTCATTCCTTACAAAAGCTCAAAAGCTATTTCTTTCATATAATTCAAATTTACCTTTATGTAAATATCTTTGTTATAATTATTATTATCACGCTTCCTTTTATAACATTCATTAAATACTGACATTTTATTCCATGCATTTCCTCTACAGGATTTATTATTTCACAAAATTATTTATTATTTCTTAAAACTTTATTTTCGTTCAGATCGCGTTCTTATTTAGTTATTATTTATTTAAAAACATCCCTTTTACTCAAAACTCCGGTGGAATTGTACACAAAATTTTTCCCGACACCAAAACATAATGAAAATCTTTACTCACATGTCTAAGGTCGTTTTCTGACCTTTATTCTCGTTTGATGTGACATTTTGGCCCACCTTCTTGACTTACTCCATATTGTACAAACTCATCTTATGTACAGAAATTTATTGACACATATTCACTATATTTAACACTGACAACATTTTTAATACACTGGTGTATCCGTTTTGAACACACATTAAAACACTAAAAAATATTACTCTGGTACATATTATAACACATATCACTTTGCATTAAACGCTTTCACTTTACCTAAAACACTTAAAATGATACTCTTATTTCCTTTCTTACAATATTTACACTTCACTTCTATCACACGGGCGTATCTCAACGATTTTGACGATTTCTGTCGGCTGTTGACGATCCCTGATGTGAATCCTATCGACCTGCATTGGACGTGTGATTTTACTCGTTCAAAGTTTCTCTCTCCTACAATGGAAACTACTGGTTTCAGTCTCTCAAAACCGCTTCTATTGTCTATTACTCGGCTTCACTTTATCTGCTTTAACTAGGCGATAAATGTCTTTACTTTGCCGTCACCTCTATTTATATATGACTGTCTATCGTACCCTATAGTTTCTATATCTTGGCCTCCCTTCGAGGACCGTATACTGTCTATCGTATATTTTTGACGTTTTATCACTAGAGTACGTTTTCCCTCTGGTTTCGAACCTAAGTTCCTAAGTTCCTTTTGCTAGAACTTCTATCTTTCGCGATCGTATTTACTGTTTATTCTTATCCTTCACCGGATTTAGTGTCCTTAACAATGTCTTTACTGGACATAACGCCGTTTATTTGTTGGAGTTCTTATAACTTCGTAACTGTATCGAACTAGTGTTTTTCTGGAACTCGAAGTTCCCTACTGATCGCTGTGTCTTACTTTGGCGATATTGCTTTAAAGTCCGTATATTTAATGTTCTTTATAATTTAGGACTCTTCAAAGTCTCGAACTGCTAACCATCAGCGTAGCGTACTCCTATCGTAACTGGTCTACACTCGGTGAACTTGTAGCATAGCCTCCCACAGGAGTCTCTTGTCGAACTGTGTTTTTGAAATTACTACTTGAAATTGTAGCGCGAATTGCCTACATCAAGACGTGCTACGACGAACTGTGATCAAAGTAACCTCCCTCAGGTTCTGGATTGATGTCTGATACAGCTTAACGTCCCCCTTACGGGCTCTTGAATACTGCGTATACGATGTGGTGCAGCAGTTCCGCTCACGGAATGCTCGTAGACTGCTTATAACTGCATGATTGGCTTGGTGAGGCCAGGAGTTTTATACCTTTCAGTCACAAAAAGATAAAATCCTAGTCCTTTTCGTGACCAACTTTTGAACTAATTGTCGCACAATTATAAAAATCATATCTCCAGAAAGCTCGTCTTCCAAACGTAAAATAATCTTCCTGTGCATGGAAATCGATCGTGCATTTCCGAGATATTAATTAATTTCTCGTCCTCAACTGTGTGGGTGGTGCTGTTCATTTTTAATTCTCCCACTCTTTGGTCCTAGTGAACCCCCAATGACGTATACTTGCGTTTGCAGTTTTTTCCTGTGCTATTATTAAAGGGTTTTTCTTTACACAAAAATCTCTAATCCAAATTGATTCACCGTACTGTGTCTGTTTACTTATTTTTATACTCGTAAACGGGTTAAATTTAATTATTCCTGTTCTGACTCAGCAGCGAGGTTGCCATTTTCCTGCAACGTAAGAGCAATTTCCGAGTCAGGCTTCTTCGTCTTACAGTCCAAACTTTCCACTCGTTCTAATAATATCCATGACTGGCTCCTTATAAATGTCAAGAGGCATGACCTCATCTTAGGAACACCTGGCCCTAGCGCTTGCACAATGTTAGGCTATAATCCTGGCTTGAAATCTCTCTCCGTTCCCTTAGAGACTGTATGATTCTTTCATTCCTTTCTCAAAGTACATGGATTCGACTCCCTTTGAGGCCATGGTACATGGGTTCAATACTATGAGTGTAAGAATTGTTCAGCATGAAATGTTCTATAAAATCCCGGGAGAGCATAATTCTATCTTCAATACATCGCCTACTATAAGTGTTTTTACGTTTTCATTTCTTCCAACAATGTCCATTCAGTTACTGAGGCGACAGTTTAGGAGCTCGCTAGGGTCGAGTCTATCACCCCACTTACAGCTTAGCTAGCGGACGAGCTTATTGCCCCAGATACAGCCAGCAGCAAACTGGCGAGTCGTGTTAAGTTTAAAACTTTAGAGAAAAGTGGTTGTGTTTGGAGTTTCCCTGGAAGTGCAACTCGGGTTTTCTTCATTTCGCCTGTGAACTTTTCGTTGCGGAAAATTCACAGGCAAGTTAAGATTGGACGGAAGAGGGGTTTGTGTTTCATGCACGTCGCCATTCTCTAATTACGACTGACAAGAATTTGTTGCACATGCATCTCCAGGATAATAAAATTAATAGTCCAGTCAGTGATTTTAACCCATCATGCCGAGATATAAAACGGATATTGGTCGTTGTTCATTGGCATTGGAAAAAAAAGCGTTTATCACGTAAAGCATTCATAACTGTTCTCAGGCGAAGCCGGGGCGGGTTGCTAGTACTGTATAATCTGCTGGACACAAGAGAGCATAGCATTAATACGAGCGAAACTTTTAATACAATGAATCGTTCATAAGACAACACCAAGATATTTGTGGATTATATAAACATTTCTTTCGAAGCTATTCCAACAACTACAACGAGAATAAGCCAGCAAATAATGTTTTGGCTTTGGCGGGTGTCGAACGTAGAAATGTCAATTACCTCTGTGGTTGTTAACAATTTCGCCACAGTCCATCGCAACTCCAATGACACAGTCTAGATGCAACTACTTCTGAGTATTTACTACTTTTTCCTAGTTTATTAGTGTAAGGACATCCATTGATAACCTAGTTCATATAGTCTGACAGAAACATGCAAGTCCTTTAATAAACATTGACAAGGCGCATGTCCTTCAAATGAAGAAATGTCGAACAGTCCCATCTGTTGGCAAGCGAATGGCGACAGTGCTCTGGGACACAAAGGGCATCATCCTCATTGACTGGCTGGAATTGGGGGCCACGATTAACATGCAGCATATGTGGTAACCCTTAAGCGCTTATGTCGTGCCATTCAAACTAAGTGGCCAGGTAAAGGTGTGCTTCTGCAACATGACAATGCCCGCCCCCACACTAGCCGAGAGACCACCGCTGCCATTGATCAAATAGGATTCACGGTGCTGGCACGCCCACCATACTCTCCCGGCTTGGCACCGAGTGATTACCACCTGTTCGGGAACACGAAGTAAACTCTGGACACAGCTGTCAAGGCATGGGTATGTAGCACTCGGAAACAATGGTTTCAGGAAGGTCTGGAGAGACTGACATATCGATGGCAAAAAAGCATGAAGTTAGAAGGAGATTATGTTGAGAAGGTGGACGTAACAACTGAAGTGTAATGTACTTCATTTGGGTAGAAAGATATAACGTGTAAAACATTATAGTAGGCCCTTCGTACTTCGTGCACATATGAGTATATTGACAATATGTCCCCCAAACTGCTTTACAGCTACTGATTTGTCTAATGTATTATTCATCTTGAAATGTCTGCGATGATGGATTGGTGGAGGTATCTGAGACCGTGACTTCGAGGGCAGGTGTACGTGTTTCTCATCCCCAATAACGTTCCTGTCGCTATTGGATCATTCTCTCGTAGAAGCTCGATAAATCTTAGCTCTACAGCTAATAGACTGGTGTCTTGCTTTTGTTGGCGCTGATTGGCTCTCCCAGATGAATGGTGTGACCGGATCAGCTGTGCTCTGGGCTACAATGAGAGAAGTGATTAGACAGAAAATTAATATTGAGTGCATTGCTTTCAGGTCAGTAGCATCGAAATGCTCCGTGTTCAATCATTACTGGCTTTTCTTCTCTCAGTCCTCACTGATGTCATGTCTACAGGTGTGAGGCTGCTCAGGGCATTTGAGGAAGAATATTTGGGTTAGAGATAGTCAAAGTACTTTCCTTGCTGGATCAGTTGGACTTCAAACTACGCTGTCTAATCTATCCCAAAAAGCAACTAAATTAACTAAAACACTCGCAAATAACAATAATTCAACCAAAAACAGCAACATCAATACCAGCAAATACACCTAAACAGACATAATCAGCTAATCAAAGAACAGGTCGCACCCCACCTCACCAATCCATTCAAATACAGCCAATCACAGAACGCCTACTCCAACAATTACACATACGTTACTCTACAACCAAACATAAATTAAACACATTACTATTCCCCCCCCCCCCCCTCCCCCTTCACCCCTTCAGCTCTACAGACATACTCAAGTATTAGTACTCCCTACCCACCATTAGGAATGCCATAATTAATATAATCAAATCCAACCAACAAATAAATGATATTCCCAACGACAAAAAGTCCCACTTAATTAAGCATTAACATTTAATGCATTAAGTGAGACTCCATGCTATAACTTTTACTGAAAAAATACAAAAACCACAAACAATTCATCCCGTAACACCAGAGTGAAAGGAGCCCTTAAGGGCACCAGACTCTATTCGTTATATTTTGACTGACAGAGAGTACTACTACTTACTATGACAGAGCTGACAGGCCGAACTTACAGTTAGACTTTGTGGTTTTGAGTCTTCATATATTCAATACGTTACAATTTGAATTCCGAATTTTGCGTTTTGTACCTTGTAATATTTTGTAGCACACGTGTTGCAAAGTTGTTGTTGTTGGTTCAGTTGAGGAGCTCAGACATGGTGGCCATTTGAGGGCTGGAACAGGGTACGCTACACCTTGTGAAGCAAAACTTAGAAGAGGTGGGTTCGATACCTACCTCAGCCACCCTGGAAGTAATTTCTCAGCTATCAGATAAGATTACACACCCCAATGCACGGGGTTGAATGACCACGATGTCTAACCGCTCTCACGTAACAACAAGTTTTTCCTCGAATAAGAACGCATGCGCGATCAGACCTTTTCTTAGATCACTAAAACACGTTGGTTTTTGGTACCTCAATGTAGGGGCTGCAACAACGCGGTCATGTAGCCCCGTGTACTTTGGGTGTGTGTAGAATCTGTCTGATAACCGGTGTTAATTGTGATGGGTGTATTAGTGTGTGTTATCTGTAATTCAGGTAAGGACTGCAGACGATCAATTTCAAGTACAGTTGCTACTTTTGCTACCAAATGTCAACGATACCTAGCTGTACACTTGGGTATTAGATGCCACCACAGTCAGCTCCTGGCGACGAGCGTTGGATCCTCTTACAGTTAGTCAAATATAGCCTATAATTTGGCTTCACAAAAGTGTAATTAGTGGAAGGTTCCTTTACATGCCATAAATCTATGACATGGGACCACCGGCTTTACTTCCTCTTCGAAGGAAAGCATATTGACAGATTTTTAACGGTCTTAAGAAATCCGACGACTTCGACCGTGTTTGAACCCGCGATCTTGGGCATAGAAGCTCAGCATGCTACCGACTACGCCTCCGAAGCCGCTAAAACACGTTACCCCGTGTACTTGGTTTGTGTGGAGTTTGTCTCATAACCTGTGTTATTGTAGTTTTCTGTCAAGGAAATCGTTTAAAGTAAAAGTAATCAATGAACGTAAACACAATCGCTTCAATTTGTCTTGTAAACTATTCGATTTGAAACCAGAAGAAGAGAAAAAGAGAAAAAGAAAATATGAACCCACGGTTACTTTTATTTTAGAAACATTTTACGTGAATACAACAGAAGTTAAGAGGCTTCGGTAGCGTAGTTGTTAGCATGTTGAGCTTCTATGCCCAAGATCGCGGGTTCAAACCCGGCCAAAGTCGTCGGATCTTTGAGAGCGTTAAAAATCCGTCAGTATGCCTTCCTTTGGAGGGGAAGTAAAGCCGTTGGGCCCATGTCATAGATTTATGGTATGTAAAAGAACCTTTCAGTTAGTTAGTTAGTTATTGTTGTTTTTAGGGGCGGAACTACGAGGTCATCTGCCCCCCCCCAAAAAAAAATAGAATCTTCCACTAACTTCAATTGTGTGTAGCTAAATTTTTGTAGGTTAGATTTGATTAACGTTCTATGAGTTCCAATGTTCGCCGCTAGATGCTGGTTACGGCGGCATCTAGTAGCCAAGTTCACAGCTAGGGGTCGTTGATGGTAGCATTTAGCAGCAAAAGAATTATTTGAAATTGATCGGCTGGTGTCCTTACCTGAATTACAGATAGCACACACTAATACAGCCATCACAATTAACACCGGTTATATGAGACAGATTCTACACACACCCAAAGTACACGGGGCTACATTACTGCGTTGTTGTAGCCCCTAAACCAAGGAACCAACCAACTTTCTAATAACTCTTGTGTTCACTGATATTACTCTGTGTGGTTTGACTAACCCCATAAGGATCAGGCAAATGATAAATAAATTATCCTAAATCACAGCAGGCACAGCTCGTTAAAAATCACAGTTATTTCTAAACAAAAGTCATTGGTTGCCAAGGAATAGCAGTTTGATCTTCCGGTAGAGTATTTGTGTTACTCGCAGTCAATTACAGTTTCACGTCATCACTAAGTTGATTGCTGACAATTCAAGACTTCTCCCTCAAAGGCGCGCACTTCTCTTGTCTTTGTATTAATAAAACATCAGTAATTGAGTTCATCGGAATATTAATGAGATGGCCAATTAGCGTCACAATTTGTTCCACATGAGCGCACATTTCCCTGTTCCTTTCACCGCAGAGCGTTCCTTTTGTCTCTGGTTTATTTTACTCTTCAAGCAGAGCAGGCCGTGGAATATCATTAATATGGTGTCTCTCTCACTCGACCGATTTGTATGAACATGGTTTATACACCAGGTGGCAAAAGCCACGTTTCATTTCAGTAGCTGGTGCTGCCGCGTCCCGTCCGGCGAACAGGTATCCATAGCAGGTTGCATGTCTCCACCCCTGACCACGTCACTCACTGCCAAATTCTCGCAAAAGTCGCAATCATTTCAGTATAATAATAATAATAATAACGCTCCTGAGTAGCAGACTACCGACTAAAACTCCACCGTTATTTCTGAACACTAGCCTGGAACCGTTTAGCACATTACTTCAGGCTAGAGTCATTTTATATTTGCTCGTAGGGCACTCTTCCGTAATTAATCATCTTCAGTGGCGATCCAGATCCGTCTTCTTTGCCCCGAAGATATCTTCAACAAAACTTGCTACAAGTGTCCAATGTTCTTCATTTTGTAGCATTACCGCAGCAATATTATCAGGAGATATCTCTACATCAATTTGATGTTGAAGAGACTGCCTATATTGGACACACCGTCCACAAGAGAAGAAGGTGTGATTAACACTATCTACCTCATTAACACAGTAGATACAATCTGGTGAATCCACTTTCCCCATCTTCTTAAGATAAGAACAGAAGTACCCATGGCCAGTCAAGAACTGAGTGAGATAATAACCAACCTCACCATGCTTCCTCTCTGTCCAAACCTGCACCTGGGGTATCATTCTCCTAGTCCACTGGCTTCGGTGTCCTTGCTCCCATTTGATCTGCCAATTATGAAAGGTTTTTGCTCTTGCTGTTCGTCTTGCATTTTGTAAACCTACATCCGATTTCCTCCAGTAAATGCACTTGCGTTCTTTCGCTAGAAAAAAAAATGGAATTATCCCAGCAATAACAAGAACTACTTCTTCAGAGACCGTGCAATAATAATAATAATAATAATTGCTACGCCGGCCGGGGTGGTGGTGGTTGGGCCAACTTACCTTGTTTTCAGAGGTCCACGGCGCTTGCTGCAAAATCACCGCCAGATGACATGCCCCAACAGAAGAACACCTAAAGGGAGGAAGGAGGCGGAGAAGGGGGAAACGCACAGGTTCGTCTACGGACAGACCCGATTACCAATAGAACTGCCACCGACGAAATAATGCCACAACAGTTGCTTAAAATATTTAAAAGAAAATTTAATTACCAAAAGGGGCCAAGAAAAATGAAAATTTTACAAAATCATTTAAAAAAGGAAACTCTATTGCCACAACAACCTCTCTCTGGTGATGCACATGGCTTAAGGCCAACAAGTTATTTACATAAGAAGGCAAGAGACGGCTTAACATGCTTGCTGAGCGAAATGAAAAGATTTAATTTAAAATTAAAATAATGAAGCCCAAAAGATAGGAAACCAGAATACAGGTATTACCAAATGAGAAAGGGCTTGATAATTTACTAAGGTACGCAATACCGACCCGACATGCAGACATCAAGGCCACGATGAAACAAAAAAATTAAAATTAAATTAATAAAATAAAATAGGATCAATTAACAAATTCACAATTTTCATGACGGAGAAAAACTTAGGAACACTCACAAAAACACAAAGTTAAACCAACAAGATTAACAAAAAACATACTAAGCTACCACCACAACACGTTTGAGTCTCCCGCTCGACGCCTAGAGAATACACTCTCAAGACCAGAATGCACTCGGGCAAAACAAAAAACAAACATGGCTACAAAATAGATGCTTGCATGTTCAGTCGAATCACGGCAAACAATTAGCTTAAAATTAAATTTAAAGTCACCAGAGAGAACAGAAAGGGAGGAAAGAATTACGCCTTAACACTATTGACACGAGGCAATTTAGGCTGCAACGGATCGTAAGTCAAATTAATAATAGGGCAATCCCAAAGTTACCAAAAACTAAATAAATAATAATTTACAACGTAAAATAAACTAGAAACGTGTCTCCAGAAGGTACGAAGGAAAACAACAAAATTTACATATCTGGTAACATTAGGAAAACAGAAAAATTAGGCCTACCAGGCGAAACAAAATACAGTATTAAAACATTAATATAAGGCCAATATCGGAGCTCCCATTACAATATACATATATTAAATAATAACGTACCGTAAAAACTTATCTGTGGAGACACAATAATAATAAAATAATTAACACACAAATTAAATAATATTATAAGGCACTATATTGCCTCAAATTGGCTAATCCGCACACTTGCTGTTTTGGTAACAAGCACTCCTGTTTGCATCTAGTTGCGATTATTATTTCATACTTCTTCTTCACGGCGAAATGGCGAAAATACAGCCTTAAGAGCACAGACATTTCCTTTTAGCATATATCCATATTTCGTGGAGGCTAGGGGCCAAAGCCCCCAGCACACGGAGAGACACTCTTTCACCAACCAGCCGGCTTGTTGCTTTCTTGACGACAGACCATGAAGATGCCAAGATGGCGGAGAATCCAAAGTCAAAAGCCGTACTGCATTAATGCTAATTGTAATTGTCCAATCACAGATTGACACATCAAGTAACAATGTGCATATTGAATAATTATTTTGGCGGCATGATGTATATATAGTCTTTTGTTCAATGACGTAGAATACAATACCCTTCTAATATGTCTCGATTAGGATGAGATCAGAAGACACCACTCACTCACTCTAGCGGTCGAAGATACAACTCGGCTAGAGGCTACAACTCCCGCAAGAGGAGTCGTTAGATGCTGCCACCTCGAGTTCATAAGCCCAACCAAGCCATCAGGCGGGCGCTTTAAAGGTCGGGATACATATATATAGGGGAGATGCATTTTAAAAACGTTGGGACGGGCGTTTGCACGTAACAGTCTCCCTCCCTTAAGCGTGAACACCGTTCACGAATATGCCTAGGCATAGGCAGTACTCCATAACTAGTCGATTCACCAAGCATGCATCCAGAAGATAATGTTCACCAGTTAACTCCAATTGATGGATAAAAACCGCATCGTTTTGGTTAGGAAGAGTGCAGGGTCAGATTATCAGTGATGGGATAATTGATCACCTCGCAAACCACTTAGTCAACAGCATCACTGTGTCCATAAGTCTTCAGAAACGCAGAACTCCAGCACCTGCAGTGCTTTCAGAGTCCGAGACACGTTAGGTAAATTTTCAATAAGTCCAATGTTGTTAGCCTTAGACGAAGTAGGTGGAAGCAATATGCAAGATATCATGCGACGAGTGGGCAGCCATTTACAAAACAGAAGTTAATCTTATTTCAAAAATAAAAGTTTACAGAAATTACTAATTCTTAATACATTATACAAATTTGAAACAAAGTTGAATTTATATGAAGAAAATCCTGACCGTGACCTAGGTCCGTGCTTACAATATTTCATTAACAAGGTTACCTTTTTACAGACCAGTAGTACTTTTCTATAATATGCGAATTGAACGACTATACATTTAGAAGGAACTATGTTAGAGGAATGACCTCTCAAATTCCCAAGGAAACAGGTATATAATATCACCATGAGTTAGGTCTCCCACCGAGTCCATCTTACATGCTAGCATATTCTACGTGAACATCAAAATTAGTTACAATTTTACAATTTACCATTAAATGGGAATTACCCAACAGTTACAAGTTGTATCCCAGAAGAGTTTGCACACCCAATTCAAAA
This sequence comes from Meconema thalassinum, assembly GCA_946902985.2. Lineage (NCBI taxonomy): Eukaryota > Metazoa > Arthropoda > Insecta > Orthoptera > Tettigoniidae > Meconema > Meconema thalassinum. The sequence continues at coordinate 26,023,042 of OY714911.1, forward strand.
TTTCAGAAGGAACATATGCCTGAAGGCTTCAATGAAAGTTAGGGATACTCTACGTTATACAAAAATCAGTTTACAAATTCTATGGTAGCATTTCCTCATTACAAACCTCTCCACCTCGTTTTATGTGCGACAGATGCACTCTGGATATTTAGTTGGCCTTAGGATTTTAAATAAGAAGAGTAACAGGAGTCAAGAATGTCTCTACATAACAGGGGCCTAGAAGCGGAAAATTAATTAAGCTGACATGTATGCATCTACATTGTTGGTTCGTGATCGCACGCATTACTTGGCGTGGGGACAATGAGGAATGCAAACGCAGTTACAGAAACGACAAAAACGAAGAGGAAATGGCAGCGCAGAAAACCAAACACCAATACACTAACACAAGGAACGAAATTGAGGTTCGACACCCGATGACTATACAGCCGAAATCCGCCTGAGTGAGAAAAATCCAACATAAAAAGAACTAAGTTCAACAGTACAAGAGGTACAAATGAGGTTTCCTCGTTCAGGTTTAAGACACGAACACGTACAACCAAAGGATGCCTAACATGGCCCGAAAATACGGTTAGATGAGAAAACAAGCCGCTCTTGTCGAAAGACGAGGCTAACAGGGAACACTAACGCACCATTCCTAACGATTTAAGCAGAAAAAATTTAGAATTACCAGTCAAAAGCAGAAAATTTTACTCAAGTTACAGTGGCTGATGACCGTTATTGCCATAGCATGAACTAAAACAGAAGGCCTATGTCATTTACAGTCAGCATGAGGCAACTGATGACCCTGATTTCCAGCAACAACAGACTACTGGCTTTGCATGCAAAACAAGCTGACTTACAGAAGCTTGATGACCACAATTTTCAACAAAAATGTAACCCCAGTAAATTTAGAAGACCCTATATTAATTAATTAAGCAGAAAGCACATTACATTATGGCTGTTCACGAACTGAGACCTCATATTCACAACAACATATTCATCGCACAACATACTCCAATAATACCGATACATAATTTTTACCGCCCACAAAAATAATTCCCATTAATACTCAAATATGCAAGTTATGTCGTCGTAGAGATATCATAACACAAACAAATACAATTAAAACACAATACCCTTACAATTACATTGCATGACACATACTTGCATGTCATCGAACAGACCAGTCCCATACCAAGCCAGTTCGGATCGTGCAAGTCCTATATACAACCTGCCCAGGGATCAAACCAAGAAAGAATCCCATACTTCTAACCTTACTAACCCCAGACAGTAGATATCTCCACGTAAAACAGACCCGCCCATTATGTTCAGTTCAAAATTACAAGGAAAGCAACTAATAAAAGTACGATTCTAGGTTTACTTTTGCAAACACAACAATGCATAAATTACCCCACCCTACAAATCTAAATCAAAATCTAACGTTAACACATACATCCAGACACGATTTGCACAACATACACACTTATCCCAGAACGATTGCAGTATAATGTAAGTGTATGAACAAAAAATTACAAATCGCACACTGCGATAAAACATCTCAAAACAAGCACTTACCTTTAATAAGTTTAGGAAGAATTTCTAGCCAAATAATAGTGACATGCACGTTAAATGTGCCTTTTGGCACTACAGTAGGGACATAGGGAGGGCAGATTTGCATAGTTTAGCCCTTTTAATCGGACTACACTTTGCCACAACACCAGTAGGCGTGATAGTTGCATAATAAATATATCACGAGGACAGCATTTCACAACAGAATTTCATGCAAAGAAACATACAGGAACACAACAGTCTTCTTAAACACCGACACTGCCTCGACACCTGAAATTTCGGCAAATAATAAAAAAAAATCATACACAATGCTGCCCAGAACTGCAGACGTCATCGCTTGCTCGGCTCCAGAAGAGGAAGCTAAATTACAATAAATTACCACAAACCACATGGCGAACAGCTTCAGACAGGGCTCCTCGATGCCTTCACTCGTAGCATGTAGGCTATCAGAAAATCAAGAAACCCACATTTCCCATGCCAAGAACACATGCCAGTCACTTACCAAGCTTCATTTTTCACCGGGAATGTTGCATCACAAACAGGATAAAATTCAGCACACAAACCTCGCTTGGAACAGGTCACTTACATATCGCCACACGTATATTCAGAGGCAAACATGAAACCGAACAAATGACAAGGATTAGCATTAAATAACATTAAGTGCACTGACATGACACATCCCATCAGCAACCGCTCCATCAGCATCAGAAGGGTCCATAAAACGAGCCTGCGGGTATGGAGGAGGGGATGGCTGCAGAAGCGCTACACGAGCTCGGTCTGCTACCACTGCTACGCCGGCCGGGGTGGTGGTGGTTGGGCCAACTTACCTTGTTTTCAGAGGTCCGCGGCGCTTGCTGCAAAATCACCGCCAGATGACATGCCCCAACAGAAGAACACCTAAAGAGAGGAAGGAGGCGGAGAAGGGGGAAACGCACAGGCTCGTCTACGGACAGACCCGATTACCAATAGAACTGCCACTGACGAAATAATGCCACAACAGTTGCTTAAAATATTTAAAAGAAAATTTAATTACCAAAAGGGGCCAAGAAAAATAAAAATTTAACAAAATCATTAAAAAAACGGAAACTCTATTGCCACAACAACCTCTCTCTGGTGATGCATATGGCTTAACAAGTTATTTACATAAGAAGGCAAGAGACGGCTTAACATGCTTGCTGAGCGAAATGAAAAGATTTAATTTAAAATTAAAATAATGAAGCCCAAAAGATAGGAAACCAGAATACAGGTATTACCGAATGAGAAAGGGCTTGATAATTTACTAAGGTACGCAATACCGACCCGACATGCAGACATCAAGGCCACGATGAAACAAAAAAAATAAAATTTAATTAATAAAATAAAATAGGATCAATTAACAAATTCACAATTTTCATGACGGAGAAAAACTTAGGAACACTCACAAAAACACAAAGTTAAACCAACAAGATTAACAAAAAACATACTAAGCTACCACCACAACACGTTTGAGTCTCCCGCTCGACGCCTAGAGAATACACTCTCAAGACCAGAATGCACTCGGGCAAAACAAAAAACAAACATGGCCACAAAATAGATGCTTGCATGTTCAGTCGAATCACGGCAAACAATTAGCTTAAAATTAAATTTAAAGTCACCAGAGAGAACAGAAAGGGAGGAAAGAATCACGCCTTAACACTATTGACACGAGGCAATTTAGGCTGCAACGGATCGTAAGTCAAATTAATAATAGGGCAATCCCAAAGTTACCAAAAACTAAATAAATAGTAATTTACAACGTAAAATAAACTAGAAACGTGTCTCCAGAAGGTACGGAGGAAAACAACAAAATTTACATATCTGGTAACATTAGGAAAACAGAAAAATTAGGCCTACCAGGCGAAACAAAATACAGTATTAAAACATTAATATAAGGCCAATATCGGAGCTCCCATAACAATATATATATATTTAATAACGTACCGTAAAAACTTCTCTGTGGAGACACAATAATAATAAAATAATTAACACACAATTTAAATAATATTATAAGGCACTATATTGCCTCAAAATGGCTAACCCGCACACGCGCTGTTTTGGTAACATACACTCCTGTTTGCATCTAGTTGCGATTACTATTTCATACTTCTTCTTCACGGCGAAATGGCGAAAATATGGCCTTAAGAGCACAGACATTTCCTTTTTAGCATATATCCATATTTCTTAGAGGCTAGGGGCCAAAGCCCCCAGCACACGGAGAGACACTCTTTCACCAACCAGCCGGCTTGTTGCTTTCTTGACGACAGACCATGAAGATGCCAAGATGCCAAGAATCCAAAGTCAAAAGCCGCACTGCATTAATATTAATTGTAATTGTCCAATCACAGATTGACACATCAAGTAACAATGTGCATATTGTATAATTATTTTTGCGGCATGATGTATATATAGTCTTTTGTTCAATGACTTAGAATACAATACCCATCAAATATGTCTATTAGGATGAGATCAGAAGACACCACTCACTCACTCTAGCGGTCGAAGATACAACTCGGCTAGAGGCTACAACTCCGGCAAGAGGAGTCGTTAGATGCTGCCACCTCGAGTTCATAAGCCCAACCAAGCCATCAGGCAGGCGCTTTAAAGGTCGGGATACATATATATAGGGGAGATGCATTTTAAAAACGTTGGGACGGGCTTTTGCACATAACAATAATAATAATAATAATAATAATAATAATAATAATAATAATAATAATAATAGCCGTTTGATCTTCCAATAGAGTATTTGTGTTACTCGCAGACAATTACAGTTTTACGTCATCACTAAGTTGATTGCTGACATTTCAAGACTTCTCCTTCAATAATAATAACCTTGGGTGCCAGGTGCAAGCTTTGTTTATTGCCGCCCAGTGGGCAACTTGCATGCCGAATTGTATCGGTCCTTGACGCGATATCTAAGCTCCTTGACACTATAGCGCTTTCTAGTAGAGAAGGGAGGAACTGTGTGTTGACGGAAAATCCCGAGGTTAATTTTGCCATTATGAACACGGCCTACTGAATTTAAATGGGTTCTTTAACATGCCAGCATCGCATGACATGCGTATCGTGATTTTTGATGCCTTTCAAAAATCACTCACCATGGCCAGGAGCGAACCTGCAAGTTTGGGGTTGGTAGACCAACACGATAACCACTCACCCACCGTGGCAAGCTTCATTTCAGTAGCAGGTCATCCAATTGTATTTATGAATCTCATATAACTTTTCTTCGGGATTAGGGAATAACCCATCACAATTGGGTACAATCGTGTTGACCGACTGAAAAAAAAAGTTATACGAGCCTTACAGTAGTCGCATATGATGTGTAACATGTGGCATGTCATCCTACTATGTGTGTCCCGGGAGCGCAAATCCCTTGTTGACAATGAACTCTGTTGGTCATTGAAATAACTACTTGTAAAACTCCAGTGCCAAATCCTGACCGTAATGAATCATGATTGTTATTTGCCGTGGCGGAAGCAATCCACTGCCTACTTGATGCGAGCTGCGCTCTATACCGGCCAGTTAGTGAACCCATGCTGGCGATGTTATTGAAAATGGCCGCGTTTTGCCGATCAGCGCACTGCCAAGTATAGGCGCGATTAAAAATTAGGTGTGCGGAAGGTATATTAAATGTGATTCTTCCAGTGATATGTTTAGACCAACGAAGTTTCAATTATTGTTAATAGTCGGCGTTAATATACTGAATTCCTACGTTGTTTGGAGTGTTTGTTGATGCGATATAGATTCCACATAGCCACATGGCCGACACTACATCGAGTGCTTACATTAAATAAGAATACAGCAAAAGAATGAAGATTTAATAAATCGTAATTGTTTTCAACAAATATTATAAAATTAATATTTTCACACCAAAGAACGACAATTTAAAGATGATTTGTTTTTGAGTCTTCAGTCTTTTGACTGGTATGATGCAGCACTCCATGCCTCCCTGTCCTGTGCTATTCGTTTCATCTCTACATAGCTACCACACCCTACATCCGAGGCAATCTGTTTAACATATTCTAACCTTGGTCTACCCCTACAGTTCTTGTCCTCAACCCTTCCTTCCATAACTAAGCTTGTTATTCCTGGGTGTCTTAGTATGTGTCCTACTAACCTATCTCTTCTCTTCATTAGCAGTCGCCAGAAACATCTCTCCTCCCCCACTCGTCTTAATACCTCTTCGTTTGTAACTCTTTCTACCCATCTGATCTTCATCATTCTCCTGTAACACCATATTTCAAATGCTACAATTGTCCTCTTTTCTACTGCACTAATAGTCAAGGTTCACTTCCATACAGTGCCACGCTCCAGACAAAGGCTTTCATAAATGACTTTCTAATACTTAAATCTATATTCGATGTCAACAGATTCCTTTTTTGTAGAAATGCTTTCCTTGCCTGAGCCAACCTACTTTTTATATCCTCTTTGCTTCGTCCATCACTGGTTATTTTCCTTCCTAAGTAACAGAAGTATTCTACTTCCTTCAGCTTTTCACCTGCTAATTTGATGTCCATCGAGGTTTCTGATTTATTTCGGCTGCATTCCAGTATTTTTAGCCTACATTTCACATTTTGCAAAAATGAGGAAAAAGTAGACTTATGAGATCGATCCGGGAAAATGTGTGTCTGTCTGTCTGTCTGTCTGTCTGTCAGTCTGTCTGTCTGTCCTTCTGTCTGTCTGTATGTCTGGCTGTGTGTGTGTCCCCCCCTATCAACTCCTAAACGGCTGCAGCAATCAAAACCAAATTTAGTATGAGTAAAGATGTGCACCGGGATATCTCACGTCCATATTTGAAAATGATGTCAGTGCTACCAACTGCTGAGAAAACACATTAGAAATTTGAGCTCCATGTTGGATATCTCGTAAGGTATGCATGGGAGCTATTCCAAAATTGGTACACATGCAGATAATAATACTATTTCAGTTTAATTTCCAGGAGGCTAATAATGACAGTGTTGCCAAAATAATTTTAAGCCTTCTGATAGGTCCAATGTTTAAATGCATATAACTTCTACACTATCAATTGGATTTCAACCAAATTTTGTATGTAATATCTGTACATAAACAGATATGAATGAGCGTATTCTTGAGAGCCACCAGGGCTGCCAACTGTTAATAATTGCTCTCTCTATTTTTTTATCCAAGTACCAATATATCAGAAAGTATGCAAGCCAACAGCTTTAAACTATGCACACGTATATTCTGACATTTTAGATTAATTTGGAGTAACTTATATACGTCAGTTCTACCAACATGATTATAAGCCTGCTGATAGTACCAATTTTTAAATACATGTAACTTCTATACTATCGGTTGGATTTCAACCAAATTTCGTATGTGCTATGTGTACCATAACAGATATGACTGAAAGTATTGTTAAGATCAATCAGAGCTGCCAACTGTTAATAAATGCTGTCCATATATTTTTTACCCTAATATCAATATATCAGAAAGTATGCAAGCCAACAGCTCTATACTTTGCACACGTATAGCACCTGACATTGTAGATTAATTTGGAGTAATTAATACAAGGCAGTGCTGCCAACATGATTCTATGCCTGCTGATATGTCCAATTTTAAAATACATGTAACTTCTATACTAACAAATGGATTTCATCCAAAATTGGCACAACACGATATCATAATAATTCAGATTATTTCTGACCAGCACACGCATGGTATTGTTGGCAACATGCTTTTACACATGCTGATAGATCCAGTGTCTAACTGCATGTAACGTCCATTGGACTTCAACCTAATTTTGTATTCTGTACCTTAAGAGATGGAACTAAGAGTATATTCAGTCACTAGGGCTGCCAACTGTAGTGCTCTATTAGGCTACATTATACCAGGTATATTTTGAACTAATTTGTTATTTCGATATTACCAACTTAATTTTGTCATTATTCTAGATAGGCAGAATAATCATTGGCATGAAAAGTAGGCTGTATAGTTCTTCACGGAACTTCTTGTTGTTTTACATTTATTTATGTTCATCATGTATTCTTTCCGTAAGACGGAGTCCATACCATTCAAAAACTCATTCAAATCCTCAGGCGTGTCGGCCAAGATGACGATGTCATCAGCAAATCTCAGAGTTGAAATTATTTCTCCTTGAACCTTCACTCCAACTTTAAAATTTTCTACAATTTCCTTCATTGCGTGTTCAAAGTAAAGATTGAAAAGTATGGGTGATAAGTTGCAGCCTTGGCTTACACCTTTCTGAATACCAGCTTCTCTCTCATGTCCTTCAGCTCGAATGACTGCTGTCTGGTTTATGTATAGATTGTATATCACCCTCCTATCCCTGTATTCCAATAGATTCCAAAATGTCAAACAATTTAGTCCAATCAACGTTATCGAAAGCCTTTTCTAAGTCTACAAATGCAATGAACGTTCTCTTATCCTTCCTTATTCGACCTTCCAAAATCAGCCTAAGACTTAGTACTGCTTCCCTTGTTCCTACATTTCTCCTGAAACCAAACTGGTCTTCACCCAACTCCGTTTCTATCTGGCTTTCCATCCTCTTGTAAATTATTCTAGACAGGATCTTTGAAGCATGAGTAATCAAGCTGATTGTACGGTAATCTTCACATCTGTCAGCTCTTACTTTCTTTGGAATAGGGATGATTACATTCTTCTTGAAGTCAGGGGGTACCTCACCTGTCTCATAAATCCTACACACCAAGTGAAATAACCTGATCAGACCTTCATCTCCTATGCAGCGTAGCAACTCAATCAGTATATCATCTATGCCTGGTTCTTTGTTCCTGCTCAAGTCCTCCAATGCTCTGTCAAATTCTGATCTCAATATTAAATCTCCTTTTGCATCCTCATCAATTTCCTCCACCTTTCCATTACATGAATCTGAATCTCCTTTCCCTTATACAAACTCTCTATGTAAGCTTTCCATCTCTCAACCTTTTCTTCCCTATCTGTTAGGGGCTTTCCATTTGTGTCCTTAATATTACAGCATTTATTCTTCTTTTCCCCAAAAGTATCCTTAATCCTTCGATAAGCTGTGTCTACTTTTCCTAATTTCAGACAATTTTCTATACCTGCACATTTCACCTTCAACCATTCTTCTTTCGCTTCCTTGCACTTCTTGTTAACCTCATTTTTCAGACGTCTGTATTCTGCTTTCCCCTTTTCATGTCTTACATTCTTGTGTTTCCGCCTTTCATCCATCAGTTCTAGTATATCCTGAGTGATCCACGGTTTTCTGCCTATTTTTTTCTTTCCTACCAATGTTTTCTTCTGCGGATTTTGTTATTTCCTTTTTCAAAAGTGCCCATTCGTTAGCAATTGAAGATTGTTTAGGGTTTTTAATTAGTCCTTCCATTATACTCCTCTTGAATCTTTCGTTTACATCCTTCACTTTCAGTCTGTCTATCGCCCACCTTTTTGGCTTTTGACTTTTCTTCAGTTTCTTCAACTTTAATCTGCATTTCATCACAACCAGATTGTGGTCAGAGTTTATGTCAGTACCAGGATATGTTTTACAATCCAAAATCTGGTTTCGAAACCTCTGCTTGACCATAATGAAGTCAATTTTGTAACGCCCTGTATCTCCTGGTCTCATCCATGTGTATATTCTTCTATTGTGATTACTGAATAAGGTGTTAGCTATGACCAATTCATGCTCGGTGCAGAATTCCATCAGCCTACTTCCTCGATCATTCCTTTCACCTAATCCGAAATCTCCTACTATCTTTCCTTCTCTTCCATTTCCTACCACAGCATTCCAATCTCCCATTACTATAACATTTTCATCACCCTTGATATACCTCAGAATTTCATCTATTTCTTCGTAGACCTTTTCAACATCTTCATCATCAGCTTGACTGGTAGGCATATAGACTTGTACCACTGTGGTGCACGTAGGTTTAGTATTGATGTTTGCTACAATAATCCGTTCACTATATTGCTCATAATATTTTTACCCGCTGTCCAAGTTTCCTACTCAATATGAGACCAACCCCTGCTTGGCCATTGTTTGATTTAGTGCTAATGACCCTGTAGTCACCTGACCAAAAGTCCTGTTCTTCCTGCCAGCGCATTTCACTAATGCCAACCAAATCCAACCTCAACCTATCCATTTCCCTTTCTAAGTTTTCTAACCTTCCACTTCCTAGCAGACTTCTAACATTCCACGCTCCGATCCGTAGAATATCAGATTTCCTATTTGTCACTTCTGTGATGATTTACTGTGGGAATATCTTAAATGGGGTCTCCAAACCTTAAACTAAACTGTATGCGATATACATTCCCCATAGCCACACGACCTACAGTACGTCGTTGTACCGATCTCCGCCAACACGCGCGCTTATTGTTTCCGTCCCATGCACTTCCGTCCCATCCATTTCCGTCCCTTTTCCAAAATCACTCCCACAATCATGTCCAGCTACCGAGCGCCACAAAAATATCCAGATACCGAGTGGAAAGATGTTACACATCAAAAAATCGACTTCATAACCTTCGCAATATTCAAACAACGTACTGCATATGCTCCATAGACGAGTAGACATTTTACAGCCTGGGAGTTCCCATTTACCGTAGTTCAATAATTCTCTGAGGCTGAGATGATAATTTCGGTATTATTGTTTACGAACCATCTTTATATCCTCTACAGTGTGCCTTAATAGAGTTTAGTTCCTTGGCAATGTCTGTACTGTGAAATACATTACTTCCGTATTTCACTGACACATTCGAGGTGTAAGGACAATGAATCGATGTTTTCACGGCAGTAATCTGTTAACTAAAGCGTTAAGCTCAATGGAGTCATTAAGCTAAGCACGAATAATTAACCTGGAACCAATATTTAAAATAAAGCACGCACTTCCGGTAAAAGCACAATAAAGCGGTTTACCCCGCGCTAATTCGATAAGCAAGCCACGGTCAAGAAGTGGTTTCCATAGCGACTGCACTTTGCAGATATCCGCCCTAATTGGTGGCCAGTAATGGATCACGCCCCACTGGTCGGGGTTGAACGCCTGGTTTACTAGCGAACCCTCTCCTGCATATTTACAAAGTTAATTCAATCAGCATACACCTTCCTTGCTATTGTGTTAGTCCGACAAGAGGTAATGAGAGAAGTGAGGACACCTGGCGGGGATTCTCGAGGGAGACCACGTGACGCTCTCAGGGGAATACCTGCAACTCTCAACACTGCCACTTGCACCACTGCTCTAGAATTCGTATCATCTTCGCCAGAAACCTTCATCAACTTTTGATAGAAATTAGCTGTGATTAGCTCATATATAGATCAATGTTGAAAAAAATATACAATTAAAAAACATAGAGAAAGTAATGTTTATATAAATAATATACAAAATGTTATTGCAGCTGAAAAGCCATTAGTTAAACAAGAAGTTCGTGACGAAATAAACAGCCTACTTTTATTAATATTTAAGATTCATTCCAATGATTAAGCTATATGGATCTATCTAAAATAATGACGAAATTAAGTTGGTAATATCGAAATTTCTAAATAGTTCGAAATACTGTATACCTGGGGCATAATGTAGCCTAATACAGATGGGGGGGGGGCGTGGTGGCTCAGCGGTCTAGCTGTATGCCTCTCACCAAGGCGGTCCGGGTTCGATTCCCGGTCAATGCATGTGAGATTTTCGAAGTGAAATGCCATGTCCTGTGGTTCGGATTCCACGTAAAAAGGAGGTCCCGTGGCTCATGATCTCAAGATTAACGGTCACGTTAAACTACAAGCTTCCTTCCTTCCTAATAGAGAACTACAGTTGGCAGCCCTGGTGTCGGAATGTATTCTTAGTTCCATCTCTTTAGGTACCGGTACATAATACAAAATTTGGTTGAAGTCCAATGGATAGCATGGACGTTACATGTAGTTAAACATTGGATCTAACAGCGCGCGTAAAATCATGTTGGCAACAATGTCATGCATGTATTGGTCAGAAATAATCTGAAATAATACGATCTATTGTTGTGCCAATTTTGAATGAAATCCATTAGTTAGTATAGAAGTTACATGCATTTTAAAATTAGACCTATCAGCAGGCTTAGAATCATGTTGGCAGCACTGACGTATATCAGTTACTCCATATTAATCTACAATGCTAGGTACTATACGTCTGCAAAGATTATAGCTATTGGCCTGCATACTTTCTGACATATTGATATTAGGGTAAGAAAAATAGAGACAGCATTTATTAACAGTTGACAGCCCTGGTTGCTCTTAAGAATTTGCATAGTTATATCTGTTATGGTACACATAGCACATGCGAAATTTGGTTGAAATCTAAATGAAAGTATAGAAGTTACATGTATTTAAATTTGGACCTGTCATAAGGCTTAGAATCATGTTGGTAGCACTGACGTATATAAGGTACTCCAAATTAATATAGAATGTCACGTACTATACGTGTGCCTAGTTTAAAGCTGTCGGTTTGCATACTTTCTGATATATTGATATTTGGGCAAAATAAATTGAGAGCATTTATTAACAGTTGGCATCCCTGGTGGATTTTAGAATACGCTCAGTAATATCTGTTTATGTGCACATAGCACATAAAAAATTTGGTTGAATTCCAATTGATAGTGTAGAAGTTATATGCATTTAAAAATTGGAATTATCAGCAGGCTTATAATCGTTTTGGCAACACTGCCATGTATGGCCACCTGGAAATTAAACTGAAATATTATTATCTATACGTTTGCCAATTTTGAAATAGCTCCCATTCATACCTTCCAAGTTATCCAACATGGAGCTCAAATTTCAATTGCGATTTTACAGCAGGTGGTAGCACTGGTATCATTTTCAATTACGGCATTGAGATATTCAGGTATAGATCTTTACTCCTACCAAATTTAGTTCCAATTGCTGCAGCCGTTTAGGAGTTGATAGGGGAGACACACACACAGCCAGACAGACAGACATTTGCCCGGATCGATCTCACAAGTCTACTTTTTCCTCATTTTTTCAAAATGTGAAAAGTAGGCTAAAAATCGTAAAATAAACATAACACTGTATTCCATATCATAACATGCTTTATTGTCTTTGAAACAGTCTCTGAGTGTTTTTGTTGTTTCTGTACAGCACATAAAATGATAATATTCTCACTTTAGGTCACACAATACATAGATCATTTGCGTGGTTGAACTTTACGGTTGTGCATAACTTAGTGAAAACCATGTATGGTCCCTGCGTTTGGTTTGTTATTGCCAATTTCTGTTTATCATAGCATCAGTTCCAAGAAATATTCTTCAATGATTTCTTCTTGCTTTCGTCTGGCTATCGCTGTATTGTATGCGTCTGTAGCTGAATCCTCAAGTCCTCCAGGAAAGAACTTTCTCTGGAAAGGGCTTATATCATCCTATTTGGGGCGTACTTCCCTGCTCCTAGAACTCCAGTTTTGACATTGTCAATATTCTCTCCATAATCCTGATTACTAGGGTCCGGCCGCGAGTAGCACAAGTTCAAAATTCAACGAATTCTAAAAAAGCATCACTTTTCAGTTCATGCACAAAATATTAAAATAATATGGGGAAAAATTATTTTAGATAAGGAGCAGTTGACTTGCAGTTCCACCCCTTAAAAAATAATTAACTAATTTTGGATAAGTTCTGAGCCCTTAATTAGTCCTTCAAAATATATTAGGAGTGTTTATTATTATCGTGCTGGGAGCCATTTTCAGTGTTGCCTTGGTAAAATAAGTGTATGCTTTTTAGTCGGTCAACACAATTGTATTGGGTGTTATACCCAAAGGATGAAAGCATTACATGAGATTAGTAAATTAATATGATTGTTTTTATTTCCCAATATTCCTTATTAAGTGCCAATATAGTGTTTATCGCCGCTTTGGTGGCGTAGTCGGTAGCATGCTGAGCTTCAATGCCCAAGATAGCGGGTTCAAACCCGGCCGAAGTCGTCGGATTTTTTTAAGAGCGTTGAAAATCCCTCAATATGCCTTCCTTCGGAGGGGAAGTAAAGCCGGCGGTCCCATGTCATAGCTTTATGGCATGTTAAAGAACTTTCCAAAAATTACACCTGTGTGTAACTAAATTGTATAGGTTAAGAATGTAAACAACGCTCTAGGTTTCTATGTTCGTTGCCAAGAGCTGACTGTGGTGGCGTCTAGTAGCTAAGTTCTGGACTAGGCCTAGTAGTCGTTGACGGTGGCGTTTGGCGGCAAAAGTAGGAACTACTTGAAATTTAAAGTCTGCAGTCCTCACTTGAATTGAAAACAGATAACACACACTAATACAGACATCACAATTAACACCGGTTATCAGACAGATTCTACACACACCCAAAGTACATGGGGCTACATGACCACGTTGTCGCAGCCCCTAAATTAAGGAACCAACATACCAGTATTTATCGCTTCCTGGAGGTCACTATCGGAATCTCAAAGTTCACCAGGTCAAGATTAGCTTATGAACTCGCAATAGAATCCTTCCTAATACAGGATCTGAGATGGAAATTTTACTTTCCCTCTACAAATTGCTGGAGAACATAAAAGGAAAGATATCTGGCCTGAATTTTACACATCTAAAGCTACTGTATGCTCGAGAGATCATGGACTGCTACAAAACAGCAACTCCGCCGTTTTGTGAATTCCATTTTGTACATGGATATCACCACGACCCAGGACCCGACACAGAGTGTACTGTGCCCGTTATTATGTTGTGACATGTGATAAACGTGTGAAGTCAATAGTAGTGTATCGCCAGAACTAACATTCCTTAAATAATTAACAAATTAACATCTGAATTAGGGACAATTGTGTTGATCGACTGAAAAGAATACATTTTGTGGGGAGTAATTCATAATTTAAATAATTATTTTATGGATTTATATAGGCATATTTCATGGAACTTCATGAAAAACTGAAAATAACTTAATGATACTGAACTGTTTAAAAAGAAACCCAGATGTTTTAATAATATAGACTGTGTAATAAATGTAAACTATTCTTCCACATCATGAAATAGTTGACTCTAAATTGGGTGACTGAAAGTTGACTTTTGCAGGGTAAAATTATATTTTTCCCCAATATCCATGATTTTCCTATATCTTAGCAACACCAAGAACAATAAAATAAAATATACGTTCTTGTAACCTTGAAATGATAAATTTCCTCAGTACACAGGGCCTATACAATGCTTTTGAGGAAACATTTTTCATTTAATCATAATGTGTAACACATTTGGTTTTCTTCTTCTCCTTCCTCCAGTGCTCCTTCATCTTATCGCTGTGTGTCTTCTTTCTCCCTTCCGACCATTTTGAGCCTGTTTTCTTATATTGCCTTCCTTGGAGTCCTTCCATTCCCAATACCTTAAAAAAGCTCTGTCTAGTGCATCTTCTTCTCTTACAGTGTTTCTTTCTAAACCTTTCTTTACTTCTTGAAACCAGGCTGTTGTCGATTTCTTTTTCCAAAAATATTTAACAATCTGTTTGGTTAACCTGCTATCATTCATTCTATATAAATGTCCAAAAAATAACAATCGCCTCCTCTTTATTGCCTGCGTTATGTTTTCAATGTTCTGAAATATTTCTTCGTTACTTCTTAATTTCCAAAACTCTGTAGTTCTTAATGGACCGAGAATTTTGCTTATAATTTTTCTTTTTGATACTTGTAATTTATCCAATTTATAGTTTAGTATTAGACATTCACTGGCATATAAGCTTTCTGGTTTAATTACTGTTCTATATTGCTGTAGTTTCAATTTCTTAGATACACATTTTTTGTTTTTTGGTATGTTATTATTCTTAAATAATTTAGACAGGAATCATTTTAAAAATATTGAATCCCACCTCTTTAAAAATGTAATTTTTACTTGTTGAACTATTTCTCTCGACAACGCTTAGTCAATTATTGTTTTAACTGTATAATATTATTTCACGAACTTGCAACTCATACTTGTTTCTATTTATTCAGTACAGCGCTGATGGAGGTCATAATGTGACCGACACCAGTTTTTTTGGAACATAAACAATAATGTTATTTACTGAAGGTCATGGCTACCTTCCTGTGTCTACGTTCCCAATGCAGTGCCAACATAGTATTTATCTTCTTACTTAAGCTATGGAAATTAGACAGTGCAGTAGCACTAAGCTTGGAGTCATGTCACAGAAAACAAACGAGTGCTCCAACGTTGGGACAAACGACTCACACACAGTTGCCACTTTAACCTTTAAGTTTGAATACAACACCTACACAATACTCTTCGTGTAACAGTAGCCTACCTTCATATATAACAATGCAACATGGCGACCATCCGAAATATTTAGACAGTTCTCAATATCTACGAATCAATTGCAGCAATCAAACTGAAATTTTGTATGTTGATAGAGGCAATTAAGGTGGAGCGTGATGGCGCAGTGGCTTAGCTGCTCGTCTTTCACCCGGACGGCTGGAGTTCGAATCCCGGTGACAGCGGGGTGGAATTTTCACATGAAAATCACGTGGCGTCAGGAAGGGCATCCGGCCTTAAATCCTCGGCCAAAACCAAATTGAGCCTGGTTGGCTCCGGCGACCCCAATTAATTGGGAAAAGCCGAATGAAGTTAGTTAGAGGCAATTAAGGTAAGTAGGATATATGAAAATAGGCTCTATAGTGCTTCACGGATAGGCAAAAAATAGGAAAAGGGCGAAGGCATGATTTTCAATATAATATTCGCTCGGAAATACCTGCAGAAGAATATGATTCTTGCAAACATTTGGGCGTTGACGTAAGGAATGATATGAAATGGAGTAATAATAATAATATTATCGTTTAAGAACAACAGGACATCTGGTGAAGACGGCATAGTGGCCGAACTACTGGAAAACCTAGGGCCACACTCACTTATGGACCTCACACAGATTATCACTGACATCTGGACATCAGAAAAGCTACCAGATGAGTGGAAATGTGCATTGATCCACCCATTACACAAAAAAGGCGACCTCTCTGACGTAAACAATTACAGGGGCATTTCACTATTACAAGTTACGTACAAGATCCTCTCAGCGTGCCTACTCCAAAGGGCTCGGGACCAGCTGGAACACAAGATTGGCGAGTACCAGGCGGGATTTCGTCCTGGTCGCTCCTGCGCGGAACAAATCTTCAACCTAAAAAGTATATTGAAAATCAAAGCCCTCAGGAATACTCCAGTTATATGTACCTTCGTTGACTTCAAGCAGGCATATGACTCCATTGAACGTCAGTCATTGTTCAACATCTTACACGAGCAAGGTTTGGATAGCAAGACCTTGCGATTGATCAAACAGACACTGACAGACACAACATCAAAAGTGAAATTCATGGGGGAAATCTCAGAACCATTTCAGATCAATACAGGTGTTCGCCAAGGTGACGGGCTCTCTCCGCTCCTCTTCAACCTAGTGCTGAACAAAGTTATCAAGGAATGGGAGAAAGAGCTGAGACTTCAAGGTTACTGGAGGCCTGTGCGACTAGGACGACCAAAGGACGAACTGGAGGTTAGATGTCTAGCCTTCGCGGATGATCTGGCTCTACTCTCAGATAACGAAACCACATCAATCAGACAGATAGAAGTACTCCAAGAGTGCGCCGAAAAAGTAGGACTACAGATCTCGTTCCAAAAGACAGAGTTTTTCTGTACGAAATTCGACATACAGAATTTAAACACGAAATATGGCAAGATCAATAGAGTCGCCCACTTTAAATACCTAGGTGAAGTGCTTGAACCGACGGGAAAAGAGAAAATCGCGCAGAATACTAGGTTAATGAAAATGAAGAGCGCCTTATACAAGACACAGAGTGTCTACAACAAAAAATGTCTGTCCACATTCACTAAACTTCGTCATTACAACACGGTTATTAAACCTGAGGTGCTTTATGGTAGTGAGACGTTGACGTTACACACTAAGGGCGACTTGGAAAAAATCCTCACAGAGGAAAGAAAAATAATAAGGAAAATAATTGGACCAAAGCACACAGATGAAGGATACAGGCTTCACTCCAGAGACACCACAGAGAAATTGCCCAACCTCGCAGCAGACATCAGAAAGAGGCGACTAAAATTTTGCGGCCACATCAGCAGACTCCCACAAACCAGACTCACCAACAAAATTCTTAGATACATACAGCGGCTCAAGATTACTACACCCTGGATGATGCAAGTCAAAATTGATCTAGTAAAAGCACAGGTCGACCCAGAAGTCGTCATAGACAAAAGCGTATTTAGACACAAAGTATACAAGTGGGAAGTGTTGTCAGAGAAAGCTGCACCTACAACATCAAAACGGCTCCAAAACATATTGAAGTGAATCATGGGAAAATCAAGCGGGTTGTGAAATTTAAGTATCTTGGGGAATGGATAGACCCTACAATGTCCGAAAACGAGGCTTTTGCGTCACGCTTGAATAAAATTGAAATGACTTACCATCTAACGAAGAATGTGTACAACAAAAGATCTATATCCCTGAATGCAAAACTGAAGCACTACTGCACGGTCATCCGGCCAGAAGCTTTGTATGCAGCGGAATGTCTCTCCGTGAATAGAAAGGGCATAATGGAAAAACTGGAGACCAAGGAAAGGAAGATATTGAGGAAAATCCTGGGTCCAGTCAAAGAACACGGCGAGTTCCGAAGACGCCACAACCACGAGTTGTACACTCACGTAGAGAAAATAACGGACGTGATGAGGAAAAGGAGGATTTCTTTTTATGGACATATAACCCGAATGAAATCAACACGGCTATCCAACAGAATTTTTGCTTTTCTCCGTGAGAAAAAAGACAAAGGGGGCCTGGTTCATTGAAGTAGAGAAAGATCTGTTGGAGACTGGGATTACACGAGAAGATATCCAGGAGCGTGGCACACTTAGGAATAAACTTCAGAAACATCGGAGTTTTCAACTTAAGCCGAAGCTAAAAACCGGGAAGGCGTGGACGACAGAGAGAAAGGTGCAACATCGATTGCGAATGAAGGAGTACTGGGCTAACATTAAAATGCAGAAAAAACAGTTGACATGACGTGGTCCTTAGTTGGCCGTAACGAAGCAAGAAGAAGAAGAAGAAGAAGAAGATCGTATGGCCTCGGGTGCCGGGTGCAAGCTTCGTTATTTGACACCCAGAGGGTAGCTTGCATGTCCAGTTTCGTTGTTCCTTGGAACACTATGAAAGTCAAGGAGGTTAGATATCTAAGCTCTTTGAACACTATAGCGCTTTCTAGTAGAAAAATGAGGAACTTTGTGTTGGAGGAGACTCCCGACATTAATTTTGCCATTATGAGCACGGGTTCTTTGAAATGGCAACATGGTATGACATGGTGTCGCAATTTTTGCCGCCTTTCAAAAAATCACTTACCGCGGCCAGGAGCGAACCTGCAAGCTTGGGATTAGTAGACCGACACGTTGACCACTCACCCACCGTGGCAAACCATGAAATGGAGTAGACATGTAGGATGTGTAGTTTCTAAAGCTTACAGATCCCTGCACTTTGTAATGAGGGTATTAAAAGTAAGTAGTACCTCTGCTAATGAATTAGGATATTTGTCACTTGTAAGACCTATTCTGGAATATGCCTCGGCGGTTTGGGATCCATATCAAGTAGGGCTCATCAATGAGTTGGAAATGGTACAAAGAAAGGCCGCTAGATTTGTGCTCAGTGACTTTAATCCCAGGGGCAGTGTGAGCCGTATGTTAAAGAAACTTGGGTGGGAATCACTGGAGGCTAAGAGGATGAAATCTAGACTCTGCGCTATGTACAACACCAGCATGGGGTGAGCTTAGCAAACGCATGGGAAATCCCACTTACATGAGCAGGAGTGATCAGCCATTCGAAGTTAAGGGCTGACCACAGCGAACAAACTATGGTAAATATTATTTCGTAAACCGTGCCATTGATAACTGGAACTCTCTACCTGCCGCAGTTTTAGAGCCTTTCCACAAACGTTTACCCTAGGTGTGTTTAAGAAAAGACTGACGATTTGTGTAAATACTCCAGTTTAATTCTTATTGACTTGTTGTGTATAATTGTATATTTGTTATGTATACCCAATTTTCCACACGCCCAATTGCAAATAAATGAAGAATGAATGAATGAATGAATGAAGAAACTATGCACCACCTCTCTCCTGTTGTCGACCTTTTGCACCTCCATGACTGTGTATGTCTTCCGCTTCTCCAAGTACCTGTGGATTCCAATCAAGGGCTTATTTTCCAATTTCCTGAGAGTATGTCTAATCCACTTCCATTTTCTCCTCGTTACTTGGATTCGGATCTGGTCCTCTGAGGCTCATATGATTACTGCAGGTCACGCATATCAAAGATCCTGTATAATTGTTGAGCGGATGCCCAGATGCTCACGGAATACTCCCCTCACCTGTTTCAGGTCGCCTGGCTCCGAGTGGACACACAGACCATCCTCACGATAGCTACACACGTCATCACCAAGAACCATCGGATAGGAGTGACTCAGAGCGACCGTCGAACGTGGTACCTCCACATCAAGGAGGTGCGCGAGAATGATCGAGGCTGGTATATGTGCCAGATCAACACGGATCCTATGAAGAGTCAGCTGGGCTTCCTGGAAGTAGTGGGTGAGTACCCAAGCTACGGCAAATCAGACGATAGTTTGCTTGAACATTAACAATATTATCTGAGACTGTCATATTCCAGTATACTAATTCAAGCACTGAATTCAAGAAGGGGACTAGTCTACTGAGCTCAACGTTGAGTGAAACAAACTCTGCACGAGACTCGTTGTACATTGGATATATAGAGGAATCCCTGCGATAAGTTTGAAACAGGTCAGATGACAAGTCCCTCATTGCAGTGGCATAGTTACATATGACCTCTCACTTGTAAAACTTGGTAGATATTCTACTATACTGTATTAAAACGGGAGGTCTACCTTTCAGGTTCAAAAACTGTTAATTTCCATTATTTGAAAGAGTAATCTTTTATCTTTCGTTTGGTGAAAACAAAATACAAATATCTACAATACTTCCAGAAATATGCCCCTAAATGTTAGCTGCTGTCGCTTAAGTTGTCACTTTAAATTCTACCCCTAGCTAAGATTGAAGCCTGTTTCCCGAAAAATTAATTTTTACACAGCGTTTACATGATAACTAAAATACTACTCAAGATATCTAATTGCCATTTTGCATAGTTGTGTATTGTACAAATATGAATAACATACACCAAAATAGATTGTGTATTAAGCATACTTCCCATTTAAGAGAATATGTTTACTCTAAAAGTTAAAAAAGAAGATACTTAGTAGTAAATGGAGGTTTAACCATGACCTGTTAACTTTTACTTTTTATATGTGTTATCATGAATCGTCGGTTCTCGTGAATTTTCGTGTCAATTGCAGTCACGAAGTCATCTGTGATCACAGACCTGAGCGTTCATCGTCATGAAAATTTTCACGGCCACTTTTGAACTCGCGTACCCATTTTCGCACTTTACCTTCCGTCATTGCATTATCACCATACACCTCACAAAGCTGACGATGAATGTCTGCAGCCGACATGTTTCTTGCACTCAAAAAACGTATGACAGATCGTACCTCACACGCGGTGGGCGAATCAATAATCTTGAACATTATAAAGATGCACAGTTCAACGTACAGGTTAGCTACACAGCTGCAACTGACGCCTGCTTCTTCGCAAAGGATGCCGGGAGGTAGCGCGCAAGCTTGTTGTGGCGTGCTCACTAACTACGGGCTTTAATAAGAAAGACGGCCCTTACCGTATTTAACATTGGGTGATACTTCGCAGGATTCAAATGAGATTAAGAATATGAAAAACAAATCAATAATGTTGGTGTATGTTGTAGCCGTAAATGTTAACAACTGCTCAAAAAAACGTACATGTAAATATTTTAAATTCTGGGGTACTTATCATGTAAACGCTGTCCAACTGTACAAACAACAGCTGAAAGGTTGGTAGTATAATAAGGCATGACTACAAACTGTGATTTGTGCATCATCATGAGTGAACTGTGTTTGATAATCCTACAAAGTTTTATGATATGTAAATTGTGTTACTCAGTAGAAATTGTGATTAATAAATACACTTATTTTAAAGCAAAGTGTTGGTACTGCGCGTAAGAGAAACATGCCAGTTCAATATCTCTTGTTTAAAATTAAGCCAGATAGTGTTGGTTCCTTAGTTTAGAGGTCGCGACACCGCGATCAAGTAGCCCCGTGTACTTTGGGTGTGTGTACAATCTGTCTGATAACCGGTGTTAATTATTGTGCTGGCTGTATTAGTGTGTGTTATCAGTTTTAATTCAAGTAAGGACTGCAGACGATAATTTCAGGTAGTTCCTACTTTTGCTATCAAATGCTACCGTCCATGACACCTAGCTGTGAACTTCGCAACTAGGTGGTATCGCTGTCAGCACATGGCGGCGAACGTAGGAACTAATAGAGCGTTATCAATTCTAACCTACAAATTTTGGCTTCACACAAGTTTAGTTGGAAAAAGGTTCTTTTACATACCATACATCTATGACATAGGACAGCTGGCTTTACTTCCCTTCCGAAGGACGGCATACTGAGGGATTCTAACACTCTTAAAAATCCGACGACTTCGGCCGGGTTTGAACCCGCATCCTTGGGCATAGAAGCTCAGCATGCTACCAACTACGCCACCGAAGTCGTCTAAAGCCAGAGTTTATTTATGTGAATAATTATTATCGAAAGCTTTGCAGTCGATCAACACAAGTTACACGCCCGAAAGGGATCGGCTACAATCTTTCATGGACCAGAGCCGGCTCTAGGAGTATCTAAATGCTCCATAAGAGAAGCTATCAAAGACTGGATCAAAAAGGAACATAGGGATAGATGGAAATCTAACCCTGGCATTAAACATGGGAAAATGTTCATCAACGAACCATGTAAGAAAATAGCTGAAAAATTACTCAGATGTAAAAAAAAGTCAGGAAAGATACAAAGTGGATCTTCTCACGAGCCATATTTCCGTGAAAAAGCAAAAACAAAATGGGCATAATCAAAGGAAACCTAGACTGCAGACTTTGCGGGAAGGAAACGGAGACAACCCATCACATAATCTGTTCATGCGAAGCTCTAGATCGCAGAAGATTCAATATTTTTGGGAGATCGAAATTGAACCAAAAGAAATTAAAACAGAGTCCATCATGGGACTGTATTATCTTATTAAAGACACAGGGATAATGGACTGGTGCTGAGTACAATAAGCCTCAAGGCTGCAGTACATCCGGAGCTTAGCTGACGGGCCCTTGGTATATATATTTAAAAAAAAAAGTTACACCCAATTACATTAGGCGGGAAAACAAGCACTTTAACACCCTAAATACCACATGAGATATCAATTACAAAATAAGACGCTTTCATGCACATCAAGTAGTTCCGTGACGAACTTAAGAGCCTACTTTTCTTAAAATTTAAAATTCATGCCAATCTATATGGACCTATCAACATTAATGACTTTATCAAGTTGGTAATACCAACATTTCTAAGTACTGCAGTTTGAAATACACCTAAAATAGTGTAGCCTAATTCAGTAACTTACTACAGTTGGCAGCCCTGGTGACTCTGACTATATTCATAGTTCCATCTCTTAAGGTATCGAATACACATACAACATTTGGTTGAAGTCTAATGGATAGTATGGACGTTACATGCTGTTTGATATTGGATTTATCAGTGCGCATAAAATCATGTTGGGAACAATGTCATGTATGTGATGCTCAGAATTAATCTGAAATGTTACGATCTATCATACAGTAGTGCCAATTGGTCATAATTGTTAGTATTGAAGTTACATGTAATTAAAAATTGAAACCATCAGAAAGCTTAGAATCATGTTGGAAGCACCGCGGTATATTAGATACTCCAAATTAATCTACTGTAGGTAGTCAGGTAATATACCTGTGCAATGTTTAGAGCTGTTGGCTTGCATACTTTCTGATATATTGATATTAGGGTTAAAACATAGTGAGAGCATTTATTAACAGTTGGAAGCTCTGGTGGCTCTTTGCAATACGCACAGTCATATGTGTTGTAGTACGCATAGTACATACGAAATTTGGTTGAAATCCAATTGATAATATAGAAGTTACATGCATTTAGAAATTGGACCTAACGGCAGGCTTAGAATCATGTTGACAACACTGGCATGTTTGGACTTCAGAAAATTAATCTGTAATGCTATTGTCTATATGTGTGAAAATTTTAGAATAGTTCGCATGCATAACTTCTGAGATATCCAACATAGAGCTCAAATTTCAATTGCGATTATTCAGCTGTTGGTAGCACTGACGTCAGTTTCAAATATGGCCGTGAGATATTTAGATTTAGATCTTTACTGTTACCAAATTTGGTTTCGATAGCTGCAGCCATTTAGGAGTTGATAGGGGGGAACACAGACAGGCAGACGAAAGGACAGACAGACAGACAGACAGGCAGAAGGACAGACAGACACACACACATTTTCCCGGATCGATCTCATAAGTCCACTTTTTCCTCATTTTTACAAAATGTGAAAAGTAGGCTAAAAATAAGGGAGGGGGTTCACTTTGTTGACCAACTGGAAAGCTCTCAGTAATAGAATTAGTCAACACTGAAAAAGGGCTTCTATCACTCCAATGTTATGTTTATAACACGCAACGTTTGTGAAATTCACTGTCGTTCGATGTTATTAGAGCATTTACAAAAATGCTGTCATAAATAAAATGAAATATTTTAGTTAATGAACGGCAACTCTTAGCAAACAAAGCCAGGCGTCTCACTAAACAAGGTTAGCAATGCGATGTGGTTTGACAGAGGCGTCCTGCCGATAGGCGTCGCGGCGCGCACAAACACCTGCTGCCTGCCATGCATTAGTTGCTAGTATTAGATTATCCCGCCAGGCTGCGTACCTGTCATTAGAATTTTAATGATCGCAGCATAACGCATTACTTCACACAAAGTGTCCGAAATGTGTGTCCACGTTCCAATCATGGCATTCGTGAACGGAAATAGGGAGAGTATGACCATCGTGAAGGGTGTGTAATTACTTTCCCTTCAGAGATAGAAAAGTTGCTTCCCTTTGTCCGTCTTGGCCCCTCATTCAGGCCCCTTATAACAACTTAATCTCATCCTACCTCGCAAACATAACTTGGCTGTTCACCTACTCACAACTCAACTGTTTGATTTTCCCCTTGAAAAATACGGCACTGTACACAGTGGAGCACAGTTCAGGTTATCTGAATATTCGTCTTAACGAAGTCGATGGTATAATCAAGTATTTCATGCCAAAGAAATGCGATACGCATAGCAGACAAACACATGACCTGTTGTAGCGCCGTTTCGGAGAGCACAGTAATCTCTGTCAGTTACACTCGGGAGATACATTGAAGAGATGAGTTGTAGATTACTCCGTCGTCGGGATATAAACTTGAGACATCCGCATTCCACGTAACTGAGGGAACTGATTGCATCACGAACGGAGAACTCGCTGCACAGCTTGCATATACACTGGGCTCGCACTGTCCAATAACTCGTTCCACTGTTCTGCAGATGCGCCCGGACCCTCTCCATAGCTTTACAGATGCGCTTGTGCCATCACATGTCAATTATCTCCGAGACTCTGCCCCAAGGGTGGAAACATGCTTGTTCTCAAAGATGGCGCCAAGCAAGACAAGGCAACTTCTGCACCACCTTATTTAATTTAACGTTTGCTTTCTGTAAATGTATGGAGTGCCTGGTAGCTAAGATCGTACTGGAATCCGTGAATGAATTGTGTAATAACAATGACAGATATCGCACTAAGCAAGCAAACTTGAAGGTTAATATCCACTAACAATGTCTTAACTAAACTAAATCACATATACTGCAACTTGGTGGAGTTTGCGCTTAAGGAGGGCTTTTTAGCTTATGCGTGGAGAGGTTAAAACCAGGTCCTAAATAGTTGAAGATTATCCTAAATACAGTAACATACACCACATTAGAGAGACTGGACTTGGCAACTTACAGTTACATTTGTACGAGGAACACACAGCACTTAGCAATGCGACAGGGGGAACAGCCCAACGAGATAAGGGACCCTCACACACAAAATTTCCAGTCAGTCGAGTGCAGAAAATGACCAAGTTAACTGCTCTCAACAGGACCGCGCAAGACTAAACCAGATAAGTAGCCTGTACAATACAATCTGAATTGACCAATTACAACAACCACATATTCACTCCAAACAGGCAAATTCCGGAGGTCAATCACCACTTCCAGTATCTCAACAAAACATCACATAGCCCAAAACTAACACATATTATCTCAACTAATACTGCAACTAAATAAGTGTATATATTGTAAATACCATAACCCATACTTTCAGACATAGATTTTATAGCCTAAGTGTAATGGATCTGATGATGATCGCTTGATGATCGAAACTGGTCATCCAGGTGTATTTATTAATCTCTTGTATTTTTTACTTTTTGTCAGGACTAGCGCATAACCGATCTCAGTTGGGTACAATCGTGTTGACCGACTGAAAAGCACCAAACTTCTGTATACTGTAACTAACGAACCTGGACAAGCTGCACTAGTTTAATAACCACCGCAACTAAATAAAGTGTACACTCACGTTATTATTTCTCGTGTCGTAAACGTGCGCAGATATTTGTTTATTATGGTGATGTTATTTCATTGGCTCTAACATAAACAATGGATTGTCTTCGCAGTTTTGCATGAAACTCGGTACTTAGACTAACACAAGTCTATCTGATATGGCATCATCAGTCCCAAATTCCGACACCAGTGGCTCAGTTGGTTAAAAGCGCAGCGTTAGGTCATGGGACCAAGCTCTCTGCTGACTCGGTAGACGCGTGGGTTCGAGCCCCACCGTTGGCCGTCATTGAAATGGTTTTCCGTGGTTTCCCATTTTCAACACCAGGAAAATGCTGGGACGGTACCTTCTGATAGGCCACGGCCGATTCCTTCCACATCCTTGCCCAGTTTCATTCATCTTCATCCATTCCATACCGACGCGCAGGTCGCCCACGGGCGTCGAATGGAAAGACCTGCACTCGGCCTCTGAGGAGGCCACACGACGAAAAAAAAATTAGGAAGAGTACGGAATTTCTCTTTTGTTTCCACTGTAGTAGGCCTAGTGTGTGTAACTGGAATCGGGATAGGTGCTCCGGGACTTGAATAGAACACTGTGCCATTGCAGCATTTTCTTGACTGGTTTGAAAGACCCTTGGCTAATGACGGCCGCTCAAAGCTGGTACTTATCTCCGAGTATCTACCGTAATTACCCATCTCGGTCGTGAATCGCCTTTCGACTGCACTGAAGGGTTGAAACGAGGTGCACCTCATAACCGCAGATTCGTTTCCTTCCGTTGAAGGGCAGGAATAGTCCAAGGCACTCCGAGTCGACAAGAACAGCCGGCTCCGGCGCGCTAGGTTTTAGCCCGAAGTGCCCCGGGTTCGATTCCCGGCTGAACCATCAGCGATTTTAATCTCCTGGGGTTAATTCTCGTGGCTCGGGGACTGGGTGTATGTGACGTCTTCATCATCATTTCACCCCCATTACAACGCGCAGGTCGCCCACGGGCCTCTCCGGAGGGCACACAATCATACGTGACAAGAACAAAACAAATCGTAACCATAGGCGGCCATATAGAGATCTGCGTTAGATAGTAGCCTAGTGAGTAGGCTAAAACATGACATCAAGACTATCGGGGAGGACCTGTTCAGTCGTAGGAAATCACCCTCCTCAGCTCGAGCAAAAAAACTTGTTTCTCTCAAGTTTCCAGTTCAAGGCTCTGACGTCACAGTAGTGTGCAGGGATATTAAAAGTTACTTTGTGAACACGCTTATAACAGACACTCTTAAATTGACTCGAAGAGAGAAATTTTAACTACTTTTAAACTGTATTCTCACAGCTCGTGTCTCTGGTAACAAGGGCTTGCTCACACAGGGCAGCTCCTTCTTTTATTGTATAATTTACTTATTTGTTCATTTTCATTAGTCTACTTTTCACATTTTACAAAAATGAGGAAAAGGTAGACTTATGAGATCGATCCGGGAAAATGTGTGCCTGTCTTTCTGTCTGTCTGTCCTTCTGTCTGTCTGTCTGTCTGGCTGTGTGTGTGTCCCCACTATCAACTCCTAAACGGCTGCAGCAATCGAAACCAAATTTAGTATGAGTAAAGATGTATACCGGAATATGTCAAGCTCATATTTGAAAATGATGTCAGTGCTAACAACCACTGTAAAACAGCAATTGAAATTTCAGCTCCATGTTGGATATTTTGGAAGGTATTCATGGGAGCTATTCCAAAATTAGCACACATTTCCAGGAGGCAATACATGACAGTGTTACCAAAATAATGTTAAGCCTTCTGATAAGTCCAAATTTAATGCATATATCTTCTAGACTATCAATTGGATATAAACCACATTTTGTATATAATATGCATACATAAACATAAATAACTGAGCGTATTCTCAAGATCCACCAGGGCTGCCAACTGTTAATAATTGCTCTCTATATTTTTTTATCTATCAGAAAGTATGCAAGCCGACAGCTTTAAACTATGCACACGTATAGTATAGTATAGTATAGTATAATATAGTATAGTATAGTGCCTGACATTTTAGATTATTTTGGAGTAAATCATATAAGTCAGTGCTGCCAACATGATTCTATGCCTGCTGAAACGTCCAATTTTAAAATACATGTAACTTCTATACTAATAAATGGATTTCATCCAAAATTGGCACAAGAAGATATCATAATATTTCACATTATTTCTGACCAGCACACGCATGACATTGTTGCCAACATGCTTTTACGCGTGCTGATAGATCCAATGTCTAACTGCATGTAACGTCCATTGGACTTCAACCAAATTCTGTATTCTGTACCTTAAGAGATGGAACTAACAATATATTCAGTCACCAGGGCTGCCAACTGTAGTGCTCTATTAGGCTACATTATACCAGGAATATTTCGAACTAATTAAACATTTCGATATTACCAACTTAATTTCGTCATTATTCTAGATAGGTTCATATACTGTAGATATTAAAGTAGGCTCTTTAGTTCGTCACGGAACTTCTTGTTATCATTTATTTTTACCCTACTTTTCACATTTTGCAAAAATGAGGAAAAAGTAGACTTATGAGATCGGGCAAATGTGTGTCTGTCTGGCTGTGTGTGTGTCCCCCTATCAACTCCTAAACCGCTGCAACAATCGAATCCAAATTTAGTATGAGTAAATATCTATACCTGAATATCTTAAGCCGTATTTGAAAATTATGTCAGTGCTACCAACTGCTGAAAAACCGCAATTGAAATTTGAGCTCCATGTTGGATATCTTGGAAGGTATGCATAGGAACTATTCCAAAATTAGCACACATAGTAATATTTCAGTTTAATTTCCAGGTGGCCATGTATCGCAGTGTTGCCAAAATGATTCTAAGCCTGCTGATAGGTCCAATGTTTAAATACATATTACTTCTATACTATCAATTGGATTTCAACGAAATTTCGTATGTACTATGTGTGCATAAAGAGATATAATTGAACCTATTCTTAAAAGCCGCCAGGGCTGCCAACTGTTAATAAATGCTCTCTCTCCATTTTGTTATCCAAATACCAATATATCAGAAAGTATGCATGCCGACACCTTTAAACTATGCACACGTATAGTACCTGATATTCTAGATTAATTTGGAGTAACTTATGTACGTCAGTGCTACCAACATGACTCTAAGCCTGCTGGTACGACCAATTTTTAAATACATGTAACTTCCATACTATCAATTGGATTTCAACCAAATTTCGTATGTGCGATGTGTACCATAACAGGTATCACTATGCTTATTCTTAAGAGCAACCGGGCCTGCCAACTGTTAATAAATGCTGTCTCTATTATTTAGGACAGTCGTTAACGTCTAAGAAACCCCTAACACTATCAAAGGCATCAAAAACTATGCAAAAGGTTGTTGCATTGCAATATGAACAAAAAGGATCAGATAGTAATAGTGATGGTGATAAAGATGATAATTATATTGATGATGATAACCATGATGATGATGATGATGATGAAAATGGTTTACACCCAAAAAATCATTTGTTAAATTTGTTTACTGGAACAATCCCAGTAAGCTAATCCAGCGGCTTCAGTACTTGCATACCTGTAAACAGGCTGGTCATACTAAATATGAGGAAGAACTATTGGATATAGAAAATGAGTTTCGTCATGCAAAAATTATTGTGTAATGAATCCATGAACCGCTTAAACTATTTCTTAACAATACATGTAATATTTTCTACCAATTTGCTACCACTTTGCTACCACTTTGCTACCACGTTTCTACCACTTTTCTATCACTTTAAACTATACATATTAAATATAAAAGCCAACGCTAAATAATTCTATTACCAGAACAGATATAACCTTTGTAGTGTGCAAATCATACTAACAGGTTAGTTGCTACTATGGAACTTATTACAACTAACCGAGGAAAACAGCGTGTAGTATATAAAAGCTACTCTTATAACTATAGACGACAAAATGTAAAAGGAATAATATTCTAGCGATGCTCAAAACAGAGGTCAACAAGATGTCGAGGCAATATGAAGAGTAGAAATGGTGTGGTTTTAAGTGTGAGTGATCATAAATGAAGTGCTCCAGACAAAACACTGATGGTGTTGACAAAAAATCATCAGAATACTAAAAAGTTAGTACAAGAGAAAGATGTTGCTACTCAAAATAGTGCATTGTTTGTTTAGCAACGTTTAACCCCTGTTGTAAAAATTATGTTGTATCCATCTTCCACGCCTCAAGAGTCATCAACATCACAGACTATGCAAGAGGTAGTGTTGTTGTTGTTGTTTAAAGGGGCTGAACTACAAAGTCATCTGCCCTTGAATAATGCAAGTGGATCGAAAAGGACTAGATAGTAATAGACAAAAGAGAGTTGTAGTTTGTATATAACTATTGTACAAGTAATTACATTAACTAAATAAAAATAGTGTATGGGTATTGTCTGTTTTTCTTAATTGCTATCCCTATGTCCCACTATTAAGGCAATTGTTAACCATCAACAGTCTCTGACTATGCTCGGAAAGAGAGTGACCTTAAACAATACACTCTATCTATGGTTTGTGTACCGAGTATCATAATAATATAGTGTGGTCGAGCCATGTTGAGGCAATAGTTATATCAGGTAAGGGAATCGAACCCTTGCTTTCTTGTACAGAAAATTTGAACTTAAGTCAAACACCATAACCACTCGGTCAACCTGACAGTTACTAATTTAATTATTTTTGGGGACTTGAGTGTTTATAAAACTTTTTCCAGTATACATTGACTAAACCACTTGTTTGTTTTGAAATATAGATTTTGTTTTGTTTGACCATAACATTGCAGTTATGAGTCTTGTGAACAGGGTGTTAAATATAGGGTTAAAGGCATTTTAAAATAATTTTAGAAAAGTTCTTAGGTATCGGGTTTTAGTAATGCATTACTGTTCGTTGACTAACATTTACCGTTACACAACATTATTTTGGTGAGCTCTACATGTTGTTGTTTGAGTCGTCAGTCTTTTGACTGGTTTGATGCAGATCTCCATGCCTCCCTGCCCCGAGCTAAATGTTTCATATCTATATAACTACCACACCCTACATCCAAGGCTATCTGTTTAGCATATTATAACCTTTGATCTCCCCTACAATCTCTTGGGTTAAATTCCTAGATTTAACACAAACTTTTAAAAGTGGTATGACAACTAAAACTAGTCTACTCAGTCTCGGGTGGTCCAAATAAGTAGAGAGGGTTTGATTCACACCTCAACCAAACAGCACCATGTTTTTTTTTAATTTTTTAAAATAATGATAGCCATTTGTTCAATTTCACATTTCACACATTGCAATTTGTCAATTTTCCATTTGCATTTTTTAATGACAGTTTGATGTTTTTCAATTTCATGATATGGAAACATGGATTTTCCATTTTCATATTTACACATTTGTCAATTTCCCATTTGTATATATTTTCTTAAATATCCGTTTAAGGTTTTTAAATTTTGTCTGTATGGAAGCATGGATTTTCCATTTTGCTGTTTACACATTTTTTATTTATTTTGTGTATGTTTAAAAACGATATTTCCAAAACAAGATTTTTTATTTTTCATTTTATGATTTTGTAAATGATCTTAATGTGAGTGCTTGACCATGGCAATAATACAGTCTATCTATTTGTGTTAGCGGAACCGTAGAGGCTTATTACTACTGCAAGTAAGAATGTTTTACAAAATAACGACTATCTACCACTGCATTTGAAAAACAAAAATACTATTTGCCATTCATATATAAGTGTTAATTCTCCCTCTCCCCACCTCCCTCACCGTATTTTCTCTGGTCAAACAATCAATGCTACCCAAACATACACAAGCTTTCTATATATCTCTCTCTATATATATGTTTTCTCTTATCCACAAGATAAAAATTATGGTTGCTCGATTGTATCCTGCACTGTTTATGCGACATACCTTTGCCAGTTAATAAAACCGTTAGGTATTTCTCTACACATAGCGATTTTACCACTGCTCTACCTACGCCTTTTGCTTGTTTGGCTTTCTTACAGTCTAGTATGCGATAGGCAGCATTAACCTTATATCAAACCCAGTCCACCTTTGTATTTGTAATCTAAGTAATAATTTGAAAAGAGACAAGTGTAATCAGTTTTAAACATTATCACTGCTTTTATTTGTTTGTTTATGACATGCATATTAACCTAAAATCAAACCCTAGTCTACCTTAATGAAAGGCTAACAGTTTAACCACTGCGTCATCATACCCTTCTTTCTTAGTTTGATTCGTTCTAGGCCTTAGAGATAGAAATCGACTGAAGATCTCCAGTGAAAGAGGAACATGTGCTCACCACTATAGCACGTAATGTTTAGCTGGTAACATTAGACAACCGAAAATGATTGTATTTCTGTTAGCCAAGCATTTCTGTCATTTGCCTACTGTGTGAGCACTGCCAGCAAGACAGTTTTGTTTAGAACAAGTGTGTGTGTGTGTGTGTGTGTGTGTGTGTGTGTATGTGCGTGTGTATAGATTATTAGCCTCAGGTATTTAAAGCTTGTTGTGTGTAGCGACCATCTTGTCCCAGTAACCACTGAGCAAGTTTTAACAGTCAACCCATAAAAATTGCATAGGATAATTGTGTGTGGTTCATGTACTTGGGAGTGTGCATTAGCACCATGGACTAACTTTACCTTACCCTCTATAGGTAGAGCGTTATCCCTTTCCTTTTTGACATTACCAATGACCACATCCACCCACAAGTTTTACACTTAAACCCTTGGCTTGTTTTCGATTAGGTTTGGTTCGGTTTGGTTGGGTTTGATTCAGCTTGGTTCAGTTTAGTTCAATGTAGTCACCATTTTCTTTAGATATCCTCTTTGACCAATCAATTAAAGATAGTCTACTCTTAATTCTTGAATCAATAAATCCGATTTTGTATACACCGTTTGTCATTTATTAACCCATGCCTGCAACCTATACTCTCTCCGTACTACAGTCTGACCTGAAAACAAGTTCCAATAGTGAAGGACTTGTCAGTCATCATACATGTAGCCTACACTAATTCTTCCTCTACCTAGCTATGTTTCATCACTCACGGTAAACATCTCACATGTCCGTATCCAATTATTAATTTATATAATCTCAGGTCAATGACCTTAATATTTTGGATATTTTAGGTATATTCATTGGGAAAGGGTTGACCACTCTAAGTCCTATGTCACCTCACATGTCGATATACGATTATTAGTTTATATAATCTCAGGTCAATGACCTTGTTGTTTTGAATATTTGGGGTAAATTCGTTGGTCATGGGAAAGGGTTGGCCACCCTAAGTATTATAACAGCTCACTTGACTCTCTCCCATTATTAGTTATCAAGATATTAACAACAGTGCAGTTAGGCCCTTTTGACAAACATTAAATATATATTCAACAAGCTGACCCAGCAGACGTTGTCCTGCCAATCAAAGAAAGTGTTGTAACTTTGTTTCTTGAAGTGCGTGTGGATACACAATATTTTTTCAATTTCTGTTAACTGCCTCTAAACTATCGTGAATTGAATTAACTAATTTAGGAACATTCGTTGGAGCGTGAAAACAACTCTCCAAAGTTTCATCGCAAACGGATAAATGGCATTTAACGCATACGGGATTTGGTTTAAATGATTCGTGCGCTGTCACACATTAGTTGAATCTACTCGTGCTCTACCAACTGTGAAATGGATTTACTAAGTTAGAAAGCTTCACGTAAGTGTACAAACCAACTCATCAAATCGATGAATAGTATATGAACGCATACAGGATTTTGTTGGAAACCCTCGCGCGTCACTCATTTGTTACATCTACTCGTGCGCTACCAGTATTGTAAAATGGATTTACCAAGTTGAACACCTTCCCTGGCGTGTACACAACAACTCATCAAAGTTTCATCGGAATCGGATGAATGACATATGAACGCATAAGTGATTTTCTTTAAACGATTCGCGTCCCGTCACTCATTTGTTGAATCTACTCATGCGCTACCTATTGTAAAATAGATTTACTAAGCCTGAAACCTTCTCTGGCGTGTACTCAATGATTCACCAAGGTTTGGTAGCAATCGAATGAATGATATATGACCGCATACGGGACATTGTGGATACGATTCGCGCGCCGTCGCTCATTTGTTGAATCTATTCGTGCGCTACTTATTAAAAACTGGATTTACTAAGACAGAAACATTCCTGGAGTGTACACAACAATTCACCAAAGTTTCATCGCAATCGGATAAATGGTATATGGACGCATACGGTACTTTGTTGAAATTCGCGTGCCGTCACACATTTGTTGAATATACTCGTGCACTACCTATTGTAAAATGGATTTATTAAGCCAGAAACCTTCCGTAGGGTATACACAACATCTCACCCAAGTTTCATCGTAATCGGACGAATGGTATTTGAACGCATACGGGACCTTATTGAAACGCTTCGCGCGCCATCGCACATTTGTTGAATCTACTCGTGCGAAACCTCCTGTGAAATGGATTTACTAAGTTAGAAACCCTCACGTAAGTGTACACAACATCTCACCCAAGTTTCATTGCAATCGGATGAATGGTATATGAACGCATACGGGACTTTGATTAAAAGTTCGTGCGTCGTTGCTCATTTGTTGAATCTACTCGTGAGCTACCTATTGTAAAATGGATTTACTAAGTTAGAAACCCTCACGTAAGTGTACACAACATCTCACCCAAGTTTCATCGCTATCGGACGAATGGTATTTGAACGCATACGGGACTTTTTTGAAACGCTTCGCACGTCGCCGCTCATTTGTTGAATCTGCTCGTGCGCAACCTCCTGTGAAATGGATTACTAAGTTAGAAGCCTTCACTTAAGTGTACACAACAACTCATCAAAGTTTCATCTCAATCTATGAATGGAATATAAACTTATACGGGATTTTGTTGAAACGCTTCGCGCGTCGTCACTCATTTGTTGAATCTAGTCGTGCGCTACCTAATGTGAAATTGATTTACTAAGCGAGAAGCCTTCTCTGGAGTGTACACAACATCTCACCCAAGTTTCATCGCTATCGGACGAATGGTATTTGAACGCATACGAGACCTTTTTGAAACGCTTCGCGCGTCGTCGTCATTTGTTGAATATATTCGTGCGCTATCTATTGTAAAATGGATTTACTAAGCCAAACACCTTCACTGGAGCTCACTCAATATATCACCCAAGTTTCATGGCAATCGGATGAACGGTATATGAACGCATACGGGACTTTGAAACGCTCTAACGTGCAGAAACAAACAGTAGAATTCGACATCACTGCCACCTTTGGTATAAAACACAACTTTCCGCCACGGGCGGAGTGTATGTAATGGCGGTAGTTGCACAGGTTGCGACCAGGTGTCTCTAACGTGCAGAGACAAACCGTCCAAAGACCTCAGCTTTCACGAAGGCCAAGGCTAGTGGTTTCCATGACGACTGTTTTTGATTGTATATTGTGGTTCTAAAATTGTGTGTAAATTGTGGTTCTAAAATTGTGTTCATTCCACCTACCGGGTCAGATTGTGAATCTAAACCATACATGGACCCACCCTAATATACATACCAAATTCCATCAAAATCGGTTCAGTCGTTTAGGAGGAGTTCAGTCACATACACACGTGTCGAAGAATTATATATATAAAGATAACCCCAATTGCTAGGACCCCACATACAAATCCCTAGCCTTATTGGTTCGCGAGATATTAACAAAATTGTAGTTAGGCCCTTTGTTAAAATGTCAAAAATACATTCAAAAAGAGAGTGTCAGCCCAAGTCCAACGACACCTCACAGGTCAAAATCCCATCATGGGTTCAGGAAATATCAACAAAAGTGTAGTTAGGCCCCTTGCCAAAATTTCAAAACAATACATTTAAAAAGGAATGTCATCCCAAGTGCTACGATCCCTCATACAAGTGCCTAGTCTTATTGGTTCGCGAGTTACTAACAAAAGTGTACTTAGGCCCTTTCGACAAAAATCAAAAATTACATTAAAAAACGGGGCGTCATCCCAAGTCCAACGACCCCTCATACAAGTATCTAGTCTTATTGGTTCATGAGATATTAAAAAGCCAATGACCTATTAGTTTTGGATCTTTTGTTTGATTTTTTTAAAATAACTCATCTATAAATCATTATTTAAAAAGTCCGCCCTCTTACGAAAACCCCAAGTGCGCATGTGTAAAAAAAGAAAACAAACATATTAATTCATAGTAGCAATCGACTCTTCCCATGCGTTTCATGTGGAACAACGTTTAATTTCATCATATCATTAGGGACCAGTCCAAAGGGGCCGGTCCAAAGGGATTAATCAAAAGGACCTGTCAACAGGGACCCATCAACAGAGACTTGTCAACAAGGACCCGTCAACAATGACCTGTCAACAGGGACTCATCAACAAGGACCTGTCAACAGGGACCCGTCAACAAGGTCCCGTCCACAGGGACTCGTCAACAAGGGCCCGTGAACAATGACTCGTCAACAATGACCTGTCAACCGGGACCCATCAACAGGGACTTGTCAACAAGACCCGTCAACAATGACCTGTCAAAAATGACCTGTCAACAGGGACCCGTCAACAAGGACCCGTCCACAGGGGCTCGTCAACAATGACAGGGGCTCTCGCCTCAAGGCCTGACAAGACCCTCTTTGATTATTGGTTTGCGGAACAACATTTAATTTCATTAGCATTCAAACTAAAAATTTAAAATTTCACCCCATAGTAGGGGTAGGTTTTATTTTGGGGTGGAAATATGTTATCCATTGGAAAGGGAGTGTCAACCCGAGTTCAACAACACCTCATTCGTCTAAATCCAACCATACGTTCGAGAGATATCGTGCCGCCGCCATCTTGGCGGTGGAGTGGTGGCGGTGGATTTAGAACCGCTAAAAAAACACTACTTACAGTATATGTTTATATACATTGTAATGTACCGACATCTAACTTCGTTCAATTGTTTACATAACCACAGGATGGTGGATGTGAGAAATACTTCACCGGCATTCTATATCTCTGAAACTATTAGCGGTATCTCCCTGAAATTTCGTACGGAGATAAAGGGCACTACTGGAAGTCCATCTATAAGACTTTCAAAAACCGGTTAACTACAAAACGAACATGGCGGCCAAGCGAATTGGAAAATCTCGCGTTTTAATGTTCCAAACGCACTGAGATCTGGTACAGGAAATATTTATACACATTGTAATGCACTGGTATCTAATTTAGTTCAATTGTTTACATAACCTCAAGATGGCGGCTGTGCGAATTTTAAAATTAAGTTTTTATTTCTTGTGATGTAGTCGTGCGATCGAAGTGAAAGTTTGAATGATGAACCTATGCAATAATTTTCCTTTAATGGTACATGACTCTATGGCCTGTACATTTAACAATCTAACGTGGCGACTACCCGAACTATTTAGACGGCTCTGAATATCTACGAATCTATTATAGCAATCAAACTGAATTTTTTAATGCTCATAGGGGCTATGAACTTAAGTTCACCTATAGGACTTTAAATAACCTGGTGATCACAAATCCAACATGGCGGCGACGCGAAGTATAAATATTCACATGGGCGTTTCTCGCAATTTAACCAACCGAGTGCAGTGGAACTTGGTCCAGTAAATCCACATACGAATGTTAATCCACTGGCATATAATTTATTTCAATTGTTTCCATAACCGCAAGATGGCAGCTGTGCAAAATTTTAAAATCTCCTTGTTACTTCTTGTGTCCTAATCATGCGATTGAAGTTTGAATGCTACACGAACACAATAATCTTCATGTAACAGTACATAACTCTAGGACCTACAAATATAAAATCCAACATGGCGACCATCCGAAATATTTAGTCGGTTCTCAATATCTACGAATCTATTACAGCTATCAAACTGAAATTTTGTATGTAGATAGAGGCAATTAACAAAAGTAGGATATATGCAAATAGGCTGTATAGTTCTTCACGGAACTACTTGTTTATTTTTCCAGTTCGTTAGGGTTATCTATGGACCACGATGCTTGTGTATGTTTCTCGCTGTCATCGTCGTTGTGTGCCACGATTGGAGTTCTGAGTGGTGGGTTTGGCAGATGCTCTCTTGTAGAGCTTCTCTGATGGCCCAGTAGTCCTTAATTGTCCTGCTAAATTTAATATTGCGCACCTCAGGCCATTTCCTGGTCTCGTCCTTCGGTCTGTGGGTAGCTTCTGTGAGGGACGATACGAAGGGTGTAGTTTTGACACTTACATGATAGTTACTCCGGTCATCCTCAAGATCCTTCTCTACTTGCTTCATCTACAAGAATCCTGTGGCTTTGCCCTTGAAGATCCTGTGGGGTAACCAGGACAGGTGTCCGTAGAAAGTCAGTCGCCTGCTTCTGAGAGCATCTATGAGGTTTGCTCGATGCTGGTTGAGCTCAGTTATTTACTTATTGATTCATTTATTAGCCTACTTTTCACATTTTGCAAAAATGAGGAAAAGTAGACTTATGAGATCGGACAAATGTGTGTCTGTCTGTCTGTCTGTCCTTCTGTCTGTCTGGCTGTGTGTGTCCCCCCCTATCAACTCCTAAACGGCTGGAGCAATCGAAACAAAATTTGGTAGGAGTAAAGAACTATACCTGAATATCTCACGGCCATATTTGAAAATGATGTCAGTGCTACCAACTGCTGAAAAATCCCAATTGAAATTTGAGCTCAATGTTGAATAAAATTGAAGGTATGAATGGGAGTTATTTCAAAATTGGTACACGTATAGATAATAATATTGCAGTTTAATTTCCAGGAGGCCATTCATGGCAGTGTTGCCAAAATGATTATAAGCCTGCTGATAGGTCCAAATTTTAAATGCATGTAACTTCTACACTATCAATTGGATTTCAACCAAATTTCGTATGTGCTATGAGTACATCAACAGATATGACTGAGCGTATTCTTACGAGCCACCAGGGCTGCCAACTGTTAATAAATGCTCTCAATTTTTTTAAATCTAAATACCCATATATCAGAAAGTATGCAAGCCGACAGCTTTAAACTATGCACAGGTATAGTACCTGCCATACTATATTAATTTGATGTAACTTATATACGACAGTGCTACCAACATGATTCTAAGCCTGCTGAGAAATCCAACTTTAAATACATGTAACTTCTATACTATCATTTGGATTTCAACCAAATTTCGTATGTGCTATATGTACCAAAACAGATATGACTATGCCGATTCTTAAGAGCAACCAGGGCTGCCAACTGTTAATAAATACTGTCTCCATTTTTGTTACCCTAATATATCAGAAAGTATGCAAGCCAATAGCTCTAAACTATGCACACGTATAGTACCTGGCATTCTAGATTAATTTGGAGTAACTAATATACGTCAGTGCTGCCAACGTGATTCTAAGCCTGCTGATAGGTCCAATTTTAAAATGCATGTAACTTCTACACTAACTAATAGATTTCATTCAAAATTGACACAACAATAGATCATAT
This sequence comes from Meconema thalassinum, assembly GCA_946902985.2. NCBI lineage: Eukaryota > Metazoa > Arthropoda > Insecta > Orthoptera > Tettigoniidae > Meconema > Meconema thalassinum. The sequence goes on from OY714911.1 coordinate 26,062,657, forward strand.
TATTTCAGATTATTTCTGACCAATACATGTATGTCAGTGTTGCCAACATGATTTAACGCGCGCTGTTAGATCCAATGTTTAAGCATGTAACGTCCATGCTATCCATTGGACTTCAACCAAATTTTGTATTCTGTACCTTAAGAGATGGAACTAAAAATATATTCAGTCACCAGGGCTGCCAACTCTAGTTCTGTATTTGGCTAAATTATGCCAGGTATACAGTATTTCGAACTAATAAGAAATTTCGATATTGCCAACTTAATTTCTTCATTGTTCTACCGGTAGATAGATCCATATTGATTAATCATTGGCATGAATCTTAAATTTTAGGAAAAGTAGGCTCTTTAGTTCGTAACGGAACTTCTTGTTTTTTATTTATTATTTATTCATTTTTTATTTCGTTAGGGCCATCTATGGACCACGGCGCTGTGTTTTAGCTGTTTCTTGATGTCATCGTCAGGCTTGCCACGATTGGTGTTCTTAGTGGTGGATTTGGCAGCTGCTTTCATGTTGGTACCTCTAGCTTTTCTGATGGCCCAGTAGTCCTTCATTTTCCGGCTAAATTGTATCTTACGTTCCTCAGACCATTTCCTAGTCTCGTCTTTTGGTCTGTGGGTTACTTCTGTGAGGGATGTTACGAAGGATTTAATTTTAAGAGCTGTATAATAGTTACTCCGGTCGGCTATGTCATTTTAATTTATATGGAGTTCCGAAAGATCCTGTTCCACTTGCTTCTTCCACAAGAATCCAGTAGCTTTGCCCTTGTTAGCAGCCTTGAAGATCCTATGGGATAACCTGTTTGAGTCCATTCTGAATAGATGTCCGTAAAAAGCCAGTCGCCTTCTTCTGATGGCATCTATGAGATTTTCTTGGTGTTTATATAGCTCACGATTTGTTTGATACCATCGGCTTCCATCTGGTAGAATTCTTGGTCCTACTATCCGTCTCAGGAACTTTCTTACTTGTACCTCGAGGGTTCTTAATGGGGCCTTCTTAGTTAGACATAGGCACTCTGCTGCATAGAGGACTGATGGTCTGACTACTGCATTGTAGTGTCTTTGTTTGACATTCATCGACAAATTTTTTGAAGCATATAGTTTTCTACACGCTTGGTAAGCCTTATCTAGTTTGAGTCTCCTGTGTTCAAGAGCCACTGTTTCGCTGAGGTCCTCTGAAAACCATTCCCCAAGGTATTTTACACTTTTGACTCTCTTGATGTAGATGTTATCACTGACTCTCATCATTCTAGGGGCATCCTTGATGTTAGTAACAAACTCGGTCTTTCCTATGTTAATCAAAAGACCCGTTTTAGCCGCTATTGAGTGCAGTGTTTGGAGCTGAGTAGTAGCCTCCTGTATGTCATTTGCCAATAAAGTCAGATCGTCTGCAAAGGCTAGGTATGGAATCCTTAGGTTGTCAGCTTTAATCCCCATCCGTAATCCAGTATTCTCTGGTAGGATTCTCGTCCACTCTCTAATGATCTTTTCCAGAACACAATTAAATAATATGCATGAGATGCCGTCTCCTTGTCTCACCCCTGTTTTAAAGGTGAAACTCTCCGAGAGCTGTCCTCTAAACTTTACTCTGGCTGTGGTGTTGTGCAGGGTGGCTTGCACCAGCCTATTGATCTTGTCGTTGAGTCCTAGTTCTCTCAAGGTGTTAAAAAGAGTAATTCTGTCCACTGAGTCGTATGCTTTCTGGAAGTCGACAAATATAGCTACCCATTGTCTGGCTCTTGACTTTCTGTATTGAAGGATGGTCTTCAGATTGTGTGTCTGCTCGGTACAGGACATCGATGCTCTGAACCCTGCTTGATATTCTCCTAACTCTTTATCCAGCTGTCTCGTTACATGGCGTTCCAGAATCTTGGAAAATATCTTATAGGTAGCAGCAATGAGTGATATTCCTCTGTAGTTACTGGGATCTGTTTTGCTTCCCTTCTTGTGGATTGGATGGATAATGGCTGACGTCCAATCATCTGGGAGCCTCTCACTAGTCCATATGTCCAGAATTACTTTATGTATGCTCCTGAAGGTGTGTTCTCCGGCATGTTTTAGCATTTCTGCTACTATCCCGTCTTCCCCAGAAGCTTTATTATTCTTGAGTAGCTTAATTATACCTCTGACTTCTTCATAGGTTGGAGGAGCGATATACTCAGTATTAGGGTTAGCTGGTTCTGTAACTTGGAGACGCTCAATAGGTTCTTCTGCATTTAAGAGTCCTTTGAATTAGTTAGTTAGGGTCTTGGTACAATCGCTGTCATTAAGACACAGGGATCCATCTGGTCTCTGGAGGTGTAAGGTAGGGGACGCGAATTGGGTTGTTTGTTGCTTGAGGCTTTTGTATAGATCTCTAGAGTTGTTCCTTACAAAATCCTCCTCTGCCTGCTTAATCAGTTCCTGGTTGTGCTTCCTCTTGGCCCCTCTTATGATGCTCGACGTAGTTTTCCTTTGTGCAATAAAGGCTTGTAAATTAGCTTCGTTCTTATGTACATTCCATTTGATCCACGCTAGTCGCCTGGCTTCTATAGCTTTATCACATTCGTTGGACCACCACGGATGCTTGTTCCCTTTAGGTCTATTGGGGATTGTTTCCTGACCCGCTACTGTTTTGGCATCCCTAAGCGGATCCCATTTTGTAGATGTGTTAATCCTGTTGGTATTATGAATCAGCCTCTCTTGGTAACTAGTGCTGTCTTCTTTAAGTTTGGTGATATCAAACCTAGGGATCTTCGTGTTCTTTGCTAGCATACCAGTGGTCTTTATTAGTGGTTTCGTGTTCGTCTTAACCAGAGACAGGTAGTGATCAGAGTCAGTGTTGGCTCCTCGTAGCACCTTGACATTCATAATATCCCTATGGTGCAGCTTGTCTATTGCTACGTGGTCGATTTGGAATTCACCCAACATGCTATTTGGGCATCGCCATGTCATGGCCTTCCTGGGAAGGTGTTTGAAAGCTTTAGACATCAAACGTAATCCATACTTGGTGCAGACACTGATTAATCGTTCCCCATTGGTGTTGGTTCTCTTATGGGCAGGATATCTTCCTACAATCTTCCGGTGTTTCCATTCTCTACCGATCTGGGCATTGAAGTCTCCTATCAATATAGTCGTATGGTGATCTCGGTTTCCTCAAGGGCATCCCAGTAATGGTTTGTCATTTCTGTTTTTAGCCTACTTTCGATTTTTGCAAAAAATGAAAGTAGACTTATGAGATCACTACAGGGCGAAAAAAGTGTGTCTGTCTGTGTGTGTGTATGTGTGTGAGTCTGTGTGTGTGTGTGTGTGTGTGTGTGTGTGTGAGTGTGTGGTACTCTGAATGTCTGTCCCCCCCTATCAATTCGAACACGGTGAAATCGAATGGAATGAAATTTGGTACATAGGTAGCACTAGCAAAGGACACTTCAGTGTCATGATTTATATCGCCGCCATCTTGACGGAAACGTAATGGCGGCCACACAAATGTTCAAAGCTTAAATCAAATTACGACTAACCTAATCATCCGATCTCTACCAAATTTTGCAACAGCATACCTTTATGGGGGCAGCATCCTTTGACCAAACTCATAGGTCATCAGCCTAATAGTTTGCGGATGGCGGCCATCTTTGTGTGAAAATCGATTGCCCCTATTAATTCGAACACGGTGAAACCGAATGGAACGAAATTTGGTACAGAGGTAGCACTAGCAAAGTGCACCCTAGTGTCATGTTTTATATCGCCACCATCTTGACGGAACCGTAATGGCGGCCACCCAAATGTTCAAAGTTTAAATCAAATTACGACTAACCTAATCATCCGATCTCTACCAAATTTTGTAACAACATACCTTTAAGAAGGGAGCATCTTTGGCAAATCTAATAGGTCATTAGCCTAATAGTTTGCGGATGGCGGCCATCTTTGTGTCAAAATCGATTACCCCTATTAATTCGATCACGGTGAAACCGAGTGGAACGAAATTTGGAACAGAGGTAGCACTAGAAAAGGCCACCTCAGTGTCATGTTTTATACCACCGCCATCTTGACGGAAACGTAATCGCGGCCACCCAAATGTTAAAGGCTAAAATGTAATTACGACCAACCTAATAATCTAGTCTCTACCAAATTTTGCAACAACAAATCTTTATATGGGAAGCATATTCTGACCAAACTGCTAGATCATCAGCCCAATAGTTTGCAGATGGTGGCCAAGTATGTGAGCAAATCGATTCCCCCTATCAATTCAAACACGGTGAAACCGAATTGAACGAAATTTGGTACAGAGGTAGCACTAGCAAAAGGCACCTCAGTGTCATGTTTTATATTGCCGCCATCTTGACGGAAACGGAATGACGGCCACCCAAATGTTAAAAGCTTAAATCAAATTTCGACCATCCTAATAATTTGATCTCTACCGGATTTTGCAACAACATGCCTTTGTGTGGAAAGCATCTTATGACTGACTAAAAGGTCATCAGCCCAATAGTTTGCAAATAGCGACCATGTATGTGTGCAAATCCATTCCCCAGATCAATTCAACCACGGTGAAACCGAATTGAATGAATTTTTTTACAGAGGTAGCACTAGCAAAGGGCACCTCATATTCATGTTTAATATCCCTATAGCACGTTGTATTTCAACAAGCTACTACAACCAACATTCAATTATACTCCTTTAAAAGGACAAAGAGTTATAACAATACCCATGCATTTAGGAGAAAGTAGGCTATATGTTCTTTACTGAACATGTTGTTTTTTCTGTTAGAGTCATTGGTAGGAGCATGGAAGTTAATCATAGAGTATCCTCTATTCTTACATCTGAAGGATAGCACCGATGTTCTATCGTTTGTTGAGGAAAAGTCAAGAATGCTTGTAACTAGTCGACGGTGTACTGCAAACCCAGTCCCAAGGAATGGTATATTTTCCATTGCTCTATTACCAGGTTTCCCTTTATATATTCTATATCCTTGAGACTCTATGGCTTCTTCGTCCGGAAACCTAGTCTCTTGGAGAGCTGCTATACTGATGTTCTTGTCGTTCAGTACTTCAAGCGTATGCTTAAGCTTTCCAGTCTTGATCAAGGAGTTTATATTGATGGTGGCTAGGTACGTAATATTCCTTTTAAAGTTTCGTTTAGATCCGACTGGGTCACATGAAGGTGTAGGTCCCCCAGACTCCGATGACCTACTTGTGGTTTGTCTACCACCTGAGGTATTATGTTCATTAAGTTTGTACTTCATGTTTGATACAGTCTATCACACAAGTGATTAGGTTAGGTCACCCGAAGGTAACGAGTTGTTAACTATCAGGGTTGTAAGCCCTGAAGCCCCCAGCACTGATCGGTTCACTGACCCAGCTTCCCGCTGGGATTGGTTACCCAACCTTCCACTGGGTTGCTCAGTTTAGCAGGGACACCTCGTGCAGGTTACGTGCTGGAGTTGGAGTGAAAGAGGCTAGTTGGATTCTTTTGCTGAATCCAATATGTTACGTTGCAGATGGCTGGCAACGACGCATTTCACTCCCTTTTGTCCGGAGCCACAAGGACTCCCCCAGGTTCATTATTTATTTATTTATTTATTTATTTTTTATTAATTTATTTATTTATTTATTTATTGCTTTATTTATGTATTTATTTATTTATTTATTTATATCCCGCAGTATCTAGTGCTGCAGATGTGTAAACTGCTCGGGATTGGAACTGATTTGCAAGCGCAGCAAGTCTTACTGTTTGGCACATCCATCGTTTGAAACGTGCTTTTCAAGTGCAAAGTTCCGATCAAACGACCAATGACTTCAATCCTATGATAGGGTTACATATTGTTCATCCTCTGCCGTGACATATCACATAGCAATACAGATCTAGGCTATTACCAAAATGGAAATAAATTTGAGAAGTTAATTATTCGAGGGGGCAATGACATGTAAAAAACCTTCCTCTAACTAAACTTGTGTGAAGCACCGGCCGTGTAAGGAAATACACCATCTTATTGGAAGCCTTCATAGGGAGGTTAAGGCTACTTGGACTTGTAGTTCTCGCAGTCAAATAGTGCAGATGCATTCTATATAAAGGGAGGTAGCGCGCAGTTCGTTACTCCTGTGGGGGTCCGGGCGGGGACACCAAGAGCCCGCCGATGAGCCAGCTTGGTGTCCTAGGCGAAACCCCACACAAGACACGGCACAAACCTAGAAGAATTGCTGAGTTCCAATATACCATCGTTTCAAAATGTGTAGGTTAGGTTTGATTAATGCTCTTAAGTTCCAACGTTCGTCACCAGGTGCTAGTTGCGATGGCATCTAGTGGTAGCCAAGTTCACGGCTAGGTGTCGTGGACGGTAGCATTTCTCTGAGAAGGTAGGAACTACTTGAAATTATCGTCTGCAGTTCTACTTGAATTAAAAACAGATAACACACACAAATACAGCCATCACAATTAACACCGGTTATCAGACAGATTCTACACACACCCAAAGTACACGGGGCTACATGACCGCGTTGTCGCAGCCCCTAAACTGAGGAAACAACGAACGAACCATTATTCTGGAGAGGGAGTTTCAGTTCCAACTTCGCCACGGAGGGAGAGTTTGGAGAGGCAGACGAAATTAAACTTTCTGAAGAAAAGGTTAAATTGTATAATCGATAATCAGGTCTTGGAATATTAATGACCCACACGTTACACACATCGCTAGCCATTACACTACGAGGTGAGGAGCAAAACCCTCCTCTCTCCGTGCCTAGGTAGCCTTCCACCAGAAGGGTCTCGTGTTCGATTCGCGGCCAGATCGTGAGCTGTGTTAACGTATTTTCAAGGGTCTAGATACTCGTCACGGGAGAGTTTATTTAATGCAAGCAGCACAGATGTGTGGCTGTCAAGGTAAGTGACAAGTGATAAACACAGGGCAAGAAGCTTGTAGTTTACTCGCAATCATGAAGCACCGAGTTCGAACCACGTGATGTGGCATTTCAGTTTTGAAAGTCGCAGATTTTGCTGCTAACTGGTGGATAATCCGAGAACATAACATGTCCGTGACGGAAGTCTATTTTGTTAGTTAGTCACCAAGCGTGACAAAAGTATGTAGGCATGTATCACAAATAGTTGAAATACAGTAGTCTATGTGTCATTAAATATCCGTGATTGATAAGTTTAATAGGCTCATAGTGAGTTTCATTCTTGTTTTTTTTAATAATCGTTTCGGTCTTCTATGGATCACGTCATTTTAACTGCCACTTGCTTCGTTCTATCACATTGGCCCAGTGTTCGCGCAATCTTCTTCGGTGAGCTTCTTTTCGTTCTTCGGTCCACTTCTTGCCGGTTTTCAATATAGGTTTTGGCTGAAAACTCTGTATTTCCCCAGTTTCTTCTTCAAAGAGTCACGTTCCAAGATGTCCTCATGTGATATCCCCAGTTCTTGTAGGTCTTTTCCACCTCTGTAAACCAGATCCTTTTGGTTTTCTTTCCCACAAAGTAGGCACAGATTCGACTGGACAATCTTCCGTAGCTCATTCGTGTTAAATGGCCATAAAAGGAGAGTCTCCTTTCGCGTATGGTGTCCGTTATTTTCTCCACATGTAGATAAAGTTCATCGTTGTGTCGTCTTCTATACTCTCCTCGTTCCTTGACCGGGTCCAAGATCTTTCTCAGAATCTTCCTCTCTTTTGCTTCCAGTTGTTCTGCCAGGTTTCTTATTCATCGCCAGGCGTTCTGTTGCATATAACGCCTCCGGGCGAATAACGGTTTCATTCTTGCTATTATTATTACTAGGGCTCGGATTTTTAAGTGCTAAAAATTGGGAAAATATTTATTTTTTATGTATTAAAATACCTGAAATATGTGACAAAAAAGTAAAAATATTTAATTATAATTTTGTTTATTAATGTGAATATAAACAATATGCAGCACTCACGAATGCAATTTATGCTATGTCTCACTGACTGCTGAAGCGTTACAATACACAACGAGACATATCTTCAGGTAGTCCATCACAAATGACCGACGATTATCGCGAAACACTTATTCTGAAGGCGTGCAACTGCGGCAATATGTGTCTTGCCCTCGAGGTGTTGTGTAACTTGAGATCGCTGTTCAGCCTTGATTGCTATCCCACATGGTTGGCATGTAAAATAATATTTAAATTCTGCAACATACTGCTGCTGACGATAACTTGTAGTTGTTTTTACTTTAGGCATCGTAGAACTGCCTTACACTTCACAGTGCCAGAAATGAACTGCATGTGAGTGACACTGGTTCCATGTAGCTAGGAGGGAGGGGGGTCTACCACGTGGGGGAATATGGCTATGGACAAGGAAATGCCCGGCTTCCACAGTGAGTGGCACGGGGCAACAAGTTAAGAATAACACAGTTGCAAGCTGACATACGCTCTGCATTAAGATTAGATAGCTCACAAGTTCTTCCCCGTTGAAGTAACACAGCACAAAAATGCAATAAACTGAAAGATCTAACATACTGATTTTTAAAAATGTTAATGTTATGCCTTTTTATGTGCTTATAAGTGTAAAGCAGGAATTTATGTATTTATAGAAAAAAAATATGTATTTACATTAAAAAAATATTATTTACCTAAAAATCTGAGCCCTAGTTATTACTATTATCTCCTGCTATCTTGGTAGTGAATGATAATTTATATTACGATGCATGAAGACAGGCAGAGAAAGAACCCACAAATCACTATTGAATTTGACGACTGCGGATAACATAAATAAGCTGTTAGCATTAAGCTCTAAATACCGGACACTGCTCTGACCCTAAGCCGCTTATAGCACTGCTTCAATCAATATCAATTTCCGACGATTTTCATACTTCTGGTTCTCTCTATGTAGTGGAGTGGCTTTGTACACCCTTTGAATCACGCCCTCAGAAAACATTAGCTCCAACATTGTGGTAAGTTACAGTCTTCAATGTTTATTCAGGAAGCATTTTCTCACGGTAGTAGTTAGAATGAGGCGCACCGTTGCGCAAGGCTGGAGGTTTGACGCCAGTTCTATGCAATGAGTGTTCAACCTCGGGCCAGTCAATCCATTGGCATGTTAAAAACTCATCCATGGAAAAATTCCAAGAAAAAGGCGTCTCTAAAGTGATCAACGCACTCTCTGGTGGCTAAATGGAACAACAAGGCGTGTGGTCTCCAGACTAGTTGTGCTTCGTGATCACTTCCATTATGATGATAAATAGAAGTAATAATAATAATAATAATAATAGCATTAATAATAATAATAACAGTAAAAACAAGTACTTCCATGAAGAACTATACAGCCTATTTTCATATATCATACATATGTTAATTGCCACTATCAACATACAACATTTCAGTTTTATTGCTGTAATAGATTCGTAGATATTGAGATCCATCTAAATATTTCAGATGGTCGCCATGTTGGATTGTTATATGTATAGGCCATAGAGTCATGTACCATTAAAGGAAAATAATTGCGTAGGTTCATTATTCAAGCTTCCACTTCGATCGCAGGATTACCACACAAGAAATTAAAACTTAATTTTAAAATTCGCACAGCCGCCATCTTGAGGTTATGTAAACTAATGAACTAAATTAGATACCAGTGCATTACAATGTCTATAAACATTTCCTGTACCAAGTTTCTTTGCGTTTGGATCATTAAATCGCGAGAAAGGTCTATTTTAAATTTTCAACTTCGCTTAGCCGCCATATTCGTTTTGTAGTTCGTTTTATGTTATAGATGAGCTTACAGTAGTGCCCTTTATCTCCGTACAAAATTTCACGATGATACCGATAATTGTTTCAGAGATATAGAATGCCGGTGAAATATTTCGCACAGACGCCATCATGAGGTTATGTAAACAATTGAACGAAGTTAGATGTCGGTGCATTACAATGTGTATAAAACTATACTGTACCAAGTTTTATTGCGTTTGGTTGGTTAAATCGCGAGAAACAAATATTTTAAAGTTGCAACCTCGCTTGGCCGCCATGTTAGTTTTGTAGTTTTGTAGTTATCAGGTTTTCAAACGTCACATAGGTGAACTTCTAGTAGTTCCCTTTATCACCGTAAAATATTCCAGGGAGATATCGGTAATAGTTTCGGAGATATTGAATGCTGGTGAAATATTTCGCACAGCCGCCATGTTGGATTGGTGAGCCGTAACAAAATTTGAAGAGCACGGTCGGGGTCGTCCGGAATAGTGCTAAGAGCTTACCGAGTTTCATTGAAATCGATCAGGCCGTTTAGAAGTTATTGGGGGGGGGGGCACACACCATCACCCACACCATCACACACACAGACACACGGACAAAGGATGATCTCATAAGCCTATTTTTTCATAAATGAAAATAGGCTAATAATAGTAATAATAGTAACTAGTGGGCCCGTGTGAGCTTTCGCAACGTGAATCAGGCTCGCCTAGCAGTACGGCGCGCTCCCGCCAGATGGCTGCCGCTGCCACGTTGCCCTGCGCTCTAGTGGCAGTCTCACCTAGCTGTACGCCGCGCTCACGCCAGACGGCTCCCACCGCCGCGCTGCCCTGCGCTCTAGCGGCAGTCTCGCCAGGTTACGGTGTTCCCATTGTTAATGTACATTTTTAAGGTATTTATTTGTGAGGCATTTAAAGAGGAAGTGAGTGCGTTTGGGGCACACATGGGATTATGCGGAACCTGTAGGTACCCCATATGTGTAGGCTGGTAATAACAGGACCTTATTTTCGGTACAAAACCGGAATGGGACCTTAGCAGAATAATATAGGGAGGATACTAATGATAAAGATGATCACGTTCTGTATGGAAGAAGAGCGACTTGAATTAGAATAAGTACAGCTTGGAACAGTTCCATCGCCAGCCAACTGGTGCCCACTTAAACTGTAGCGAATAATTGAAACGAATTCCATGGCTTGAATAATTGTTGCCATTGCTAATATTAACATGTGTGTTATTTACAAACCATTAAAATCATATACATCGCTAAATACCCCGCGTCCACTGTGGCTCCCCTCATTAAAGTTTCACAGCCCTTCAAAGTTTCCCCGCTGTGAAGATTTTTAATTTGTACGGTCCGGGGAATAATTATCCAACAAATGTAAGTGGGTCCTTTTGAGCGCTCTCTATTTGTACAAGCAGCTCATGTCCGCAGGAAGAATGGCAACACTGGTCAGCAGTTTCTCCCAACAGGGGCGGCTCCTGACTAAAACATTAGGGTGGGGCAGAGGTTGTTTTATATTAAACATGGCTTTATATTTGGCATTTATTGTTGCCAATATTATCATTTCACACGACAACATTTGAAGGAAATTGTAATTAATAATTTGAAAACTGCACTCACATGGCTTCATATAGGCGGCTTCGGTGGCGTAGTTGGTAGCATGCTGAGCTTCTATGCCCAGGGTCGCGGGTTCAAACCCGGCCGAAGTCGTCGGAGTTTTTAAGAGCGTTAAAAATCCCTCAGTCTGCCTTCCTTCAAGCGTGGTTCCAGTGAACTTTTCGGTGCTGCTAGATCCAAAAACCGGACAGCTGTGATGAACGCCAACCTTCTTACAGGAGACGGAACATGAAGAAGAAAATGCCTTCCTTCTGAGGGGAAGTATAGCCGGCGGTCCCATATCATAGATTTATGGCATGATGAAGAACCTTCCACTAATTACACTTGTGTGAAGCTAGACTATAGGTTTTTTACTAACGCTCTTAGGTTCCAACATTCGTCGCCAGGAGCCGACTGCAGTGGCATCTAGTAACAGAAGTTCAGAACTAGATGGTCGTTGACGGTGGCGTTTGGTAGCAAATGTTAGAACAACTTGAAAATGGAATGTCCGCAGTCCTTATTTGAATTAAAAACAGATAACACACACTAATACAACCATCACAATTAACACTGGTTTTGAGACAGATTCTACACACACCCAAGTTCACGGGGCTACACGACGGCGTTGGCGCAGCCCCTAAACTGAGGAACCAACCAACTTATTTTAAGTAGAATATCTGCAAATTAAAGCGATTTTGTGCAATACGGCTTAACGTGGGTGGGGCCTCTAACATTGTAATAGAACTATTACGGAGACGCATTTTACATACCCATGATGCATCATAATAATATGTAGTTCGCTGTTGTTGCTTTAAGGGGCGGAACAGCTAGGTCATCTGCCACTGTATGTAATATGTACAGATAAGTAAACAAAAGTTTGGTGCTTTTCAGTCGGTCAACACGATTGTACCCAAATGAGAAGAGTAATTCCCTAATCCTCAAAATAAATTACACCTGGATGACCAGTTTCGATCGTCAAGTGATCATCATCAGATCCATTACACTTAGGCTATAAAATCTATGTCTGAAAGTATGGGTGAACATATTTACAATACATACACTTATTTAGTTGCAGTATTAGTTGAGATAATGCAACTCGTCAGTATTTGTTAGTTGTGGTCTATGTGATGTTTTGTTGAGATACTGGAAGTGGTGATTGACCTCCGGAATTTGCCTGTTTGGAGAGAATATGTGGTTGTTGTAAATGGTCAATTCAGCTTGTATTGTGCAGGCTACTTATCTGGTTGAGTCTTGCGCGGTCCTGTTGAGAGCAGTTCACTTGGTCACTGTTTGTACTCGACTGAATGTGAGGGTCCCTTATCTCGTTAGGCTATTCCCCCTCTCGCATTCCTAAGTGCTGTGTGTTCCTCGTACAAATATACCTGTACATTGCCAAGTCTAGTCTCTCGAATGTGGTGTATGTTACTGTATTCAGGACACCATAATACAGATAAGTATTGTGCCCGTTCGTCCTGGGGATGCGATGACCCATCTGCTATAACATCACATCCCTGGAGTTCCAGGACAGAGCGGAGTTAAATGAACCTCTAGTCAAATAAGGAATGTGTCGGAAATTCAGCTGAGTTCGTGAAAAAGCAGTGGGTTTCACGAGACAAAGTATCTCTAGGGTCGTTACGGGCTTAAGTTAATAAAAATAATTCAAATATAAATGGGCGCCAGCAACTGAATTCCTAGCAAAACCACTTCCTTTCCGGATAAGCCTTACTCAAGACAAGGAAAGAAAAAGGAACATCACACCATCATCAGATCACAACTAAGATAAAAACAAATTTATTTTACTTTGAAAGTCAGACAGACATTTTAAATATAATTCCTACCTGAGAGTATGGTCGAATGCAAAGTTAAATTGTCATTGTCCAAAAATCGAACCATCTCCTTTCTAATGCAAAATTATTTCAATCCACATAACAAGAAAAATGTATAAAGTTCTCTTGGGTTCTCAGGATCACTGTCGCACTATGTCTTTCGTCACTGACATTTGTGAAACCTGAGACCTAATTCTCTTTAATTTAACATCAATGTGGATTTAATTAAGTTATTAAGCTGTCTAAACATACACATATAATAATCACTCATGTTAAATATCACATAAATTATGGTTTGTATGGTATAATTTGAACGTAGAACATGTTAATCAAATGTTCCTAAACATTTACTAATTAATTTACATTATTTACATCGTCATTAATCTCTTATCTGTGAATTACAGAAAATTCAAATTCTCATTGGTCATCCTCATCATTATTATCAAAATTAAATATTTCTCACATTAATTCTCACTTCAAAATTACAAATATTCCTGTCAGAATCGTTAATTCATCACCATTACATCATTTAAATTCACATTTCAAGTTGCAATTCCTTCGAATTATCTCTCAATTAAATTAATTTAATTGCATATAAATTCATTAATCATCAGCTTCTTTAATTAATCATCACCTTCTAATTCAGTTATTCATCATCATTACAATCGTCTAATAATTCATTTCAATCAGTTTAATTAATTCAATCTTTAATTCATCCACTTATTTAATTCATCGATTTATTTCAAAATTTAATTTATCAACTTATTTAAATTTCAATCATCTGGTTATTTAATTTATTATTTCATCTAGTCATTCTGATTTTTATTTCATTAGGTCAGATCGTTAACATGCTTAAATCTCAGATTATTATTTCATTAATTATTATTTTCAGAAAATCTTGTATTATCAACTTTATTTATTTGTTTAATTTCCTAACAAATTGTTTAATAAGGTTTATAGAACGTTGTCTTACAGTTTTATTACTTCCAAGTTATATCTCGTATTTAATTTATCATGCCAAAAATATTATTGTCTCCACGACATCACGTTGGATCTAACTATCCACAACGACATTATATTTCTTCAATATTCCAAATATCACATTTGAATATAAGAATTGCTACAAAACTCCATAAGTATTCAGCACATACAGCATGAATCTCAACAAATACGCTAGACTGGGTACAACAACCTCATGTCCGCTTCAAAATACATTATCAACGTTGCAACTATCAAATGGCAAATTCCACAAAATGCCTATCACAAACTTCATTTAACCACGTTGCATGATCTACAAAAATATATAAATGGCTTCAAATTATTAACGCACATAATCTCCAATGACTGTAATTACTCTGATCATATCTAGACAACTTCTTAAACAATTGGAAAAACATTACTTCAGTAATTTAATATTTGCTTTCAAATAGCATAAATTCTCTTTCACAAGTTTCATAATTCACATCGTAGAAAAACACCAATGTGCTATAATCTCTCACATCAAAATCTGCAATACTGATCTGCCTTAAAATAATTATGACCATTAATGATTAATCTTACAAGATTAAATTACTTTAAATCCTTCTCAAAGGTATCAAACACAATTATAAAAAATCATCAAAGCATCAGCTGTAACAGCTGTTAAAACTGAAATTACTCTCAAAAGAGTATAGCAACAAAATATTGGATTGGCAAACAAGAATTACTAAATGCAATCCTGTTGACATTTATCGTTACTTTATTTAACAAAATCTCGACTGATATGTGACTAGTAGTTCCTTGTTTAATTCACTTACATCTCGTGTACATTCGGATGATAAAATGAGTTCCTCAATGGCGAGTAAGATGTGTAACCACCGTGCAATCGTATAAATACGAAGGACCTCGCCCCGTCGACTTGGATGATAGTTCCCTAAACGGTGGGTAAGGTGAGTAGCCACCATACAATCGTATAAATACGAAGGACCCCACCTCGTAGGCTATATGAGTGAATGTACCAGAAAGGAATCAACAAGTTTCTAGTTGTCATATAAAAGCGACGTTCATTCACTAAAGTGAATAACTTCTTAATATCTCCAAACAATCCGATGGAAAAAAAATCCCTACTGATGAATAATACACACTCGCTAGTATGCAATGAACTGACGAAGTAGTTTCTGATAATCAATTGCAGATCACGAGTTCGAAATACTCGCTACTCAAAAAAAACTATCCATGAAAAATATCCTAGCTGGAAAATTGTCTATAAGACCAAACATCTTCTTAATAAAGCCAAACAACGGTGAGAATATCGATTAATGATGCCTGCCATATCATATGGTCACTCCATATTCTAGCAAATTCGAAGTATATAAATTCAAACCATGTCTTAATAATCAAATCACTCCTATTAGAAAAATATACATGTGTGCCCAGTATTCATGAAAATAATCGTATCAGGTAGATAGAACTCTTACAATACCTTTCATTATCAGTTGTAATATAATTTCCAAGATCGTCGATTTTCCCTACCTAAAGATTTCTCGTAAGATCGGCGTGAATATCATTTCATCCATGAAATGATGATTTCCTTCGAAATCCCAAGCGAATCAGCTGTTGGACTCCTCTCGTCAGGAACCGAATCCATCGCTCTGTGGTGCCATCTTGTCTCTATTCACGTTTACTCGCTCATGTTGAACCTCTGATTACCCATAGCGGATATCGTCCAACTCCTTCTCGAAAAGTTCATGGTAACAGCGGACCCCCTACTCTTCTTCTAATATACGCCACTGTTCCGATAAATGTTCCGTTTGAGAATTGTAAGTCCTCCCTCAACTTACTGCAAAGTTCGACTTGAGTAAAATAAAAATTTTACTAGATAGTGTTCAAGATTACGATACACCCTGTATCTGTCTATAATTTGTAATCCATGAAAATGGCATAAGATAAAATTCTTATATATGCACGCTGTAATGTTCATCAGAGCCTATGCTAAACATTCAGTTTACTTGAAATAGTAAAAAGTCGTTTGAATGTATTATATAACAGCATGGTTATAAGGTTATTTGTGAAAGCCTGTGTTCGAACAACGTCGAAATGAAGCTTGAAACAAAGTCTTCATATGCGATCAGTGTGGTTTTGAAATACCCCGGCTATCTATAATTGTCTTCTCGGCTAGGTCGCCTGTATCAACGACCCGCGCGGCCTCTGTTGCTCGGTGATGCGAGAAATGTCGCCTACACTTGCCGTGACGGTTTACGTGTGTTGCGTGACCTTCAATGCCCGTCTCGCTGTGCTATAGAGCTGCTCTGTACTGCTCCTCTCATTGAGCTCAACTGAACTGCTTAGCGCTGTGTTCCAGCTTATGAGCTCCGTGCGGCACGTGGCTAATTCTCCCCACCACGGTGCTCCTACGTCACGAAGATAGTCTCGAACCCGACTCCTCTCGGCTGTTCTGTTATACAATAACTTATTTCCATAAAATTATTTCCACATATAATGCATGTCATATATACTCTTCTAAGTTGTTTTAACTTATTATAATCCCATATATATTTCAATAAAGTTTCACATCTTTATTAATAATTCTATCTTCTTACAGATTTCAATGCCTCCTTGATTCTTGACCTCCTACGTCATCTTGGCTTTCTTCTTGACGCGATCGATGCGCTATCATATCAGCTTGCTTTCCAAAACCTCAACTACAGCTTAATGTCAGCTGGCGTAGCCGATAGCCTAAAATAGGTATCGGGTACATCTCTCCCGTACATCTCCTTTTTTTTATCAGGATTGAGAAAAAAAAATACACTCTCAGGCATTCAATATATTATACATGTACACGATAGCTCTACAATTTCCTTTACTCAGCATGATGGTACTTTCTGACTCTCTATAATGATGACTTCCAATGATTAACACCTTGATTCTGTGTTATTCTGACGTTTATTCCTTCTTTCTTCACTTGTGCTGGCTCGATTGACATCTCTCACTGTCTCTTCGAGTGGTGCACTAGGCTGTCTATCCTCTTGTCTTGACCTTTCATGTCCACGATTATCCCTTCTGTCGTTATGATCGTTTCTTCGGCCTTCCTGTGGTTCGTTTCCATTAAACTGTTGACCTTGGTTCCAGTTATTCCTTCCCCGATATCTGTTATTATACCGATTCCTGTCCTGATACCTGGAATTTTGGTTATAATTCCTATACCGGCTATCTCTCGCTTCTTGATCGTATGGCCTTTCATATGGTCCTCTATATCGATCATTTCCTCTTGCGTTACGGATGTTTCCTCGATTCCCATCGTTCCGTCGGTTTTCCCAGGAATCCCTTCTGTCCGTTTGAGCTGCATTGTCCACGACTACCGCATTTACTTCTTGCGTGTTTCTGTTGTCGTTCCGATTACTTCTCGGTGTAACCTGTGCGCTCGTATAATCCAATCGCCTCAATATGTCATCATAATGTTCCAGCGTATTGGCTCCCGATGCTATCAAAGATCGCTGTACCTCAATCGGTAACTGTCGCGCTATAGCTTGCAAAAGCTCTTCTTCTGGCAATGGAGGAATAAGGAACTGTAATTTAGCCAGTTGTGACGTGAAGTAGTTGGCGTAATGCGTCGGATGTGACGTAGAATAGCGTTTAGAGTACATCTCCGCTCTTACGTTGAGTTGATCCTCGGCACTCCAGAATCTCCTCAAGAAAGCCATGGCAAATTGCTCCATGTTCGCAAAGTTGCTTCTGAACGCTCTAAACCACGTAAGTGCAGATCCATCTAAGGCGCGTTCTACTATCCTTAGCTCTCTTTCTTTGGCTACCCTGTGTTCCGCCATGTAGTCTCGAATATCTCGCAGAAATTCTACTGGTGTAACTCCTGTATTTCCCGAAAACTTTCTCGGTTTGTCATCTAGGTTCCTTATAATTGTGACTGGACCTGAGTATCGTTCGCTTGGACTCGACGTACTCCTACTCGAACTTGGATTCTCCTGAGGGGTTGAACTGACCCTTTCGAATGTCACATTCGGTTGCATTTGACGGTCTTCTACCATGCTCGTGTCTTGATTCGTCATACTGCGGTCTATCGCTGTTTGATTCATCAATGTTTCCCCTGATGTTACATTATGACTGGTAAAACTGTTAACTATGGATTCTAGTTTAGTCATCCTGTCTTCTGCTAATTTCTTGACCTGAGTCTTCAACTCATCTAACGATGTAACGTCCTGCGTCTTGTTACTTTCGTCTAGATCGTTCCTCAACTTGTCAATCTTTCCTTCGCACGTGTTCTTCACTAACGCGACTTGTTCTTTCAACAGATCAACATCTGTTCTAAATAGTGTTGAATCTAATTTCATCGCTTCCTTGCTTTCCGTAAACCTAACTTCTAAGTTTGCCATACCTGCGATTAATTTTTCATCTAACCCGTCACGTTTCTCTTTTGCTTCGGCATCGACCTCATTATATCGTTCTTCAACAATTGCTCCGACTCTATTTTTAAATAAAGTTAAGTTTTCGTTAACCTTTTGCTCTATATCGTCGTCTATCTTTCTAATATCCTTCTGCAATTGATTTTCTAACGACTTTATATTAGAATTGACCTCTCCCAAGACTTCATCTTTAATGGTCCCAATTACTGTCTTCAAATCTTTTATTTCGTTACCTAGATTCGTTTCTAGACTCTTAATCTTAGTCTCGAAAGATACTTCGGTAGACCAATCTTGAATTTTTCCTACATCTGCAACTAAACCATCGATGTCGAATCTCAACTTCGATACATCTGACTTAATGTCTTTCTGTATGGTCATAACATCTGTTCTTAAAGTAAAAATATTTTCTTCCCCTCTACTTTCTAACTCGATAATATTTTTCCTTAATATCTGAACATTTTCCTCTCCTTTCATGTTTACTGCAATGATGTCTAATTGTAAAGTTTTCAACATCTCATTATTCTTTAAAGTTAAACTATTCTCTAATCTGGTTAACTTATTTTCTAATTCAGTATTAGTTTCTTCACTACGAGACTGTAATTTCTCTTCCAACGATTTGAAATTATCCTCACTATTTGACTGTAATTTCTTTTCTAATAACTTAAAATTGTCTTTCAAATTAGCTTCACTATTTGACTGTAGCCTAGCTTCTAACGATTTTAAATTATCTTCACTAGTTGACTGCAATAATTTCAAATTTTCTTCACTACTAGTTTGCAATGCTTGTACATTCTCTTTACATTTAGCTTCTAATCTAGCTTCTGAATTATTAATTTGTTCTTTAACTTCAGTTTCCATCTTAGAAATGGTTTCTGCAATTCCAGACATACCCGTCTGTAACTCTCCTAACACCTTCGCTAAATCCTCCGGCAACATAATTATATTTCAATATAGAATTATATAGAGACGTTAGACAACAACACATCACAATGTCTCAATTCCTGCATTCACTTGGGTATAGGGAAAAATATCTTATAACTAACATGATATTACTAATACGATTAACATGAACACTGGATTGGGCACACAAGTACATTGTCTGACTAAGTATAGTAAATTTTGTAACATACTTAAATGAACTTGAGATCAATCTCTCAGTAATCTAAATCTGATGTGATTCCATAGAATTAACAAAATCGAAAAGCCCCACTAGTTGGATAAAGCCAATTCTCCCTCACTCTCTGTACCCGTTCGTCCTGGGGATGCGATGACCCATCTGCTATAACATCACATCCCTGGAGTTCCAGGACAGAGCGGAGTTAAATGAACCTCTAGTCAAATAAGGAATGTGTCGGAAATTCAGCTGAGTTCGTGAAAAAGCAGTGGGTTTCACGAGACAAAGTATCTCTAGGGTCGTTACGGGCTTAAGTTAATAAAAATAATTCAAATATAAATGGGCGCCATCAACTGAATTCCTAGCAAAACCACTTCCTTTCCGGATAAGCCTTACTCAAGACAAGGAAAGAAAAAGGAACATCACACCATCATCAGATCACAACTAAGATAAAAACAAATTTATTTTACTTTGAAAGTCAGACAGACATTTTAAATATAATTCCTACCTGAGAGTATGGTCGAATGCAAAGTTAAATTGTCATTGTCCAAAAATCGAACCATCTCCTTTCTAATGCAAAATTATTTCAATCCACATAACAAGAAAAATGTATAAAGTTCTCTTGGGTTCTCAGGATCACTGTCGCACTATGTCTTTCGTCACTGACATTTGTGAAACCTGAGACCTAATTCTCTTTAATTTAACATCAATGTGGATTTAATTAAGTTATTAAGCTGTCTAAACATACACATATAATAATCACTCATGTTAAATATCACATAAATTATGGTTTGTATGGTATAATTTGAACGTAGAACATGTTAATCAAATGTTCCTAAACATTTACTAATTAATTTACATTATTTACATCGTCATTAATCTCTTATCTGTGAATTACAGAAAATTCAAATTCTCATTGGTCATCCTCATCATTATTATCAAAATTAAATATTTCTCACATTAATTCTCACTTCAAAATTACAAATATTCCTGTCAGAATCGTTAATTCATCACCATTACATCATTTAAATTCACATTTCAAGTTGCAATTCCTTCGAATTATCTCTCAATTAAATTAATTTAA
This sequence comes from Meconema thalassinum, assembly GCA_946902985.2. Classification (NCBI taxonomy): domain Eukaryota; kingdom Metazoa; phylum Arthropoda; class Insecta; order Orthoptera; family Tettigoniidae; genus Meconema; species Meconema thalassinum. Next base: position 26,083,328 of record OY714911.1, read on the forward strand.
TTGCATATAAATTCATTAATCATCAGCTTCTTTAATTAATCATCACCTTCTAATTCAGTTATTCATCATCATTACAATCGTCTAATAATTCATTTCAATCAGTTTAATTAATTCAATCTTTAATTCATCCACTTATTTAATTCATCGATTTATTTCAAAATTTAATTTATCAACTTATTTAAATTTCAATCATCTGGTTATTTAATTTATTATTTCATCTAGTCATTCTGATTTTTATTTCATTAGGTCAGATCGTTAACATGCTTAAATCTCAGATTATTATTTCATTAATTATTATTTTCAGAAAATCTTGTATTATCAACTTTATTTATTTGTTTAATTTCCTAACAAATTGTTTAATAAGGTTTATAGAACGTTGTCTTACAGTTTTATTACTTCCAAGTTATATCTCGTATTTAATTTATCATGCCAAAAATATTATTGTCTCCACGACATCACGTTGGATCTAACTATCCACAACGACATTATATTTCTTCAATATTCCAAATATCACATTTGAATATAAGAATTGCTACAAAACTCCATAAGTATTCAGCACATACAGCATGAATCTCAACAAATACGCTAGACTGGGTACAACAACCTCATGTCCGCTTCAAAATACATTATCAACGTTGCAACTATCAAATGGCAAATTCCACAAAATGCCTATCACAAACTTCATTTAACCACGTTGCATGATCTACAAAAATATATAAATGGCTTCAAATTATTAACGCACATAATCTCCAATGACTGTAATTACTCTGATCATATCTAGACAACTTCTTAAACAATTGGAAAAACATTACTTCAGTAATTTAATATTTGCTTTCAAATAGCATAAATTCTCTTTCACAAGTTTCATAATTCACATCGTAGAAAAACACCAATGTGCTATAATCTCTCACATCAAAATCTGCAATACTGATCTGCCTTAAAATAATTATGACCATTAATGATTAATCTTACAAGATTAAATTACTTTAAATCCTTCTCAAAGGTATCAAACACAATTATAAAAAATCATCAAAGCATCAGCTGTAACAGCTGTTAAAACTGAAATTACTCTCAAAAGAGTATAGCAACAAAATATTGGATTGGCAAACAAGAATTACTAAATGCAATCCTGTTGACATTTATCGTTACTTTATTTAACAAAATCTCGACTGATATGTGACTAGTAGTTCCTTGTTTAATTCACTTACATCTCGTGTACATTCGGATGATAAAATGAGTTCCTCAATGGCGAGTAAGATGTGTAACCACCGTGCAATCGTATAAATACGAAGGACCTCGCCCCGTCGACTTGGATGATAGTTCCCTAAACGGTGGGTAAGGTGAGTAGCCACCATACAATCGTATAAATACGAAGGACCCCACCTCGTAGGCTATATGAGTGAATGTACCAGAAAGGAATCAACAAGTTTCTAGTTGTCATATAAAAGCGACGTTCATTCACTAAAGTGAATAACTTCTTAATATCTCCAAACAATCCAATGGAAAAAAAATCCCTACTGATGAATAATACACACTCGCTAGTATGCAATGAACTGACGAAGTAGTTTCTGATAATCAATTGCAGATCACGAGTTCGAAATACTCGCTACTCAAAAAAAACTATCCATGAAAAATATCCTAGCTGGAAAATTGTCTATAAGACCAAACATCTTCTTAATAAAGCCAAACAACGGTGAGAATATCGATTAATGATGCCTGCCATATCATATGGTCACTCCATATTCTAGCAAATTCGAAGTATATAAATTCAAACCATGTCTTAATAATCAAATCACTCCTATTAGAAAAATATACATGTGTGCCCAGTATTCATGAAAATAATCGTATCAGGTAGATAGAACTCTTACAATACCTTTCATTATCAGTTGTAATATAATTTCCAAGATCGTCGATTTTCCCTACCTAAAGATTTCTCGTAAGATCGGCGTGAATATCATTTCATCCATGAAATGATGATTTCCTTCGAAATCCCAAGCGAATCAGCTGTTGGACTCCTCTCGTCAGGAACCGAATCCATCGCTCTGTGGTGCCATCTTGTCTCTATTCACGTTTACTCGCTCATGTTGAACCTCTGATTACCCATAGCGGATATCGTCCAACTCCTTCTCGAAAAGTTCATGGTAACAGCGGACCCCCTACTCTTCTTCTAATATACGCCACTGTTCCGATAAATGTTCCGTTTGAGAATTGTAAGTCCTCCCTCAACTTACTGCAAAGTTCGACTTGAGTAAAATAAAAATTTTACTAGATAGTGTTCAAGATTACGATACACCCTGTATCTGTCTATAATTTGTAATCCATGAAAATGGCATAAGATAAAATTCTTATATATGCACGCTGTAATGTTCATCAGAGCCTATGCTAAACATTCAGTTTACTTGAAATAGTAAAAAGTCGTTTGAATGTATTATATAACAGCATGGTTATAAGGTTATTTGTGAAAGCCTGTGTTCGAACAACGTCGAAATGAAGCTTGAAACAAAGTCTTCATATGCGATCAGTGTGGTTTTGAAATACCCCGGCTATCTATAATTGTCTTCTCGGCTAGGTCGCCTGTATCAACGACCCGCGCGGCCTCTGTTGCTCGGTGATGCGAGAAATGTCGCCTACACTTGCCGTGACGGTTTACGTGTGTTGCGTGACCTTCAATGCCCGTCTCGCTGTGCTATAGAGCTGCTCTGTACTGCTCCTCTCATTGAGCTCAACTGAACTGCTTAGCGCTGTGTTCCAGCTTATGAGCTCCGTGCGGCACGTGGCTAATTCTCCCCACCACGGTGCTCCTACGTCACGAAGATAGTCTCGAACCCGACTCCTCTCGGCTGTTCTGTTATACAATAACTTATTTCCATAAAATTATTTCCACATATAATGCATGTCATATATACTCTTCTAAGTTGTTTTAACTTATTATAATCCCATATATATTTCAATAAAGTTTCACATCTTTATTAATAATTCTATCTTCTTACAGATTTCAATGCCTCCTTGATTCTTGACCTCCTACGTCATCTTGGCTTTCTTCTTGACGCGATCGATGCGCTATCATATCAGCTTGCTTTCCAAAACCTCAACTACAGCTTAATGTCAGCTGGCGTAGCCGATAGCCTAAAATAGGTATCGGGTACAGTATATAAAGATTGAAAGTAACAGCAAATGCTTGTCGTTTGCAAACCACCAGATATCATCACAACGATTTACTAAAGCCATGAACTGGCCCTAGAAACACCAGTAAAACCTCTTGGTAAATGACTTCACAGACGAGGACTGCTCGAATAACTTGCAGGGAGCTCATATTAGCCCTTTCCAAGCTCGTGCTTCGCTCCCACTCAATGTTTCTTGGATTATCCTTCAAACGGCTTCTCGGGTTATTAGGTTGTGATATCTTGTGATGGTTCACCAAGTACAGTGGGCGTCTTTGTTCTGATAGATTCAAGTGGCGCTGTCCGAGGTCTGTCGGAATGTTGTCGTTGTCGAATACGATCCGACTAGGGATTAGTTTCCCAGCTTTAACGCGGACAGATCTGGTTCAGAGTGTTAAACAACAGTTTCAATAGCGGTAAGGAGGACTTGAAAAAGTTAGCCGCTTTCCGAAATACGCATTGAGACTACGGATCAGAGGTCCTGGCTTTAATTACCGACTGTGCCATTTAACTCTGGCCTGAGGGATGGAACAGTATATACTCAGCAAAACTTAGAAGATATTTCCTAGAATAATTGTTCCGTGGCTTTCCACTTCTACTCCACTCAAATGTCAGGATGGCTCCTAGCTTATGGTCACAGCCACTTCCTTCCAAACGTTAGCCCGAGTACACGGGGTTATATGAATTCGGAGTTGCCAAGTCCCAATATGAATCAACAATCACACTAATAATAATAATAATAATAATAATAATATCGTATGGCCTCGGATACCGGGTGCAAGCTTTGATATTTGTCACCCAAAGGGCAGCTTGCATGTCGAATTTCGTTGTTCCTTGAAGCAGTATGAAAATCAAGGAGGTTAGATATCTAAGCTCCTTGAACACTATGGCGCTTTCTAGTAGAGAAATGAGGAACTTTGTGTTGGCGGAATCTCCCGAGTTTAATTAATTAATTTCTGACATTATGAACACGGCCTACTGAATTGAAATGGGTTCTTTGACATGCCAACATCGTATGACATGGTGTCGTAATTTTTACCGCCTTTCAAAAATCACTTACCACGGCCAGGAGCGAACCTGCAATCTTGGGGTTAGTAGACCGAAACGTTGACCACTCACCCACCGTGGCAACCTATAATAATAATAATTAGTTCACTGATACCGTGCGTAAGAGACGATTGAAATTTTATGGTCACATCTGCAGAATGGACAACCCCAGATATGCAAAACAACTGCTTGATATAATTAATTCAAAGGAGGTCAAAATCAGTTGGTTAGAAGAAATCAAATAGGACTTAAAATAAATAAACATTACAGAAGATATCATCATGAATCGCAAGACGATTGGAACTCGAGTTACAAATCTCTATTTCACCGAAAAAAGCTAAAAAGACCACTGGGAAAAATGGACGGAAGAACGTAAGAAGGGGCATAGCGAGTTCATGAACAGATTTTGGGGGGAGAAAAAGAGGAAAGCTCCATCAACCCGAGTCAACAAATTCAAAAGCGCTCCCTAAGTGGGAAAAACGAAGAAAGGAAGAAAGAAAGAAAGAAAGAAAGAAAGAAAGAATACTAATTGTAATAATGCAGTGGAACCTCTCAAATCCGAATAACATTTTAATGGGACCACATAACAGAGTAAAGAACGAATTTATTATTGTGTAAACATTGAGTCAAAAGTTATTAACTTACTTCTTCGAGTTTATCCTTTAAACTACGGTACACAATCTGTGTTTCTGTTTGCTTGCCATAACTTTAGATAAACTGAAAGTCCGTCCTTCACTTCTCACTTTAAATTCGGAAACAATAAACTTTGAACTGACACTGTGTACAATACAGAATTACGTACGCAAACAACGGATGGAATCAGTAGTGAGTTGACGAACAAAAGCAAGGTAACTGACGGGAATGCAAACTCTGATTGAATCAGTAGTGAGTTGAAGAACAAACGCAAGGTAACTGACGGGAATGCAAACTCTGATTGAATCAGTAGTGAGTTGACGAACAAAAGCAAGGTAACTGACGGGAATGCAAACTCTGATTGAATCAGTAGTGAGTTGACGAACAAACGCAAGGTGACTGACGGGAATGCAAACACTGATTGAATCAGTAGTGAGTTGAAGAACAAACGCAAGGTAACTGACGGGAATGCAAACTCTGATTGAATCAGTAGTGAGTTGACGAACAAACGCAAGGTGACTGACGGGAATGCAAACTCTGATTGAATCAGTAGTGAGTTGACGAACAAACGCAAGGTAACTGACGGGAATGCAAACCCTGATTGAATCAGTAGTGAGTTGACGAACAAACGCAAGGTAACTGACGGGAATGCAAACCCTGATTGAATCAGTAGTGAGTTGACGAACAAACGCAAGGTAACTGACGGGAATGCAAACACTGATGGAATCAGTAGTGAGTTGACGAACAAACGCAAGGTAACTGACGGGAATACAAACTATGATTGAATCAGTAGTGAGTTGAAGAACAAACGCAAGGTAACTGACGGGAATGCAAACCCTGACTGAATCAGTAGTGAGTTGACGAACAAACGCAAGGTAACTGACGGGAATGCAAACACTGATGGAATCAGTAGTGAGTTGAAGAACAAACGCAAGGTAACTGACGGGAATGCAAACTCTGATTGAATCAGTAGTGAGTTGAAGAACAAACGCAAGGTAACTGACGGGAATGCAAACACTGATTGAATCAGTAGTGAGTTGAAGAACAAACGCAAGGTAACTGACGGGAATGCAAACTCTGATTGAATCAGTAGTGAGTTGACGAACAAACGCAAGGTAACTGACGGGAATACAAACTATGATTGAATCAGTAGTGAGTTGAAGAACAAACGCAAGGTAACTGACGGGAATGCAAACACTGATGGAATCAGTAGTGAGTTGACGAACAAACGCAAGGTAACTGACGGGAATACAAACTATGATTGAATCAGTAGTGAGTTGAAGAACAAACGCAAGGTAACTGACGGGAATGCAAACACTGATGGAATCAGTAGTGAGTTGACGAACAAACGCAAGGTAACTGACGGGAATACAAACTATGATTGAATCAGTAGTGAGTTGAAGAACAAACGCAAGGTAACTGACGGGAATGCAAACTCTGATTGAATCAGTAGTGAGTTGACGAACAAACGCAAGGTAACTGACGGGAATGCAAACTCTGATTGAATCAGTAGTGAGTTGACGAACAAACGCAAGGTAACTGACGGGAATGCAAACTCTGATTGAATCAGTAGTGAGTTGACGAACAAACGCAAGGTGACTGACGGGAATGCAAACACTGATTGAATCAGTAGTGAGTTGACGAACAAACGCAAGGTAACTGACGGGAATGCAAACCCTGATTGAATCAGTAGTGAGTTGACGAACAAACGCAAGGTAACTGACGGGAATGCAAACACTGATGGAATCAGTAGTGAGTTGACGAACAAACGCAAGGTAACTGACGGGAATACAAACTATGATTGAATCAGTAGTGAGTTGACGAACAAACGCAAGGTAACTGACGGGAATGCAAACCCTGATTGAATCAGTAGTGAGTTGACGAACAAACGCAAGGTAACTGACGGGAATGCAAACACTGATGGAATCAGTAGTGAGTTGAAGAACAAACGCAAGGTAACTGACGGGAATGCAAACTCTGATTGAATCAGTAGTGAGTTGAAGAACAAACGCAAGGTAACTGACGGGAATGCAAACTCTGATTGAATCAGTAGTGAGTTGACGAACAAACGCAAGGTAACTGACGGGAATACAAACTATGATTGAATCAGTAGTGAGTTGAAGAACAAACGCAAGGTAACTGACGGGAATGCAAACACTGATGGAATCAGTAGTGAGTTGACGAACAAACGCAAGGTAACTGACGGGAATACAAACTATGATTGAATCAGTAGTGAGTTGAAGAACAAACGCAAGGTAACTGACGGGAATGCAAACACTGATGGAATCAGTAGTGAGTTGACGAACAAACGCAAGGTAACTGACGGGAATACAAACTATGATTGAATCAGTAGTGAGTTGAAGAACAAACGCAAGGTAACTGACGGGAATGCAAACTCTGATTGAATCAGTAGTGAGTTGACGAACAAACGCAAGGTAACTGACGGGAATGCAAACTCTGATTGAATCAGTAGTGAGTTGACGAACAAACGCAAGGTAACTGACGGGAATGCAAACTCTGATTGAATCAGTAGTGAGTTGACGAACAAACGCAAGGTAACTGACGGGAATGCAAACTCTGATGGAATCAGTAGTGAGTTGACGAACAAACGCAAGGTAACTGACGGGAATGCAAACACTGATGGAATCAGTAGTGAGTTGACGAACAAACGCAAGGTAACTGACGGGAATGCAAACTCTGATGGAATCAGTAGTGAGTTGACGAACAAACGCAAGGTAACTGACGGGAATGCAAACTCTGATTGAATCAGTCGGAGATGAAAAGCATTATGTCAGTATTCAATACTTTTCACGAGAAAGAAAGGGCATCACAGAACAGACCTTCACAATCGCACTATATTAGTCATCCATATTGTGAAGCAATTATTCAGGTTATATTTGTGTTAATGGAATATGAATTTTAATGTATTAAACACTAGCTGAAGTACCCGTTCTTCGAACGGCTTTTAGTACTCACCGGCCTAAATCATTAATATATATAATCACACATTCCTAATGTATTTATGTTATTTCCATGTTACCAACTATATGTGTATACTACATGCATTCTCACTCACCAAATTATTAATCAGAGGTAGGAAAGTGAAAATCCTTAGCCTGCTTTCAGTCGACCGACCGGGTTAGGGAATGGAATGAATGAAATCCCCATCTAACAGCAAGGATATGAACTGTGCCGGCTGCCAAAGCCTGTCGCACTCCCCTGAGGCAATGATTAAATGAATGACGGATGAAATGAAATTATAGTGGAGATTGTTGCTGGAATGAAATTGTGACAGGGAAAACCGGAGTACCCGGAGAAAAGCCTGTCTGTCTCCGCTTAGAAGGTGAGAAAGTGCGTTTATATATTGGAAATAAATATCAGCTTCTATGTAGTAAAAGTTAAATAACCTTTCTTAAATATTGAACACCTATCGTTTAACGTCTTCATACTACACACATCAAAAAAAGTTTTGCATCACCTCGGTTCCAAGAGTTCCGGAACCTTTAAATACAAAGGGAATAGAGATCAACACAAACAACATTTCAGCTCGTTTTATTGCTCATGAGACCCACACATTGCATGTTGTACCATCATACAGCTAGACTTTCAGCATTTGTGGTCCAGATTGCAGTACACACCACTACCTCTAATACCCAGTAGCACGTCCTCTTGCATTTATGCATGCCTGTATTCGTCGTGGCATACTATCCACAAGTTCATCAAGACACTGTTCGTCCAAATTGTCCCACTCCTCAACGACAATTCGGCGTAAATCTCTCAGAGTGGTTGGTGGGTCAAGACGTCCATAAACAGCCCTTTTCAACATATCCCAGGCATGTTCGATAGGGTTCATGTCTGGCGAACATGCTGGCCACTGTAGTCGAGCGATGTCGTTATCTTGAAGGAACGCATTCACAAGATGTGCACGATAAGGTCGAGAATTGTCGTCCATGAAGACAAATGCCTCTCCAATATTCTGCCGATATGGTTGCACTATGGGTCGGAGGATGTCATTCAGGTATCGTAAAGCCGTTTCGGAGCCTTCCATGACCACCAGTGGCGTACGTCGGCCCCACATAATGCCACCCCAAAACATCAGGGAACCACCACCTTGCTGCACTCGCTGGACAGTGTGTCTAAGACGTTCAGCCTGACCATTTTTAAATAGTGCAAAATATCGAAATCATAAGTAGCCTATATGTAAGCCTGGTAAATGAGCTACATCCATGCAAAATTTAATTTAAATCGGACCAGTGGTTCTTGCGTTATTGAGTAACAGATCGACAGGCAAACAGACACACAGGACGACAAACACCATCTTATTTATAGCCTACTTTTCACATTTTGCAAAAATGAGTAGACTTATGAGATCGATCCGGGAAAATGTGTGTCTGTCTGTCTGTCCTTCTGTCTGTCTGTCTGTCCTTCTGTCTGTCTGTCTGGCTGTGTGTGTGCCCCCCCTATCAATTCCTAAAAGGCTGCAGCAATCAAAACCAAATTTAATATGAGTAAAGATGTGCACCGGAATAGTTCACGTCCATATTTGAAAATGATGTCAGTGCTACCAACTGCTGAAAAAACGCACTAGAAATTTGAGCTTCATGTTGGATATCTTGCAAGGTATGCATGGGAGCTATTCCAAAATTGGCACACATGTAGATAATACTATTTCAGTTTAATTTCCAGGAGGCCAACCATGACAGTGTTGCCAAAATAATTTTAAGCCTTCTGATAGGTCCAATGTTTAAATGCATATAACTTCTACACTATCAATTGGATTTCAACCAAATTTTGTATGTAATATCTGTACATAAACAGATATGACTGAGCGTATTCTTAAGAGCCACCAGGGCTGCCAACTGTTAATAATTGCTCTCTTTATTTTTTTATCCAAATACCAATATATCAGAAAGTATGCAAGCCAACAGCTTTAAACTATGCACACGTATATTCTGACATTTTGGATTAATTTGGAGTAACTTATATACGTCAGTTCTACCAACATGATTCTAAGCCTGCTGATAGTACCAATTTTTAAATACATGTAACTTCTATACTATCAGTTGGATTTCAACCAAATTTCGTATGTGATATGTGTACCATAACAGATATGACTATAAGTATTGTTAAGAGCAATCAGGGCTGCCAACTGTTAATAAATGCTGTCTATATTCTCTTTACCCTAATATCAATATATCAGAAAGTATGCAAGCCAACAGCTCTATACTTTGCACACGTATAGCACCTGACATTCTAGATTAATTTGGAGTAATTAATAAAAGGCAGTGCTGCCAACATGATTCTATGCCTGCTGATAGGTCCAACTTTAAAATACATGTAACTTCTATACTAACAAATGGATTTCATCCAAAATTGGCACAACAAGATATCATAATAATTCAGATTATTTCTGACCAGCACACGCATGGTATTGTTGGCAACATGCTTTTACGCGTGCTGATAGATCCCGTGTCTAACTGCATGTAACGTCCATTCGACTTCAACCAAATTTTGTATTCTGTACCTTAAGAGGTGGAACTAAGAATATATTCAGTCACCAGGGCTGCCAACTGTAGTGCTCTATTAGGCTACATCATACCAGGTATATTTTGAACTAATTAGATATTTCGATATTACCAACTTAATTTCGTCATTATTCTAGATAGGTTCATATACTGTAGATTAATCATTGGCATGAAAAGTAGGCTGTATAGTTCTTCACGGAACTTCTTGTTATATATTAGTATGATATCTTTCAGAACAGTTTTGTAAACGTGACTTAATGCCTTTCAGCTCTGTGGTCAGTTCAGTGCGCCATAAAGCCATCCAGAATGAATATTTCACAGGATATTGTATTTTAAAATAGATTTGCAACACAAAAACCACCTAAACCCTGCACAATAGCACTGTAAGACGCGGGAATCTTACAGTGTGGCCAACATTAAGTACGGAATACGGCGCTGAAAGGCAGCAAGTCGTTGACTTAATGCTTTTCTCCTCTGATCGCACTGCATGCAGCAATGTCCGGCTCCGTGGCTGAATGGTTAGCGCGCTAGGCTTTGGCCCGAAGTGCCCCGGGTTCGATTTCCAGCCGAGCTATCAGAGATTTTAATCTCCTGGGGTTAATTCCCGTGGCTCGGGACTGGGTGTATGTGACGTCTTCATCCTCATTACGACGCGCAGGTCGCCCACGGAAAGACCTCCACTCGTCCACATCGGAGGCACACGATAATTACGCAGCAGTGGTTTCTAACTTAATTCTTTCCTATACCGTTCCAAGGCCCTTGGGTCAGTGCTTCAGAATAATAATTGTTAAAAAATGATCATTTTTGACTTAATGCTTTTCATCACCCACCGATTCAATTGTAGTACGGTAGAGTTGTTATTTTTAGCGCACAATTCCGCAACAGGGAGTCACTTACAACCAAGGACATTAAGACATGGAGCATGTTTCCCGCAACTATGAAATATCGGGCGACATGTGTTGTGTTTAGCTTGCACGTTACCACCAATATATTATGGATTTTTCGGCAAATCCAAACTTTTCGAAATCCGAACAGGCAACAGCACGAATTAGTTCGGATTTCCGGGGGTTGGATGTACCGTAATAATAATAATATGCGTATGGCATAACAAGGAATACCTTCAACAAAAAGTGTTTGTCTAAAAATCTTGAAATACAGCGCTACAACACCGTAGTCAAACCGGAATGTCTCGTACTGAACTACAAATTTGATAAATTACAAGCAATAGAAAGAAGAATTATACCTAAAATACTCCGTCCATTAAAAACTGCAGAATTCTGGAAATTAAGAAGTAAATATATCGAGAAGTAGGAAACATAACCGACAGTAGTGGCTCAGCTAGCTAAAGCGCAGCGTTAGGTCATGGGACCAAGCTCTCTGCTGACTCGGTAGACGCGTGGGTTCGAGCCCCACCGTCGGCTGTCCTTGAAATGGTTTTCCGTGGTTTCCCATTTTCAACACCAGGCAAATGCTGGGACAGTACCTTCTGACAGGCCACGGCCGCTTCCTTCCACATCCTTGCCCAGTTTCATTCACCATCATTCATTTCATCTCTCATTAACTCCTCTCATGCGGTTGGCGTCAGGAAGGGCATCCGGCCGTAAAACCAACCGCCACAATGACTTCCATCGCATCTCATCCCCGACCCCGTTGGAAAAACGGGAATAATAAGGGGTAGACATACATCGAGAAGTAGAAAACATATCAGAAACATTACGAAAGAGGACATTGCTAATATTTGAACATTTGTACAGGATGGATGACAGTAGGTTAACCAAGAAGTCAACAACAAGATAACAAGATGTTGTAGGTAGGTATATTGGCAAAAAAAACGTGCTAAAAATTGAAGGATTCCAATGGAGGAAGGGAAAGAAAACAGGCTCGAAATAAGCCTATTTTTTGCATAAATGAAAATAGGCCTTACATTAATAATATATTTTGATTTATAATTTCCGAGATTGACGGCAGGGTGTGTGCCTAATAATAAGTTTTAATTGGGAAGTAAGTTCATTGTAGAACAGAGTTGAGTCTGTTCCTGATTTCCTGATGCAAGCCATGTTTTATTGAACGCGGAGCAGTCCTAATTATGCCCCGTCTTGCTAATGCAATATAAGCAGGAATGAAGCAGACGTGGGCACTATTGATGAAGCCCGGATATTTGCACAGATCTTGTTAAATAGCATATCCTTCATTTCACTTCATATCAAATTACTGAGCAAACAAACAAACCTCGGGTGAAGTGAAGGGAGTCTGTTCTTCTTTTATTAGTTGAGTTCAAACAGAACAGACACCCTCCACTTTACTCGGGGATCATCCACCCTGTGTACTAAGACAGACAACAGCACAATTGAGTTATCTTATTAACTTTGTACGGGGGTTTGAACTTTTCATATCAAGTATTTAGTGTTTGCTCCCTGGCTGATGTGAGCTTTGCAGTGATAGTCCCAAGACAGCGGTTAAGAGTAATTTAAGTCTAACACCCTCGTTACGAACGCGCTTTAACTCTTTTTGTACGAAATGTAAATATTATGTGTCAGCAAACTGTAGTCTACTATAATGAGGCTCATAATAGTACAAGTTCTCATTATGATACAGTTTCTCCCACCAATCAGAGCTCAAGAAACAGTTGTGTGACCAATTAGGAGAGGATAGCATCGCACCTGCGCTCACTTCCATGGCCCCCTATTTTAAATTTCACTGCGTGGCGAGTGTCATAGTGAGGTATTTCAGGAGGCCATGGTCAAATACAAGGCATTCTCTGTGTCTCATGCGATCTGTTCAGTACATACAACTGGTGAAATCTCGACAGATATTTATGAATATTTATGTTCGAACATAAGATATTTATAATAATTATCGTCGAACATAAACAGTCGTATGCAACTCGCCTATAATGGTAATTAAGACACTCGTGTGGAAATTATAAACATACTCGTGTCTTAATTATTGCCATCATAGGCTCGATGCATAATGTACTATTATAGCTTGGTGGTCTGTACACTTACCGCCTATTGTTAGGACAATTGACACTGTCAAAGATGCTGATGGTTCAATCTTTCAGCCATATTTCGAAGAATTTTCAGAAGGAAGTGCTAGTACTTCTAAAACTCAGATATTATATTAGGCTATAGCATATATGCATCTCCTTGACCTAAGGAGCTGGACAAAATTTTAATAATGTACATATTAATAACAAGTAGTTCCGTGAAGAACTATACAGCCTATTTTCATATATCCTGATCATGTTAATTGCCTCTATCAACATACAAAATTTCAGTTTAATTGCTGTAACAGATTCGTAGATATTGAGAACCGTCTAAATATTTCAGATGGTCGCCAGGTTGGATTTTTATTATTTTTGTAATATTACATTAAGATTATTGTGTACGTGTGGTATTCAAACTTCAATCGCATGATTAGACAACAAGAAGTAAAAACCAGATGTTAAAATTACGCACAGCAGCCATCTTGTGATTATGCAAACCATTGAAATAAATTAGATGCCAGTGGATCAATATTTGTATAAGCATTTAACGTGCAACTTTTCACGGCACTCGGATAGTTAATTCGCGAGAAACGTCCATTTAAATATTTATATTTCGCGTCGCCGCCATGTTGGATTTGTGCTCACCAGGTTCCTGAAAGTCCTATAGGTGAACATATGTTCATAGTCTCTATGAACTTAAAAAATTTCAGTTTGGTTGCTGTAAAAGATTCATAGATATTGAAAACCGTCTAAATATTTCGGAAGCTCACCATTTAGGAGTGTTATATGTATAGGCCATAGAGTTATGTACCATTCAAGGACAATTATCGCCCAGCTTCATTATTAAAACTTTCACTTCGATCGCATGATTACGACACAAGAAATTAAAACTTAATTTTAAAATTTCGCACAGCCGCCATCTTGAGGTTATATAAGCAATTGAATTAAATTAGATGGCAGTGCATTACAATCTGCAAAATCATTTACTCTACCACATTTCACTGCGCTCAGAGAGTTAAATCACGAGAAAAGTCTATTAAGATATTTTAAATTCGCTTGGTCGCCATGTTCGTTTCGTACTTTAGAGGTTTATGAAATATACATAGGTATACTTGTATCAGTACCTTTTATCACCGTACGAAATTGCAGGGTGATATCTGTAATAGTTTCGGAGATATAGAATGTCAGTGAAATATTTCGCACAGCCGCCATTTTGAGGTTATGTAAACAATTGAACTAAATTAGACTCCAGTGCATTACAATGTGTATAAACATTTGCTGTACCAAGTTTCATTACATTTAGATAGTTGAATCGCGAGAAAAGTCTATTTAAAAGTCTCAACTTCGCTTGGCCGCCATGTTGGTTTTGTAGTCACCAGGTTTTTGAAAGTCTCATAGCTGAACTTCTAGTAGTGCCCTTTATCACCGTACACAATTTCAGGGCGATATCGGTAATAGTTTCGGAGATATTGAATGCTAGTGAAATATTTCGCACAGCCGCCATGTTGGATTGGTTAGACGTAACAAAATTTGAAGGGCACGGTCTAGGTCGCCGGGAATAGTGCTATGAACTTACCGAGTTTAATTGAAATCGCTCCAGCCGTTTAGATTTTATTAGGAGGGGACACACACACACCTCACACACACACACGGACAAAAGGTGATCTCATAAGCCTATTTTTTCAAAATTGAAAATAGGCTAAAAACTAAACAAAAAAGTGTAAAAATAAAACGAAATATAAATATAGAAATTAAAATTATTAAAATATAAGTTCAAATATTTGGGGGAAATAATTCAGAAGAAGGCTTAGAAACATCTGCTGTAGAAGAAAGAGTGGACAAGATTCAAAGAGCATATGGTATAAGGGAAAGTACCCATACTACGTGACCCGTTTAGGGGGGGGGGGGAGGGAGGGAGGTCTTCAAAATACTACGCTCAGTCACAGGAGCGACAGGGGGGGTTAGATTTTTGTTACGTAGTCGATTTCGCCAAGAGAAATTTCGCGCTTTTTCGACCAATGTTTGAATATGGCGCGCAATGTTTAGTGCTTCTTAAACTCACAGTTGGTGGCGCTGACGCACATATGTCGAGACGTCAGCTGATCGAAACAGACACTGTTTGTCAGGCAGTTTGTAGTTCAGTGAAGTTGTCAAGCAAGTCGAGGCGAGTTCATGCTGTACAATAATGTCGTTGCACGATCGGCTGTACAAAGCTTTTATAAAATGTTACAAGGATTCCTTGTCAATGCAAGCAATACAAAAAAAATTTGGGTGCCTTTAAAAGATGAGCAAAATAAAACAGGAAGGGCTCGAGCGTCTAACATTGTTAAAAATTGAAGAATTTTGTCAGATTGTGACTAAGAAAAATGCTCGTCTTCTTAATTATTTCTTGAAGGTGAGTATTCTGAGCGCATTTTGTTGAATGTTTAAAACAGTTTATGATATTTGCATGTTTTTAAAAGTTGTTCGGAGATTATAACCTATATGATTTCTGGCGTTAATCTGACATGAACATAGGGTATTTCATATATTTCACTTTCTGCTTGCGAAATGATTAAAAGATATACTTGTCAATACTACGTAAACATTTTAAGGGGAGGGGGGGGGGGGGGGGGGTCTTGGCATATACTAGGAGTGGTCACCGACGAGAGAGGGGTCGAAAATCTTAAGAAATTGGTCACGTAGTATCGGTACGTTTTCTAACCAGGAATGTCTATAACAAAAAAAAAAAAAAAAAACAGCCCTATAGTACAGTAATTAAACCAGAATGCTTATATGCCAGTGAATGTCTAATACTAAATTAGAGATTTGATAAATTACAAGTATCAGAAAGAAAATTATACGCAAAATTCTCGGTCCATTAAGAACTACAGAGTTTGGGAAACTAAGAAGTAACGAAGAAATATATCGGAACATTGAAAACATAACGGAGACAATAAAGAAGAGGCGATTGTTATTTTTCGGACATTTATATAGAATGAATGATAGCAGGTTCACCAAACAGATTTTAAAATATATTTTGAAAAAGAAATCGACAACAGCCTGGTTTCAAGAAGTACAGAAAGATTTAGAAAGAAACAATGTAAGAGAAGAAGATGCACTAGAGAGAGCTTTTTTTTAAGGTATTGGGAATGGAAGGACTCCAAGGAAGGCAATATAAGAAAACAGGCTCAAATTGGTCGGAAGCGAGAAAGAATACACACAGCGAAAAGATGAAGGAGCACTGGAGGAAGGAGAAAGAACAACAAGGGACTAAACATTGAAATTGGTTCGTGGCCCTCAGAAGACCCTAACGGAGAAAGAAAAAAAAATATCTTAAATGAAAATGAAAGTTATAAAAAATAATTATAAAAATAAACATTACGATTACAAAAAGACACATAAAAATAAAATAATAAATATCACGAAAATAATTATAAATTGTAAATAAATATATAACTTAATAAGTCATAAATACTAAAATTAAATCTATAAAAACAAATTTTAAAAATCAAAATTGAATTGTAAATAGCATAGGCCTACACATGCAAATAGAAAATACAAATAAATTGTTTTGCCCTATAAAGGGTTAAGGTTTCCAATGAACCCATAAAGACATAGAAGAGTTACGTATAAGAATGTTACTGCCATGTACAAAGCAATATCAGTTATTACTAAAAGAACTTCAAGAGAAGAAAGCCAACATCTGGAGGGATTTCTACCAGACAGATGCCATGATGACCTCAGAGTGGAGGAATTCTATGTATGAACTTCGCCATTTCATGACACGTTTCGCTGTCCATGGTTTTCATTTCAAGCTGTGCAGCAAGAAGGTATACCACAACCCTGACGAGAACTGTAGGTGTGAATTGTGTGCTAAGTCGTGTGACAGATATCACGCAAAAGTTTGCAGGAAGAGAACAGTGACATTAACAGAATTCTGTACATGACTTCATTGGGCGCTATTTTAATTATTATTATTGTATTTGACCGGGAAGCCTCCGTGGCTTAGGCGGCAGCACGCTGGCCTCTCACCGCTGGGTCCGTGGTTCAAATCCCGGTCACTCCATGTGAGATCTGTGCTGGACAAAACGGAGGCAGACAGGTTTTTCTCCAGGTATTCCGGTTTTCCCTGTCAAAATTTCATTCCAGCAACACTCTCCACTATCATTTCATTTCATCTGTCATTCATTTAATCATTGCCCCGGAGAAGTGCGTCAGGCCTCGGCAGCCGGCACAGTTCATATCCTCGCCGCTAGATGGGGGCTTCATTCCTTCCATTACTGACCCGGTCGGCGACTGGAAGCAGGCTGTGGATTTTCATTTCATTTCATTGTATTTGACCATTGGTTGCAATAAATATCATTATAAAGACAATGTATGCAGAGACAGTACAATTCCTTTGTAAAGATGATGATAATAATGATGATAATTGTTGTTTTAAGGGGCCTAACATCTAGGTTATCGGCCTGAACCTTTGTAAAGAATTAGCAATGTTAGTGTGAAATGAATGGATATGTAGCTTTACGTAACCGTTAATCCCGCGATCACAAGGCACAGGACCTCCCTCTCACGTTGAATCCAAGCGACCGGACTTGTGATTTCAATTCAGAATTCCGTCATTCACTACAGGGGAATAGAACCAGGTACACCTTGGTGGAAGGTTCGTCATCACTCTCCGCTCCATGTTCGAGTGTTTAGTTGAAATGTTGAATTTTGTGAGGTTTGAAGCCATTTTTCAGTGTTGCCTAAGTAAACAAAAGTTTGGTGCTTTTCAGTCGGTCAACACGAATGTACCCAAAAATAGCTGGGTTATGCCCCAATCCTGAAATACATTATTATTATGTAATTTATTTCAGGATCAGGGCATAACCCAGCTCTATTTGGGTACATTCGTGTTGACCGACTGAAAAGCACCAAACTTTTGTTTTTGAAATGTTGAATGTAATAATCACAGTAATAATATTATTAATAAATGAAACAAAGGCTTCAGGTAAGTTTAACCCCAGAATACTAACATTATTAAATTGATGCTTAATGCTAATAATACGTTAAATTTACGTACATTACGAACTTTGTGCTAAGGCACCAATTAGTTAAATGGTGGAAATTAATATATATTTCGTATGTAACACTATTTATATACACTGAATCCTCTGTGGTCTTTGAAGTTTAATACGCTAAGTTCCATCTTAAATACAACAGATACAGAAGTCGTTTACTTTGACGTAAATAGCAGTACGTAATCTCTCAAGCCTCTTATGCTGTCACTGGTTGTGTTCATAATCCCTCTGAAGTGATGTGACATATTCCCCACCTCTTTGTTATTGCCATGGGGAAACCAATATGTTGTTAAATTCAGGGATAGATTCCAGGCAATTCTTTGCCCTAAGATTATGCCTCTAGAGCTGATTGGCTTAATAACAAAACCATTGACATCACCACCATAGACCAGTAGAAGCACTGCTGGAAGATGGTAGGTTGGGGACAGATATAGAGGGAATTCTAAGCAGTTAAATTATTCAAACACATACATTTTACGTATGTTAGTATTGTAGGTTAAAAACAAATTCACCACGCGTATCGTGTCTTTAAGCTGGTGGGGATATTCCTGCTTTGCGCCTGCGCAGATTTCAAAAGGCACAATAAACGAAGAGAATCCCGATTCTTGACACGTTCTTGTAGATGTTATCAAACGCACTCGTAATTGGGACCGGTGTTCAAATACGGAAACACGTCGCTTGCTATTTAAAGGGCCATAGAGGTGTAACTTTGAGAAATGAACACGCTAGCCTGCATTGTGCTCCGTAATCTTATGCAAATGTGCTTCTAGCTACAGGGGTTCAATGTACTGTTGCGTCCATAACACTGGCTTCATGCAAAGTACAGTACTGCATGATAATAACAACACTAACTCAAGCTATCTGTAAAGTTAGAAAAAAGTCTACATCTTACATCCAAGTGAATTCCACCCTTCATACAATTTTGATCGGGATAAGACAGCCCTTATTACAAGGTTGATGAAATTGAGGATGTCGGGCTGCTGATGAGTGCCTTTGGAACGATTACTCCTGCGGTTTCGGTAGCGTAGTCGGTAGCATGCTGAGCTTCTATCGCCAAGATCCCGGGTTCAAACCCGGCTGAAGTGGTCGGATTTTTTAAGAGCGTTCGAAAGGGAAGTACATTTTTCAAGATTTATGGCTTGAAAAAGCACCTTTCACTAACTACGCTTGTTTGAAGCCAAAATTTGTAGGTTCGAATTGATAACGCTCTATTTGTTCCAACGTTCGCCCCCAGGTGCTGATTGCGATGCCATCTAGTAGCCAAGTCCGCAAGCTAGGTGTCGTAAACGGTAGCATTCGGTGGCAAAAGTAGGAACTACTTAAGATTACTGTCTGCAGGCCTTACTTGAATGAAAACGGATAACCCACACGAATACAGCCATGATAATGACACCGGTTATCAGACAGATTCTACACACACATCCAAAGTACGCGAGGCTACATGAACGCTTTGTCGCAGCCCCTTAACTAAGGATTACTTCTCGGTTCATAAAGATGTTATGCCCTGGGTAGACCTATAGACAAAACAGTGATCACGAATATTGCTGCCTTGAAGAACAACCTGTACACCTTGTAGCTGTGCATTTGTACCTCCCAGAGATCATTTATGTTCTAATCCGCTCTCTATCGTACAGAATACACACGTGGTCAAATTAAAAGTTCTTGTATTCATTTTCTCTATTGCAACCATGATGAAGTATTTACCTCTAGAATATTGTCTGTGGTGTTTGTGGAATTCCTAATTCTTTTAGCTATTTCATGTTTTATAAGCTAGAATTTTGTTCTGTGCCATTATCTTGTGAAGAATATTGCACTCCTTCTCGATCAGATTAACACTGTCTAGTAATAACACATAAAATATTGCTCTAATTAAGAACCGACAGTAGTGGCTACGCTGGCTAAAGCTCAGCATTAGGTCATGGGGCCAAGCTCTCTGCTGACTCGGTAGACGAGTGGGTTCAAGCCCCACCGTCGGCCGTCCTTGAAATGGTTTTCCGTGGTTTACCATTTTCAACACCAGGCAAATGCTGGGACGGTACCTTCTGACAGGCCACGGCCGCTTCCTTCCAAATCCTTGCCCACTTTCATTCACCATCATTCATTTCATCTCTCATTAACTCCTCTCATGAGGTTGGCGTCAGGAAGGGCATCCGGCCGTAAAAATCATCGCCACAAAGACTTCCATCGCATCTCATCCCCGACCCCGTTGGAAAAACGGGAATAATAAGGGGTAGACATACATACATTGCTCTAATGAAGAAATTACGTGCTACTTTAAATATCCCTCCCTATATTATTGTGTTAAGGTCCCATTCCAGTTTTGTACCGAAAATAAGGTCCCATTAACACTAACCTACACATATGGGGTACCTACAGGTCCAGCATAACCCAATGCGTAAGCGAAACGCACTCACTTACGCTTTAAATGCTTCACAATTAAATAAATACCTTAAAACCTGTATATTGTTTTAGATCCCTTATTTGGGGGTGGATCTAAAAGGGAGAGTTGTTGTATTAATTTATAAGGTGGTGCCTAAAAGGGTAGCTTCCCTTGTCAGGGTAAGCTGACCAGTGTAGAGTGTTGT
Source organism: Meconema thalassinum (assembly GCA_946902985.2). Lineage (NCBI taxonomy): Eukaryota > Metazoa > Arthropoda > Insecta > Orthoptera > Tettigoniidae > Meconema > Meconema thalassinum. The sequence continues at coordinate 26,104,307 of OY714911.1, forward strand.
GGTGTGCTAGGAACTAGGGGGCGTTCCTATAAATAATGTGGTAGCGTTTGAAGGGATGGGACCCACTGCAAAGGGTCGCTGTACTGGTCGCTTAGCTGACTGCTTATTACGTAATTGAATCTGCTTGTATCAGCTGAGTGGCACGCGCTGCTCGCTTGCAGCCGGGCCGGCTCGGGGAATACAAAAGTACTTAAGTTGGCGCTAATAGACTGCTGTCTGTCACGTCTTTACGTGACGGGAATAAGGAAGGGCGTTGGGATGTAAAGAGGCGTATAACAGTAATGCTAGTGTAGAGTGTGGACCAAGTGTTTTATTGGTCTGTGATTCTGATAGTGAGTCCCTTGTAGGGAATGAAATTAGGTTCACAATGTATTAACAAGTGTTGGGTTACAGGTTACAAAGTAGGAATTCTGAACACGATTGACTGACTCACCTCGGTTGACACCAGCGTAGCTTCGGCCGTCTCGATGGAGCACTGACAATGAAGAGAGAGTTTGACCTCATTAGGACGTCTTCTTATACCTTCTGACGCCCTCCTGTCAGCAATGTATTGGCCCAGTTAGTACTATGTCGCTGAGTGTAATGATTACGTAAGGCTTGAGCTGCTTTATGGAGTAGCAAGCTGTCCTTACGGTATTAATGGATGTTGCCCCGGCTTTCCAAGAGTTGCCATTTAGGGGATTTAGCCAGATGCCGGGGGGATGGTCTCCAAGGGGTGCATACCCCTGGGATACTGTACAAGAGTCTTCCTTCATTTGTTCGCGTCCTCGCGAACGGGAACGGAACTGGAAGTTGGGATGTTGACGTAGTGGTCCTTGGAACCCCCTCGTATCTCCTGGTGGCGTCGTATCGAAGTGTGGGTGTGAGGTCAGCCCGTGTTCAGAGGGGAGGGTTATGGGATTTACAAATATATGTATACATTGACATTGTGAAAGAACAAACAAACAAAATTGACATTGCGAAAGATTTGATTAACATTGGGAAAAAAATGACATTTTGAGAAAAATTTAACGTTAAAATAAATTCGACATGTAAAAAAAAAATTGCCTTTGTTATTGCTGGCATATTGCTAGTTTAAAAAAAAACATGGTTTCTGATGGTGATGTGTTACATAGTTTTGCAGGGAGGAAAAACCCAGGGCCGAACGGATGATGGCGTCGTCCGCCCTATCTTAGGGAAAAAGTGCTCCCTGCAATAAGAAAGGTGGAAGAAAATAGAAAAATGGGTGTTCCAGGGTATCATTTAAGGGAAATATTCAAAAGACGTTTATTGGTTTGGGAAAAAACGGAACACCCTGACAAATGGGGAAGTTAGAAGAAGGAAAGATGAAAGAAAACAAATCATACATATTATGTACATTGGCATCTTGATACACAAACAAAAAGATATATAGTGTATAATTGTATAAAGTGTATCCTGAAAAAATTATAAATTACAATGACCTTATGTCTATTGGAAAAATTGTATAAAGTTTATCCTTAAAAATTAGTAATTACAGTGGTCTTATGTCTACTTAATCGCGCTAATCCCTTATTATTATAGTTGTTGTGAGGCACCTCGCGTGCACGCTACCCGTCTGTACGTACTCTTGCCGTCTCACGGCTGATTCTGTACGGCCACTCCTTGGTACGGTATAGTGGTCGTACCGCTTGCATGTATGCTTAATACCTAATCTGTGAAGCATCCTCTGTGGGTGAATGCTTTCACACTTGACAATGAGAGTCACTGCCACAAATCGGTTGCGCCCTCATTGTCGTAATCTGCGTCGCATTTTGACGCTTTATGTGTTTAAATTTTAGTTGATCTGCCAGTAAGCCTGGTACCCCACAGGCACCAGTCCTGCTGTGCAGATTTATTTTGGAGTGTGTAGCTGAAAAAGAAAAATGTGGTGAGTGTTTGCGAGTGTGTCGGGATTAGTGCACGTTGAAAAATAAAAATAAAATAGTACACATCATGGCATGCTGTAAATAATATGCCACTGCTATATGGTAGTGAAATTCCTGTCACCAGTTTTCTGTATCTGGTGACGATGCCTGTGAAAAAAAAATGGCGAGGTTTAGAAAAAACATATTAGTACTGGTTGAAGCTCTTCTTTCACTGAAAAAAAAAATAACATGATTAATGTTGCTTAGCTGCAAGGCCGGGCTTACCCTATACGGTGCCGTAATGCCGTAAATAATATGTAGTTGGTCTTACCCCGGTAGCGGAATTGTGGTTACCGGGTGCCGATATATTCCACTTTGATTATGCCTATTTTAACCTAGTTTATCCTAAGTATTGTCGGGCTTACCTCGGTAACGGATTTATAGTCACCGAGTGCCGATCGGCGTTACTTAATACTATCTAACTTAATTATGGTCTAATAATAAAAAAAAACTATTACTAAGCCGAGAGGGTTGCCTTAATCTATTGCCGAAATGTGCTGCGCCATAGCTGGCAACAGCGGTGAATAAATTTGCTTAATCCTAGGTTGCGTGTCAAATGCAACCGTCTTACAACTAAATTTGGCCTAGGACGATCGCCTGGGGCAATTAAATCCCCAGATCACCACCCGCACGAGCCCCAGAAACACCGGTTGTCTCTAGGGTTGCTAGATTCCGTCCCCTTAACTCTAGGTGTCGACGTCTATTACTAGGACTAATCTATTCGCAGGCGCTTACGGTGCCACTAAGCTAACCGTTTCGCCCGCTGTAACTTCCTTGTTCATGCCCGTTTGCTGTTCCGATTTATCATAGTTGAGCCGCCCACTTGGCTCCTGTGAGGGGCGCGCAATGCCCCTTTCTTAATGCCCTCTGGTTGCCCGTTGCGTCGCCATTTATGTGGGCATTGGACAGTGTGGTCCAATGGCATAATATTGTCTTCGCCTTAATCGGCCGTCGCAATCTGCTTTCGCAGTGATATTTGCCTCTATGGGCCGCCGTAGTATGCATTTTCGCATTGATATATAAATTTGCCTCTATGGGCCGCCGTAGTATGCATTTTCGCATTGATATATAAATTTGCCTCTATGGGCCGCCGTAGTATGCTCCAACGCACAGGAGTTTTGCTTCCCGCTATGGAAGCCGTGCCTACTTAAATTTAAACTTAACTAGAAGTCTAGTCATAATGGGGTCGTCTCTAGGGATAGCTCCCGAGGCCGGCGCGGAGTGAGCTATTTCTCCCGCCATTCTCAGAAAGTCTCCCTGCAGGTCTTGGCTTCGACGACCGTGGCACAAAGTGGGTTTAGCATCCCTTCCTCCCAGGGGCGGCTTATGCGCCCTTAGGATTCCAGAGCTTGCCCGACCAGGCCGCGAATGCTTTGACCTTACGTGGTTCGTCTATTTGGTCAGGTCAGTGATTTGATGAGCCAACTGGGGTAAGGGTCCACATCGCCTTCCCCAGCTCTGCTCCAGTGTGGTCCCTCCTGACCTTCGGCTTACACCGTTGTCAACCATCAGGTCGTATCAGATTCCTTTGTAAGAAAAAAAAATGTGTCGTAACCCGTGTGAATAGTGTAATCTCTGTGTTAAAATGTAAAATATTTCCAGTGTAGCGGGGTTGTAGATCTTCTAAGTACATAGGCTACTTCTGGCCTACCATCGCTATGTCAGCTTTCCAGCAATAATGCTTTCTTTACCTTAATGGAGGTGTTAGTAGGGTCTGTAGTGTCAGGTACCCTGTTATTAGGATTTGGGGGTAGTTATTTGTTGAGTGGGCTTAAAGTATGGTAGGAAGGGTTTGCGCACCTTTGGGTTCCACGTTAGTGGTGGCCTAGAACCGGTGGTGGCGTTGGGATGCTCCTATAATGAGTGGATTGGGGAGGCAATTCCCGGGATTGCAAAAATACGAAAATTCATGCAGGTTTGATATTAAAATCCCTGGTGAACGGATGGGATACTCATGCATGTGTCTGGATATGAAGTTTCTGCCTTCAAGTACGGATAGGTGTAGGATGGGGCATAATACCAATATATCCCTTTCATGCGGGAGTGTTTAAGTACTAAAGAATGGTTAGTATATATCTAGGGCCTCCTCTCTCATTTGGAGAGGCGCATTATGCTTCTTTAATGTTTGCTGACACACCCCTAATACTCAGGTGTTAGCATTGGGACGCAAGGCGTAGCATGCCTGCTTTTTTTTAGACGCATGAAGTCCATCAACCCCTGTGTGTATTTTGTAATGTAGTGTAGCTGTTTTTGGTCGTGTAGATGTGGTTGCGTTGTTTATGTTGGGCGTGAGAAGGTTATGGGAAGGGAGTAAGGTGGTACGCTGGTAGCCTGTTCTCCTGTCGTCCTCCCTTGGTCCATGTTGGCTTTCTATCCGCGCCTTGGGATAGTAGAGCTGCATGACCTAACCTGGTCGGCCATTTGCAGTGTAGATGTGGCCAGAGGTCGTAATGCGACTGGTCATGTGCTAGTCATCTGTAATGACTCCTATGCCTTACGAGCGATAAGAGAAGTTATTAGGGGGGCGATCTTGTCTGTGTTCGCTCCTAACTGTTGAGTGCGTGTGCGTGTGTGTGACTATGTACCGCTACACCACGCGGACGGTTGGTCTGTTGCAGGCCAAGTTCTACTGTGTATATTGTGTCTGGGCGGGAAGCGCCCGTGGCCTTTCAACGTCTTTGCGAACGTGCCCTTATGGGCCCAAGATAAGTTCCGCTGTGTCACGTCTTGTCCATTGCCAAATGTTTCTGCAGTGTGGAGAAAAAAATGTATGGTGTTATAATTGTTATGTGTTTGTAATTTCATGGTCACTGGCGCAACGCAATAGTGTCTCGTCACCGCATTATTGCAGTGTAACTAGTCTGCTGTCAGCAGTTAGTATGTGCAATACCAGGCCGGGAAGTTACTGTTTGTCATCCGCTGGTATGTGCCTTCCTGCACGAATGCAAGTGTGGTCATTGTTTTGGATTCCTAGCGGTCTAATGTAGCAATTCGCCCTAGTTAGGTAATGACGTCGTGTGGCCATTGTTCCCTAAGACTTGTGTCTTGCGAAATTTTCTTACCTGTGTTTGTGAAATGTATTCCCTATGTCTGGTGTAATCCGAAATTGTATGTCTGGCTTTTGGTGGGAGGAAATGTAGTATTCCCTGTACATGCATTTGTATGGGCCACCTTCAGTATGATTGGACGCCTGAATAGCTGTTTCCCTTTGTGTCTAAATTTTTACTGGAACTCAGACCCGTGACCTTCTGTTATTCTCTGTGTTTTATGTTTGCGTTGTGTGACAGGGCTTGGGGCTTTCCCAGTGTGGTCTTTGCTTGTGTTCCGTGTACCAAAAATACCATTGGATAGTTAGTTTTTGGTACGCGTGTGGTGTGTGGTCATGGGTTCGAATCCGGTTGTCTGTAAAGACTTGGTGTGATCATTTCCGTGCAGCATATAATATGGCATGTTCCCGTGGATGTGCAATGCGCAAATGAAAGCATGCATACCTGTGTAGAGTTTGTATGTTTTTGATTTCCCCTTGTAGTGTAATTTTGGAAGATATAGGGTCTGTAAATCGGGCGTGAATGATGCCGTGCGCTCTGCTCTGAGAGCAGTTGTCTGTAAGCGTACAGTTTATCACTGAGGCCTGTGTTATTGCTGAGCATGGCGGTATCGGATTGCAATGTCCTGTGCGCACGCTCGTTACTTGTCTTGATAACGCTGTATGTCCGTGCTTTTGCTTCCGGCACGCGTATGTGGGAACCTGATAGCTGTCCATTGTAATTGCGGGCAGGCTCTTCGTAATGGAAAAGAACCTTCTACTAACTATTTTTGTGTCCCCGCTTGTGTGTTACTGTGCCGTGGTTCGATTATGTCCCTACAATGGTACGAAATGTCATTATGCCCGCGTGTCTCCGGGACAGTTCTGTGGGGTGTTAGGATCGTATCCCGGTGCGGTCAGTGGGCTATTTCTTGGCTTTCTTCCCACGTGTGCCAGCGGGACCGTTTCCTTTTCTCTTAGTAGTGTGCCCGCCTTTACGTGTAGGTGTGTGAGCTTTACGTGTGTGATATGCCTTCATCCGGCGGGCGTGAATAGTGTCCTTTATGAGTTTCCTCCCATGGCGCACGTTCACTATATAATTTAGGTCAGATACCTTCCTGCAGACTTTGAAGGGACCTGCCCATCGTGGTAGGAGGAATTCGGACACGTTCTTCTTACGGGCATGATTGGAGACCATGACCATTTGCCCGGGTGTGTATTCCACGGTCTTTCTATTCCGGTCGTACCGCTCTTTTTGTTTTTTCTGGGCCTCGGCTATGTTTTTTCTAGCGTCCATGCGGGCTATCTGCAAATGCTCTAGCCGAGCCGCATTGTCTGTGTGGGCGTCCTGTGGGATACATATATTGTCTATGGGACTTCTGGGTGTGTATCCGTGCAGTAGGAAGTGTGGAGAGTGTTTCGTAGCCGTAGATACAGAGGTATTATAACTAAAAGTAATACTTTGCAGGTATTCATCCCAGTCTGTTCCTGCGTCCTCTGTAAATTTAGCCAGCGCTATTCCAAGTATTTTGTTCATACTCTCCGTGAGTCCGTTGGTTTGCGGGGAAAAACTCGTGGTAGTGTATGCCTTAATCCTGAGTATCTCCAGAAACTGTTGGAGCACTCTCGAGGTGAAAATAGTACCTCTGTCGGATAATAAGGTTTGGAATAGGCCATATCGTGTAATTATGTCAAATAGAAATTCGGCTATGCTGTTCGTGTCTGCTTTGGGAACAGCCTTTGTAATCATGTATCGTGTGAGATACTCGGTGGCCACCAGGATATATTTATTACCTTTTTGACTTGTGGTAATGGGGCCTTTCACATCTATTCCGACTCTGTGAAATAACTCTCCCACGGGAATTGGGTTGAGTAGTCCATGAGGCTTGCCAGGTCTTGTTTTGAATCGTTGGCAGGTGTGACATGTCTTGACAAAGGTATCTATATCGGCCTTCATGTTTACCCAATAGTACTTGTCACGGATTCTAAGGTAAGTTTTATGCGTACCTAAGTGTGCCCCTGCTAGTGGGCTATTATGGTGTCCGATCATGATATTTTCTCTCAATGATTCCGGAACCGCTATAGGTGCGCTATCGTGCATGGCTGTGGGCTTAAATTTCAGTACCCCGTCTTTGTCTAGAAAAAATCGCCTAGACATCCGTGCTGTCTTGGAGTCCACTTTATCCAAGTCTTCTAGTGCCAATAGAATCTGTTTCAAGTGCGGATCACTTTCTTGCTCCTGTTTGATGTCAACCACCGTCAGGGCAAAGGTGGGCATATCGTCCCAGTCGTGGTCCTTACTGTCATCCGGGGGATCGGCTACTGGCAGCCTAGACAACCCATCTGCGTCTAGGTGTGTAGCGCCTTTCTTGTGTTTGACCACGAAATCATATTCATACAGGCGGAATATAAACCTGTTGAGTCGCGAATTTGGGTTTTTAAATTTGTCCCAAAAAAGCAAGCTCGCGTGGTCAGTCACTACCGTGAACTTGATACCATAGAGGTATACCCTAAAATAGTTCACTCCCCACGAAAATGCCAGCATTTCCCGCTCTGTGGCAGAGTATCTAGTCTCAACGGCCGTTAGCTTCCTGCTAGCATAGGCGACGGGCCGTTTACGCCCTTCGGTGTCTTCCTGCAATAGGGCCGCCCCCAGCCCATATAGGCTGGCATCCACGTGTAAGAATGTGGGCCTATCACTGTGGAAGTGTTGCAGTAAGGGCGGTGAGGTCAATAGTTGCTTCAGTGTGTTGAAGGCATCTATGTGTTCCTGCGTGATGCTGAAGGGCGTTCTTTCACGTGTGAGTTCAGTTAGTGGATGGGCGATGTGTGCAAATCTATAGATATGCTTGCGATAGTATGAAGCCAAGCCAATAAAACTGCGCAATTGTTTCAAATTTGTGGGCATTGGGATGTTCGTTATTGCGTCAGTCTTAGCTGGGTCGGGAATAATGCCCTCCCTATTGACAATATGGCCCAATATGGTAATTTGCTGTCTGGCAAATTGACATTTCGCAGGTTTAAGCCTTAGTTTAGCTTCTCTGATCCTTGCGAAAGCCTCCTCCAAATGTACGATGTGTTCGTCAAAAGTGTTGGAGAAGACCGTTATGTCATCCACGTACACTAATACGGAACGCCATTTAAGCCCTGAAAATGTCTTATCCACTAGCTTTTGGAAGGTTTGGCTGGCGTTACGGAGACCCATTGGTAAACGGGTGTAGGTAAATAGTCCGTTCTCTGTAACGAACGCCAGCTTGTGCCTATCTGGTTCATAGACGGGGATTGAATAGAATCCACTATAGCAATCCATCGAACTGAACCAGCTAGCTCCACCAAGGGCGTCCAAATAGGTGTCTGCCCTTGGTAGTGGATAACTATCATTTTCGACCAACTTATTGAGCCTCCTGTAGTCAGTACAAAATCTGTGCGATCCGTCCCTCTTTTTGGTCAGCATAACTGGAGAGGAGTAGTTAGAAATAACCGGAACAATGACCCCTGCCTCGAGCATCTCTGAGATTTGGGCATCGATGGCATGTCTCTCCTTCTGGCTCACTCTGAAGGGAGGCTGGTGTACTGGTCGGTCACTAGTGAGTGTGACGTGGTGTTCAATGAGGTCTGTCACAGCGAGATCCTTCATTGAGTGGGCAAAAATATCTCTGTTGGTCTCTAAGAGCTCCGTGAGCCTTTTATTTTGCTCCGGGGTCAGGTCCTGCGTGTGGTTCTGGTTGGCCGCCTTATCCGTGTGTGTGTTTGTGTATTGGCTGATAGTGTACAGTGTAGGGGCCTGATGCTCGTGGTTTTCTCGCTCCGCTCGAATCCCATCTTTGTTCCTGGTGTATACCATGGGATGTGTGGTGAGCCTCTGGTCGTGCTTTAAAAGCATCTGACCACTAGCGAAATTTATGCTAGCCTCATACCTAGCGAGAAAATCCATACCAATTATGGCTGACGCAGAAAGGTGTTCGATAACGAACATGGGGTGCGTTGTGGCAAAATGGTCTATCCTAATATGTATGTTTGCCACTCCCATGTTTTCTAACGTCTGAGCATTGGCCGCTACCAGCCGGATGTCCCCCGTGACACCTTGTATTTGCGCCTCGGCAATGTGTCGGCTATTAACACAACTTACGGCAGCCCCGGTATCGATTAGGGCCTGCACTCTGTGGCCATTTATGGTGGCGTGTATCGTGAGGGCCGATACCTGAAATCCACTGCCCTGCACCGATGTGTTGTGTAAGATGTATGTTGTTGTTGTTGTTGTTGCCGGAGTGACATTTGTGCTGGGGAGGCATGGATCTGTCCGTTTATCGTACCTAGCACGCTTCGCCTCTCGGCTTACTTCCTGTCCTGAGTACTTTGCCCAGGTCAGCAAAGTGCGTTTGCCAAGTACCTTGCCAGCTCCTTTAACCGGTCTTGCTGTGAGACTAGGAGTCTGCTGGCGAACGTTTAGTGTATTAATCGTTCCCAGCCTTTGTGTAGTTGTGTTGTTGTTGGTTTCTTCCTCTCGGGAAGGTGTGTCTGCAAATGTAACCCTGAGCTTGCCCTTGTGACCCCGCCTTTTGTTCCAGGCGGTCGCGAGTTCGACTCCTGTTGCTGGCTTCCCCATGCCGAGCGAACTCGCGTCATGCGCCTGTGTGTGGTCAATTCCCCCCCTGTGTTGTGGTGAAGGGGGTAGGGTTTTCTGTTGGGAGGGTGTGGGCGTGTTCTCGGGCTGTTTGCTTCTGATCGTGAGGGGTGTGTAATGTCCCGCCCTAGGGTTTCCTGTGAAAAGTACGTGTAGGTCCCTATTGAATCCCGCAGTTGAGAATAGCGGAGGCGAGTGCACATCCGTGTATACATGGATGTTGGCTTTGAGCACCTTGCCGAGAGCGGTTACCTCTACGGCACTGCCATAGGTGCCGTCCTTGCCCATGTATTTTCGGTAATCCGCCCCGGTCTGGAATGAGTTCTCCCGCTCGTCCGACACAAAGTCCCGGTACTCTTTCCAGTTGGCCAGGATATGTTTGACCGTTTTCTGTCTGTAGTCCCCATGATAATCCTCGGTATTCCGGATTAGAAAGCTCATGGCCCTAAACAGACAGTTGCCGTCTCCTTGCACGGGGTGTGTTTGGAAACGGTCCGGGGGCGGATCGTCAGCCTTATCTTTAGCTGGCTGCTTCTTCCCCTTACTCTTACGAGTTTTCTTGGGGGAAGGGCCTTTCTTGTGCTGTGTTGGGGGAGGAACCTCAGCTGCTTCATCAGCTAGCCGAACCTCCCCGTCTAGGCGTTTTTTGAAAATGTGGGTGTACGCCTGCCTGTAATGTATGTTCGCCCCCCCTCGGGGTGGCTGCGCCAACTCCCCGTTTGCGGTGTGTAAGTAGGTGTAGGGAGTATTACCCCCCTGTCTGTCCGGCGGGGTGCTTCATCCCTGAACTCCCTCGGGTATTCGTCTGGGAGGGGGTAGTGTTCCGGGCCCTTCGTGTGTTTGTCTATGTTGTCCCTTTCTCTAGTGGGTTTTCTTCCTTGTCGGTTATTGCCCTGTTGTCCGTTATTCTGTCTCCGCCAGGGTGGGGTGTATGTCTGCTGCTGTTGGGGCGGGTGTTCCCGTCGGTTCCCCTTTTCCCTATATTGGTCAGCTGCATACCCCTGTCTGGTCGAGGGTGGGTTTTCTCGCTGTTCCCATTTTCCCTTGTACTGCGGGGCCGCATAGCCTTGGCTGCGTGGGGGCGGGTTCTCCCGATATTCCACATTTCCCCTGTACTGCGGGGCTGCATAACCTTGGCTGCGTGGGGGCGGGTTCTCCCGATATTCCACATTTCCCCTGTACTGCGGGGCTGCATAACCTTGGCTGCGTGGGGGCGGGTTCTCCCGATATTCCCCATTTCCCCTGTACTGCGGGGCTGCATAACCTTGGCTGCGTGGGGGCGGGCTGTTTCGCCGGGGGATGTCGTGGTCGTACTCCTCAGGGTAGTACTCCCGTGTGTACGGAGATGGTGAACGCCTTGAGGGGTATGTCGGCTCTGTGTCCGTGTATGCTATCGGTGAGTACCGCGGAGGGTAGTGTGGCCTATCCTGTGGGGGAGGTGTTGTTGGCCGCTGTGGAGGGTAGTAATTTTCTTCCCTCCCGTAGCGTCTCCTCTCCGTGTACCCCCTGTCCCTCACAGTATGATAGTGTTCTCGTGTGTCTGCTTGCTCATCCCTTGGCGGCCTTTCACCCGCTTGGATGGCAGCTATAGTCAGTTTCTCCATCCTGTCCACTAATTCGTCCATTTTTGCGTTAGTGTCGTCCTTCTGAGTTTGGAAGTGCAGATCCACGGCTTTTTCCGTAGCCTTTTCCGTGATCTTTCTCCCCTCCTCTATGGTCTTTATGTTATGCAACATATGTTGGACCGTGAGGTTGTTCATAATGCATAGCTTTTCTACTATGGCTGGTCTGAGGCCCTGCATTAACAGCTTGACTTTCTGTTTGTTTGTCATTGCTGCATTGTACTTTTCGCACATTATCAATTTAACATTGATGTATGCCTGGGCGCTCTCTTTGGGTCCCTGTGACCTCTGTCTGATCTGGTCATAGAGATCGTCATCGTCTGGTATGAGCTGGAACTCCTCCTTTAAGAGTAAAGCGGTTTCCTCCCATGTGGCAGCTTCTAGTGTGTCCTCATGGAGCTCATACCACGTCATGGCCGCCTTCGTGAGGTAAGCAGGAAGGAGCCGTTTTCTAACTTCCTCGCTCCAACCATTGATCCGTGCCGTTCTATTGAAGGCCTTGAGGTATTCCTCGGGATCCTGGCCTTCCCCCGTGAACTTTGTGGGGTGGATCATGGGGTACTCAGTGTGTCTATTCATGTCGTTCTCGTGTGAGTTTCGTTGGCTGTGTGTCGAGGTGTTTGGGCTGTTTAGAGGGGAATTAGCCTCGCTTCCCGTGTACGACACCTGTGTTACGTTACCAGGTGGCTCGTCACCTGATATGTCTGTACTTATGGCTGGTGTGTTGTCGTACTGTGTGGATTCGACTATGTGTACGGTTCTGTCTAGATCCTGTTTTACTGTCCCCAAAATAGTGTGGATGTCAAGAACCGCTTCTGTCGCGTGCCTATTGTCTTTAATAGTGTCTGTTTCTAATAGCTCTGCAATGCGCTCGAGCAGGTTACTGGCTTTCTGCTCTGTGATCTGCAGTTGCTGTAACAATAGGGGATGGAGTGTTGGCAGGCAATCTACCTCACTATCGCTGGATACCGGCGACTCTTGTGTGTATTCACTGGCCTGGGACCGTGTAAAATGTATAACCTGTGCTGCAGCGGCAGGGTGTTGAGCACGGATCTGTGCTGTGTGGAATTTAAGGTCCCTGAGAAGTTGTACTGCAGTCTGGTCAGTTATTAAGTCACTGTTCTTAATCTTTAGCTTCGGCAGGAGTGGAGTTGTACTAGCCGACAAATGGTGTGCAAAGTCTCTTAATGTAGTTCTAAATGTGGACATTTAATAATAAAAAAGAATGTGTGACGCAATATGAGGTTAAAAAAAATGTCTCTATTTGCTTGGCTTTTTGCGGTACGGAAGGGGTCGTTTTTCCTACGAGGGCTCGTTGATTGAGTCCCGTTCTACTGTGCGTAGGACCGCGCCTCCACCAGTGTTTTAGATCCCTTATTTGGGGGTGGATCTAAAAGGGAGAGTTGTTGTATTAATTTATAAGGTGGTGCCTAAAAGGGTAGCTTCCCTTGTCAGGGTAAGCTGACCAGTGTAGAGTGTTGTGGTGTGCTAGGAACTAGGGGGCGTTCCTATAAATAATGTGGTAGCGTTTGAAGGGATGGGACCCACTGCAAAGGGTCGCTGTACTGGTCGCTTAGCTGACTGCTTATTACGTAATTGAATCTGCTTGTATCAGCTGAGTGGCACGCGCTGCTCGCTTGCAGCCGGGCCGGCTCGGGGAATACAAAAGTACTTAAGTTGGCGCTAATAGACTGCTGTCTGTCACGTCTTTACGTGACGGGAATAAGGAAGGGCGTTGGGATGTAAAGAGGCGTATAACAGTAATGCTAGTGTAGAGTGTGGACCAAGTGTTTTATTGGTCTGTGATTCTGATAGTGAGTCCCTTGTAGGGAATGAAATTAGGTTCACAATGTATTAACAAGTGTTGGGTTACAGGTTACAAAGTAGGAATTCTGAACACGATTGACTGACTCACCTCGGTTGACACCAGCGTAGCTTCGGCCGTCTCGATGGAGCACTGACAATGAAGAGAGAGTTTGACCTCATTAGGACGTCTTCTTATACCTTCTGACGCCCTGCTGTCAGCAATGTATTGGCCCAGTTAGTACTATGTCGCTGAGTGTAATGATTACGTAAGGCTTGAGCTGATTTATGGAGTAGCAAGCTGTCCTTACGGTATTAATGGATGTTGCCCCGGCTTTCCAAGAGTTGCCATTTAGGGGATTTAGCCAGATGCCGGGGGGATGGTCTCCAAGGGGTGCATACCCCTGGGATACTGTACAATATTTACAATGAAATAATGAAAGAATGCAACACGGTAACCATGGTAACAGAATCTCAAAGGTCCATCTATTTCTGTAAGACGCAATGCAATACGCACGGTGTGTGAGTGGATAGCGTGTTGGTCTTCTAACCCCAAGATTGCAGGTTCGCCCCTGACCGTGGTAAGTGATTTTTGAAAGGCGGCAAAAATACTATACGCATGTCATACCACGGCCGACTGAATACGAGCTGCGCTCTATACCGCCCTTGACATTCCCAGTCAGAACCCATGTATAGCATGTAATTGGAAAGTTTCTACTCGTTGCCGGTAGAGCGCACTCCCCTCCCATTATAGGCGCGATAAGGAATCAGCTGTACAGTACGTATATTAAATGTGTAATCTCAAGAACCACTGGATGGATTTTGATGCTGCTTTCACCATTCTGTAAAGGTGACCTCGAGGAAGATTTGTGTAGAAAATAATTTATTTATGACCAAAGGGAGCCAAGCAGTAACGATTTCAGTGAAAAGGTCGAAAAAATAGCCTGGCGTCCGTGCGCTTTTTAAGCTTACGCTGGGCAAACCGTTAAAAATATCATTATATTATGAGTGTAAGAATTGTTCAGCGTGAGAAATTCTACAAAAAAGTCCTGGAGAGCATATCTCTATCTTCGATACATCGCCCACTATAAGTGTTTTTAGTTTGGACGGGAGGGGGATTTGGCTTGCACCTCGCCATTCTTAAATTACGTCTGACAGGAATTCCTTGCACATTCATAACTGTTCCCGGGCGAAGCCGGGGCGGGTTGCTAGTGACACTATATAATTATTATCATTATAATTTCCGCATTATCAAAATTAAAATTATATCACAAAATAAAATAGCGTGCTAATAAATCAAAGAGAAATTAGACATACCTTGCAACTTCTTCGGGTACAAGGACACAACACCAGCACCATCTCATCAAAAGGAAAGAGAGGATGAAAATTACAGCCGTGAACAAGTAGCAGCCAATCGTGTGTTGTGTTTTGTGCTAAGAGATCTTTCGACAAATTATCAGATACCGTGTGCCTTCTTTTTCACGAAGCAGCTGTCAGGACGGGACTTACATAAACTCCTGCATGACGTTATTCTCGAGGTTGAACAATGCGGTTTCATAATTATAATAACTGTCTCTGATAATCACAAAACTAACACTACAATGATGAGGCATTTAGGGGGAGGGAATTTGCAACCAATGGTCAATCACCCATACAACGAGTCTAGGAATGTATTCCCTAGTTTTGATCATTGTCACATTCTAAAAAAAAAAACATTAGAACGCAGTTTCTGTAACGAGAGATGACTGATGGTACTGGAATAATTTCAGGGAAATACTTGTCATTACTATACACAATGCAAAAGGGTGAGATCGTCAAACCGGTCAGACACCTCACTAAAAAACACATCGAACACACTAAATTTGAAAAAATGAATGTTCGGCGTGCCAAGGAAGTTTTCTCGTCAGAAGTTATTGGTGCCATTAGTACACTGAAAGAAAATATAGGCATGTACCCGGAAGCGTACACATTCATGGACGCAGAAGCAACCAATTTATTTTGAAAAACGTTAATAAATGGTTCGCTATGCATGACGTAAGCATCACATATCATCATATTCAGTCTAGAAATCCAGATAAAGGGCATTTTTTCTCATTAAGTGTCAGTCGCCTAAACTGGCTAGAGGAATATTTTCTTTCTTACCTTGAAACTTTGAAAGCTGCTAGTAACGCTGCTAGAAAGGATTTCCTGAGTTCTAAGACTTACGAAGCTACCTATACATTTAATCACGGATTCAACTGTCCAGTGCATAAGGTATCTTCTAAAAATGGGTAGAGGAAAGTCGCCAAATATGGGGAGTTTTTTTTATAAGGCTCACATTAGACATAAGAAGGAACGGAATAATTTTGGTTTTCTCACCAATGTAATCCTCTGGCGATATACTATGTATATTACAAATATGGGCACGTTTGATGTTGTAATACCCTCTGATATTATTGTTAACTTTAAAAGTGCACTTTCCCCGTATTAGGCAACCGGGTTTCGTAATATGGGGAGGTGAGAAACCTCACGGTTTTTATTTATAATAGGTAGGCTACTAATTAAAGCATTAATTCTGACAATTTTTTTTCGTGTGGCCTCCTGAGAGGCCGAGTGCAGGTCTATCTAGTCGATTCCCGTGGGCGACCTGCGCGTCAGGATGAGAGATGGAATGGATGAAGATGAATGAAACTGGGCAAGGATGTGGAAGGAAGCGGCCGTGGCCTGTTAGAAGGTACCGTCCCAGCATTTGCCTGGTGTTGAAAAATGGGAAACCACGGAAAATCATTTCAAGGACGGCCGACGGTGGGGCTCGAACCCACGCGTCTACCGAGTCAGCAGAGAGCTTGGCCCCATGGCCTAACGCTGCGCTTTACCCAGCGTAGCCACTACTGTCGGTAATTCTGACAATGTAATGAAATCATGAACACAAATAGTACAAAAATACAAAAATGAATATTTTAAGTAAATAACAGTCCTAGTTTCCTGTTGCCGAACTTCCAAACCGTTCAGCAGAAAAATGCATAAACTTTAATGAAAACCGAGTGATTCTGATCGAATTCAACTGTAACGAGGTGCAAGGTATGTCTAATTTCTCTTAGATTTATTAGCACGCTATTTTATTTTCTGATATAATTTGCATTTTGATATTGTGGAAATTATAATGATAATATAATAGTGTCACTTCGCCCGAGAACAGTTATGAATGTGCAAGGAATTCCTGTCAGACGTAATTTAAGAATGGCGAGGTGCAAGCCAAATCCCCCTCCCGTCCAAACTAAAAACACTTATAGTGGGCGATGTATCGAAGATAGAGATATGCTCACGGGGACTTTTTTGTACAATTTTTCATGCTGAACAATTCTTACACTCATAGTATATTGATATTTTTAACGGTTTGTCCAACGTAAGCTTAAAAAGCGCACGGACGTCAAGTTCTTTCTTCGACCTATTCACTGAAAACTAAAATCGTTACTGCTTGGCTCCCTTTGATCATAAATAAATTATTTTCTACAGAAATATTCCTCGATATTACCTGTACAGAATGGTGAAATCCGCATCAAAATCCATCCAGTGGTTCTCGAGATTACCCGTGATATCCAAGAATCGGGGACTTGGTTTTACACTAAGTAGAGATAAGTCTTAGTCGTGCAATGCTTGGTGAACAGCGCTGTGTGAGCAGTTGAGTAACTAACAAGATTTCATGAAAAAGGTCTCATTGTCTAGGCCGGTATGAGCGCATTCAGTCGGCCGTGGTCATACGATGTTGGCATGTCAAAGAACCCATCTGAATTCAGTAGGCCGAGTTCATAATGGCAAAATTAATCTCGGGAGTTTCCGCCAGCACAAAGTTCCTCATTTCTCTACTAGAAAGCGCTATTGTGTTCAAGGAGATTAGATATCTAACATCTAACCTCCTTGACTTTCATAGTCAAGGAACTACGAAATTCGACACGCAAGCTACCCTCTGGGTGTCAAATAGCAAAGCTTGCACCAGGCACCCGAGGCCATACGATATTATTATTATTATTATTATTAATAATACAATTCCTATTATAAAATTACTGTGAAAGTTTCCAGATGGCTATAAAGTTATCACTGAACCAAATTAAGCTGTAAAATTCATCAATACATACAGTATAATGCGCTTAACGGGGTCAAGGGGCATTCTAGAACTTTTTCACGCAATTTTCACGTGTGAGTATGATACGAAAGGTCTTTTTCACCCGACTATAAAGGGTCTCCAAAAACCAGATTTAAAGGCCCTTAAATTAACAGTGTCTGTGATATTCCCAGAAAACTCACTTCGCTCTGATATACCCACGAAGGAATGGCAAACCCCTAACCACTGCACCAGTAGCTGAATTGATAAAGTCTGATTATTCATACCAAGGATAAATCAGTCATAGCATTCATGATTGAGATTTTGCTAAGTGTACCTTTTACAACTAGAATATTCGCGGGCGAAGCCGCGACGGGTAATGCTAGTTTATAATTAATCAAATTAATTCGCTACCTGGCGGGAAATCCTAAATTGTTAATGCAGTAATTTTAATTGTCGCCAATCTTTGTGGTGTAAATGTGCACCAAGCACGGAAGAATTTGTTCTCAGACCATCCTTGCTCGCAGCTATTTAGGGTTCAGGGTTGGTAGAATGGGTAATGTTCTAGCTCTCCCAAGAAAGTATTGAGATTAAGGCCTAGCGTCGTCCTGCTCTTAATAACTGTTTAGCGGTTATTGCTGTCACCCTAATGAACACTTAATTATAACTAAGCTTAACGAGGCACAAATGGCCCGGTGTTGGCCAAACAAAATGGGTACGGTCTACCGCTTTCTGCCATCATCGGGTGATTTCAGATTAGATGAGCGACGGGCATGCTAGGATGGTAACGAACAAAAATCACTAACTTAGCACAATAATTTCTTAAATAGGTTGAAATATTTCGCTTACAATTTGAACAGTGAGCCTTTCAGATCTCCAGCGCCAGGGACGATATGTAGCCTACTTTATCTTACTAACTATTCGTTGATCGACACAACTGGAAAGCAATCATCCTGCTGAAATAATATTAATTATTATCAATTTATACCCTTTGTCTTCTTTTAGAAACAACGATTTTCAATATTATCATTTAGACTTTCACGGCCTGTTACACTATTCATAATGTTGAATTTTGGGCTTATGCCGTGTATTATTATATGAAAATTCTACGCGTTTCGAAAGAAACCATGTCTTTCTTCGTCAGGAATAATCTGAAATACGACAAAAGATTGCTAAGAGAAAGCAACAAAGAACATATAAAAGGTGCCCAAAGATGGACGCCATTATAGCCCCATCTGGATGTTTACGTATTTCAACCGCCTCCCTGATGATTCTGGGACGATATACGTAAACACCCAGATAATTTCAACCGCGACACCGGCTACAATCTCAGTGAATCCTGGCTACCTATTATCAGAACCCTGAGAAAGTAATACACTGCTGCTTTTCGTTGTCCCTGCATGGGGCTATAATGGCGTCCATCTTTGGGCACCTTTTATATGTTCTTTGTTGCTTTATCATTGCAATCTTTTGTCGTATTTCAGATTATTCCTGACGAAGAAAGACATGGTTTCGAAACGCGTCGAATTTTAATATAATACACGGCATAATCCCAAAATTCATCATTATGTAAAGATTTTCAATTTCGTTCTTGTTTTTAGCCACAATGTACGGACAGAGTAGACAGTGTCGCAGTTGTTATGTAGAGTGCTGTGCTCGCCTGAACAGCGAACTCGATAACTTATTTTAAAGTTGCTCTGGAGATTATAACTTTGTATATCGATATGTTGTGACTGTAATACGTGTTACATCAAGACGGATACAGCAGAGCTGTTTTACATGACAATGGCGCAGTTTCCTTCCCGCGTCCGCTGGGGGATTCTGGGTAATGAGCTCAGATATTGATATTGATAGCGGTGTATTACACGTCTACCCTCGGGTTGCGAGAACGGGTTTCATTTCAAAGAAGGTTTTGAATCAGTTACCGATACAGAAAAGTAGGCAGACGATGGACACAGAATTATTGATGTGTGCGACTTGTTTTCCAATATTTTTCATTTTGCTAAAATATTTAACACTTCTCACTCGGAAAGCTTCAGAAAGCAATTTACATTTTCCCGATTGAGAAAGTGAATGAAAGAATTAATCTATATAACGCAAAAGAGTAAGCTGATTTTTGTTACCGCGAGATGGACAGAACGGCTGAACCAATTCTCTTTGCAATGCACTCTGACGAAAGCTTTTGATATGTATATTTGCAGAGTGTCTTTAAAATAAACAAATATGTTACCATATATTTTTAAATTTATAAACAAAAATACAAAATTATTGGCCCTAATTCATGCGCAGAATCAGTTTGGTCATGACAGACATAGCGGATTTCCAGCGCGTTTTAACGTGAGAGTTATTTATAAGAATTGTAAAGGAGGGGAAGAATCATTAATTGCCCTTTTCATAACTTACACAAGGCAGATTATTATATTATTTATGATTCACAAACCTTTCTGGGAGTTATTGGAAGTTAATTTCAATTTGAATTGTCACTGCTGCACGGGAAATATTTCTTATATTACGACAATATATAATGTTTACACCATATTTTATCTCTTGGGGAAGCCTCCGTGACTTAGGCGGCAGCCGCTCTCTCACCGCTGGGTCCGTGGTTGAAATCCCGGTCAATCGATGTGAGATTTGTGCCAGCAGTATGTTGCAATGTCGAAACTGCAATCTTTAGACGCCCTTAAAGTTGCAATAGTGCCAAAAAGTAATCGTACAAAGAACGTAACTTATATAGGAAACTTCTCCAGTAAATATGTTGTTCATTGTCCGTCATGTTTTGACGGGTTTCAACTACAGTAGTAAGAATGTAAATTCGTCATGGACAGAAACTGAATATAAAAGCGTGGTGGACCTTGCTTGGGAATAGCCTATTGTGATTACAACTATCATAGGTTTCTGAGAATGGAATATTTATCTCAACGACAGGCGATCATTCCACAGCGTCTTCACAATTCTACATCATTATACCCATTATGGCCGAGGCTGGATTTACCAACAGGCCCCATAGGGCCCGGCCTAGGGACGCAACATTAATCCGTAAATTGTTTTGTTATACGCTCCTTTTAAATCTTGTTGCACTTTAAAAAGTTATTTTTACAGTTCAAAAATATACTAAACAGACCTTTACTACTCAACATTTCTTTTAAACTAATTTCGTATGAAGGGGCAGATGACCTCGTAGTTCCGCCCCTTAAAACAACAATAACTAACTACTTTCGTATAATTTTATGATTTAAATTATACTTTCCAAAATTTCGACACTTTTCCAATTTATATTATGCCCATCGGTTTCCAACAAATGTTTTGTAACAGCAGATTTTTCGACTTCAGATTTATTAACAGGAATGTTTTATTATTTATTATGAGAAAATTTAAGTCTTGAATATTAATGTTAGTTTAATTTGAATAATTCATGTGCATAGTTGTTTGATGTAGTGTATAGACTATGTATATCTCAGTGTATAATGAGTCTTAAATGGTTTAAACTTCTTTTAATATCTCGTTGGCCTATTTATTTATAGTTTATATAATTATACAAATTAAGGAACAGTTGATTCTCTCACCGGTATTTTAATTTATTTATACAATTTTACTTCACGACACATTAGAATAAAATAACAAGTAGTTCCGTGAAGAGCTAAATAGCCTATATTCATATATCCTACTAATATCAATTGCCTCTATCAACATACAAATTGTCAGTTTGATTGCTGTAATAGATTCGTAAATATTGAGAACCGTCTAAATATTTTGGATGGTCACCATGTTGGATTTTATATTATAGGCCTTAGATTTTAGTACTATTACATGGAGATTATTGTGTAGGTGTTTTATTCAAACTTCAATCGCATGATTACGACACAAGCAAAAAAGCGGGATTTTAAAATTTCGCTCAGCCGCCATCTTTTGGTTATGAAAATAATTTAAATGAATTAGATGGCAGTCGATTAATATTTGTATAAGCATATACCGATCAAGTTTCACTGCGCTCGGATGGTTAAAACGCAAGAAACGCCCCTTTGGATATTTAAATTTCGCGTAGCCGCCATGTTAGATTTGTGATCGCCAGATTATTGAACGTCCCTTAGGTGAACCTATGCTTATAGCCTCTATACACTTACAAAAAATCAGTTTGATTGCTGTAATAGATTAATAGATATTGAGAACCGACTAAATATTTCGGATGGTCGCCATGTTGGATTTTAATATATTATGTAGGCCATAGAGTTATGTACTATTAGATGATGATTATTGTGTACGTTCATTATGCAAATGTTGATTTCTATCCCATGATTAGAACACAAGAAATAAATACTTAATTTTCGTAATTCGCACAACCACCATCTTGAGGTTACGTAAACAATTGAACTAAATTAGATACCAGTGCATTACAATGTGTATAAACATTTCCTGTATGAAGTTTCATTGCGTTTGAATCATTAAATCGCAAGAAAAGTATATTTATAACTTTCAACTTCGCTTCGGCGCCATGGTCGTATTGTAGTTAACCGGTTTTTGAATGCCTCATGGATTAACTTCCAATAGTGCCCTTTATGGTGATACCGTTAATAGTTTCAAGACATAAAATGCCGGTGAAATATTTCGCACAGCCGCCATCTTGAGGTTATGTAAACAATTGAACGAAGTTAGATGTCGGTGCATTACAATTAGTATAAACATATACTGTACCAAGTTTCATAGCGATTGGTTGGTTAAATCGCGAGAAACGTCTATTTAAACGTCGCATATTCGCATTGCCACCATGTTGGTTTTGTAGTTACCAGATTTTCAAAATTCACATAGGTGAACTTCTAGTAGTTCCTCTTATCACCGTACAAAATTCCAGGGTGATATCGGTAATAGATTCGGAGATATTGAATGCTGGTGAAATATTTCGCACAGCCGCCATGTTGGATTGGTGAGAGGTAACAAAATATGAAAGGCACGGTCGGGGTTGCCCGGAATATTGCTATGAATTTAACGAGTTTCATTGAAATCGCTCCAGCCGTTTAGAAGTTATTAGGGGGGACACACACCATCACACACACACGCTCACACAGACAGACACACGGACAAAAGATGATCTCATAAGCCTATTTTTTTCATAAATGAAAATAGGCTAATTACCTTCACCAAGATCTATCTCCCTCCTTCACGATGGTATAAAGAGGGGGCGGCCCTGATTAAGGCAACTTCAATCTTAACCTAAGGTATTTGTCCACATCACATGCACATCACTGTTGCTTAGACTAGCAGAAGTACCCATTCTTCGAACGGTCTTCGGTATTAATAACCAGACGTAATCAATGGAGCTACTTTTGCAATGGTTAGAGGCTTGTAACCTGTTTGTCGACAAAGATAAATGATTAGTTGAAATATGCTCTGAATGTAATTTACCTAACGTGTACTTCCTGACGTGAAAATAAAATTGAAAACCTCGTAGACGAAACGCAATACACGTCACATAAAAACTGACCCTCATTGTTGCGTCCGGAGGAAGACCCCTTTACTAAATTATGAAGGCTTGTGGTGCATGAAAATTCAGGGTTTTTAGCCTCCAATGGCCCAAATTCCTAAAAGCAAAGGAAAAAAACTATTTAAATTCAGGAATTTTTGAAAATAATTTTGCTGTTTGAAGATATAATAGACCTTCTGTACGACATATCGCACGTTTAAGTCTTGTGAAAAAATCTAGGGTACCCCTTGACCCCCTTAAGCGCATTGATGAATTTTACAGTTTTTGTTGGTTCCGTGATAACTTTCACAGCAATTTAATAAATGGAGTGGCATTACTTCTTGCAGAAATAGATGGAAAGTTGGATGTAACTTTTTCAGACACTGTTGTCATGGTTACTGGCTTGCATTCCTACATTAGTTTATTAAATGAAATTAGTTTTCTGGGAATATCTCAGAAACTCTTGGTTTTAGAGCCTTAAAATGAAGTTTTCGGGGAACTTTTACGGCTGTTTAGGGGCCCCGGGTTTTGTTTCTGACATCAAGGGGCTGAAAATAAGCTTTGTCCCGTCGTTGTCGGCGTAGAATAATAATAATAATAATAATAATATAACAATCTAGGGATGGATATATAATAGACCTTCCGTACCACACCCGCACGTGTAAATCGCGTGAAAAAATTCTAGAGTACCCCCTGACCCCCTTAAGCGCATTATATGTATTGATGAATTTTACAGCTTAATTTGGTTCCGTTATAACCTTATAGCCGTTTGCAAACTATCTCAGTAATGTAATAAATGGAATTGCACTGCGTCCTACAGCAATAGATGGACCTGTGAGTTTCTGTTGCCATGGTAACCGGCTTGCTTTCTATCATTATTGTATTAAATGAAATTAATTTTCTGGGAATATCTTAAAAACTGTTGGTTTTAGGGCCTTAAAATGTGGTTTTCGGGGGCCTCCGAGTTTCGTTTCTCACTTCGAGGGGCTGAAAATGAGCTTTGTTTCGTCCTTCTACGCCTATTTCAGCAAGCATTTTAAGGGGGTAGGCCCCCTTTTATGAGAGATACAGAGAAGAGGTACATCAATGATTAGTGTCGTGCCTCTGAAGGATATCTGTACCAAATTTTACGTTGATCCACCCAGCCGTTCTCGAGTTATAGGAAACAAATTTGTCCACAGACAGACAGATATACAGACAAAAAAGAAATATATATATATATATATTCGGGCGCATCCGTCACAAAACAGTCCGAAACGCATAAATAACGCAAATTTCCGTAGAAATTCAGTAAAAACAGACAAACTATTTTTGCTTAGAGAGATGTATTTATTTCTTTCGCATTTAACATATTTTTGTAATAGATCTGTTTTTTCTTAATTTTAGTGTACGTGTTTTTTAGCTGTTAGACGATTAAATTTTAGAAATAGTTTTCAGAACAAACTTCTTCAATGGTAAGTTCTTCCATGTGCTGTGAGTCTTGCTTTTCAATTCATGTTATCATTAATGGAAAATTAATGGAATCGATATTAAACATTTTACAAGGAGCATGAGGATATAGAGGTCTAATACCGTCTACATCTACTGGAAGCGAAACTGGAGGGAGGTATTGGTTGGTCTCTTGGTGATTTATCGCGGTGTAGAGGACTGCAGCAAGACCAATCCCGGCGCTATTCCGACTGTGGTTTACCAACACTCCCTCCTGGCAAACAGAACTACACACTCGTAGTAGAAACATGCTGTTTGAAAATGAACAGTGAAGGGGTGGGTTTGATATTTTCAGGAGAATTAGCAAAATAATCCACAGGAACTTTCTGAATGATGAAATTTGTAGTATTGCGTTGATGTTTGCAGTAGATAGGGAAGTAGATCTTACAGCTGAAGCTTGGTACCGGTACCCTAGAACATTTAGACCTCTGTGTATCTAGAGAAAGAAATTTAAAAAATCATTTTTATGTTCGACTATGTCGAAATGCAAATATTATATGTAAGAAAACTGTATCATGATGATGGTCATTAAAGTACTGTTTTCCATTATGATACAGTTTCTGCAGCCAACCAGAGTTCATTCATTGACCAATTAGGTAAGGTTACCTCCACGCATGCGCTCTAAATCCAACATGTCTATATAAATTGACGGCATGGAAAGTGCACCGTCCATATGTTCACGTAAATAAACTGGCGAATATGAGACAAGAAATAGCACTGTACCTTAATATCCCCAACCCTAATTTCTACACAGCGCATTGCTATCAAACGACTACGGTGACAGATTGACTGAATGCTGGCGCACATCGGCAGGCTGTAAACATATGGCCTGCATATGACATTACCAAGCACACAGAGCGCATGCGTTTGTCAGAGAACTTGGAAAACAGAGATATCAACCCCAACGCTTGCACTCCGATCACAAAATTCAAGTGGCTGTATCTCAACAGATATTTATGAATATTTATGTTAAAACATATAATAAAGTTATAATTATCGTCAAACATGGAAATTATTAAACTCGCTTACGCTCGTTTTATAAACATACTCGTGTCTTAATTATTGCCATTATAGGCTCGTTGCATAATGTACTATTAAATGCCAAAATTCAGCAACTTGTGGAAAAGACGTAAATGTTCAAAAACTACTACGTTACCAATGGCTTCCATCCAACCCCTCGGTCAGTTTCATTAATTTCATCGAGGTTGGTCGCAGGAAGGGCTAAGCCTTATCACACCAGATCTCCGACCTTGTTAAAAGTGGATAATAGAAGCATATTAAGCTCAAAATGTGCAATCAGAAAATTATATTCATGTAAACCAGGCGATCTTATTCTGGTACTCAGCGGCTTCGGGGGGCGTAGTAGTTAGCATGCTGACCTGCTATGCCGAAGGTAGCGGATTCAACCCGGCCGATGTCGACGGATTCTTTAAGAGCGTTAACAATCCCTCAGTATGCCTTCCTCCTAAGGGGAAGTAAAGCCGGCGGTCCCATATCATAGATTTACGCATTTAAAAGAACCTTCCACTAACTACACTTGCGTGAAGCTAAATTATAGCTTAGATTTGACTAACGATCTTAGGTTCCAACGTTCGTCGCCAGGAGCCGACTGCGATGGCATCTAGTAACCAAGTTCATAACTAGTTGTCGTTGACGGTGGCGTTTGGTTATAGAAGTAGGAACTACTTGACAATTGAATATCTGCAGTCCATACTTGAATTAAAAACAGATAACACACATTAATACAGCCATCACAATTAACACCGGTTATCAGACAGATTCAACACACAGCCAAAGTACACGGGGCTACATGATCGCGTTGTCGCAGCCTCTAAACTGAGGAACCAACCTACATTTCAATAGCGGTGATCATTAATAAAAGCAAGCTTCGTCCCCCGAACATCTATCAAGAGTATTACCACATCAGCCATTAATATTCCTCGTGATGGCGCTATGAATCATTCTGTCTTCGTCGTCAACTGAGGTACAATATACAAATGTCGTTAGGAACTCTCTAATGATTTACTGAAGACATTCTAATCTTCCACTTGAGGTAGAAAAGACTTATATATATCGCTGGTCAGAAGCATTCGTACGCGAATGAACCTGTGAACCGTCGACGTCAGCAGCAAATGTTCATTCAGAGCTAAAGCGATTCCTTCTTCGAGTCGGGGTGATACAGCACACTTTGTTTTACAGGAATATCTTACACTAGCAGAAGTACCCGTTCTTCGAACGGTGTTCGGTGTTAACACCAGACATTATAATAATAATAATAATAATAATGTTATTGGTGTTACGTCCCTTTTAAGTACTGTTGCTTTTAGAGACGCACCAGACATTATCAATTGAGCTACTTTTGCAATGGTTAGCGGCTTGTAATTCCTTCATAATTTTTTCAAAACGAAGTTAGTTTTCTGGGAATATCACACACACTGTTAATTTAAGGGCCTTATATTGTGGTTTTTGGAGTCCCTTTATAGACTCGCAAATTTTGTGTCTCACATTGAGAAGTGCAACATATGCTTTGGTCGTCCTTCTAGGATAATTTTTATATTTCCCCTATTTTAGCATGTATTTTGAGAAGTTTTTCCCGATATCCACCCTTCTACTGTATGAAATGTACGGTGAAGAGTTTTATAAATGATTGGTGTATTGACTCATGTTTACCATACCTAATTTTACGATGCACCAAGCATCCGAACATGAGTTATAGGCATACATAAGGATACACAGAAAGACAGACAGAGAGACAATACTATTGTCTACAACATATCACCCAGAAATCCAAATATGGGTATATCTACCACACAGTATCAAAGAAAATCATCCTTACGATGAACCCGTATGTCGACAAAAAAAAAGATTAGTTAAAATGTGCTCTCAAACTAAATTCACCTAACGTGTACTTCCTGACATGAAATAGAATTGAAAGCCTTGTAGATGAAACGCAATACACGTCACATAAAACAGACCCTCTACGTTGTGTTGGGTCCCCATACACAGGAAGACCTCTATCATAAATTATAAAAGCTTGTGGTGCATGAAAATGCAGGTTCTTTAGTCTCAAATGGCCCAAATTCCTAAAAGCCGCAAAAAATGCTGATTCAATTCAGGAATTTTTGAAAATAATGTTCTTGTTTGGAGATATAATAGACCTTCTGTACTATATGTCGCAGTGAAAATTGCATGAAAAAATCCTAGGTTACCCCTTGACCCCCTTAATTGCATTGATGAACTATACAGTCTACGTTGGTTCCGTGATAACCTTATATTTGCAAACTTTCACAGAAATGTAATAAATGTAATGAAAAATCCACAGCCTGCTTCCAGTCTCCGACCGGGTCAGGAATGGAATGAATGAAGCCCCCATCTAGCGGCGAGGATATGATCTGTGCCGGCTGCCGAGGCCTGACGCACTCCTCTGGGGCAATGATTAAATGAATGACAGATGAAATGAAATGATAGTGGAGAGTGTTGCTGGAATGAAATTTTGACAGGGAAAACCGGAGTACCCGGAGAAAAACCTGTCTGCCTCCGTTTTGTCCAGCACAGATCTCACATGGAGTGACCGGGATTTGAACCACGGACCCAGCGGTGAGAGGCCGGCGTGCTGCCGCCTAAGCCACGGAGGCTTCCAATAAATGTAATGAATGTAATAAATTGCTTCTTACTGAAATAGATGGAAAGTTGTATGCCACCCCTTGAGATAATGTTCTCATGGTTACCGATTTGCATTCCTTCATTAGTTTGTTAAATTAAACGTAATTAGTTTTCTGGGAATGTTTCAGAAACTGTTGGTTTTAGAGCCTTATAATGTAGTTTTCGAGGACCCTCGAGTTTTATTTCTGGCACCGAGGGGCTTTTTATCGTCGTTGTTCGCCATAATATAATATTAATAATAATAATATAATATAGGGATAGGAATATAATAGACCTGCCATACCACACCCGCAGATGTAAATCGCGTGAAAAAATTCTAGACTACCCCTTGACCCCCTTAAGCGCATTTTACGTATTGATGAAATTTACAGCTTAATTTGGTTCCATAATAACCATCTAACCGTTTACAAACTTTCACACTAATGTAATTAATGCAATTGTATTGCGTCTTACAGCAATAGATGGACCTCTGAGAATCTGTTGCCATGGTTATCGGCTTGTATTCGTTCATTAGTTTATTAAATTAAATTAGTTTTCTGGGAATATCTCAAAAACGGTTGGACGTTGGACCTTAAAATGTGCTTTTAGGGCCCCCAAGTTTTGTCTCTCACATTGAGGGGCTGAAAATGAGCTTTGTCTCGTCCTTCTACTCCTATTTCAGCATGTATTTTAAGGGGGTAGGCCCTCTTTTATGAGATGTACGGAGAAGGGTTACATCAATGATCAGTGTCGTGCCTCTGATGGATATCTATACCAATTTTTACGTTGATACACCCAGACGTTCTCGAGTTATAAGGGAACAAAGTTGTCCACAGACAATCAAACAAACAGACAGACCAAAACATTATTTTCGCGCGCATCTATCATAAAACAGACTGAAACGTGTATATAACTCAAATTTCCGTAGAAATTCAGAAAAAAAAACTTTCTTTTTTATATATGTAGAGATATACTGCACCGCTCGGTGTTGACCGTGTTTTATTGCACAAATTTAGGTTTTACTCGCTAACCGTCGGAGATACACGAAAAGTGATAAGAACCTTTTGGATAGAAAATTAAATGCTAAAGCTCGTGTATACCATCAAAAGTTTGCTATTTCTTAGCGTTCTCTTTTTATTTGAAATGGAAATATGAAATTTTGAAACCAAAGGGTGTAGTGACGTCACAAAAGTAGGTTTTACTCGCTAACCGTTGGAGATATACGAAAAGTGATAAGGACCTTTCGGATAGGAAATTAAATTTCAAAGCTCGTAGTGCCATCAAAAGGTTGCTATATCTTAGCGTTCTCTTTTTATTTGAAATGGAAATATGAAAATAGCCGCCATTTTTCAATAGTGCAAAATATCGTAATCAAAAGTATCCTATATGTTAACCTTGTAAATTAGCTACATCCATGCAAAATTTAATTTAAATCGGACCAGTGGTTCTTGCGTTATTGAGTAACAGACAGACAGACAGAAAGACACACACCATCTCATTTTTATATATTAGTATGATTACGGGAGTTCAATTATTGAAGAGTCCATGGGAAGAAGTAGAATGTAAAATCGAGATATCAGCGCAGTCTGGTGGCCTCATTGCAACGTATTGAAGGCATTATTGTGTCTGGCTAAGAACAACGATGGTCGTGGGAAAATGACGTTTCAAGTTGCCGCGTACAAATAAGCAACGAGTCTTTAAAACTCGTTTTCTGAACATTTTACAATATTTGGCATGAACGGCTTCGGTGGCGTAGTGGGTAGCATGCTGAACTGCTGTGCCCAAGATAGCGGGTACAAACCCGGCCGAAGTCGTCGGATATTTATGAGCGTTAAAATCCTTTAGAATGCCTTCCTTCGAAGGGGAAGTAAAGCCGGCAGTCCCATGTCATTGATTTATGGCATGTAAAAGATCCTTCCACTAACTAAACTTGTGCGTAGCTAAATTTGTAGGTTAGATTTCGTTGAAACGCTCTATCAAAATTTCAACGTTCACCACTAGGTGTGAGTGATATCTGGTTGCGGAAGTTGGAATAACTTGAAATTGAACGGAACTTGTAGCTCACCCCATGGGTGTCCGTTTGAAGCAGCTACAGCCTCTGGCGAGCCAAACATGTTCTCGGACACTCCCGGCACTAAAAGCCATATGACAAATAAATAAATAAATAAATAAATAAATTAATTAATTAATTAATTAATGCTTGCCACGGTGGGTGAGTGGTTATCGTGTCGGACTACCAATCCCAATCTTGCAGGATCGCTCCTGGCCATGGTAAGTGTTCCTTCAAAGGCGGCAAAAATTACGACATGCATGTCATACGATGTTGGCAAGTTAAAGAGCCCATTTGAATTCAGTAGGCCTTGTTCATAAGGTCAAAATTAATCTCGGGATTTTCCGCCAACACAAATTTCCTCCTTTCTCTACTAGAAAGCGCTATAGTGTTCAAGAAGCTTACATATCTAATCTCCTTGACTCTCAGTGCTTCAAGGAACAACAAAATTCGACATGCAAGCTACCCTCTGTGTGTCAAATAAGAAAGTTTGCACCCGGCACCCGAGGCCATACGGTACTCTTATTAATAAATACATAATTTGACATTGCCCGTTCTTCCCTTCAATTAATTAAATAAACAAATAAATGAACATAAAGTACAACGTTTGTCTGTTCCTACAATTAGATCCCTCTCTATAGAACAGAGATTTGCCTGCGCCGTGTGACGGGTGAAGTGCATTGAGTCAGAGCCAGCTTCTACCGTAACACAACAGCGTGTCGGAAGCCCCAAATGCGGGCATTGCATTTATTCCATACGGAGCTGGCAAGATACCTAAGATGAGACAATTAATGTATGACTTGTGGGCTGTCTCGTATCCCGTGAACATGGTTAGGTATTGAAAATAACATCGAATTTTCCCAGTGGAAACCTATCTTCTCAAGAAGAAGTCTTCCAGTAAATTTGTTCGTAACTTTCAGCGCCGTTCGATGTTTACTTGTGCGGCAACTTCAAACAAAAGGCCTGTTCTTACTTGTTGTTGCTTGGTGTGGTTTCGCCAAGTCTTAAAGATGTCACGTCAAGGTTGCAAACTGCTAACCTGTGTTCTTGTATGTCATGTGTTGCATTGTGTTGATTTGTGAGCTTAAGACCGCATGTTTCGGCTGCTATTCATTATAAAATACAATTCGTGTATTATTGCTTGTTTGTAAAGGGTTAGACTATGTCAGCTTGTTTATTTTAGTATTAGCCTTTGTGTATTCCCACTAATATCGTGATTTCCAACCCGCAGAACAAGAATTCATGACTTATTAGAGTGGTCGAACGGGAATGAATTCTCGTCAAAGTACTCGTTATTTTTAATTGTATTTTGTTATGTTGATTCAGTGTATTTATTTTCTTTAGGTGACATTTTGGTTCGCCTTATTTAACAGCTGTCTAAGCTGAGTGCTTGATTTTAATTATTTTATTTTTGTGGACTGTTGTTTTGATTCAGTCATTTTGTTTGTCGGCTAACATGGTTTGAGGGTACTATGGTGGCAAATATGGGGGTGAATGTTCTTGGTCCCGATTTTGTTTGTTTACATAGTATCGGTTTGGATTGATTGTAGGTCATTTATGGCAGGCAAAAAAATCAAAGTCATACATCAGGGTGGTTGTAAATTTATTGTTTTTGTCATTGATGATTCAGAATTAAATTGCTATTGTTTTTTAACATGTCATGTTAGTTATTCATAATTTTAAGTTCCCCTATGGATCCTGCAAAATGTAAGAAGCACGTTTCTCCTCATACTATTTAAAGGACCACTCACGACCCTGAATCTAAGTCTTGTGTAGTGCTTCTTTTCCTAAGAGTACAATATCTCGTATCCCGTGAATATGGTTAGGTATGGAACAAAATATCGAATTTTCCTAGTGGAAACTTCTCCATTCTTCTTGAGAAGATAAATTTCCACTAGGAAAATTGTCCGTAAGTTTCATAGCCGTGATATTTTTACTTCTGGTGGGATCTCAAACAAAAGGTATACAGATACAATCCGCGTACTCTGGTGACTCTCGAGAACGAAATATCAGTGAGGAGGAATCGCAGCGAGTGTATTACCCTTTCACGAATTGATTGCCAGCGGTCGAGATGGGAACTATCCTTTGTTAACTTGTGTCACACGTCAGCCTGCTTCGTTGACAGGTACAGTTGCGCGAGTAGGATATGACTCAGCTCCAGTAGCCTCGCTCATTGTTTAACTATGCGTGGTGACAAACTCCTGTAACGCACAATACTGCTTGACTTATGTGAGGACTGCACTCTGTCATTGCTGTGTCCTCCGATTCGCCTCACGGGGCTCATGCTACAATAAACAACAAGAAGTTCCTTGAAGAACTATACAGCCTACTTTTCATGCCAATGATTATTCTACAGTATATGAACCTATCTAGAATAATGACGATATTAAGTTGGTAATATCGAAATATCTAATTAGTTCAAAATATACCTAGTATAATGTATCCTAATAGAGCACTACAGTTGGCAGCCCTGGTGACTGAATATATTCTTAGTTCCACCTCTTAAGGTACAGAATACAAAATTTGGTTGAAGTCCAATGGACGTTACATGCAGTTAGACACTGGTTCTATCAGCACGCGTAAAAGCATGTTGCCAACAATACCATGCGTGTGCTGGTCAGAAATAATCTGAATTATTATGATATCTTGTTGTGCCTATTTTGGATGAAATCCATGTGTTAGTATAGAAGTTACATGTATTTTAAAATTGGACATATCAGCAGGCATAGAATCATGTTGGCAGTTGTATTAATTACTCCACATTAATCTAGAATGTCAGGTGCTATATGTGTGCAAAGTATAGAGCTGTTGGCTTGCATAGTTTCTGATATATTGATATTAGGGTAAAAAGAATATAGACAGCAATTATTAACAGTTGGCAGCCCTGATTGCTCTTAACAATACTTATAGTCATATCTGTTATGGTACACATTGCACATACGAAATTTGGTTGAAATCCAACTGATAGTATAGAAGTTACATGTATTTAAAAATTGGTACTATCATCAGGCTTATAATCATGTTGGTAGAACTGACGTATATAAGTTACTCCAAATTAATCTAAAATGTCAGAATATACGTGTGCATAGTTTAAAGCTGTTGGCTTGCATACTTTCTGATATATTGGTATTTGGATAAAAAAAATAGAGAGAGCAATTATTAACAGTTGGCAACCCTGGTGGCTCTTAAGAATACGCCCAGTCATATCTGTTTATGTACAGATATTACATACATAATTTGGTTGAAATCCAGTTGATAGTATAGAAGTTATATGCATTTAAACATTGGACCTATCAGAAGGCTTAAAATTATTTTGGCAACACTGTCATGGTTGGCCTCCAGGAAATTAATTTGAAATAGTATTATCTACATGTGTGCCAGTTTCGGAATAGCTCCCACGCATACCTTGCAAGATATCCAATATGGAGCTCAAATTTCTAGTGCGTTTTTTCAGCAGTTGGTAGCACTGACATCATTTTCAAATATGGACGTGAGCTATTCCGGTGCACATCTTTACTCATACTAAATTTGGTTTTGATTGCTGCAGCCGTTTAGGAGTTGATAGGGGGGGGGGGCACACACACAGCCAGACAGACAGACAGAAGGACAGACAGACAGACAGACACACATTTTCCCGGATCGATCTCATAAGACTACTTTTTCCTCATTTTTGCAAAATGTGAAAAGTAGGCTAATAAACGCTGGCACAGGCTCACTCAGCGGCAATCAAATCTTGATTGGGTAATACCAACAGTTCCTACGTTGGTGCAATGTGTGTTTTTCGAAAATGGAGGTCAGCATTTCCAGCATCTATTCTGTAATTCATGTGAGTGATGAAAATGAAAATCCACAGCCTGCTTCCATTCGCCGACCGTGTCAGGAATGGAATGGATGAAGCCCCGATCTAGCGGCGAGGATATGAAATGTGCCGGCTGCTGAAGCCTGTCGCACTCCTCTGGGGTAATGGCAGATGGAATGAAATGATAGTGGAGAGTGTTGCTGGAATGCAAATTTTGACAGGGAAAACCGGAGTACCCGGAGAAAAACCTGTCTGCCTCCGTTTTGTCCAGCACAGATCTCACATGGAGTGACCGGGATTTGAACCACGGACACAGCGGTGAGAGGCCGGCGTGCTGCCGCCTAAGCCACGGAGGCATGTGAGTAATGATGATTATTAAATACGTTAACAAGTGTAAATGTGTTGAACTAGTTGGGCGCTACGCTGCTGCTAACGCCAGTGCCCCGGCCGCCACACGGCACATGCGCGTTTCCGTTCTAAAGGGGGGGGGGGGCTCTCACTGTAGAATCATTCACCTGAAAAATGATGATGGATATTGAACAGCAATTAATAATCGTAATTGGCTTGGCAAGCCTCCATGGCTTAGGCGGCAGCACGCCGGCCTCTCACCGCTGGGTCCGTGGTTCAAATACCGGTCACTCCATGTGAGATCTGTGCTGGACAAAACGGAGGCAGACAGGTTTTTCTCCGGGTACTCCGGTTTTCCCTGTCAAAATTTCATTCCAGCAACACTCTCCACTATCATCTCATTTCATCTGTCATTCATTTAATCATTGCCCCAGAGGAGTGCGTCAGGCCTCGGCAGCCGGCACAATTCATATCCTCGCCGCTAGATGGGGGCTTCATTCATTCCATTCCTGACCCGGTCGGAGACTGGAAGCAGGCTGTGGATTTTCATTCATTTTCAATTGTCTTGGCAATAAGTGCAGTCAATTCGTTGTGTACTCTGGCCTGCTATAAACCAACCTCACTAGGGCGCCTTGCATGTCAACGATACATTTTCAGTACCTGCAGCAGAATTAAAATAACAATGGAGCTAACAATTCAACCCGGGCCTCCAAAGAGGCAGACAATGGCACTAACCGCTAAACAAGGAGTTCCGTGACGAATTCAAGAGCCTAATTTTCTTCAAATTTAAGATTCATGCCAATGATTAATCAATATGGAGCTATCTAGAATAGTGACGAAATTAAGTTTATGTTCGACCCTGACTATTATGTATCTGAAAACTGTATCATAATGAGACTCATTATAACATTATTTTTCATTATGATACAGTTTCTCCCACCAATCAGAGCTCAAGAAACAAGTCGTTTGACCAATTAGATAATTAGATGCGCTGAGTACCACGGCCTTCTAATGTAAATCACACTGCCTTGCCTAGTGTAATAGTAGAGTAATCGAGGTGGCCATGGTCAAATACAAGGCATTCCCTGCGTCTCATGCGCTCTGTTTAGTACATAAAACTGGCAAAATCTCGACAGATATTTATGAATATTTATCTTCGAACATAAAATAGTTATAATAATTATAGTCGAACATAAACAGTCGTATGCAACTCGCCTATAATGGTAATTAAGACACTCGTATGGAAATTATAAAACTCGCATACGCTCGTTTTATAAAAAATACTCGTGTCTTAATTATAGCCATTATAGGCTCGTTGCATAATGTACTATTGTAATATCGAAATTTCTAATTATTTCGCAATTTGTAGCCTAATAGAGCACTACAGTTGGCAGCCATGGTGACTGAGTATATTCTTGGTTCCATCCCTTAAGGTACAGAATACAAAATATGATTGAAGTCCAATGAATAGCATGGACGTTACATGCAGTTAGACATTGGATCTATCAGCGCGCGTAAAATCATGTTGGGAACAATGTCATGCATGTGTTGGTCAGAAATAATCTGAAATACTTTGATCTATTGTTGTGCCAATATTGGATGAAATGCATTTGTTAATATAGAAGTTACATGTATTTAAAAATTGGTCCTATCAGCAGGTTCAGAATCATGATGATAGCACTGACAGACATTAATTACTCCAGATTAATCTAGAATGCCAGGTACTAAACGTGTGCAATGTATAAAGCTTTCTGAAATATTGGTATTTGGATTTAAGGCTCTTAAGAATACGCTCAGTCATATCTGTTTATGTAGACTACACATTGGGTTGAAATTGAAATTGGGTTGAAATCCATTTGTTAGTATAGAAGTTACATTCATTTAAATGTTGGACCTATCAGCAGGCTTAGAATCATGTTGGCAACACTGTCATGTATGGCCTCCTGAAAATTAAACTTAAAAATTAGTATCTATATTTGTGCCAATTTTGGAATAGGTCCCATATATACCTTCCAAGATATCCTATATGGAGCTCAAATTTCAATTGCGGTTTTTTAGCAGTTGGTAGCACTGACTTCATTTTCAAGTATGGAATTGCGATGTTCCGGTATAGGTCTTTACTCATACCGAATTTGGTTCCGATTGCTGCAGCCGTTTAGGAGTTGATAGGGGGAGACACACACACAGACAGACAGACAGACATTTTCCCGGATAGTTCTCTAAGTCTACTTTTTCCTCATTTTTGCAAAATGTGAAAAGTAGGCTAAAAATCAATGTTACGGGATAGTCCGTATGTATATCCCCTATGGGTTCATATACTATTCATCCGATTGCGATGAAACTTGGGTGAGTTGTTGTGTGCACTCCAGGGAAGGTTTCTAGCTACAACTTATTTATGTAACACAGAAGGGTGAGGGACTTACAGGAACCCTTGAATCCCACAATAACCCGATTGCACAATCTGTATACTTTTATGACACTGCAATGCAAGTTGTGAGAATAGCTCGTGAGGAGACTGTCAGCAGCCTGCCGTGTTATCTGGTATTACCCATTCAAATTTGATTGTCGCTGGGCCAGCGATTGCTAGTTATTGTAGCTTGACCCCCACGGGGCGAAGCGGAGGACACTGCGATGACTGCAGTCTTCACATAAGTCAAACAACATTGCGTAAGATAAGCGTCATAGGAGCTCATGTCACCACAGACAGTGAAAAGATGACTGAGGCTACTGGAGCTGAGTCATATCCTACTCGCGCAACTGTACCTGTCAACGAAGCAGGCTGACGTGTGACACAAGTAAACAAAGAATAGTTCCCATCTCGACCGCCGGCAATCAATTCGTGAAAGGGTAATATCGCTGTCTATTTCAATACAGTTCACGCCACGGTTTTTTGGCTGGGGGTTTATTATTATTATGTCCCGTTCTGACTTTGATTGGCATTGCAACGCATGCCGGGTATAGCTAGTCTATACCATACTCCGGCCTGTGAAAAGAATCTTAATGTTGAACCACTTTTCATGTCATTCGATTCGATTAAAATTTTCCATGGATCGATTTGTCATTATCAGTCTGCAGAATGCAGCTATAAATAGCAAGAATCCATATTTTATGAAGAGCTGCTAGAATGCACACGTATAGTATTTACACTCAGGGGCTGGAGAAATCTTGACCATTGAGTTTATTTTGCGATAAGGATCTAGAGAATTATGCCCAGGTTTATAAAGCTTAACACCCTCAAACATGAGTTAACCTCATTCCTAATAACTAACTGGTCGATATCTGCGGACACCTCAAAGGGAACTCCATAAAGCCTAATATAATCCACCCTCTTACCCATACTAGCTGAATCAAAAGCTAAGCTGAATTTCTGAACTCCACACTGAGAGTAAATGCTTTGCGTTTCCCATTTTGGTGGTAATTCTGTCGACACAAGCTGTTTGAATGGAGTTAAAACGTGGGGAGCAGTAATACCGCCATTTATCAAACATTAGCTCGCGTCTTTTTGACAGACAGGCTTTCGGCTTAATTGTGGTTTGGCAATGATGAGGTAAACCAGGCAGCATTATTATGATTTGTGCGGGCGCAGTTCGCATAATGTAAGTGGTGCACTTGAATATAGACCTAATGGTTGGTATATTCAGTCGTCAAGCGATACCGTTTGCGGTCAGAACGAGTTTATTTATTATTATTATATCATTTTTGCCCTTTTGGACAGGGTTTGAACTAAAATATCTCATGATAACTCAATTTCCACTTCTCTCCCTTTTTCCTCCTCTCTTCCCAAAATCTCTTCATCCTTTGACTGTGCTCCTGTTTCCTTTGTTCTGTCC
The DNA here is from genome assembly GCA_946902985.2 of Meconema thalassinum. NCBI lineage: Eukaryota > Metazoa > Arthropoda > Insecta > Orthoptera > Tettigoniidae > Meconema > Meconema thalassinum. The sequence continues at coordinate 26,141,999 of OY714911.1, forward strand.
ACAATGTTCTTGTCTTCATCTTTTCATTTGCTTTATATTTTGTATTCTCAATTTTGATTTTGAATTCTCCTCTGTCTCCAATCATTTGCCTGTCGATTCCCACCTGTCTTATGTGTTCCTCTATTACTTCATGATAACAATTAGTTTTTTCTTGAGCTATTTACACTACATTCATTGCATGTTGCACTTTTGATGGACTGTTTCATGATTGTACTTAATTGTATTTCTAAACTTATAATTTAATCATGGTTGGAGATACTTCGGCTAGCTCAATCGATTTGGGGGCTGGTACATCCATTCCCACAATATGACACATATATTTGGGATCATAATCAAGAGGCCAACACTCAAAATAATATCAAAAATCTCACATAAAACGTATTTAATTGTAACTAAGTTAATAGGCGCCACAAACAAGTTATTAAACATCAAATTCCCTCAAATGTGCAACCAACATTTAATTTTAAATTAATAATAATAATAATAAATTCAACCTAGGTTTACACGAATCAAATTTTCTCTCTCTCTCTCTCTCTCTATGTTAAGTACTCCTTTATCTTTGACGATCTGCCGTCCTTTTTGTTCACACATTATTGAAAGAATCAAATTAATAAGCCTCCCTGACATATTTATATTTGCTGTAACAAAAGAACACCTTTATTTTCCAAGTATTTCACACATCCTATCATATTTCAGTAGTATAAATCCCTCCTGCGGCGCTCACAAGCGACCGATCGTGACAAATGAGCATTCAAATGAAAGAGAATAGACATTAGCAGTGACGAATTGCACTATAATTTCATAAATATCTATAATTTCTTTAAAAAATGAATATTAAAAAAATGTACGAAGTGTGAGATTTGCAAATACTGTTGCTGTATGAAACTACGCTCCATAATTGCTGTCCACTTCACATGTTGGCCGCTGTGACGCCTGTTTAATGTCAATTTAGCCTTTAGCCTATCATTTTGTGTGGATTTCAGAACAGTAAATCAAAGGAATGAATACTCAAATCGTATAATTTCATAAATATCGAATAGCTGGTGAGTGTTACAGCAACCTTTCTCTTTAAGGCTCTCATTATAAACCTATTGGGGAAAGTGTGGTTCATGAACATGCAAGATTTCTCGCTCGGGTCCTCTGGTAATATATAGTTACCTAGCAAATATACATTAACCATTTTGAACAGCGGACGGAGATAACCAAAAAACAGATTCGAGCAGGTCTATGATCTGAAGCAAACTTTGCCATGTGCAAAATTTATTGAAGTGACTGATATCTCAGGTTGATTAGGTGCAATGTTGTCGTTTCATTTGCGGTTGGAATAACAATGTCCAAGTATTTCACAAATCCTATAATTATTATTTATTAATTCATATTGTGACCTTTCATTTAAATAGTAGGTTAGTTAGTTATTGTTGTTTTAAGAGACGGAACTACGAGGTCATCTGTCCCTTCATTTATTTAAATTAATGACTTTTTTAAGGATATCCATTTTCTTTTTGGTTTTTGTTAAGATAGTTTCTAAGATTTTTCGCGCTGACGAAGTTATCATTGATATGACGAAACATGTGCGTGTTAATTTAATTATTAAACTAATTTCTAGTGTTGGACAAGGCGGCTGTCATAATTTGAGATTGAGCACTTGACTACATCAAAGATCTCTTTGAAAGTCTGTTGTTGTTCATTCTCTGTATGTGCCCGTAAAAGGTTAGTCGGTGTTTACTGATCTTATCGGTGAGTCTGTCTGTGTACTCGAATAGCTCTTTTCATTCATATGCCATTTCTGTGTATTGCTCCAATTATTTTTCAGAGAAATTTGCGTTCTATATTTTCAGTTTCTATGATACCAATTGTTGTCATTTATGTATTTATCTATCAAATTTTAATGTTTTTCAGTCAGTGAACACGATTGTGGGGCCTACCCAATTGTAATGGGTGGTTCGCTAGTCCTGAAAAATATTTACACGATATTAATCAATACAATGCACTTGGATAACGAGTACCGAAATGTTGATTATTTTGGCAACACTTAACAAGTAGTTTTATGAAGAACCCTACAGCCTATTTTCATATATCCTATTTATGTTAATCACCTCTACCAATATTTTAAAAAAACGTTTGATTGCTGTAATAGATTCGTAGATATTGAGAACTGTCTAAATATCTCGGATGTTCGCCATGTTGGATTGTATATATGTATGCCATAGCGTTATGTACTATTAGATGACGATTATTGTGTACGATCATTATTCAAACGTTGATTTCGATGATGATGATGATGATGATGATGATGATGATGATGATAATTCTTGTTTTAAGGGACCTAACATCTAACGTTCATTTCGATCGCATGATTAGAACACAAGAAATAAAAACTTAACTGTAAAATTTCGCACAGCTGTCATCTTGAGGTTATGTAAACAATAAATTAGACGCCAGTGCATTACAATGTGAATTAACATTTACTGTACCAAATTTCACTGCTTTCGGATGGTTAAATAGCGAGAATAGTCTATTTAAATGTCTCAACTTCGCTTGGCCGCCATGTTCGATTTGTAGTTAACAGGTTTTGAAAGTGTCATAGGTAGCTCTCTTTATCACCGTTCGAAATTTCAGGGTATTATCAGTAGTAGTTTCGGAGATATCGAATATTGGTGAAATATTTCGCACAGCCGCCATGTTGAATTGTTGAGACATAATAAAATTTGAAGGGCACGGGCGGGGATGGCAAAATAGTACTATGACCTTGCCGAGTTTCAATGAATTCGCTCAAGCCGTTTAGAATTTATTGGGGGACACACACATATAGACACTCACACACTGAAACAAGGTCATCTCATAAGCCTATTTTTTCATAAATGGAAGTAGGCTAAAAAAAAACACATTTCGCTACAATGTTTGAGCTAGAGCGTGCAGTATTTGTAAGGCCCAGACACCACGGAACTTGAGACATGCCCAGTGCGCGTGACGAGTTTATCGCATTCGCTTTTGTGTTCTTTTGCCTAACATTTTCATTAATTAATTTACAATCACTTTTTTAACTAAATCAAGCTCTCGTCTTCTCTTAGGATTATTGCAGTCAAGTTTTGTCATAGAAATACCAAGTTTCACGCAATCCTTCCAGCAATTTTGACGTCCACCTAACCTACTGTGACAACAAACAGATTGAGGGAGCATTGTATCGCCTAGGAACATCACTCATCTCATTTAACTCTTAACTTGATGACAGGTAAATATCCACTTTAAATTATCAATTCCTCATTTTTTTTCTAAAATTATAAAACCTAATCTCTATCTAATATATAAAAGTGAAAGTCTGTATGTATGTATGTATGTATGTGGGTTGGTTCCGTATACAAATCTACACCGTTCCACCAATCTCAACCAAATTTTGCGTACACATAGTTTAGGACCCAGAAGGAACCGCTGGCTACATGAATTTTCGATAGTCTTTCTCATTCTTCTGATTTAGGCCCTTTTGCACTCAAGCACAGCCTAATCAAATCATAAAATATACTCATGAAGGAATGGAAAGGCAGATAGTTTTCATGGCAACACAGCTCAAGTCGAGACACGGCCAGTTGCGCTCTGCACTACCGGTATAGAAAATGAGCTTCTTGACATCAAATCCCGTTAGTTACTCAAATGCTCACACAGCACTGTCAACCCAGTATAGCATAACAAAAACCTCACATTATTTGTAAATATTATTTCTGCAATATCAAAATGCAAAATATATCACAAAATAATATAATAATAATAACCCCTGGCACTACAGCCCATGAAGGACCAAGGCCTACCAAGCGACCGTTGCCCAGCCATTTAGCTTTCAGATATTGGGGTGATGCGTGATCAGCGCATCGTGTTCCCTCGGCCGTTAATCTTGGTTTTCGTGATTGGGGCGTTGCCTAACTGTCAGACAGCTACTCAATTGTCCTCACGAGGCTGAGTGCACCCCGTTCCAGCCCTCACGTCAGTTTCTAAAATCCTTGACGGAGCCGGGAATCGAACACGGGGCCTCTGGGTGAGAGGTAGGCACGCTACCCCATCACCACGTGGCCGGCCACAAAATACAATAGCGTGATATTTAATGACAGAAACTAAACATACCTTTGCACCTTATTAAAAGAGAATTCCATTAGGTTCACTCGATTTGTATAAAACTTAATGAACTTTCCTGCTGAGTGGTTAGTACAGAAGTTATTTGGAAGCAACCGATAGTTCGGCTTCCGCAATAGTATTCGTAATCGGTGATACCAATTTCTCTGCAATGACGCTGGGAAGACCGCTGCAGCGGTCAGGCTAATGAGTGGAGGGGATTACAGTTCTGAGAAATGCAATCCAAACATTACATGCAATAAATTCTTTCCACTGTGAATACAACTTAAACCAGACTTTCAGTTTTCATTGTCGAAAAAGATATTGCTGAAATTGTAATTTGATGATGATAGTTGATGTTAAAGGGCCTAACATGGAGGCTATAGGCCTCTTAATTAATTCTTTGGGATGAAAATGAAGAATGATGATAAACTGAACACTAGAACTAAAAATAACTACAACTTACAACCAAATTACGGATTAGGAGAACAAAAGGACAAAAAGGAAGGAATAAGGGAAATAAAATGCGGGTAAATGAAATGCTCTCAACCTTCAAAAAATGAGAATTGACGGATTTGGTAAGCTGTGCCATGAAAGGCAGATAGGAAGAGAAATAGGAGAGAGTCCACCCCAGAATCACTGGAAAAAGGAAAAAAGCAGATCCAGCTCAGGAATTCTCCTAAACTCAACAGCCGTGAGCCCTTGAGGGTGTAGCACCTCCAGTGGTGGGGCTACACACACCCTGCCTCCTTTATGACCTCGTGCAGAAGGGAGCAGTTATGATGAAAAGATGCACCGTACGGTTGATTCCGTAGTTAATTGCATATCATCGTAGGTATCATGTGCGTTACTAACATTGTCAAGTACTATCCCGGCATTTGCCTGGACAGAGTGTAGAAAAACCACACTCAGGATAGGTTCCAACCTACGATGTCTGGACTTGCTACAGCTGCCCTCGCAACCGTCGTGCACGATTAAACGATCACAACTACGGTGCGGGACTCACAAAATGACGACTACACACAACAGACGAAGGAGTGTTTGTGTCCGGAACAAAGTTATCGCCGGAAATCACGTAAGACGATCATCTCACCTAACTCTGTCTCACGTAAAGTCGGGAAATGAAAGCACACCTCCTGTGGGGGAGCAAGAGTAGTGTTGAATGCGACATCTACCATCGGTACTTGCAACTGGCATATGTAATGCCATTGTAGATATATTTTGTTCTCTTTGATAATAGCTTTAAACTGCCTGATCATTTAACACAAGACAAGATAGGTTGCAGCACTATTTTCACTGCCAGCTGGATCGCATCCCTCCTGGCTGCTTTAAACTGCCTGCCCATTCAACACACAGACGCGTACAGGATCTTTTCACAGTAGCGCTTCATTCGTATTTACGTCTTTTTCCAGAACTAGCACTGACGTTATTTCATTTCATACTACCGTCTATTTGAGTTGTTGGACTATGCTACGCCCATAAAATATTAAACAATAGACAAATCATTTTCTAAATGAAACATTGTGTTAACCTGAAGTAAGTTATCGCATTTATTAAATTGACATCATTCAATGTCATTTAAATGAGAATTGCATAATGATTTTAATACATTTGTAATCTGAGTCACATTTATAATTATATTTGTTTTTTCCATTGCTTTATTTTTAGACACCATATACTTTGAGCTAACCTCTTTACTTTCCACTACGTCGTGTTACTTGAAGCCGTTTGATTAGAATGGCTTATGGATCTTTAAGCACACAGTCTCGTTATTAATTATACACGGATTGATGAAGTATTGATATTCCTTGTCTGCCATTTCAAGCTTTTGACCTATCTTACGAAATACTTTATAAAAATAATAACATAATAATGGTATTGGTTTTACGTCCCTTTTAACTACACTGGCTTTTAGAGACGCCGGGGTGCCGGAATTTTGCCCCGAAGGGGATCTTTAACGTGCCAGTAAATCTACGGACACGGCTCCCTCGCATTTGAGGGTGCGCGCGAAATACTTTAGGGGCTAAAGAAGAAGCCCAATGTGTTCTCTATCAATGCATCTCATTTGACATTATACTGGGATTATACGTTGCTGCATTGCACAGACCAAGGATTATGTAATATGGGGTGCGCACTGGTCGGTGGGTTGGTGGGATCCGGGTCTCGAGTGCGGTTTGTAGTGGAAGCCGGTGGAAATCATCCACCGCTGGTCTATTTATTTAACTTCTCATCTGACAGTGTTTGTGATATTATGATGTATTTATTCCAAATGAACTTTCGTACGCAATTATACTATTAATTAATATACTTTAACAAAATGATATAGATTAGTTGGTTCCTCTGTTTAGGGGCTGCGACATCGCGGTCATGCAGCCCCGTGTATATTGAATGGGTGTAGAATCTTCCTGATAACCGGTGTGAATTGTGATGGCTGTATTTTTGTGTTATATGTAATTCAGGTAAGGACTACAGGCAGTCAGTTTTAAGTAGTTCCTACTTTTTCTACCAATTGCTACCGTCAACGACACCTAGCTGCAAACTTGGCGGATAGATATTCCCGCAACCAGACGGTGACCGTTGGAACATAATAGCGTTAATCAAATTTTACTTTCACACGAGTGTAGTTAGTTGAACGTTCTTATACATCACATAAATCTATGTCGTATGGCATGGGCCCACTGGCATTATTTCACCTCCGAAGGAAGGCATACTGAGGGATTTCTAACGCTCTTCAAAACTCCGATGACTTCGGCCGGGTTTGAACCCGCGACCTTGGGCATAGAAGCTCAGCATGCTACCAAATACGCCACCAAAGCCGCCCAATATGAGATAATAGGCTTGTAAATACAGCAATGCTATTCCCTAATATGCAGCTACACACTGCCTTATGTACATGAATAAGCCATTTCTCATTTATCACACCATTTGTGCGGGGTTATAAATCGTAAGTATATTTGACTCCAGAATGATGACTTTATATTCCAAATATTGAATAATTTAATTATTGTTTCCTTTCAAAAAGGTAGATGCAACAATTTAAAAATGAAAGAGAACTATGTGATCAAGACGTCTAAATTACACCCATTACAAAAATAAAAAATAAAGACTATCAGGAAAGTGCTGTAATTGTGAGAATAGGTCCTTGAGAAATGTGCATATACAGCCCTTTTTGTTATTGATGCATTCTCTACTGCGTTATTTTACTCCACAGTACCTTTCGCCTAGATTTGCAGTGAGTTAATATTGCACTTGTTTAACTTCAGAGTCCAGGAGAACTATGTTTTAAACTCACTTTGGGACAAAGTGAATATACCTTGCGTAATATATTGGCATGTATCTTTCTATAATATGTAAATACACCTCTCGAGCAACGCCGGGTAAAAGAGCTAGTTTAGTATAAAACAAAGTCCCCGAATCTTGGATGTCACGGGTAATCTCGAGAACCACTGGATGGATTTTGATGCGGTTTTCACCATTCTGTAAATGATTTTTCGAGGACGATTTCTGTAGAAAATAATATATTTATGTCCAAAGAAAGCCGAGCAGTAACGACTTCAGTGAATCGAGTCGAAGAAAACCTACCGCCCATGCGACTTTTAAGCTTACGCTGGGTAAACCGTTAAGAATATCATTATACTATGAGTGTAGGAATTGTTCAGTATGAAAAGTTCTAAAAAAGAGTCCCGGAGAGCATATATCTATCTTTAATACATCGCCCACTATAAGTGTTTTACGCTTTCATTTCTTCCAACAATCTCCTTTCAATTACTAGCGTTTACGAGCTGGCAAGCGAGCGAACCCATCACCCAAGCTTCAGCCTTTGTTCCGCAGAATAGAGAATCAAGTTTAGATTGGACGGGAGGGGTATTTGTATCTCATGCACTCGCCGTTCTTAAATTAGGTCTGACAAGAATTCGTTGGACATGCTATCTCCATGATAATATAATTAATAGTCCTGTCAGTGATTTAAACCCATCTCGCCGAGACGGAAAACGGATATTGGTCGTTGTTCATTGACATAGGAAAAAATAGCCTTTTAAGCTTACACTGGGTAAAGCGTTAAAGAGACCGGGCGAAGCCGGGGCAGGTTGCTAGTTACATAATGAACAGGCTCAAATTCTGAAATCACATTACACTCAAGCTTCGCTACTGAGATTTCAACAAGCCACAGTTTGAAATAACTATATCAAAGGAAGTTTTTTAAATCAATTTTAGAAAAAAACAAGATGTTCAGTAAAGAACATATAGCCTACTTTCTCGTAAATGCATGGGTATTGTTATAACACTTTGTCCTTTTCAAGGAGTATAATTGAATGTTGATTGTAGTAGCTTGTTGAAATACAACGTGTTATACGGATATTAAACATGAATATGAGGTGCCCTTTACTAGTGCTACCTCTGTACCAAATTTCGTTCAATTCGGTTTCACCGTGTTTGAATAGATAGGGGGAAGCGATTTGCACACATGCATGGCCGTCATCTGCAAATTATTGGGCTGATGACCTTGTAGTTCGGTCAAAAGATTCTTCGTACATTAAGGTGTAATGTTGCAAAAATTGGTAGAGATCAGAAGATTAGGTTGGTGGTAATTTGATTTAAGCTTAGAACATTTGGTTGGCTGCCATTACGTTTTCGTCAAGATGGCGGCAATATGAAACATAAAACTGAGGTGCCCTTTGTTTGTGCAACCTCTGTACCAAATTTCGTTCAATTCGGTTGTGCCGTGTTTGAATTGATAGGGGGAAGCGATTTGCACACATACATGGCCACCATCTACAAACTTTTGGGCTGATGACCTTGTAATTTGGTCAAAAGATGCTTCCCCCAAAGCGGTATATTATTGTAAAATTTGGTAGAGATCGGATGATTAGGTTAGTCGTAATTTGATTTAAGCTTTGAACATGTGGGTGGCCGCCATTATGTTTCCGTCAAGATGGCGGCGATATATAACATGGCACTGAAGTGCCCTTTGATAGTGATACCTCTGTACCAAATTTCGTTCAATTTGGGTTCACCGTGTTCGAATTGATAGGGGGGACAGACATTCAGAGTACACACACTCACACACACACACACAGACACACAATTTTTCGCCCTGTGTTGATCTCATAAGACTACTAACATTTTTTGCAAAAATCGAAAGTAGGCTAATACGAGCCTTACAGTAGTCGTATATGATGTGTAACATTTTATCCCTTGTTAACAGTGAACTCTGTTGGGCATTGAAATAACTACTTGTAAAACTGCAGTGCCAATCCTGACCGGTTTTCAGCAAACATTATATAATGAATACTTTCACACCAAAGAACGACAACTTGAAGATGATTTATTGTAGGAAATTCTTTAATGGGGCCTCCAAACCTTGAACTAAACCGTATGCGATATACATTGCACATAGCCACATGGCCGACAGTTCGTCGTGGTATCAATCGTCGCCACAGCGCGCGCTCAATGTTTCCGTCCCATCCATTTCCGTTTCATTGTTTCCGTCCCATCCATTTCCGTTTCATTTTTCTAAATCTCCCCTACAAAAAATATACACATACCGAGTGGAAAGATGTTACACATCAAACATAGAAACTGTACCCGTCTCATAGGCCTTCTAGGAAAGCACTCATGTTATTATTATTACTATTATTTCAGTTAAACCAGATGTCCTGGACTACCCAACCAGTACGGACATGGTGGTGAGGGAAGTGGCCACCAATATCACCTGATGTTAATGGTATTGTTATTGTTCCAGTTTCACCATACATCCTGGACTACCCTAGCAATACAGACATTGTGGGGCGGGATGTGTCCACCAATATCACCTGATGTTAATATTACGGTATTGTTATTGTTCCAGTTCCACCATAGGCTATATCCTCGTCTACTCTACCAGTACGGACATGGTGGTGCAGGAAGTGGCCATCAATATCACTTGATGTTAATATTATTGTTATTTTTCCAGTTCCACCGGATATCCTGGACTACCCAACCAGTACGGACATGGTGGTGAGAGAAGGAACTAACGTGACCCTAAGATGTGCCGCGACGGGTTCTCCTCAGCCCAACATCACCTGGAGAAGAGAAGCAGGGGAACCAATCCCCTTGGCGAATGGGCTTGAAGGTAAGACATCATCCTCCCCCAAGGCAGACACTTCACTTCACTTCTGCATACATATTCCAATATAAAACAGTCGGATTATTTTTGTTCCGGCGCTCATCAGACAGTCGTTTGTTACATGTCAGCTGTCAATTGCGCTCCATCAAAGTCCAAAGGCAGTGTCGATATTGTACTAGGATGACATACGCTTTGTTCTGTGAGCGAAGTTTGCTTTGCTTCTTCCACTGAGAACGTCAAAATAAAACTGTGGGAATTTCCGCTGCAGCTGTAGTTACCTCGGACGAGCAGAAGGAGATTCGAAGATCGTAGGCAGAGTGTGTGTCCAAGTTTCACTTCCATAGAGCACCACGCTGCAGACAAAGGCTTTCAGAAATGACTTCCTAATACCTACATCTATATTCGATGTCAAAAGAATCCTTTTTTGTAGAATTGCTTTCTTTGCCTGAGCCAACCTACTTTTTATATCCTCTTTGCGTCGTCCATCACTGGTTATTCTGCTTCCTAAGTAACAGAAGTCTCCTACTTCCTTTAGCTTTTCTCCTGCCAATTTGATCTCCACAGAGGTTTCTGATTTATTTCGGCTGCATTCCAGTATTTTTGTTTTACATTTATTAATTTTCATCATGAATTCTTTCCGTAAGACGGAGTCCATACCATTCAAAAACTCATTCATTCCTCAGGCTTGTCGGCCAAGATGACGATGATGATTATAGAATTTTAATACATAAAAATAAATATATTACTCATCCTGAATTCTTTTCTGCAGAACCACAGGGTATTTTTTGTGATTTTTTAATCCAGATTTAAAAGGGCTCATCGTACAATCCTGTGCAACAGAATTTTGATACCTCTTTAATTATAAAAAAAAAATAATATTATTGCAAGAAAATCTGTAATAAAATGTTCTTATCCATATCATAACTTCTATAATAGGCCATAAATTAAAAATCTGGCGGATAGGTTTGTGTACAGTCCTATTTAGAAGGAGACTACCATGTTTCGTTGCTTTGTATGCAGTAGTGTCTGAGAAAATGACCTTATACAGTAAGTGAAAATATATTATTTACGGGAAACTTAATTTAAAGTTTTATCTTCATATTACAATGCAATAAGTAGAGCTGAAGTTCTCAGTGCAGGCCACATCCATACTCCACATCTTCTTCTGCTTCTACTAGATCCTTTGCAGCTAGTAAGTTCGTTTTGGCAAATTCTTCCATAGAAATTAGCAATCGTGTGTTGAGATCTGTAAACCTATTGACAGGTGGTGGCATATTTATCAAGCCACAAAATAAATTCACAGACCTAGGCACCTCATCCCGTAGCAAAATCTAATGAAACTATCATAAGCCCATTTGTTTATAAGGGATGTTTTAAACTTACTGTCTGCTTTGCACTCTTCATAAACAACATGTAGTGTACTAACGAAGCCAATCCTTTCTGTACCATCATCATACAATTTAATAGACTTTGAACCACAATTGGCCCATGTACAGCTGTTATGAATTGCTTCGCAGATGACCTTGTAGTTCCGCCCCTTAAAACCTCAATAATTAACTAAGTAGTTCGATGACTATTCATCTGAAACAACTATTCGAAATTTCTTCGGAGCTAATGTCAGGTAAAATACCCTCACTGATTATTTTTTTGTTGATGCACTGCTATTCAAAATTTGCGGGACAATTCCCTTCACTGTACCGGTACCTGCACGGGGAATCCTATTCCTTTCCACTCTTTTAAACACTCTACCACGTATTCTCCCCATATTTACGTTAAAAACCAGTAGCCTACAGAACCTAATCAACAACTGGAAAAAAATATTCGACAGAAACGCTTATCACAGGTAACACACAGTTATAAACCTCGCGGTATCCATGGTTACTTTACAACAAAGAGCCAGAACAGCCGCCATCTTGTCCACAGCCTTCCGAACAATGACAACCCCTCGCAATGACGGTCAGAGTGGCAAGATATATACGGATTCTTGTCTAGCTGTACTAAAACTAACCTAACTAACCCCGTGGCACTACAGCTCATGAAGGGCCTAGGCCTACCAAGCGACCGCTGCCCAGCCATTTGGCCTGCAGATATTGGGGTGACACGTGGTCAGCGCATCGGATCCCCTCGGCCGTTAATCTTGGTTTTCGTGACCAGGGCGCTGCCTCACTGTCAGACAGCTACTCAATTGTCCTCACGAGGCTGAGTGCACCCCGTTCCAGCCCTCACGTCAGTTTCTAAAATCCCTGACGGAGCCGGGAATCGAACCCGGGGCCTCCGGGTGAGAGGCATGTGCACTACCCCAACACCACGGGGCCGGCCTGTCTAGCTGTACTGGTAAAAGTAAAATAGGAGGCGTGGCGCCAAGACGTTTCGATTTTTGACGCCCTTGGAATTGAAGTACAGCGATGAAACTTTGGGATTATAATCTTGAACTACAATTTTTACAGAAAATAAAAAATAAAACAAATTTCGTGAAAATGTCACCTACAGTACATCCTCCACAGTTTGTCTCTGATATATGTTATAGTAGCTAAGCAGAGTTCAGGACAGGGAGGCATGGATTGCTGCATCAAACAGTCAGAAAATGGAAGATTCAAAGGTATTGTTCGGTAAGTACGAAAGACTGGTCAGAAAACAGGTGTTGCTGCCTTAATAATAATAATATGGCCTCGGTGCCGGGAGCAAGCTTTGTTATTAGGCGCCCAGAGGGCACTCGTAACGCTATGAAAGTCAAGGAGGTTAGATATCTGATTTTCTTGACAATATAGCGCTTTCTTGTAGCAAAAGGAGGGAATTTGTATTGGCGGAAAATCCTGAGATTAATTTGGGCATTATGAAAACATCCTATTGAATTCAAATGGGTTATCAAACATGCCAACAACGCATGACACGCGTTAAATTTTGTTCAAAATAAGTTTAATATTGAATATGTTATCTTGAACTAATCAAAAGTTGTATCGATGAGAATCTTTCCTGCTAGTTTTTGAGATACAAGAAACAAAACCTCGGCCATCCTTTCTAGTTTAATAATGGTCATATCATGGTTTAAATGGGCTGCGGTTGCGTAGTCGGTAGTATGCTGAGCTTCTATGCCCAAGATAGCGGGTTCAAACCCAGCCGAAGCCGTCGGATTTTTTAAGAGCGTTAAAAATCCCTCAGTCTGCCTTCCTTCGGAGGGGAAGTAAAGCCGGCGGTCCCATGTCATCGATTTACGGCATGTTAAAGAACCTTCCACTAATTGCACCTGTGTGAAGATAAACTGGATAGGTTAAGAATGTAAACAACGCTCTTAGGTCTCTACGTTCTTTGCCAAGAGCCGACTGCGGTGGCGTGTAGTAGCTATGTTCTGAACTAGGCCTAGTAGTCGTTGACGGTGGAGCTTGGCGGCAAAAGTAGGAACTATTTGAAAAATTCTAAATTGCAGTACTTCAATTAAAAAACAGATAGCACACACTAATACAGTCATCACAATTAACACCGGTTATCAGACAGATTCTACACACACCCAAAAAGTACACGGGGTTACATGACCGCGTTGTCGCAGCCCCTAAACTTAAGAACCAACCAACCAGACTCTAGTAGATTCGAAATTGATGTTTACAGAGCCTGGGTTACTGTACTTGCTGTGTGTATCAGCAAGTAAACCCTAGTATGAAACGTGCTTTGTACACAATATTGCAAACTTGGACAATGGAGGATTTGTAATGCACAAAGTGATTTGACCAAGAGGATCCTCAATTTACACAACTGAGAGGTTCAGCAGAATGAGAGTCCATAGCAGATATCGGGTCGATATTATTAGGCATGATAAATGTAACCCCGTGCATATTTCCACCTAGACAGTTAATGTTGTATTCCCATTTAGTTATTTCATCATCATCATCATCTTTATTTCCCCTTTTCCAGCTGACACTGGGTGGGGGCAAATATGGTTCCTCTCCACTTTGTTCTGTCGTTCCACCATTCCTCTTCCGAAACGGTCTTCCAATCCAGGCTCCGTTTACTAATGCTATACTTCACCGAGTCCATCCAACGCATTCTTGGTCTTCCTCGTCCTCTCTTCCCTGTCATCCGTCGTTCCAGTGCTCGTCTTGGTAGCCTTACTTCATTCATCCGTTTGACATGTCCAAACCATCTCAATCTGTTTTGCTCCAGTTTGTCATTTAGTTTCTGTACTCCCAGTTCTTTCCGTATATCTTCATTTCTTACTCTGTCTCTCCTTGTTTTCTGGACCATACTTCTCAGGAATCTCATCTCAGCTGCCTGTACTCTGCTCTCATCCTTCTTAGACATTATCCAAGTTTCTGCTGCATATATCATTATAGGAACATAATATGCTTTGTACATAACTTCTTTAGCCTTAATTGGTATATCCTTGTTCCATACTAGTCCCCGTACCTGTTGGTAGAAAACACTCCCGAGTTGTATTCTTCTGCTAATTTCCAAATATAGTCTTCCATCTTCAGTCAGTTCACTTCCCAAGTATTTGAAGTGTTTCATCACTTCCAATTCCTTATCTCCTACTTTGATTACTCTTTTTCCTTCTTTCTTACCTCTACTCATCACCACTGTTTTACTCTTCTCCACATTTATCTTCAATGCCCATTGCTCAATCTTTTAATGTATTACGTCTAACTGTTCTTGTACCTCCATCTCATCCTCGCCCCAGATCACAACATCGTCTGCAAACATCATTACCTTCATCTTTGTCCTACTATAGTCTTTCATTGCTGCCTTCATGATGTCATCCATCACCATTAAGAACAATAATGGTGACAACACACTTCCTTGCTTCAGTCCAGTGTCAATTTCAAACCATTCTGATGTCCCGACTCTAGTCTTCACACTACTGTAGCAATCCTTGCACATTCCTTTTATCATTTCTCTCAGTTCCTTGCCTATCCCCCTATGTGTTAAGCTTTCCCAAACTTTTGTTCTAGGGATGCTATCATAGGCCTTCTAGATCAATAAAAGTCATTACCATATCCTTCCCATATTCCCAACTCTTTTCAATGTTCTGTCTCAGAATGAAAATGGGTTTCACTGTTGATCTGCCCCCTCTAAATCCAAACTGCTCCTCCGCTATTTGGTTTTTAACCTTTACTCTAATTCTTTTTTCTAGGATTCTTTCCATTACTTTGGCAACATGCGAGATGATGGTGATTCCTCGGTAGTTACACACACTTTCCTGTCTCCTTTCTTGAATATTGGCAATATTATTCCCTTTTTCCAGGCTTCAGGTACTTTCTTCTCTGTCCACACACTCCTGAGAAGTCTGTATGTCCACTGCAGTCCCACTGGTTCTGCCGCCTTGATCATTTCTATTGCCACATCGACCATACCCACAGCTTTCCCCATCTTCTTCATCTTCCTAACTGCCCATACCACTTCTGCCATAGTAATGTCTGGTTCTTCTTCTATTTTTTCCTCCATTATTTTGGCTGTTTGCGTAACTTCTCCGCATGCCTGGCGTCTCACCTTCACCAGCTCGCTGAAATATTCTTTCCATCTGTCGGTTATCTCTTCTGAATTGTCAATATTTCACCTTCTTTGTTTTTCATGAACCCAGTGTTCACCTTTTCATTCTTTCTACTTTTTATAATTCCAAACAGCAATTTCTTTCCTCAATTTAAATCCTCCCTTATTTCCTGAGTGATTTCTTCCCAGCTTTTCTTCTTTTCCTCAGCAATTACTTTCTTGCAATCTCTGTTTGCTTCTATATCTTTTGCTCTACTTTCTTCAGTTTTTTTCCATTCCTACCAAGCTTTCTTCTTCTCTTTTGCCTTTTAATTCACTCTATCATTCCACCATTTTTTTTCCGCATTTTCCGCTACCTTTCCTGATGTTCTATCACATGTTTTCTCTGCACTGTTCACAAATGCACTCTTAAACTTTTATTTATTTATTTATTCATTTTTATTTATTTACACTGTTTACGCCCACATTGGAGCACCAAAATCAAACCTGATATACAAAGTCTTCCAATATTTCAAATAATAAGTTCAGTTCTTAATTCTTGATAATTTTTTCATTTCCCAATACTTCTTCAGTCTGGAAGATCTTGCAGCTCGTTCTTCTTCTGATATAACATACTGCTTACGCTGTGAAATTTTGAATGTTAGTCGAGTGTATTTGTTATTCAGAAGCCGTTTCTCCTCTCTATGTTTAATATGATGCTTAGAAATTTTCAATTCGTCTAAATCCAGTTGTATTTCTTTAAACCATGTGATTTTTGTTTTACTGTTCCAAAAGAAGTCAAAAAGTTGTTTCAGGAGTCTAGCATTTGGCAAGCGGATATGTGTCCAAAAAACGCAATCCTTCGTTTTCGCATCGTGTCAATGATAGATTCATTTTCCTTGTAAAGTATTGAATTGGGCAAAAGTTTCCACTGGCCCTCAACCTGGTGTTTTTTATTGAGTATTGACCGAAGAATCCGTCTGTCAACCTTCTGTAGTTTGTCAGTTGTTGATCGGGTGTTTAATTTAAATAAAGTTTCACTTGCATATGTTGCTTCTGGCTTAACGACGGAGAAATAATGTCGAATTTTAGCATTAATCGAAAGAGACTGTTTCTTATATGTTGGCCAGGTAATCTGTTGTGCTCGTCGCAATTTTAGAGTTCTATTATCTATTGATGCTCTCTCATAGGCATTCCAAGTGATGATCTCACCAAGATATTTAAATTTTTTCACAATCCTTATTTTCTGGGCATTATGCAGTACAATATGTGATGTGTCAACTTGAAAAGATGGCATCATTTCTGTTTTCTCAAAGGAAATTTTCAACCCAACCTTTGCTGCTAATCGTTCCAATTCCTCTACCTGAAATTTAGCTTCTTCGATACTAGTTGCTAATAATGCTAGATCATCAGCAAAGGCGAGACAATTTAGTCGAGCATTTTTTCCAATCTTGACATTCGGTGGACAAACCTTATTCCATTGACGCATAACTTTTTCCAGCACACAATTAAACAGCAATGGAGACAATCCATCTCCCTGCCGAAGACCAGTATGGATTTCAAATTACTCAGAGGTTTCACTTCTAAACCTAACTCTAGATTTAGTATTCTTAAGGGTGACCGCAATAAGGTTAACAAGTTTTCGATGTAAACCAAATTCAGTAAGGACATTTAATAGAGATTCGCGATGGATACTATCATAAGCTTTTTGAAAATCAACGAATGTGATCACTAAATCTTTGCTCCTAATCCTGTGATGTTTTATAATGCATTTGAGACTGATAATTTGATCTGGACAGCTTCGTCCTGGACGTAAACCACCCTGATATTCACCAAGTTCATTATCAAGTTGTTCGTGAATTCTGGAATATAAAATCTTTGAAAAAATCTTATACGTGACATCCAGCAACGATATCCCTCGATAATTGCCAGGATCTGACCTATCGCCCTTTTTGTGTATGGGGTGTATAATTGCAATATTCCACTCTTCAGGCAATTTTTCTGTATTCCAAATGTCAATAAGATGTTTATGAAGGTTATGAATAGTCTGTACATTAGCATTCTTCCAAAGTTCTGCTACTACTTTATTCTCTCCTGCCGCTTTAAAATTCTTAAGTGAATCAATCGCTGTACGCACTTCATCGTAAACCGGCGGTATGATCTTTTCCAGGGGTGTTTTATATCTAGGATAGGGATCGAATTCAAAAGAATCTTCAGGTTCATCACTATTAAGTAATTTTATGTAGTAATCGGCCAAAATTATTGCATTGTCATAATCATTATGGGCCACCTGCCCGTTCGTATCTTTCATCAAAAGAGTAGGGGGAGTACATTTTGATTGGTATTGTTTAAATGTCCTGTAATAGTCCCTTGTTTTATGGCGATTGAAAGCTTCATCAATAGATTTTAATGTTTCCTTCTGATATTCTCTTTTAACCCTCCTGATTTCTTTGGCCGCTAACCTTCTAGCATTGATTAATTCTTCCCTAGAACTTTCTGTTTTTTGTTGTTGGTCCTTCAACCAAGCTGAATGCCGGCGTAGAATTGCTAAATCACAATCCTCATTCCACCATGCATGTTTCTTTCGTTTTTTAATGGGAGCAATTTCTTCTGCTACGGCTTTTAATTTGTTAACAGTGGTCCCCAAGTTGTCACTCAAAAGCGTGATGGATTGCTCAAAATATACTGGATTATTGATAACTGAACTAGGATTATACAATCTCTTGCTATTGAATTTTTGAGGTATATTTTTCCTTTTAGGAGTCAATTTGATTTTAATCTTGGAAATGTAATGATCCGAATCAACATCAACACCACGAAGGACTTTTACATTATAAATTTATTTGTGAAATTTCCGATCCATGGCCACATGATCTATCTGAAACTCTCCTAACTTAATATTAGGACATTTCCAAGTCATTAATTTATGTGGTCTCCTCTTGAACCTTGTTGTCTCCATAATTAGACCATGGTTAATACAAAATTCAATTAACCGTTCACCATTCTTGTTTGTCAAGTTATGTGCTGGCCATCGCCCCACCACTAGGCGAAATTTCCTCTTACGTCCAATCTTTGCATTGAAATCTCCAAGTAAAATTTTAATATTAGCATCAGGTATATTCGTTACCAATTGGTCAAGTTCATCCCAAAATTGTTCCTTCCCTTCAGTATCAGTTCTATTTTTGTCATTTGTTGGTGCATGAACATTTATCAATGTGTATATCTTGTTTTCCACTTTAACTGTTAACAATGCAACTCGTAGGGAATTTGAGGAAAAATCCGTAATGGAATCTAGTATTCTATGGTGTACTAAGAAACCTACTCCAAATTGAGGGACATTTTTCATTACCCTTTCTCCTGGAGGCCCTTTATAGAGACGATACCCACCTGATTCCATTGGGTTCTGATCAGTATTACGTAATTCTTGAAGAGCAGTGATCACAATTTTGTGTTGATCCAAGATATCAGTTAGATGCTTTAACTTACCAACCTTCATCAAAGAATTAACATTTAATGTTGCCAAATATGAGAACTTTCCCGGCTTGTTGAATTTAAGTACGTTCTTAGTGTGATTAGTCTGCATGCTTGGTCATTGTATCTCGAGGCGCTCCGACTCGCCTTAATCCTCTACCCGACACCCCACCGTATCCGAATGGTGTCTTCGCTTGGTTAATGATGTAAGTGTCCAAACCGGTGGATTTCAATAGAAGACTCTCCATATTCATTTGATTATCAGATCAATGATCAAGAATCTGACCGTGGTCAGGGTTTACAATCCCAGATGTGATCTGGGAAGGTGATGAATGAAATATGATATGATGAAACATGAGATTGTGGAGTGTGTTTGGTCCGCGAGAGCTATTTTATTTCGCTCAAGTCCGCCGGTAAACCGGTGAGGACCCCCCCATCCGCCACCTGGGACGCGCCACGTCGGAGTATCACCTCTCCGCCTGCTACGACAACGTAGTAGGTTCGTGGATATTTATTCATTTATTCATTTATTTATTATTATTATTATTTAAGCGAAAATCCCCTTACCGGAGAGCGATTAAACTTGATAACATGATGTCATTTGGAGGTGTGTCTCCTCCGCTCCTCCCAAAATCTCTCCATTCTCACAGAATGTTTCCTCTTCCTCTCATCCGTCCGATTATTACCAGGTTGTCGTAATGATCTTGGTTCAAACTTAACAATCGCAACTTTCATCTTGCACTCAGTTCGGTCTTCGAAATGTTCTATACTGATTACTTGCAAGTCTCTCTGTAGCTCGTTCAGCCTTTCTGTGCCGCATTTACTCTGTGTTATGATACCAAGTACTGTAGTTTCTTTGGCAATGTGGAGGTGGCCATCCTGTGGATGTGAGTGTAAAATTAGGCTCTGCGTTTTCTAATTTCCTCTGTTATCGTATTGGTGTTTTGATAGAGTTCTGTACTAGGTCTCTTCATCCAAATGCCGTTTCTGTTGATTGCTCCGTAGATCTCCTGGACAATTTTTCGCTCCTGCTTTTCCAGTTCCCTAATCTTGGAATGACCATCGATTACTATTGTTTCAGCGGCATATGTTTCACCTGGAAGAATAACTGTTTTATAATGTTGTAATTTGGCGTTCGTCGAAATGCATTTCTTGTTGTAATGAACCCACGTTAGCCTGTAGGCCTTCTGGAACTTAGTGATTCTGTCTTCATTGTCGATTCGATTAAGTCCTGAGGGCTGTACAATTTCGCCAAGGTATTAAAAAGTGCAGACTTGGGCGAATTTACCGTATTTGGTGTTTAAGGGGGATTTATTTTCTGCCCATCTCTCCATACATTTGGTCTTGTCGTAAGAGATATGTAATCCGGTCTCTTGAGCAATCTCATGAGACTTTTCCACTGCGTAAGTTGCTTCCGATCTGTTGTCTGCGGCAATTGCAATATCGTCCGCGAAAGTTCGGTTCTATTTTTAATACCAATTTGAATGCCCTTTACAAGAGGTTCCCATTCCCTAATTATCCTCTCCAGAACAATATTGAAGAGGATCCCCTTGTCGGACTCCAGTCTTGGTTTCGAAGAGTTCTGATATTTCTCCCATGGATTTCACTGAGGATATTGTTCCTGTAAGTGTCTGTTCTATGATTTTGCGTGTCATACGATCGATCCCAAATTCTTCCATGATTTTAAAGAGGGTGTCACGGTCAACAGAGTCGTATGCTTTTCTGAATTCGATGAATGAAATCACGCTATTTCCACATTTCCTCATTTGTATTTGTTATTTATTTGTAAGTTCATTGACACACATGTTTGGCCATAGGCCTATTGTTTTCTTATATTGAAAACGGAGGCTATGTGTAGATGAAGAGCCATCACTGGACAGATGGTTACGCAAGGGCAATGGTGCCATCCTCAATCTGGATGTTGAAATCACCATTAAATACATTTTGTTTAGGTGGCAGATCTGATGGATTACCATTACTCCTTTAAGGGCAGCTCACAACTACACTGAAACGAATTGTTGTATAAACACTTCCCGTCAAGAGCGCGCTAACAAACGTTTCCAAGGAGAGCAGTTTACGAACATCTGCACCTTTACGAGCTCTGTATCTGGCTTAACCTATATGTTGTTTTTGGGTTCAGTCTTTTGACTGGTTTGATGCAGTTCTCCATGCCTCCCTGTCCTGAGCTAATCGTTTCATCTCTACATAACTACCACACACTACATCCGAGGCAATCTGTTTAACATATTCTAACCTTGGTCTACCCCTACCGTTCTTGTCCTCGACCCTTCCTTCTAGAAAAGTTCTAATTCTGGGTGACATAGTATGCGTCCTACCAACCCACCTCTTCTCTTCATTGGCAGTCATCGTTAAACATCTCTCCTCTGCCTCTCGTCTTAATACCTCTTCATTTGTTACCCATCTGATCGTCAGCATTTCAAACGCTTCAATTCTCCTCTTTCCTTCTGCACCAATAGTCCAAGTTTCACTTCCATAGAGCGCCACGTTTCGAACAAAGGCCTTCAAAAATGACTTCCTAATAGCTAAATCTATATTCGATGGCAACAGATTCCTTTTTTGTAGAAATGCTTTCCTTACCTGAGCCAACCTGTTTTTTATATCCTCTTTACTTTGTCCATCACTGGTTATTTTGCTTCCTAAGTAGCATAAGTCTCCTACTTTAGATATACACATGCCAATTTGAAGTCAAAGCGATTCTGATTTATTTCGGTTGCATTCCAATATATTTGTTTTACATAAATCAGAAACCTCTGTGGACATCAAATTAGCAGGTGAAACACTAAGGGAAATAGGAGACTTCTGTTACTCAGGAAGCAAAATAACCAGTGATGGACGAAGCAAAGAGGATATAAAAAGTAGGTTGGCTTAGGCAAGGAAAGCATTTCTACAGAAAAGGAATCTGTTTATATTGAACATAGATTTAGATGGGTAGCTAGTGGAGACTCCTAATGGATAGCTCCACTCAGGGAGTGGCGCCCCTGCCCAAGCAGCCCCAGGTCCCTCTGGCCCGGAGGGTAGTCCCTGGCAAGGGTGGGGTAGACAGGGCTCCTTAGCCACAGTGAAGGCAACCTGTCTAGGGGTGACAACCCCGAATAATAAGCCTCTCAAGCTAACAACTTGAGCAGTACCTTGGACAGTGACTCGTCGCTGCCCCATGAAGAATGATCTTCAACTGAGCATGGAGGAAAATTTCGCTAAATGCACTACCCCAGGTGGTAACCAATCCACCGTTGCCCATGGCAACGTTAGCGGACCTTCGGATTCTGGGGAGTCCGCACTAACATGCTTTAAGGATGAGTCGGAGCATCCTGAAATTCCTGGACGTAAACTCAGATCAAGACGGCAAAGTTTCTTCGCAACATTTAACGCCAATTCACTGCTCAAAGTGGGTAAACTGAAACATCTGACAGACTCACTAACACGACATAACATAGTACTGACAGCAGTACAGGAAACCAGATTCACTGATGACCATGCCCTTGAATCCCAAGGGTACAGAATCCTCAAAGGAAAAGTCGGTCAGCGAGTAATGAAGAACGTACCCCACTTAGGTACAGGATTTATAATCAGCCATAAGATACTGGATTCAGTCATCGACTTTAGTTCTCCAAGCAGTCGTGTATCTATCCTCTCTCTCAAATGTGCTAACAAGGGCTACACTTTAGTCAATGTACACGCCCCAACCAACCAGGACAACAAGCGCAACCCAGACAGAACTGACAAATTCTGGGAAGACCTAGAAGATATTCTCTCTAAAATCCCAGACCGACATACCACCATACTGCTTGGTGACTTCAATGCCCAGTTAGGAAGGGAGAAAAAATACAGAAACATAGTGGGCAACTATCCAGCGCATAAACGAACTAATCGCAATGGAGAACGATTGGTGGAACTGTGCAGGGCTTTCGACTTGGTTATGAAGTCTACAGCATTTAAACATCTGCCAAGAAAGCAAAAGACTTGGATCTCTCCTAACATCAACCTGGGTGAATTCCAGATAGATCATGTGGCCATCTCAAGAAAATCCCAAAAGGAAATACAAAACGTGAAGGTATTAAGAAGCGTCAATCTGGACTCAGACCACTACCTCTCAAAGATCAAACTGCGACTCCAACCTAGAAACAATAGATTACACAGAACCTCCAAGATGGTCAGATTTGATATAGAGCGACTTAAGAACAATCAAGAAGTCAGTCGAAGACTGAACAGTGCAGATCTTAACAACTGGGACCAACTGAAAGAAGCTCTTGTCAAGACGGCTAGTGAACTTGCTCCCCTCACTAGAAGAAAGAAACATCCGTGGTGGACTGAAGACTGTGACAACACAATAGCTCAAAGACAGACAGCCTGGATGAAATGGAACTCTAAAAAGACTAAGGAAAATTGGGAGAACTACTTGGAACAAAGGAAGCTTACAACCAAGATAATCCGAGGAACCAAACGGGCCTTCACACGCAACCAACTAACCCAAATCGAAGAGAACTTCGCTAAAAATAACACCAGAGACTTTTACAAAACATTCAAGCAGTCACTCGGAAAATACACTCCACCAAGTCTCCACTTCAAAGACTCACAGGGCAAACTGGCTTTTAACGACAAGGACAACTGTCGCCTCTTAGCTCAGTACTTTAAGAACTTGCTCAACTGTGATCCACCCAGCGAAGACTTTGACTACATACAAACAACACCAAACCCGGACTCGCTGCCTCCTTCACTGGAAGAAGTTCGTGAAATCATTCAACTTCTTAAGAACAACAAGGCAGCTGGTGAGGACTCCATTGTTGGTGAACTCTGGAAAGGTGCTGGAAGCAATGCTGTGTGCAAACTCACCGAGATCATACAGAACATCTGGGAAACAGAGAAATTACCACCTGACTGGACCTCAGCTCTGATCCATCCCCTCCACAAGAAAGGAGATTTTACTGACCTAAACAACTACCGTGGGATTTCTCTCGTCCCGGTAACATACAAGATTTTCTCCAAGGCATTACTAACACGGGCAGAAAGTCAACTGGACAGTCAACTCGGAGAATATCAGGGAGGCTTCAGGAAGGGCCGATCCTGTGCTGAACAGATCCTCAACCTGAAAACTGTACTTGCATACTCCAAATTGAGAAACCGCAAGGTGGTTGTCACCTTTGTTGATTTTAGGAAGGCCTACGACTCTGTTGATAGGGAAACACTTAATAGAATTCTCCAAGAACTAGGGTTAGACAACAAAACCCGCAAACTCATTCTAGAAACCTTGACCAATACCCATTCCAAGGTTAAATTTAGAGGCGAGGTCTCAGCAAGCTTCGAGATAAAAACAGGGGTGAGACAAGGGGATGGACTTTCTCCACTTCTTTTCAACTGTGTCCTTGAAAAGGTTGTGAGAGAATGGCGCAAGGAACTGACCAATATGGGTGTCCAGAGTGGGATATACCTGGGGCGTAGGAAGGAAGGACTGGTTGTAGATTGCCTGGCCTTTGCTGACGACATGGCACTTATTGCCGATTCTCTGGATACAGCAACAATGCAGGTCAATTGCCTCAGAAGACAGGCAGCCAAAGTGGGTCTTCAAGTGTCGCTGGAAAAAACAGAATTCTTCACCAACATCAAAGAAGCTAACAGAGAGATGCTACTAGAACAGGGAAAAATCAAGAGGATTGAGAAATTTAAGTATCTCGGCGAATGGATTGAACCCAACTTATCAGAAAGAGCATCATTATCCATGAGAGTCAACAAGCTGGAACTGGCTTATCGACTGACAAAGAACATCTACAACAAGAAATGCCTGTCACGCAACCTGAAACTGAAGCACTACACCTCAGTCATACGACCAGAAGCCCTGTATGCCATGGAGTGTCTCTCGTTGAACCGAAGTGGTCTGATGGAGAAAATGGAAGTCAGAGAGAGGAGAATTCTCAGGAAGATCCTAGGTCCGGTAAAGGAAGATGAGGAATACCGTAGGCGGCACAATTCCGAGCTCTACGAACATATAGAAAGGCTCTCTGACTGTGCTAGGAAAAGGAGAGTAGCATTCTATGGTCATGTGGCAAGATTGCCTCCCAAAAGACTGACCAATAGGCTGTTCACTTTCTGGCAGAACAAGAAGGTTCGTACCACTTGGCTGACAGAAACTGAGAAAGACATTAATGAACTGGGAATATCAGATCTTCAAGACAGGCAATCTGTGAGACATGCCCTGAAGGAAGTCCATGGATTTCAGGAAAAACCCCGGAAGAAAGGTACCCCTTGGACAGATGAAAGGAAGGAGTTACACCGGCAGAAAATGCGACAACACTGGGCAAAGATCAAAGCTCAACAGTTGAACAAGCGTGGTCCAAAGTAGGCCCATTCGAAACAAGAAGAAGAAGAAGAAGAACATAGATTTAGGTATTAGGAAGACATTTTTGAAAGCCTTTGTATGGAGCGTGGCGCTGTATGGAAGCGAAACTTGGACTATTGGTGCAGCAGAAAAGAGGAGAGTTGAAGCGTTTGATATTTGGTGTTACAGGAGAATGATGAAGATCAGATGGGTAGATAGGGTTACAAACAAAGAGGTATTAAGACGAGTGGGAGAAGAAGATATTTCTGGCGACTGCTAATGAAGAGAAGAGATAGGTTAGTAGAACACATACTACGACTTCCAGGAATAGCAAGCTCAGTTATGGAAGGAAGGGTCGAGGACATGAACTGTCGGGGTGACCAAGGTAAAAAAATGTTAAACAGATTGCCTCGGTTGTATGGTGTGGTAGCCATTTAGAGATGAAACGATTAGCTCAGGACAGGGAGGCATGGAGTGCTGCATCAAACCAGTCAAAAGACTGAAGACTCAAACAACAACAACAACAACATTTATTAATTTTCTTCAATTATTCTTGCCTCATCGCAATATCCATACCATTTAGAAACTCATAGCATGTTTTAACTGTCAGTGTTGCTGACTGGTATTCAGACCCGTGTCCCTGCAGCTTGGCGTTACGTGACCTCACGTGGTATTTTGAAGTAGTTCTCTGAATCCATCTTACGTTGGAGAACAGTAGTCACCATATCGTCTGACCCGGATCGTTTCCACCGAGCGGAACAAAAAGCAAACCTTACCTTGGAACGCTAAGTAGACAAACCTCTTTCTAGTACTGATTTTCGTGCGTGATTTGGGTTCAGCTCCTAATATCTTTCATCACCACCAACACGCGAAGTGAATGACCAGCTTTAGGGTATTTCTTGTCCTATATTTGATTCGAAAATAAACCAGCAAAGAAGTTTTATAGCCCACAGCATATCAAGATCTCTGCCTGCCTAAGGAATGGATTATGGATTTTTAGAGTATTCACGTGAGTTCTAGCGAAGCGGAGTAGAATGTTTTTTGTTTGTCCGGCAGAGGCGTGCAGCGTCAAGCTTATCCGCAGTAAATAAATTGGTTTATACTTGTCGTCGCATGTTGCGGTTCAGCAGGCAGCCGTAGCGCCGGCTTTATTAGTTAATAGGGGGGGTGGGGAAGATCAAAGGCGCCGACACGCTGTCACAGGCCTGTCATTTGAGCCCCCATTCATTCCGCAACCACTGTAATTATCATCCTCACGCATAAATCGCTGAACACATATTGAAACGACAGTCTTTCGGCTCTGACAAAATATTATATCATATTTTCATCAAACAGATGTTTTACGAGGCCACAAAATCAGTTTTGAATTAATGACGCGTGCAGGTGTTCACACGAGCGGAAGAAAGAAGTGGCTCCATTCAGTGAATGAATTTATTTATCTACACCGGTGTGTGATACTCTAGTGATGTGAGTCTGTGTTCAGTCCTGTCGTCCTTTACGGAAAAACTACTCACCCGATTAAACTGAAATTTAGTATGAACATATTTTTTATACTTGTGAAGAACATCCTGTAGGACTATTGCCGTTTCCAAATTGTATATATTATTTCAGTAGTATAGATCCCTCCTGCGGCGCTCACAAGCGACCGATCGTGACAATGAGCATTCAAATGAAAGAGAATAGACATTAGCAGTGACGAAATGCACTCTAATTTCATAAATATCCATAATTTCTTTACAAAATAACTTCAAAAAATGTAGGATGTGTGCGATTTTCAGATACTGTTTCTGTAGGAAATTACGCTCCATAATTGCTGTCCACTTCACATTTTGGCCGCTGTGACGTCTGTTTCATGTCATTTTAACATTCTGAGATCTTTCCTTATCATTTTGCATGGATTTCAGAAAAGGAATGTGTACTCAGATCGTATTATTTCATAAATGTCGAATAACCGGTGAGTGTTATGATGATCCAATTTTCAGTGATTGCCTTCTTAAATTAGGGAACGTAGAACTTGGAATTCTAACTGAAATTAAATAAAAACATAACAACCTTTCTCCTTAAGTGTCTCTTTATAAACCTATTGGGGAAAATGTGGTTTATGAACATGCGAGATTTCTCGCACGGGTGTGCTAGTATATATTATTTGGCCCTTTGGCACTCGGGCAAGACCTAAAATAGACAAATTATGGAAGTTGACGTAGAAGGACCTAACAAGGCTCATCTTACGTCCCATTGTAAGGCCTCAGAAGCAACCATTTCCGAATACTCCCCGCACTGGTCAGCTGTAACCATGACAACCAAAGCTCAGTGCTCAGTTGTAACCATGACAACCAGAGCTCTGTAAGACGCAGTGCACAACTAATTTAACCCCCTAGGGCGATATACTCAGTTTACGTAAACCAAAAAATAATATCATAAAAGGCGACTTACTTTCATATTTAGCACTCACATAAAATTATTCATTCATTCATTCATTCGTTTATTTGCAATTGGGGGTGTGTCCCCCGGTGGCAAATTAGATATACATAACAAATAAATAACTGTACATAACAATTCACTAACAATTAAACTGGAGTATTTACACAAATAGTCAGTCTTTTCTTAAACACACCTATATGTTTGGGGAAAGGCTCTAAGACTGCGGCAGGTAGAGAGTTCCAATTATCAATGGCACGGTTTACGAAAGAATATTTACCATAATTTGTTCGCTGTGGTCTGCCTTTAACTTTGAAAGGATGATCGCTCCTACCCATGTAAGTAGGCTTTTCCATACGTTTGCTAAGCTCACCCCATGCTGGTTGATTTGTATACGTGTTGTACATAGCGCAGAGTCTAGATTTCATCCTCCTAGCCTCAAGTGTTTCCCACCCAAGTTTCTTTAATATACGGCTCACACTGCTCCTGGGATTAAAGTCACTGAGCACAAATCTAGCGGCCTTTCTTTTTACCACTTCCAACTCATTTATGAGCCCTGCATGATATGGATCCCAAACCGACGAGGCGTATTCCAGAATAGGTCTAACAAGTGACAAATATCCTAATTCTTTAGCAGAGGCACTACTTCCTTTTAATACCCTCATTACAAAGTGCAGGGATTTGTAAGCTTTAGAAACTACACATCCTATATGACTACTCCATTTCATATCATTTCTTACGTGAACGCCCAAATATTTGCAAGAATATTCTTCTACAAGTATTTCCGAGCCAATGTTATATTGAAAATCTTGCCTTCGCACTTTCCCTATTTTTATTAGACTACATTTTCTTGTGTTTATTTTCATTTTATTTTCAATCGCCCACTTATAGACCAGGTTCAGGTCATCTTGAAGTACTGCATTGTCTTGTGAGTCATGTATCTTTCGATATATTACACAATCATCCACAAACAATCGACAGTCACTGCGAATCCCATTTGGTAAGTCATTTATAAACGACAAAAATAACAAAGTTCCGATTACGCTGCGGTAATTTCATCCGAGAATCGGCCTTCAACTTTCACTTTCTGGGAACGACCCGTCAAAAATTCTTGGATCCATAAAATTACCCTTCTATCATCTTCGTCGAAGCTAATTTATGGAGTAGCATGTCATGCGGCACGACATCAAATGCCTTCGCAAAATCTATAACTACGGCGTCCACTGAAACTCCATCGTCTAACGATTCGCTAATATCTTGAAAAAGTGATAGCATCTGACTCTCGCATGAGTAACCTTTCCGAAATCCATGTTGCCTATCATTAAACCATGATAATGTTTCCCACTGTTCCCTCAAGTAGTCGCAAATGAGATGCCCCATCTGTTTACAAACGATGGACGTAAGACTAACCGGCCTGTAGTTGCCCAATTCAAGTCTGCTCCCTCCCTTAAATATTGGGACTACCGTAGCTCTTTTCCAGTCATCCGGGATTTGCGCATTGTTTATGGACACATTAAACATCACCTCTAAGTATCGTGTCACGGCCCTACCTCCTAGTTTAAGTACTTCACTAACAATATTATCAGGACCCTTTGATATATTGTAACGTAATTTTTGTATTAGCTTTACAATTGCTGACTGGTTTATTTGGAGAAGTGGAGCCCCTGATTCACCGTTAAGGTCCAACACACAGCTATTGGATTTATTGAACACACTACCAAAAAAGACATTTAATTCATTAGCAATGGCCTGATTCTCAGTAATAAATTTACCGTCACCGGACATTATCATCGACAAATTATTTGAATTTCCCTTTCTTCTCCTAACATAACTGTAAAAAAAATTCCACCCATTGCCTCCCGAACCAAGTAAACCTTGTATAAAATTGTCATGAGCAGCCCTCTTTTTTGAGACGAGCTCTCTTGATAAGGACTTGAATGTCAACATATACTTGTCACTATCATGTCTTTTATTGTATAATTTCCTAATTTTCCGTTTAAGACTCCTGATTTCCCGTGTGCAATACTCAGGATCTGGGTTCTGTTTCAGTAATTTAAATGGAACAAATTTATCAATAGCGCTATTTAAAATTTTCAAAAAGTTAGTCCACAGGATATTAATGTGATTTCCTTCCGATGCCCATCCTACAAATAGCTCATTCAAATACCCCTGAAATTTGCCCTGATCCGCCCTGCGATACTGGAATATGATCTTATTTGCTACATCAGAGTCTAATTTTGTAATGTCACCGTATCTAATATTTAATTCAACCCCAGAATTGTCACTAATTACTGGTACTTTCAGACAGTTAATATACAGCTCTACAGGCCTTACGAGATAAACAAATAAGGTATTATTGCCTCTAGTTGGGAAGTCAACTACTTGGGAAAATCCTCCCTCCCTTAAGAATTTGTTTGCAGCGCTTTGAGCTTGACCACAGCTAGTTGACTCACAAGACCAGTCTACTTTGGGGAGGTTAAAATCGCCGCCAATTATTATGCTCTTTTTCATAGCATTACCCGTACAAGTTTTATCATACAGTGTGTCGAGAAGCGAAAAGTTATCTTTCGGTGCTCTATACGCCCCTATCACCTGAAGAGGGAATTTATTCCCTTTATCCGAAATTTGTACACATAGCATTTCATGATCCGTATCAGCCCACTAGCTATATTTTTTCGCACACAAATAAATAGCCCACCACCTCGCTTCCCCCGATCCCTTCTGTACATTTCGTAGGTCCCTTGAATTATTTCATTACTATTTATATCCTCATATAACCAAGATTCAGTAGCAATGACAATGTCCGGAGAATACGTCTCTACAAGATTCCAAAATTCAATTAATTTATTTCCTTAACTCTGTCAATTAACCTGCAGTAATCTTCGAGTCTTACCTCCACAGGGACCTGCTCTTCCTCACAATGGCCGGCACGAACCGATGACCCTGTCATGTAGGCTCCCTGGGTTGAAAGCGCCCCGTCGATTTAAATGCAGCCCGTCTCGGGCGAAGTCACGGCCACCAATCCAGCAGTCAGCATCTACGTACACTAATCCCAGTTGTGCACAAACCCAGTCCATGCGGTCATTTACAGTCTTAACTCGCCTTAACGGAACATCTCCCCGCCGAACAATGCCACTCATTATAATGTTTGAATTTCTTAACTTGCTTTTAGCTTTTCTGCCTAGTTCGTAGAGCTCCCCCATGATGTAATCAGCTGTAGCCCTCTTCTTCAAATCGTTTGTCCCAACATGGAGCAACAACATTTTAACTTTGTCACAGTCCTCTACATTTGCTTCTTCCACTTGTTGGGCAAGCTGGTCAATTTTAATCCCCGGATAACACCGCACTTTCGCACCTGATTTCCTCGAGATATTCTCACTCCATCGTATCATAGAATCACCCATTATTATAACGTGATCCTCAGTTTGCTCCTGCACGCCCTCTTCCACACTGATCCCAGTAGAAAGCCGTTCAGTCACATCCTTCACCGTTTCCTCTGATTCACGAAGCTTTGTTCTAAGTTCCTGTATTATTTGATACCTTGCTTTGATTTGCACCCTCAAACAGTCCGGCGTATCACATACTTTACAAAACCAATTCCCGACATCAAAATCCTCCTTCTTGACCTTAATACAGCCAAAGTGAAACCATTTCTCACATAGTCCACACTGAACACCGTTCTTCAATGTTTTACTGCACGTCGAACACTTTAATGCTGCCACTGGATCATTTGCCTGATTCACATTTGGAGTAACAGGCCCTGGATTCACTTCCACTCCACCAAGAACTAACAACGCAGCTATCACTAGGGCTATGAACCACAAGTTGCTAGGTCCCGTACGCACACACAAACACCGGAAATCCCGACTACCCTTCGCATACCACAGCCCGATCCTCGCCCGATAACACTCCAGAGAACAACCCATTTCAGCACACCTGAGAGCTCGGGAAAAACACGACCTTTCACTTCGACTGCCAACTTGGAACTCTGTTAAAAACAAGTAGTTCCGTGAAGAACTATACAGCCTATTTTCATATACCCCACTTATTGCAACTATCAACATACACAATTTCAGTTTGATTGCTGTAATAGATTCGTAGATATTGAGAACCGACTAAATAATTCGGATGGTCGCCATGTTGGATTTTATATATGTAGGTCCTAGAGTTATGTACTGTTATATGCAGATTATTGTGTACGTGTAGTATTCAAACTTCAATCGCATAATTAGGACACTAGAAGTTACAAGGAGATTTTAAAATTTCGCACAGCTGCCATTTATAGGTTATGGAAACAATTGAAATAAATTAGTTGCTAGTGGATTACCATTCGTATAAGGATTTACTGTAACAAGTTTCACTGCTCTCGGATGGTTAAATTGCGATAAACGTCCATGTGATTATTTATACTTCGCGTCGCCACCATGTTGGATTTGTGATCACCAGGTTATTTAAAGTCCTATAAGTGAACTTGAGTTCATCGCCCCTATGAACAATAAAAAATGCAGTTTGATTACTAAAATAGATTCGTAGATATTGAGAGCCGTCTAAATATTTCGGATGGTCGCCTTGTTGGATTGTTAAATGTATAGGCCATAGAGTCATGTACCATTATAGGATAATTATTGGGTAGGTTCATTATTCAAACTTTCACTTCGATCGCATGACTACATCACAAGAAATAAAAACTTAATTTTAAAATTCGCACAGCCGCCATCTTTAGGTTATGTAAACAATTGAACTAAATTAGATACCAGTGCATTACAATGTGTATAAATATTTCCTGTACCAGATTTCAGTGCGTTTGGAGCATTAAATCGCGAGAAAGGTTTATTTCAAATTTTCTAATTCGCTTGGCCGCCATGTTTGTTTTGTATATAACCGGTTTTTTAAAGTCGTATAAATGGACTTCCAGTAGTGCCCCTTATCTCCGTACAAAATTTCAGGGAGATACCGCTAATAGTTTCAGAGATACAGAATGCCGGTGAAATATTTCGCACATCCGCCATCTTGTGGTTATGTAAACAAATGAACGAAGTTAGTTGTCGGTGCATTACAATGTATATAAACATATACTGTACCAAGTTTCATTGCGTTTGGTTGCATAAATCGCGAGAAACGTCTATTTAAAAGTCGCAACTTCGCTTGGCCGCCATGTTGGTTTTGTAGTTACCAGGTTTTCAAAGATCACATACGTGAACTTATAGCAGTTCCCTTTATCACCATACATGATGTCAGGGTAATATCGGTAATCGTTTCGGAGATATTGAATGCTGGTGAAATATTTCGCACAGCCGCCATGTTGGATTGGTGAGTCGTAACAAAATTTGTAGGGCACGGTCGAGGTCGCCCGGAATAGTGCTATGAACTTACTGAGTTTCATTGAAATCGCTCCAGCCGTTTAGATTTTATTAGCGGGGGGACACACACACGAATCACACACACGCACACGCACACACACACACGGACAAAAGGTGATCTCATAAGCCTATTTTTTCAGAATTGAAAATAGGCTAATAAGGTACAGACTTAAGAATTCTTAGATTTAACCCTCATACCCCAGTGCAATTAGAGTTTAACCCGTAAATTTAGAATAACAAGTCCGGATATGAAAAAATAGTTGTAAGTACCTTTAAATAAGATAATCCTAAAAGTCCCAAGGCCTCCTTGATGGTATAGCTGAAATATCTCGGAAAAACCTGGAGAAACCTGGAATTTTCCTGAAATGCTTATAAATCGCGAACTAGTGGTCAGAATCTGGTTG
Source organism: Meconema thalassinum (assembly GCA_946902985.2). NCBI lineage: Eukaryota > Metazoa > Arthropoda > Insecta > Orthoptera > Tettigoniidae > Meconema > Meconema thalassinum. The sequence goes on from OY714911.1 coordinate 26,175,647, forward strand.
TTTTTGGCTATTTATTTTTATGCAGAATATTTTAGGTAACCAGGGGGAAAAATTGGTACACTGTAAAAAAAATGATTTTTTTTTCGCTTATTTAGATCAAAAATACGAATTTTGACAAAATATGACCAACTTCCATGCCAAAATTATCAGCTAATTATCAGCGATGATAAAATTAATTATTCACTGCAAGAAAGCCCAAAAAGTCCGAAAACATGGTGTTCGTTGCCTGGACTATGGCTACAATGGGCATAAATCGCGAATTCCGGAGTTACCGAATTCATTTTGTTTTTATTTTTCTTTTCCTAGAGATGCTTAGCCATAATTTTTTCTGTTTTCTTCACAAATAAGTACTGCACTCTATCCCAACTCATGCATCTCTCCACCCCCCCCCCCCCTCCCCCTGCCGCCTTTGTTCCCAACACTCAAGTCTAATCAATGTATGCTTCTTACGACAATTTTATGTTAAATTAAAAATAATATGATTTGATTTCTCTTGTAGGATTCATGAAGCAAAAAATACACTGAGTTGTTTTAAATAGATAGCTAATATAATCAAGTTAACGTTATTTAGAAATACAAAGCTTTGGTTCATTTTCATCGGCACAAATGTGTACTACCGAAATGAGGTAGACTCTTAAAGAATTATATAATATGGAAAGAATAGCTTATGTATATACGTACATATTGCACATCTTATAAAAATTAGAGAAATTAACAAAACATATCTGTACTGGTAAGACTAGGAACGAACAAGTATAAGGAATACATAATTATCGGAGACGTCGACGCGTCAAATTTGAGTCTCATTGAGGGATCTGGAGCCGTAACGCCTATGAAGAGCGACGCTTAAACCGTCATGAATCGGAGACAAAAATGAGCGAGGACGCACAGCTGACACGATTGAGTGGCCGATCGACTTAACTATCCGCGTACGAGCCGGATCAGATTTTTTCTTGTCGGTGTCACAAATAAGATCTTCAATGAATGCATGAAGGCTTGCTGGAATTAAATCCTGGCCTCCAGTAGCCATTTCTTGGACTGAGGAGTAGACGGTGTCATCAAACCCGCGAGATTTAATGTATTTTCGAATCAGCTTTGCAGCAAGCGATATAATCCTAAGTTTCTCTTTTTCCGGGTCACCACTTTTTGCAGCGTACCAACTGTCATTCAGAATTCTATGAGCAAAGCCCGTAAAACACACAATACAGCGATCACCGGGTAGCTCCGTAAATGTTATGGCGTCACCATACTTTTCATTTAATTTAGATTTTAAATGTTTTACAGTGTACATCTCCCCGGATTCATGTTTTTTCATTACTGCCATGAGTGATGCTAGTGTAACCTGGCAATCAGCAGATTCTTTTTCTAGCTCTTGGCACAAAAAATCAAATGTTGATTTTTGTGGGCATCTTTTTTTCTGCCTTTGTTGTGCGCGATGCCTGGGACAGAAGAGCCGGACCGTAGCACTTCCGGTGATATCTTCCTTCAGCGGCTACCAAATCCGTCAAGGCATTCAAATTTAATTCAAATTTTCGTCCCCAGTCGTCATTCCTCTTCTTAGCTTCTCCACGGAGGGCGTCAATAAACTCAATGTACTCTACTTTGCTGAACGGATTGCGATCAGGATGAGCGTGGTCCATTTTTTCTTCACAAAAAAGACACTCAGTTTTAAAATCGAACACAAAGTCTCCCGATTATCTTTTCGGTCGAAAAAACTTCTTCTTCTTCTGCTGTCAGGGCTTCGAGAGGTTTTGGTCGTTTTGTGTAGATCTTCCTACAGTCACTGTGCAACACTACCGAAGTTTTCTCGCCGAACCGTAAAATGGACGCCGTCCTTTCTAATCAGGCTGGAATTCACAATTGTTCGTATACTGCTAACACCACATGTCACTAAACCAACACCACCTCTGTTACCCGTGAAATCACACAAATAACACTTATCCATTGCGAAATAACCACTTTAAACAAATAAAAACGACGCGAACGGTCCAACGCACGCCCAGAGCAAACAATGAAACAGCGCGCCGGCTCGCATTCAGCAACTACTGTGATTGTTATATTTGCGCCTATTCTTTATGGGATTGTTTCTAGTGTAGTAGATTATGTTATTTCGTGTGTATGTGTGTTTCTGTGTGGGAAGTAAAAGGAAGGGGGGGGGGGGGGCAATGGTAAAAGGTCGTAAAGAAGATGCAATATACCACAAAAGTAGCGTACGCTTCAGCATATAAGACGACATTTAAAGCAAATACGAGAAAGAGCGATGGATTGAGCATTTTTCGGACTTCGATTTACGCCCACTGTAGCCATATTCCAGGCAACGAACACCATGTTTTCGGATTTTTTAGGCTTTTATACAGTGAAGAATAAATTTTATCATCGCTGATAATTTTTTGCGTGTATGTGACTGCATTTTGGCTTGGAAGCAGGTCATATTTTTGTCAAAATTCGGATTTTTTAACCAAAAAAGCGCAAAAAATCAAAAGTTTTTTACAGTGTACCAATTTTCTTTCCTGGGTACCTAAAATATTCTTCTTCACACAAATAAATATTAATAAGCCAAAACAACCAGATTCTGACCACTCGTTCGTGATTTATAAGCGTTCCAGGAAAATTTCAGGTGTCTCCAGGTTTTTCCTGGATATTTCAGGTATCCCATCAAGGAGGCCTTGGGACTTTTAGGATTATCTTATTTAAAGGTACTTACAACTATTTTTTCATATCCGCACTTGTTATTCTAAATTTCCGGGTTTGGCCTTTTTTTCGTCTAATTGCACTGGGCTATCAATGATGTTGAATATAAACATTCAATGCCTCATTTTGAGCATGAAAAATAAATAAAAATGAGGCTTACACGTACGTATGGTAATCCTATTTCTCCCTTATTTAGACTGGAATCTAATAAATTATGAAAAACGTTGTGAGGTTTGAAGCCATTTTTCAGTGTTGCCTAAGTAAACAAAAGTTTGGTGCTTTTCAGTCGGTCAACACGAATGTATCCAAAAAGAGCTGGGTTGTGCCCTAATCCTGAAATAAATTACATGAGATTATTTTGCTTCCTAAGAAGCACAAGTATCCTACTTCGTTTAGCTTTTCACCTGACAATTTGATGTCCATAGCGTTTCTGATTTCTTTCCACTACATTCCAATATTTGTGTTTAACATTTATTGATTTTCTTCAAGACATGTCCTCACATGGACTCATATTCACACACACCAAAAGTACTCAGGGATGAAATGACCACGGTGTTAAAGCTCCTAAAAGAAGACCATTGATGAATGTGGTAGAATGAACGCTGTGTTGGTATTAACCCATGACGTCACACGCACTCCCCCCTATCAGGGTCATATTTTGGCTCCTATCTCTTTATCGCAGTAGGAGAAAAACAGTAGCACTGCCCATACACTACTCCCTATGATAAGCAGAGTCACACAAGCCCGTAAGATAATCCTCAGCGTGATATTTCACCTTGATCCTAGTTTGTTACTCTTGTCCACCCCTCGTTTGTGGGCGGATATCATGAGTCCGTAGGTTGCGTAAAGCTTCTAGCGGAAAGAGGGCCCAGCCTATTATTATCAATTACCATCGTCGCATTTGCCTGGTGCTGAGCATGGGAATAATTTCACGGTCAGTGACGTGAGGGTTGATCCCATTCGCCTCCCAAATAAACTGGCTCAACATTTGTCTCCTTATAAAATTTTAAATTCTGATTTCTCTAATATAGTAATATTTGAGGACAACTTCCTTTGAGTAGATGGTCGCCTTGTCCACCCATGAGTACGTTAGTGTTCCCGTGCTATTATTCTAACAGATATTCATACCTAGTTCTCAGAAGATCTCAGTGAAATAATGGCTCTCGAACAAAGGAGGATCAAACTAGACAGGGCAGAAAACTGTACGCCTCGAAACTTCTCTCTATGAATGTCAAACTACGACACTATAATGCAGTAGTCAGACCATCAATCCTGTATGCACCTGAGTGCCTGCTTCTAAGTAAGAAGGTCCCCATAAGGGCTCTCGAGGTACGGGAAAGGAAATTCTTGCTGAAAATAGTGGGACGAAGGATGTTTACAGATGGAAGACGATGGTACAAACCAAATTGCTAACTCTACAAACACCAGCAAAACCTCACCGTTGCCATCATAAGGAGCCACCTGTACAGAATGGACCACCCCACCACAAACTGTCTTATAAGATCTTCAAGGTAGCCAAGAAGGGTAAAGCCACTGGGTCCTTGTGGATCAAACTGATTGATAAGGATCTTCCTGAACTTAATATTCAGCAAGACACAATAATAGACAGTTGAAACCAGCCCTTTCCTCACATCCATTAGAGAAGTTCATCACAACGCGTCCATGAAATGGTCCGAGGAACGAGATGGAGTTCAGCAAGAAAACGAAAGATTACTGGTCCAGTAGAAATGGTCAAGATTCCAGCAAAAAAGCAGGCAGCAATAAGTCCACCAAAAACACCAGAAGCAGGCAGCAGCTAAAGCACAAGCATAGGTGGCCCAAACGACCGAATATATATTATTATTTTCGATTATTCCCCTTCAGGAGAGCGTGAGAACTTGAGCCAATCACAGCTTCACTTACATTTCCTCTTTTCTTCCCAAAACCTTTACATTAGCTCACTGTGCTTTTTTCTTCCCTTCCTCTGTCCATTTTTAGCCTATTTTCAATTTTGAAAAAATAGGCTTATGAAATCACCTTTTGTCCGTGTGTGTGTGTGTGTGTGTGTGTGATTCGTGTGTGTGTCCCCCCCCCTAATAAAATCTAAACGGCAGGAGCGATTTCAATGAAACTCGGAAAGTTCATAGCACTATTCCCGGCGACCTCGACCGTGCCCTTCAAATTTTGTTACGACTCACCAATCCAACACGGCGGCTGTGCGAAATATTTCACCAGCATCCAATATCTCCGAAACTATTACCGATATTACCCTGACATTTTCTATGGTGATAGAGGGAACTACTATAAGTTCACTTATGTGACTTTTGAAAACCTGGTAACTACAAAACAAACATGGCGGCCAAGCGAATTTGCGACATTTAAATAGACGTTTCTCGCGATTTGACCAACCAAACGCAATGAAACTTGGTACAGTATATGTTTATATACATTGTAATGCACCGACATCTAACTTCGTTCAATTGTTTACATAATCACAAGATGGCGGATGTGCGAAATATTTCACCGGCATTCTATATCTCTGAAACTATTAGCGGTATCTCCCTAAAATTTTGTACGGAGATAAAGGGCACTACTGGAAGTCCATCTATAAGATTTTCAAAAACCACTTAACTACAAAACGAACATGGCGGCCATGCGAATTTGAACATCTTAAATAGACCTTTCTCGCGATTTAATGTTCCAAGCGCACTGAAACCTGGTACAGGAAATATTTATACACATTGTAATCCACTGGTATCTAATTTAGTTCAATTGTTTACATAACCTCAAGATGGCGGCAGTGCGAATTTTAAAATTAAGTTTTTATTTCTTGTGATGTAGTCATGCGATCGAAGTGAAAGTTTGAATAATGAACCTACGCAATAATTTTCCTTTAATGGTACATGACTCTATGGCCTATACATTTAACAATCCAACATGGCGACCATCCGAAATATTTAGACGATACTGAATATCTACGAATCTATTTTAGCAATCAAACTGCATTTTTTAATGTTCATAGGGGCTATGAACTTAAGTTCACCTATAGGACTTTAAATAACCTGGTGATCACAAATCCAACATGGCGGTGACGCGAATTATAAATATTCACATGGACGTTTCTCGCAATTTAACCATCCGCGTGCAGTGAAACTTGGTACAGTAAATCTTTATCCGAATATTAATCCACTGGCATCTAATTTATTTCAATTGTTTCCATAACCACAAGATGGCAGCTGTGAATTTTTTTTTAAATCTCCTTGTTTTTTCTTGTGTCCTAATTATGCGATTGAAGTTTGAATACTACACGTTCACAATAATCTGCATGTAACAGTACATAACTCTAGGACCTACATATATAAAATCCAACATGGCGACCATCCGAAATATTTAGTCGGTTCTCAATATCTACGAATCTATTACAGCAATCAAACTGAAATTGTGTATGTTGATAGTGGCAATTAACATATGTAGGATGTATGAAAATAGGCTGTATAGTTCTTCACGGAACTACTTTTTTCCTGATGTGTCCTTCCTTGAGACTTGTACTATTTTTCGTGTTTCTGATTTTATTTCTAAATTGTTCTCTGTCCTTAATGTCGTCTCCAGAGATTTTAAGTAATTCCATGTCTTCGTGTACTTCTTTTATCCAACTGGTATTTAATTTACTTGCATTAACGATATTGAAAATCTTCTTAGTGAGTCTGTTCTGATCTATCTATACTAATATAATAAAACTGAGGAGTTTGTGAGTTTGTGTTTAAACGCGCTAATCTCTGAAACTACCAGACCGAATCGAAAAATTCTTTCTTTATATGATAGCCAAATTCAAGGTGAGTAGTTTAGGCTATACCTCTCAGGTAACCTTAAAGATTGATTTTTGTTCAGTAAGTCGGTAGAACAAGCGCTCCCGAACAGCTCTATCCGCATGCGCTGGCGTTATGGTTAGTGATACGTACACCTTTTCACCGATCTGAACCACAATTTGTATAGGCCTACTTACCCTTTGGAACCCTGCGAGTAACACTGTTTACATAAAATTTTGGACAGACCACTCCATTTCCTGTAATTAGGCCCTTTGGCCCAAATAGGCTATACACCGTTTCATTGATCTGAACCAAATTTTGTATACTTACCCTTTGGAACCCTGCGGGTGACACTGTCCACTTAAATTTCAGACGGACCACTCCATTTCCTGCATTTAGGCCTTTTATCACAAATCTACACCGTTTCTCCTAATTGCACCAAATTTTACATACACTTTAAAACCCTGCCGGTAACACTGTCCACTTGATATTTTGGATAACGCTCTCCATTCTCTACATTTAGAATAACATACTGTACAAAATGAAGTTGAAAACCGCGTATTAAGGCCCTACAACCATTCATGTCCGTAGTAGTGTAACTGTAAGAGTATTTTAATAAGTCTGTTGTTGACGGGCAGTTCGGGCCGCATCACGTCACCCCTACCAGTGTTCTGGTGCAGAATTGCGAAAATAGTTGCATCTTGCGCTGTTTATAAATTGCAGTCACGGAGAGAAATTAATGCAAAAAGATTTCGTAGGCCCCTTAAAACAGTTCTCATCATGAAAATATTATGCCTCTGTATAAGTGCAATGGTGTTGGTGCAGTAGACGACACTATTGGTCTCTACATTACTAACAGCCAATGAGATATAGGCCCTAGGCGATGTCTTTTATTACACTTACTCCTCTTTCTAATATTGTATTTAAATTTGTTTGTAAATTACATGTGTCAGTGCTGTAGTTAGTAAATAGCCGTTTCCCTATTCATAATTATCATTAATATCATTACGGGAAAATAACCTGAATGTTACGTCCATTATACTCTACTACGTATCACCCCCACTACAACCACCACCACGAAGAGTTATATTATTAAAACATTTTTCTGTTAGTTTAAGTATTATGTGCCAGATCTGTAGTAGTATTCATTATCATCCACAAAACAAATAAATGCACCGGGCGAAGCCGGGAACTACTGCTAGTCCTATATATATATATGAGTCCATAGAACTGCAGACGACTCTTCCTAAAATCGTCTATAATGGTGTCTGTATTTTCATAAAGTTCCTTTGTTGGTCTCCTGACCCAAACTCCATCACGGAAAACAGCGCCATGGATTTTGCTAACAATATTTTTCGTTCCTGTTTCTCAATATCATGAATTCTCGTCATTCATCTAATGACTGTGGTTTCTGCCGCGTACGAGGCTTCAGGCAAACAACTGTGTTGTAAAGGCGCAGTTTTGCATTATATATACTGTACCTCGATATATTGCTCCTTAGAGCATTGATCTTTGATAGGGGACTGTTTCAAGTACGAAAATGCTTGCAGCGACGGAGAAGGCTGGAACCATAGCCACGGAGGGGTTAGTGTGTCAAGTCAATTGCGATGAAAGGAGTAACTTACTTGACGAGTCTACAGTAGATTCAAGATGACTTTATGCTTATTAGGCTGGGGGTAATTTGTCTTACCTCGGGCGGTTCTCCTCCGAGACTGGTAAATGAGCGCATCGCATGTACAGCCCGCCACTTAGCGGGATTGTTCAGTATTGATGTTGTGGACTAATTAACAATCAATGAGAATATCTTCACTGACCTTTGGAACCTTATCGGTGTTAAAACACAAGCGTCTCATTATCACATGTGCAGCTGTAGTCAACTTAGCCCGGATCTTCAACCATTACCTCTATTGTCGAGCTTCAGAACTCAAGTAGCGACAATCTACAACTCGGTTTACATTCATTTAGCGACATCTATGATTCAAATGTAATGAATTGATGGAACCTCGATCGTTAGAGGAGTCAAAATCAATTCCACATCGAAAAATAGAGTTATGGAGATAGGTAGGAAGAATGTTACATTTATTATAGAGGTATGTTGTTGTTCGAGGTTTCAGTATATTGACTGGTTTGATGCAGCACTCCAAATCCCCCTGTCCTGAGCAAACGGTTTCATCCCTACATAGCTACCACATCTTACATCCGAGGCAATCAGTTAACACATACTAACTTAGGTCAACCCGTACAGTTCTTGCCCTCGACCCTTCCTTCTACAACTAAGTTTGCTATCGCTGGGTGCCTTAGCAAGTGACCTACCATCTCTTCTATTCTCTTCATTATCAATCGTCAGAAACATCTCTCCTCTGCCACTCCCTTCCCGAAAAGAAAAATACATGCATTAATAAAAGAATTATATCTCATCATTTGTTACTCTATTCGCCCATCTCATCTCCTTCATTAACCGACAGCAGTGGCTACGCTGGCTAAGGCGCAGCGTTAGGTCATGGGACCAAGCTTTCTGCTGACTCGGTAGACGCGTGGGTTCGAGCCCCACGAACAGTAGTGGCTATGCTCGCTAAAGCGCAGCGTTAGGCCATGGGGCCAAGCTCTCTACTGACTCGGTAGACGTGTGGGTTCGAGCCCCACTGACAGTAGTGGCTATGCTCGCTAAAGCGCAGCGTTAGGCCATGGGGCCAAGCTCTCTGCTGACTCGGTAGACGTGTGGGTTCGAGCTCCACTGACAGTAGTGGCTATGCTCGCTATAGCGCAGCGTTAGGCCATGGGGCCAAGCTCTCTACTGACTCGGTAGACGTGTGGGTTCGAGCCCCACTGACAGTAGTGGCTATGCTCGCTATAGCGCAGCGTTAGGCCATGGGGCCAAGCTCTCTACTGACTCGGTAGACGTGTGGGTTCGAGCCCCACTGACAGTAGTGGCTATGCTCGCTATAGCGCAGCGTTGGGTCATGGAGCCAAGCTCTCTGCTGACTCGGTAGACGTGTGGGTTCGAGCCCCACTGACAGTAGTGGCTATGCTCGCTATAGCACAGCGTTAGGTCATGGAGCCAAGCTCTCTGCTGACTCGGTAGACGCGTGGGTTCGAGCCCTAACGACAGTTGTGGCTATGCTCGCTAAAGCACAGCGTTAGGTCATGGGACCAAGCTCTCTGCTGACTCGGTAGACGCGTGGGTTCGAGCCCCACTGACAGTAGTGGCTATGCTGGCTAAAGCGCAGCGTTAGGCCATGGGGCCAAGCTCTTTGCTGACTCGGTAGACGCGTGGGTTCGAGCCCCAACGACAGTTGTGGCTATGCTCGCTAAAGCGCAGCGTTAGGTCATGAGCCCCAGCTCTCTGCTGACTCGGTAGACGCGTGGGTTCGAGCCCCACCGTCGGCTGTCCTTGAAATGTTTTGCCGTGGTTTCCCCCTTTCAAAACCACACAAATGCTGGGACGGTACCTCCTGACAGGCCACGGCCGCTTCCTTCCACATCCATGCCCAGTTTCATTCATCTTCATAATTCCATCTCTCATCCCAACGCGCAGGTCGCCCACGGGCCTCTCAGGAGGCCACACGGCAAAAGGAAACAAAATCTCCATCATACTTCTGTAACACCACATTTCAAACGCTACAATTCTCCTCTTTTCTGCTGCACCAACAGTCCAAGTTTCATTTCCATAGTGCGCCACGCTCCAGACAAAGGCTTTCAAAAATGACTTTCTAATAGCTAAATCTATATTCGATGTCGTCAGATTCCTTTTTTGTAGAAATGCTTTCCTTGCCTGAGCCAACCTACTTTTCATATCCTCTTTGCTTCTTCCATCACTGGTTATTTTGCTTCCTAATTAACAGAAGTCTCCTACTTCCTTTAGCTTTTCACCTGCCAATTTGATGCCCATAGGGGTTTCTGATTTATCTCGGTTAAATTCCATTACTTTACATTTATTGATATTCATCATGAATTCCTTCCTCAAAACAGAGTCCATACCATTTACAATAAAAAAATTCAAATCCTCTGGAGAATACTGGTAAAGCCGGCGTATCCATATCATAGATTTATGGCATGTACTTACTACAATTGTGTGAAGCTAAATTTGCAGGTTACATTTGATTAACGCTCTATTAATTTCCAACGTTCGCTGGCAGGTGCCGGTTGAGGTGGCATCTAGTAGCCAAGTTCACATCTAGGTGTCGTTGACTGTAGCATTTGGTACAAAAAGTAGGAACTACTTGAAATTGATCGTCTGCAGTCCTTACCTGAATTACACACTAATACAGCCATCACAATTAATACCGGTTAAGTCTACACACACCCAAAGTACACGGGGCTACATGAGCACATTGTGGCACCCCCTAAACTGAGGAACCAACCGATGTTATCACATTCACAAAGAAGATCCTGGAAATGAAACTAATATCTGCATTTTGTATGTTTCAGTTTTGAGTGTGGAAGGTCCTGTGTTCACAATAACGCGTGTCAACAGACTACACATGGGAGCCTACCTGTGTATCGCCTCCAATGGGGTGCCCCCTACCGTGAGCAAGAGGATAATGCTCATCGTGCACTGTAAGTACACGAATAGTGCTTGGAATAAACTAATTAATCAATTAGTGAATTAATGAATTTATTTTTTATTTATTGACATCAAATATAGATTTAGGTATTTGGAAGTCATTTTTGAGGCCCTTGTCTGGCGCGTGGCGCTCTATGGAAGTGAAACTTGGACTATTGGTGCAGCAGAAAAGAGGAGAATTGAAGCGTTTGAAATGTGGTGTTACAGGAGAATGATGAAGATCAGATGGTTAGATAGGGTTACAAACGAAGCGGTATTAAGACTAGTGGGAGAGGAGAGATGTTTCTGGCGACTGCTAATGAAGAGAAGAGATAGGTTGGTAGGACACATACTAGGACACCCAGGAATAGCAAGCTTAGTTATGGAAGGAAGGGTCGAGGACAAGAGCTGTAGAGGTAGACCAAGGTTAGAATATGTTAAACAGATTGCCTCGGATGTAGGGTGTGGTAGCTATGTACAGATGAAACGATTAGTTCAGCACAGGGAGGCGTGGAGAGCTGCATCAAACCAGTCAAAAGACAGAAGTCTCAAACAACAACATTATTTTATTTAGACTACTGATAGCCTACGGTATATATACACTATTTATTGCTTGCCACAGTGGGTGAGTGGTTATCGTGTCGGACTACCAACCCCATGTTTGCAGGTTCGCTCCTGGTCGTGGTAAGTGATTTTTGAAAGGTGACAAAAATCACGGCACGCAAGTCAAACGTTTTTGGCATGTTAAAGAACCCATTTGAATTCAGTAGGCCGTGTTCATAATAGCAACATTAATCTCGCGATTTTCCGCCAACACAAAGTTCCTCATTTCTCTACTAGAAAGCGTTATACTGCCAAGGAGTTTAAATATCTAACCTCCTTGACTTGCAGAGTGCTCCAAGGAACAACAAAATTTGACATGCAATCTGCCCTCTGGGCGCAAATAACAAAGTTTCCATCCGGCACCCGAGGCCATACGATATTATTATTATTATTATTATTATTATTATTATTATTATTATTCATATATTTTGTATCATTTAGGCATATCGAGACGATAAGAACACGTGATTTGACTAAAAGCAATTTGTTGGTGTTGGCTATTTTATGGGCTTTGCAACATCGTGGTCATGTAGCCTCGTGTACTAGAGTATGTGTGGAATTTTTCTGCTAACCTGTGTGTTTGTGATGACTGTACTAGTGTGTGTATTTGTAAATTGCGAATAATTTTGGGAAGGAGGCGGCCGTGGCCTTAAGTTAGGAACCATCCTAGCATTTGCCTGGAAACCACGGATAACGTTTCAGAATGGCTGAGGACCAAATAGTCAATGTGCTAATTGGTGGTGAAAACTAGCCCAAGTAAAGGATTTCAAATATCTGGGGAGCTTGATCACTTCAAATGGAAAGTGTAGCCCTACGAGGGAAGTAAATGCTCGAATCGCACAGGCAAAAGAAGCCTTCTCAAAAAAGAAGTCTTTACTAACATCCAGGACTGTTAACTTAGAGTTGCGAAAACACTTCGTGAAAAGTTTGTTATGGAGTATTGCAAGTTATGACTCTGAAACATGGACTCTGCGACAAGCAGATGTATCAAAACTTAGGGCATTCGAGATGTGGTGCTGGCGACGACTACTAAGGATACCTTGGACTGATAAAGTCATAAATGAGAATGTTCTCAAAAGAGCAAAGGAGACACGTACCTTGGTTGAATCCTTAAACAGAAGAAGGAATAGTTTTGTTGGCCATTTGATTCGTCATTCTGACTGGTGCACCACACTCTTCGAAGGGAAGCTAGAAGGAAGGAGGAGTCTAGGAAGACCAAGGACTCAATTTATAGACAGCACAAAAGGCAAGCACACTTATTGTCATTTGAGATTACTGGCCAGAGAAAGAAGACGTTTTGGAAGACATGCATGTTACCCACCAACCTAGCGGTTGACGAGATGTAGTAGTAGAAGAAGAGGTGTGAATCGAAGCCTCCTCATATCAGTTTTGCCCCACGAGGCTGAATGCACCCCGTTCTAGTTCTCACACCATAAACTAATCGAACCCGGTACTCCGGTGCGACAGCCAAGAGACAAGAAGAAAAAAACTTAATCAGTACAGTCAAATCTCGAATTAAATAAATAATATAAGATTTGTAAAGCCTCTTGGTCTGCTCTGTGGCTTGAAGGCGTAATATTTATTCGTAAGTTTTGGTTATTATACAATACGCTAAGGTTTATGCTTCAGAAAACGCAAGCCTCTAAACCAGAGGGAGTTAGAAGGTGTGGATTGTACCAAAATCTTCCAAATCGTCTCAATAGTACAGGGAAACTCTTGCATTTCTTGAAAAGTCAACGGAAATATATTTATTTTTTATAAAGTCCTTTTAAATAAATAAACAAGACGATAACCCCTGGCAGAACTGTGTCGCCTACAGCCCGCATAGCACAAGCGCCGGGTGGGTAGTCTGTACACGTGGGGCGCACACAACCCATTATGCGAGAGTTCTCGTACGGGTCCACTAGTTATATTTTTAGCTTTATTTAATTTTTGTTTTATTCACTTTTGGTCTCTTCAAATTTAGGTGTACCCCTATAAATTTTACATTTCATTCCAAATTTGTGTACCGTATCTGTATTAAAAAGGGGCAGATGACCTCGTAGTTCCGCCCCTTAAAACGTCAATAACTATCAATAATATAATTAAAGTAAAAGGTAGTGGCTAGCATTCTTGACTTTCACCATGGAGGCCCGAGTTCGATTCCCGGCTCTGCCAAGGCATTGAATTCTGGTCTGAGGGCTGGAACGGGGTACACACAGACTTGTGAGTTCAAAACTGAGAAAAGGTGGGTTCGATTCCCATCTTAGCCATCCTGGAAGTGGCTTTCCGTGCTTTCACATTTCTACTCCAGTCAAATGCAACATAAGGCCACGGACGACTCCTCCTCAATCCTCACCTGTATTCCAAATACGCACACCACAATAACACATGCTTCGGGACAAATTCTACACACACCCAAGTACACGACCACGATATGACAAAACCCATAATAATAATAATAATAAGATCGTAAGGCCCCGGTTGCCAGGTGGAAGCTTTGTTATTTGCGCCCAGAGGGCAGTTTGTATGTCGAATTTTGTTGTTCTTTGGGACTCTATGAAAGTCAGGGAGGTTAGATCATATCTAAACTCCTCGACATTATAGCGCTTCCTATTAGAGAAAGGAAAAACATTTTTTGATTTGGCGGAATATTCCGAGATTAATTTTGCCATTATGAACTCGGCCTACTGGATTCAAATGGGTTCTTTAACATGCCTAAAACGTAAGATAAGCGTGTCGTGATTTTCGTCGCCTTTCAAAATTCACTTACCACAGGCTGGCTGCGTGGCTCAGCGGTAACGTTCTCGCTTGCTAAGCCCAAGGTTGCAGGTTCGTATCCTGGCGCAGTCAGCTGGCATTTGAGGGTGCGCAAATACGAGGGAGCCGTGTCAGTAGATTTACTGGCACGTTAAAGATCCCCTTCGGGGCAAAATTCCGGCACCCCGGCGTCTCTAAAAGCCAGAGTAGTTAAAAGGGACGTAAAACCAATAACATTATTATTATTATTATCACTTACCACAGCCAGGAGCGAACCTGCAAGCTTGGGGTTGGTATAACCCACCGTGCCAAGCGCAAACCCCATAAATGAATCAACAACAAGATGTAGCGTAATGAGGGTGGGAGAAGACGGTATCACACAGGTAAAGGCGTAGAGGAAAATAGGGATTGTCTTGGGGAAGAGGCAGTTTCCATTCCTAGAGAGACGCCACTTGTGGTCCAATAAGAATGTATTATACTTGATCCTGAAAGAACTCGGAGCCGAAGACGATGTTATCTCCATTGCCTCGCTACGAGTGTCTCGTGGCTTAGTGCAGAACGATTCTGCGATCGTAAACCTCTCTGTTTGGGTGTGTTCAACGATAATCTCATGGTGATTCAGTATTTCTTCTTTCTTCCACCTCATGGTGTAGCGGCTGTCACCCCGGAGTTCCGGGTTCGATTTCCGGCTATGCCTAGACATTTAATTCAGGTCTGAGGCCTGGAATGGGGTGCAATCAGATTTGTGACCTTAAAATTCGCTCTTTGGGGGTTCTGTTGTCAGAGGTCAAGGTATATTCAATTCCTGTTCGGGTTTTTATTAATTCTAGGAATTAACACTCATAATATAAATACCCTCCATATCTTTATTTCCCTGTGTATTTGAAGACGCCCGGACACAGTTCACAAAGCGCGTGGAGCTCAGAGAGGTGAATGCATCAAGTCCTCTCCTTGGGGTGCATTTATATTCAGTTTCGTTAGAATCAATTTTGAACACACACAATACATAGTTCAGTTTTAAAGAAGACGGAGCACAACGACTGTGTACGAGTCGACCAAAGTATTATGTGCACTCGAGTTTGAAGGTTGTTTGTGAAGTAACTAAGAGACTTACATAACATCCAATAACATCATAATTTTCGTCGATCTATTTTACGTTAGTTCATGTAGGATTGGAATTTTTAATTTATATTTTATTATTTTTATTGCTGTTGGAACACAAAACGTGCCCGTTTTTAAGCGTGTTTCATTCATGCGTCATATTTAAGAATTATGATATCACAAACCCGCCTTCAGATCGAATCAAAATTTTAACATAATATACATTGGAATGTTGTATAACTGGTTTATTCATTTCAAAATTTTGTGTGTCCAAGAAACAAAGTTGTTATCATTTGGGAAAGGTAAATTTTTCTCAGCTCGGGGTGGTTGGAAAATTTAGTTCTTGGTCGCGTTGTAATCCTTATGCATCAAAAGGTTATGCTGTATGACTATGAAATACGTAAATTGATTCACTTATTTTATATCGATTTGTATTTGTACGGGAAAATGAGACATGGTTCAGCAGCTAGCTGATACGGGGAAAGCTGTATAGCGTTGCCGAGATGAGCCCATCACGCGTCATGGCGCGCCTCGCTCGGAATATTTTGGTCGAGAGTAGGGGATTATAAAGTTACTTTATGATAACTCGTTATGCAGCCAATTCGATTCTTTAGTTGCGCCGGTCATACAACCATGGAATTAGCCTATTTGCCAATATCATTTTACACAAGGCTCCACAAATCACGTGGAATAGGCTATATACCTTGGCTGTAATTGAAATTACATGCAATTCTGTGCAACCAAATGCTACTCTCTGGTATCCAAGTGCTATCTCATATTATAAGATGTATTCAAACGACTACATTCTCGATAAATCATAATATCACTAACAAATCATTCTTCCTCGTGGTGCTCTGGTCAACATTGTTAGCTACCGGTACGACCAGGGTTTGATTCCTGGCTCTGACAATAAATGTAATTCTGTTTTCTGTTATCTCATGTGAATCACGCAAGTGGTGTCAGTCTCGATGTGGGCTTTGCGAGTTTACCTTACTGTACTGAGGAGTCACTACGGCACTGTATATTTGCACAAGTGTTTATAACATTTAATATTAGGGCTCCCATTAACGTGTTGACCAACTGAAGAACGTTCAGCGACAAAGCAGTAAGTGTCACGGTACCTGTCAAACGCGAGGTGCTCTCCACAAGTAAGTTGGTCCTCGAGTGTATTTTAAACTGTTCCGAACAGTTGCAGCACTCTCGATATTGCTCATACAATATTTACAGCTCACTCACTCAATATTGACATCGCCTTGACCACGATAGCTCAGCGTCTTTAAGCTCTACTTGGCTACGTTCTTCAAGAACTTGCCAATAAAAGTTTAGGCCTATTTGGACGATGATGTTTATCGATTTCATAGTGCAACGTCTTGACGTAGAAGAGGATATAAAGCTAACGACGTAAGTGGATTGTGGAGGTACTCAGAGCAATATGGAGCCGTATGAGAGCCACTGTTCATCGTAGGACAATCTGAACTATCTCTCCTCATATTTTGGCGCATTACTGATTTCTATTAGGGCACCATTATGCCCTAGCCAGTGGCGGTTCTCCATTGAAGCTTTATTACAAAATAAGTAATGATTGAAAAATAAATATTTTGGAATTTATTAGGATTTTTAAACATGATTCTCACTGCATAAGATGTTATCAATTCAGGCATGAACATCGACTTTCAAACGACGGGCGGGCATCAATTCCGCTCGGGAATTCCAGTCAGGTAGCCAGGGTTACCTCAATTCCACTCGGTCCTCCAAGGGACCCAAAAATAAGTTCCTCAACTCCGCTCAGGCTTTGACAAGGGGTTGGCAAAGGGGTTATTCCCAAAGACGTAAACAAATATCATAACCCTCCTGCTCGCATACCAAGGGCCGGGTCAAACACCATATCCAGCGCATGAGTGAATTCTTGAATGCAGCTGAATATTCCGTTCTAGGCTAGAAAACAGTATTTTTAACATCCGCAGCTGATATCGAAAGTAATTTTTTAGGTACAAATTATACACCTATTATTATCTAAATTGAATTTAGTAATGTCTGACTAGGTTAAAAAACATACAAATATTTAATTATGCACATGTTAAAAACAATGTATAAAATTTGTAGAAAAAAATAGAAAACTTGGCAGACTTATTTAAAAGAATATTATGATTAATTTTAAATCACTTGTATTTTCTACCATATAAGTTATAATGTGCCAAACACTTTATACCTGATTTAACGAATGAGCGGACTTGACATCAGAGCGGTTGACCAATGGCACAACAATGTCTTGCGAAGACCACCACGCCATCGGTCAAACGCTCTGAAGTCAAGTCCGCTCATTCGTTAAATTAGATACAAACATAATACATAAAGAGCTTCTGTAGATGTTAATCACTGTTGTTAAATAAAAATATGGGCAGAAAATGTAATAAAATAAGAAAAATCAGCATCATAAAATCACAAAAATCTTTACTTCATTTCAAACTATACAAAAAACATTAGATGAAACGCTTTTCATCCCCTAAATATTTTGTGAGAAACACACTTCACAAGATCTAATCTACTCATTGCTTGGTTGTCGTACTGCATGAACTTGTTTTCGATGAATTCTTTCCTCACACGACTATTCTTGTCTTTGCTCGACACCCGCCCGCTGCTGTTAAGTATCTGTATCTGTATCTGATGTAGTCACTTATGACATTTGTTTACGGCATTGGGGATAACCCCTATGCTGACCCCTTGTCAAAGCCTGAGCGGAGTTGAGGAACTTATTTTTGGATCCCTTGGAGGACCGAGTGGAATTAAGGAAAATCTAGCGGAATTGATGTTCGACCCAAACGACAGTGCAGTTCGTATTATTAGATAGCGACTTGTTGCGTGTATAATATGTTTTACATTTTAATATTCCAAGATAAGAAATACAAAAATATGAGTAGGCTATTGAAACATTAGTGAAATTCCGTTCCTTAATGAAAACAGTAGCCTATGGACGACGTGTTCGTGGAAGAATACAAATTATTCTATTTAAATCTTTCGCGTATATCGGTGCGTCACCATCCGATTCACTCCTGAGCCTAAATTGGCCGTGCTACCTTAATGCTTTTCACCTTCTACTCTACACTCATGTATTGCAAATTGTGTCTAAATGCTGACTTACATATCAATAGTTCGATCTGGTAACTAATATTCTGCTAATATCGAACAGCGGATTACAACGTTCAACTCACTTCATTTAATTTACTAAGCCAAGACTATTCTTCCATCAGGTGAGCACACAGCGCACGTACAGAGGTGTGTATATTATTGGACTTGATGGTAGTTTTGCAAAATTCCTTGTACACTTTTCACGGCTTAACGCAGTAAAATATGTTTTAAAGGCGTTGAAATTACTTCAAATGTTTAATGAAGAGTCCTAATTATATTTTCTTTTAAGATTAACAAAGTAAAATGATGTTTTAGAATTTCCACTAACAGAGGAGCTTTGTTAATGCACACGTTTGGTTTAGATTACTTCACTCTACTTTTTGTGTGAATTTAGAGCTGAGGGTTTTGGAGTCTTTTAACTGATCATCCGCTCTTGAACTATTCAAGATTCATGAACTGAGGATTGAATCTCCTGACTTAAAGGGTACAGTCCAAAGTCAAGGAAAAAAATAGGAAACGGGCCAAGCTCAGGTATCCCTCAACATCGCAATTCTGAAAGTTTCCAGACACAATTCCTTATGGGAAAAGGTGCTAGTTCACGGGGGAGAAAACATGTCTAAGTAGGGTTACAAAGATGCCAGCAGTTGATCACTAAAATGTTTTTCAATAAAAAATTGTGAGTGAGTTAAATTCTTTATGTTCGACGATGGCGATATATAAATATTATGTGTCAGAAAACTGTATCCTAATGGGGGTTATTTAAGTACTACTTTTCATTATAATTCTGTTTTTCCAACCAATCACAGCTCATTATTTTCATTAATTGACAAATTAGGAAAGGATAGCTTCTGACATGCACTCAAAATCCAACATGTCGGACATGAATTACAAGATTTGAAAGTTGACAAAGTAGCCTATATTGGATCAACCATTGTACTTGCAATGCATAAACAAACTGGGCAATATATAGCACTGTACCTTAATAACCACAACTCCAATTTCTACACATTCGTAAGATTTCGCCGATAATTTTATTGAATACTGTTGTTGACATAAACACACCAGAACGTCATGGAGGAAGCAAAGGTATGACATTAGTTCCATGGAAATTATAATCCTGCTCTCTGTTCAGTAAATTGGATTCCTACGCGAGGCTTTTCCGCTAGATGTCATAACAGTTCTATTTTGGACTCAATTGATTTTTCTTCCGTTGACATTCGATACGCATCGAATTTAAAGAATAACTGGTTGATAATACGATACATTTTAGTTTTAAAACGTTTGTAACAGCCTACTTTGTGTTATTTGACCAAAATAACAAAATGATCCAACATAGTACCTGTGCGCTATCTGTTGGTGCGACTGCAGGATATATACAATGTTTCAAAGCTTTGGGATTCGTTATTGGGCAGAGAGAAAATGCTGAGCCCACACAATTCATAAAAGAATTTAACCGACAGAATCTCGACAGATATTTATGAATATTTATGTTAAAACGTATAATAAAGTTATAATTATCGTCGAACATAAACAGTCGTATGCAACTCGCTTCGCTCGTTTTATAAACATACTCGTGCCTTATTGATTCTAATAATTTGCACACCTCTGTACTACAAGTTATTGCATCCTATAGGAAAGTGGATCTTCTAGTCAACTCCAATTGTGTTGACCGACTGAAAAGCTTTCTTTAATAAAATGAGGCAACACTAAAAATGTCTTCCTAAACTTCAATCTTCCTCACACAACCCAGTTGTTTATTAAACATGTTCTCTAGATCTGTTGTGTGATCATCACGCCGTGCAATGGGCAAGGTGAAGCAGTGCTAGCGAGAAATTTACTCGCACCGGCCGAGCGTAGCCCTACTCGGTCCATTTCTGAGCAGTGCCGCACGACAGCACACTAGCACTGCAGCGCTCAATCGCACAAGCACTGTCCATTTGACCGGGTACTGAAGTACGTTTAGTACTGAGCGCGGAGCCTGGACACTAGGCGCACTAGAGCCAACATTGTGGCATATGCGTGTGGTGTGCCGTGCTCATAACGTGGGGAGGACAAAAATAGCATAGTGGGAGAGTCACAATTTAATGAATCATACCGAAGACATATAAAACATGATATTTGGACGCACATGAACCAGATCTGCAGCAAGTATACAGAAATGTGCATACATTTTGGGTGATGTAGCAGGTGCAGCGAGATATAATAGTCCTAAAATAGAATCAGGGGCCGGCATGGAATCAGGAGAGTTAAAATACATTTTTAATTTGTTTACATAATGTCACAAACCAGCCGAGGTAGCTAATCCCGTTAACGTGCATGGTCAGACTACTCCAAACTCGCAAGACCACACACAGCCACTCCATACATTACCTCATTAATTTCATTTGTCATTAACTCCTCTCATAAGATTGGCGTCATGAAGGCATCTATCCGCGAAATCATTCCCACAAGGAAACTGTCTCACCACATCCCCTACCTCATAGCAACCGGAATAATTATGGGTAGAACCAAAAAAACTACATTAGGACTATAAAACTGTATTTCAATAACAAGATTCTGAATTCACGAAATGACTAGATTGATGCTCTTCAGGAATATGTCAGTTCGAGAAACATGCGTTAGTAAATTCATCAGGATTTTAAAAAGGAACATATTCCGTCGCAATCTAAGGTCATTTATGTCTTTTATTCTTATATTCAAGTCGCCTCCGTGGTGTAGTGGTCAGCATGATTAGCTGCCACCCAGGAGGTCCGCGGTTCGATTACCAATTTGAAAAGTGGTATGAGGACTGGATTGGGGTCTACTCAGCCTCGGGTGGTCCAAATGAGTAGAGGGGATTCGACTCCAACCTCAACCATCCTCGAAGTGGTTTTCCGTGGTTTCCCACTTCGTCTTCGGGAAAATACCGGGGTGGTAGCCTACCTAACGTAAGGCCACGGCCGCCTCCTTCCCTCTTCCTTGCCTAATCCTCCCATTGTTCCCATCTCTTCATCAGGCCCTTGTTCGCTTTGCAGGTGAGGCCGCCCGGGCGACGTGCTAGTCACACTCCCCAGTTGTATCCCCGATTCAGAGTCTCAAGCTCCAGGACACTACCAGTGGCGGTAAAGGTGAGATCCCTCGCTTAGTCCGTGGGAAAAGCCAACCCTGGAGGGTAAACGATAAAAAAAGAAAGAATTATTATATTCAACATGGCCTGAAACAATACCTCGTGGAATTTACCTACACATAAGATATACGGCAAAATAAGCAAGAAGACACGAAATCCTTCAAACCTTCATGTTTTAGGACAATATTCATTATTTCAACACTATGGAGACCAAGAGTGCTATTCATTATATAACAATTAGCCTATTTTGCTCTGAAAATTAAAAAATATATTGTCTGTCTTTCTACCAGCTTGTCTGTATTTCTTTCGGTGGAGTGCCTAAAACTGTTTAGTTTGTTAGTTCTTGGACCTATTCGACTTTAGGGTTATGGTACGGTACGCGAACCGTCTTCCTAAATTACCAGGGGCTATGTAATGCCAAAAATACGAAGAAATGTGTACTATTATAGTTCGCCCAGTGTAGAAATTACATGGTATCGTGCAATTGATTGCGCTGACTATGTAAGGAACCACCTTGTGGTGTAGCGGTTAACATTCTTGGCTGTCGCCGGTGGTCCGGAATTGATTCCCTGCCCTGCCTTGAAATTGAATTTCGGTTTGGGGTACTGAAATTGTATCGATGATACGTAAGTCATCCAAGCGGTGCTCATTTCGAGGACTTGCGCCAGGCCAGTGGGCACGAGTTTCCTTTTTTATACATTCTTATTCTGCAATTCGAATTGAGAGCACATCACTCCGTAGAGTTGTTAGAATAGCTTCCGTAAAATATTCTCAAAGGCCTATGCTACAAGTAGCCCTCATGAGTTAATCCAATTGCATATGTATATGTAGGCAAATCCAGATATGGTATTTAAGACATTTGATTTTCATTGCATTCTAAGTTCTGGGCATACAGTAGGAAAACCTCGAAGCTAATTTTGCAATTTTCAGTGAACGAACATCCAAAGTATAGTAAGCATTATATGTAGGGAGACTGTACCAGAGAGAGCATGCATTGCTTGAAGACATGGTGACATAGTGCGTAATTTGTGCTCGTACAACGAAGGAGGTTGTCAGGACGGTGATGATGATCAAAATGGTGATAACGATGAATACGGTGATTAATTAGTTAGGAACCAGGGGAATATAAATAACCGATACTTAAGACTGAAGCGGATCTATGGTAAACACAAAATGAAATTGCAGGTTGATTGCGAAAGTACAGAAACTATCCAATCACCATATTTTATGGAGATTGACTAATCCAGAAGTAGACATGAAAGGGAGTAGCCTAGTAGAAAAAGGTGGAAGCAAAGGATGCTCTGGTCTGAGACCTCCATGGGCGTAGCCAGGACTCTGTATACTGCAAACACTGTGGAGTGCCTGATACCCTAGCTCACGTTCAAAAAACATAATTACTACAAAAGTTAGGAATCACCGAAATAGATCTAAGATGCAGCTGTAACATTTCAGAAATGTTACGCGATCCATGTTTTTGTGTCTTTCTCGTGTTAGAAGCAAAAACACAATGGGCATAAAAATTGTTATTGGCCATAAGAAGGACCCCACCATCAGATGTGAATTAACCTTCGGCATAACAAAACAGGTAATTTAGAGAAAACGATAGGCTCCCCAAGACAAGTGAAAGCTTGTGGTACGTTTCGAATAAGCGAGAGGATCAACATCAACATTTTTTAATCACTCATCAAGTCTGGGTATGCCTAAGTATAAATGACCTAATTTTGCTATGAATGAATCCATTCAATAATAGAGAATTCATCTTCAATGTACTCGGGAACAGTATGAGACGTAGTCTATTGGTACCCAATAACATTTTATTGCTAATATTAATAGTATAATAATAATTATAATAATAATATGAAGGGAAGAACGGCTTTACGAAACCATGTCGGTACGGGCTGGCCGTGCGCGCCTGAACTGAGGAGTTCCAGCGTAGACAGTGCTGACAGTGTGAGGCTAGGTCATACGGCCCTAAAAGCACTTTCCAGGCCTGCAGGGCACTACGCCATACTATACACAGCTCGCTCGCACATGTAGCGAGCGGCAGGTGGGGAGAGGCAAGGACATGACGTCACGCGCTTGTGGCTTACTTCTTAGACTGCCCGTAAGGGAGCAGCAGGATAGAACATACTACAGGCACTAGCTACGCAGGGCCCTGGTGTGATGGCTGCGATGAAACTTGTAAACACTCTTGGTCTAGAGCAGTGTTTCCCAATCTTTTTTGTGTGTGTACCACTTTAATTGATGAGAATCTCTCGCGTACCACCTATTGGTTGGGAGATATAGTAACTATAACCCCCACCACCACCACTACGTAGCAGACCAATAGACGGATTGTAAATTGTGTTTGTTAGAGTTGGACTGTTGGAGTTCAAATAATAAATAAAAAGTGTGTCCAGTTGTTTTATTATTTATTTGACACTATACAAATAATATTAATAAAAGAACTCTTAATAATTAAACCGAAAAAAAAAAGTTCAACTAACAACTTCAATGTGAAGGGTGAGCTTGAAGATTAGAAACCAACTTAGGAATGTTTCGTTTAATATTGCTGAATCTGAAACGAGGGTCGTTTTCCACTGTAAGGAGCCTATTCCGGTATTTATTCTTGAGATAAACAAGTGAAGAAAATGCAGTCTCACACAAGTACGAAGTAGTAAAAGGCAGTAAAAATCTAACTGCTTTGTCAGCTAAGTCTGCACGTATCTCAACCCAAAAGTTCACAAGAGCCATTTTTGAAAACGTTTGCCTTCAATTCAATTCATAAAACTGCTCCTTATCTTTGGCCTTTAAGTCCTCAGGCAACATATCAATGTTTGTATATTTTATATTTTTAGTAACATCACCGCGTACCACAGTTTGGGAAACGCTGGTCTAGAGGTTTACAGTTCGACTCTTGTTGGTCTCCAATATGGTTGGTGCCTGTGCGTGAATCTGTAGAACTGTGTTTACCCTGGTTGAACGTCTGACAACGCACGGTATAGAAGGGCGTGCTTTAGGGCAGCTGTATTCAACTGGGAGCTGTTAAGTTATGATGGGTCACGCAACACGCTGGAAGTAACTTGTGCTCTGTTCACAGTTCCTCCAATGATCTGGATACAGAATCAGCTGGTAGGAGCGCACGAGGGCCAACCGATGACGCTGGAGTGTCACTCGGAAGCCTACCCCAAGTCCATAAACTATTGGACGAGAGACAAAGGCGAGATCATAGCTCAAGGTAAGAATTAAGAGTTCTTTAACATTTCATTGCATTGGGATTAATTTAACAGGTTCTTTCTAGTAGTTTCTATAACCGTTTATAAAATCATTACCCTAGAATTAGTAGGGATCTGAAGGTGTAGATAGAGCCATGAGAATTGTGGAGCAGTACGACATATTATTATAACTAGGGCTCGGATTTTTAGATGCTAAAAATTGGGAAAATATTTATTTTTTATGTATTAAAAATACCTACAATATGTGACAAAAAAGTAAAAATATTTAATTATAATTTAGTTTATTAATGTAAATATAAACAATATGCAGTGCTCACGAATGTATTTTATGCTATGTCTCACTGACTGCTGAAGCGTTACAATACACAACGAGATACATCTTCAGGTTGTCCATCACAAATGACCGACGATTATCGCGAAACATTTCATCTGAAGGCGCGAAACTGCGGCAATATGTGTCTTGCCCGTGAGGTGTTGTGTAACTTGAGATCGCTGTTCAGCCTTGATTGCTTTCCCACATGGTTGGCAGAACAGAACGCCCCCATTAGAAGTGCAACATACTGCTGCAGGCGATAAATTGTAGTTGTATTTACTTACAACTGCCTTACACTTCACAGGGCCAGAAATGAGCTGCATGTGAGCGACACTGGCTGCAGGTAGCTGGGGGGAGGTCTAGCACGTGGTACAATATGGCTATGGACAAGGAAATCCTCGTCTTCCACAGAGAGTGGCACGGGGCGACAAGTTAAGAATAACACAGTTGCAAGCTGATATACGCTCTGCATGAAGATTCTCGCAGGTTCTTCCCCGTTGAAGTAACACAGAACAAAACTGCAATAAACTGAAAGATCTAGCATACTGATTTTAAAATATGTAAATATTAGGCCTATGTATTTTTATGTGCTAATGAGTGAAAAGCAGGATTTTATGTATTTATAGAAATATGCTTAAAATATGTATTTACATTAAAAAAAATATTTATTTACCTAAAAATCGTAGCCCTAATTATAACGTGTTGTGCCCTTAGGCAGAACTTCACACAGCAGCTCTCCATGCAGTCCTGTCTTGACCGTTCTCTTTGTTTGGTGGTAATTCCCTGCTATCTTGACACTGTCCACCAGCTCCGTCCTCTTCCTCTCTTTCCGTTTACTGATACTTTGAGAGCATCCCTCAGCAAACACTCTCTTCGCAGCCAGTTCCTCTTCCTTGTATGGATGGTATGTATCAGCCTACTCGCTCCAATACCTCCTCATTCCGACCCTTTCCACCCAGGATATCCCTTCCATGCTCCTCCAGAACCACATTTCAATCGTTTCTAGTCTTCTTTCATTCCCCCCCCAGGGGCTCACATATAGTGGGACGTGTGTTGGCGACCATGGGACCCCAGCTGAGTCCGGCATTGCTTCCACTTACTTGTGCCGGGCTCCTCTCCGTCTTATTTCCTGTCGACCTCACTTGTTCAACTCTTGTTCTCTTCCAACCCCGACGGTATTAGGGTATCCGAGGCCTAGGGAGTCTCTTCCTTTCCCGCTTTTATTGGCCCTTGTCTCATCTTTTCTGATACCCTCCTTCTGCGAGGGGTCAGACTTCTCTTCTTTTCATGTTCTCTCCTGCCTTCTGCTCAAGGCCCTCAAGGAGGTGGGGTGTATGTAGCCCCACCACATCTGGTGCAGCCTGGATATTGCTACACCCTCAGGGGCTCACGGATGGTGAGTTCAGGAGTTGGCGACCCCGAGGGATTCCTGAGCTGGGTCCGGTTTCCCCCTTTTGTTCCTTACCTGTGGGGCGGACCCTCTCCTCTTTCACTTTCCTATATGCCTTTCATGGCTCTCCTTCCCTCCAAGTCCCTCAATCCGCATTCTTCGAGGGTTGAGGGCATTTCTTTTCCTCCTGTCCTTTATTTGCCTTATTCTCCCTTAGTTTTCCATTTCTTCTTCTAGTATATAAGTTAGTAGTTAATTTTAGTTATAGTTTACATTTCATTTTCATCTTCACGATCACCCAAACATTAGGGGCCGATAACCTAGATGTTAGGCCCCTTAAAACAACAATTATCATCGTCATCATCATCTTCTTCTTTCATCATCCTTCCTTAGCGTCCAGGTTTCGGCTACCTATAGTGCCACACTCCAGTGCTCATTAATGTTCTCAAAACAGACCAGGACCCTCAAGGCCATGGGGGCACGCTATCTCCGGAAGGAAAGTGGATTCGAGCTTTATCATCGGCCATTCTTGCATTGATGGCGAAAGTCAGGAGGCCACGGCTTCTTCCTTCCATGTCTTTGCCCCATTCCATTCATCTCTAATTCGCTTGTCTGCATGGGCATCCAGCAATAAAACCATTCGCCACATTACCAACGAGGTTCGATGGTTCAGGAGGGGTGCGTTAATTTTACATAACAAGTAGTTCCGTGACGAACTAAAGAGCCTAATGAATTAATCTAAAATGTAATGATCTATTATTGTGCCAGTTTTGGATGAAATCCATTTGTTAGTATAGAAATTACATGCATTTAAAAATTGGACTCATCAGAAGGATTAAATAATGTTGGCAGCACTGACGTACATTAGTTACCCCAAATTAATTTAGAATGTTAGGTACTATACGTATGCAAAGTTTAGAGCTGCTGGCTTGCATATATTCTGATTTATAAATATTAGGGTAAAAGGATAGAGAGAGAGCATTTATTTACAGTTGGCAGCCCTGCTGGCTCTTAATAATAGGCATATTCATATGAGTTATGGTGCAAAAGTCACATACAAAATTTGGTTGAAATCCATTTGTTAGTATAGTAGTTACATGCATTTAAAATTTGGACCTATAAACAAGCTTAGAATCATGTTGGCAGTAATGACGTATACTAGGTACTCCAAATTAATGTAGAAGGTCATGTACTATACGCGTGGAATGTTTCGAGCTCTTGGTTTGCATACTTTCTGATAGATTGGTATTATGATTAAATAATAGAGAGAGCATTTATTAACAGTTGTCAGCCCTGGCTGCTCTTAAGAATACGCACAGTCATATTTGTTATTGTACACATAGTACTTAGGAAATTTGGAGGAAATCCCATTGATAAGCTGGCTTAGAATCATGTTGGTAACACTGTCATGTATGGCCTCCTGGAAATTAAACTGAAATATTATTATCTACATATGTGTGCCAACTTTGCAAATGCTCCTATGCATACCTTCCAGGATATCCAACATTGGGCTGAAATTTCAATTGCGATTTTTCAGCAGTTGGTAGCACTGACATCATTTTCAAATATGCCCTTGAGATATTCCGGCTTAGAGATTTACCCATGCCAAATTTCGTTTCCATAGCTGCAGCCGTTTAGGAGTTGATAGGCGGGGGGGGGGGGGGGGGGGGGACACACACAGACAGACAGACAGAAAGACAGACACACATTTTTCGGATCGATCTCATAAGTCTACTTTTTCCTCATTTTTGAAAAATGAGAAAATTGTGAGGTTTGAAGCCATTTTTCAGTGTTGCCTAAGTAAACGAAAGTTTGGTGCTTTTCAGTCTGTCAACACGAATGTACCCAAATAGAGCTGGGTTATGCCCTAATCCTGAAATAAATTACAAGAGATTATTGGGTTATGCCCTAATCCTGAAATAAATTACATGGGATTTGGGTATATTCGTGTTGACCGACTGAAAAGCACCAAACTTTTGAAAATGAGAAAAGTAGGCTAATAAAAAAAATACTATCAGGGCCAAGAAATCATTGACGGAAGGAGGAAGAGTTTTGGTGCCCAGATGAAGAGACTTTGGGAGAAGAGAAAATAAGGATGGCGCAGTGGCCAAGCTGCTTGCCTCGTATCAAGATGGATCGGGTTTCATTCCCCCTTAATGCACGTGGGAATTCCGAGTTGAAATGTCACGTTATGCGACTCGGATTGCCGAGATCTTACCCTGTCAACCAATAACCGGCACACCCCATCTTGAGATGCTCTTCCGGGGTGTCCCTGTCACAATCCCAGACAAATGGTGGAACGATATCTACTAGCAGGCCATTCCTCCATTGTCGTCTGGAGGAGCATCCGGCTGTAAAGTAAAACACCTACCATGCATTGCATCTCATTCCCGAACCCGCAGTTAATGGGAACAATAAGGGGTCGACATTCACTTAGGATGTGTTGATTCGATATTCTGGGGATCGGACATTGTCATTACCCACCAGGACGACCACTGCCATACGGTGCATTGTGGCGCCGCTCAGCGGTCGAGCAGAGAATATGGCAAGAGAGTTACGAATATTGTACTATTGCTGCTGAGTTTCGTGGTTAGAGTTTTGGCTGTCATCCTCGGAGGCATAAATTCGATTCCCGGCTTTGCGAAACATTTTAATTCTGGTTTGATGTGCTGAAATGGTTTAGTACACATGCTTGTGACCTTAATGTCTGAGACTAGCAGGTATACACGCTCGCAGAGGAAGCCACTTGGCCTTGTAAGCTAATAGGTGGAGCCTCTGTGGCTTGAAGCTCATGTCGGGGTTCACTAAGCACATAGCGCACAAAGAAATGCACAACGCTGCTTCAACAGCAGGAGCAAACATAATCTGTTATTCATCAAACCCCGCGAAAGAAAGACGGTACTTGTTAATTATTCTTGTATTGCCAGCAGTGTGTGAGTTACCTTGGCTTCAAAGAATGGAGAGGTGGTGCTCAACATCTAACTGTAACTAATATATTTCATGCACAGGATGTTCCCCAAGCTTGCAGTTACAATACACTAGGGGCATGGAAATGGTATCATTATACGTCTTTCAAAACACTTTTCTTATCAACGTTACTCTCAGCATTGAGTACATGCTAATATTTGGTGTATTACATGTTAGGCCAACAGCGCATTTTACAACATATCTCTTCCATAGCCTATCAGAATTATTCAAAATGATTATATTGTTATTAAATTATTATGGTCCATTTTTTTATTTTTAGCCTTTTTTCAAATTTGAAAAAATAGGCTTATGAGATCACCTTTTGTCCGTATGTGTGTGTGTGTCCCCTAATCTATACATATAAAGCTCAATGTCTGTCTGTCTGTCTGTTTGTCTGTTAAGTATACAAATCCACACAGTTTCACCGATCTGAACCAAAATTTGTACACTTACACTTCGGAACCCTGTGGGTAACCCTGTCCACTTGAAATTTCCGAGAGACCAGCCCATTCCCTGCATTAAGGCCCTTTGGCCCAAATCTACACGGTTTCACCGATCTCAACCAAAATTTGTATACTTACCCTATGTAAACCTGTGAATAACACTGTCCACTTAAAATTTCGGTCAGACCACCCCAATTCCTGCATTTAGGCCCTTTGGCAAACATCTACACCGTTTCACCGATCCGAACCAAAATTTGTATACTTACCCTTTGCAACCCTGCGGGTAACCCTGTCCACTTGAAATTTCGGACAGACCACCCCAATCTCTCCATTTAGGCCCTTTGGTCCAAATCTACACCGTTTCACCGATCAGAACCAAAATTTGTATACTTACCCTTTGGTACCCTGCGAGTAACACTGTCTGCTTGAAATTGCGGACAGACCGCTCCATTCCCTGCATTTAGGCCCTTTGGCACAAATCTACACCGTTTCACCGATCTCAAACAAAATTTGTTTATTTACTATTTGGAACCCTACGACTAACACTGTCCACTTAAAATTTCGGACCGACCACCCCATTTCCTGCATTTAGGCCCTTTGGCACAAATCCACACCGTTTCACCTATCAGAACCAACATTCGGATACTTACCCTTTGGCACCCTGCGAGTAACACTGTCTGCTTGAAATTGCAGACAGACCACTCCAACCCCCGCATTTAGGCCGTTTGGTACAAATCTACACCATTTCACCGATCTGACCCAAATTTTACGTACTTACCCTTTGGAACCCGACAAGTTACACTGGTCACTTAAAATTTCGGACAGACCACACTAATCCCTGTTTTTTTGGCCCTTTGTCACAAAACTACACCGTTTCACCGATCTCAACCAGATTTTACATAATTACCCTTTGGAACTCGACGAGTAACACTGTCCACTCGAAATTTCGGACAGACCACTCCATTCCCCGCATTTAGGCCCTTTGGCACAAATCTACATCGTTCACCGATCGAAAGCAAAACGTGTATACTTACCCTTTGGAACCCGATGAGTAACACTGTCCACTTGAAATTTCAGACAGACCACTCCATTCCCTGCATTTAGGCTCTTTGGCACATATCTACATCGTTTCACCGATCTGAACCTAAATTTGTATACTTACTCTATGAAACCCGACGAGTAACATTGTCCATTTAAAACTTTGGACAGACCCCCCCCCCCCCTTTCCCTGCATTTAGGCCCTTCGGGAAAAGTCTACACCGTTTCACTGATCTAAACCAAATTGTTTATACTTACCCTTTGGAACCCGACGAGTAGCACTGTCGACATGAAATTTGAGACACACCAATCTATTCCCTGCATTTAGGCCCTTTGGCACAAATCTAGACGGTTTCACCGATCTGAACCAAATTTTACATACTTACCCATTGGAACCCGATGAGTAACACTGTCCACTTGAAATTTCTGACATACCACTCCATTCCCTGCATTTAGCTCAGGAATTCCTCGGGGTTGCCAGCTTCCTAACTCACCAGCCATGAGCCCTTGAGGGTGTACCAGAAGTGGTGGGGCTCCACACACCCTGCCTCTTTGAGGGCCTTGAGCAGAAGGCAGGAGATATTATGAAAAGGAAAATAAGGAAGACCCCTCGAAGAATGAGGCATCAGGAAAGATGAGACAACTGCCAATTAAGGCGGGAAATGCTAAGACTCCTTAGCCCTCGGATACCCTAATACAGTCGGGGTCGGAAGAGAACAAGAGTTGTCCAAGGGAGGCCGACAGGAAAGGGAACTGAAAGGAGCCCGGCACCAGGAAGTAGAAGCGATGCCAGACTCAGCTGGGGTCCCGTGGTCGCTAACCCACGTCCCACAAGTTGTGAGACCCTGGGGGGGGGGACTGCAGTTGTGAGAATAGCTTGCTGATTCATCGCAAGGTGACATGAGAGGACTTTCCAGAGCCCGCCGTGTTATCTGCTGTCTATGCTGATGCCAGCACAGGGCCGTTGCTCAAGCCACTGTGGTGTTGTGAAAGAGTGAGTGATTCCCCGGCCAATCTAAATAGGACGGGGAAGCCCGAACGTTTGTCATCATATTTCGTCATCATCTGCGATCATCTCAGGTTCGTGCAGCTTGGACCCATATTCTTTGCCGAGCAGTACGCCATAAGCTCTTTCACTAGACGCATCGAGTACAGGACTAAGCCAGAAAATAAGGTTGAGGCTTTGGAAGACATCGAAGCTAGACATCTGAATTACCTATATCAGTTTTAAAATTACACCATGTTCGTTTAGTGTTATTTTTTCAACCTTATTATTATCATCAGAAGTGCGAATGACCTAGATGTTACGCGCATCATACCATAAAGTCTTTCTCGACTCTGATTTTTAAAATATTTATTTTTATTGCAGTACATTGTGTACATTATAAGTTGAAGTGTCAATTCAATACCGGTAGTAGTTTCCCTTATCATCCTCATCATAAGGGCAAATGACCTAGATGTTACGCCCATTACACCATTAATCACCACACACAATAAGTCTCCCTCGGCTGGGAATTTTGAAATATGTATTTCTATTACGGTAGTTTGTAAGTTTGACGTGTCAATTCAACAGTAGTTTTCATTATCATCCTTATCAAAGGGGCAAATGACCTAGATATTACGCCCTCATTGTCTTTGGGGGCAAATGACCTAGATTTTAAGTCCATTATATTTCTAAGGAGACTTTGAGACATTATCATCATTCCACCGGGCGAAGCCGGGTACTACTGCTAGTAACTTATAAACGGCTGGAGCGATTTCAATGCAACTCGGTATGTTTATAGCACTATTCCGGACGACCCCTACCGTGCCCTTCAAATTTTGTTACGTCTCACCAATGCAACATGGAGGCTGTGCGAAATATTTCACCGGCATACTATATCTCTGAAACTATTAGCGGAATCACCGTGAAATTTTGTACGGAGATAAAGGGCAGTACAGGGAGTTCATCTATATGACTTTCAAAACCCGGTTAACTACAACACGAACATGGCGGCCAAGCGAATTTGAAAATTTTAAATAGACCTTTCTCGCGATTTAATGTTCCAACCGCAATGAAATCTGGTACAGGAAATGTTTATACACATTGTAATACACTGGTATCTAATTTAGTTCAATTGTTTACATAACCTCAATATGGCGGCTTTGCGAATTTGAAAATTAAGTTTTTATTTCTTGTGTCGTAATCATGCGATCGATGTGAAAGTTTGAATAATGAACCTACGCAATAATTTTCCTTTAATAGTACATGACTCTATGGCCTATACATTTAACAATCCAACATGGCGACCATCGGAAATATTTACACGGCTCTGAATATCTACGAATTTATTATAGCAATCAAACTGAATGCGTTTATGTTCATAGGGGCTATGAACGTAAGTTCACCTATAGGACTTTAAATAACCTGGTGATCACAAATCCAACATGGCGGCGACGCGAAGTATAAATATTCACAAGGACGTTTCTCACAATTTAACCATCCGAGTGCAGTGAAACTTGGTACAGTAAATCCTTATACGAATGTTAATCCACTGGCATCAAATTTATTTCAATTATTTCCTTAACCACAAGATGGCAGCTGTGCGAAATTTTAAAATCTCCTTGTTACTTCTTGTGTCCTTATCATGCTATTCAAGATTGAATACTAAACGTACACAATAATCTTCATGTAACAGTACATAACTCTAGGACCTACATATATAAAATCCAACATGGCGATCATCCGAAATATGTAGTCAGTTCTCAATATCTACGAATCTATTACAGCAATCAAACTGAAATTGTGTATGTTGATAGTGGCAATTGACATAAGTAGGATATATGAAAATAGGCTGTATAGTTCTTCACGGAACTACTTGTTTATAATCGTTTCGATCTTCTATGGACCACGTTATTGCAACTGCCTTTTCCCTCGTTCTTTCACATTGGCCCAGTATTCGCGCATTCTTCTTCGGTGAGCTTCTTATTTATTATTATTAATAATATTATCTATTTCTCCCCTTTGGGAGAGCGTGTGAACTTGAGCCAGTCACAGCTTCACTTCCTTTTCCTCTTCGTTTTACTTCCCGAATCCTCTTCATTAATTCACTGTGTTTTTCTTCCTTTCCTCTGTCCATTTTTCCCTATTGTTTCTTTTCTTGAGACTTGTTCAAATTTCTCGTTTCTGTTTTTATTTCTGAATTAATGTCTGTCCTTAATACCGTCTTTAGAGATTTTGAGTCGTTCCAGGTCCTCCTGTGTCTTTAATTTACTTGTATTAATGATGTTAAAAAGCTCTTAGTGAATCTGTTTCTATCCATCCTCCACAGGTGTAGAGTTCCTTTGTAGGTCGTCTGATCCACATCCGCCTGGAGAACAGTGCCGTGTATCTTTCTAAGAAATTTCCGTCCTTGTTTCTCGATATTGGAAATATCTGTTCCCGTAGGAAACAGGATGGACATAGCTCAATCGGACAATTTTCCATCCAGTTTCCTACGGGAACAGATATTTCCAATATGGATTAGCAAGGTAAGCTAACATTATTTTTGAAAGGAAGATATGACTTCCATAGTACATTGGCGCTGCTCGTGGCAACATTCGTGCCTTGCATCGGCCTTCACAGTATGTACTAGCCACACGTCTTGGTGAGGTGTACCATAACCAACTGAAGAGCCCATTGGTACACTGGGGCGAAACGCTGGCAACTGTTTTGAGCTAGCCGGACCATTGTATCAAATTTCTTTGTGAATTTGTTATTGTTTCTCGATGTCATGAATTCTTGGCATCCCTCAAATTAATGTTTATTATTGTTATTTTCATTATTAATATTGTGCCAAAATGTAATACAATTCATGGTAATGGCCCATGTTGACAACTTTATTGCCTTGGTATAAGTCTTGATCACTCGCGCACTTAAAATAACACTTCATTAACTCTTTAGGGATTTTCTTTTGACACTAGAATTTTATGTTGGTAACATTGATATTTTTAATTTAAAATGACACACGGAGATGCTAGAAGAAAAATGGAAATTTTGAACGCTTTTTAGTAACTTCGGGGACTTTAAGTATGAGTCTGAGCTATCTCGCGACCGATAGACGTACTAACTCTCAATAATCACGGCCGACTGGATACAAACTTGCTCTCCTCTAAGCGCAACTCGAATCTAGTAGGCCGTGCAATAATAGTAAGTAACGTTCTTTCAGCAACATAAAGATGTATGAACTCGAATGTATAGGCCTCGATTACGTAACACTTGTTGCCATGGGAACCATCGCGTCCACGCTTAAGCACAGAGAGACCCCAGCCATTAAGCATAATAAACCAAAATAATTTCCTCGAAACGCTTACATTAGCTTACAGTACTTGTTAATAAGAATCTTGCGGAAATCACCTTTCTGTTTTAAGTTGGGGTGTGTTTGATTGTCTCCACCCATTTTAGTTTGTATTGGGGAGAAAGTCGGGGTTTAATCTTTCTTTCAATAAAATAGTTTACATGGAGTACGTTTGTTTCTATTTTGTACCTATATCCAACAAATATACAGCGTCAGCAAACACAGCAACTGTTAATCCAATTAACGATATTAAATCGAGAATTGAGAACCACGGAACATCATCGATGGTTATCCGAGATTTTGAGCAAAGGGTATTCTTTCTATCTATCTATCGGAACATGTTGAACTTATGGAAACCTAGGAATTGATATGGGAATTAGTTCTTAGTTCTTCCAGTACAAAGATGATAACCTTGGAGTGCAATACAAACACGCGAAGGTTTGAGAAATAATTATTATGTTCGACGATGTCGACATGTAAATATTATAATGTCAGATAACTGTATCATAATGGGTCTCATTAAAGTACTACTTTTCATTATAACACAGTTTTTCCAACCAATCAGAGCTCAATATTTTCATTCATTGACCAATTAGGTAAGGATAGCTTCTCACATGCACTCAAAATCCAACATGTCGGACATGAATTACATGATTTGAAAGTTGACTATGTAGCCTATATTGGATCAACCATTGTACTTACAGTGCATAAACAAACTGGGCAATATTGCAAAAGAAATAGCACTTTACCTTAATATCCGCAACTCCAATTTCTACACATTCGTAAGATTTCGCCAAAAATTTTAGTGAATGCAGTTGTTGACATAAACACACCATGACGAAGCAGGCGTATGCCATTCGTTCCACGGAGATTATAATCTAGCTCCCTGTTCAGTAAGTAGATTTCTTATGCGAATCTTATCTGCCAGATGTCATAACTGCTCTATTTGGGACTAAATTGATTTGCCTTCCGTTGACATTCCATACGCATCGCATCGAATCTGAAGAATAACTAGTTGATAATACGCTACATTTTAATTTTAAGGCGTTTGTAACAGCCTATTTTTTGTTTGACCAAAATAACAAAATTATCATACGTAGGCCTAGTACCTGTGAGCTATCTGTTGGTGCTACTTCAGGATTAAAAAAATCCAAAGTCTTGGGGTTCGTTATAGGGAGAGATCAAATGCTATGCCCACACAATTCCCAAGAAGAAGAAGTCATCCGACAGAATATTTATATTAAAACATATAATAAAGTTATAATTAATTATCGACGAACATAAACAGTCGTATGCAACTCGCCTGTAATGGTAATTAAGACACTCGTATGGAAATTATAAAATGAGCGTAGGCTCGTTGCATAATGTACTTTATTAGCGAATGATGTTCCCAATCAGCCTATGATACCTGAAAGAGCCACAAACCCCTAGTTACACCAGACCAGTCCAGTAAACAAGTTGGGCGTATGTTGGTATTCATCACGCGTTTCTACCCGAGGAGAAAGAGTAAGCCTAGCTGTTGGATCAACTTATTAAAAACTATAAACCAAAGGTAAAGTTTTAAGCAAGTAAATTGGACTGATAATGCAGTGGGAATTCATTAAACAAGACCACAGTCCCCACTTGTGCTTGTGTATCAGTCACATAGACATCAAACTGTATAGTAAATGTTTGGTGCTTTTCAGTCGGTCAACACGATTGTACCCAATTGAGATGGGTTGTTCCCTAATCCTGAAACACATTTCCATGAGATTAATAAATCCACTTGGATGACCAGTTTCGATCGTCAAGCGATCATCATCAGATCCATTACGCATAGGCTATGAAATTTATGTACCAAAGTATGGGTGAATATAATTACAATATATACACCTATTTAGTTGCAGTAATAGTTGGGATAATGCAACTCGTCAATATTTGTCTATGTGATGTTTTGTTGAGATACTGGAAGTGGTGATTGACCTCCAGAATTTGCCTGTTTGGAGTGAATATATGGTTGTTCTAATTCCGATTGTATCCTACAGGCTACTTATCTGGTTGAGTCTTGCACGGTCCTGGTGAGAGCAGTTCACTTGGTCACTGTTTGCACACGACTGACTGGAAATTCCTATGTGGGAGTTCCTTATCTCATTGGGCTGTTCCCTCTCTCGCATTCCTAAGTGTAATGTGTTCCTCGTGCAGATGTACCTGTATTAATTTGCCAAGTCTAGTATCTCTAATGTGGTGCATGTTACCGTATTCAGGATAATCTTCAATTATTTTAGACCTGGTTTCAAACTCCCAACGCATTACCTAAACAGCCCTCTTTAAGAGCAAAAGGACTAATGAGAATGTCCCGGCACCTCTAATACTGCCGTTGATACCGGCCTCGGTTTATTGAAGAAAAAAGATACATCGTACATCTTGATCATCCAAGTGTATTTATTAATCTCATGTAAATTCTTTTCAGTATTATGGAATAACCCATTTGGGTACAATCGTGTTGACCGACTGAAAAGCATGGAACTTTTGTTTACTAAGGGAACACTGAAAAGTGGCTTTGAACACCATAAACTTAATTATATTAACGCAACGTGCTAATTAGACGTCTCACCTGAAACAAGTTGCTTGTGTGATATTACAGTGTATGTGGTGTCTCCAACCTCTCAGGTGGTGGGGGCGGTAGGCGATGAGATCTGAATGGACATGAGCAGTCACACTGAACGCTACGTATTTTGTTATTATTATTATTATACCGGGTGAGTTAGCCGAGGTCGTTGCGGCATGACTGTTGGCAGTCGCTCACATCCGGGAGGCGAGGAGGTTCGAATCCCCCCGCCGGCAACCCTGAAGATGGTCTTCTGTGGTTTCCCATCTTCCTTCCAGGCAAATGCCGGGGTTGGTCCCTAACTATAGGCCACAGCCGCTACCTTCCAACTCCTCGACCCTCCCTTCCAACTTTCCTCCCCAACGGTACTTGTAGCTCACCCATTGGGTGTCCGTCTCGAAGCAGCTACAAAACTGGCGAGCCGAACATGTCCTCGGACACTCCCGGCACTAAAAGCCATACGCTTAAAAAAAAATTATTATTATTTGATACAGCAACCTATGGACTAGAAATACTCAACAACCGTTCAGGTATTCTTCTTTAAGGTGTTTCTTCCTTGTCATTTATCGTCCTGCCAAAGATCTTTCAGCCTCTGGCTCCTTCTCAATCGTTCTTCGGCTGATATCGTGGGTCTTTCTTTGGGGGTATCCTTCACACCTGCAATTTTGGTTCTGAATCCTGTCCTGTGCCTGACTTCGGCTGGTCCAATGTTTCCCCTTTTTAAATCCTAATGGACTTCCTGAACCCATGGAGGTTGTACCTTCCATTTCTCCTGAAGGTTGAGAATTTTGTTAGCGAATCTCTCGGTCCCCAATCGTTTAATATGTCCATGGAACATCAACCACCACTTTCTTTTGCTGATGGAAAACCCTTCAAACTTGTCATAGATTTCTAGGTTTGATCTCAGTTGAAATTTGTATCCATCTCCAGGTAGCTTCTTGGGACCTAGAACTTCTGCCACATAGAGGCACTCTGGCTTCACTACTGTGCACTTGGCCTGATATGACAGGGATGTGATGTGTTGATGTAAAGTCTGCTATGAGGTGTAAAATGTTTATAGAAATAAGAATTTCTGACCACTGTTTCCTTATCTTCAAATAATGTATTATTTAGTCCAGTGCTGAAATATTGACCCTAAAGGTTGGAGACACCCTGTTTTTGATAACCTTCGTGCATACTCTCGCTGTATGTTTCAGGTGGAAAATACGAGCCAGTGCTACTGGACAACGCCTACAAGGTGCACATGAAGTTGACTATACGATCAGTGGGCCCCACTGACTTTGGATCCTACAAGTGTGTATCCAAGAACTCGCTGGGAGACACCGATGGGAGTATCAAATTGTACCGTAAGTGTCACTATCCACTGGCCGTAGAACCACCCACAGACATTCCATGCCCGGACAGTATAACAAGGATGTTTCGCCCACAGCGGGCTATGTTTTGGCTGTACCATTTCCAAAGGGAGACTTAGTGTCCTCCTATAGCAAGGGTACCGGCGTACTAAGCCCGAGGTCGTGGGTACGTGACCCGCTGGGGTCAAGCATTTAACTTCCCTAACTTCCCTCTATATGACATGATACGAGACCGAATAATCGAAAGTCTTTAATTTAAGCGTAGAATAGTCACGGGTAGCGTCAGAAATCAATTAAGTATGAATCACAGGATGCATATTGAGGATATTGTATTAAACACTTGTGTGTAACGTGTGGTGTCACAATTTCACATGTTAGTGAGTGTACCTGTCATTGCGTCCTATCCTCTATTTACTGTATCTATCACAATGTAATGTTTTAAACACACAGCGATATTGAATATAGACAGCGCTATTTATCTCACTTCTATTGCGACATGTGTCCAGTCCATTAACGAGTTATGAATGAAACCATTTCCTCTGGCTGTCAGAGGTTGATGCTATCAGCCTCTAACTCTTCCCCTAATAATTGTCACAATTCAATTACCTTCGCACAGGCGTGTTCGTGCCATAGCCTATATGATGTTGGGAGGGGTACGAATTTCCTCTAATTTATTCATACAGTCTTGAGCTGTCAATATGAAATGCACTCTCTTTGCTTCCCACGCTCCCTCAATATGCGTATAGAGAGTGGGGATAGAGGTAATGTGTCATATGTGGGGGGAGGGGGGGGGGGGTCTGACTATCCTGGAAAATTGTGAGTATTCTCTGGGGATTGTCACCGCAAAACACCCAAAAATATCAACCAATAACTTTGTGTAATTATTTTAGATAAGAGTTAATTGTAACATTCTAAGTTTATATCGCCTATAATTAGTGGCAATAGGAAAAGAGTTGTAAAATACAATACAACAAACAATTAAAATTTTATACTTAATGAATTTTCTATTATGGCCAGTGGAGTATGAATGGGGAATATCTAAATATTTATCATTTTATTAAGCTGACAGGTAAACAGTTTTTTTTATAATTTATATCTCAAAAGTACCGTACTTTGGAATTCTCAGTTGTAAAATACAAGGCTGAATGTACCCCATTCCAACCCACAGGCAAGAATTAAAATTTCTTGCCAGAGCCAGGAATCGAATTCGGACCTCCGAGGCGGCAGCCAGGAATGCTAGCCGCTACACACGAGGTAGTCCAATTTCAATCTTATTAATTTTTATAACTTAGCCAATAAGTTAAGATGAGGGTACAACCAAATTTACAACTATTTTATGCTTTTCCCTAAGCAACACTTTCAAACATTTTTGGGGGGGATTTTTTCGGGTCCCTGGTGACAGTGGCGTAGCGCACATTCCTGAGGCACCCTGTGAAAAAGTCCTTCTAACAAGCTGTACGCAGCTAACAGTTCGCAGAAAGGATATTTGTTTTGTAAACCAACAGGGCGGTAACTGCTGTAAAATGGTGTGGCATTTGGTGGCAAATGGACTATCTTGCTTCTACGTCTTGTAGCGTACATAACCACCAAATGTTACTGTTCAAGTTGACAATAAACAATACTTCATCGATTGTCGATGCTTGCCACGGTGGGTGAGTTATAACTTTATAACTTTACCCATCGGGGGATGAGTGGTTATCGTGCCGGACTACCAACCCCAAGCTCGCAGGTACGCTCCTGGCCGTAGTAAATTATTTTTGAAAGGCGACACAAATCACGACAAACATATCATACGTTGTTGTAATGTTAAAGAAACCATTCGAATTTGGTAGGCCGTGTTCATAATGGCAAAATTAATCTCGGGATTTTCCATCAACACTCAAGTTCCTCATTTCTCTCCTAGAAAGCGCTATAGTGTCAACGAGCTTAGATATCTAACATCCTTGACTTTCATAGGACTCCAAGGAACAACCAAATTCGACATGCAAGCTGCCTTCTGGGCGTCAAATAACAAAGCTTGCTCCCGGCATACGAGGCCATACGATATTATTATTGTTATTATTACCGTATCGATTGTCGATATTGTTTTGAAAACACTCAAACTTAAAGAACCAATAGAAAGTCACCAATTAAAATCTGGCAAATCCTCTGTACTTGTAATGAGCGCTCTCTCAGAAGGTCAGTTGCTTTTATGCTGACGTTGCCAAGTTAACGGTTGATCTATCCCAGAGTGGGAATGGTGATTTACAAATATTTAAACAAAAAGACTGCTACTCGGGCGTTGAAACGTAGTTTTCGTAGTTCCGTTGCCGAGTTTTGTTTGGAATGCCTTGAGGCCTAAAATGAGCTTCGTATGACCCTTTTAGTACATATTAGATATCTCGCCAAAATTGCTTACACTGATGTACCAAAGGCCTAAATGTTGGGACTAGAGAGGGTTCAAAAGGTGCATAGTGTGTACCAAATTTTGTTTAGGTCAGTGAAATGGCGTGGATCTATTGAAATTATAGACAAACAGACGAACATAATTTGCGCTTATTTAAGTTCAGATTCCATAGTTGGTTGGTTGGTTGGTTCCTTATTTTAGGAGCTGGGATATCGTGGTCATGTAGCTCCGTGTACTTTGGGTGTGTGTAGAATCTGTCTGATAACCGGTGTTAATTGTGATGACTGTATTAGTTATCTGTGTTATCTGTTTTAATTCAAGTAAGTACTGCAGACAATAATTTCAAGTGAAGCCCAAATTTGCAGGTTAGAATTATCAATTCTAACCTGCAAATTTGGGCTTCACTCAAGTGTAGTTAGTGGAAGGATATTTTTCATGCCACGATTCTATGACATACGACCGCCGTGCCGGCTTTATTTCGCCTCAGAAGGAAGGCATACTGAGGGATTTTTAACGCTCTAAAGATCTAAACAATCCCACGACTTCGGCCGGGTTTGAACCCGTGACCTTAGCCACCGAAGCAACCGAAAGGTTCCATACTTGTGCTCGTGAGGAATGAAGTTAAGCCATAATGTGATCTGTCTGGGAACTCGCTCCTTATGGGTGGCTGGTGTGCTCTCAGAGCCCTCTTTTAGGAAACAAAACAATTACTAGCGGTGCCATTAGAGGGTTCATCTCTCCCTATTGTAGTGTTCTTGCGCACACAAATCTAATCTGTGTCTAATGGATCAGCAATGAGCTTATAGGGAGGAGGGCTGTCAGCTGTTATACATCACATGTAACAGATTGTCAGATATCCTGGGAGCCGCATCCCTCCCTATATTATTCTTCTAAGGTACCATTCCAGTTTTGTACCGAAAATAAGGTCCCATTAACACTAACCTACACATATGGGGTACCTACAGCTTCAGCATAACCCAATGCGGAAGCGAAACGCACTCACTTACTCTTTAAATGCCCCACAATTAAATAAATACCTTAAAACATGAATATTTACAATGAAATAATGAAAGACTGCAACACGGTAACCATGGTAACAGAATCTCACAGGTCCATCTATTTCTGTAAGACGCAATGCAATTCCAATTATTACATTACTGTGAAAGTTTCCACACGGTTATAAGGTTATCACTGAACCAAATTAAGCTGTAAAATTCATCAATACATACAGTATGATGCGCTTAAGGGGGTCAAGGAGCACTCTAGAATTTCCCCCGCAATTTTCACGTGTGAGTGTGGTACGAAAGGTCTTTTTCAGCCGACTATAAAGGGTCTCCGAAAACCACATTTAAAGGCCCTTAAATTAACAGTGTCTGTGATATTCACAGAAAACTGACTTCGCTCTGATATACCTATGAAGGAATGACAAACCGCTAACCACTGCACCAGTAGCTGAATTGATAAAGTCTGATTATTCATACCAAGGATAATTCAGTCATAGCATTCAAGATTGAGATTTTGCTAAGTGTCTCCTTACAACTAGAATATTCGCGGGTGACGGGTAATGCTAGTTGACAATTAATAGTGTAACTTCACACAATATAATACTGGGGCATGCGAACAAATATTACAGTTGATTAACCCTGTACATTTACCACCCATTGATAGTATATTTATATTGTCAAAGATGCTGATGGTTGAAGAATTGTCAGAAGGAAGTGCTAGTATTTCTAAAACTCAAATGTTATGAATGCATCCCCTTGACCTAAAGTGCTGGATACAATTTTAATGATGTACGCATAAATAACAAGTAGTTCCGTGAAGAACTATACAGCCTATTTTCATATATCTTACATATGTTAATTGCCTTTATCAACATACAAGATTTCAGTTTGAAGGTTGTGATAGATTCGTAGATATTGAGAACCGTCTAAATATTTCAGATGGTCGCCAGGTTGGATTTTTATTTATGTACTATTACATGTACGTGTGGTATTCAGACTTCAATCGCATGATTAGGACACAAGAAGTAAAAACGAGATTTTAAAATTTCGCACAGCTGCCATTTTGTAGTTATGAAAACAATTGAAATAAATTAGATGCCAGAGGATTAACATTTGTATGAGCATTTTTCGTGCAATGTTTCACGGCACTCAGATGGTTAAATCGCGAAAAACGTCCATTTAAATATTTATATTTCGCGTCACCACCATGTTGGATTTGTGCTCCAGGTTACTGAAAGTCATATAGGTGAACTTATGTTTATAGCCTCTATGAACATTTAAAAAAAATCAGTTAGATTACTGTAAAAGATTCTTAGATATTGAGAACCGTCCAAATATTTCGGATGCTCGCCATTTTGGATTGTTATATGTATAGGCGATAGAGTTATGTACCATTCAAGGACAATTATTGCGTAGCTTCATTATTCAAACTTTCACTTCGATCGCATGATTACGACACAAGAAATAAAATCTTAATTTTAAAATTTCGCACAGCCGACATCTTGAGGTTATGTAAACAATTGAACTAAATTAGATGCCAGTGCATTACATTATGTATAATCATTTACTGTACCACATTTCACTGCGCTCAGATGGTTAAATCACGAGAAAAGTCTATTAAAATGTTTCAAATTCGCATGGCCGCCATGTTCGTTTCGTACTTGACAGGTCTTTAAAAGTTACATAAATACACTTGTAGCAGTGCTCTTTATCACCGTAAAAAATTTCACGGTGATATATGTAACAGTTTCGGAGATATAGAATGCCAGTGAAATATTTCGCACAGCTGCCATTTTGAGGTTATGTAAACAATTGAACTAAATTTCATGCCAGTGCATTATAATGTGTATAAACATTTGCTGTACTATGTTTCATTATGTTTGAATGGTTAAATCGCGAGAAAAGTCGATTTAAATGTCTCAACTTCGCTTGGCCCCCATGTTGGTTTTGTAGTTACCAAGCTTTCCAAAGTATCGTGGTGAACTTCTAGTAGTTCCCTTTATCAACGTATTAAATTTCAGGGTGATAGTTTCGGAGATACTGAATGCTGGTGAATTACTTCGCACAACCGCCATGCTGGATTGGTGAGACACAATAAAATTTGAAGGGCACGGTCGGGGTCGGCCAGAATGGTGCTATGATCTTACCGAGTTTCATCGAAATCGCTCCGGCCGTATAGAATTTGTTAGGGGGACACACACACACACCTCACACACACACACACACACGCGCGCGCGCGCGCACACACACGGACAAAAGGTGATCTCATAAGCCTTTTTTTTTAATTGAAAAT
This sequence comes from Meconema thalassinum, assembly GCA_946902985.2. NCBI lineage: Eukaryota > Metazoa > Arthropoda > Insecta > Orthoptera > Tettigoniidae > Meconema > Meconema thalassinum. Next base: position 26,220,645 of record OY714911.1, read on the forward strand.
ATGCTAAAAATTTAAAAGATTAAAGTTCAAAAATAAAACAAAATATAAATATAGCGATCAGAGAGGATGAAGCGAATGTGGGCAGAGAGAACAAGTAGTTCCGTGAAGAACTATACAGCCTATTTTCCTATATCCTATTTATGTTAACTGCCACTTTCAACATTCAAAATTTCAGTTTGATTGTTGTAATAGATTCGTAGATATTGAGAACCGACTAAATATTTCGGATGGTCGCCATGTTGGATTTTATATATGTTGATCCTAGAGTTATGTACTGTTACATGAAGATTATTGAGTACGTGTAGTATTCAAACTTCAATCGCGTGAATAGGACACAAGAAATAACAAGGAGATTTGAAAATTTCGCACAGCTGCCATCTTGTGGTTATGGAAACAATTGAAATAAATTAGATGCCAGTGGATTAACATTCGTATAAGGATTTACTGTACCAAGTTCACTGCACTCGGGTGGTTAAATTTCGAGGAACATCCATGTGAATATTTATACTTCGCCATGTTGGATTTGTGATCACCAGGTTATTGACATTCCTATAGGTGAACTTATGTTCATAACCCCTATGAACATGAAAAAATTCAGTTTGATTGCTATAATACATTCGTAGATATTCAGAGCCGTCTAAATATTTCGGATGGTCGCCATGTTGGATTGTTAAATGTATAGGCCACAGAGTCATGTACCATTTGAGGAAATTTATTGCGTAGGTTCATTATTCAAACTTTCACTTTGATCGCATGATTTCGTAACAAGAAATAAAAATTTAATTTTAAAATTCGCACAGCCGCCATCTTGAGGTTATGTAAACAATTGAAATAAATTAGATACCAGTGCATTAAAATGTGTATTAACATTCCCTCTACCAAGATTCATTGCGTTTGGAACATTAAATCGCGAGAAAGGTCTATTTAAAACTTTCCAATTCGCTTGGCCACCCTATTCGTTTTGTAATTAACCGGTTTTTGAAAGTGTTATAGATGAACTTCCAGTAGTGCCCTTTATCTCCGAACAAAATTTCAGGGTGATACCGCTAATAGTTTCAGAGATATAGAATGCCGGTGAAATATTTCGCACAGCCGCCATCTTGTGTTATGTAAACAATTGAACGAAGTTAGATATCGGTCGGTGCATTTCAATATGTATAAACATATATTGTACCATGTTGTATTGCGTTTGGTTGGTCAAATCGCGAGAAACGTCTATTTAAAAGTCGCAACTTCGCTTGGCCGCCATGTTGGTTTTGTAGTTACCAGATTTTGAAAAGTCACATACCTGAACTTCTAGTAGTTCCCTTTATCACCGTAAAGAATTCTGTAATAGTTTCGGAGATATTGAATGCTGGTGAAATATTACGCACAGCCGCCATGTTGGATTGGTGAGACGTAACAAAATTTGAAGGGCACGGTCGGGGTCGTCCGGAATAGTGCTATGGACTTACTGACTTTCATTGAAATCGCTCCAGCCGTTTAGAAGTTATTAGGGGCAACACACACATACACGGACAAAAGATGATCTCATAAGCCTATTTTTTCAAAATTGAAAATAGGCTAAAAATAAATTGTTTTGCCCTATAAAGGATTAATTTAGACACGGTATATATATTTATAGACTACAGAAAAAGGAGAACTAAGGGATGGCATGTTTCGCTCGGCAAGCGAGCATCATCAGATACAAATATACAAGACAAATAGCTCTACAAAACCTACAGTGACACCCACACACATACACACGGCATAAACGTAGAAAGTGTGGCAACTATCAGGTCTACTGATAACTAATAAAGTATTAAGCAATCCTTCCCTCCCCCCCCCCCCCCCCCCCTCCTCCCAAGAAAAAAGGAAAGGACTATTTATTTTAAAATCTACAATGTTGATACACATAAGCAATAAGCCCTAAACTAAAATGCTTTAGAACTTCTAAGGGTATGAAATTGATGAGTAACAATCAACTTATATTTCAGTATATAAAGACATATTCATAAGAGAGTATACTAATTTTTTTTTCTGTCTCACTGTGGCCCACCCTCTCTTAATGTATACAAAACTGACACATTACGTATTTTAACAAACTTATTAAAATCTAAATATTGTAGAATATACAGTACGCAGTATATGTGTGCACAATGATCGCACATTATCTAACCCAAAGTAAGTGATGATGGTCGCTTGGCGATCGAACATGCCATGCAATTAAGCACCCTCCCTTCTTTTTGCGCTTAAAGCGTGTTATTTTGTAATAAATTTGTGTTGACCGACTGAAAAGCTTTCTTTATTGGAAGTAGGCTTCAAATACTTCAATATCCTCAATTAGGAACTGACAGGCCCTATTTTATCTACTCTAATATTATAAAGCTGAAGAGTTTCTGTGTTTAAACGCGCTAATCTCTGGAACGACCAGTCGAATTCGACAAATTCTTTTTGTATATAACAGCCTGATTCAAGAGGAATAGTTTAGGCTATGCAGCATTAGGCTACACCTCTCAGGTAACCTTAAAGATTGATATTTGTTCAGTAAGTCGGAAGAACAAGAGCTCAAGAACGGCTTCAATAATACCAAGTTCTATTGTTGCCATGTAATGCGGGCCGCATTACGTCGCCCCTAACAGTGTTCTGGTGGAGAATTGCGAGCTGCTTATAAATTGCAGTCACGGGGAGTAATTAGAGCAACAAGATTTCTTAGGCCCCTTAAAACAGTTATCATCATGCCAATAGTATGCCTCTGTATAAGGGCGATGGTGTTGGTGCAGTATACTTAGGTTATCAGCTGCAATAAGCGTTGGTGCATTCAAATTTACTTTCATTTATTCCTCTCCATTTCTGTAAAACAAATAAATCCACCTGGCGAAGCCGGGCACTACTGCTAGTAATTTCTATAGTCTAAATGAGGAACTGAATTGGCCTACTTTGGGTTTTCTATAGCCAAAATCAGAAACTGAAAGGCCCTATTTTAGGTTTTCTATAGCCTAAATCAGAAACTGAAAGGCCCTATTTTAGGTTTTCTATAGCCTAAATCAGAAACTGAAAGGCCCTATTTTAGGTTTTCTATAGCCTAAATCAGAAACTGAAAGGCCCTATTTTAGGTTTTATATAGCCTAAATGAGACACTGAAAGGCCCAATTTTAGGTTTTCTAGCTTAAATGAGACACTGAAAGGCCCTATTTTAGGTTTACTATAGCCCAAATCAGAAACTTAAAGGCCCTATTTTAGGTTTTCTAGCCTAAATGGGACCTGAAAGACGCTATTTCAGGTTTTCTATAGCCTAAATGAGAAACTGAAAGGCCCTATTTTAGGTTTTCTAGCCTAAATGGGACCTGAAAGACGCTATTTCAGGTTTTCTATCCTAAATGAGAAACTGAAAGGGCCTACTTTAGGTTTTATATAGCCTAAATGATGAACTGAAAGATCCCATTTTATGTGTTGCACACCCTAAATGAGGAAATGGAAGGGCCTAGTTTAGGTTATATAGAGCCTAAATGAGAAACTGGAAAGGCCTACTTTAGGTTATATAGAGCCTAAATGATGAACTAAAAGATCCTATTTTATGTGTTGCACACGCTAAAATCAATGATGAACCAAAAGGGCCTATTTTCTATTTTCTATGGCTTAAATGGGGAACTAAAAAATCTTAAAGTGCACTTTTGCGTCCTAAAAGTTCGCGGTCTAATAATCCCATTCCTGTAGTCTATATAAATAATCTACAACAAGACATAATGCCGCCGTTATTACAAATGATGATGTATTAAATGACACATCCCCATAATATTTCGCAAAACGGACCCAATTGCTAGAATGCGTGCTATATTGCTCTGAGTGAGTGAATGTTTATTTAGTTATTTACTGTTTTCCTTCATGAGTATGATTTTCATTGTGATGTTAGAGATCGCGAAATTCTCAACATATTTATGTTTGTAAGTTGGAAATAATTTGATAGTCAGTACTATATTAGTTTCACTAGAAGATAAAATCATTTATGGAACGAAGAATCCTTATTCTGGAATCTCTAGATTTCAAAAGTAGTAAGTAGTAGTCTGGACATTTCCCGTTCGATCAAGTGTGAAAACTATCTTGTCACTGCAGAAGCTGACCTGTGGAGCAGAGATTGAGATGACGATAGAAGTCCAGTCCTTTGAAGCCTTGTGGACGACTCGGCTGTTATCTCGACAGCACCACGCTCAAAGAAAGTTTAATTTCCTTTCAGGAACTCAAGAGACATCACTTCTGCCGCAGTGTACCACAGATGGCTTCGGAAATTAGCGGATTGTTCCCGTTTGAACAAATTGTAAAAGTACTGCCTGGTTATTATAATATCTCTATCTAATGTCGGCGTTTGTGTGGCGAAATAAAGGAGCAGACAGGAAGCGAGCGGGAATATCCATGGATTAGGTTAGATAAGATTAGATCCATTTGATCAATTAATTACCATACCATATATTTTTGATATAGGACACGTCAGAAATTACATCTATAAAATAACTTACAGGTATATATTACAAATACAATAACTATTTATAACATATTACAATAATAGATCCTAAGAGATACAATCTTATTGGACAACTATTTACACCTCACTATATTATCACAATATGAAAACTTAATTCTATAAATACAACAACTTACAGCTAGGTATTACAATTAAAATAGAAAAGTAAAATATAATTATAGATTTCATCGCTCCTATACGCTAAGATATTCAACTACAGAGTAAAAATAGATAAGCTTTCAACATTCTTTCAAAGGTTTTCATTTTTTGGGCCAATTTTTTATGGTGTGGTGATACGACCCCAGTACGACGTAGGATATCAAATAATAAACATAAACGTACATACGTGCACAGATGATGATTGTAATGTCCTCAGGCCCCAACAACTTACAACAAAGACATCGGGATTAATAAGCTGGAAGTGACGTTCATTTTCGAGTGGTATTTCATTTAGTCCTAACTTTCAAAACAAGTAAAACATTATTCTTGTCAGAGTCGATATTATACGTATTATTAACGACAAACGCATTCATATTTGGAAATATTAATTAAAGGGTTTGATAGAAAAAGTTCGTTGCCTTTGAATACTTTACTTTAACTATAAACTATTCAATATCATTCTGTTGCACAGCTTTGAATGTTCTGTGGGAATCGGGGCAGCTTCGTGTTTGCTAGCTGAGGAGTAGCAAAGACCGACCGCAATTCAACTAATGAAATGAATGGCTTTTGGATTACGAATTACGTACATTATTGAAAACAAATTTACATTTCTACATCAAACAGTACTCATTACAGTTGATTTGTGGCAGTTCTCTCTTTTATTTTCTCCATCATGGAAAACAAACTACCATAGCGCTTTTGATAACAAGATAACATGAACTTCCTGCGACTAAGTCTAATCACAAATGTGCGTGCACGTGAGCATGAGTGAGTTGGAAGCATCTCCCCGTTAGTACGTGAGAAGTTCAATGTTTAAGATTGTCTCGTATCGAATAAGAACTCAACCTGTAACCTACAAAATATGGTACCGGTGCGAAACATCTTATGTACCTGAAGTGCTTGCCTTAGAACGACCAGTTTGTTGTCATTTTGGAGTTAGAAAGTGTAAATACTCGTGGTATTTGTCCGTTTAACTGGAATATCCCCGTAACGCTGGTCTTTGTGACCGTACGTCATGTTTTGATTAGTATCCACCCCACAGGCCTTATCACTGAGATTAATATCACTCTCTCGAGTCTCATCTTCAAGTTAGTGGTGTTGTCTACTCAGGAAAAGTGTTCATAGTATCTTATTCTTCTTCTTCTTCTTCAAGTGCCTCGTCCTCCAAGAACATTGGCAATCAGTAGCATGATCTGCTGTTTGTCCATAGCTGTTCTAAACAGTGTCACTGCATTAAGTCCAAACCACTGGCTTAAGTTCTTTAGCCAGGATATTCGTCTGCGTCCTGGAACCCTAATGCCATCAAACTTTCCTTGGATAATTAATTGCAAGAGGTGATATTTGTTATTGTGCATGGAATGACCAAAGTATTCAAGTTTTCTCCTTTTGATGATACTGAGAATTGCCAAGTCTTTGTTCATACGCCGCAGTACTTCCACATTTGTGACTTTAGCTGTCCATGATATCCTTAAAATCCTGCGATACGTCCACAATTCAAATGCTATCAGTTTCTTAGTTAAAACCTCAGTAAGTGTCCATGATTCAACTCCAAAGAGCAGGACACTAAAAACGTAGCATCGAAGCAGTCGGGTGCGTAATGACAGACTTAAATCACGGCTGGTCAATACTTTTTCTCATTTTCATGAAAGAACTTCTGGCCTGCTCAATTCTACAGCGAATTTCTGGACTTAAGCCCCAGTTATCATTGATTTGACATCCTACATATTTATATGATGAAACCCTTTCAATTCTTTCATTACCAAGTGTAAGAATGCCCTGAATTTCATCTTTCTTTCTACTAACAACCATCCACTTTGTTTTTGTTTTTTTTACATTTAAATGTAATCCCATGGCATTACTCTCTTCGGAAATAGAATCCAGTAGTGTTTGTAGATCATCCATACTTCTTGCAAGGATGACACTGTCATCAGCATATCGGATATTATTAATGATAGATCCATTTACCACTACTCCTTGAGACTTTCCATCAAGAGCATCTTGGAAAATCTTTTCAGAATAGATGTTGAAGAGGAGTGAAGAAAGAATGCAACCTTGGCGAACTCCCTTCATTATCGATACTTCTTCAGACAGCTGACCATCATCACGTACAGCAGCACGTTGATTCTAGTAGAGATTTCCAATTAATCGGATATCACGTCCATCTAGTCCCTGGTCACATAAAATGTTCATCAGTTTGTTCTTAGTATCATATTGATGGAATGTAGAGATTTGAAATGTGTGGCTTATCCGCGACCTGGGCGCCAACTGACCTAGCAACTTACACCCAATAACGAGAATAAGCTAGTACGTCCCAATTTCGTAAAACAAAAAACAAAAAACATACAAAATAACCAATCTGTTCAATAAATAAGCAGTAATTTACAACATCTAAACACTTGCTAGGTACCGAAATAATACTAACTTAACTATGAATTCATCGTACTTTTCTTCAGGTTATTAGGCTTGAGTTTCATTTCCCACCACATCAGCGTGTTGGCCGATTGAAAATCAATCTTTATCTACTAGGAGTTTGGGATCACCAATAACGAGCCCAGACACGAAATCTTGAACCTCATGTGAGTCTGGAAGTCGGAGAGTGAAGTCCATCCGGCATTCATGAAGATGATCAAAATAGAGGACTGTATGAAGAGACCAAACAAGTCAAAGAATCAACAAATACAGGAACAATTATTTTCTTTGGTTTATACCGCGGAGTTTCGCACTGTTGCACTAACGTGGCCTTATAACCAAAATACAATCAATCGCCTTAGTAATTATTGTCTAACCTTTGTCCAGTGAATAAATCAGAATTGCATTAATTTTGGGTTTGAAATAATTTAGAGCGAAGATGTCATATGCTCTGAAGAATAAAGTAAACCATCGTATTACATAAGACGCTAAGGTGTATATTCCACAAAACTCAAGCTCCTACACCAGAGCGAGTTAGAAGGTGTGGTTTGTACCAAAATCTTCCAAATCGTCTGAATAGTACAGGAAAAATCATGCATTTCTTGAAAATTCAAGGGAAATAATTGCTTAAAAGCGTGCTAAGATTTTTTACACCCGAACGGGATCTTTAACATGCTAGTAAACGGTAATAAGCGAGACCGCTGTTTGGCACAGCAAATGGTGTAGAATATGAAAACCTATAACATTCGGTCGACCAAGTCATGTGTCAAAACGGTAATGTCATTGCCATGTTCTTTCTACACTCTTCATCAAACCAATTCAGCATCCTCAGTTTCTTCTTTCTGCCCAGCACAGTTTCCGCCGTGTTTTGTATTATATCTTTGACCGTCTGCCACTGTTCTTCTATACTTTCTCCTTGCTCCTCTTCCACTTCATTACGCTTACTTGTCAAAACCATTGTGTATTGCTGAGCTATGCTTTCATTCTTTCGTAATTTAGCATCATCAAACCTATGCATAACAGATCTCTTAATCTCTCTGCACTTGGCTATCCTTTGTCTATATTTAACTCTTACCAGAAACTGATCACTATCTCCGTCTGCTCCTGGACAGCTATCCCCTTCCAACACATCTATCTATAAGCACATGATCAATTTGGTTTTCTGTGATCCCATCAGGAGAGCACCATGTCACTTGCCTTATATCCTTCCTTTGCATCCATGTGCTTTTGATAAGAATGTTACTGCTTTTAAACAAATAAACGAGACGTTAGCCCCAAGGCAGAACTGTGTCGCGTACAGCCCGCATAGCACTAGGGCCGGGCGGATAGTCTCTACACATGGGGCGCATACAACCATTCTGCGAGAGTTCTAAGACGGGTCCACTAGTATAGCTTAATACACTCTAATTGTTCTCAAGAATAAAAGGCAAAGACGACTGGATGAAGTTTTATTTTCTCTACGGATAACGTCAATGTTTGCGGTATGGCAGGTACTGTAAAAGTGTCTTCAGTTATTCTTCATAGTAGAGTCTTCCCTTACCGTGTGTCATAACAGCCAGGAAGCTCTAGTTATCAGTCCTTTGTAGGACAAAGGAACTGTAATGAGGAAGTTCGATTTAATCATTTTGGCACATGCAGAGGGGAGCCTCTGCAATGGTATAGAGGTCACTCAGCATCCACCAGGAAGCCTTTGACGTTGATTCAATTTTAAGAGCCTAAAATAATATCCTAGAAACCATCCATGTACGAATATTGAGACTACAGTTCCGTACGTTTATAACATGAACGTTCGAAGAGAACAGCACCGCTAATTGTCACAGGCAGGAATCTATTGATTGCTTGCCACGGTTGGTGAGTGGTTAACGTGTCGGTCTACCTACCCCAAGCTTGAAGGTTCGCCCCTGGCCATGGTAAGGGATTTTTGAAAGGCGACAATAATCACGACATGGATGTCATACGTTGTTGGCATGTTAAAGAACCCATTTGAATTCAGTAGGCCGTGTTCAAAATTAATCTCGCGATTTTCCGCCAACACAAAGTTCCTCCATTCTCTACTAGAAAGCGCTGTAGTGTCAAGGAGCTTAGATAATTATCTCATCTCCTTGACTTTCATAGCGTTCAAAGGAACGAAGAAATTCGACATGCAAGCTGCCCTCAGTGTGTCAATTAACAAAGCTTACACCCGGCACCGAGGCCATACGATATTATTATTATTATTATTATCAATGGATTGAATGTGAAAAATTCGCAATACCAACGTCCATGTGTTAGGTTATGCATATCCATCTCAGGATTACTCGAAAATATTATTTCATTGTCCTTTATTTGCCCAAAATACATTCCCGGACTGCGAAATTGATGAAGGAATAGCCAAAAGTTGCGAGCTCAAGGTGCCGTACCCGAACTGTTTATGAGCACTTCATTATCGTGGTATTTGTTGCTAAACCTTTCCCCTTTCACAGTAGATCGCTCATCAATTTCCAGCATTATTTCGTCCTCCGATGATAAAGCAAAGCAAATCATATTTCACTACACCAATCACCGTAGACTGTAACTTGTAATCAGTTCCTTCTTCTACACATTAAGAAGTAGTGATATTCCACATCTTCCAAAACATAACATCTAATGGTACGTGGGGGCGTGGTGGCTCAGCGGTCTAGCTGTATGCCTCTCACCAAGGCGGTCCGGGTTCGATTCCCGGTCAAGCATGTGAGATTTTCGAAGTGAAATGCCATGTCCTGTGACTCGGATTCCACGTAAAACGGAGGTCCCGTGGCTATTGATCTCTAGATTAACGGTCACGTTAAACTACAAGCTTCTTTTTCTAATGCTACGGAATGTTAAGTATGGAGTAGTTCCATTAGGCCTATGCTTTGTACTGGCTCGCGTTATCCCTCCTTAGCCTATGTTTTTCTGCTAAGGTCCCATTCCAGTTTTGTACCGAAAATAAGGTCCTATTAACACCAACCTACACATATGGGGTACCTCCAGGTTCAGCACAACCCAATGCGTAAGCGATAAATACCTTAAAACATGTATATTTACAATGAAATAATGAAAGAATGCAACACGGTAACCATGGTAACAGAATCTCACAGGTCCAACTATTTCTGTAAGACGCAATGCAATTCCAATTATTACATTACTGTGAAAGTTTCCAGACGGTTATAAGGTTATCACTGAACCAAATTAAGCTGTAAAATGTATCAATACATACAGTATAATGCACTTAAGAGGGTCAAGGGGCACTCTAAAATTGTTCCCGCAATTTTCACTTGTGAGTGCGGTACGAAAGGTCTTTTTCACCCGACTATAAAGGGTCTCCGAAAACCACATTTAAATGTCCTTAAATTAACAGCTATGATATTCCCAGAAAACTAACTTCGCTCTGATTTACCTATGAAGGAATGACAAACCCCTAACCACTGCACCAGTAGCTGAATTGATAAAGTCTGATTATTCATACCCAGGATAAACCAGTCATAGAATTCATGATTGAGATTTTGCTAAGTGTACTCATTACAACTAGAATATTCACGGGCGAAGCCGCGACGGGTAATGCTAGTGTTTTTTAATCATTTTTAGCCTACTTTTCACAGTTTGCAAAAACGAGGAAAAGGTAGACTTATGAGATCGATCCGGGAAAATGTCTGTCTGTCGGTCCTTCGGTCTGTCTGGCTGTGTGTGTCCCCCCCCCCCCCCCTTATCAACTCCTAAACGGCTGCAGCAATCGGAACCAAATTTAGTATGAGTAAATATGTATACCGGAACATCTCAAGCCAATATTTGAAAATGATGTCAGTGCAACCATCTGCTGAAAAACGCACTAGAAATTTGAGCTCCATGTTGGATATCTTGGAAGGTATGCATGGGAGCTATCCCAAAATTAGCACACATGTAGATAATACTATTTCAGTATAATTTCCAGGAGGCCATATATGACAGTGTTGCCAAAATAATTTTAAGCCTTCTGATAGGTCCAATTTTTAAATGCATTTAACTTCTACCCTATCAATTGGATTTCAACCAAATTTTGTATATAATATGTGTGCATAAACACATATGACTGAGCGTATTCTTAAGAGCCACCAGGCCTGCCAACTGTTAATAATTGCTATGTCTATTGTTTATCCAAATACCAATATATCAGAAAGTATGCAAGCCGACAGCTTTAAACTATGCACACGTATAGTACCTGACATTTTAGATTAATTTGGGGTAATTCATATAAGTCCGTGCTGCCAACATGATTCTATGCCTGCTGATAAGTCCAATTTTAAAATACATGTAACTTCTATACTAACAAATAGGTTTCATCCAAAATTGGCACAACAAGATATCATAATATTTCAGATTATTTCTGACCAGCACACGCAAGACATTATTGCCAACATGCTTTTACGCGTGCTGATAGATCGAATGTCTAACTGCATGTAATGTCCATTGGACTTCAATCAAATTCTGTATTCTGAACCTTAAGAGATGGAACTAAGAATATATTCAGTCACCAGGGCTGGCAACTCTAGTGCTCTATTAGGCTACATTATACGAGGTATATTTCTAACTAATTAGACATTTCGATATTACCAACTTAGTTTCGTCATTATTCTAGATAGGTTCATATACTGTAGATTAATCATTGGCATGAAAAGTAGGCTATTTAGTTCGTCATGGAACTTCTTGTTTTTGCAACGTTATTCCCAACTAAGGAGCGCTATTTCTCAGATGAATTTGAATTAGCTTTCTTCTCTTCCCAAAATCTCTTCTTCTCTCACTGTGATTGCTGCTGCCCATACAGTGCATTTCTACTCCGGGGGTTTGCAACAAAGTGAGGCTTGTTCACCAACGATCTGCAGCTAGGCATGTCTCATAAAATTTCGTTTGTTATGTTGATTTCTTAAGGTCATGTTCAATTTCTATTATCCACGTATTCTTGGCAGTTAATGTGCAGGCATAATTATATATCCTTTTAGTAAGTCTTTCATCGTCCATTCTTTGAAAATGACCATCCAATTTTAATCGACTTTTCCTAATAGTGTCTGATAATTTCCCGGAATGTTGATATAACTCGTGTGACCTCCACACTTGCTCTATCCGCACTGAGCCAAAGATTGTCCTGAGTACTTTCCTATCTTGTTTTTCTAAATTTATAGTTAGTGATCTGCCTCTAATGAATAGGATTTATAATGCATATACTGTATTATTATTACATTATAGTAGGGGAGCCCACGAGGCATATGGGGATTTACTCGAGCGTCGTGGGGACCCTTTGGATTGTGAATATTAGAAAGAAAAAGGGGTTATATGATGTATGACCTTTCACTGGTGGGGGGAGCATGCACAGATTTTCCAAAATGTAAAAAAAAAAAACACGAAGAAATACTTGGGATTTTCAGATATTAATAGTGTAAGCACTCTACGTGTTTCTGATAACGGAGGAATATTAATCTGCCAGTTTGTATGGTGGGATTGGCCGTACGAAGGGGTTGAAAATGGAAAAAAAAACATTCGACCGCGTCAGATATTCAGAAGGGATGTTAAGTTCACCCTAAAGGAGCTCCTATTCAAAATACTGACGATTTGGACGCAACTAAAACTCATTGCCGATTTTTGAAAATGCAAAAAAAAATGTGACTTTGAAATACTTGAGGCGTCAGATTAGTATACAGACGGTTCAGCTTGATGTCCTTATCGCGATGACCCATAATCTGACAATATGTGGAGGAATTTCCTTCATCTGAAGGTTTGAAAAAAATCTTTTTCAATTTTTTTTAAACTACTGAATGTAATAAATAAAATCAACAGAAAATAATATATAATATAATATATATATTTAGAAGAAAATGGTGTTATGAAAAGAAAGGAAAGAGTGATAAGGGACTAGAGACGCGGTGTGGGAGATACATAGTTCTCAGCAGCTGCACGCACCACACTTTATTGATGATTTAACTATTTCGACTTGTGGAAATTGGCAGATTATATTAGTCCCGTGATCCTTGAATGATTTCCTTCAAAATAAAAACAAAATTAACTGCGCTTGAGAATATCCAGGTGTCGTTTTATTTTTTTGCTACTTTGTGACTGTCCTATTTCCTTATGTCACGCGAAAATCGTCAGCGTATTGAAATGCACACTTTTCTGCATGTAATTAACTCACCTTGTCTTAATCTGACACGCTCAAGTTTTTCTAACGATCGATTTTTTTTACTATTCTGATCGGCTGCCCTAAACGCATGACACTATATAAAGGATTCATGTATGGTGGGGGTATTTAACAGGGTGCAAGGTTATGTTATTCTGCTGCGCTTGAGTAAATCCCTAAATCCCCGCTTGGGCTCCCCTACTATTAAACTTTGCATGTGGGCAATTTACCCCAGCAGCAACAAGAAAAATGTAATACAATGAAAATCCACAGCTTGCTCCCAGTCGACCGACCGGGTCAGGGGATGGAATGGATGAAGCCCCCATCTAGCGGCAAGGATATGAACTGTGCCGGCTGCCGAAGCCTGTCGCACTCCCCTGGGGCAATGAGTAAATGAATGGCAGATGAAATGAAATGATAGTGGAGAGTGTTGCTGGAATTAAATTTGTGACAGGGAAAACCGGAGTACCCGGAGAAAAACCGGTCTGCCTCTTCTTTGTCCAGCACAAATCTCACATTGAGTGACCGGGATTGGAACCACGGACCCAGCCGTGAGAAGCCGGCGTGCTGCCGCCTAAGCCACTGAGGCTCTATGTGATACAATAACAAAAGTAAATAATTCTGAATTAAGAAAAACGTGTGTGGGGTACAATTGACTACTGCTAGGTACTGCACTAAAAGTGGATTTAACTTACATTATGTAAATGATGTTTTCTTCAACCTACACCTACTAAACCACATAATTTAGAGTCTTCATTCATGTGTTTTATCTATCATTTCTCTCACTGAACCAGTCATTAATTTTTGCGAATCATCCTGCTCTTGGCATTCTTTCAGAAATGCTCCACAACTATTTCAGGGAGATTATTCCACTAAATAATTGTTCTGATTACGATTTGTTTTCCTACTCTTAATTTTGTATGGATGATCACTTCTGCCATAATAAATTGGGTTCTCTCACCTTCCTGCGTCAAATCATGCCAATGACTGTTATAGAGGCATGTAACTTACATAAATACCAACCTATACGATAGGACGTTCCACAGAAATGAAATGAAATCCACGTAATGACTGTGTGATATACTTGAACAACCGATTGAGTGTGATTAGCTGTGCTAGTTTATTTTCTGTGATGACCCCCCTTGGTATCAAATATACTTTTGTCGAGATCAAATTGTTTTTATAGCTTAAGGTATTATTCATCTACCCTTCATTAGTCATTTTCAAGAAAATTTTCGATTTTTTTTATTGTCTCATTTGAAAGTATGTCCTCCCTAGTTTCCAGAAATATATAGTTTATACTAGTTTTTATTGTTGTTTAGCTCAATTATATTCACTTTAAAGATCGGTGTGTACGCTTTTAAACAGCTGTCACTTTGACGCATAGGTGCAGCAGATAAAGCACACATTAATCTGGCTTTGAAACAGTTTACTCCAGAACTTAAACAATCTAGGAGATACTCACGGGTAGGGGAATGCAGAAGATTAACCTAAAATCCAATGAAAAGGCATATTTTTAGAAGTGGAAATATAAGACCTCAACTTTAAGTTACGTTTTCTCTCACTTCATTTTTTTCAATATTTGTCTTGACTCGAGCAGTTCAAATGTCCACTTAGAATTCAGATATTAGTTTCATTTAAAAACTAAAATATAGACAAACAAAGCAGCTATGTTGTGAAGCAGAGGGATGCTGTTAAATTGAAATTAGGGGTCGCGCTCCCCACAATTAATTTATTTTTTCAATCAAAATAACGTAAATTGTAAAACAAAGCTAATATATTTGCCTCAATCAATGATACACAAACGATTCTGCTATACAACATTCTGAACATACAGCAGATCAATTTGCAACAACAATTACTCAATTAAGTTGAAAACGAGCGAAGATATAGGGTCCTAAAAATGCACGTTATTTTTGTGATTAATCTTTGAAAAAGACCACCCCCAATTTTTTGGCAAAAATCCACTGGTTTAAAGTGGAGTACCTTAAAACATTGTGTAAAACATCAGATATAGAGGCTTTAAGTCAAACATTGGGATACTGTGCATAATACTCCCTGACAGATGAGGTTATTGGAATCAAATATAATTCGTCACACTTTGTTTGTTTCCAGAGAAGAAGAGGCGTGACCACTCGGACTCTGAACACAGCAATGAGGTCATGGACTTGTCGGACCCGCAGCAGGTCTCGAAACAGAGAGGTGAGTCCTCCCACACACACACGGGCCCTGTTCGAGTCCTGGCTCTTTTCTGAGCAAATTGCAACCTTATATGTAGACAGGCATGTTCTGAAGCACGGTTGGCAACTATGCGAGATCGAAATATGAAACAAACTGCACCAGACTGATGAAGGTTTCTAATTAAACTACTGTATTTTACTTGCTGGTCTTAATAAACTGAGTTGGGAGGTCCAAACTTTGAATCCACGTAGTTCGCTGCTCAATTCGCATCCCTGAGTCTCCGCCATTTTGGATGTACAAAAAGCGTGCTTCGGAAATATATCATTGCTGACAACATAAGAATTGCACGTAGTAAAATGGCCAGTTACTAACTGACCCCTTTATATGCTTGTCACAGTTGTGGCGGATTGTTTAATTCACCGAACCACCTTGTTATTAAACACAGATTATAATGGTTACGATACGGTATACTTTAATGGAACATTACAGGGCGTGACGAAGCTCCATTACAACAACAATGCTCAGTAGGAACAAATGCCTAACACACTCCGTCTTGGCATGGAACTTAATTCTCTAACACACACCAATATTACAATGAAATTGCAACCTTCTTACAAACACAATTCAAGTCTGTGGGGTGCTGATATGTGTCTTCTTGACCTGGTAGAAATTAGGTGTGGTATCTGAGCTTACATAACCAATAAGGAATGCAAACGTTCTCCTCTCCAGCAGCTACCTTTATGTATCCGTTTACACACCTCCAGGATAACACCAAGTGACCAGTTGATTCTCTACATGTCGGTCTCAACCTACATAACATCTCCAACATTTACATTTTCTTGACATCTCTAGACTCTCTGAATCAATATCATTGCAAAATCGGTTGCGTAAGTTTGCTCGTAAAGTCTGTAGATACCGTGTTCTTCTGTTCAGACTCCTACTGTCTTTGATGTCCAAGTCTGGGACCTCGGTTTGGGGAAAACCTTGTTGAAAATAAGCTGGGGTCAACTTCTGAAACTTACCTTCAACGTGAGAGGCCTGGAATTTATTGTGACTTCATAGTCACAAATCACAGTTCCCAACTCCTCATAGTAGCTTCTTAAGGGTCTTCACAAGACATTCCCATCAAGTCGCGGTGGATGCGTTGAAATGCATGCTATCCCATTTAGGATGACATTATCTCATTCTAGTCCAGATATTTCAAAGTGAAATTGGTCCCATTGTCAGTACAGATGGTATCGATTTCCCCTTTTCAAGCAATGAACAACCTGAGAGCCATTACAAATGAATCAGCAGTGAATTTGTAAGTGCCAAATGAACTGTTCCGTAGATGGCAGAAGTGAAGACTACCACCTAACCCCCAATTAGATACCGAACGAGACGCTATGCCAGTGACCTGCAAAACAGAAACACACATTATCCGATCCATGGGCAATGAAGCATAAGGAGGTTCAACTGCTTTTCCGTGGAGCTTCTTGCATGTGACACTTTGGGTGATCACTTTCCTGGCTAGTCTCCTTATACCCGTTACTTAGTATTTCTGGCGTAAATCTGACAACATTGTTTGCAATCCAGTATGTTGTAAATGACAGTGCTTTTGGAATAAAAATCTTGGCACCAACATACGTTTGCCAGACAACAGTACAGGGCATTTGAAATGTTATGTTCATCTGACTCGTAGGAATCCCTCATCAACGTTACTTTATCAACCCTGCATCTTTCTTATCAGAACAATCTTACATACACTCCAGTCATTTATTCTATGATCTCTGAGATTGTTCATAGGTCAGTTCTCCAGATCTTGTGCTGTTCTAGCGACATCCATACTATATATCATTTGCACAATTTTCAAGTACTTTGGGGCGAGCAATGAGGTGAAGTTGGTCTTTCCTCAAGATGTACTGGAAACCACAGTTTTCTTCCTTTCAGCATTTACATCTTCTTCTGACATGGTCCATTCAATTTGTTCTTTCCTTAGCCATTGCGGCTTTCTTTCAATATGTTTGCATTCCAGCCGCTCGAGGACACCAGTCAGTAGGATGGCTGATCTCTCGTAGGCTATTCCTCAGTATCCATGCCACTAGCAGACGTGGTAAGCAAGTCGAGACGGTATTGATGATTCTATCAATTCAAACAAACGCCTATCAGTTCTTAATTCAAAGAAACAAAATCTCATTAAAAGGAATAAGTTTCAAATCTCAATGGATTCATTGTGGGGTTTGAAGCCATTTTTTCAGTGTTGCCTTAGTAAACAATAGTTTAGTGCTTTTCAGTCGGTCAACACGAATGTACCCAAAAGAGCTGGGTTATGCCCTAATCCTGAAATAAATTACATGAGATTAATAAATACACTAAGATGACCAGTTTCGATCGTCAAGCGATCATCTTCAGATCCATTACACTTAGGCTATAACATCTTTTTGAGAATACAGGTGAAAATATTTACAATATGTACAATTATTTAGTTTCAGTATTGGTACTGCAACTGTCGGTATATGCTAAATGCAGTATATACGATGTTAGGTGAAATGCTAAATGGTGATAGATATCCGGAGTTTGTAATTTGGAGTGATTATATGGTTGTCAAAATCAACTATGGTTAAACTGTAATCCACACCTGGAGTTACAGTGAACACGATAACTGCGCGTAGCTCTATCAAGGAAGACAACCATATAAGTATTAGCCTTTAATAGGATTACAGTTTAAACATAGTTGATTTTTACAACCATATATTCACTCCAAATTACAAACTCCGGATATCTATCACCATTTAGCATTTCACCTTACATCATATATACTGGATTTAGCATACACTGACAGGTGCAGTACCAATACTGCAACTAAATAATTGTACACATTGTAAATAT
This sequence comes from Meconema thalassinum, assembly GCA_946902985.2. Lineage (NCBI taxonomy): Eukaryota > Metazoa > Arthropoda > Insecta > Orthoptera > Tettigoniidae > Meconema > Meconema thalassinum. The sequence continues at coordinate 26,238,902 of OY714911.1, forward strand.
TTTTCACCTGTATTTTCAAACATAGATTTTATAGCCTAAGTGTAATGGATCTGATGATGATCGCTTGACGATCGAAACTGGTCATCCAAGTGTATTTAATAAACTTAGGCGGCAGCACGCCGGCCTCTCACCGCTGGGTCCGTGGTTCAAATCCCGGTCACTCCATGTGAGATCTGTGCTGGACAAAACGGAGGCAGACAGGTTTTTCTCCGGGTACTCCGGTTTTCCCTGTCAAAATTTCATTTCAGCAACACTCTCCACTATCATTTCATCTCATCTGTCATTCATTTAATCATTGCCCCAGAGGAGTGCGTCAGGCCTCGGCACAGTTCATATCCTCGCCGCTAGATGGGGGTCGGAGACTGGAAGCAGGCTGTGGATGTAAGTTATTTCAGGAATAGGCCATAACACATCCCTTTTGGGTACATTCGTTTTGACCAACTGAAAAGCACTAAACTCTTGTCTCAATGGAATCATCTTCAGCATATTCATCTTCAAATGGCATCGCAGTCAGCACCTGGCGGCAACGTTGGAACTAATAGAGCGTTATCAATTCTATCCTACAAATTTTGGCTTCACACAAGTGTAGTTAGTGGAAGGCTCTTTTTCATGCCATAAATCTATGGCGTGGGACCGCCAGCTTTACTTCTCCTCCGAAAGAAGGCATACTGAGGTATTTTTATCGCTCTTAAAAAATCCGATGATTTCAGCCGGGTTTGAACCCGCGACCTTGGGCATAGAAACTCAGCATGCTACCAACTACGCCACCAAATCTTCCTTATTTTGTTTGATAAGTTAAAAAGAAGTCAAGCTATTTTCGACTCGGAATAAGTGGAATCAAATTCGATACAGAGAGGAAATCAAATCTTGTTTAACCAAAATGGTTCATAGGTTTTGCATTCTATTCTGCTATTAATCCAAGTCTAGGAATCGTCAATTGTTTTCCGGCTGCTACTCTTGCCTAACATGTCTCAAGGCGAACTGAAACCTTTCCTGCAAACTCTGCCTACAAGAAGACAATTTACTCGCCTTACTGTCACATGGCGCCTAAATCAGACTAAGTTCCGGCACGTCCTAGCATCGTGATCAGATTTAAAACACACAAAACACCAACTTTTGTTTCTGGAGCAAACACCTTTTCTCATAATCTATATATTTAAAACACTAAGCTGTTTTTTGTACACACGAGATTGTGAAAACGACTTAACCGATTGGCTTCGTAAGACATTCTAACGAAAGGTCTTGGCATGCAGATTTGCAGAGTGTCTCTAAAATAAACAAATATATTACGGTATATTTTTAAATTAATATAGAAAATAGCAGAATTCTAGGCCCTCACGCATGCGCACAATCCGCCTGGGGTCATGACAAAATGGCGGTGAGAAGTCCATTAAAATGTAAGTTATTTAATAAGCTTCCATGTAATTGAAAACATACATTAACCAAGTTCTGACAATAAAATATAATAACAGTATGAACGTATACGAATGTGCAACATTGATTTATTTGGATAATGAAATTGATTATTTCCTTCAAACAGCGGCTTTTGAATATAATGAATGGCTGCGTCTGCTGCTATACATGAGTGCGTCAGTAGCCATGTGGTTAAGGCGACTGACTGTGGTTCCAAGAAGCGCCGGTTCGATCCTAGCCCTCGCCAGTATTTTTTTTTTTTTACCACTGAAATATTGTTTAATCAAGGAGTAACAGTAAGGTTTTATGTCTGTTAAAGATAATTATTTCTACATTCCCTCTAAATACGTTTTATTTTCGTTTTACCATTGCATTGCAGCATGTAATCAAAAGAGCAAACTGTTGTCCGCAGTACGCCGTTTAAATATCTGCAATCAGTTCCTATAACTGACAACAGATGGCAGTAATTCGCCCATATAGTTCCATTAACTGACAGCAGATGGCAACACCATTGCATCGATATATTTAAAACACAAGACATGGCATGTTTTCACGTGATGGAAAATTATAAAGGAAGGGAATATTTAAGAAGGGAAATGTTGAGGAACATTAACCGACAGTTGAATGTGTAGGCTAGGTTGTTTATGTACCTTAATATTGCAATTTCTTCCCAATGCTTCGGTGGTCAAGTTATTAGCGTCCTAGACTAAAAGTTATAATTATGCATCGTCGATATTAAAGAAAAAAGTAGTTTTCCAGGCACACGCGCGTCTCCACAATTGCTTTCGCCATGAGAGACACTTGGCAAATATAATTCGTTTGAAGGACTCCGACATCTTGGTCACTCAGCCCCGTGTACTTGGGTGTGTATGTGTGAAATTTTCTTCTGATAACCTGTGTTATTGTGATGGCTGCATTACTGTGTGTATTTGTAATTAAGGTGGTAAATGGCAAGGAGACGGCCAAGGCCTTAAGTTAGGAACCATCCCGGTATTTGCCTTAAGTGGAAGTGGGAAACCACGGAAAACCACATCCAAGATTGTCGAGGTGGGAATTAAACCTTCCTCTTCTTAGTTATACCTCAAGAGACTGAATGTACCCCGATTTTGCCCTGAGACCAGAATTAAATTTCTTGGCAGAGCAGGAAATGTAACCCGGGTCTCCGGGGCGATAGACAAGAATAGGTGGGCCTCCATGTGTTAATACGATTTTTGACATGCACGGGACATAGCATTCAAAAACTGCCTCCATTAGGGTGACTATCGAAGTGAGTATTGAGTATAGGCCTATGGTCATTCCAGTAGTTGGTGAAGTGATTCTATGTTCCCCTGCAAAATGTACTGCCATAACCTATAACAGGTGATGGAAATTGCTTATTTAGAGCAGTTTCGTACTGTTTATAACAAAATGAAGAACGTCATTCTGAGCTGCGTTTTCAAGCTATCGCAAAAAATTTCGCTGGCAGGAACAATTATAAGGAATTTATTTTAAGCGATCAGTCTCATCGCATTCTCCTCACCAACCAACTTGAGTATGAAAGTCTCTTGACGGTCATGTTGAACTTCATTGTATAAGACAATTGTTTAATGATTATTTGTTTAGAGTACGGAGTCTAACTACGTAGTTGATTTCGGCAATGGAAGTATTATTTGCCATTTAATATTTAGCGACTCCGTTATTGCAGGACACTATAGTGTTATCGAATAATACGAAGCCACATTTAAAATCCAATATAAATGGGCCATTTCAGAAACAATTCCAGATATTATGCAATACAGTGTACTGTAAGGTCCTTGACGATCAAATGTAAACATTTTTCTACATTGTATTTCTCTTGCGTAAAATCTATGCGTGGTTACTTTGGTCTTTACTGTTGTGAGGTTAAAATTGATCTGCTGGAATATAAAATATTTGCCAAGCTGCAACAATGTAATGATATTAATTTAAAAGTCATTGAACTTATATCCAGCAGTTCAAACACATACATCAGCGTTAACAGATTGGATACTGAAGATGAAAGCCAGCTACTTCATGTCCCTATTATTGAATTTTTCAATTCCTTGGAATTAAGAGATTCGCCTCCACATACTTCGAACGTTTAAGCCGTAGATATTCTTCTTAGAAATCTGAACGTTTCCCAAGGACTCATATATGGTAATATATTAATTGTAAGAAATCGCTTGGATTCGGATATAATAGGTGCAGTAATAATAGGCAGAGAGCTCAAATCCTACGACTTGATTTAACACCTTCCGATAAAACACTTACAGGTAGCCTACAGTACATTTTCTTTTAATAGGCAACAATTTCCTTTTCGCTCGGCCTACTTTATCAAAATCAATCAAGCTCAAGGAGAAACTCTTGAACGTATTGGGCTATTTACCTCATCACGTTTTCAGTCATGACCAGCAGGATAGTGAAGGTGCAAAAAAGGTCCTGTTTGGGATGATAAAGAATAAGAGGCGGAAGGATCCTACGGATTATGTTAGAATGGTGAACAAAAGGGGACAAGAGATAGAAAATAGGGAAGAACTGAAGAAAATGTGGAAATAATATTTTGAAGAACTCCTGAACCCAAATGGAAACCACGGCGAGGAGGAAGAAATCGGGGAAGAGGTACAGTAGATGAACTGCAAACAGAAAAGGACTTAACATGGAAAGAAGTGGAAGATGCAGTGAGGAAGATGAAAGGAGGGAAGGCACCGGGTGTGGATGAGTTGAGTGTGGAGATGGTGAGAGCAGCAGGAGAGGTGGGGATACAATGGTTGTACCGAGTGATGAAGACAGTATGGAAGGAAAGGAAGACCCCAGAGGACTGGAAAAAGGGAATAATTGTCCCGATCTTCAAGAAAGGTAGTAGAACAGAATGCAGAAACTATCGGGGAATAACACTGATGAGTCATTGTGCAAAGTTGTTTGAGAAAGTTTTGGAAAGGAGAATTAGGACAAGGATAGAAGGAGGGATGAGGGAAGAACAACATGGCTTCAGATCAGGAAGGTCCACAGTGGATTTGATTTTTGCTGTAAGGCAGTTACAAGAACAGCACTATGAGTATGGAACAGATCTACTGATGGCCTTCCTGGACATTGAGAAAGCATATGACAGTGTATGCAGAAACAAAGTATGGAAGTCCCTGGAGGATAGAGGAATATAAAAATGGACTATAAGGAAGATAAAGGAGATGTACAAGGGAAGCGTGAGCTGTGTGAAAGTGGGAGGAGAGAGATCGGACTGGTTGGAACAGAGAAACGGCCTGAAACAAGGAAGTGCACTGTCACCGTTACTTTTCATTGTGGTGATGGATGACATAATGACCCGAGTGGCACAAGTAATTGGGGAAGGAAAGATGAAAGTAATGGTGCTTGCAGATGATTTGATGATTTGGGGAAACAAGGAGGAGGAGGTACAGGAACAGTTGGACGTGTGGGAAGGAATAATACAAGGTTATGGGATGAAATTTAGCATAAATAAGAGTGAGATGGTGATCACAACAAGGAAGAAGGAAAGAACCACAACGGAAATAACAATTGGTGGGGAACAGCCGAAGGAATTGGAGAGTTTCAAGTATCTGGGAAGCCTGATACAAGAGAATGGAAGAAACGATAGAGAAATAAATGAGCGGGGGAGACAGGCAGAAGCATTCCGGAGGAGTGTGAGAAGCATGTTATGGAGCAAGAATGTCCCTCAGAACAGCAAAAAGATCATATATCGGACGTACAATGTCCCTATCCTGACGTATGCCTCGGAGACCTGGGTTATGAAAGGAAGGGAGAAGAGCAAAATACAGGCCAGTGAGATGAGGTTCTTGAGAAGCAGTATTGGAGCTACAAAGATGGACAGAATAAGAAATGAGAGGACCGGAGAATTAATGAAGGATGAACCATTACAGACTGGTATAGAGAAATCTAGACTTAGATGGTATGGACATGTAAAACGAATGGAGGAGAAGAGGATACCCAGCAGGATACACGAGACGAAGTGGGAAGGAAAGAGACCAAGAGGGAGACCGAGAGACAGGTGGCTGAAGGGGGAGGAAGAAATCGTGAAGAAGAGAGGAGAGACTGGACAAGGGTGGAGGCTGAGAGATGGTGGGAAGACAGAAGAGGTTGGAGAGACTTGTGTTCCAAACAGACCCGGCCAGTGGCTGGAAACTGTGCAAGATGATGATGACCTAATCACGTTTTCAGTCATGACCAGCAATATATTGCAATGCTGAGAGTGCTATCTTTTGACGCCCTTAAAGTTGCAATAGTGCTAAAAAGTAATCGTACAAAGAATGTAACTTATATAAGAAGCTTCTTCAGTAATTTTGTTTTCCATTGTCCGTCATGTTTTGACGGGTTTCATCTAGTCTATATATTTAAAACACTAAGCTGTTTTTTGTACACACGAGATTGTGAAAACGACTTAACCGATTGGCTTCGTAAGACATTCTAACGAAAGCTCTTGGCATGCAGATTTGCAGAGTTTCTTTAAAATAAACAAATATGTTACCATATATTTTTAAATTTATAAACAAAACTGCAAAATTATTGGCTCAGGCGCATGCGCAGTATCACGTTGGTTAATGACAGACATGGCGGACGTCCACCGCGTTTTAATGTAATAGTTATTATTATAAGAATTATAAAGGAGGGGAATATTGATTATGATGTTTCCACGATATATAAGGAATGGAATTATAATAGACGGGAAATGTAGAAGAACTTACACATACTGTTGAGTGTGTATAATGTTTATGTAACTCAATATTGCGTCAATTTTCCAGTGGATTGGTGGCTCAATGCTAGAGTTGCGAAGTTGAAAATTATGCAGTGTGAAATGGAGAGGGTTCGATTCCCACCTCCGACAGGTTTTTTTACTTTCCGTAATCTTATTTCTTGCAATTGGTATTACGTAGCCAAATCATACTTAACATTTAAAATTCCCCTAATGTAACGAATTCTCCTTAATAAAGAAAAAGATAATATTTGTAGCTCCCGCGCTTGCGCACAATGGCTTTATTTTACATGAGCGAAATGGCGCATCCCACCGCTTCTTACTGAGATTTTTGTTTATGAGAATTAAAAAGGGCCCCGAATATTGTTTATGATGTTTCCACAATATACATTGAAAGAGAATTATAAAATAAGGGAGGTATTTAAGAACTTAAACAGTCAGTTGAGTGAGTATGTATGTTTAAGTATTGTAATATTGCATGCCATTTACATTGTCTAGGTGGCTCAGGGCCTGCGCTGGACTCAGCGAATTTCATTATGCATTATTTAGAGAGTTCGAGTCCCACCTCAGACATGAATTTTTATTTCCCAATTATTCTTTCTTGCTGTTGGTGTCGCATTGTCTAAACATATTTTACTTTTATTATTCCCATTAGGTAAGGAATTCCCCACGATTTACGTTGGCATACTTCTGAATTATTAAATTAAAATGGCCGCAATCGCTTCCGCCATGAGAGAATTGGCGACCATAATTAATTTGATGGACTCGGACATCGTGGTAATAATGTTCTCTGATAACCTGTGTTATTGTGATGTCTATATTGATGTGTGCATTTGTAATTAAGTTGGGGAATGGGGAGTTGACGACCGAGACTTTAAGTTAGGATCCATCCCGGTATTTGCCTGGAGTGGAAATGGGAAACCACGGAAAACCACATCCAAGATTACTGAGATGGGAATCGAATCTTGCTATTCTTAATTTTGCCACAAGAGTGCGCCCCGTTCCAGCCCTCAGACCAGAATTAAATTTCTTGGCAGAGCAGGGATTGAACCCGTAATCCGGGATGATAGCTCAGAATGTAGTCTTAAGACTGGGCTTCGCTGTGTTAATATGATTTTTGACATGCACTGAACATATAATTCTAAAACTCCCTCCATTACGGCGGCTGGCGAAGTGATTCTATGCTCCCTCACATAATTTATTGTCATGGAAATGCAAAGGATTGTACCTACAACAGGTGATGGAAATGGCTTATTTAGAGCAGTTTCGTGCTGTTTATTTCAAAACGAAGAACTTCTTCCTGAGCTGCGTTTGCAAGCAAATTGTAAAAATAGTTGCAGGCAGGGATAATTATAATGATTTTATTTTTAGCGATCAGTCTCATCGCATTCTCATCAGCAACCAACTTGAGAATGAAAGCCTCTAAACTTCATTGTATCAGTGAATATTATTGTTTATTGATTATTTGTTTAGAGTACATAACAATGAATCTAACCATGCTGTGGATTTTTTCAATAGAAGTATTATTTGCCATTTAATATTTGGCGGCTGCGTTGATGCAGGCCACTATAGTGTTATTGAATATGACATTAATTTGGGGAGAAATGCTACTATAAATAAACCCATTTGACGAAAAAAAACCATTAGCCGCATTAAAATGGGAAATCGGAAGAAAATACGAAGCCACCTTTAAAATCCAATATAAATATGCCATTTCAGAAACAATTCCAGAGTATATGCTATACAGTGTAGGGCCCTTAACGAACAAATGTAAACATTGTTCTGCACAGTATTTCTCTTGCGAGAAATCTACGCTTGGTTACTTTGACCTTTGCTGTTGTAAAGGTAAAATTGATCTGACTAAATATAAAATATTGGACAGGCTGCAACAATTTTTCACTGGAGATGATATCTCGAGCAATTTCCGAAATAAAAATCGGTAGTACAACAATGCCATGAACTTCGTTTCATTCGGTACCGGTACCAATGTTACTGTGCCACATGCATACGGTCCATATTGTTTTAAAATGTATGGATTTGCAAATCATCGCATTTCTTCGTTATATTCCAAAATTATAAGCGACGGTTCTTGCGACCAGTTGTATATATTAGATTCTCCAGAAGCTAATCGAGTCAGATCTGCAAATCAAGTGAATTCTTGCAAAACTCCTACATTTAACATTCAAAATCCAGCTGACGATATTCGATGAGCTCGGCTCATAGTTTGGCATGGAGCCCCAATGGCAAACATTCATTCTTTCATGTGTGTGAATCTACTTCTAAGAGATAGTTAACGACATTATTCCTTTTTGCGGGAAAGTTATTCTTCATGGTGACTTCAGATCTGTTGCACGCTTCTCGCCAAACAGTTATTCACAATTATATTAAATACTCTTCTCTCTGGCCTTTCTCCAAAATACGCCACTTACTTAAAGACACGCGATTGAAACCAGGTGAAATTGAATTTTCTGATTATATGCTACATGTTAACGGCGACAACTTCTCTATGGATGGTGATAATCAAGTGTTACTGAATTACCTGCCAAACTTGCAACGCATGAGGATACAGTGCCTGAAACATTTACTTCTGCGAAGGATATAATAAATTTCTCGAAAGTTCGCATTTTTACACGAATGGTTGGTTCCTTAGTTTAAGGGCTGCAAAATGCGGTCATGTAGCCCCGTGTACTTTGGGTGTATGCGTAGAATCTGTCTGATGTATTGTATGTCTACCCCTTATTATTCCCGTTTTTCCAACGGGGTCGGGGATGAGATGCGATGGAAGTAATTGTGGCGGTGGTTTTTATGGCCGGATGCCCTTCCTGACGCCAACCTCATGAGAGGAGTTAATGAGAGATGAAATGAATGATGGTGAATGAAACTGGGCAAGGATGTGGAAGGAAGCGGCCGTGGCCTTTCAGAAGGTACTGTCCCAGCATTTGCCTGGTGTTGAAAATGGGAAACCACGGAAAACCATTTCAAGGACAGCCGACGGTGGGGCTCGAACCCACGCGTCTACCGAGTCAACAGAGAGCTTGGTCCCATGACCTAACGCTGCGCTTTAGCCAGCTGAGCCACCACTGTCGGTGCGTAGAATCTGTCTGATAACCGGTGTTAATAATGTGATGGCTGTATTAGTGTGTGTTATCTGTGATTCAGGTAAGGACTGAAGACGATCTAATTTTCAAGTACAGTAGTTCCCACTTTTGCTACCAAATGCTACCGTCCACGACACCTAGCTGCGGACTTGACTACTAGATGCCATCGTAGCCAGCACCTGGCGCCGAACTCTGGAACTAATATAGCGTTATCAAATAATCTAACCAACAAATTTTGGCTTCACACAAATGAACTGTAGTTAGTGGAAGATTCTTTTTCATGTCATAAATCTAAGGCATATGACCGCCGGATTTACTTCCCCTCCGAAGGAAGGCATACTGAGGGATTCTTACACAAAAAAAAATGAACAATGTAATGAAATCAACTTATAAGTCATTGACCTTCTATCCAGTAACTTAGTTCCAAAAAAAATACTGTACACGAGCATTAACAGATTAAATACTGAAGATGAAAGATTGCACTGTCGACATTGCAACATACTGCTGGCCATGACTGAAAACTTGATGAGGAAAATTGAGACCTATACGTTTATTTCAGTTTCCTGCATAGTTCTTGAATTTCTTGGAATTAAATTATGTGCCTCCACATAGTCCAAACGCTTGATTCATAGTTTTGCTCCTTAAGAAATCTGAACGTTTCCCAAGGGCTCCTAAATGCAACCATATTGCTTGGATTTGGAAATAATAAGTGCAGTTAAAATTAGGCAGAGAGGCCTAATCCTTCGACTTGATTTAACACCATCCGAAAAAACACTACCATTTTTTAAGAGGCAACATTTTCCAATTCGCTTGGCATACTTTATCACAATCAATACTCAAGGGGAAACTCTGCAACGTATAGGTCTCAATATTTACCTCATCGCGTTTTCAGTCATGGCCAGCAGTATGTTGCAACGTCGAGAGTGCAATCTTTTGACGCCCTTAAAGTTTCAACAGTGCCTAAAAGTAATCGTACAAAGAATATATATAAGAACATCCCTGGGTAAATATTTTCCCATTGGTCGTCATGTTTTGACGGGTTTCAACTAGTTCTTTCTTTAAAACACCGTATAGCAGCATGTCAAGTTTGAACATATGCACGCTGTTCTAGTTTTAGCCTACTTTTCACATTTTGCAAAAATGAGGAAAAAGTAGACTTATGAGATCGATCCGGGAAAATGTGTGTCCCCCTATCAACTCCTAAACTACTGCAACAATCGAAACAAAATTTGGTAGGAGTAAAGATCTATACCTGAATATCTCAATGCCGTATTTGAAAATGATGTCAGTGCTACCAACTGCTGAAAAATCGCAAAAGAAATTTGAGTTCCATGTTGGATATCTTGGGAGGTATGAATGTGGGCTATTTCAAAATTGGCACACGTATAGATAATAATATTTAAGTTTAATTTCCAGGAGGCCATACATGGCAGCGTTGCCAAAATTATTATAAACCTGCTGATATGTCCAATTTTTAAATGCATTTAACTTCTACACTATCAATTGGAATTCAACCAAATTTCGTATGTGCTATGTGTACATAAACATATATGACTGAGTGTATTCTTAAGAGCCACCAGTGCTGCCAACTGTTAATGAATGCTCTGAATTTCTTTTATCAAAATACTAATATATCAGGAAGTATGCAAGTCGACACCTTTAAACTATGTCCACGTACAGTACCTGACATTCTATATTAATTTTGAGTAACTTATATACGTCAGTGCTACCAACATGATTCTAAGCCTGCTGAGAGGTCCAACTTTAAATACATGTAACTTCTATACCATCATTTGGATTTCAACCATATTTCGTATGTACTATATGAACCATAACAAATGTGACTATGCGTATTCTTAAGAGCAACCAGGGCTGCCAACTGCAATGCTCTATTAGGGTACATTATGCCAGGTATATAGTATTTCGAACTAATTAGAAATGTCGGTATTACCAACTTAATTTCGTCATTATTCTAGATAGATACATTTAGATTAATCATAGCCATGCATCTTAAATTTTAAGAAAAGTAGGCTCTTTAGTTCGTCACGGAACTTCTTGTTACCATTGCCAAGACACCCCTATTACTTGAAATACTACTGCGGGCACTCTTCACTCCTGACCTCAAGTTCCAAGAACTCCAGCAGATTTGTCACAAGGTTCACACATTTCAGCTCTATTTACTCTGCGTGCCCATTCCCTTGCTCTTAGGATATCATCAGGTAAAGCTAACTCAACCAGCGGATACAGCATGGCAGCATATTTCTCCCTGTCACTCCTAGGATCTCTAAAGCTCGAAGTTGTGTTTTAACCTGTCATACAGTTTTTCTAAAGACAGAACATAATCTTGATTTAAGCTGTTCAATGGACTCACTATGGTTAGGACCTGAAAGAAGATTACCCGCTACAAGCTCCCTAGAATTGGACACCGGAACTGCTGCTTGTATTAAATATTGGGACGGTCCTCATCAGCAATTTTATTGTTTCATTTCTATTGATCTTGCGAAATCTAACCAATTTCTAACATTACCATCAAATGCCTACAGCTTTAATTTAGGTAACCGTTAGTGCCTTTAAACGATGGTGTCGAGAAACGTTCCCTTCATCAAAAAGAACACTTGGTTTAGGTTGCTATTCATTATTCTCTGTAGATTTCGTAATCCATTTCATAAACGTGTTGGTTGAAATCCTCTACTGCGAATCATAAATCCTGTAGATGTGTTGCCCCAAAAAGTTTGAATGCTGTTGTAATGTCGTCAGCTGAGCGTGGATCTACGTCTAATTTCTGTTTGAGCTCATTCAACGCATTTTGTGAATAAATATCTGACTAAACTTCGTTCTCATTTTAGTTTTTCAATTTTCACCATGTTCTATTAAAACTCTTAGGTTATACATTAATGGAACGAATTATTTTTCTATACGCTGGAAGAGCTTTGGTTGTCATCTCTTATACACCACATCACTGTGCCGTTACTATAGCCTGTCTGGTATATTATTTAGCCCCATATGCTTGCGGATATTTATTTAACACTAGATGACCCGACAGAAGTCGTTCTGTAAAAATAAATGACTATGTATTGAACTCCAATTCAGTCTGTACTACACGCAAAAATCAGAATAATGCAAATCACTACATCATCAACTTGAAAAGAGTTAATTTCCTACTGCTACCAAAAGTTACTAAGAAACTACGTGTTTTCAGTAGCTGCAATATTAATATCTTCGTAGCGACTAAGGAAATGTTCGAAAAGATATCAGCATATCACTACCCAGAAATAACCCTCACTGACTGTAGCGTAGATGGAAACTGTTTGGCATGTCTTCAAATTCCTCGGAGCCATAATAATTCCACGTATAAATCGAGAAATTGTTAAACATTCACTAATAGCAATCGCCCGTGGCGGTATCTGTTGACAAACAGTGCTACTGCCGCCACACCAATAACAATAGCAACGCATGGAATTATTACGTTCTCTGGGCAAGTTTTCCAATTTTTCTCTGCATAAAAACCTTCCTCTGTGACGAGTTTTGTGAAGCATTTTACCCTTGTTTGTAATGTGTCGCCTAAGTTACGATCTTTTGTTTGTTATTTCATTTAAGGGGCTTGGCATCGTGGTCATACAACCCCATATACTTGGTTATGTATGTATGTATTTATGTTGAATTCATCTGATAACCTGTGTTATTGTGATGGCTGTGTTTCTGTGCTTCTTTCCCCATATAGAGATTTTGGCTGTCGTAGGAGTTTCCCATCCCGTTTCTTAGAACCACGGTTTCTGCTTTTGATGTGTTTAAATCGAAGTCGCATTTAGAGCACGAGTCTTCCAGTTTCCTGGAGTTTTGTAATATACTGTATTTTGATCCTATTATAATATCACCTCCATAGGCTTAGGAAGTTACTCCCTCCCTTTGGATTATTCTGGTGATTTCGTTGCCTGCTAGTATAATAATTAATATTTATGAACCACAGACAGGGTACGGTACTCTGAATGGTAGATGGTGTCATAAAATCACACGTTTTCTAAACTTTCGCCACAGTTCCCCAGTAAAATAAGGGTACTCAATAATGGTATTACACAAGGATATGTTCTTTCTCCATTATTGTCTAAACTGTGTATTGCGGACATACCTACTACCAGCTCTCGTCAGTTTGTTTATGCTGATGATGTAGCAATAGTTACTCGACATGCGGATGCTAATGTGATAGAGAGAACTTTAAATGCGGACCTGGATGTCCTATGCAAATACTTCGAAAAGTGGTGATTGAAGCCCAGCTCTAGTAAAACGGAAACCTGCTTCTTACATTTAAACAACCGGCAAGCGAACTCGACCCTGAAAGCGTGTCTTAATGGAGGTCCTCTCCCTCATAATGCCAACTCCAAATATCTTGGAATTACTCTTGACCGAACGTTATCGTATAAGAAACATCTAACCAACTTAACAGCGAAGAACACGTAACAATATCATCCACAAAGTTGATGGCTCCTCATGGGGAGCGTATGCAACTACATTGCGTACTTCGGCGATGGCACTGGTACTTTCAACAGCTGAGTACTGTTCCTCAGTTTGGGTAAACAGCTCCAATGTTAAAAAGGTGGACACAGTCCTGAATGAAACAATGCGTATTATTAGTGCCTCAATAAAATCTACCCCTCTTTTCTTTCTGGCTGTGCTTAGTCACATAGAACCGCCTAGAATTAGAAGACTGAACAACTTGGTCAGGGAATACAACAAGATATTGCCCAATCCTGAACTCCCCATTCATGAAGATGCTACCTCCAGATATAGCCGCCTCAAGTCAAGATCTCCACCTATTCAAAAAGCACAGGAACTGGTTAGGCAGGCTTATGATCCAAAAGCTGCTTGACAACAAGATTGGAACAGCATAGCTCCAATGGAAAGGCAGGCATTGTTCAACATTCAAAATTTGACAGCTGGCTTTGATTTTCCCCGCAAGACATGGGTAACTCTGCACTAACCACGGGAGATGCTGATCAATGATGTTTAAGTGGGGTGTGCTATCTTTCCCAACCTGTGATTGTGGTGCAGTTCAACAGACTATGAACCATATTGCCACTGACTGTATTAGTAGGGCATTCACTGGATCAACACAGGACTTGGTAATAGCCTCTACTGAAGCCATAAGATTGCTAGAAAACTTAGAAATTAATATTTGAACACCCTTTCCCTTGCATGATTGTTACAGTTGTAATGTGTTACCAATAGTATGTATGTATATTGTTCATGTTGATTGTTTTGTGTTTATACAATACGCTAATAATAATAATAATAGTTCCAAGTAAACCGAACGAAAACCACTAAACATATACAATGAACACTCCCCTAGTGGCTCCGTCTTGTAGTGCATTCTCTTTAACATTACATTACTGTAATTAGTTAGCAATTCAGCAATTGAACTACCTTTCGCTACAAATTATGAGCGTTATTTCTGTCAACCACAATGTAGTTTGTAATATAATTCTAATATCAGGCCTAATCACTGCATGTTAAGTTGTGCGAGTATTATTGCAGAGTGTTTGCTGCGATCCCTGATTGGTTAGAAGTCAGATGTATTAATCCATGAATAGCTTAAGTAGATGTATGTGAGTTTCATACTTGGCACTAACAACAGCCTGGATGAGTATGGCAACAATTCTTCCCAATGCAGCCAACCTTACTGACAGTCATACTGCTCCATCTCTTAGTGGGATATGTTCTTGTGTTTTGGATCTAACGCTAAGGGGTCGACCTGAAGACCGCAGCCTGGACGAGTATGACAATAAGTCCTCCCCAGTGCAGCCAACCTTACTGCTTCATCTCTTAGTGGAATATATTCTTGTGTTTTGGATCTAACGCTAAGGGGTCGACCTGAAGACCGCAGCCTGGACGAGTATGGCAATAAGTCCTCCCCAGTGCAGCCAACCTTACTGCTTCATCTCTTAGTGGAATATATTCTTGTGTTTTGGATCTGACGCTAAGGGGTTGACCTGAAGACCGCAGCCTGGACGAGTATGGCAATAAGTCCTCCCCAGTGCAGCCAACCTTACTGACTGTCGTACTGCTTCATCACTTAGTGTAATATATTCTTGTGTTTTGGATCTGACGCTGAGGGGTCGACCTGAAGACCGCAGCCTGGACGAGTATGACAATAAGTCCTCCCCAGTGCAGCCAACCTTACTGCTTCATCTCTTAGTGGAATATATTCTTGTGTTTTGGATCTGACGCTGAGGGGTCGACCTGAAGACCGCAGCCTGGACGAGTATGACAATAAGTCCTCCCCAGTGCAGCCAACCTTACTGACAGTCATACTGCTCCATCTCTTAGTGGAATATATTCTTGTGTTTTGGATCTGACGCTAAGGGGTCGACCTGGAGACCGCAGCCTGGACGAGTATGACAATAAGTCCTCCCCAGTGCAGCCAACCTTACTGCTTCATCTCTTAGTGGAATATATTCTTGTGTTTTGGATCTGACGCTGAGGGGTCGACCTGAAGACCGCAGCCTGGACGAGTATGACAATAAGTCCTCCCCAGTGCAGCCAACCTTACTGCTTCATCTCTTAGTGGAATATATTCTTGTGTTTTGGATCTGACGCTAAGGGGTCGACCTGGAGACCGCAGCCTGGACGAGTATGACAATAAGTCCTCCCCAGTGCAGCCAACCTTACTGCTTCATCTCTTAGTGGAATATATTCTTGTGTTTTGGATCTGACGCTGAGGGGTCGACCTGAAGACCGCAGCCTGGACGAGTATGACAATAAGTCCTCCCCAGTGCAGCCAACCTTACTGCTTCATCTCTTAGTGGAATATATTCTTGTGTTTTGGATCTGACGCTAAGGGGTTGACCTGAAGACCGCAGCCTGGACGAGTATGGCAATAAGTCCTCCCCAGTGCAGCCAACCTTACTGCTTCATCTCTTAGTGGAATATATTCTTGTGTTTTGGATCTGACGCTGAGGGGTCGACCTGAAGACCGCAGCCTGGACGAGTATGACAATAAGTCCTCCCCAGTGCAGCCAACCTTACTGACAGTCATACTGCTTCATCTCTTAGTGGGATATATTCTTGTGTTTTGGATCTGACGCTGAGGGGTCGACCTGAAGACCGCAGCCTGGACGAGTATGACAATAAGTCCTCCCCAGTGCAGCCAACCTTACTGACAGTCATACTGCTCCATCTCTTAGTGGAATATATTCTTGTGTTTTGGATCTGACGCTGAGGGGTCGACCTGGAGACCGCAGCCTGGACGAGTATGACAATAAGTCCTCCCCAGTGCAGCCAACCTTACTGCTTCATCTCTTAGTGGAATATATTCTTGTGTTTTGGATCTGACGCTGAGGGGTCGACCTGAAGACCGCAGCCTGGACGAGTATGGCAATAAGTCCTCCCCAGTGCAGCCAACCTTACTGCTCCATCTCTTAGTGGAATATATTCTTGTGTTTTGGATCTGACGCTAAGGGGTCGACCTGAAGACCGCAGCCTGGACGAGTATGGCAATAAGTCCTCCCCAGTGCAGCCAACCTTACTGACTGTCGTACTGCTTCATCACTTAGTGTAATATATTCTTGTGTTTTGGATCTGACGCTGAGGGGTCGACCTGAAGACCGCAGCCTGGACGAGTATGACAATAAGTCCTCCCCAGTGCAGCCAACCTTACTGCTTCATCTCTTAGTGGGATATGTTCTTGTGTTTTGGATCTGACGATAAGGGGTCGACCTGAAGACCGCAGCCTGGACGAGTATGGCAATAAGTCCTCCCCAGTGCAGCCAACCTTACTGCTTCATCTCTTAGTGGGATATATTCTTGTGTTTTGGATCTGACGCTGAGGGGTCGACCTGAAGACCGCAGCCTGGACGAGTATGGCAATAAGTCCTCCCCAGTGCAGCCAACCTTACTGCTTCATCTCTTAGTGCAATATATTTTGTGTTTTAGATCTGACGCTGAGGGGTCGACCTGGAGACCGCAGCCTGGACGAGTATGACAATAAGTCCTCCCCAGTGCAGCCAACCTTACTGCTTCATCTCTTAGTGGAATATATTCTTGTGTTTTAGATCTGACGCTGAGGGGTCGACCTGGAGACCGCAGCCTAGACGAGTATGGCAACAAGTCCTCCCCAGTGCAGCCAACCTTACTGACTCTCATACTGCTTCTGCTCGTCATCTCTTAGTCTGGAGACACTGAGCTCACCATCACCATTCCGTCAAAAGTTAAACAAACAAATATACGTAATATAAAGTCAAGTTCAGAATTTTATTTAAATAGTTGGTTTGTCGTTCCCAAAAATTACATGTAACAAATTTCCAAAGAGAAGTTACTACTGGCTGCTTTGAGACTGCTGGGTCGTTCTCGAGTCATTTCTAGGAGCGATGTTTTCAATTGTCTGGACAAATTTACAGGATGTCCCGAAAAGTACGAACTTTTATCCTCTCTACTACCATCAGGCTAGATTCTAGTCCCGATAAACAATAGAAGATAGTCAAATATGGCCATGATTTAGGCTTTGAATTACAAAGAATTCTTCTTTTAGCCAATCGCTTGCATTTAAATAAAATGAAAATTATTTCAACAAAGGATTAATTTCTTTAAACAAAAACCAAAAATTGCCCTTTGATACCATTTCGATACATTTAAAAAATACTTGGTGGAGGGAGATTCAAAGGCTCGGCTTGTGGAGAAGCTAATTTGCTTTAGGATACAAAAACATTTCATTAAATAATTTAAGTTGCCGGGATAGATGACCTCGTTGTTTCTCCCGTTAAAACAACAATAACTAAATTAAAGTTCCTTAGCTACACTCACAAACATCAAATGAGGCATCCGTTTCCAAAGGGTCCCTTCTCCAAGAAGATAACATTGTGGGAAAACGCAAGAACGTTCAGCACATAAGCTGTAAACTTATAATATTTTGTACATCTGAAATGTGGAAGCCTATTGGTGGAATTACAGCTTATAGACCTCAAGGCAACTGCATTACAAATAATAACTTGAACAAGTTGCTGTTTGGAGCTGCATTAAGGACAAGAGCCAATGTAAAGAGGAGACTTCGGTTCTGTAAGGTTTACACGTCGTCTTTAATTCTAACCCGCTTCGAACAAAGACCTCACATAAATATACCGTACGGGTTTTCTTATCACTGGACTGTCCAAGTTTTGATTTTGTTTGTGAAAACACCGCTGCCAACCGGACAGTAAGTATTATTGCACTCAAATAAAGCAATGAGTGAAGAATTCACCTTTGAATCAACTACTATAACAGATATCTTCCGCATAGGACAAGGGCAACTTTGGAAAACTGTATTGTAGCTTCCTTGCCCGCGCAAGGGACCGCTTGATTCTGTAGATTACTGCATTCGATATTCCAATGCAATTTTCAAGGGTTTTGGGAAGTTTTGGCATTTTAAGACATATTGGAATCAGTAGAGGACACAAAGACCAGACCATAGCTACCAAAATATCAAATTCCCATACTGGTAGACAAGGCATCCTTTGGAAATGGATACGTTCTTTATGTTCGACCCTGACTATTATATGTCAGAAAACTGTATCATAATGATGGTCATAATAACACTATTTCTCATTATGAAACAGTTTATCCCACCAATCACAGCTCAAGAAACAGTTGTTTGACCAATTAGGTGAGGATAGCAACGCATCTGCGCTAAGTTCCAAGGACTTCTAATTTAAATTTCACTGCCTGTTCTAGTGTCATAGTGGAGCAATCGAGGAAGCCATGGTCAAATACAAGGTACTCTGTGCGTCCCATGCGCTCTGTTCAGTACATTAAACTGGCGAAATCTCGACAGATATTTATGAATATTTATGTTCGAACATAAAATAATTATAATAATTATCGTCGAACATAAACAGTCGTATGCAACTCGCCTATAATGGTAATTAAGACACTCGTATGGAAATTATAAAACTCGTGTCTTAATTATTGCCGTTATAGGCATAATGTACTATTTTCAGATCTAGATGATGAATACTTGTTGCCTTGGTAACCATATAGGAGGCCTAGATAGCCGTTACACTTCAGGTTTAGAAGATAAATACTTGTTGCCGTGGTTACCATAGAGGAGGCTGAGATGGCCGTTACACTTTTATGTCGTATTACGGAGTAAGTTAGTTATTGTTGTCTTAAGAGGCGGAACTACGAGGTCATCTGCCCGTATCGTATTACGGAAATGTTTGATTAACCTCCTGACCAAAAAAAATAAAAAATCCTAGTTAAAGCTTATGAGCACAGGTAAACCTACAATCAGACGATCTGACTGCTTCTAGAAATGATTCTGTTGCGACCTCTCAAGTCTAAAGCAATATCATACATTTGTGTTGTACTTTCCTATGCAATGAGGCGAGAAACTCCAGACTTGTAAATAGAAACTCTACATTATAACGCTATACGAAGGTTTGTGATGTCAATATTTTTATGCTCTGTCATGTGACGTATTTGTAGTGAATGTGAGTGACTGTCTCCTCGTCTCATATCAACTCAGGGATACAGAAGAGGTAACTTACCCCGAAATTGCGTGTGTGTGCGTACGTGTGACGTAGCAAGTAATGCTTCCCAGAAACTAGATGTCTGTAAACTTCAGGGTGGCCTGATTCCAGATTGAACCAAGTACCGGTACGTTTGAAAAAAAAATGTAGATATAAGATATTAGATTTCCTTATTAATGCTTTAATAATATTTTACCTATGGCAGTAGATGTACCCTTTCTTCCACGTTAACGCTTACAACAATGTTGGAAATGAACCATTTTGGCAGATTAATGGAATGAAACAGCTTGGTATTATTTAAGTAAACATTTAAAAAAATGAGAATTTATCTGAGCACCAGCAACTGGGGATCCAGTTTGGTAGATTTGTTAAACCAAACCCTCCAAGACAATAACTTTGATGTGTTTTCTTTGTTTTAAAATAGTTTGTGAGTTTTTGTTAGTGCCATCTAAATTGTAAAATTCAGGATCTTTGCGACCATTTCACGGTTTTAAACTGATATCCTTCAAACAAAAGCGCATATGGCAAGAAATTGCGAATATCAGTTCAAAAATGCACTATCAAAAAGTCATTGTAATCTAGTGATGTTGGTGCCCAGAACAGATTATTTGGTTATTATCGTAAATATACCTCATTTCCTGGAATCCTAGAGTAATACTTTCCTCTATTCATCAAATGTTGTCTTGCGAGGGGTTTCATCTTCCCCAGTGGGGTTTTGAACCGTACCTAGTTCAGCCTGGCATCAGACCCTCCACCGCATAATACTGTGCAACTGATAAATGAGCATTTCCTTGTATGTAAATATTTGATATAAGAATGGCACGTGCAGAGGGACCATTGTGCATGAGGAACCGTCTGGAGTGTGAAGTGCGTACCGTGGGATGTAGCCCAGTTCCTGCTTACATTACAAGTTCTTTTCAGAAGAGAATGACTTATTTTGCTATCTTCTGTCACAGGGCAGAAGCTGGGACTTCCTATTCATGATCTCAAATTTTTGTAAATATGTTGTGATGTAACGCCGTTACAGTTTAGATTCCTCGGTGGTAAAGTGTGAGGCTCATTATCGAAGGGGTTCGAATCCGTGACGACAAAGAGCCGTCGGCTCGTAAGGTAGTTGCGAGGTGGCAATCCAAGTGGACCGTTGGAATTAGAAATTCGATCGCCTACATGACTCCAATTTGCCACCAAGTATCTGAGGCAGTATCATTATTACCATAATCATCTTCTGTTATTTGTTACGGAGTAAGGAGATTGTATTCTCATTACTTTCCTTTTAAGCGTAAGTTAAAATGCCGTAAACTCCAAAAATTGTAAAATCGGAGGTTATGGCTGCATTTGACGCTATGCACTTTGATGTACCTTTTGGCGAAAAATCGCAAGCATCACTGGGTTCTAATGATTAATAAACGCAAAAGACAGCCAACACAATACTAAACTCCTCTCTCTCCTGTTCTTCAATTAGAAAGTCGCTCAAAACTAGTTTTGCCGCTGAACAACTGTCGTATTTTGTCTTTCCTGTAAAATATTATGTAACTGTAAGTCATGGCTTTAGCCAAAAAGCCATCGATATTTCTTTGATCTCGATTCAGTCCGATGCCTTTTAAGGATCTTGAAGTAACAGCCTTGTGTCTATCGATTAACTGAATGGTACAAGGTTCTTTCCAAGTCATAATTCCTGTGTCACATAAGTTAAGATGGAGGTTAAAACCGTAACATATTAATGTGGTTTAGTTCCGTAACTCGGATATATGCGTGGCTCCTCAGACACACAGATCACAGTCGCTTGCACCAAAATTGAAAGACAGAGGCATTCTTCAATGTTAATTTTCTCCGAAACCAATACCCTTCAATGTGATCATGAAACTTCGTTCATCTTCATTATTATTTTACTCTAGTTTTACTCTACCTAACAATTTAATTTTCATCACTCATCAAGTTTATTAATTAACGCGTTATCTGAAATTGAGAGCAATGGCAATTTACCAATGATTTACATGGATTGTTCCCTTGTTCCAGGGAAGGTAAGTGTGCGTTACGTCACGATACCTAAGTTACCTGTAACCATGTTACGTTGAGCACTTTAGTGCATGATTTGAGAAGCTGTGGGCCAAGCACCGTCCGACTTGAGTAGCGCATGGTGGGCGAAGGGCCTTGCTGGTAGCTTTGTCAGTGGTTTATTTCAAACATTCTGTTGATTTAGGAAATACCTTTACTCTTAGATTGGAGTTCTGTAGTGGCCTTTATTTACCTGTAGCAATGACACTGTAATATATAAAGTGTATAAGATATTTGTAATATGTACTTATTTGAAAGTATTATTGGTTGTTTTATTAACATGTGCCCCATTCCCATTCCCATTAAAGCCCCTACACACTATCAGACCAGACCAGCAGACGGGGAAGGGCATGTTGCTAGGTCTGGGGACGACTTTATCCAGGGTGTCTTTTATGTACCTTTGGAGAATGATAGGTCGTGTAGGGGACGGGTATAGAATTAATTTGAGATAGGGAACTTGGGGTCAGAGCGGTCTTCTTAACCCCTAAAATAAGGGTTGATTCAGGCCCTCCATCCTGTAAGTTAGGCAACCGACCCAAGCCTCTAAACCCTTCTCAATCCTTTACCTCTCACCATGTGGCGCTGGCGAAATGGATAGCGTTGCGGTGTGAAAGACCGGTAATCCCTGCTGTACAGCAGCGTTGCTGATATGGAGCCCATCACTTCCGAGCGAGGCGCGCCATTACGGGTGATGGAGCCCATCTTGGCAACGTTGTACAGCTTTCACCGGAGCGGCTAACTGGTGAACCATGTCTTAATTCCCCGTACAAATACAAACCGATATAAAATATGTGAATTAATTTACGTATTTCACAATCATACAGCATACCATTTTGATGTATAAGGATTACAACGCAACCAAGAACTATATTTTCCAACCACCCCGAGCCGAGAAAACGTTACCTTACAAAAATGATAACAACTTTGTTTCTTGGACACAAAAAATTTTGAAATTAATAAACCAGTTGTACAACATTCCATTGTATATTGTGTCAAAATCTGGACTCGATCTGATGACGGGTTTGTGAGATAATAATTTTTAAATGTGACTCATGGTTGAAACACCCTAAAAAACGGGCACTTTTTGTGTTCCAATTGCGATAAAAAATATTAAAATATAAATTAAAAATTCCAAACTACATGAACTAACGTAAAATAGAACGACGAAAATGATGATGTTATTGAATTTTACGTAGGTCTATTGGTTACTTCATAAACAACCTTCAAACTCGAGTGCACATAATACTTTGGTCGACAGTAGGCTACTCGCACGTGTAACTTACCTCCTATCAATCAAATAATGTCACAATGTGCACAGCACTTACAATCTGTAACCAACATCCACTCATAGAATTCAGGTAGCCTACAACAATGCACGTTATGAGCGGCGTGATACAGCCCGCATTGCGAGCCATCACTACACACTTTTACATCATAATGTTTCCCGAAACTGAAATGCTCTTTTCAAATATCTCGAAAACGGTTGGTTCTGGGGCCTTAAAATATGTTTTTTTTTGCTCCTTCGCAGCATACTAAGATGTATTTCTTGTGTCGCGAAACATAGGTGAGCCTAGTTTGATCCCTCTACGAAAGATTTGGTATTTAACCAATGTGCCAAAGGGCCTAAATGTAAGGAACAGAGACGGCTGTTCCAATTTCCAGTAGCCAGTGATACCAGCAGGGTTCAAGAAGGTAAGTACGGTGCCTAACATTTGGTTTAGTTCGGTGATACGGTGAAGATTCGTTTAAATAACAGGCAAACAAAATCCAGTCTCTTATGTACGTGTGCCTTTCTCCCACTCCACTTCGTCCTGAATCCTTGCGGAAATATCTGAAAACGCCTCAATGAAGAGGATAAGTAATTGTTTAGTGCTGGCGGAACTGCGGCAATGACGTAATGAACATATTAAAACTCGCCCACTTAGTTCATTGCGAACGTCTCATCTAATGTTAATTCTTACGAGTCCCCTTCATCATCGAACATTTTGAAAATGTACACATTACAGTATGCATAGAGTGGAATAAATTCAGTATGTGTGTTTGTCAACAAGGAGTGGGTCACACAAGAGAATCATACACACCACATTCCAGCGGCTGGTGCATCGCTTTCTATCTAATGCAGACACATATGGAAACCTTTAATATCTCAAAAAGTACTCGTCGGATTTGCAAAATAAGCACATCACTGAACTTTTCATTTGATTCTTAGTTGTTCCAGTTGGTGAAATTAATATAGTCCTATTTAAAAAACCAAAGATGCCACCGGTTTCTCGGTAAATACGTAGGCTATGTGCTGGGTGCAAAATGGACCGTGTTATATGAGCCCCTTATTAGGATTAAAGAATTTGAAAACAATGACGATATTTTAAACGGTTCCACAGATATTTGAGATGGCCGTTATTAACTGAATCCCCGTGTATAAATAGATGGATAGCCGATATCCTCTATATACGAGCTATAAGGTGCGTGGATTATGTTGGACTCTGAACGGGTGGCTACTCAACTGGTTAATTGCGCTGCCTTGCTGCTTCTTGTCAAAGCGCTACAGACAGGTGCGTATTTGGATAAATATATGTCCTAGTTACTTCAGCCATAACTACTTGTACAGTGTTCGGGTGATATTTCAGAGAAATCACATATACTGTATTGTATCTGTTATGTTAAGGGTGTTGTTGGTTTGACTAACCCGCGCCTCCCACCATTTGTATTGTATCTGAGAGGGATGCCAATACAAATACTAAATCTAGGGGATGAAATTAATCTAAATTGGGGTTGTAGCTTGGCGAATTTGTAAGAGGTTGGGATTGTTTTAGGAAGAACTGCGGACACGTTTAGAGAGCAATTTACATACAGGGGAATTGGCGGGAGGGATGAATACTCACCTAGCTCACCTCTAGGCCGCACGCTGGCGGTGCAGCGCCTCCTGCATGTCAGCGTTCAATGTAGATCTTAAAACTAGGTACTAATCTAAAGGGAAGGGCTTCTTAACCTAAACGAAATAAAAAGGTAGTCAATAGACTGTTCAGAAAGGGGGTTTATTAAGAAATAGTGGCAATTGCAATAGGGGAGGATGGAAATAATAAACTAGGGGGAAAAAGGAATTAAGCAGGCACGATGTCACTCACCCCACCGTTAATACCGGTCTTCCATGATGATGGTGGCGTTGGGACTCGATATGGGGCCATCCCCCATATCGGTCCGACGTAGCACAACTCCTATAGAGTGTAGGACTGTCACTGCAGGTTCAGATGAATCCACGTTCCTAAGAGCTTAGAGCGTCAAAAGCTTAGAGACCGCGGCGCGTGTTCGTACCTCTATTTATAAGTAAAAGGTGCGATGTCAGTCCAGTCAGCGGTATGTTGGGAGTGTAATGTCCTCTGTGTCCTGTCCAAGTGCTTGCTATTGGAGCTAGGTCTATGACCTACGGTCTACTCCGTAGTCGCGTTGCCATGTCGTCTTTTACGTAGTTATCTCTTATTATATTTTATGTATTTATAGGCACAGTCCTTTCCTAAAGGGCTGGGGCCAGGACAAGTCTTCTTCCTGTTTTAATAATCGTCCTCGATTATTGGACTAGACGTGGGGGCGGAAACTTTTATTTTCTTCTTTCTTCTTCTTCTTCTTCTTCTTTTCTTCTTCTTCTTTTTTTTTTTTTTCTTTCGTCGATATGAATTTGTTTTCGATTCGTCGTATCGTCCTTCGTCGCTTCTGGTCTTCTTCGTGGGTGGGGGGATGAGCGAAATTGCACCGTGCCAAGGGTTGGAAGGCGTGGCAAGAGTGTTGGGGTGGTTTGTTTTACAGTCATTTCATGGCAGATAGTTCTCTGTATCTGTCTATATCCCATATTGTATGTTTTACATAATCTGTATTGCCCATTTGGCAGAGTTAAAATTTTCATAAAAGTGTTGACATTGTTTTGTTAAAATTGAAGAAAACTAATAAATGGAATTTCAGCGGAAATATAAATTGAAATAAATGAAACTGAAAGATATATCTTTAATGAAATCACATAGGAAATTTACATTATTAGCACCGTACTCGGACTAGTGCGTGACTTGCGTACGATGCCGTCAGTCGAGCCCTGCCGCGAGGATGCATACATAACTGTAATTTTCCTACGATGGGAAATGATGCTGTAAGGAGCTTAAATAATGGCGATCCCTTATTAACTAGCACACGCCCTTTTAGCGTGTGTAAAAAAGGGAAAGAAAAAATGTAGTGTATTGTACTCTAGGCCAAGTGTAGCTATGAGGGTGCGCTACTATGAATAACCTCCTTACAACGTGGGGGATGATGAAATAAAATTGTAAAAATATCCTAGAAAACGTGAAATTCCGTCAAAGTTACTTGATGAAGTGCGTAAAAAAACATGTAGTTAAGTTATTAAGAGAAAAAATTAGCATTGAAGTATTGTTAATAAATAGCTGAAGGCTCCTGCCTAAATCGGCTGACATTCTAGTATGGTTTGTAGGTTTTGACTGCTGTTTGCTGCCATGCGTGTTGTAACTTTGGTCTTGCGTCACGTTCATCCTGGGGGCATCCTGCATGTATGTCCTACTGGGGGATTACAGGATTGTACACCGTATAATTAGTCTGAAATCAGAAATCTCTCTTATCGTTTTGTACAGAGGGATTGGTTTACCCTGGTACCGTTATTTTTTTTTTCACTGAAGTTCGTTACGTCGTACGCGGTAATCTCGTTACTTAATGTCTGCATTATGACATATATACTAATATCCTTATAAACTAACGTGCAATATGTATTCATTGACATATTGGCCATTGTGGTCATACACTATACCACGTCTTATATGCGTCGTTGTAAAACTGCAGCATGCTTCCTTAAGCATTTAGCTGCGTATATCCTCTTATATTTCGTAGAACTTGAATCCTTTATATTTGTAAAAAACTTTCTTATATATCGACGTATATCTTTGCTATAGCTGAGAATTAATCCTTAAGTTTTACATTTACACTTTCTCAGCGTGAATTAAGCGACGTATTCGCTTCTTAACCTATAGATATGCAGACATTATGTAAGGATACTCGCACTACGTGTACACTCGATCGTTAAGTTTAAATAGAGTATTGTTAAAATGGCGACTGTTTCGTCGGGAAGTTATTGAAATTAGAAATTATTTGTTGCCTCTCCGGGCTAACTTGGAAATTCTGTGCACTGTATAGAACTTCAGGAAATATAAATTAACAAGATAATACTATCTGAAAAAATATTATCTGAAAAAAATGACATTTATTATTGACATGTGATAATTGCCTGTAAAAAATAACACTGTTAACGACATGGTATGTAAGACCCTTTTGTAAAACTTGCCACGTTATATAGGGGGGGGGGGGGGGGAGGTGATTTACTATCTAACTTAATTCTTAATGCTAAACCTAATAATACTATCTTTTCTTAGCTATGCTATCTACATGGGGTAAAGTGGAATAACGTGCCTGGACAGGGGTGAAAAAATCTCTTGAAGGGGGGGGGGGGGGGGGGCGATATATATTAAAGGTATTTCTTAAATATTTAAGCTCTCTCTATATTGTATCCGCAGCCATGAAAATTTTCTAAAGTGTGCCTTCAATGAGGTGGCTACCTTGCTCCTTAATAAAATAATAGGGCTGTGTCTTCACTGAAATGCATATCTTTGCTCCGTAAGAAAAATAATGGGGCTGTAACTTCACTGAAATAGCTACTTTTGCTCTTTAATAAAGTTAATGGGGGCTGTATCTTCAATTAAATGCCTATCTTTGCTCCGTAAGAAAAATAATGGGGTTGTAACTTCACTGAAATAGTTACTTTTGCTCTTTAATAAAGTTAATGGGGGCTGTATCTTCAATTAAATGCCTATCTTTGCTCCGTAAGAAAAATAATGGGGCTGTAACTTCACTGAAATAGCTACTTTTGCTCTTTAATAAAGTTAATGGGGGCTGTATCTTCAATTAAATGCCTATCTTTGCTCCGTAAGAAAAATAATGGGGTTGTAACTTCACTGAAATAGCTACTTTTGCTCTTTAATAAAGTTAATGGGGGCTGTATCTTCAATTAAATGCCTACCTTTGCTCCGTAAGAATATAATGCGGTTGCTCTATATGGAATGCCTAATATTATGCCTGAGTTGCATAGTTTTATATCTTTTACATATCCTTTTGCCTTCTTGTCATAGAAAATACGGATGCATGTGATTATGACTTTTAACTCTTTATATAAAAAATCAGCAAATGTGTCCAGCGGTGTAGGTTTCAGTTTACCTACTATGCTACAATATCATAAAACGTGTCACTATTTCCTCATGTTAAACATAATACCAAAGATATATCGTCTGTTGGTAGACTGTCCGTACTTCGATACAGGACGCATTCCATCGGACGTTAAATCCATGCTGTATTGGGTTTATTTTAATATAAATATCTCCTAACATCTTATCAGAATACTATAAAGTTATCGGCTGTTGGCAGGCTGTCCGTACTTCGATACAGAACGCATCCCAGTGGCCGTTAAGTTCATTGTGTATTAAGTTTATTTTAATATAAATATGTCCTAATATTTTATCAGAATACTATAAAGATATCGGCTGTTGGCAGGCTGTCCGTACTTCGATACAGAACGCGTCCCAGCGGCCGTTAAATTTATTATGTATTAAGTTTGAATTGACCGCCACAAGATGTATAACGTGGAGGGTTTAATTCCCTGAAAGTATTAAAACGAACGTCATCTAGGCGAAAGGGTTGGCTATGTCCTTTCAAAGTTCAGTAGCGTTCTAATATCTGGACTACGTCTTACGTGTTCAGCGGGTTGGCTAGGTCCCTGAATCTGAAATGATAGTCCTCGGTCGCCGGTTGTCATTATTATATTGACCAATATACCTGTAACTAATTACTTCCCTCTGGGTGTGACGTTTCTACTTTTTAGCATTTGGCTTGCGTAAATTGTGGACTTCGGGGCCACGGTGTGGACACTAATCTTATTTATTAATGGCATTTGTTATCAACGTAGGTGTGTTAATATCTCCTTAATCTCCTCCATACTACCCTTATCTCAAAGCGATGTCCTCCCTGGGACCTGCTGCATGATATCAATAACGTCGTGTTCTTGAGGCTGTGCGAACTATTGTGCCAGCTCAAGATATCTATAATATATTTCTTCAACTTCACTTAATACTTCCCTTATCTCAAAGCGAGGTGCACCCATGGACCTGCTGCAAGATATCAATAACGTCGTGTTCTTGAGGCTGTGCTAACCATTGTGCCAGCTCAAGATATCTATCAACTTCACTTAATACTTCACTTAAAACTACTTAATACTTATTACTAATATACTAACGATGATACTCTTGATAACAATTGTCGTACGTTGCGATGTTGCCCTGCTGTGCCCAAGTCCGTGCTTACGCTTTTATGCTATACTGATATCGCCGTGCATTTGTCGGCGTTTTTATCATAAATTCCTACTGGATTGCTTTCTCACCTATGTTACTTCGTGAGGGAATGGTGTTTTCTTTGCTAACTGAATGTTCTGTTTGAAATGTACTGCTGGAAAAAGAATTCTACCTTAAGAGTGTACTTTACGCTTACATCTTTAAAATCATTAGTGCGCTTTTCTACTATCGCACGCTTCGCATTGAAAACAAAAATAATGCAGGCAAACTTATGCAAGGTCATCTGGCGTGTGAGTGAATAGTGCCAGGAATTGAACTCAAGGTGTCTGGCTTCCGCTCGAGTGCGTCTGCACGCTGAGCTAGCGAGATAGTGTCAGGTTTAATGTCCTGCGGGCGGACGGTGTGCTGAGCACGTGTCAGTCATATGGCATATTGGATTGTGTTACAATGGACAAATAAGCATTTCCTCTGTGGTCGGCTTTCAGAACAAAAGAGAAACTGTAGTACGTCTTGACTGAATGCGTTTACAAACTAATTATTGCGGCACCTTGCAGAAATGTGATTGCAAGGTCTCCTAACTCTATGTAAGCATCTAGCCAATACTACCTTCCGCTAAGTTATACTAAAATGGATTCAGAAGAAAATATTTTAGCCTACAATCATATACAATGTATAGTTGCACTGCTGTAAAAAATACAAAGTTATTTATTCATTCCATTTATCCTATGGGATATCACAATCTTATTCCTAATAGAGCTTCATTGTGGGGGGTTTAATCTGAAATAAGGAGCAATTTTCTCTGCATATAGTAGGGTAGTTATCAATACCTCTTCCTACTAGGCTTCCGTTAATATTCCTAGTGACTTATTAGATAGGGGTTGTTACTATTCAAATCGCTTGGCGTAAGAGGTGTTTATCGCGAAATCTTAAAAGGGTGGGGGTGGGGGGATTATAATTATTGTGTACTAAAAATATTCTCTAACTTAATCTACTAAAAAAATTCTGTTCGGGGGGGGGGGATTTAAATTGTCTCACTCGCTTGGCTAATGTAATGAGTATAGGGGGCGTTTACATATGTATTAGTTACTGGGGCGGGTGTGGGTGGGTACCAAAAATAATATTTGACCCGTACTTCAAAAAATTTTCCTTAATTTTGGGTAAATTTTGCTTGGCTGCATAAGAGGGTTTTTAGGGACCTGTATCGTAGAAATTCGTTGTCTGAACTCCTGTAGGCGTTGTCTGACGACAACGTCACGATACCCCGGGCCTCCTCCATTTTGTATTGTATCTGTTATGTTAAGTTCTTACCCGGCGCCTCCACCATTTTGTATTGTATCTGTTATGTTAAGGGTGTTGTTGGTTTGACTAACCCGCGCCTCCCACCATTTGTATTGTATCTGAGAGGGATGCCAATACAAATACTAAATCTAGGGGATGAAATTAATCTAAATTGGGGTTGTAGCTTGGCGAATTTGTAAGAGGTTGGGATTGTTTTAGGAAGAACTGCGGACACGTTTAGAGAGCAATTTACATACAGGGGAATTGGCGGGAGGGATGAATACTCACCTAGCTCACCTCTAGGCCGCACGCTGGCGGTGCAGCGCCTCCTGCATGTCAGCGTTCAATGTAGATCTTAAAACTAGGTACTAATCTAAAGGGAAGGGCTTCTTAACCTAAACGAAATAAAAAGGTAGTCAATAGACTGTTCAGAAAGGGGGTTTATTAAGAAATAGTGGCAATTGCAATAGGGGAGGATGGAAATAATAAACTAGGGGGAAAAAGGAATTAAGCAGGCACGATGTCACTCACCCCACCGTTAATACCGGTCTTCCATGATGATGGTGGCGTTGGGACTCGATATGGGGCCATCCCCCATATCGGTCCGACGTAGCACAACTCCTATAGAGTGTAGGACTGTCACTGCAGGTTCAGAAGAATCCACGTTCCTAAGAGCTTAGAGCGTCAAAAGCTTAGAGACCGCGGCGCGTGTTCGTACCTCTATTTATAAGTAAAAGGTGCGATGTCAGTCCAGTCAGCGGTATGTTGGGAGTGTAATGTCCTCTGTGTCCTGTCCAAGTGCTTGCTATTGGAGCTAGGTCTATGACCTACGGTCTACTCCGTAGTCGCGTTGCCATGTCGTCTTTTACGTAGTTATCTCTTATTATATTTTATGTATTTATAGGCACAGTCCTTTCCTAAAGGGCTGGGGCCAGGACAATACGAAGGTAGATCAAAAAGTTAGTTGGACTAACGCGCTGCAACAGCGCGCTGTGTGTCACAAGCGGAGAAAGGGACAGACACTGCCCACACATCTGTTAGGCAGGTCGCTGTGGTGTCTCGTCTTGTATGGTGTGAATAGCGGCCAAATGCAATGGCGCGTCGACTGGACGTTCACTCCAAATATGAGGTGCGTGCGACAGTCCGATTCCTATGAGCCAAAAGGAAGAATTGCACTGACATTCATCGTGAAATTAGTGCTGTGTATGGGGAGCGGGCCATTTCCCGGCAAGGGATCGTAAAGTGGTGTCAGCAATTCGAAGCTGGACGCACATATATCACGGACGAATATCGCGAAGGCAGGCCCGTAACGTGCAGGACCCGTGCAAATGTTAACAGTAAGCTCAAAACGGAGCTCGGTGGTCGACGTTTCCAGACCGATGAGAAGGTGAAGGCCACTGTCTCCGTGTGGTTGTAGAACGCTGGAGGAACTTTCTATGCATCCGGCTTCGACAAGTTGGTTGTGCGTTCGCAAAAATGGTTGGAGTCTCTTGGAAACTATGTGGAAAAGTGACGTTACATTGTATGTCGTTATAGACGTGTTGCTGTTGTATAGGTGGTGTAATAAATGGCCATAACTGGGAAGGGCAACTTATTTTTTGATCTGCCCTCTTACAAAGTAATTTCAATGTTCAAAATTAGGTCACTGATTCCACTAGTCAGCGAATGTGATGTAGGCGTATAGAGCTTGGCTCTCAATGAAAGGTGCAATCCAACTACAGGGTCATTATCTTTGTGTGCCCCGATAAACTCGGCAAGCTAACCCGGCTGTGACTGGCACAGATAGCGGGCGCCGTATATGGTTCAGCCGGTGGTGGCGCGCACTTTCATACTTTTACCAAACATGTTCAATAATGTGTACTTACAGTGCTCATAGTCGATGCTGAAAATGTCCTCCCTCTGTTGTAACACACACCTGACATCTTCTGATGAAATAATGACTGTCAAATATTTTATTATTTACGGAGCCTGTTTCCTTGAATCGTACAGGCATTAGGAACAGGTCTTCCTGGACACTTGATTTGACATTTTCATCTCGTTTTAGATAAAGATTTTCTGCTTTTCACAGACGAATTTTGGATATACACACGTTTGCTCAATGTGAATTGGTGTCTAGACATGACCAACAATCACAGTAATCACAATACTCACTAAACGTGCAACACTAACGACTAAGCTTTGCAGATACACGTCCATATGAATAAACAAGATGTTCAGTAAAGAACATATAGCCTACTTTCTCCTAAATGCATGGGTATTGTTATAACTCTTTGTCCTTTTCAAGGAATATAATTGAATATTGGTTGTAGTAGCTTGTTGAAATATAACGTGCTATAGGGATATTAAACATGAATATGAGGTGCCCTTTGCTAGTGCTGCCTCTGTAAAAAAATTCATTCAATTCGGTTTCACCGTGTTTGAATTGATCCGGGGAATGGATTTGCACACATACATGGCCGCTATTTGCAAACTATTGGGCTGATGACCTTGTAGTCAGTCATAAGATGCTTTCCACAAAAAGGCATGTTGTTGCAAAATCCGGTAGAGATCAAATTATTAGGATAGTCGAAATTTGATTTAAGCTTTTAACATTTGGGTGGCCGTCATTCCGTTTCCGTCAAGATGGCGGCGATATAAAACATGACACTGAGGTGCCTTTTGCTAGTGCTACCTCTGTACCAAATTTCGTTCAATTCAGTTTCACCGTGTTTGAATTGATAGGGGGAATCGATTTGCACACATACTTGGCCACCATCTGCAAACTATTGGGCTAATGACCTATTAGTTTGGTCAAAGGATGCTCCCTCCATAATGGTATGTTGATGCAAAATTTGGTAGAGATCGGATGATTAGGTTAATCGTAATTTGATTTAAGCTTTGAATATTTGTGTGGCCGCCATTACGTTGCCGTCAAGATGGTGGTGATATAAAACATGACACTGAGGTGCCCTTTGCTAGTGCTACCTCTGTACCAAATTTCATTCCATTCGGTTTAACCGTGTTCGAATTAATAGGGGTAATCGATTTTGAAACAAAGATGGCCGCCATCCGCAAACTATTAGGCCAATGACCTATTAGATTTGTCAAAGGAAGCTGCCCCCATAAAGGTATGTTGTTGCAAAATTTGGTAGAGATCGGATGATTAGGTTAGTCGTAATTTGATTTAAGCTTTGAACATTTGTGTGGCCGCCATTACGTTTCCCTCAAGATGGCAGTGATATAAAACATGACACTGGGGTGCCCTTTGCTAGTACTACCTCTGTACCAAATTTCGTTCCATTCGGTTTCACCGTGTTCGAATTAATAGGGGCAATCGATTTTCACACAAAGATGGCCGCCATCCGCAAACTATTAGGCTGATGACCTATTAGTTTGGTCAAAGGAAGCTGCCCCCATAAAGGTATGTTGTTGCAAAATTTGGTAGAGATCGGATGATTAGGTTAGTCGTAATTTGGTTTAAGCTTTGAACATTTGTGTGGCCGCCATTACGTTTCCGTCAAGATGGCGGCGATATAAAACATGACACTGAGGTGTCCTTTGCTAGTGCTACCTTTGTACCAAATTTCGTTCAATTTGCGCTCACCGTGTTCGAATTGATAGGGGGGACAGACATATTCAGAGTACACACACTCACACACACACACACACACACACACACAGACTCACATACACATACACACGCACAGACAGATCGCCGTCCATCTGACAGTCACTTGAATGCATTCCATTACTGTTCCACCACGGCAGCGAGGGCAGCCGGTCCAGAGACTGCAGCGCCGGGATTGGCTACTCTGGCTGGTTGGTTGGTTGGTTCCATAGTTTAGGGGCTGCGACAACGCAGTCATGTAGCCCCGTGTATTTTGGGTGTGTGTAGAATCAGTCTGATAACCGGTGTTAATTGTGATGACTGTATTAGTGTGTGTTATCTGTTCTTTTTTTATTTAAGTACTGCAACTTAGAATTTTTCAAATAGTTCCTACTTTTGCCGCCAAGCGCCACCGTAAACGACTATGAGGCCAAGTTCAGGACTTAGCTACTAGACGCCACCGCAGTTGGCTCTTGGCAACGAATGTAGAAACCTAATAGCGTTGTTTACATTCTTAACCTATCCAATTTAGCTTCACACAGGTGCAATTAGTGGAAGGTTCTTTAACATGCCATAAATCTATGAGCCAGCTTGGTGTCCTAGGCCAAACCCCACACAGGACACGGCATAAACCTAGAAGAATTGCTGAGTTTTTACATTAGTGTATATTTCTCAAGCATCCTGAATTTAACAATTCAAATATGTTGGGCGGTAAGTACGTTCATCTTCAGTAGTTCTCCCTCGGAGGAAGCTGTGCCATCTCGCCCTTAATTCAGATGATAACAAATGTAAGCCACAACAATGCTGTGTGTGGGCGGCTTCTGTGGCGTAGTCGGTAGCATGCTGAGCTTCTATGCCCAAGGTCGTGGGTTCAGACCCGGCCGAAGTCAAGTCATCGGATTTTTGAGAGAGTTAAAAAAAATCCCTCAGCATGCCTTCCTTCGCTGGCCCATGTCATAGATTTATTGCATGTAAAAGAACCTTCCACTAACTACAATCTTGTGAAACTAAATTTATAGATTAGATTTGATTAATATTCTATTAAGTTTCAACGTTCGTCACCAGATACTGGTTGCGGTGGCGTCTAGTAGCTAAGTTCACAGCTAGGTGCTGTTGACGATAATATTTGGTATTAAAAGTTTGAAAAAGACTACTTGAAATTATCGTCTGCAGTCCTTACCAGAATTACAGATAACACACACTAATACAGTCATCACAATTAACAGCGGTTATCAGACAGATTCTACACACACCCAAAGTACACGGGGCTACATGACCGCGTTGTGGCAGCCCCTAAACTGAGGAACCAACAAATGTTGTGGTTTGGATCCCAAGCTGTCTTAACTTTCTTTCTTGTCAATGCATAAGCATTTTAGTCTAATCTCATTCATGAAAAATTAATCTTATGAGCTCACCTTTTGTCCGTGTGTGTGTCTGTGTGAGCTCCCTCCCCACTCCCCCCGTAATAAAATCTACACGGCTCGAGCGATTTCAATAAAACTCCGATCGTGACCTTCAAATTGTATTACATATCACAAATCCAGCATTGCGGCCATGTGAAATATTTCATCGGCATTCGATATCTCCGAAATCATGTCTTATATCTCTCTGAAATTTTGTACCGTGGTAAAGGGCACCACTAAATGTTCACCTATATGACTCCCAAAACCCTGTTAGGTACAAAACGAATATGGCGGCTAAGCGAAGTTGAAACATTTAAATAGACTTTTCCAACGATTTCACCATCAAAGTTCAGTGAAACATGGCAACTTACAGCAAATGTTTATACACATTGTAATCTACTGGCCTCTAATTTAGTTCAATTGTTTACATAACCTCATGATGGCGGCTGTGCAAAATTTCAAATTAATTGTTTATTCCTGTGTCCTAATCATGTGATCGAAGTCAACGTTTGAATAACGATCCTGCGCAATAATTGTCTTCTAATAGTACATGACTCTGGTTCGTTCCCCAGTTTAGGGGCTGCGACAACGCAGCCATGTAGCCCCGTGTACTGTGGGTGTGTGTACAATCTGTGTGATAACCAGTGTTAATTGTGATGGCTGTATTCGTGTGTGTTATCTGTAAATCAGGTAAGGACTGCAGACGATCAATTTCAAGTAGTTCCTATTTTGCTACCAAATAGTACCGTCAACGACACCTAGCTGCAAACGTGGCTACTAGATGCCACAGCAACTGGCACCTGGCGACGAACGTTGGAATCTAAATAGAGCGTTAATCAAATCTAAGCAACAAATTTAGCTTCACACAATCGTAGTTAGTGAAAGGTTCTTTTACATGCCAAAAATCTATAACGGGGGTCCGACGTCTTTACTTCCCCTGCGAAGGCAGGCATACTGAGGGATTTTTAACGCTCTTAAAAATTGCGACGACTTGAGCCGGGTTTGAACCCCTGATCCTGGGCATAGAAGCTCATCAAGCTACCAACTATGCAATCGAAGCCACCGTACATCTCTCTATGGCCTACATACATAAAAATCCAACATGTCGACCATCCGAAGAATTGAGACGGTTCTCAATATCAACGAATCTATGACAGCAATCAAACTGAAATTTTGTATGTTGATAAAGGATATGAACATAAGTTCATCAATGGGGCTTACAATAACCTGGTGAGCACTAATCCAATATGGCGGCGACGCGAAATCTTTATATTTTAACGGACGTTTCTCGCGATTTAACCATCCGAGCGCAGTGAAACTTGGCACGGTGAATGCTTACACAAATTTTAATCCTGTGGAAGTTAATTTATTTCAATTGATATCATAACCACAAAATGGTGGCTGTGCGAAATTTTAAAATCTCGTTTTTATTTCTTGCGCCCTAATCATGCGATTGAAGTTTGAATATCACACGCACGCAATAATCTTCATGTAATCGTAGGTACTAAAATAAAAATCCAACATGGTGACCATCCGAAATATTTAGACGGTTCTCAATATCTACGAATCTATTCCAGCAATCAAACTGAAATTTTGTATGTTGATAGTGGCAATTACCAGAAGTAGAGTATATGGAAATAGGCTATATAGGTTCTTCATGGAACTACATGTTTAAAACGTAATTTTTCTTTCGTCTTTCGAAAACAATTAAATGTTTAGAAAGTACTACATTGATTGAGTTTTGAGCAACCACAATGTTTGCAATAATAGCACCGATAGATGGCAGCACATCCGCAGCGAGTCCAGGCGGTTCACGGCGTCGCCAACAGATGGCAGACACTCCAGCGCTCAAATGTGCTGTATATTGGACTCATTATCCCAAGTAAACAAGACA
Source organism: Meconema thalassinum (assembly GCA_946902985.2). Classification (NCBI taxonomy): domain Eukaryota; kingdom Metazoa; phylum Arthropoda; class Insecta; order Orthoptera; family Tettigoniidae; genus Meconema; species Meconema thalassinum. Next base: position 26,276,227 of record OY714911.1, read on the forward strand.
CTCGAGCGATCAATCTGTCTTGATGATCCTAGGTTCGATGTCCGACTATACAGCGATTTCAATTCTCACGTTAGACAGTTTTCTGGGTTTGCGGACAACTAAATAGGGGTGGGTTCAAATCCTACCAGCACCATTCTGAAATTGATAACACTAGGTTTCCTTATTCAACCAGCGCACGTTCTGCCACACGAATGATTATGTCCGCCAAGCTAATAGTTTGTTGTTGCTGTTGTTGTTTTATGCAGGGTCTTGGATATCGTGGTCACCATCCCCGTGTATTAGAGTGTAAAGGAAAGGAAGATTGTGGTTTAACGTGACCGTTAATCTCTAGATCATGAGCCATGAGACCTCCATTTTACGTGGAATCCGAACCACAGTACGTGGTATTTTATTTCGAAAATCGCACAGGCATTGACCGAAATCGAACCCGGTCCTCCGTGGTGAGAGGCCAACGGCTTGATCGCTGTGGCATCACGCCTCGTGTACTAGAGTGTGTGGTAGGACTGGAAAGGAGGCGGCTGCGGACTTGAGGAGTGCAGGTGGTTGAGACTCACGAGGCTGAGTTGACTCAGATGTTTGCCTGAGCCTGGCATCGAACCCCACGAGATGGGGCAGTGTTTACTTCCTTCTCAATATAATAATAATATAATATCATATGGTTTCGGGTGCCGGGTGCAAGCGTTGTTAAATGACGCCCAAAGGGGAGCTTCCATGTCGAATTTTACCAGTCGTTGGAGCGCTTTGAAAGTCAAGGAGGTTAGATCTCTAAGCTCCTTGGCACTATAAAGCTTTCTAGTAGAGAATGGAGGAACTTTTTGTGTTGGCGGAAAATCCAGAGATTAATTAATTTTTGGGTTCTATTAGTGCTTCATAGAGCAATATTGTCTGGTATTTTGTTTGATCTAGAGAATGGATCTGAAGATGTTGGCCTTATGAACGAAACCCTCCACCTTAGATGTGTTTGAGGTGCAAACGCATATTTCCCGCCCAATTCAATATTTTTGTTCACCGACTGAAAGTTAACACTCAACATTGCAGAAATTGTAAAAACATCTGCTCTAATGCGCTATGTCTACAGGAATTTACATATCACTGCCATCTGTTGGTGGCGCCATGAAACACCTCACGCGGTGGAATGATTAGTGCTGCACCAAACAGGAATTCTATCTGTATACAGAAATGTTTAACAACATGGCTGCAGATTCTTTCCTTCTGCAAATTATCTGTTTTTGGTGCACTAAAGGCTGTTGTTTGCTTGTAATGTATCTTCTCGGATAGGTTCGGAATTTGGATGAAGGACAGGGTCGGGGGCAATGCTGAGCGGATATTGAATATAACAATAGACAAAGTCTAGGCATAAAGTGAAATGTCAAATGGGCGGGAAAAAGATATTGTTGCTGGTAGTGTTGTTCATCAGCCTCGTACAGTATAATGGTGTGTGCACCTGCATTATTGCAGCGACTGTACAGAGTTGAACCCTTGAAAACAGGCGTGAAAAAATATAACACGAGGACACGCGCCGGGTCATTTTGACGCATAGTGTGTCACTCCCTTCTTTTCGTAGTCTTACGGATTTTAATGAAGTAATTTTACTCCTGGTGTCTTCCTATGAACTATTCCCAATAGAAAATGAGGTTTATTTATATATTACAAATTTATCATGCAGAGAAATAACAATAACAATAATGTTTGTTATAATAATAGAGCCGGCAAAGCAGTCATCTTAATTTTTTTGAACAAAGGAGCTGATGACCAAGGTGTCCCTAGTCCCTAAACATGGATCAACAAGAACGTGAGCTATGTTATTGTTCTGCACCAAAATAGTTGGATTTCACCCTTATTGTTTACAGATTGTCCCGACTAACGTAAGTCGAAAATTGTCACGCGGGGACTGGCGCCATGGGTAAATCTGACCCGACCGTAAATAATATAGAAATAACTTGAGTGTTCACAAAGCTGGGGACATGTTTCTTTTGCAGGCAGGGGCGTATATAAGCGGGATGCCGAGGGGGCTCCAGCCCCCCCATCCAAAAAAAAAAGCCAGTAAAAATTAAGAGAGTGTTGCTTTGGTAAGAGCATAAAATAGTTATTTGGTGTACCCTAATCTTAACTTATTGGCTAAGTTATAAACAATATGAAGATTGAAATTACACTACCTCGTGGTGTAGTGGCTAGCATTCTTGACTGCAGCCCAGGAGGTCCGAATTCGATTCCCGGCTCTACCAAGAAATTTTAATTCTGGTCTGAGGGCTGGAACGGGGTACACTCAGCCTTGTGAGGCAAAACTGTGAATTCCAGAGTAGGCTACGGTACTTTTGATAAATAAATTACCAACTTGTAAAAAAAAATGCTTACCTTTCTGCTTAGTAAATTGACAAATATTTGCCATTCATACTCCACAGGCCATAATAGAAAATTCAAAGTATGAAATTTTATTCGTGTGTTGTATTTTACAACTTTCTTGTATTGCCAGTAATAATTGTAGGCTGTATAAACTTTGAATCGTATCTAAAATAATCACACAAAGTCATGTTCTAAGATATTGGTTGATATTTCTGGGTGTTTTGCGGTGACAATCCCCTGAGAATACTCACAATTTTCCAGGACAGTCAGCACCCCCGAAAAAAATTGTATATACGCCCCTGTTTGCAGGGTGAAGTTCAAGGCTAGGAAAGAAGGTAAAGTAAGCGACAGGAAATAAGGGCTGACCAAAACGAAAATATAGAGCTTTATTTAATCCTCGGGTCGAATAATACAATGTACGATCCATTTGCGAGCAGAGGGTATGGAAATACCAGGGACAAGGCACAAATAGGATGGCTGCTGACAACGCCGGGATTGGAACCTATAACCTCCCCATACTGACGTGACGTGACAGAAAGTAAGCCTTAGGCATTCTTTCATTTTTATATTTTTGATGTGTAACATCTTTCCTCTCGGTTGCTGGATAGTTTTGTGGGAGTGATTTTGAAAATTGTCGCCTCCGTAGCGTAGCGGTCAGCATGGTTAGCTGCCGTCCCGGAGGTCCTGGGTTCGATTCCCGGCTCTGCCACGAAATTTGAAAAGTGGTATGAGGACTGGAACGGGGTCTACTCAGCCTCGGATGTTCCAAATGAGTAGAGGGGGTTCGATTCCCACCTCAGCCATCCTCGAAGAGGTTTTCCGTGGTTTCCCACTTCGTCTTCGGGCAAATTCCGGGATGGTACTGCCCCCGTAATTGAATTATGTAGAGACCACGGTGGCTATATTTGAAATTATGATTAGAGTTATGGCTGTCATAGTTATGACGTGGGTAGTCATGTCGTAAGCACGGATGACGTAAATGTTATGCCAGCAAGCTACTTGAGCTGAGATTCTCAGTGACGTCAGCATTTTTGTCCAGAATGTTCCAAGATGTACGACGCAGTCGCAGGAAACGAGGAATTCTGCTGAGGAAGAAACTATGCTATTGGAGGAGAGGCATGAACCAATGAACGATAGTTTAAAGGAAGACGGAGATTGCTGAAACTATGGTATTTTTATGACTTTTTGAATGCAGAATTGTGGAAATCCATTTGCAGTAATAGCATTGATTTGGAATTTTGGTGAAATTTATTTTCAGTTTTTGAATTTTGAAAATCCGTCATGTATTAACGAAGTTGGAAGTTCTAGCGATGACGTAGTATCACGCTTTGGAAGGGATGGTAACGCCCCTCGAGAAGGTAATAAAAGGGCTTGCGCAGAAGAGAGGAGTTCTTCTCTTCTCTTCTCTTTCGTTCGCTGATCATTGTGAGATCTAATGCTCAGATCATCGAAGTATTTGTGAAAGTCACTTTATTATACATTCAATATAGTGAGACATCAAAGTGAACAGCAAGTGAAAAGAATCGTATTTATAACGCGTGGCGAGGCCACTATGTTAACGAGATACAGGTCAAACTAGGTGAAGTTGAAACGGACCTTAGAAAGCTTATATAAGTTTAGCTTCAAACAGTTAGCGGTCTACGATAACATAATTGTATTGTGCAGTACTACATGCAATTATAGAGAAAAGCTGAACAATTTCGACCGAGTACTTCAAAAGATATTAGCTGTTTTATACGACTGACAAAAGTGATTATCTCACCACTAGAGAAACACTTTTGTATAAGCCGGAATCAACGCAAGGCTAACGCTGCACGTGGAGTAGAAAGACTTCAGATTGCTTGCTTACAGAACGATACAGTATAATGGAGCATTTGAATACGACAGTTTGTTCTTCTGACACTACAACTGAAGTGCAGATGGAAGGCTAAGAAGGCTTATTGCAATTGGGACATACTTCAATGGAGTAAGATAGCGACATGGAACTTCGCTAATTGCTATTCCACACAAGCGAACATGCGGTGAATACCATCTACACCCATGTTTCGTAAGTAAAGGCTGAATATCATCGAACAGCCATAGAAACAATTTCATACACAGTATATGAATAATTTCTTCGGAAATTTCTACAAAACGTCATGATGATTGTCTACTGGAACTTCAGGGAATTTTTCAAGAGAGGTCAGGGTAGTCCCGACTCACAAAGAAGATTATTGCCGGAAGGATGTCTATTCGTCTTCGAGGAGCAGAGTGATTCACGGAGAAGGAAGCAGTTCGATTCTCCGATGGTGCTATTTCCTATTTCGAGGATGGAGCTCAGCTTTAACGTGGTGAAATGGATCCATCAGCAGTCTTCTTTGGGGAATTTTCCTCTGGAACGTCAATCGGCAGATAAGGTAGTCGTGAACGTTTATTGTATTTGAGTAACCTAGTAATGTTTGAGCAACCATTTTTCCCATATTTTTATCCTCATGTATTTTGCCTTATTTTCTTGTTGAGATTCTTATTCTCAGTACACCTTGTTGAGTTTTGCATTTTTCGTCAATTTATTAAGACATTGTTATGTCATGGGCATAGTTAACGATTTTGAATCAGTTGAGACTGATATTTAGATTTTTCAGTAATTAATTTTTTTTTGTAGTCACGATTTGACTGTAAGTTAATGATTTTTATGGCAGATTTAAATTCAGACAGCGTGTCACTTTATTAAAGTAATTCTACCCCAGTTTAATTACTTTGAACAATTTTCTGTCATCATCAAGAAGGAAGAACATTTAAATGATTTTAGAGCGTTAAAATCTCTTACGTGATCGACGATCTTGGAAATACTAGTCGTTATTTGTATTGATTGCAACACAGACATTTATCGTCAGTTATGAATGAACATTGCATCATAGACAATTTTGTGAAAGAGTAATGTTAATAATGAATTATTGAATGCATTAAAGTCAAGTACTTTTGTTAGGAGTTTTTCTCAATTAGAGAATTATATAACGATGTTTGCATTCCCCAATCTAATTGGATTCTATTCGACTACTTTGCATTTTAGTCGTACTTTATTTGAAGATAGTATTTTCATACTACAATTTTTCTTTTAAGATGTTAATCTTAAATTTCGATAGACCAGATAGGCGTATATAAGCGTATTCACTATTAAATTTGTTTGTGATTGGCAAGTTTTGACTTCATTTCAGTTCATGAATGAAATCTACGAAGGTTAAATAGAAAAACAGTTTTGAAACAATTTATGATTATAAAATTTTTAAGTGGAACTATGAATGTATAATCGCTAGTGCAGCGCGTGTTGAAAGTCGCTGAGATATAATGCCCTTGAATATGAAGGAAGTTCCCACAGGAATAAATGTTAAAGAATTATTTGTGGAAGTTTTGTAAGTGATGTGAAAGTTGTAAATGCCATATAGATTAATATATGATGATTTTGGGCATATTTTTAGTGCAGATTGTGCATTAACTTGTTAGCGAAGGATTTTCCGCTGGAGTAAGATTGTTATAGTTCGTTGAAAATTAATCAAGTGATTTACTGTTATAATTAACACGAGTTTTGAAAGAATTTGAGACAAGATGTTGAATGAAGGTTGCCGTCACAAATCATTATTAAGAACTTTATTAAAACAGATTGTGACATTAACATGTATAACTAACCTTCATTGGTCGATTATATTAAACAGGATTATAAAATTACCAACCGAATGAACATGTGGCTAATGTATTTATTAAATTAATAATTTAAACAATTTAAATGTTAATATTGTAAATAATTGTTGTAAATACTTTTGAAAGTAATGTGAAACGAGAGTGATGGTAAAGGCGTGCTTATAATATTTTTATTGTCTTTGACAAATATTATAAACAATTTCTAATTGTTATAAATAATTTATGTGAGTTTGTTATAAACATTTAAGAGCTAACTAAACATTTGGATTGAAGTTAACAAGTTTAAGAAATTTATGTAATGATCCATTAGGATGTGATCAAAGTACTTGAAAGATTTGCGTAAATATAATGTGAGTTGTCTTGTAAGACATTTAAAAGCTTGAGAGTGCAGGCTGGATTCTTACGTAACATAGCGTGTGAGAAGGGAGTGCATTTGACCAGTATGCGTCAGGCTGGAAGGTAGCCCGCAGCTGTGTCAACATATGGTTTTCAGAGAGTGAGGTCGTACACTCTGGCCTTGCGACTATAAATACCATTCTCTTGTTTATTAAAAGGAAACACATGCTCTATATATGTCACACCCTGACGTCCTTTTCCAATCCAATAGTGTTATGAATATTACGTTATTTGGAGCTCTTGGGAGCTAAAATGTTTTATATATCATGTTGTATAATAATTTTGCAAGTCCTACTGGAGGACGTAGTCAGATTGACTTGGGCTACTGATAGCCACGTATATTTTGTTGTGTTAGGAAAATCATACCCTTTATCAGGAATAAAGCTTTTGTACAGTTCAAAGTTCTCGTCTTCGTTTCTGGTTCATTTTTAAATGTCATGGCGGAGATTATTGTGTGAACAGACTTTTAGTGATCCTGTTGTCAACTCAAACCCCGAGATAATTAAGAGGTAAGCAACGGTAAGTATAAACCCCCGTCTATTTTGGTGTGTTCCACAATGATTTCCTGTGAATTTCTGTGCTCTTATCTCGATAGTATCTGTCAGTGCCATTTTCATTGATGTAACTGTGCCGGTGCGATTGATAATTGGCAATCCGATTGAGGGGGCGGATATCTGACAGCCTACTATCCAGGTAAACGGGGACAGTACTGCCCCCGTAATTGAATTATATAGAGACCACGGTGGCTATATTGGAAATTATAATTTAAGTTATGGCTGTCATAGTTATGGCTGTCATAGTTATGACGTGGGTAGTCATGACGTAAGCACGGATGACGCAGACGTTATGCCAGCAGGCTACTTGAGCTGAGATTCTCAGTGACGTCAGCATTTATTCGAGAAAGATCCGAGATGTACGACGCAGTCGCAGGAAACGTGGAATTCTGCTGAGGAAGAAGTTATGCTATTGGAGGGGAGGCTCGAACCAATGAACGATAGTTTGAAGGAAGACGGAGATTGCTGAAACTATGGTATTTTTATTACTTTTTGGAATGCAGAATTGTGGAAATCCATTTGCAGTAGAGGCATTGATCTGGAATTTTGGTGAAATTAATTTTCAGTTTTTGAATTTTGAAAATCCGTCATGTATTGACGAAGTTGGAACGTCTAGCGATGACGCAGTAACACGCTATGGAAGGGATGGATACGCCCCTCATGAAGTTTATAAAAGGCCTTGCGCAGAAGAGAGGAGTCTCAATCGTCTGATAGCTCAATCGTCAGATCTCAAATAGTTATTTCGGTGAAACGTCGAGTGAGATTAATAGAAAGAGTCGTCTTTATAACGCGTGGTGAAGCCACTGCATTAAACGAGAGTCGAGCATACAAGCAGTGCAAGTTTACTGTGAGTAAATCTAGGTGAAGTTGAAACGCACATTATAACGCGTCTACAAGATTAGCGGTGAACAGTTAGCGGTCGCCTATAAGATAATTCCATTGTGCATTGCTACAGTAAGGAGTGTAGAAAAGTTGAACAATTTCGAGGAATTATTTTGGAAGTTATTGGCAATTTTAGACGACTGACAAAAGTGATTTTCTCGCCACCTGAGAAGCACTTTGTATCGCTAGAATCTACGCCACGGCTGACACGGCTAGTGAAATAGGGAGACTTCAGATTGCTTTTGTGACACAACGCTACAGTATTATGGAGCAGTTTAATATGGCAGCTTGTTCTTCTATTACCATAACCGAAGAGAAGATGGAAGGCTAAAGGACTTTAATGCAATTGGGACATATTTCAACGGAGTAAGATAGCAGCATGGAACTTCGCTAATTGCCATTCCACACAAGCGAACATGTGGTGAATAACCATCTACACCCATGTTTCGTGGTTCAACGCTGAATACTATCAAACAGCAATGGAAATGATTTCATTCTTACTGAATATGAATATTTCTTCGGAAATTACTACAAAAACTTCATGGCGATTTTGTACTGGAACTTCAGGGATTTTTCAAGAGAGGTCAGGGTTGTCCCGACTCACAAAGAAGATTATTGCCGGAAGGATGTCGTTCGTCTTCACGGAGCAGTGCAATTTCCGGAGGAGGAAGCAGTTCGATTCTCCGAGGGTGCTGTTTCTTATTTCGAGGATGGAGCTCAGCTTTAACTTGGTGAAATGGATCCATCAGCAGTCTTCTTTGGGGAATTTTCCTCTGGAACTTCAACCAGCAGATAAGGTAGTCATGAACGTTTATTGTATTTGAGTTTCTTAGCAATATTTGAGCAACCATTTTCCCATATTTTTGTCCTCATGTATTTTGCCCTATATTCTTGTTTGAGATTCTTATTCTCAGTACACCTTGATGAGTTATGCCTTTTTCGACGATTTATTAAGACATTGTTATGTCATGGGCATAGTTAAATGATTTTGGATCAGTTGAGACTGATATTTAGATTTTTCAGTAATTTGCTTATTTTTGTAGTCACGATTTGACTGTAAGTTAATGATTTTTATGGCAGATTTAAATTCAGACAGCGTGTCACTTTATTAAAGTAATTCTACCCCAGTTTAATTACTTTGACCAATTTTCTGTCATCATCAAGAAGGAAGAACATTTAAATGATTTTAGAGCGATAAAAAATACATTACGTTGTCGACGATCTTGGAAATACTAGTCGTTATTTGAACTGATTGCAACACAGACATTTATCGTCAGTTATGAACGACCATTGCATCATAGACCATTTTGTGAAAGATGAACTTTAATTATGAATTATTGAATGCATTAAAGTCGTGAACTTTTGTTAGGAGTTTTTTCTCATTTAGAGATTTATATAACGATGTTTGCATTCCCCAGTCTAATTGGATTCTATTCGACTATTTTGCAGTTTAGTCGCACTTTGTTTGATGATAGTATTTTTATACTACAATTCTTTGAAGATGTTAATCTTAAATTTTGATAGACCAGACAGGCGTATATAAGCGTATTCACTATTAAATTTGTTTGTGATTGGCAAATTTTTACTTCATTTCGATTCATGAATGAAATCCACGAAGGTTAAATGACAACAGTTTTGAAACAATTAATGATTATAAGAATTTTTAAGTGGAACTATGAATATATAATCGCTAGTGCAGCGGACGTGTTGAAAGTCGCTGATGTATAATGCCCTTAAATAAATGAAGGAGGTTCCCACAGTAATTAATGATAAAGAATTTGTTAATGGAGGTTTTTGTAAGTTCTGTGGAAGATTTTGATGCCATATATATTAATATATGATGAATTTTGGGCCTATTTTAATGCAGTTTGTGCATTATTTTGTAAGCGAAGTATTTTCCGCTGGAGTGTATTGTCATAGTTCGTTGAAGATTAATCAAGTGAATTTACTGTTATAATTAACAAGAGTTTTGAAAGAATTTGAGATAAGATTTTGAATGAAGATTACCGTCACAAATAATTATAATTATTACAACCTTTATTAAACCAGATTGTGACATTAACATGTATAACTAACCTTCATTGGTCGATTATATTGACACGATTATGAAATTACCAACCGGATGAACATGTGGTTAAATGTATTTATTAAATTAATAATTTGAATAATTTAAATGTTGATATTGTAAATAATGATGTAAATATCTTTGACAATAATGTGGAACGAAAGTGATATTAGAGGCGTGTTTAAAATTTTTTGTAATTATCTTCGACATTATTATAAACAATTTCTAATTGTTATAAATCATTTATGAGTTTTTGTTATAAACATTTAAGAGTGTGTTTTATACTCTAAACTATACTTATTAAACATTTGGATGATAACTTAACAAGTTTAGGGATTGTCAGAATAATCCAGTGGTATGTGAGTTGAGCATTTGAAAGATTTGCGTCAATATATATGAGTTGTCTTGCAGACATTTAAAGCTTTGAGAGGGAGCTGAATTCTTACGCAGTGTGGCGTGACAAGTGAGCCCCCATTTGACGGGTGTGCGTCAGGTTGAAGGGTAGATCGCAGCTGGTCAGACAACTGGTTATCAGCGGGCGAGGTCGTTCACATTGAGGCCTTGCGCCTATAAATACAAGTGTCATGTTTATTAAAAGAAACCAAATGCTCTATATATGTGTCTCGTCCTGACTTCCTTATCCAATCCAAATGTGTTTTGAATGTTACGTTATTTTGGGCTCATGGGAGCTAACATACTGTTTGATAACTTTGCAAGTCCTTTAGGAGGACATCGTCAGATTGACATGGGCTACTGATAGCCACATTTATTTTGTTGAGTTGTAAAAATCATACCCTTTATTTGAAATAAAAGCTTTTGTACAGTTCAAAGTTCTCGTCTTCGTTCTGGTTCATTTTTAAATGTCATGGTGAAGGTTATTGTGGGAGCATACTTTAGAGATCCTGTTGTCAACCCAATCCCCGAGATAATTTTTAAGAGGTAAGTAAAAGTAAGTATGAACCCCCGTTTATTTTGGTGTGTTCCACAATAATTTTCTTGGTAACTTCTGTGCTCAAACCTCGGTAGTACCTGTCAGTGCCATTTTCATTGGTGTAGCTGAGCCGGTGCGATTGATTGTTGGCAATCCGATTGAGGGGGCGGATATCTGACAGCCTACTATCCGGGTAAACGGGGACAGTACGTTCTTCAAGGCCACGGCCGCCTCCTTCGCTCTTCCTTGCCTATCCATCCTGACCATCCATTACCTTCCCTAATGAGGCCCCTGTTCGCTTTGCAGGTGTGGCCGCCTGGGCGAGGTGCCAATCACACCTCACCAGTTGTATCCACTCCGATTAGATGTTCCCAGCTCTAGCACACTGCCTGTAGAGGCGGTAGTGGTGAGTTCCCTCGCTGAGTCCGTGAGTTCCACCAACCTGGAGGGTAAACGACTAAAAGAAGAGAAGAAGAAAAAGAGATTTTGAAAATTGGGGACGGAAGTGGATCGGAACGATCGAGCTGGCAGTGGTGGATCGAACGGAAGTATGCACTGCCCGCTCGATCGATCGAACGGAAGTGTACTAGCTGGCAGTGGTGGAAAACGGAAGTATGCACTGCCCGCTCAATCGATCGAACGGAAGTGTACTAGCTGGCAGTGGTGGAAAACGGAAGTATGCACTGCCCGCTCGATCGATCGATCCAGCGAGGAGTGGTAAGTATATGACATACTGATCGGAAAACGCTCATGCGAACTCTGGTGTCAAGTTATTGAAACAAATGACATGGTGCATGTTCGAAGTCTTCGTATCAGTATTTAAATGGTAAAATGCCTTAATATCAAACATTGTAAGTAGTCGGCATTGCCGGTATTATGTTTCTGCACAATGGCTATTCAAATATTAACCCACATAACGGTAATGCAGTCATCAATATAATATAATCGTTGTGGTTATACGAGAATTGAGCAGGCCTTCATGTACTATTACTGAATACATACTCTTTACTCACAGGAGGGCCTATTTATAAGGCATTTAAAACTCAATTTCACGCAGGAACATTATCGAAACAAGCAAAATATAAACGAAACTTAATTCCTTAATGCAGTATTATTGGAACGTGGAAATAACATACCATCTTGTGCACGAAATAGGCGTAGTCGAAATAGCCGTGGGGTTAGTGCTTATGACTGTGAATTTAGATATCTTGGGTTCGAATCCCGGACGTGGTAGGTTTTTTTGCTACCAGATTATCATTTTAAACGATATTTATCGTATCAATATGACTATCTATATGAAATTACGTGTTGGTCTGTGAATCAAGAGGACCTGTTTATAAGGAATTTAAGGTTATGAGCGGTGTCGCGTCTATTAATCTAGTTGATCACCGGGTGAGTTAGCCGAGGTCGTTGCGGCATGACTGTTGGCAGTCGCTCACATCCGGGAGGCGCGGAGGTTCGAATCCCCCCGCCGGCAACCTTGAAGATGGTCTTCTGTGGTTTCCCATCTTCCTTCCAGGCAAATGCCGGGGTTGGTCCCTAACTATAGGCCACAGCCGCTACCTTCCAACTCCTCGACCCTCCCATCCAACATTCCTCCCCAACGGTACTTGTAGCTCACCCATTGGGTGTCCGTCTCGAAGCAGCTACAAAACTGGCGAGCCGAACATGTCCTCGGACACTCCCGGCACTAAAAGCCATACGCTAATAAAAAAATAGTTGATCCATATCGTATTCTTTATTTAGGCTAGTGCTGGTGGAAGCTACAAATCATCTAATAAAATGAGTTCCGTATTATTAACTACAATATCTGTAAAATACTCCCTTTTACAATAGATTAATATTTGTGCCAATAATAGTATAAAATACCGGTGTATCAACAATTTTACGTGAGGTTTCTTCTATGTCAGATGTTACACATCATATGCGACTACTTTATATCTTGCCGCCAACGATGAGTACAACAGCCAGTATGAAGCACTGGAGCTCCTGATGTCCTCGCTATTCAAAGCAACATCTGCTCGTAGAAAAATTATTATTTGATCATACCACATTAAGATTAATCTATTGCGATATAAATTCAAAGTAAATACGCAACAAGAGCTTAGCGCCTGCGGTCAGCAGTAGCGTAGCGAGACTAGGAAAGACTAACCTCAATAAACCGCTAAGTGAAGTAAATACTTTTGTTCTTCTAGCGAGGCCTCTGTCAATGTTAATATATCACAGTAGACTAAGATCACTCGCAAACTGAAACATTACGTTTGTTGGCGAATAGAAATAGAGGCTGGGCGTAGCCACTCTAGAAACTGGAGTACTCCCAGTTATGAATTATGCTATAGCATAGGCAAAGTTGGACGTTTGGATAATGAACTGTAGTGGCCCTGATCGCATACGAAGGTCCGTTAGAATCTGTAACGAGTGCAACAGCCTGGAACAAGTGTCGGTGAACACTCCTTTCTTACAGGTTAGAACACCGTTGAGATCAGAAGGCTGATACATTCTGAATACATTCTGGATGGTTCAAGTCCAGAATAGTCCAGTTCTGACGATGATAAGTAGGTCACTAATCTCTCGTTCAACACATATTAGCACCATTGTAATAGACATGGAACATACAACTCTTCCTGGTTGAATTCAGATAACCTGAGGCCATCAGCCCACACCAGCAAGGAACCTTTCTGCGAGAGAGATGCTGAAATAACCAACATCGCAGATTCACTTGACGATGCCGGGGTTTTGAAGTAATTAATCACATGTAATGTGTTTCATTTTCCCGCCTAATCTCTTTGGGCACAACACGTGTTGACAGGCTGAAAAGTTACTTGCTCTGTTAGAAAGATGATGATCGCTGTCTTCTGGTTGTGTAGTTGATGGCTGATGTGTGGCGTACACACGTAGTGATTCACAGCAATGTTAAGCTTTAAGCCATTCATTCAGTGTTTCCATTACGAACTGTCTGTTATAACTCTTCAGTCGGTCAACATGAATTTGCCCAATGACAGGGCTGGGTTACAATGTACATTCTCCTTCTTCTTCTTCTTCTTCTTCTTCTTATCCCGCGTCAAATGGGGTCGAAGTTTCTGGCCGTTCTTTTCCACTTCATCGTGTCCCACACATCACCTTCCTCTAACTTCAGGTCTTCTCGAATATTCTCAGTCCATCTTCTACTGGATCCGCCCCTAATTCTTGTTCCATCTACAACCAGATCCATTGCTCTCCGCCCATTTTTGATGCGATCCTTTTTAGTGACACCACTCATCCATCTAAGCTTCTTCTTCTCCGTCACATCCAGTTTATTACATTGTGACTGTTGTAGCTCACGCCTCTGTCTTACTGCTGTCTTGTAGGCTTTTCCTTTCACTTTTATGCCGAGTCTCTTGCCACACAGAATTCCAGAAATCCTATTCCAGTTCATCCAGGCCGACTCTGTGGTTGATTTACTCAATTATGTTGCCATTGTCCGACAATGTATATAATATATGAATATTAAGTAAATAACACTCCTGTACATGTGCTAGTTATGAACACTGTTATAAAGGGCATTTTGTAGGATTACGCGGTCCGGCCGTCAAGCGGTCATCATCGGATCCTGATCACTGGGTTGAGTTGGGAGTAGGCAAGAGAGTAGGACTAACTGATCTGCAGAGATGAGTAATCATATACATTAGTACAAGATGATTACAAATGATTCATCGGGTTTTGACGTCTTATAGCTTCAAATATACAGTATAATGCCCACCCATCTGTACCAATCAAAACAGCATGCTTTAAAGTTTTGTTTATGTCACTGCTGGTTTCATTGTGACTCACCAGGTGGCAGGGTGATAACAGTTTGCAAAATGGCGGCAATTCAACAGAAAGCATTTTGTGTGTTGCAATATGAAAATACAGAATCTGCCGTCACTACCAATGCAGCGTGCGTTTCGAAGACAGTACCCCAACATATGGGGCATGGTAAATCCCAATGTTACAGTGGAGATTGAAAGAGAATCTCCAAAGGACTTCTGTGCTGTGTCACACAGCAACGTTTACGAGCACTACTTTTTTCCTGGGAAAACTGTGATGGATATGACGTACCTACACATGTTACAAGACTGTTAGCTGATAACCCATATTCCAACAAGACAACCTCATTGGCATGGAGAAGAGCGTCACGATCTGAACGAGGAATTTTCAAACAAGTGGATTGGACGATGTTCTCAGGATGATTTGGCACTCTTCAGGTAGCCCCCAAGGTCTCCTGACCTTACGGTTTGTGATCTTTTTCTTTGCGAATACGCGACAGACAATGCTGCGTACCACAACATTGGCTGAACTCGCGTCACTGCTGTGCTGGTGAACATTGAAAGGGACACGCTCAAATGTGTCTGGGCTGAGCTTGACTACTGTGTGTCGTGTAACCCAAGGAGCATTTGTAATCATGTGAAAGAAACATGAAAATGTGCTTCTTCATAACAATGTATCATTCACTATTTTCTTTGTGAAATACATTCATCCGAGACATGATGAATCATTTGTAATCACCCTGTATAATAACAATAGTGTAAAATGACCCTATCATGCCTGTATCTAATAACTATTAAATAAATGAATACATGAGTAAAATTATATCGTATGGCCTCGGGTGCCGGGTGCAAGCTTTGTTATTTGCGGCCCAGAGGGCAGCTTGCATGTCGAATTTTGCCGTTACTTGGAGCGCTATGAAAGTCAAGGCGGTTAGATATCTAAGTCCCTTGTAACCATAGCGCTTTCTAGGAGAGAAAAGAAAGGAAGATTGTAGTTTTACGTGACCGTGAATTTTGTGATGATGAGCCACGGGACCTCCTTTTTACGTGGAATCCGAACCACAGGACATGGCATTTCACTTCGAAAATCTCACATGCAATGACCGGGAATCGAACCCGGACCGCCTTGGTGAGAGGCATACAGCTAGACCGCTGAGCCACCACGCCCCTCTAGGAGAGAAAGGAGGAAGGAAGGAGGAACTTTGAGTTGGTGGAAAATCCCGAGATTAATTTTGCCATTATGAACACGGTCCTTTAACTTGCCAACAACGTATGACATGCGTGCCGAGATTTTTGGCGCCTTTTAAAAATCACTTACCACGGCCAGGAGCGAACCTGCAAGCTTGGGGTTGGTAGTCCGACACGATAACCACTCACCCACCGTGGCAAGCACTAAATAAGTAAATAAACATAACAGAATTGAAGTGCATGCCCTAACTGACCGATCACAGCAATACACTTGCAAATTTATCGCTGGGAATTATGGTTAACGAACAATACGCCCTTCACAGTAAAGGGCACTTTGGTCAGTTGGTTGGTCCACAGTTTAGGGGCTGCGACAACGCGGTCATGTAGCCCCGTGTACTTTGGCTGTGTGTAGAATCTGTCTGATAACCGGTGTTAATTGTGATGGCTGTATTAGTGGGTGTTATCTGTTTTTAATTCAACTAGGGACCGCAGACATTCAATTTTCAAGTAGTTCCTACTTTTGCTACCAAACGTCAACGACAAATAGTTCTGAACTTGGTTACTAGATACCACCGCAGTCGGCTCCTGGCGAAGAACGTTGGAATCTAAGACCGTTAGTCGAATCTAACGTATAATTTAGCTTCACACAAGTGTAATTAGTGGAAGGTTCTTTTACATTCCATAAGTCTTCGACATGGGCCCGCTGGCTTTACTCCCCTTCCGAGGGAAGGCTTACTGAGGTTTTTTAACGCTCTTAAAATCCTAAGACTTCGTCCGGGTTTGAACGCGCGACCTTGAGCATAGAAGCTCAGCATGCTACCCACTACGCCATCGAACTGCCTCGAAAGGACATTTTCAACGTGTAATAAACACTTAGATGAGGAATGCAAGCACTCACGTGGGTTTCATCAAAACATGGTTCTTACATACGTCACTAAAACGACATCGACATAAGGAATCCAAACCCGTAAACAATGGAAATGTGATCCAGGCTTGGGGCATTACCCTCGAAAACTACCTATCGCCCTTCTAAACCCTCTTACTTATTATAACTTCCCGTTCATTTATCGTTACTGAATCGCATTTTGAGCGCTAGATTCCTTTGTATAAGAGTTTTATTTATTATGCAATTCTTTCTTCAGGATGTAGTGTGACCTGTGTTCGAATATTCATCATTACCAACTATTTAAAATCACCTTTTCATTTTTACCTTAGAAATTTCCCTCCATGGAAGATAATAATAATAATAATAAATAGCCTTACAAATCCCATAAGGGGTATGGCCTCCTGCAATTTGCAGGGAATTGCTCAGTTTTAACTCATCAGGTGAGCAAGTCCTGAGGAGCATTCGGGGTCATTCTTTCTGGTTGGGCCGACTATATAGATGTGTAGCTGATTAAAAATTAAGTAAATTATATTGCGCTGGTATAACATTCGCTACGACAATCTGTTACAGTATATAGAGACATATTCGTTCATTGAGTCTGGTGATATCGTTCCATGAGATCTGTTCGCCGTGCAAATGACTTCCCACAAGTGCTACAAGTGTATTCATTCACTCCAGTATGAACAACGCTGTGCTTCTTGAGGTCACTGCTCTATGAGAAGCCTTTATTGTACACCGGACATATGTACCGTTTTTGCTGCATGTGCACCGAACGTGGTCTTTCTAATTGATGCATTGTTTTATTGGTCACTGCATGTGAATTTCCCTAGGTCTTTCCACTCCTGCCACATCTTTGCTGTTCTTGTCCATTGTCCCCCCCCCCCCTTTTTACGAATATGTATGCCCATCTGATTCTTTGTCTCCCAACGTTTCGTCTTCCCGTTCTTGGGTCCCACATAGTCATTTTGTACGTCCATCGGTAGGGATCTAATCTCGCTACATGTCCACCCCATTTCCATTTAAGCTGGTCTGCTAATGTCAAAATATCTATCCCGCCTAGGATTCGAACCCAAGATCTCTAGATTCACAGTCATGCGCAATAACCCCCCGGCTATTTCGACTACGCACGGTAGAACATGGTAACAATTCCTAGGAATTCCCTTTAATAAAGTGTTACGGTTAGGCCTATTTATTTTCACTATATTTTATATCGATGCTGTTTTACTTCGAGACGATAAATGGAAAATCTCGATCTTTCTCAAGACTACTGATTGCTTCCTAATCAATGTTATAATTGGAATCTAACAAAGCGATATTGCCTCCATAGATGGTACAGGGGCGACTATTTCGAGGGAAGCATTTCTTCAAACTTAATCTCTCTAATAATTGCTAATGCGTAAAGAAATTCCCTTGTTTGCACAGAGTCCCTGCCCTCCACCGGAAACCAACAGGTTGATAGTGTACAATATTAACGAGGGAAGAAGCCTCCGTGGCTTAGGCGGCAGCACGCCGGCCTCTCACCGCTGGGTCCGTGGTTCAAATCCCGGTCACTCCATGTGAGATCTGTGCTGGACAAAGCGGAGGCAGACTGGTTTTTCTCCGGGTACTCCGGTTTTCCCTGTCAAAATTTCATTCCAGCAACACTCTCCACTATCATTTCATTTCATCTGTCATTTATTTAATCATTACCCCAGAGGAGTGCGTCAGGCCTCGGCAGCCGGCACAGTTCATATCCTCGCCGCTAGATGGGGGCTTCATTCATTCCATTCCTGACCCGGTCGGAGACTGGAAGCAGGCTGTGGATTTTCATTTTCATTAACGAGGGAATTCAATGAACTGGAGGCAGCCGTAGTTAGAGTGTCCTGGGTTCACTATTATTTGCGCTGCAGTGCGATGACTGCATTTTTGCAGCCCTCCAAACTCCCTGTCCTGAGCTACCACACCTTCCTTCCGAGCATGTTTGTTTAAACAGGCCTACCCCTACAGTTCTTATCCTTGCCCCTTTATTTTATAACTAAGTTCTATATTCCCGGGGGCCGGCCAACCTATCTCATCTCTCAATTATCAGTCGCCAGAAATAAAATCCTCACCCACTCGTCTTAATACCTCTTTATTTGTTACCCTATCTACCCATCTGATCTTCATCATTCACCTGGTTGGTTGGTTCCTTAGTTTAGGGGCTGCGACATCGCGGTCATGTAGCCCCGTGTACTTTGGGTGTTTGTAGAATCTGTCTGATAACCGGTGTTAATTGTGATGACTACATTAGTGTGTGTTACCTATGATTCAGGTAGAATGACTGCAGACGATTTTTTTTCAAGTAGTTCCTAATTTTTTCTACCAAATGCTGCCGTCCACGACACCTAGCTGCGGACGTGGCTACTAAATGCCATCGCAGTCAGCATCTAGCGGCGAACGGTGGAACTAATAGCGTTATCAAACTAACCTACAACTTTTGGCTTCACACAAGTGTAGTTAGTGGAAGGTTCTTATTCATACCATAAATCTATGACATGGGACCACCGGCTTTACTTTCCCTCCGAATGAAGGCATACTGAGGGATTTTTAACGCTTTTAAAAAATCCGACGACTTCGGCCCGGTTTGAACCCGCGATCTTGGACATAGACGCTCAGCATGCTACCTACTACCCCACAGAAGCCGCCCATCATTCTCCTGTAACACCATATTTTAAATACTTCTATTGTTATATTACATTATATTTGCATGTTCCATTTGATGCACACTGTTTCATGAATGTACTAATTTTAGTTTATTTCTCGACTTATCTAAATATTACATTTGTCTTATCAATGCCAAGTATTTAATTACAACCTATAAATATATCTTGGCTAACTTGAGGATTGAATATATCCTAAACAACTTGAGTTATGCAGATGACACCACTTTGGTTGCTGAAAGCAGGGAAGAGCTCGAGGATAGCATTATGAAAGTTAAAGAACAGAGTGAAACCATGGGCTGGTACTTGAATATCAACAAGACAAAACTAATGACAACAGGTTTACCGTCAAACATTATGATAGATAATAAATTGAATAGTTTCTGTTTATTGGGATCAACCATTATTAGTACTCAAGAGATTCGCCGAAGACTTGCCGTAGGAAGAGCAGCTTTTAAAGGCCTGGATAAGATCTTCAAGTGTGCCGATGTTTCTTTGCCCACTAAAATTAGAATAGTTAAGGCACTAGTCTTGCCCATAGCTACATATGGTTGTGAAAGCTGGACGATAAGGAGACGAGATAGGAAGTATAGTGATGCTTTTGAGTTCTGGTGTTGGAGAAGGATACTACATATTCCTTGGACAGCCAAGAAGACAAATGTATGGGTGATTAAAAAAATCAAACCAGGTCAGTCTCTTGAAGCATTGATAACAAGATCACAGCTGTCATATTTTGGACACATTATGAGGCGTTCTGATTCGTTGGAAAAGACAATTAAGCTTGGAAGGGTAGAAGGGTCTCGGAGACGAGGGCGGCCAGCATTGAGATGGATCGACTCCATCAAATCCAACATGAATATGTCAGTGAAGGATCTGAAGTATATGGCTGAAGACCGAATCATATGGAGACAGTCCATCCATGCAGTCGCTAGGAGTCGACACCGACTCGATGGCACCTGATCATCATCAACTTAGCTTGCCACGGTGGGTGAGTGGATAGCGTGTCGGTCTACTAACCCCAAGATTGCAGGTTCGCTCCTGACCGTGGTAAGTGATTTTTGAAAGGCGTTAAAAATACGACACGCTTGTCATATGATGTTGGCATGTCAAAGAACCCATTTGAATTCAGTAGGCCGTGTTCATAATGGCAAAATTAATCTCGGGAGTTTCCGCCAACGCAAACGTTCCTCACTTCTCTACTAGAAAGCGCTATAGTGTTCAAGGATGGAGCTTAGATAACTAACCTCCTTGACTTTCATAGTGGTTCAAGGAACAACGAAATTCGACCGGCAAGCTACCCTCTGGGTGTCAAATTACAAAGCTTTCACCCGGCACCCGAGGCCATACGATATTCTTCTTCTTCTTCTTCCTTCGATTTTGGCCTACTGTGGACCACGGAAAACAACTGATTTGTTGGTTAGTCTTTTTTTCTTCTGCCAAAATTTCTTCATCCTTTCGCTGTGGTTCCTCCTCCTCTCATCTGACCAGGTGTTTTTGGCCCTTTTACATTGCTTTTCCTGGAACCCCTTGAATTTATCAATCTTAGCTCGAAACACATCTCTATTCCAAATGTCTTCTGGATTTATCCCCACTTCCTCCATGTCTTTTCTCGTTTCCTCTATCCATAATGTAGTTGCCTTGATCTTGGTGATGTAGTTAGAGATTCTCTTCGTTAGTCGACTCTCGCTCATTCTCATGAGGTGTCCATAAAACTTCAATCTCCTCTTACGGATGGTGTCTGTGATTTTCTCTGCCTGTCTGTAGAGATCTTCATTTCTCCTCTTCCTCCATGTACCATCTTTTTGTTTTTCAGGTCCTAGGATCTTTCTCAAGATTTTCCTTTCCTTCTTCTCTAAATCCTTGATTTCCCCTTTCTTATTCAATATCAAGCATTCTGAGCTATAGAGTCCCTCTGGCTTGACAACCGTGGTATAGTGTCTTATCTTTGCCCTGTAGGATATAGTTCTCTTGTTGTATCTATTTTGTACTAATTTATAGGCTAGCTCCATCTTTCTAGCTCTTCCTCTATTTGCTTCTTTATCAAGTCCATTCGGCTGGATCCATTCTCCAAGATATTTAAATTTATCAGCTCTCTTGATTTTCCCATATCTTGTTTCCAGATGCTTTTCTTTATTGTGTTTGTACTCCATGTACTCTGTTTTTTCGTATGAGCCATACGATATTATTATTATTGTGACAGACACGTGTGAGCGCACCTGGTGGCAGACTCGTGCGAGCGCGTGGCGCGCTGGCTGCAATTGTGAGTTGGGCCGGCAAGCTGGCAGTGGATGAATCGAGAAGGCGACGATACGACAGAGAAGAGATTTAGGATTCGGTGAAACAGGCAGTGTTGAGATTTGGAGTGTAGTAGTTTCAGAAAGACTAGAGCTCGACGTTCCCAGTTTAAATATTAATGAACACTACTTTAATATTTAGTAGTGTAAGGTTTGCTAAATAAAGAAGTACGGTAGTGTATTTGTATATGCCTGACCGGTTATTTCAAGAACCGTAAACGTAACAACTGGTGTCAGATGTGGGGTAGGTGGCGTGCTTTCCCAAATGCAAGGTAGGCAAGAAAAGGTGATTGCTTACTTCAGCAAGGTTCTTTCTAAACCGGAGAGGAACTACTGCGTAACTAGAAGGGAATTGCTCGCTGTAGTGAAGTCAGTGGAGCATTTCCACAAATATCTCTATGGGAGGAAGTTCCTTCTACGGACTGATCATGCAGCGCTTACGTGGCTACTGAGCTTCAAGAACCCGGAGGGACAGGTAGCCAGGTGGATTGAAAGGCTCGAGCAGTACGACTTCGACACTGAACACAGGGCTGGCCTTAAGCACCGAAATGCTGATGCTCTGTCAAGGAGACCATGCGCACAAGACTGCAAGCACTGCAATCGGATTGACGAAAAAGTTGCAGCAGTGAGAAGAAGCACTGTGATCGACGACCACTGGAAGGATGAGGAAATCCGTAAGGATCAAGAAAATGACCCGGACTTAAAACACCTACTGCGGTGGAAGACGTCTGAGCAACGACCGACTTGGGAAGAGGTAGCACCCTACACACGCACTGTGAAAGCCTACTGGGCTCAATGGAATTCCGTGATTTTGGAAAACGGGGTGCTAAAGAGGGTACTGGGGAGAGAGGACGGGGCTCAGGAGAGGCTACAGGATATTGTTCCACGAAACAGAGTGCCCGAGGTACTACAGTTGCTGCATGATGGAACCTCTGGGGGGCACCTTGGAGTTCGAAAAACCATGGAGAAAGTTCGAGAGCGGTTTTATTGGGCTAATTACTGGTGGGACTGAGGGTTTGTGTCAAGTATTAGAAAACATGGAAAAGAAAATACGAACAGAAAATTCAGAACTATATAAAAATTTGGAAAAAAAAAAATAGCGGGAAACTCAGAGAATTTGGAAAGGAAGTTAATGGAAAATACTGCCAACCACGAGAGGAAACTTCAAGAAGTAACGCTCACTACCGAAACCAAACTGAGGGAAGAATTTCAAGAATCCCTGCGGAAGTTTGAGGACGAGCTTACGAGCGGTGTGCTTCCAAATAAAGACAAGCAGGAAAACGAAATCATTACCGCTGGTGGACCATCGGAAGGTAAGGAGCGTATACCTGTTTCCGCGTTTGGTCGGACTGACCTGCCGACTTTCGATGGGAAGTCTGCGTGGGAAGAATACCTCACCTTGTTCGAGACCGCGGCCATGATTAATGGATGGTCGGATGCCACGAAGGCTTCATTGATGAGTTTGTCGCTGCGCGGGGAGGCCCTACGAGTCCTGCAGGCTGTTCCCTTGTCGGAAAGGCAGAACTACAACATTCTTGTACAGAAACTTGAAATGCGGTTCGGTCATCGTCACATGGAACAGCTGTATCGCTCCCAGTTGAGAAACCGTTGTCAGAGACCCAACGAGAACCTACAGGAGTTCGAAGCAGACATAGTACGTCTCGTTAGGAGCGCCTATAAAACAGTGCCCAGCGATGTGTATGAGAGTCTTGCTACCGAGAAGTTTCTCGATGGGCTCCGCGAGATTG
This sequence comes from Meconema thalassinum, assembly GCA_946902985.2. Lineage (NCBI taxonomy): Eukaryota > Metazoa > Arthropoda > Insecta > Orthoptera > Tettigoniidae > Meconema > Meconema thalassinum. Next base: position 26,299,652 of record OY714911.1, read on the forward strand.
AGACGCAGCGGGCTGTGAAACTGGCGTGTCCGCAAACATTGAATGATGCCTTGACTCTGGCTCTTGAGTTTGAGGCTGTCGAACAATCCGTGCGCGGCCAGGCTCGCATTCGAGCTCTGGAGAGAGACAAGGAGGTCCAGCCAGTGCCTTCCATAGAAGAAATCGTGGAGAAAGTACTTCAAGCCTTGCAGTCCAAGAAGAAACGGACGAGGTGCTGGGGCTGCGGGGAGATGGGGCATCTCAGAGATCGATGCCCTATGTTTATGAACGGGAAGCACCAGCCACAGGAAAACTAAACAGGGTTGATAGAAAGGGGCGACTGTCAACCAGTGGCAACACCAGAAATGCCCCCACTTCTATCGTCGCGTATCTGGGTTGTCAAGCCAAATCTATTTTTATTAGTGGCCATGTGGACGGAGAGCCCAGAGACCTACTGCTGGATACAGGGGCCACAATGACAATAATCAGACCAGGCATCGTGAGACGAACAGTAACAACCACGAGATGGACACTGCGAACGGCTACGGGGGAACCAGCCAACGTTCACGGGGAGGTAGACGTCAACTTCGTCATCGGTGATACCCAGTTTCGCCATCGTGTCTTGGTCGCTGAAGTGGAGGAGGACGTCATTCTCGGGATGGATATCATGACTGAGTATAAATTTAGACTGGACCTGGAGAGTGGGATTTTGAGAGTCGGAAACGAGGAGGTAGTGCTGCAGAGGAGGAACGCCTCATCGGTACGGGTGATCGCAGCGGTAGATGTTGTACTACCTGGGCTTAGTGAAGTGATGGTAGAAGGAAAGCCGGATGGTGGAGTTCCTCATGGCTGTGTCGTCATGGTAGGGCCTAGGTTTGCTGACGATGAACCTGAACGTGGAATACTGGTAGCCAGAGCTTTGGTCCGTGCAGGGGAGAAAATTCCTGTGCGAGTAATGAACCTTAATGATCGCTCGATAATCGTTCGGAAAGGAACCAGTTTGGGAAGCTGTTCGTCTGTGTCCTCCGTCGTACGCCAAGTACACACAGTTCCTTCCTCATCCGATATATCTTCGGTGTGGCTCGACGGTCTTATCGAGGCAGCGTGTCAAGAGCTTAATCCTGGGCAGAGCCGAGAAGTGAGGGAACTTCTTCGACGTCATAAGGATGCCTTCCAGGACGGGACCAGTAACGGAAGGACGAACGTGGTTCAACATCGCATCGATACGGGTGACTCAAGACCAATTCGCCAGACTCCCAGAAGATTACCACTAGCCAAGCGAGAGGAAGCAGAGCAGATAATAAATGATATGGCTCCCGATGGGGTGATTGAACCTTCAAGCAGCCCATGGGCTTCGCCAGTGGTCCTGGTGAAGAAGAAATATGGATCTACACGGTTTTGTGTAGACTACCGTCAACTTAACAATGTGACGAAAAAGGACAGTTACCCACTACCACGCATCGATGACACCCTAGACACCTTGGGTGGGAGCACGATCTTCTCCACGTTGGATCTCAAGAGTGGATACTGGCAGGTAGGATTGGACCCCAGGGACAAGGAGAAGACCGCTTTTACGATTGGTTCTGGGCTTTGGGACTTCACAGTTATGCCATTCGGACTCTGTAATGCCCCTGCGACCTTTGAACGACTGATGGATCGCGTTTTAAAAGGGCTGTCTTGGGAAACATGCTTGGTCTACCTGGATGACATCATCGTTCTGGGAAGAACTTTTGAAGATCACCTGAGAAATCTCGACCAGGTGTTCTTACGTCTTAAGCAAGCCAACCTTAAGCTTAACTCCAAGAAGTGCTTCCTGTTTCGGAAACAAGTTAACTACCTCGACCATGTTGTTTCCGGAGAGGGAGTCACCGCGGATCCGGAAAATATTAACACGGTGAAGGAATGGCCAGTACCGAAAGATAAGCAAGAAGTCAGGAGTTACCTCGGACTGTGCACCTATTACCGTCGATTCGTGCCAGGATATGCTAACATTGCTAAGCCTCTGACCAGACTTACCGAGGAAAGTCGGAGTTTTGTGTGGGACGCGACCTGTCAACAAACCTTCGAACAACTGAAGGAGGTATTGACCAATGCTCCTATCCGGAGTTACCCACAACCGGAAGGACTATTCGTTTTGGACACCGATGCTAGCAATGTGGGAGTAGGTGGCGTGCTTTCCCAAATGCAAGGTAGGCAAGAAAAGGTGATTGCTTACTTCAGCAAGGTTCTTTCTAAACCGGAGAGGAACTACTGCGTAACTAGAAGGGAATTGCTCGCTGTAGTGAAGTCAGTGGAGCATTTCCACAAATATCTCTATGGGAGGAAGTTCCTTCTACGGACTGATCATGCAGCGCTTACGTGGCTACTGAGCTTCAAGAACCCGGAGGGACAGGTAGCCAGGTGGATTGAAAGGCTCGAGCAGTACGACTTCGACACTGAACACAGGGCTGGCCTTAAGCACCGAAATGCTGATGCTCTGTCAAGGAGACCATGCGCACAAGACTGCAAGCACTGCAATCGGATTGACGAAAAAGTTGCAGCAGTGAGAAGAAGCACTGTGATCGACGACCACTGGAAGGATGAGGAAATCCGTAAGGATCAAGAAAATGACCCGGACTTAAAACACCTACTGCGGTGGAAGACGTCTGAGCAACGACCGACTTGGGAAGAGGTAGCACCCTACACACGCACTGTGAAAGCCTACTGGGCTCAATGGAATTCCGTGATTTTGGAAAACGGGGTGCTAAAGAGGGTACTGGGGAGAGAGGACGGGGCTCAGGAGAGGCTACAGGGTATTGTTCCACGAAACAGAGTGCCCGAGGTACTACAGTTGCTGCATGATGGAACCTCTGGGGGGCACCTTGGAGTTCGAAAAACCATGGAGAAAGTTCGAGAGCGGTTTTATTGGGCTAATTACTCAGATGACGTACGTGAATGGTGTAGGAAGTGCGTGGTTTGTGCCACTGCGAACGGGCCACAGAAGAAGGGAAGAGCAGCGATGAGACAGTACAACGTTGGTGCTCCGTTTGAACGGATCGCCATCGATGTAGCGGGCCCTTTCCCTACGACTGAGAGTGGGAATAAATACATCTTGGTGGCAATAGATTACTTCAGCAAGTGGGTAGAGGCATATGCGTTGCCCAACCAAGAAGCTGTGGTGGTTGCCGAGACGCTAATAAAGGAGCTGGTGAGCCGATTTGGTGTACCCTTGGAACTGCATTCCGATCAGGGGCGAAATTTCGAGTCGTCGGTGTTCCAGGAGATGTGCCAGATTCTCGGAATCCGGAAAACGAGAACGACTGCCCTGCACCCACAGTCCGATGGAATGGTGGAGCGCATGAACAGGACAGTAGAGAAATACCTGTCGAAAATTGTCTCCGACCACCAGCGGGACTGGGACAAGTTTCTCCACTTGTTTCTACTGGCATATCGCTCTTCTATCCATGAGACTACAGGCCAAACACCAGCTAATGTGCTGTTTGGCCGAGAACTGCGGTTGCCGTGTGACCTGGCGTTCGGTTGCAAACCTGAGGATAATGTCGTTGGGGAGGACTACATCTCCGGCCTTCGTCGAAGGATGGATGACATTCACGACCGCGTTCGCACAAACATTCAGAATGCGAGCGACAGGATGAAGGAGCGATACGACGTAAGAGCCGAATCAGGCGGGTACCAAGCAGGAGATCTAGTCTGGCTTTTCGACCCTAAACGACGGCGAGGGTTCTCTCCAAAGCTGCAACGCTCCTGGGACGGACCATATGAGGTACTGAAGAGGATTAACGACGTCGTCTACCGTATCAGGAGGAGACCGAATGGCAAACCCCGAGTGGTCCACTTCAATCGGCTGGCATCGTTCCTGGGCGACAACCATGACGAGGAGCACGGGCAACTCGCCCGTATATGTCGAGTCCCGGAGTCGGAACGATCGTTCGAAGAATTCATGTCCCAATGTGGTACTGACCGCAATGTTTGTTATGGCGTCAGTACTGAGATTCGGCAGGATTTATTCCAAACCTCCAGTGAGTATGCCTTGGCTCACTCTGTGGCTAAGGACCTGAGGATGAGCCGAGGAATCGCCCAAGTATTCCGGCGGAAGTATGGTGGGATTGAAGAGCTGCAGCGTCAAGAGCCTCGTGTCGGAAACGTGTTGTATTTACCCAGGAACGAGCGATCGCTATTCTATCTAGTGACGAAAGAACTTTCCCATCAGAAACCGACCTATCGTGCCGTCTGGGATAGTCTACTTGCGATGCGAGAGCTCCTACTGCAGCGGAACATATCCAGATTAGCTGTGCCCAAGTTGGGCTGTGGGCAGGATGGATTGGACTGGAGGATCGTAAGAAGCATGCTAGAAGAAGTCTTTCGGCGCACAGGGATTGAAATTCTGGCATGCTGCTGGTCCCAAAGACGAGGTGCCTGCTCCGGGACGGAACAATCTTAAGGAGGGGACAGTGTGACAGACACGTGTGAGCGCACCTGGTGGCAGACTCGTGCGAGCGCGTGGCGCGCTGGCTGCAATTGTGAGTTGGGCCGGCAAGCTGGCAGTGGATGAATCGAGAAGGCGACGATACGACAGAGAAGAGATTTAGGATTCGGTGAAACAGGCAGTGTTGAGATTTGGAGTGTAGTAGTTTCAGAAAGACTAGAGCTCGACGTTCCCAGTTTAAATATTAATGAACACTACTTTAATATTTAGTAGTGTAAGGTTTGCTAAATAAAGAAGTACGGTAGTGTATTTGTATATGCCTGACCGGTTATTTCAAGAACCGTAAACGTAACATTATTATTATTATTATATCATCAACTTGAGTTATGTTATGACATACATTACCCATTTGGACAGCTTGATCTACAGAGCAAACCAACAAATAGGAATCGTGTGTCTTGTTCGAAGTCGTTGAGTTTACCATTAATAGAAAAATGTTTCCAGTGTTCGACCTTCTGGAAACAACATACGATTATAAACGACTAATAGGATTCAACAGGAATCTTTCCAAGGTTAGATGACTTCCAGGCAGCAGCCAAGCACTTCAACGGCCCTGATTGGCTGTCGCAAGATCCGAACAACCAATCAGGGAACAGCTCTTCGGAATTCAAAATCCCCGCTACAGAAATACTTTAAATCAACAATAACTCAGCCTATTAACTCACTACATTGTTTCTACCCAGCTTGCGGCCTCGCGGGGCATCTGCCTGAGGAGTTGGCCAAGGCTGGGGTGGTGCCTAGTGGGTCGTGGGATCGGTGGAAATATCACACTTCAGCACGCACCACAAATACATTTTTCATTAACATTATTCCCCAAACCAAAGCGTGGCTTATTAAAACTATTATTATTTTAATCAAGAAACCTACTATAGGTCTGTCTTCTCCTTGCACTTAAAAACCAACCCACTAGTGGTCTCTCTTACTTCCTAACGAATTAATTTAAAAACTGAACAGATTCAGAACTTTCACTTTTTATTATTATTATCAAGTTGAAGAACCGGGGAGCGTGATGGCGCAGTGGCTTAGCTGCTCGTCTTTCACCCGGACGACCGGGGTTCGAATCCCGGTGACAGCGGGGTGGAATTTTCACCTGAAAAATCACGTGGTGTCAGGAAGGGCATCCGATCTTAAATCCCCGGCCAAAACAAAAATGAGCCTGGTTGGCTCCGGCGACCCCAATTAATTGGGAAAAGCCGAAGAAAGATGATGATGATCAAGTTGAAGAACCATCCACACCATGGCGAGCGGGGATGATAAGTAGCTATTGCTCTATCATGCGAACATCATCCCCATAACTGCAGTAAATTAGCGAACAAAGTTTTTACTGTCTATGTCTAAGTCAAATCACTAAATAATTACATCTCATAAGTCATATGCGAACTTTAAGTCAATACCCCATTGTTAAACCCCTCAACTAAGTCAATTATTTTTATTTTTAGTAACAATTATTTCTAATTCTTAATCACGTCAGAAAAAATATTTTATCAATCCAAACATTCATTTAGCCCAAACCAGATTCAAATCCAGGCAGAGGAGCGCTTGACGCGCCGGTATCTGGCGCCTAACACAGCCGCGAGCCGACTGCAACTATGTCATTTCAGACAGACAGACCAAAATTAGATGACTTAATATTTTTAGCCTATTTTCAATTTTGAAAAAATAGGCTTATGAGATCACCTTTTGTCCGTGTGTGTGTGTGTGTGTGTGAGGTGTGTCCCCCCCCCCCCTAATAAATTATAAACGGCTGGAGCGATTTCAATGAAACTCGGTAAGTTCATAGCACTATTCCGGGCGACCCCGACCGTGCCCTTCAAATTTTGTTACGTCTCACCAATCCAACATGGCGGTTGTGCGAAATATTACACCAGCATTCAATATCTCCGAAAGTATAACGGATATCACCCTGGATATTTTGCGGTGATAAAGTTGACTAATAGAAGTTCACCTATGTGACTGTTGAAAATCTGGTAACTATAAAGTCAACATGGCGGCCAAGCAAAGTTGCGACGTTTAAATAGACATTTCTCGCGATGTATCCAACCAAACGCAATAAAACGCGGTACAGCATATGTTTATACACATTGTAATGCACCGACATCTACCCTCGTTCAATTGTTTACATAACCACAAGATGGCGGCTGTGCGAAATATTTCACCGGCATTCTATATCTCTGAACCTATTAGTTGTATCACCCTGAAATTTTGTACGGAGATAAAGGGCACTACTGGAAATTCTTCACTAAGGTATTCAAAAACCGGTTAACTACAAAACGAACATGGCGGCCAAGCGAATTTGAAAATGTAAATATACCTTTCTCGCGATTCAATGTTCCAAACGCAATGAAATCTGGTACAGGAAATGTTTATACACATTGTAATGCACCGACATCTACCCTCGTTCAATTGTTTACATAACCTCAATATGGCGGCTGTGCGAATTTTAAAATTAAGTTTTTATTTCTTGTGTCGTAATCATGAGATCGAAGTGAAAGTTTGAATAATGAACCTACGCAATAATTTTCCTTTAATGGTACATGACTCCATGGCCTATACATTAAAGAATCCAACGTGGCGACCATCCGAAATATTTAGACGGCTCTGAATATCTACGAATCTATTATAGCAATCAAACTGAATATTTTTATGATCATAGGGGCTATGAACATATGTTCACCTATTGTACTTTCAATAACCTGGTGATCACAAATCCAACATGGCGGCGACGCAAAATATCAATATTCACATGTACGTTTCTCGCAATTTAACCATCCGAGTGCAGTGAAACTTGGTACAGTAAATCCTTATACGAATGTTAATCCACTGGCATGTAATTTATTTCAATTGTTTCCATAACCACGAGATGGCAGCTGTGCGAAATTTTAAAATCTCGTTTTTACTTCTTGTGTCCTAATCATGCGATTGAAGTTTGAATAATACACGTACACAATAATCTTCGTGTAACAGTACATAACTCTAGTACCTACATATAAAAAGTCCAACATGGCGACCATCCGAAATATTTATCCGGTTCCCATTATCTACGAATTTATTACAGCAATCAAACTGAAATTTTGTATGTTGATAGTGGCAATTAATATGAGTAGGATATATGAAAATAGACTGTATAGTTCTTCACGGAACTACTTGTTAAAATTGTATGCGTTGTTCCATATGATTATACTTGGCTGGAAGCAACAACCCATGCAGCCGGCAGCGACGTCTGATTCACTGATAACTTCAATCTTGTTTCTTTTATGTATTTTCTAAAAAATGTTTGGGTCCTTTTATTTATTTAAATTCTAATGATTTTGTAAGATTATCCATTTTCTGTTTGGTACTTGTTAACATAGTTTATGCGCTGACGAGGGTATCATTCTGTAGCGAAACATGTACGTATTAATTTAATTATTCAACTTCTTGGTGTTTAAGAAGGTGGCTTTTATAATTGGAGATACTTGTATTCTCCTCTTTTCTGCTGAGCCAACAGTACAAGTTTCACTTCCATAGAGCGCCACGCTCCAGGCAAAGGCTTTCAAAAATGACTTTCTAATGCCTAAATCTATATTTGATGTCAACAGTATTCTTTCTTTTTTCTAGATAAGCTAACTTAATTGTTATATCCTCTGTACTTGGTCCAACACTGCTTCCCAAGTAGCAGAGACTATTACTTACCGATTTGGTGTCAATAGGGGCTTCTGATTTCTTGCAGCAGCATTACATAATATTTGTTTACAATTTATGGATTTTTAAACTGAGTCCATACCGTTTAGGTTGGTTGGTTGGTTCTTAAGTTTATGGGCTGCGACAACGCGGTCATGTAGCCCCGTGTACTTTGGGTGTGTGTAGAATCTGTGTGATAACCGGTGTTAATTGTGATGATTGCATTAGTGTGTGTTATCTATTTTAGGCTACTTTTCACATTTTGCAAAAATGAGGAAAAAGTAGACTTATGAGATCGATCCGGGAAAATGTGTGTCTGTCTGTCTGTCTGGCTGTGTGTGTGTCCCCCCCTATCAACTCCTAAACGGCTGCAGCAATCGAAACCAAATTTAGTATGAGTAAAGATGTGCACCGGAATAGCTCACGTCCATATTTGAAAATGGTGTCAGTGCTACCAACTGCTGAAAAACACACTAGAAATTTGAGCTCCATGTTGGATATCTTTCAAAGTATGCATGGGACCTATTCCAAAATTGGCACACATGTAGATAATATTATTTCAGTTTAATTTCCAGGAGGCCAACCATGACAGTGTTGCCAAACTAATTTTAAGCCTTCTGATAGGTCCAATGTTTAAATGCATATAACTTCTACACTATCAATTGGATTTCAACCAAATTTTGTATGTAATATCTGTACATAAACAGATATGACTGAGCCTATTCTTAAGAGCCACCAGGGCTGCCAACTGTTAATAATTGCCCTCTATATGTGTTTTATCCAAATACCAATATATCATAAAGTATGCAAGCCAACAGCTTTAAACTATGCACACGTATATTCTGACATTTTAGATTAATTTGGAGTAACTTATATACGTCAGTTCTACCAACATGATTATAAGCCTGCTGATAATACCAATTTTTAAATACATCTAACTTCTATACTATCAGTTCGATTTCAACCAAATTTCGTATGTGCTATGTGAACCATAACAGATAAGTATTGTTAAGAGCAATCAGGGCTGCTAACTGTTAATAAATGCTGACTATATTTTTTTACCCTAATATCAATATATCAGAAAGTATACAAGCCAACAGCTCAATACTTTGCACACGTATAGCACCTGACATTCTAGATTAATTTGGAGTTATTAATACAAGGCAGTGCTGCCAACATGATTCTATGCCTGCTGATATGTCCAATTTTAAAATACATGTAACTTCTATACTAACAAATGGATTTCATCCAAAATTGGCACATCAAGATATCATAATATTTCAGATTATTGCTGACCATCACACGCATGGTATTGTTGCCAACATGCTATTACGCGTGCTGATAGATCCAGTGTCTAACTGCATGTAACGTCCATTGGACTTCAACCAAATTTTGTATTCTGTACCTTAAGAGATGGAACTAAGAATATATTCAGTCACCAGGGCTGCCAACTGTAGTGCTCTATGAGGCTACATTATACCAGGTATATTTTGAACTAATTAGATATTTCGATATTACCAACTTAATTTCGTCATTATTCTAGATAGGTTCATATACTGTAGAATAATCATTAGCATGAAAAGTAGGCTGTATAGTTCTTCACGGAACTACTTGTTTTAAATTTAAGTACAGACTGCAAACTAGAATTTCTCAAATAGTTCCTACTTTTGCCGCCAAACGCCACCCTCAACGTCTACTAGGCCAAGTTCAGAACTTAGCTACTAGACACCACCGCAGTCGGCTCTTGGCAACGAACGTAGAAACCTAAGAACGTTGTTTACATTCTTAACCTATCCTATTTAGCTTCACACAGGTGTAATTGGTGGAAGGTTCTTTAACATGTCGTAAATCTATGACATGGGACCACCGGCTTTACTTCCCCCCTCCCCCCCCCCCCGAGGAAGGCACACTGAGGGATTTTTAACGCTCTTTGAACCCGCGACCTTGGGCATAGAAACTCAGCATGCTACCGACTAACCCACAGAAGCCGCTCCATACCGTTAGGAACTCATTCAAATGTCATCAGAAATCTCAAATTGGAATAATCTGACCTAGAACCTTTACTTCATTGCTTGTTATCATTTTAAATGATCTAGTCGACTTGGTCGTTACGTTACGGCGACGTCACGAAATGTACCGAGAATGCATTGAGGTGTGTGACGTCATAATACCGCTTGGTGCATGTGTACTGGTGAGCTCTGGACTTACGAGACGGCAACGACACGGTGAGCGTGACGTCATCCAGCCAGCTCCCTCCTTTCACCGCGACGACTTGTAACTTTCTAGCGTTCTGATTGTTTCTTGATCATCTAACAGGTCAAGAGTCTTTGGCTTCGAGCCTTTCTAGCATTTTTCAGCATTTGTAGCATTTAAAATGATATAAAGTCCAGTCTTTCAGACTGACTGTCACTTTATTCAAAGTACATATTGTAGTGGGCGACGAGTTGCATGAATACCTGTCTCTCTCTTATGCCCTTCGACTCTGGTAACAGCTTGTATAGCTTGTTGATCACCCTGCTTGCCTGTTCTTCATTCCAATCCTTGACGAAATGTGCAACAATTTTCTCCAGTCATCTTGTCAAATGCCCTTTTTAGCCTACTTTTGAATTTTGTAAAAAAAAATGAAAGTAGACTAATGAGATCAACACAGGGTGAAAAAATGTGTGTCTGTGTGTGAGTCTGTGTGTGTGTGTGTGTGTGTGAGTGTGTGTGTGTGTGTGTGAGTCTGTGTGTGTGTGAGTGTGTGTACTCTGAATGTGTCCCCCCCCCCTATCAATTCGTACACGGTGAAACCGAATTGAACGAAATTTCGTACCGAGGTAGCACTAGTAAAGGTCACCTCAGTGTCATGTTTTATATCGCCGCCATCTTGATGGAAACGTAATGGCGACCACCCAAATATTCTAAGCTTAAATCAAATTACGACTAACCTAATGCTCCGATCTCTACCAAATTTTGAAAACTACATATATTTATTTGGCGAGCATCTTTTGACTAAACTACAAGGTCATCACCCCAATAGTTTGCAGATGGCGGCCATGTATGTGTGCAAATAGATTCCCCCTATCTATTCAAACACGTAGAAACGGAATTGAACGAAATTTGGTACAGAAGTAGCACTAGCGAAGGGCACCTCAGTGTCATGTTTTATATCGCCACCTTCTTGACTAAAACGTAATGGCGGCCACCCAAATGATAAAAGCTTAAAACAAATTACGACCAACCTAATCATCTGATCTCTACCAATTTTTGCAACATTATATCTTTATGTATGACGAATCTTTTGACCAAACCGAATAATTTGTGGATGGCGGCCATGTATGTGTCCAAATCCATTCCCTCTATCTATACTACAACCATCATTCAATTATACTCCTTGAAAAGGACAAAGAGTTATAACAATACCCATGCATTTAGGAGAAAGTAGGCTTCATGTTCCTTACTGAACATCTTGTTAAGTCTGCAAATGCCGTAAACGCTCTCTTAGCTTCAAATATCAGGCTAAGATTGGTATAGTTTCCCTATTCTCCTGAAACGAAACTGGTCTTCACCCAACTCGGTGTCAATCTATTGCAAGTTATTCTAGTCAGGATCTTTGGGGCATGACTGTTCAAGTGGATTGTACGATAATCTGTCACCTTTTCCTACACCTTCGACAGCAACAAAGTAGTGAATTTTGTATATTTATTTTGTTTGCACTGATAAACTGTTTGGAGTTGTCACTTAACACAGTCTACATACAATACAATTTAACACAGACCAACTATTAAATATTTAGATAATTGCATAATCATGGATATGCATAGAGCCCTGCGCGGACAAACAAAACGTTATCCACATCCGCCCCGCATCCGCACGACTGTTATCCGCATCCGCCCCGCATCCGCACGACTGTTATCCGCATCCGCCCCGCATCTGCACGACTGTTATCCGCATCCGCCCCGCATCCGCACGACTGTTATCCGCATCCGCCCCGCATCCGCACGACTGTTATCCGCATCCGCCCCGCATCTGCACGACTGTTATCCGCATCCGCCCCGCATCCGCACGACTGTTATCCGCATCCGCCCCGCATCTGCACGACTGTTATCCGCATCCGCCCCGCATCCGCACGACTGTTATCCGCATCCGCCCCGCATCCGCACGACTGTTATCCGCATCCGCCCCGCATGACTTCTATCCGCATCCGCCCCGCATGACTTCTATCCGCATCCGCCCCGCACGACTGTTATCCGCATCCGCCCCGCATCCGCCCCGCATGACTTCTATCCGCATCCGCCCCGCATCCGCACGACTGTTATCCGCATCCGCCCCGCATCCGCATGACTTCTATCCGCATCCGCCCCGCACGACTGTTATCCAAATCCGCTGATATTTCAATATTATGTTTAATTTATTAGATCAAGCATAATGTGTTAAACCAGCACATTTAGACATTTGAGGAGAAATTCGTTCCTGACAATTTGCTTCATCGCAAGGGACTTCAAGTTGGATGTCGCTTCTGGTTCCTTGACCTCCGCTTTAGACCATAAAAAACTGGCTATACTTTTTTGGCTACTTTCGCGCTTGTGCCTCAGTAAGTTTGATGTGCCTGATTTGTGTCCTGAGTATGAATACACTTTTTTACAGGTAAAACATCCTACTATATCGTTCACATTTTCGTTTCAATTGAAAACGTAACCAAATGTCTGCCATATCGTTGACTTTAGCTTTGTTTCACACGATATTGAATATTCACCTTATTTTATTTTAATAGATAGTTTATCCATGCTGGTGAAATGATGTCCATACTCACGGTCGCGGTAACATTCACAAGTGAACTTCTCTTTACGCTTGGAGAAAGGGATTAACATTTGGCCGGAAATTCCAAGTCAGTCATCTTTCTTCTGCTTCTTGACCCATCATGTTCGCATACTTGATATCATATTTATCTCCATTGCAATGCGTATCACAGCCCACGTGTTTCATTGCCAAGTTGGTAATAAACCTACAGATAAACCTGGAACCAGATCTTCCAGGATAGCTTGCACGGCGAAGTAGCTGACTTGAGGAAAGTTAATGATGTCACCACTATGAACTAACAAGCTTATTGACAGCATTATATCTCGTACGAATAGTAATAATGGCAGTGAGAATTGATGATGATGAGATGTCAAAACCATCTACTACAAACATACTAAATGTAGTTGAAAGCATATGAGTAAAATGATCTTCTCGTGTATAAGTGCAATACGTGCCTGAATATTTCGTACGCAATAGACTATAGGAGTATTCCTCTTTTAAGCATGAAGCTGTAGATTGGCATATCGAATATGTAATATTATCGTAAGTTTGTATTCTAAAAACTATCCGCAAATTTACTCGAACATTATCCACAGCGTATCCGCTATCCGCACAGCAATGCAAATTATATCCGCGTGGCGAAAATATTTGCGGATATCCGCAGGGCTTTACATATGCACACGAAATGGCGGCTGTATATTATACACAAGAATGGGGTTTCCCTAATAACTCTCGGAAATATTGTTACATTTTAAGTATTGTTTTTTTAATGTGGTCCTAGATGTCATGGCAACAAAATGTACTAGAATGATTTATTTCAAGAATACATATTATTTTGAGATGTTTTAAATAATGGGTCTAAAAATCTAAAAATTTTCATAGTAAATAATTTATTATTAATAAACTATAATGGTTAGGGCAACCATTCTAGTACATTTTGTTGATAACTATCGTAGAAATGTGAGTACAATACTTCACTGAAATATCTTTGTAAGTTCATGAGTTATTAGGGAAACGGAATGAAAAATATGAACTTACGGGAAATGAGCGACGAAAGTTTCACAGGGTTGGGATGTTCTAAAATTCCCCTGCCGCATAAACTGGTCCTTCCTCGCCAGATTTCTCAGTGTTTTCCTACAGTCATAGTCTCTTATTTTTTAAACTAGTTTTCTTTGCTAATGCTAACGAAGAGAAGAGATAGGTTGGTAGGACACCCAGGAATAGCAAAGTTCGTTATGGAAAGAAGGGTCGAGGATTAGAACTGTAGAGGTAAACCAGGGTAGAATATGTTAAACAGATTGCCTCGGATATAGGGTGTGGCAGCTATGTACAGATGAAACGATTAGCTCTGGACAGGGAAGCATGGAGGGCTACTCAAACCAGTCAAAAGACTGAAGACTCAAACAACAACAACAACAACAACAACTATTAGACCAAAATATTCCAGCTATATTTTGTACAAATTTTATAATGCCATTGCTATCAACATAATTCGATATATAAAGTGAATATTCTTAAAGGATCAATTTTGAGGAATGGAGATTGTTCATTAAAATGGGCGTTGACAGGAAATTTAATTTTCACTGGGAGATGTCAGTCATATCGTACTTTTACTATAACTTCCGTTCTATTCGAGATATTAAAGCAATTCTTTTACTGAATGAAAGAGAAATTGTTTTTCCATTCGAATATAATACTTTTGAAAAATGTCATTTTTTGGAGCTCAAAGGTATTGGTCCCCCCTTAAATAATTTATTAAACACAAAGTGTACATTAGTTTACATATTTACTTCTGTTTTTCACCAGTCGTTCGTTAGCGTGTTTAGCAGATGGGTTCTGTTTCCACATGTCAGCAAGTGATACTTGGGGCAAGGTTTGTTGCATAATTCACAGCCGCAGTGGTATGATTTGTTCCGACATATCTTCCCATGGAACCCGTCGCACAGTGGGTCAAAATCGAAATCTAGGGGGACAAAATTATTTTTACGTTTTAATCATGAATTTAGAGTGAAGTCAACGTTGCCTATATAATTTGTTTACTACATAATAAACATCAGTTAAGATTTTTTTTAATGCTACGTCTACACATGCAAGAAATTGTCTATGACTAGGGGTTGGATAGAGCATTCAGTTATCTCTTCAGAACAATTTTCTACCCCTAATTTACTTTTAACAATGTCACAAAGTTCTACTTTTGACATAATCGTCGAACCCAGTGCTTCAAACAGTTGTAAACGTGTGAGAACTGGTTGCGCGGCATCTTCTAAAACGTAAAATAACTAAGTAAGTTGCAAAAAGAGGCAAAATTCTTATGACAGGCGTAAACTACAAGACTTAATCTACATTTTAACATTAATTAGAAATTGACGCAGAGTGACGCGACATACTAACACTCTAAGTGAAAATATAATTTAAAAAATAATAGGTAGGCCTAATTATATAATTACATAATGCAAATATAGCTAAAATTACGTAACGATTACGCCCGTTAGTAATTGAAACACGTTACAAAGATCATACCTTCAGCTGCATGTTCCATCTTAAAGCATCACACTAACCTCAAAGACAACCAAACCACAGCCACTTACATTCACCCTCCAATTCAGACTGCTCGAACAGTCGTGACAGATTTACACTGAGATGCGTTTATATCCCAGAATAGTGAGCGGCAATTAGGCATATATGAGAATGCTTTAGAAGTAATCAATTTTGATTTTTTAATTATGAAAAAAAAAATTGTCCTCCTAGATTTCGATTTTGACCCACTGTGCGTCGGCGGCAAATCTTGTGTACAGATGGCGAAGCTCATTCGGTCACTTCCAGGTTACTGTTTTCATCGCTTCTGTGTCTATTATTTGCTTTGTTCTGTCTTTCTTTGATGTCTGTTCTGTATGCTTGTGTTTCCGGTAATCCAAAGCAGAGTTTTACGTCCTCTATGAAGAATAACTCCCGTGCTATTATATAGGCTTACGCGTAGCTGTTCCTTGTGAATTTAGAGATTGAGAGTGCTCGTTTTAGGAATCTGGCTTTAATGCTGTCTATTTTCCTACGGTTGTCTGCCGTCAGAGGCCCAAGTTGTTTGGATTCCATACGTTGCAGTGGGAGCATCTTCCAGTTTGAAGAGCGCGATCGCTGTCCCTATCTGATATTTGACGGTGATAACATTCTTCTTCAAATCAGGGGCACGTCACCTATCTCATAAATCCCACATACGAAGTGAAATTACCGTATTTTCGATGAGGCTTTGCATAAATATCAAGGAATGCGAATTTAAAAGCTCGCCAAATATAGATGAGTTTGAAAGCAACGCTCGTTTCAGAGTACTCCTGCGTGTCAGGTGAGGAGAGTTTTGCAGTGTGTGCGATGAAGGAGAGGGTTTTCTTCTTTCAGTCGTGCAGGAAGTTTCACGATTACATACTGTATACATTAAAGAATACTGTTCAGGCCCTTAACGGGGCTTGGCCGAACTGGGGGGATGAGGGTGTGTGTATGGAGGGTGGTGTTTAATTAGGGGAATTTTTAACGGAGGTGTGAGAACTGCGAATGAGTGTTGGAGAGTGTGTTGGCGGATCGGGTGGAGCTCTACTCGATCAGGGTTGCAAATCAATGGGGTGCACTTTTAAGGCGAAAGCTATCAGTTTGCAGAGTAAGTACTGCGATGAGCAACACAAGTATCTGATGACCGTGCGACTTTCCGCTCTGCGGGTGCGCGACCAAGAAATCAAGGCTACTGGTAATGAAAATGTTTCTAGTGCTGTCACAGCGGGATTGGAAACAATGCACTGGCAGGGCAAGGTGTAAGGAGGGGAGATGAGCTGTAAAAACAGTGATAATAAACAAAGGTTACAAATGATCTGTAATAATGGTGGTCACTTATTTATTGGACCCAAAGTGTACGGAAGGTTTCCCTGTATTCAGGGATAATGTGACAATGTGAAAATGGTACAATCAATCAGGGGTGGCGAAAGGAAGGATGTATAACTTGTGAGTGTGTGGAATCTGAGAAGCACACTTACCGGAGGTATGCTGTTGGCAGGCAGTCGGACAGAGTCTTCGGCGTCAACGGATCACCTCCCTCAGAATGGTGGTCCTTATAAGTGTTTCTGCAGTGCTGACCCTAGTATTGCTGAGTGGCTGATTTGATAGCAGCCTCTGTGTACATGTGGATGTGTGTCAAGCTTGGGCAAGAGCCATTACATAACTCTGCCGGCTTGGTGTAATTAGAAGTGTGTTGTTGCTGTTGTTGCTATCAGCTTGAGGGTGAAAAAAGAGGTGAAGTCAGTGAAGGGGGTTGGACAGATGTAGATAACGGGGGAGTGTCTATGAATGATTATAGATGTGCAGATGGTACTGTTACTCGTAGACCATCTGTAGATAAGTGTCCAGCGTGTAGTATCCATATATGGATATCTCTCTCAATAGGGCGCTAGGCGTCCTAGGGCCCTAACAATACGTACCGTGATTCAGAAAGTGATATTAAAATTAATGTATATAATGGAACAGATCACCTTTCTGTTCTTCCCCTTAGAACTAGATACTTCAAATTCATCTAGAATGGCAGGTACCATACGAGTGCAAAGTTTAGAGCTGTTGGCTTGCATACTTTGATATATTGATATTAGGGTAAGAAAATAGAGACAGCATTTATTAACAGTTGGCATCCCTGGTAGCTCTTAAGAATACGTTCAGTTATATTTGTTTATGTACACATAGTACATACGAAATTTGGTTGAAATCCAATGAATAGTGTAGAAGTTATAAGCATTTAAACATTGGACCTATCAGGAGGCTTAGAATCATTTTGGCAACACTGCTATGTATGTAACTAATATACTAGTATACGTCGGACCACCCATGAAGATGTGCAGTTCCATACGGCCATTCAACATGACCCCACCACCACCACCATGCAGGTCCCATTCCACGATGTTCCTGTGGTTGTATCGGCTGCTCGGTTCTCTCCGCATTAATGTGCGGCGTGAATCGTTCTGCAAACTGAAGCGGGATTCTGTGAAGAGGACATGCCTCCATTCATTCATGGTCCAGTTTCGACGTTGACGGCTGCAAGCTCCGCCGACAATTGTCTTGCAGGCAGTGGCCGATCCAGAGGGGGGCACCAGGGGCAAGTGCCCCTACCCCCCCGAAAAGCCAGTTGTCTGCTACATTGATATTGGCGATAAAAATGATTGTTTTTCCAAACTGCACTACAAGTAAAATCTTTGCTGTATTGCCTGCATTCATGAATGTGGTCAATGTTTGTTATAATATACTATGTAATGGCAACACTGTTAATACAATCGCTACTTCGACAGTGTTGCAAGTGCAGAGAGATCTTTTAGCAGCCTGCAACTTGTTAAATCATGGCTACGAACACGAATGACAGAGGAAAGGTTGAATGGCTTGTGTCTGTTATTTGTTCACCGTGATATAAATGTTGACGATGAAAACGTTCTAGAACGTTTCTCTAAAGGGGGTAAACGAATGATCGCCTGGATTTTATTTTGTGATAGGCATGTATTTTGCCAGGGATAGTCACCAAATAGAATCAGTATTCAATACAATTGTTTTTTGTATTTATATTTATGTGACTAGTAGTGACTCAGTGACTGACAAAGTTCGTACTATGTACAGTACATATCTTGTAACATTTGTGTAGTAGACTTGTATATTGTCTTCAGATAGTCACTATGATTGCAAATGTTTTTAATACATATTAGACTGTGTAATGTGCATTAAAATGTGGAAATGTACAAATTCTGTAGAATTCAAAAGTTTTCTTTTTACATAATGACAATGACTTGAAACTGAAACCAATAAAACATTTTAATATAATGAATTTCTCGTAGAATTATAAAATCTGGCTGTTGGATGTTAGATTAAATAAAATTAGTAATTTTATTACATATTTTCTGTTGCTACTCTGAAATCCTAGAGTGCCCCCTCCGGGGTGACCCTCTGGAACCGCCACTGCTTGCAGGTGCACTCTGATTTCGTCGAGCGGTTAAGGCCAGATATCGGACCAGCTGTGGGGTGGTTACTCTTGGTCGATCTGTTACAGGCCTACGACTAACATCTCTTGTGTCTCGAATTCGTCTCCAAAGCCTGAAAATGACACTTTGTGGTACATTCAAGGATACGGTGATTTCGGTCTGTGTCTGGTCTGCTTCCAGGTGGACGTGTATTCTACCCTGCTAAACGGGGTCCAAATGACATCGTTGTACCATTATGTTGTCACGTTCACCACGAGGCTACACTCCGCACACTATAACAGGTCAAACACGACTGAGGGAATATGGGGAGCAGGCACTGGCTGTGTTTACCCTGCAGTTACTCCTTTCCTATACAGAGCGTATAGGTAAGGTTGGTAAGTGCATATGTGGTGCGATTTGCGGTCTATATCCTGTTGCCCTGCTTTTTGTAACATATGCTTAACTTTTGGACACTAGTGCACATATCCATGACGATAATTATTCCTCAGTGTACCGGAGAAACTTTGTTAAACTAATTCTCAGCGTCGTAGCCTATGCCAAGTTATAGAAAAGGTATGGCATCTATTGGAGTAGGGAAACAAGGGAAATACACTCCTAAAAGTGAATCGCTTTACAACTATGATCCTAGAAGCCAAACACTTCGTCATAAAGCTAGAAACCAACCCGAAGAACCTGAACAAGAAGCTATTATGTAAGGTGCGTTCAAAAAATAACGAGCCGGAGGCTGGAATGCGCAAACCGGTGACGACATCGGCTAATCGTGGCGTGTGTAACGAGGTGTGGTTCCGACCAGAGCGTGGAAGGTAACAGCCCGTCGCTAGAGGGCACGCGTTCACGTCACGTGACGATACAAAGCGAGCAGCATCTTGCATCAATCGTCCAACCAACACCAAGACAGTAGGCCATTCGACATGCTTCCTGGTGTGGTTGAAGACTGTGGGGCACCCATTGGGCACACACTTTCCGCAAGTGCAGTCGTTCCTTCATGATGGTGTGCACACTTCCGACGCTAAATCCGACCACGGCGGCTATGGCGTTCACTGTCACTCGGCGGTCCTGGGTAATGAGTGCATCAACCAGCTGGACGTTGTCATCGGTAATGCAGGGGGGTGCCCCAGACCGGGCATCATCGGCTAAAGACACCCGTCCTTCCCTGAAGCGCTTGTGCCACGCCTTGACCCTTGCATGGGACATGAAGTGTTCGCCGTACACTTGTGACATTCGGCGACGAATGCCCGTTCCCCCTACTCCTTTCACTGTCAGAAACCGGACAACACGTCTTTGTTCTTCGTTTGACGCCTCCATGTCACTGTTTGCAATGTGACTGGCAGCGTTGGACGATTGATGCATGCTGCTGCTCGCTTTGTATCGTCACGTGACGTGCACGCGTGCCCTCTAGCGACGGGCTGTGACCTTCCACGCTCTGGTCGGAACCACTCCTTATTACACACGCCACGATTAGCCGATGTAGTCACCGGTTTGCGCATTACAGCCTCCGGCTCGTTACTTTTTGAAAGCACCTTATACTTACCCCTAAACTCTCAAGTCAGCCTCTTCTGGAGATATAAGGGGATTAAGGAAACAAGAAGACATATTCATCACAAAAGCATAGCATTCATTATTAACATAAATTATACAAAGTCATACAAGAGCAAAAATAATCACTTGCACTCTTTCCTTATTGCATTGAACTGAACAAGAAACGTAGCCTTGATCGGCTCCTTCGACACTACCATTATTGCTTGCACTGTTGCCTCGTGTATCCTCTATTATAAGTCCCAGTGGAAAAATCACGTTAACTACTTTTCATATGTGTCAATACATCGTTCTCACTTTCAGCCGAGAAGTCACTATTAGATACAGTCCTTGTGCTACCAGAGACTTCTCCCAGCGAAATTACAATTGGAATGTACAAACTAACAGGAGCAGCACAAATGAAGAAAACTCGCAATATCTTGTGAAGATAAACAAAGCATAGAGAATAATAGAGAGCTAAGAATGCAATGTGAGAAATTTGAAAGAAAACATGATTTTTAATCAAAACTAGATCTTGCCTCGAACTCCGTGAGTAGAAAGTTATTACGATAGCTCAGTTCTAATTGCTCTGTTTGCTTCATCATTTGGGGACTTTAACTGTTCATATTGTTTATATTAGTCATTATAACGAATATGTGATTGCTGTGAGAATGTTCCAAAACGATGAACAAATATCACATTAGCTACGATGTTACTGTTCTGACTTACACGGTGATAAGCTTGGGTGTCAGCGAGCGTTTCTTCCGCTTTCTCTAAGCATAGGTTTCAATCATACATTCAAATCACATTACTTTTGCTCTTTCTGTGTTAATAAAACCAGTCATCCTTTTTTATTGGAGCCGTGTTTTTGCGACATTTGAAGTCATTGTTACATGTCTCTTCTTATACTTCAGACGTGGCCATTCGATATATTGTTTAAAAGTGAATACATTTCATTTTATCAGTCTGATAAGTATGGTCTGTACCATCCCATAGTCTATGTATATTAGTCTAAGAGGAAGCTGTGTTTGACAGAAACACTGATAGGCGGAGAATTCATAAGTGAAATCGGGGTCATACTGCACAACTAGCGATAGGAAAGAAAGACAGAAACAGAAGGATAAGGAAATAAGCACCATTATACACTAACCGGCAAAAGAAAAACCTATCACTTGAAAGATTCATCATTACTGTACTTTCATTCAAATCATGAATATGAACGGTATAGGCCTAGTACAGTACATACTGTAGTTAAAGCATGGAAGTAAGGTTAATTGTTTTCCTACGCATTACCATTCTTCATGTCATTGCTTCACTTAACAATAGCGATTCCTTGACGTGATGCTGTTTCCCGCGCGCCATCGCGATCGTCAACAATGCAATGTTTTATTCTTTCTTATTTTGCCGCTTGTTGGCATAGGATAAGATCAATACAGCCATAACCTCAGTTGTTGTTGTGCAATTCAGAAACGAATATGCGCTTGAGGCCTGAAGATGTCGCCAGGGCAGAGGCTCTGATGGAAAATGGTGGCGCGCACATCTTTCCGCGGGAAACAGCATCGTGTCAATGAATCGCTATTCTTAAGTGAACAATGATAATACATCCAGGAAACTATTACCTTACTTCCATGCTATAAACAGTAGGTTATGTACTAGGCCGAGTGCGTTCATATTTATGATTTAAATGAAGGTAATGTTGCATTTTTCAAGTGATCAGTCTTCTTTGCCAGTCGGTGCATTATGAGTATTAGTTGTGCTTTACAATTAATTTCCATTAGTTTTGAGAATATGGGCCTCTGTCAATTGAACTTTGAATTTGGAGTGATTGTTCTGTTTTTGCCAGTTCACTTTTTAAAATAATTCTAGGAGAAATTTATAACAATTTAAAGCATGTTGCGAGCTCTGAATTGTATGCGGAAGAAAATAACAGAGATGCACTGAACGAAACTACAAGGGGCATCACACAGGAAGTAATAAGCACAATAGACACAGGAAGGCAACTTATGTAATGTTACCTACACGTCATGCATACGAGGTATTATACATGAGTAATAATAGTAATAACTCACTGCAGACAGTTTATGAGAACCAATACGGAGAGTGACGAAAAGAGAAAAATGTGATAGCCTAATAGTAATCACTCATCAATTATAGAGTTGTACGATATGTCGCAGTAGTCAGCCACCATTAGTTAGTTTTTGAGGGTAAGCCGGTAGAAACTAAAGCACACCCACACACATATGTACATCATGTTATATTACAAAGTGCAGTATATACAGAGGACTCGGGCCGAGTCCCAGTCACAAGCGTTTGCGAGAGAGTTGACAGTCTGTGAGATGGGTCTCGCCTCACTCTAGGGAGGCACGCGCGGGACTTGAAGCCAGGACAGGGAGTGGAGCACAGCAAGCCACAGCAGGTGAGAGACCTCGACAGTCGAGCTGGTACTACTAGGAGGTCTGTGGTTGTCATCGGGAGGATCAAAGTGGTTCTCCCGCGGTCTGCCGCGTAGCTTCAAGTCTGGAACAAATAATACAAGACAATAGAGATTCTTTCATTTGCATTTCCCCAGTACCACACGACCCGGCTATTTTCTGATCTCTTCTGCGCATGCGCCAAATGCCGTTAGGTTGCTGTTATGTCGTCAGTGTCGGAATAATTGTCGATGTGACTACATCGTTTAAGCATTTGGAATATTTTGTAGCAGAGTATTGTTATATTAGGGGTCACATACGACCCCTCGGAGTAGTTTGTGTAAGATAACTTTCTACGAGGTACCCTGCTTTATCCTGCACTACGTCTAGTTCTGAAAACACTGTAAACCGTTGTAACCTAAATAGCAAGATGTATTATTGTCCATTTTAACCCATTTTCAGACAACAAAGTGCGTGATATGTTCTTTGTTTTCGCAGAATGGTTGAAATAAACAACTGTGTGCCTTTTTTTGCTAATCCGTATCGACATTTTAATAGTACATTATGCAACGAGCCTATAATGGCAATAATTAAGATACGAGTATGTTTACAAAACGAGCGTATGCGAGTTTTATACCTTCCATACGAGTGTCGTAATTACCATTATAGGCGAGTTGCATACGATCGTTTATGTTCGACGAAAATTATTATAACTATTTTATGTTCGAACATAAATATTCATAAATATCTGTCGAGATTTTGCCAATTTTATGTACTGAACAGAGCGCATGAGACGCGGAGAATGCCTTGTATTTGACCATGGCCTCCTCGATTACCCTACTATGACACTAGGCCACACAGTGACATCTAAAGTAGAAGGCCTTGGAAGTCAGCGCAGGTGCGTTGCTATCCTCACCTAATTGGTCAAACGACTGTTTCTTGAGCTGTGATTGGTGGGAGAAACTGTTTCGTAATGAAATATATATATATATACACACATCACAAAAAGTTTTGCATCACCTCGGTTCCAAGAGTTCCGGAACCTTTAAATACAAAGGGAATAGAGATCAACACAAACAACATTTCAGCTCGTTTTATTGCTCATGAGACCCACACATTGCATGTTGTACCATCATACAGCTAGACTTTCAGCATTTGTGGTCCAGATTGCAGTACACACCACTACCTCTAATACCCAGTAGCACGTCCTCTTGCATTGATGCATGCCTGTATTCGTCGTGGCATACTATCCACAAGTTCATCAAGACACTGTTGGTCCAAATTGTCCCACTCCTCAACGACAATTCGGCGTAAATCTCTCAGAGTGGTTGGTGGGTCAAGACGTCCATAAACAGCCCTTTTCAACATATCCCAGGCATGTTCGATAGGGTTCATGTCTGGCGAACATGCTGGCCACTGTAGTCGAGCGATGTCGTTATCTTGAAGGAACGCATTCACAAGATGTGCACGATGAGGTCGAGAATTGTCGTCCATGAAGACAAATGCCTCTCCAATATTCTGCCGATATGGTTGCACTATGGGTCGGAGGATGTCATTCAGGTATCGTAAAGCCGTTTCGGAGCCTTCCATGACCACCAGTGGCGTACGTCGGCCCCACATAATGCCACCCCAAAACATCAGGGAACCACCACCTTGCTGCACTCGCTGGACAGTGTGTCTAAGACGTTCAGCCTGACCAGGGTGCCTCCAAACACGTCTCCGACGATTGTCTGGTTGAAGGCATATGCGACACTCATCGGTGAAGAGAACGTGATGCCAATTCCGTGGGGTCCATTCAGCATGTTGTTGGGCCCATCTGTACCGCGCTGCATGGTGTCGGGGTTGCAAAGCTGGACCTCGCCATGGACGTCGGGAGTGAAGTTGCGCATCATGCAGCCTATTGCGCACAGTTTGAGTTGAAACACGACGTCCTGTGGCTGAACGAAACGCATTATTCAACATGGTGGCATTGCTGTCAGGGTTCCTCCGAGCGGCAATCCGTAAGTAGCGGTCATCCACTACAGTAGTAGCCCTTGGGCGGCCTGAGCGAGGCCTGTCATCGACAGTTCCTGTATCTCTGTACCTCCTCCATGTCCGAACAACATCGCTTTGGTTCACTCTGAGACGCCTGGAAACTTCCCTTGTTGAGAGCCCTTCTTGACACAAAGTAACAATGCGGACGTGATCGAACTGCGGTATTGACCTTCTAGGCATGGTAGAACTACAGACAACATGAGCAGCGTACCTTCGTCCTGGTGGAATGACTGGAACTGATCGGCTGTCGTACCCCCTCCGTCTAATAGGCCCTGCTCATGCATGGTTGTTTACATCTTTGAGCAGTTTTAGTGACATCTATGAACAGTCAAAGGGACTGTATCTTGGATACAATATACACAGTCAACGTCTATATGCCGGAGATCTGGGAACCGAGGTGATGCAAAACTTTTTTTGATGTGTGTATATATGAAATATCATTATGATACAGTTTTCTGACATATAATAGTCAGGGTCGAACATAAAGTATGTTCCTGTATGCATTAGAATAGTGATAATTTATTAAATTATGACAGTTAAAAGTTTGTGTACAGTGCATTGTTATTTCTAACAAGGAACTTTATTAATCAATAGAACACATGTGAGTGCATCGAAGCAGGGAAGTACATCAATGCGACTCTCTAGAGTCTCGATGACTGAAAACACAAACATTTAAAATAATAAATTCCAAATGAATTCCTATAACACTTTTTAGAATTGGGGACACCACAGTGTGGTTCTGCCTGGACTTATATTTTAGTTTTATATTCCGTTAGTCTGTTGAGGAATAAAAGTAATTGTTTGAAAAATCCGACTCGTTACAATGTTTAATTAGAAATGTCTGCAGCTTAATAATTAGAAACACTGCTGTAGCCTATATGTAAGGCTCTTTGGGGAATGATGCCTACTGTCGACCAAAATATTATGTGTACTCGAGTTTGAAGGTTGTTTGAAAAGTCATAGATGAACTTTCAGTAGTGCCAGAAGTTTGTGAATAACAAGATTTTGAAATTTCTATAGGCTCGGTGTCGTTGGAAAATGTAGTTCTTGGTTGCATTGTAATCCTTATACATCAAGAGGTTATGCTGTATGATTGTGAAATACGTAAATTAATTCACTTATTTTATATCGGTTTGTATTTGTACGGGGAATTAAGACATGGTTCACTAGCTAGCCGTTCCGGGAAATGCTGTACAGCGTTGCTGATATGGAGCCCATCACTTCCGAGCGAGGCGTTACCAAACCTGATAAACCACTTCAGAATGCAATTTTACGAATGGTATCAGCAAATGGTCCCCCAAGATGAACAATTTCTGACGAAGTTAGTGTGGTCTGATGAAGAACAGTTTAAACTTAATGGAACAGTGAATCGACATAACTGTGTATACTGGGCTCCGGAAAATCCGCATGTTCATGTGGACAAGGTGATCAATGTACCAGGGGTTAATGTCTGGTGTGGACTGTCGTCGAGGGGCTTACTAGGACCCTTTTTCTTTGATGGTACTGTCACTGGAGCAGTGTACTTGGGAATGTTACGCACATTAATTTTTCCAGCTGTACGTGCGCTTTATGGAGCCGATGATGAAGTCTTCTACCAACAGGACGGGGCGCCACCACACTACCATGTAGCAGTAAGAGCTTTCCTGGATGACAATCTACCGGGACATTGGATTGGACGAAGAGGGCCCATTGAGTTCCCCCCACGGTCGCCAGATCTTACCCCTATGGCTTTTACTTGTGGGGAACTGTGAAAAATCAAGTCTATCGATGAAAGCCGCGCACGCCGGAGGCCCTTCGACAGGAGATTACAGCGGCATGTGCAGCGGTCCCCATTCAAACATTGACGGATATCTTTGCAGCGACCGCTTGTCGTTCTGCTCTGTGTCTGGCAGCCAACGGTGAACGTTTTGAACATCTCATGTAACCATATGTTTAACTGAAGACAGTACTACATGTGTAAACAAAATTTAAATGTAAAAGAAGCACAAAATAAATAGTTTTTGTTCCGTAAAGAGTGTATACATTTTTCTGGCGGACTCTGTATTTAGACTGATTTATAGGAATATACAACAGCAAATTAAAGTCCAAATCTGCTACAAATCTGTTTTTATAGTACATTATGTGTACCATGTGCCTCAGAGCTCGTTTATGTCTGTGTGGTTGACAAGGAACACTCTGCATGCGGGAATAGTACATTATGCAACGAGCCGATATTGGCACTTCGAGTCTCTTAATAACCATTATAGGGGAGTTGCATACGACTGTTTATGTTCGGCGATAACTATTATTTTATGTTCGAACATAAATATTCATAAATATCTGTCGAGATTCCGCCAGGTTTTTGTACAGTACTGAGCAGAGTGCTTGGGACGCAGAGAATACCTTGTATTTGACCATGGCCTCCTCGAATACTCCACCATGACACTAGGCCACGCAGTGAAATTTAAAATAGAAGGCCGTGGAAGTCAGCACTTGCGCGATGCTATCCTTACCTAATTGGTCACACAACATTTTCATGAGATCTGATTGGTGGGAGAAACTGTATCATAATGAAAACTTGTTCTACAGAATAATGAGTCCTATTATGATACAGTATTCTGACATATCCCTCCCTATATTATGCTGCTAAGGTCCCATTAACACCAACCTACACATGTGGGGTACCCACAGGTTCAGCATAACCCAATGCGTAAGCGAAACGCACTCAATTACTCTTTAAATGCATCACAATTAAATAAATACCTTAAAACATGTATATTTACAATGGAATCATGAAAGAATGCAACTCGATAACCATGGTAACAGAATCTCACAGGTCCATCTATTTCTGTAAGACGCAATGCAATTCCAATTATTACATTACTGTGAAAGTTTCCAGACGGTTATAAGGTTATCACTGAACCAAATTAAGCTGTAAAATTCATCAATACATACAGTATAATGCGCTTAAGGGGGTCAAGGGGCACTCTAGAATTTTTTCACGCAATTTTCACGTGTGGGTGTGGTCCGAAAGGTCTTTTTCACCCGACTATAAAGGGTCTCCGAAAACCACATTTAAAGGCCTTTAAATTAACAGTGTCTGTGATATTCCCAGAAAACTAACTTCGCTCTGATATACCTAACCCCTAACCACTGCACCAGTAGCTGAATTGATAAAGTCCGATTATTCATACCAAGGATAAATCAGTCATAGCATTCATGATTGAGATTTTGCTAAGTGTACTCTTTACAACTAGAATATTCGCGGGAGAAGCCACGACGGGTAATGTTAGTAGTTTATATTTGACGTTCGTCGCCAGGATCCAACTGTGGTGGCATCTAGTAACAAGATTCAGAACAAGTTGGTCGTTGACGGTCGTGTTTGGTAGCAAAGGTTGCAACTACTTGAAAATCGAATGTCTTCAGTCCTTACTTGAATTACAGATAACACACACTAATAGAGTCATCACAATTAATGCCGGTTATCAGACAGATTCTACACACTCCCAAAGTACACGGGGCTACATGACCGCGTTGTCGCAGCCCCTAAACTAAGGAACCAACCAACCATTTCTCTTGGTCACAGGTTATGAGGTGAACTAAATCCACACACGAAACTTCATGGGTTCTATTCAGAATGGCTCTTCCTTTGAATGAGCCTGCATGCCGTTGTGTCTGCTCACTTTTATCGTGGCTTGGCGAGGAGATTAGCCCAAGCATTATCTTAATTCACCAGGGACTGTGTTTATTGTGCTACAGTCGGGGCGGGATTTAATGTAAATAGCATAGTCATTAGTGCAAGTTATAGCATTCTAATATTGCTTGCTCTAGCTGCCGTAGAGGAACACAGGTCAGTCATTAAGGAGACTTGCAATTTTCATATTCTCAAGCGTAATTTGGCAGATCATCTTCCGACATATCAAAACAAGTAGTTCCGTGAAGAACTATACAGCCCATTTTCATATATCCTCTCTATGGTAACTGCCACTATCAACAAACACAATTTCAGTTTGATTGCTGTAATAGATTCGTAGACATTGAGAACCGACTAAATATTTCGGATGGTCGCCATGTTGGATTTTATATATGTAGGTCCTATAGTTATGTACTGTTACATGAAGATTGTTGTGTACGTGTAGCATTCAAACTTCAATCGCATGATTAGGACACAAGAAGTAAAAACGAGATTTTAAAATTTCGCACAGCTGCCATCTTGTGGTTATGGAAACAATTGAAATAAATTAGGTGCCAGTGGATTAACATTTGCATAAGTATTTAACATTGTGGTGTTTGAAGCCATTTAACATGCAAGGTTTTACTGCAATCGGATGGTTAAATCGTGAGAAACGTTCATTTAAATATGTACACGTCGTGTCGCCGCCATGTTGGATTTGTGCTCACCAGGTTACTGAAAGTCCTATAGGTGAACTTATTTTCATAGCCTCTAAGAACATAAATAAATCAGTTTGATTGCTGTAAAATATTCGTAGATATTAAGAACCATCTAAATATTTCAGATGCTCGCCATTTTGGATTGTTATATGTATCATAGAGTTATGTAGCATTAAAGGAAAATTATTGCGTAGGTTCATTATTCAAACTTTCATTTCGATAGCATGATTACGACACAAGAAATAAAAAATTAATTTTAAAATTTCTCACAGCCGCCATCTTGAGGTTATGTAAATAACTGAACTGAATTAGATGCCAGTGCATTACAATATGAATAATCATTTACTGTACCACATTTCAATGCGCTCAGAGAGTTAATCACGAGATAAGTCTATTAAAATGTTTCAAATTCGCTTGGCCGCCATGTTCGTTTTGTACATTAAAGGTTTATGAATGTTACATAGATAAACTTGTAGCAGTGCTCTTAATCACCGTACAAAATTTCAGGGTGATATCTGTAATAGTTTAGGAGCTATAGAATGCCGGTGAAATATTTCGCACAGCCGCCATTTTGAGGTTATGTAAAAAATTGAACTAAATTAGATGCCAGTGCATTAAAATGTGTATAAAAATTTGCTGTACCACGTTTCATTAGGTTTGAACGGTTAAATCGCGAGAAAATCCTATTTAAAAGTCTCAACTTCGCTTGGCCGCCATGTTGGTTTTGTAGTTACCAGGTTTTTGAAAGTTTCATAGGTGAACATCTAGTAGTATCCTTTATCGCCGTACACAATTTCAGGGCGGTATCGGTAATATTTTCGGAGCTACTGAATGCTGGTGAAATATTTCGCACAACCGCCATGTTGGATTGGTGAGACACAATAAAATTTGAAGGGCACGGTCGGTGTCGGCCAGAATGGTGCTATGATCTTACCTAGTTTCATTGAAATCGCTCTAGCCATTTAGGCATCATTAGGGGGGAGGGGGGGGGGGCACATACACCATCACACACACGGACCAACGGTGATCTCATAAGCCTATTTTTTTTTCATAAAATGAAAATAGGCTGAAAATATACACTATTCTTTAGCGTCTTTTTTAATAAAAAGAAAATATGAACAAACGGACTTATAACTACATATTTTCTTTAAATATCTCAGCTAAGAAACAGTTCTAAATAGCAGGAAATATTTTATGGATCTTCAAGCGGTGTTGATTACCAGTAATTATTTTAATACTAGAAGACCCGTGCTGCTCCGCAGCATTCACTTCAATCCTACAGCACTTCTGTCCATATGACATTTGCATGTGTTCATGCTAGTGACCTGAACAGACATTTAACGTACCGTTGCTTTTGGGTAAATGATGAAGTAGACTTATGAGATCAAATGTCCTCTGTGTGTGTGTGGCACTATTTACCCAGCGTAAGCTTAAAAGACGCACGGACGCCAGGTTCCAGACGCAATTCTGAAAAGCCGAGGTGAACAGCTAACTCCAAACACATCAGCTTTCTCTGAAGTACGTGGGTTGGCGACCACGGGACCCCAGCTGAGTCCGGCATTGCTTCCACTTACTTGTGCCGGGCTCCTCTCCGTCTTCTTTACTGTCGACATCCCTTGGTCAACTCTTGTTCTTTTCCGACCCCAACGGTATTAGGGTATCCGAGGTCTAGGGAGTCTTTCACTTTCCTGCCTTAATTGGCCCTTGTCTCATCTTTCCTGATCCCTCCTTCTTCGAGGGGTCAGACCTCTTGTTTTCATTTCACTATATTTCCTTTACTCTTTAAGATCCCGCACTGTTTTTTTTAAATTGGCTCCCGTGTATCTAAATTCCATTGAGCGATTTCTTTTGCATCCACACTCCATTTTGTAGGTGTTTTCACACTACGTTGCATTTTTTAAGTCTTTTCGATCTACAATAAATTGCATTTTGCTAGTGTTTTCAACCTCGATTGCATTTTGTAAGGATCGACAATCTAAATTGTCTTTTAGTAAGTCTTTCAATATAGGGGATGGGACTTTTGTGAGTATTTTGAATCTAAATGGTATTTTGTATGGTGGTCATTTTTCAGGTATTTTGATTCTCAATTGCATTTTGTAAGTATTTTAAATCTAAATTGCATTCTGTAAGTATTGTCCATCCAATTGAGTAGTTTGAATCTGCCATGCATTTTGTAAGCATTTTCAATTTCAATTGCATTTTGTAAGTATTTTGAATTTCAATTGCTCTGCGTGTTTTTTTTTTTGAATCTGAAATGCGCTTTTTTCAATCTAAATTGCATTGTGTATTTTCAATTTCAATTGCATTTAGTAAGTATTTTGAACCTCAATTGCATTTTGTACGTATTTTCAATCTCATTTGCATTTTGTAAGTATTTTTCAATCTATTCCTTTTGTGAGTATTTTCGTTCTAAATTCCCTTTTGTAAGTATTACCGCTCTCCATTTTGTGAGTAGTTTCAATCTGAGTTTCTTTTTGTAAGTATTTTCCTTCTCACTTAATTTTCGTTCTGGTTTCCACTTCATTGTCATTTTCGCTATCACCCAGACCATTAGGGGCCGATAACCTAAATGTTAGGTTCCTTAAATCAACAATTATCATCATCATCTCTGAAGTATTAACTCGACACGACGCGACAGTTTGATGCTGGCTGAAGGTAGGGTTATAGGTCGCTGGCAAGCTCGTAAACTCACTCTGAAGTTAGTAATTTAAATTTCCACTGAATGGAGATTGCTTGAAGAAATGAAAACGTAAGAACACTTACAGTGGTCGATGTGGGAGCTGTCGCGATCTTTCCTGCAGAACTTTTCGTGCTGAACAATTCTCAGGGTATATCTATATTTTTAACGGTTAACCCATAAAATGTCATAAATATTTTTTTCTACCTAATCCTTCATCTTAATCGAGAAATCCTTCACAGAATAGTTAAAACCGAATCAAAATCCACCATGTTGCACTCGAGATTACTCGTTACATCCAAGAATTGGGAACTTTTGCTTTATACTAAGTAGATAGAGATATCCACACACTTTAATGCTACAGCAGTACAATTTGGCGATCTGTCTACTTATTATACCAATGGTATACATTTAAAATAAAAGATGGGTCTCTTATTTTTGAATTTAGAGATGCACCGTAACTCTTGGGTAACATAATTATAAAAGTGTGCAAATTAATAGAATTAAATAAAATAATTTTAATAAGTCATAATTTCTTTAATTCAAAATCATTTTATTGACCAACTTCTTTTTTATCCTACTTAGTAGTGTTTCCACTCCCGTGGAATTACACCTTTTCCCATAAGGAATTGCGTCTGGAAACTTTCAGATTATTGGATTCCGAGGGATATGTGAGCTGGGTCCGCTTTCAATTTTGCATTGACTTTAGAAATTAAGTCAGGTGATTTCAATAAATAGTTCATGAATCTTTGAATAGTTCAATAGCGTTCATTAGTTAAAAGACCCCAAATCCCTCTGCTCTAAATTCACACGTAAAGTAGAGTGAACGAAACGTGTGGCATCTTGCATTTGCAAGGCTCCTCTGTTAGTGGAAATTCCAAAAAATCATTTTAATTTGAGTTTCTTAAATTAAAATATAATTAGGAGTCTTGGTTAAACATTTGAAGTAATTTCATCGCCTTGTAAACATAGGCCTACTTAGTGCATTAAGCCGTGAAAAGTAAAAATGCAATTTTGGAAAACTGACATCGAATCTAATAATTTGCACACCTCTGTAAAGACAGCTATCGCCTACACCACTGCGGATAGAATAGTGAGTCAAGGAGATTGATGAGAAATGAAAAGATAACTCACACAGAAGGAATTAATATTTATTGAGCTGTAAATTTGATTGAGTATATCTTAGTTATAGAACTGAGGGAATGAAAGAACAGGATGTAGGATAGTAATCACCGATGTAGGAAAATAGCATTTTTACCATTACCACAGGACAGTTATCGTATTAGGGATTCGGACGTCCTTGTGTAATTGTTATTTAATATGTGCCCCGTTTGCTGAGGTCTGTGCACCTCCGCAACATTCGTTTCAACATTCTAATAGTACTTCCTTCCATACGACATTTGCTGTTCGCTTGCCTTTTGGTTCTATTTGAACTTTGACGTCACGAAAGGATTTTGCTCGCGATAGTGCGACATACAGTTTTCCGTGGCTAAACACCGGTTGAGGTAGATAAATGCCTACTTGATCTAGTGTTTGACCTTGAGATTTATTGATAGTTATACAAAAAGCCAAACGTACTGGAAACTGCCTCCTTTTGAAGGAAAACGGCATAGAAGTATCTGATGGCGTAAGGTCAAGGCGAGGAAGTAGAACATTGTTTCCAACATTTACGCCAGTAATAATTTCCAGGTGTAAGCAATTGTCATGCATCTTCCGAACCAACAGTCTAGTACCGTTCAACAGACCTTGGGTAACATTAATATTTCTCAACAAAATCACAATAGAGATTTCTTTTAGTCGAAGGATATGAGGTGCAATCCACTTATGTCTAAGCTGTCTAAAAATTCTGCTGGGAATTGTAGAAGTTCACTCTCATCTTCAGTCATGAAATTATTCACACTGATGTAAGTTCTCGATGATCCTGGGATTAGCTCTAAAACTTTGTCATTGATTTCTTTACAGTGTTCACTTTTAGCCTATTTTCAATTTTGAAAAAATAGGCTTATGAGATCACCTTTTGTCCGTGTGTGTGTGCGTGTGTGTGTGTGTGATTCGTGTGTGTGCCCCCCCCTAATAAAATCTAAACGGCAGGAGCGATTTCAATGAAACTCGGAAAGTTCATAGCACTATTCCCGGCGACCTCGACCGTGCCCTTCAAATTTTGTTACGACTCACCAATCCAACATGGCGGCTGTGCGAAATATTTCACCAGCATCCAATATCTCCGAAACTATTACCGATATTACCCTGACATTTTCTATGGTGATAGAGGGAACTACTATAAGTTCACTTATGTGACTTTTGAAAACCTGGTAACTAGAAAACCAACATGGCGGCCAAGCGAATTTGCGACTTTTAAATAGACGTTTCTCGCGATTTGACCAACCAAACGCAATGAAACTTGGTACAGTATATGTTTATATACATTGTAATGCACCGACATCTAACTTCGTTCAATTGTTTACATAATCACAAGATGGCGGATGTGCGAAATATTTCACCGGCATTCTATATCTCTGAAACTATTAGCGGTATCTCCCTAAAATTTTGTACGGAGATAAAGGGCACTACTGGAAGTCCATCTATAAGATTTTCAAAAACCACTTAACTACAAAACGAACATGGCGGCCATGCGAATTTGAACATCTTAAATAGACCTTTCTCGCGATTTAATGTTCCAAGCGCACTGAAACCTGGTACAGGAAATATTTATACACATTGTAATCCACTGGTATCTAATTTAGTTCAATTGTTTACATAACCTCAAGATGGCGGCAGTGCGAATTTTAAAATTAAGTTTTTATTTCTTGTGATGTAGTCATGCGATCGAAGTGAAAGTTTGAATAATGAACCTACGCAATAATTTTCCTTTAATGGTACATGACTCTATGGCCTATACATTTAACAATCCAACATGGCGACCATCCGAAATATTTAGACGATACTGAATATCTACGAATCTATTTTAGCGATCAAACTGCATTTTTTAATGTTCATAGGGGCTATGAACTTAAGTTCACCTATAGGACTTTAAATAACCTGGTGATCACAAATCCAACATGGCGGTGACGCGAATTATAAATATTCACATGGACGTTTCTCGCAATTTAACCATCCGCGTGCAGTGAAACTTGGTACAGTAAATCTTTATCCGAATGTTAATCCACTGGCATCTAATTTATTTCAATTGTTTCCATAACCACAAGATGGCAGCTGTGATTTTTTTTTAATCTCCTTGTTTTTTCTTGTGTCCTAATTATGCGATTGAAGTTTGAATACTACACGTTCACAATAATCTGCATGTAACAGTACATAACTCTAGGACCTACATATATAAAATCCAACATGGCGACCATCCGAAATATTTAGTCGGTTCTCAATATCTACGAATCTATTACAGCAATCAAACTGAAATTGTGTATGTTGATAGTGGCAATTAACGTAAGTAGGATATATGAAAATAGGCTGTATAGTTCTTCACGGAACTACTTGTTAGGTGCTAAAATCGCAATTTTTGAAAAGCGTGAAATATCTTTCAGTGTGGAAACTTCGTTTCCATATATTTCAGTGATGATATCAGTTTTAGCAATGATGGCGTGTGGTAATTCTGAATTTTCTCCATCGACGTGAGGGTATTCACCGTTACCAATTTGTATCAAGAAGTTTGCAAAGTCACGTTGATCTATATCCGCTCGCATATTTTTGTTGAGTTAAAAAATTTTGATTAATGGCCACAAAGGAGAGAACCTTACTGACATTTGGACTGAAGCTGCTCTAGATGCGTGAGGCACAACCGGCAATACCTGCCCGCTTTACAGGTGAATGTAATGAATAAATCTGGCTCTCCAAACTTCCTCACTATCGCCATCGCATCCTGATAATATTGCATGATATCCCTTGGGCTACCTGTAAAAGAAGATGGCAAAACTACAATACGACCGACTCTGAGATTTTCATTTTCTGCTCGTACATGCAAGGCGTCTGCTAAACCGGCATATGTATCAACTCGCAACTTAGTATGTTGATGACGTATATATTTTAACCGGTCACCTTCCATACGACAGTAGTAATCCACGAATAGCTGTTGAGTCAATTTACCAGCGTTAATAAGGGGATTGAAATCGAACTCAGCTCCTAGACCTCGAATGGCAATTCTTTACAGTATATACTCATGCATTGTGACAGTATGACGTATTTTAGTTTGTCTCACTCCAGCAGTTGGCATTGACATGTGCCAACCAGACTCTCCGCAAGGCCAAATCAAGGTATAACACATAGGATCACAGTGCATACTATCATAATCTACATTCCTCAAGCCACCTTCTCTCTCATATACTGCAATGTGTCGATGAGATGGTGGAGCTCCATCAATAGTTCCAAATACAGCAGCAATTTCTGAACATGTGGGGTCATTATAACGTCTTGGATCTGAGGAAGGTTCGTGATAGAAACGCATTACCAATTCCATTTGACGACGATTTTCTTTTAGAGCTGATTTTTTCTCTTCACTTACTTTCTCGTGCATTGTTTTATAAGAGCGCACGTAAGGATTGTGCTGATCTAGTAAACGATTTAAAAGACTGAGGGTATCTTCTCTCAGTTCGAGATTAGCATCATTCAGTAGCCTTAAATCATTTGCCTCTGAAAATTCTAATATGTATAATTGGCCATATGAACTGTTTTCCTGTTTTTTGGCATATAAAGGGGAAATTCTATGATGAATGACACCATTGGTTTTGAAACAGTAAGGCCCATGGCTCGGTAGTAGCTCAGCAGTAGCACCAAAGGATACAAACGACATAGCAGTATTATACTGCCGAATATTTTTCCTAAAATTTTTACTGATTTCGTCACAATTCGTAAACAACTGCTTAATTTCTGGAAGTATTGTGTATGGTGGAAGTTTCACTTTGCCATCGCTACAACAAAAAGAAAAGCGACCACTTGTATTTTTCTCTTTTGAAAAGTATACAGCTGAGCAGTAGTGAGAAATGTTACACAGACTTCCAATTGAGAATGGTTCTATGTAGGGAATAGTATCAAAAATAGCACATCGATAAGTGGCTGACAACGATTTTGTGACAATCTGGTTCTGATAACGATTTGAGTCGCGTAGTGCTCGTTTCTGTTTCTTGGTATTGACGTTTTCGACCATACTTGACTCTGAGTTAGCACTGATATCTAGGACGACATAGTGACCGTTCCGGCCATCTCCAGAATACAGTAAGGAAATTATTCTATTTGGTGGCGTATTTTCGGCGTTTACAGTATGCGTTTTATGATTAGTAACTATGTTAATATTCATTTTGTAAATATGAGCAGCGGTAACTAACTCAACATGACCTCCATGAATACCATTCATAGACATATGCATTTTGTAATCATCGCTCGTATTGATAGCAGTTTCGTACATATCGCTGTTGTCAACAATAAAGGAAGAATACTTATTCCAATTGTCTGAAACATGTTGAAGAATTCGTTTTCTCACCTTTGTAAATAAACTCTGACTGTTGTACACACAATATGCCAATGCCCTGAACAGACAATTTCCGTCACCTTTAATTCTTATCACATTTTGTCTCTGTCTAACTGGTTATGAGGTTCGCTTCCGACACGATCCTGGGGTTTTACTGCACACAAACCCACTCTTAGTTTGAAACAGTAAATCAGCCACTGAATCGAGTGACTTGGCATCCACGTTATCAACTGAGTTAGCACTGATACCGGTATTTAAGACGTCATAATGACCGTTCCACCCATCCCTAGAGTATAGCAAAAAAATTATTCTATTTGATGGCGTATTTTCTGCTTTTACACTATGAGTTTTATTATTAGTGATTATGACAATATCCATTTTGTAAACTTGAGCAGCGGCAACTAACTCAACATGACCTCCATGAACACCATTAATAGACATATACATTTTGTAATCATCGCTCGTATTGATAACAGTTTCGTACATATCGCTGTTGCCAACAATAAAGGAAGAATAATTATTCCAATTGTCAGTAACGTGTTTTACAATTCGCTTTCTAACCTGTGTAAATAAACTCTGATTGTTGTACTCACAATATGCCAATGACCTGAACAGACAATTACCGTCACCTTTAATCTTTATAACATTTGTAATTGAGTGTCGCCTCTCATTCATCATAATATGATTCATTGTTTTGATTGAGCACACAACCTATCAGGACGAATGATGAAACGAAAAGAAGACAGTTTGTAGCTGGTGAGACCAAAGACTATATAATTGAAAGATCGGCAGAGGCGGTTCTAGCCCTTCCCCCCCCCCCCCCCCAGTTTTAGTGACATTATTATTTTAAAAGTCCTCGGTTACTAAATAAATTAATAATTTACATATATAATTTATCTACGGTAATATAAAACAAACTAATGCATTTAATTAAGTTAATTTTTCTTTCAATTTCAAGATTTATTTATTTTATTATATGTAATTTAAACACACAATTGAAATCGTGTATAAATATAATATTTTTTAAATGCGTAGTGCATACACCAAGAGTATTAAACTCTTTTCCCAACTTTATGATACGCAAGTTCAGAAGTTTCCAATGTAGACAAACCTCCATGCGATACAAGTGCATCGATATCTCCCCAACTCTGTGACAAAAATGTGAGTGCAACTGTTTCTAATATAGGCGAACCAGGACCATTTTACATCAGTGCATCGATCTATGATGGTCCATGCCAACCACGTAAATCAGTTTATAAACAAACGTTACTATGCAATAAGAACAGAAGTTTTAACAGTAAATGGTTTGAGAGGTACACATTTATTGAATACTCTGAGAACAAAGATACCGTTTTCTGTGTCATTTCGTTCAATCTGATTCAAGCAATGCTGAACATGTTTTCACTAAATCTGGATTTTGCAATTGGAAACGAATATGAGAAAAACGTGCAAAGCATGCTGATAGTGAATGTTATAAATCTTCAATAGTAAAGTGAAACAGTTTTCTGGAAAGTGAACGTAGCGGCACAGTGATTTCGAAGCTAAGCGTGAAACCTCTGGTTTTACTGCGTAACCGCTCAGCTGTGGCAACAATGGCCTGAGTCGCATTACTTTGTGCTCGGCAAGACATTGGGCTTAGAGGTCATCGCCAAACAGTTTCGGACGATGACAGTGGTAATAATAAAGGGAATTTTGATGAAATTTTAAATGTAATTAAACTAGAAAGTGAAAGCACAAGGGAGGATGTAAACAGTCTACCAAAGAATGCAACTTACTCATCTAAAGATTCTCAAAATTAATTTCTTGATATCTCAGCTAATATAATAGTTGAACATATTGGAGGAGAGACGAAAAAATATAACAATGGTTATGTTTCCTTAATCCTGGATGAAGCTAGAGTTGTTAGTAAAGTGGAACAGATGTCCGTATGTGTCAGATATGTAGGACAAAATTCTATAGAGGAGCGTTTCATTGGTTTTATACATTTGTCTCAACTGAATGCAGAAAGTATAGCTAATTCAGCTTTAGAATACCTTGTTTCTGTGGATTTTGACCCATGTAAGTGCATTGGACAAGCATATGATGGAGCCGCGGTTATGTCAGGGAAGATAAACGGTGTGCAGCATTTATTGCGACAAAAGGTCAATAACCCGTGTGTTTACGTGCATTGTTATGCACATCGCGTAAATTTAGTTTTGGTGGACATTTCAAAGCCAGTTTGTAGACGTGGTAGGGGACAATTTTGGATTACTGGAAGCAATTTATACTTTTCAGTCTGTATCTACTGTAAGACATCAACAGTTTGTTGAGATACAGAGTGATCTTCATCCAGGAGATCGTGTTTTAGAGATACCTCTTCAAAGTGACACGCGATGGGTATGTAAATATAGAGGAGTAATGTATTTTCAGAAACGTTTTGCTTCAGTTAAAGCAGCTCTAGAGTATTCTTCAAAGTCAGTTAAAAATAAAGAGGCAGCAGAAGCAAAAGGTTTGTTGAAACAGCTTTGTAAAGTGAACGTGATGTTTGTGTTACAAATCTTTTCTGATATTCTCGAGCTTGCCAATGGAGCCTCTATGTTCTTACAACAAAAACATGTGGACTTCGGAGGGGCACATAGATTGATCTATGGTCTTGTAAAATCGTTGCAAGAAAAACGAAATGGTGATTATTTTAAGGAACTATGGGCGGTTACATGTGACTCTATTCAGTCGTTAGGCGTGAAAGTTTATAAACAATCTAGAGTCTCAAGTATTCCAAAGAACTTTTCAGACTAAGTTTTATTAATGCCAGTCTCTGCGGAGAAGGAATAGGAAAATGTCACATTATCAGAGACATGTAAAAGAAATCTTTTTGAAATATTAGACAACATGGTAGAAGAGTTACAGCGTAGATTTACTGAAAATGATTTTGTGTGCAATGCAATGGATGCCTGTAACCCAAGAAATGAAAACTTTTTAAATTTTGAATATATTGTTACGTGCCACCCCCTAGTGGCACCTTTGTTAAATGGATTACGGTGGGTATAAAGCACAACACCAATTACTGCTTAAAGAAATAATTAATTTTATTTCAGCCAGAAAAATACACTACTCAACAGCAATCATTACCTTACTCCAGTTTCCTCACGTCGAGAATACTTTCCCTTTCACTTGTCAACAGACCACAGTTAATCCTCTTCGCTAATGAGTCCGCTCCCGTACGCTCGCTGGAAATAGCTGCACTAGGTCTGTCACTGTACTATACACTGTTTCACAAGCACCACAATC
Source organism: Meconema thalassinum (assembly GCA_946902985.2). NCBI lineage: Eukaryota > Metazoa > Arthropoda > Insecta > Orthoptera > Tettigoniidae > Meconema > Meconema thalassinum. Next base: position 26,340,300 of record OY714911.1, read on the forward strand.
ACTTCCTCGGTGTCAAGAGAATCAGCTTCACTAGGGGTTTCGCAAGTCACCACACTTCTGTCGCTCAAGATAATCGCTCGCACTAGCTCGTAAAACACAACAACAACAACTGCTAGACAGGTCGCACTTATATAGCAGGCCGGTGACTCAATAAATACTTCTAGATCCATCCAGGGTTCACGGCTTCTCGAGGTTTCCATCGCTGGTCCAGTCACGAATATTCTGGACTACCCCTTTGTCCTAGTAGCCCTGTTGCATAAGGCGCGCGCAATACAGGAGGCAGGCCACAGCCCAGCCCTGGGGCAGTTGTGACTCATGCGGCGAGCGATGACACAAACTCACAGCCGTAACACCACCCCCTTCCTAAAAAGGCTGATCGTCCCGATCAATCATGGGTCCGTCTGTGTCCCTCCGTAGGCTGCCAGGCGATCTCGGTGCACGATCTTCATCTTTGCCCTCGGGCTCCGCTGGATCCTGTAGACGACATCGTTGATCCGTTTCACGACTCGGTACGGGCCCTCCCAGGACTTCTGCAGTTTGGGTGACAGGCCTTTCTTCCGTAATGGGTTGAAGAGCCAGACCAGGTCGTCCTCGTGGAATCCGCCGGCATCCGTCTGCTGGTCGTATCGGGTCTTCATTCGGTCGGTCTCGATCCGCAGTTTCCTCCTCGCGAACGCGTGTACGTCCTCCAGTTGGTCGACCAGTTCTTGACAATACTGGCTTACCGGGATCGGATCATTCCCAGGTCGGCCGAAGGCAAGATCGACAGGTAGACGGAACTCCCTCCCAAACATGGCCCGGGCTGGTGTGCACCCGGTGGTGTCATGCACGGCGGCGCGGTAGGCCAGGAGAAATAGTGGAAGATGCTTGTCCCAATCCCTCTGGTGCTCGCTGACGACTATTCGGAGATGGTTCTCGATGGTGCGATTGAATCGCTCTACCATCCCGTCGGACTGAGGGTGTAGCGGCGTTGTCCTTGTCTTCCGGATTCCCAGCAGCTGGCATAGGTTCTGGAACACCTGCGACTCGAAGTTCCTCCCTTGGTCGGAGTGCAGCTCCAGGGGTACTCCGTACCGGCTGACGAATTCCTTCACCAGGGTCTCTGCAATCGTCGCGGCTTCTTGGTTAGGGAGCGCATACGCCTCCGGCCATTTGGTAAAGTAGTCGCTGACGACTAATATGTAGCGGTTCCCTGCCTCGCTTAACGGGAATGGCCCAGCAACATCGATGGCCACTCTCTCCATGGGGCCGCCCACGTTGTAGGTCTTCAGTGGACCCCGTCGTCTTCGTCCTGGGCCCTTGCTGGCTGCGCAATCGTGGCACCTCGCGCAGTAGTTCTTCACGTCTGTTCGGCATCCGATCCAGTAGAACCGCTCTCTCAGCTTCTCCAGGGTCTTATTGCGCGCGAGACGCAGCGCCTGTTGAGTGTCCGAGTCCCGTAGCCCATCGGTGGAAGTCTGCGTCGCTATCTGCTCCAGAAATTCGGCCGGCGCTGTTGGGTAGGCGAGCCTTACGAGGCGTGCGATGTCCATCTCGAACTCCTGCAGGGTTTCCGCGTTCTTCTGTACCCGGGTCCGGAGCTGCATCTGATAGGCCTGCTGAAGATGGCTATCTCCATATCGGGACTCCATATGGACGATCAGTGCAGCGTAGTCCTGGGATCCAGTCGGGATGGCCTGAAGGACGTTAAGGGCGTCGCCTCTCAGCGCTACAATGAGAGCTGTAGCCTTTTCTGTGTTGTTCCAGTTATTTATGGAACAGGCTGCCTCGAACTGACGTAAGTAGGTGCTCCACGGGACCTTTCCGTCGAAGGTTGGGGGCGTCACTCTGCTATGTCCCGTTCCTGATATTCCCGGTGTAACGGTGGGCGGGCGTTGGCGCAGCTCGGCAACTTCCTCTCGTACAGCGTTGAATTCCTCTTTCACCCCCGTCAGTGGGCGTTGGCGCAGCTCGGCAACTTCCTTTTGTAAGGCGTTGAATTTCTCCTCCACCCCCATCAGCGGGCGTTGGCACAGCTCGGCAACTTCCACTTGTAAGGCGTTGAATTTTTCCTCCACCCCCATCAGCGGGCGTTGGCGCAGATCGGCAACTTCCACTTGTAAGGCGTAGAACTTCTTTTCCACTGCTGCGACTTCCTCACGTAGGCCCTGTTCTAATTTCCTTTGGCTCTCCTCTAATTTCGTCAGCAGACACTCTTCCAGATTTTTCTGGCCATCCAGAAATTTGGCGGTTAGGTCCTCTGCTAACTTACTTTGGCTGTCCTTCAGGTCCTCTGCTAACTTCTTCTGGCCATCCTCCATCTTCTTCAGGTCCTCCGCTAACTTATTTTGACCGTCTTCCATCTTCTTCTGACCGTCTTCTAATTTGGCAGTTAGCTCCTTGGTTAAATTCTTCTGGCCGTCCTCCATCTTGGTTTCCATGCCATTTAACTTTTCTAGCAATGCTGCCAATTTCTCCTCCATTTTAGTTGTTTGTCTTGTAAAGGGCATGCACTCACAGGAAAATTAGAGAAAATGACCTGCTCGGGTTTTGAAACCAGGACCGTCAGGTGTTGTGCTTGAGTTCGTAATCCGGCTTCTGACACCAGTTGTTACGTGCCACCCCCTAGTGGCACCTTTGTTAACTGGATTACGGTGGGTATAAAGCACAACACCAATTACTGCTTAAAGAAATAATTAATTTTATTGCAGCCAGAAAAATACACTACTCAACAGCAATCATTACCTTACTCCAGTTTCCTCACGTCGAGAATACTTTCCCTTTCACTTGTCAACAGACCACAGTTAATCCTCTTCGCTAATGAGTCCGCTCCCGTACGCTCGCTGGAAATAGCTGCACTAGGTCTGTCACTGTACTATACACTGTTTCACAAGCACCACAATCACTTCCTCGGTGTCAAGAGAATCAGCTTCACTAGGGGTTTCGCAAGTCACCACACTTCTGTCGCTCAAGATAATCGCTCGCACTAGCTCGTAAAACACAACAACAACAACTGCTAGACAGGTCGCACTTATATAGCAGGCCGGTGACTCAATAAATACTTCTAGATCCATCCAGGGTTCACGGCTTCTCGAGGTTTCCATCGCTGGTCCAGTCACGAATATTCTGGACTACCCCTTTGTCCTAGTAGCCCGGTTGCATAAGGCGCGCGCAATACAGGAGGCAGGCCACAGCCCAGCCCTGGGGCAATTGTGACTCATGCGGCGAGCGATGACACAAACTCACAGCCGTAACAATATATATTCTCACGTTCTGTGAAAAGTATAATCTAATCGTCACAGACCGTAAGGTGCTACAGACTGAAATCAGTCTAGCTAAGAATGTATTTAGAGGCAAATATCCAAACACTTCCTCATTATTTTTTTCTGAATTTCTGAAAATGGAAGTGGCTTTTCCACAGCTACAATTATTTTTCACGTTGATGCTGACTCTTCCTGTGTAATCTGCTTCTGCTGAGCGCAGTTTCTCTGTCGTGAAACGAATAAAATCCTATTTAAGAGCAACAATGGGAACTAAGAAGGTTTCCAATCTCGCAATTCTTTCAATTGAAAGAGAATGGTTGGTTGGTTCCTCAGTTTAGGGGCTGCCACAACGCGGTCATGTAGCCCCGTGTACATTGGGCGTGTGTAGAATCTGTCTGATAACCTGTGTTAATTGTGATGGCTGTATTAGTGTGTGTATCTGTTTTTTAATTTAAGTACAAATTGCAACTTAGAATTTTTCAAATAGTTCCTACTTTGGCGCCAAACGCTACCGTCAACGACTACTAAGCTTAGTTCAGAACTTAGCTGCTAGACGCCACTGCAGTCGGCTCTTGGCAACGAACGTAGAAACCTAGGAGCGTTGTTTACATTCTTAACCTATCCAATTTAGCTTCACACAGGTGTAATTAGTGGAAGGCATACTGAGGGATTTTTAACGCTCTTAAAAAATCCGACGGCTTCGGCCGGGTTTGAACACGCTATCTTGGGCATAGAAGCTCAGCATGCTACCGACTACGCCACCGAAGCCGCCTGAAAGAGAATTAAGTGGAAATTTACTTCACGACCCTTCTTATATAGTGAACCAATTTGTCCAGAGTGGAAACAGAAGAATACATTTATGTGACAGTGAAATATGCTATTTTTTACCAATGATAGTTTTTAGCCTACTTTTCTCATTTTGCAAAAATGAGGAAAAAGTAGACTAATGAGATCGATCCGGGAAAATGTCTGGGCTCCCCCAGATTTAAGCTTCTAGAACCGCCACTTAAAAACGGATACACAGTACAAAATGGCGGTTCCAACATTCGACTGTAGCGGCATCTTCATGAAATTAGTTTTCTTTCGTATACAGTATATGTTGTCATTCAAAGAGATGTTGACATGCCAGTGTCATTAGCAAATTGGCTGCTGATTGTGCATGAGCATTTCAGTCTCAAAGAAATCCATTCTTTGAGAAGTTTTAATTAAATTATGTGCACAGAATCCCCTTCTGCTTATTGTATGGACACATGCACATTAGCCCGAGTGGAACAGGTAGGAGTTAACGATATCATGTATGGTTACATGCGACATTAGCGCCCGAGTGGAGCAGGTAGAAGTTAACGCTATCATGACGTAATTAGGGAACTCTCGGTTAATATCAAGTTCGATTTATTATTGGGGCGGCGTTGAATATCATGATACGGTGTTAGTCGTTGTCGCCTAGCGACAATATGTCCGTCAAGTCGTTGGAATATTCCATTTTCGTGAGACCTTGAAGGAAGTAATATTCGCTATTATTTTAATACTCGAATGATATAATCAAGTAAGGTGGGTATCAATCGAGAGTGCGTGACAGGCATTACATTTTAAGACAACAAACGTCGTCGTAGCGCAAATACTTCCCGAGATATTTCAGTTTTAGTAAAGGGTGAAATTTTTGAAAACTATTTTAATTAATTTTTCAGCATAACTGATACTGTAGACAATTTTAATAATAGCCATTGAATTTTTAAAATGAAAATAATTGTACAATAATTACACAGTGAAAAAAAGGAAGGCAGATTTTAGTTTTACGAGACCGCAAATCCTGAGATAATGAGCCACGGGACCTCCTTTATACGTGGAATCCGAACCATAGAACATGGCATTTCCCTTTGAAAATATCACATGCAATTACACAGTGAATGCTGAATAAAAGTAATTGATATTAACTTGCAAAAACGACTTAAAATTATTTGAGTATTATTCTGTGACAGAGTCTCGGAGAAGGGGGTATATTCCAATTTAAGAACTTGAAGTAACAAAAAGCGTTTCAAAACAACAGGAAATTAGAATATACGGCCTTCTCAAGCAGAGATATGCACCTAAACTGGCAAAGGAGAAAAATATGATGCAAAAATAACCAAAAGCTCAGAATCCCCAGCTTGAACAGCAAGTTTCAGTCAACAGCATTGTGTAAACAACAGGCCATACATCCCAAGTGAAGCGATTTTCACATGCACAAACATTAGAACAGTGCTAAATTAGTGTTTATTCACAAGAACCTAGCACTACCAATGGTGTTACATTTTACTGATGCGCACTCAGCATACTTCTCATGCTTAATATGTTATTTTTCACCTCATTTCCATCATCATTTTATGTATTTTTATGATATCTTTAAATATGCTGGATTTTACATCTTAATTTATGGCTGAAGAAGGGACCAGAACTAGAAGCTCCGAAACATGTACCATATAATAACAAGTTTATAACTTGTTTTTAATAAATGTATTGACTAGGCGGAACAGTTTCTCATTTGTTATATAGTGAATCTGTCAATACGGAAAATGAACATCTCTCAGAGCACAATTTACTGGGCCTTAGTCATTATGATCAGATATGAAACAATAAAATGTAATTATATGATAGCTAAGGTTCTATTCATGAACATAAGTCATGTATAAGCAAAAGGAAAGAATATGTGTTTATATAAAAATCCTAGCCCTGATGATCGGTGTAGGTTGTGAAGTTTGGGGCACGTTCTTTTTGCTCCGCTGGTCTGTCTCTAAGCGCTAGTCTAAACATTGCAATAGAAATGTGAGCTTGAGCCTCCAGGTTATGTTGTACGTCAAAGATCACTGGTTCCTTAGAACAGATTCACAGAGGAATATAGTTCCTTTGTTCAAAGAGGCGTCATTGAATGTGCCACACACAACTTTATTTACAATTCAAAAGCAATTTCTTGTTATGGAAATTCTACCCTCGACAAACAAACCATGTGCTGGGCAGGGAGTCGTTTCGGTGGTGCAGGGGACATTACTCACCTAAATCCGCAATATTATGGGGTTGATGGTAAACAAAATAAATTAAGGGAAAGGGCTTCCAAAATTAACCTAAAATTAAATTACTACATACTACATTCTATTATTTAAACTAGTTTCCATGATGGTTCCGTATTGACGTACTAAATAGTTTTAACAACAAATTGTATATCCGCCTTAGTCAATACATAAACGAAAATAAATTATAATTACACTTGCTCCTGGTACATGTTTCGGGGATTAATTGCTTTTATCCCCTTCATCAGCCAAGACAAATATTCGAAGAAAGATATAAGATAGCGTAGCACTCAAAAAATAAATGGCTATTTAACTTAATATGGTGCACCATATAAGTAGGTCACAGGAAAATGTTGAGCAAAACTATAAACATATATGTGACAGTGAAGATATTCAGCCATCAAAACACAGAGAATCAGTGGACAGTTAATTCGTAAATCCGCTCCAAAAACACTGGTCGAAGCTTGAATTGGCAAAAATCACAATACTTCACCATATGGACACAACCAATGAAGAAGCCTTATGCTCAACAGGTCCAAAATCAAATGCCTGCATATGAACTAGACGAGCGTGGAAGGAACAACTTCAAATAGCAATGAGGTTAGCTCAATGCATAACCTGAAAGAAGCAAAGGAAAAACAAACACCATAATGAAAGGGACCAAGGGGAAATTTATAGACTGAAATAGTTATGAACAACTATAAAAATTAAATTATAATGATATAGAACGAATGAAAACTTAATAATATTCGAAAAACTTACTTCAGGTTAAGTCAAGGTATCAATACATAAACGAAAATAAATTATAATTACACTTGCTCCTGGTACATGTTTCGGGGATTAATTGCTTTTATCCCCTTTATCCCCTGAAGTAAGTTTTTCGAATATTATTAAGTTTTCATTCGTTCTATATCATTATAATTTAATTTTTATAGTTGTTCATAACTATTTCAGTCAATAAATTTCCCCTTGGTCCCTTTTATTATGGTGTTTGTTTTTCCTTTGCTTCTTTCAGGTTATGCATTGAGCTAACCTCATTGCTATTTGAAGTTGTTCCTTCCACGCTCGTCTAGTTCATATGCAGGCATTTGATTTTGGACCTGTTGAGCATAAGGCTTCTTCATTGGTTGTGTCCATATGGTGAAGTATTGTGATTTTTGCCAATTCAAGCTTCGACCAGTGTTTTGGAGCGGATTTACGAATTAACTGTCCACTGATTCTCTGTGTTTTGATGGCTGAATATCTTCACTGTCACATATATGTTTATAGTTTTGCTCAACATTTTCCTGTGACCTACTTATATGGTGCACCATATTAAGTTAAATAGCCATTTATTTTTTGAGTGCTACGCTATCTTATATCTTTCTTCGAATATTTGTCTTGGCTGATGAAGGGGATAAAAGCAATTAATCCCCGAAACATGTACCAGGAGCAAGTGTAATTATAATTTATTTTCGTTTATGTATTGACTAAGGCGGATATACAATTTGTTGTTAAAACTACATACTACATGGCAAAAAATCAGTTCTTAAAATTTCATCTGACATGGGTTGTTCGACGAAATTTGAATTTGGATAAATCTGCGATACCTTGTACAATATGATTAGTCTATCATTACTACCACTACTATACCGCATCGCCGGAACACGTGATTTTATAAATACCTCACAAACAAAATACAAACACAGGTTTTCACGATTTCGCCACCTGGTGGTAGCATTTGTCGTTTCAAAATTCTCAGTAAAGATGACTTATCACAATTAGTGAGAAGAACTCGCCTCTTGCAATCTCTGCAGAAAAGGTACTGCGGTATTAGCAAAGTCTCCCCTATAATAATAATAATAATAATAATAATAATAATAATAATAATAATAGTAATAATAATAAGAAGAAGTTGATACCCGTCAAATCATGACGGTCTAAGGAAAATATGTTTTGAAGGATTCTCTTATACAGTATGCATTCTTTGAACGATTACTTTTTGACACTGTTGCAACTTTAAGGGCGTAGAAAGATCGATTTCGCAACATATAACTGGCCATGACTGAAAACTTGATGAGACAAATAGAGACCCACACGTTCCGTGTTTCCCCTTGAGCTTTATTGAATGTGATAAAGTACGCCAAGCGAATTGAAAATTGGAAAATTGAAGTGTTTTATCGGAAGATGTTAAATCAAGTCGATGGATTGTAGCTCCTTGTCCATTAACTGATTTGTCTCCACATATACTTACTCTAAAAGTTTGAGCCATAGAGCCACAACAATACTTCCCCTCTTTTTAATTGTCATAACCGAAGATCTCAGTAAGACGCGGCGGGATAAGCCGCCATTTCTCTGTTGGAATAGAGCCATTGTGCGCATGCGCGGGAGCGACAAATACTACATTTTCCTTTAATAATTTAAAAATATACCCTAACATACATTTTCCTTTTAAAGACACTCTGCAAATCTACATACCAACAGTTCTCGTTACAATGCATTACGAAGTCAATCGGTTAACACGTTATCTCAATCTCGTGGTAACAAATATCACCTTAGCCTTTTAAATATATAGATATTAATAATAATAATAATAATTACAAAGGGGCATAGGACAGTAACACAACATCCTGACATGAACGAACAGCCATCCGCCTGAGCATAACTGAGTAGACAAGTGACTTCCAATTAGGGAACAACGTGACCACGCATGCTGGTTAGGTCGTTGATGGTATCCTAACCTCAAATTACGTGAGGTCATACCTAAATGCATCGAAATGGTGCGAGGTTAACTGCGCGATGGAGATTGCACTGCTCTATATTTCACGTGGATAATTAAATGCTTACCATTCACCCTGTCTAAGGAAACCATTGCAATGCCACAGTGAACCTCACCTCGCTCTTTGGTGATACGCGCGGGGTCTGATAGATCCAGGATCTCGTTCGGCTCGTTGTTGTTGCTTTCAGGCTCCGGGTCTGGAACTGGCAGCTTGGATATTCTCTCTGTGAACATGGAGAAATATTCTTGGTCTGAGTATGTAAGGCAAAACAAGGGTTGCCATTACATTTCTACCCTTATGACGTGATCTATAATGCACTAATACCTTCTTTCAGGCTTATGCACAGTTGATATTTATGCTATTTCCTTCTGATGTTCACAGCGTTCACTAAAACTTTGAAGTCATGATTATAATATGTCTCTTAGTTCCTGCAGGTTTGGGAAATATCAGTTCAAAAGGGCTTCCAAAGGGCCCTTCATTTATAAACATTAGTAACATGTCCTCTATATTTACTGCATTGCACAAACCCAATGATATATTCTATTTGTGATATATTTTTACTTTTAAGAAAATAATGTTTGGAGGCTTGGAGTTATTAATACTGGTTCATAACAATGGAAAGTTCCACTGCAGAGAGACAATTGAGGTGCCTAATGTCATGTGCGGTTTTGAGTTTGTTCATAACAGAGTTGCGAAGAAACAAACATTTACTGAGGATATTTCTGGAATATATTTCACTATAGTCAATAACTCATTTCTAAAATTTATTAATAAGATTTATAATATATTGTTATACCAATTAAGGCTGAAGAAGTTATGTACAAAGCATATTATGTTCCTATAATGACATATGCAGCAGAATCCTGGACAATGACTAAGAGGGATGAGAGCAGAGTACAGGCAGCTGAGATGAGGTTTCTGAGAAGTATGGTCCAGAAAAGGAGGAGAGACAGAGTAAGAAATGAAGATATACGGAAAGATCTGGGAGTACAGAAACTAAATGACAAACTGGAGCAAAACAGATTGAGATGGTTTGGACATGTGAAACGGATGAATGAAGTAATGTCCTGGAACGACGGATGACAGGGAAGAGAGGACGAGGAAGACCAAGAATGCGTTGGATGGACTCGGTGGAGAATAGCATTAGAAAACGGAACCTGGATTGGAACACCGTGTCGGAAGAGGAATGATGGAACGACAGAACAAAGTGGAGAGGAACCATATTTGCCCGCACCCGGTGTCAGCTGGAAAAGGGGAAATTAAGATGATGATGATGATGATGGTTGTCTTAAGGTTCGGAACAGTGAGGTCATCTCCCCCTTAATAAGAATTCAATTGACATTATATTCCAAGCTCTAGTAATGTATCTCCTGCGATTATTCTAGGATATTTTGTTTAACCTGCGTATACAAGCCTTTGAATAAACCGTTTGAAATGTATCGGTATACAGTATTTCACTTACTCATGAATGTTCATTTAGATTAACTATTACAGGGGATGCCTCATAAGTAACGCCGCTTTAAAAAAATGGATTTTTTTTGACAAGACATTTAACTACAGTATTCTTCAAACTAGAGACCACCAGATTCTAGGTCTTGAGCCATCTTTCAGCGAGACTTCTTGTCCAGCGACGCTACCAGTCTCTGGGTTTGGATGCCAAGAATTCGGCGAGACCCACTTCCTCAGCTTCAATGTGTTCGAAATTTCTTCCACGCAAAAAATGGGCCATGGATCGAAGAAGATGGTAATCTGAAGGTGCAAGATCAGGGTTGTATGCTGGATATGGCAGCAGTTCAACTCCATCCAATTCCTAAACTTTTGCCATCGTTGTTCGTGCAGTATGAGATCTCTCATTGTCCTGCTGCAAAATAACTCTTACTTCGGTAAACTAATGCTGAGTATCTCCGTCTTCACAATATCTTGAACTCGTTCCAGTTGTTGAGAATAAAGATCCGCAATGACTGAACGCCTGTTTGTAATAAACTCCGAGTGAATCACTCCTTCAAAATTCCAGCAGAGACACAACATCACTTTGGGGCCAAATCGATCCTTCTTAATGATGACTTTAGCAGGTGACGGGGACTGAGCCACTGTTTCGAGGCGTCAATGTTGCGGTAATAGACACATTTTTAGCCTACTTTTCACATTTTGCAAAAATGAGGAAAAGGTAGATTTATGAGATCGATCCGGGAAAATGTCTGTCTGTCTGTCTGGCTGTGTGTGTGCCCCCCCCCCCCCGCTATCAACTCCTAAACGGCTGCAGCAATCGAAACCAAATTTAGTATGAGTAAAGATGTATACCGGAATATCTCAAGCCTATATTTGAAAATGATGTCAGTGCTACCAACTGCTGAAAAATGCACTAGAAAGTTTAGCTCCATGTTGGATATCGTGGAAGGTATGCATGGGAGCTATTCCAAAATTGGCACACATGTATATAATACTATTTTAGTTTAATTTCGAGGAGGACATACACGACAGTGTTGCCAAAATAATTTTAAGACTTCTGATATGTCCAACATTTAAATGCATATAACTTCGACACTAACAATTGGATTTCAACCAAATTTTGTATGTAATATATTATGTGTAAATACACAGATATGACTGAGCGTATTCTTAAGAGCCACCAGGGCTGCCAACTGTTGATAATTGTTCCCTCTCTCTTTAAATCCAAATACCAATATATCAGAAATTATGCAAGCCGACAGCTTTAAAATATGCACACGTATGGTACCTGATATTTTAGATTAATTTGGAGTAACTTATATACGTCATTTCTACCAACATGATTCTAAGCCTGCTGATAGGACCAATTTTTTAAAACGTGTAACTTCTATACTATCAGTTGGATTTCATCCAAATTTCGTATGTGCTATGTGTAACATAACAGATATGACTATACGCATTCTTAACAGCAATCAGGGCTGACAACTGTCAATAAATGCTCTCTATATTTATTTTGCTCTAATATTCTAGATAGGTTCATATACTGTAGATTAATCATTGGCATGAATCTTAATTTTAAGAAAGGAGGCTCTTTAGTTCCTCACGGAACTTCTTGTTCATTCATTGTGGCAATTCTCTTGATAAATCTATCTAACCAATAAGCTGACGACAGATATCTACTCTACGTTGAGTCTGTTCAGGGGTCAATTCAAGACGTACAGATCTCCAGCTTCTGTTTGATTTTTCATGTTTCTTAATCTGGCGATGTATGGTATCTTTTGATGTACCTAGTTCTTCTAACAGCCTAGGAGTTTCATCCAAAACTACGTGTATTCTCAATGTCCCATAGTTCAGGTCTTCTAAAACGTGGTAAATCTGTAGTGTTTTCTTCTCCAGTGTTGGAACCATCGTTGTGCCTCACTCTCACTCTTCTCCAGTGTTGGAACCATCGTTGTGCCACACTCTCACTCTTCTCCAGTGTTGGAACCATCGTTGTGCCTCACTCTCACTCTTCTCCAGTGTTGGAACCATCGTTGTGCCACACTCTCACTCTTCTCCAGTGTTGGAACCATCGTTGTGCCACACTCTCACTAACGACACCTTCTCCTTCCACTTCATATATTCTTCGATCCGCGGCCGCAGCTTTGTAATCTTGTTTCCAGTAGTGCTTTGTGTATCAACAACTGACGACTGATAGATTCTAGTCATGGCCTCCTGTAAATAGCATTGTATCTTGTAAAGCAGCAAACTTAACAATCGACACTATTTATGAGACATCCTAATCAGGACCGGATTTAAGAGTATGCCGCCGGTAGGCTAAATTCCATTTGCCGCCCCCTCAATAGTTCATATTTGCTTAATACATTTGTCTTATAGGCTACAACAAAAGGATAGAGTTCGTTGGGGTTTTAATATTTTTTTAAATGAAGTTCTTTTAGTTTAGATAAAACTACAATTTTAATGGTTTACATAATAAATTATATACCGTAATGAAATTAGTTATATACTTGTTTTTTAATTACTTCTTTTAAGATTATTAAAAATTAAATAGGTTTTGAACTTCGTTAATTAATTTGTTCTTTTAGATCAGTGATCACTATTCTACACATATTTTTATATCCGTATCGTGCTTACTTGAGCTGTTAATAGAGCACTACATTACCACTGCGCACTGCAAGACTATCTTATGCGTAATTGAAGAACTGTGTTCAATTTGAATTAAGTTGTCCTACACGGTGAAATAAAATTATACAAAATGTACTTAATTACTTGTTTATTTGTTGAAAAATATACAAACTTCTCTAAAACAACTCACCCCACGTAATCTTGATGTTCAAATTAACATAGCTTTCTTACGAGATTTATTCATGGCAAACTCGTTAATAATGTCCTCATATGAATGAATTTTTGTTGTATTTGCCTCAATACAAGATAATAAAAGTGAGTTTAACCGTATTTTAGAAATAAGCCTACTAGTTCGCAGATAGTTCTAAACTCTGCTAAGGCAGGAAAAACTGTATAAGGACTAAAACATATTTTTAAGTAACATCTATTCTTAAATTCGTACGGAATTTATTATTTTCGTCTGAAATACTTCATTTTAACTTTTGAATAAATTACCAAACTGCCGCCCCTGAAAATTTGCTGCTCTAGGCTGCAGCCAACTTAGCCTATTTAGAAATACGGCCCTGATCCTAATGGGCATTTAGCCGTACATAGAGACTGGTTAATGCATTCTATTTTGCTTTGAATAGTTCACCTTCATTGTCAAATTGGTTTCCACCAATCCACTCCTCCATCTTGGAAAAAAAGGTCAAAATACACAGGGAGCAAGTTAGAGTACCTTTACTTACCTCTGTCAGTGACAGCAGTGACAGTTGTCTCTGTGGTTGGCGTTGTTCGAGGAGTCGTAGAAGGTTGAGGGATCTCTGAAATCAAAACCAATGGTAAATAAATACAGAGTGAATGAAACGTAACAATTAGCGACATAACCAAGTCCGAGTACCGTCAACACCGGTGGCATCACCTATGGGTCAGTCGAAGAGGGGAGCCGTATCAATAACCTAGTTTGGAGGATTGTCTTACCTAAACTTTCTTGTGTACCGTATGTTGTACTTTACCCTTCCAACTAAAGAACCTCGTTTATCCGGTATTTGTTAATCCACGAATTTTCACTATCGAAATTTCATTTAAGCTTTTAACACGTGGGTGGCCGCAATTACGTTTTCGTCAAGATGGCGGCGATATAAAACATGACACTGAGGTGCCCACTGCTAGTGCTACCTCTGTACCAAATTTCGTTCAATTCCGTTTCACCGTGTTCGAATTGATAGGGGGGGGGGCAGACATTCAGAGTACACACACTCACAGACACACATCTCACAGATACACAGACAGGCGCACAATTTTTCGCCCTGTGTTTATCTCATAAGTCTACTTTCATTTTTTGCAAATATCGAAAGTAGGCTAATAATGTTTTGCTCTGCGTGCCATTACTATTGACTCTCACAATCTGCCATCTTCATGACTTTATCTGTATCATTAATTGGAATAAATTGCAGAAACTCCTCGTGTACTGAATTATCTTTAACGAAACGGACATACAATTAAAGCAACCCGAAGCGACGTGGAAAAGTTTACCGATCGCACACTTCAACAGTAAACTGATACATGGCTCGCTCCAACACTGAAGGAGGAGTCTCGCTGGGAGTAGAGCGCAGGACATTCACCAAGTGACCATCGGCCTCGCCTTAAAGCTTTGCAGATTGAACCACGATATTCTATGAACATTGAGCTGTTTGGTGGTCCGGAGCTGGCAGGATGGCCAGTTAATTGCACTCCTCGTCCCCTTAAGGAAGTCCTCCTAAGCCGGTCCTCTACCCAAGACTCACCACGTGCGATGTTCCTTAACTTCGGAGATATCAGTGTTTCACCAAAGCCGCATGTTTGAGTTGCAAGGATAATTCGGAATAAGTTACCAGAAAGTAATACCCCATCACATATAATAAAAGCAATTCAAAATATCTACGGTACAATGAAAATGTAATTGCTGTCAGAATTGGACAACAGCAGACGGGATGGAAACCCATTGACCAGGGAGTTAGACAAGGCTGTTGTCTCTCACCACTTCGGTTCAACATATACATAAATAAAATCATCAGTGAATGGATACAAAAAAAAAAAAACGTGGTCACATTACGATAGATAGACAACCTGATATAGACTCTCTACTGTTTGCAGATGACTTGGTACTTTTTGCAGAATCAGAAGATGATTTACTGAGATCAGTATACCTATATACTCTTCACACAACAGCAAGGAACTACAACATGGAGATTTCCCTTAACAAAACTAAAGTTATGGCCTTCATCGGGAAAAACCACGAGAGAACAAAAATTGCAATAGAAAATACAACCCTTTACAGGTATCAACATTCAAATATCTCGGCTATAACCTGTGTTACATCCAAGAAACCGATATTCAGCACAAAATCATCAACTTCGCTAAGGTCACAGGACTAATAAATAACATCTTCAGGCCATCTTTAGTCCAGAGGCACACACGACTCAAACTATACAACATTTGACCCAAACCTACCCTTCTATATGCAGCGGAGCTTGGACTATCAATTGCCGAGATGCTGGATACACACTATGGGATAGGAGAAGATCTGAGGTTATCCTTAAAGAACTAAAAGTAAAACCATTTATCTACACAGGGCAGAATTACAGATCAGCTTGGAAGCACCTTGTACTACGTATGGAGACCGGCCGGATCACCAGACGAGTCCTCAAATACAAACCTAGAGGCAGAAGAGACGTAGGTCGACCTACGAGACAGTAACAGGCCATCTGGATAACACTTGATAGGAAAAAGAAGAAGAAGACTAGATACATTCCATAAAACTGTGACATGGGACCGCCGGCTTTACTTCCCCTTCGATGGAAGGCATACTGAAGGATTTTAACGCTCTTATATCCGACGACATCGGCCGCGTTTGAACCCGCTATCTTGGGCACAGCAGTTGATCATGCTACCAACTACGCCAGTTATACGATATAGCAAGGTCGTGGAGACAAACATGATAACTGTACCGTTACACAGGAATGATGGGCCCAGATGTAAAACAGACTGCCTTGAGGTTGTAGGTACGTACACGAATTAAGTTTGTTGCCCCAGATGGGTCTCCAATTAAATATGCAGATCCCTTTCGAACCCCAGACGGGACTCCAATTAAGTGCACTGCTTTCAGGCGGGACATCAATTACGACAAGGTCCACACAGGTCCTCCTTGAGTCTGAGTATATCTTGAATCAACTGAACACGAAGATTCCCTAAGAATGTTGATTATTTCCAGAAGACCACCAAATAATACATCCACAGTAGTTAGTTATGTACAAGGCCTGACTGCTGGGCAGTCTAGTTAAACAGAGCTACATTACTCAAAAGTTACAAAGAAGACGAGGTCGATCTGCTCTCGTGCACCAAGTTAAATACTGGATAATACGTGGTGGGGATTATGAGTTTTCCTGAAGGACTAGCCAATCAGAAGCTTGTTTCTTTAAAAGGGAGTTGTCTCTCTGAGTGGGGAAATAATAATGCGTAAATGTTGAAGGTTAGCTAAAGATTACTTCTGGTTCATTCTAAAACTCCGTAGTAAATAACTCTCAAGGCTTTCTTAAGAAAAGAGAGCTGTTTACTGGCGGTTTCCATGTCTTTGTTTCAGATTATCTATCTAAGACATCTTGTTTTTAGATGGATGATTCTTGTAAAGAAGAGATGGACTACAAGGTTCATCTTTTAACTTTATGGCTTGGCGAGGCTCTCTCTTAAATGGTATGTCGACAGACTTTGTTTCCAATGAGAAGAAAATGATAATAATAATACATCTTAGAAGGGTCTCAGGAATCAACCTGGGAGGAGTCCTTGTGGCTCTGGGCAAATGGGAGTGAAATGCGTCGTTGCATGTCACCTGCAACTCAAACATATTGGATTCAGCAAGAGAATCCAACTTAGCCTCTTTCACTCCAACTCCAGCACGTAACCTACCCGAGGTGTCCCCTGTTAAGCCGAGCAACCCAGTGGAAGGTTGGGTAGCCACTCCCAGCGGGAAGCTGGGTCGGCGAGCCGATCAGTGCTGGTGGCTCCAAGGCTCACAACCTTGGTAGTACTTTGGCCGGTGTGAAATATCACCGACCCCAATTACAGTTTTTCAACTGTCTCAAGAAAGCATGGAGGAAAATTCAGCAAAAGCTACTACCCCAGGTGGTAACCAATCCACCATCGCTTTCAGCGATGCATGCAGGCCTTCGGATTCTTGGGAGCCAGCACCAAAATGCTTGGAGTTGTCGGAGACTCCACTAAAGATCAAACACAAACATCGGAACTTCTTTGCTACCGTTAATATGAACTCCCTTTTGAAAACTGGTAAACTTAAGCATCTCACTGATACTCTCTCCCAACATCAAATTCTTATTACGGCAGTACAAGAAACAAGATTTACAGATGAACATCCTTTTGAGTCTCAGGGGTACAGAATATTTAAAGGCAAAGTTGGTAAACGTGTTGCAAAGAACATCCCTCACCTTGGCACGGGATTCATTGTAAATAGAAGAATTTTAGACTCGGTCGTAGATTTCAGTTCTCCTAACAGCCGAGTAGCAATCCTCACTTTCCGATGCACGAACAAAATGTATACTATGGTTAATGTGCATGCGCCAATTAATGAGGCAAACAAAAAAGACAGAGAAGGAACAGATGAATTTTGGGAAGAACTGGAGGATATAATGCCTAAATTCCGGACAAACATATGATTATCTTGCTTGGTGATTTCAATGCTCAACTTGGCCGTGAAAGAAAATTCCGAAACATTGTAGGAAGTTACCCAGCTCATTACAGAACCAACCGCAATGGAGAGAGACTTCTGGAGCTCTGTAAGGCGTTCAACCTTGTTATGAAATCTACTGCTTTCAAACACCTGCCAAGAAAGCAGAAAACGTGGACTTCTCCAAATCCAAAACTTTGTGAATTCCAAATCGATCATGTCGCTATTTCACGCAAGGCACACCGAGAGATCCAGAATGTAAAAGTCCTGAGAAGTGTAAATCTTGATTCTGATCACTACCTTTCCAAAATCAAGGTTAAACTTCTTCCAAGAAATACCAGGAGGGTCTGCCGAAGAGAGATCAACAGGTTTGACACAGAGAAGCTACACTTGAATCACGAGTTTACTGAGAAGCTTGAAACTTTGGATCCACAGAATTGGGAACAACTACGAGATGGCATGGTGAGAACAGCTAAAGAGATAGTCCCGCTAACAAAAAGAAGGAAACATCTCTGGTGGACCAGTGAATGTGAAGCAGCAATAAGGCAGAGACAACTAGCATGGCAGAGATGGAACTCTAAGAAGAATTCAGATAACTGGGAGAGTTTTCTGTTAGTGAGGAAACATGCTGCAAAAACCATACGTGGGGTAAAACGTGCATACGACAAAAGTCAATTGGAAAAGATTCAACAAGACTTCAAGAAAAACAACACTCGAGATTTCTACAGAACCTTCAGACAGAATCTCACTAAATACACTCCACCTAGCCTACATTTCAAAGATCCTGAGGGAAAAACTGCCTATAATGACAAGGACAACTGCACTATCCTGGCAAATTATTTTGAGTCTCTCCTTAACTGTGAAAGCCCAGGATCCTCATTCTCATTTGAAGACAATCCAAATACAAACCCGGACTCTACACCACCAACCAAAGAAGAAATTATGCAGATCATTCAGTCACTTAGAAACAATAAGGCACCAGGTGAGGATTCAATAATCGCCGAATTATGGAAGCATGCTGGCGACGTAGCTATCGATAAACTAACAGAAATAATTAGTGAGATATGGGAAAAGGAGGAACTCCCTATTGATTGGACATCAGCTCTGCTTCACCCTCTTCACAAAAAAGGTGATAGAACGAATGTGAACAATTACCGTGGCATCTCCCTCCTTGCAATAACATACAAAATCCTTTCAAAAGCCCTTCAAACTAGAGCAGAGGAACAGTTGGATCCACAATTAGGGGAATATCAAGGGGGATTTCGGAAGGGGCGATCGTGTGCCGAACAGATTTTGAACCTTAAATCTATCCTTTCATATCTGAAGCTTAGAAACAAACAGTTTGTAGTGACCTTCATTGACTTCAAAAAGGCTTATGACTCTATCGATCGACCCACCCTATTTGAAATACTGAAAGAACTGGGACTGGACAACAAAACAAGAGCAATCATTCAGAAAACCTTAACCAACACTGCTTCCAAAGTGAAATTCAGGGGAGAAATTTCAGAGCCCTTCGAAATCAAGACTGGTGTAAGACAAGGAGATGGACTTTTGCTCTTCAACTGTGTGCTCGAAAAAGTCATCCGGCAGTGGCGAAAAGTAATGAACATTAACAAGTCTGAAAATGGAGTCAGATTGGGCTACAAAAAACAGAACCTGATAGTTGACTGCCTAGCATTCGCAGATGACCTCGCAATTTTTTCAGATTCCCTCGATGCAGCCGCAGCACAAATTAATGAACTCCAGATGCAAGCAGCAAAAGCGGGCCTTAAGATCTCCTTTGAAAAAACAGAATTCATCACTAATATCAAGCTAGCGCCAAAAGAGCTGGATGTAGGACAGGGGAAAATCAAGCAAACGAAAGCGTTCAAATATTTGGGTGAGTGGATAGACCCCAATCTCTCCGAGAAGGCAGCTTTCGAGTCACGAATCAGGAAAATGGAAATGGCATACAATCTAACAAAGGCCATTTACAACAAGAAATCCATATCAACAAATGCCAAGTTAAGACACTACCAAACAGTCATCCGTCCAGAGACTTTGTATGCTGCAGAGTGCCTTGCAATGCATCGCAAGGGACTAACAGAGAAGCTGGAAGTGAAAGAAAGAAAAATTCTAAGAAAAATCTTGGGTCCGGTAAAAGAAAATGGGGAATATAGGAGAAGGCACAACCACGAACTTTACACCCACGTGGAAAAAATAACTGATGCCATGAGGAAACGGAGAATTACCTTTTACTGTCATATAACAAGAATGAACCCAGCACGATTGACAAATAGAATTTTCACCTACTTCCTCAAAAAGAAAACCAAGGGAGCTTGGTTCATTGAGGTGGACAAAGATTTGCAAGAAGTGGGAATAACAGGCAACGATATTTGGGAACGTGCCACACTTAAACAAAAACTAACAGCACACCGATGTTTTCAAGAAAAGCCAAAGCTTCCAACTGGCAAGAAGTGGACTGCAGAAAGGAAACAACAGCATCGAGAACTAATGCGAAAGTACTGGGAGGACGTTAAAGCTCGATGCAACAAGAAACAGTTGAAATGACGTGGTCCTTAGATGGCCGAATCGAAAGAAGAAGAAGAAGAAGAAGAATACATCTTAGAAGGCAAACTCATTGGAGCACATAGTCCTAGGTTCTGTACTTGATGGGGAATATGACTCACGAACAGCTGTGCACAATATCGGCGAGAATCTCAGTAAAGACGAAATAGGTTGATCAATGAATCAGTGAATGGTGAGGGTGCGAGCTTGTCTGGCGGCCACATGGCGGTACACACTGTCAATATTGACACAGTATTGTGTAGCGACATGCTCCTGCCCCAACACCCAGCTGCCAGCATTGTAACTACTCACTCCAGGTTGGGCGATCAATTTCAATCTCACTCAACTTGACTGCATTTACATTTAATTCAGGGTGGTGGGGGTTAAACACCATAACGAAGCCAATAACAAGGATGAAAGCGGCTTCGGTGGCGTAGTTGGTAGCTTTCTCAACTGCTGTGCCCAAGATCGAGCGTTCAAACCCAGCCGAAGTCGTCGGATTTTTGAAGAGCGTTAAAATCCTTCAGTGTGCCTTCCTTTGGAGGGGGATGTAAAGCCGGTGGTCCCATATCGTAGATTTATGGCGTGTGAAAGATCCTTCCACTAACTAAACTTGTGTGAAGTTAAATTTCTAGGTTAAATTTCGTTGATACGCTTTATCAAAGTTCCAACGTTTACCACTAGGTGTCAGTGATATCTGGTAGCGAATGTTGGAACTACTTGATATTGAACGGAACTTGTAGCTCACCCATGGGTGCCCGGTTGAAGCAGCTACAGGCACCTGCGAGCCGAACATGTCCTCGGATACTCCCGGCACTAAAGGCCATACGCTAAACAGATAACAAGGATAAACATTCACACCTAACTACACTATGGAACTCCTTGAAATAAAAACTGGCAAGAACATAAGTATATTCTATAGTAATTGCAATAGCAATATCCTCGTCGCCTACAGACTCCCCACCACTTTCCTTATCATATGCACATGGCAAGATATAGTGACACACTACCTTGGCCCTTGGCGATGATGAAGATTTTGGTACTCACAATTTGATGATCTCTGGAACTGATGACTATTCTACTAGTTCTAGGGGATATCTCACAAATAACTAGTCCTATTAAAACATAATCATTCAGAATATATAAGGTTCGTTCAAAAAGTAACGAGCCGGAGGCATAATTACAGAAACCCGTACCTGTATGTTAGAAGTATTGGCCCTG
This sequence comes from Meconema thalassinum, assembly GCA_946902985.2. NCBI lineage: Eukaryota > Metazoa > Arthropoda > Insecta > Orthoptera > Tettigoniidae > Meconema > Meconema thalassinum. The sequence goes on from OY714911.1 coordinate 26,361,886, forward strand.
GCTGTTGAGGCACTTGTCCCACTGTGACACGAGGCGGTGAATGGCCGTCTCAAAAAATTCCCTGGGCTGCGATGTGAACCAGTTCCGCACGTACAGCTGGACGTCGGCGTCCGAGGTGAATCGTTGGCCCCGCAGAGCTCTTTTCAGTGGACCAAACCTTGCTTAATCAAAGGGAGAGAGGTCTGGACTGTATCGAGGGTGACCGAGAACCTCCCATTTGAATTTCTGCAGGAGTGCCGCGACTTTGTTGGCCGTATGAGGTCGTGCATTGCCGTGGAGAAGAATGACCCCACGGGCGAATTTGCAAGGTCGTTTTGTTTTGATCGCTTGGTGTAGGGTGGTCAAGGTTTGCGAGTAACGCTGGGCATTCACTGTTGTCCCGTGCGGCATGAAGTGTATCAGAAGGGGGCCATCTTGGTCAAAGGAGAACGTCAGCATTACTGGCAGCGTTGGACGATTGATGCGTGCTGCTGCTCGCTTTGTATCGTCACGTGACGTGCACGCGAGCCCTCTAGCGACGGGCTGTAAACTTTCACGCTCTGGTCGGAACCAAACCTCGTTACACACGCCACGATTAGCCGATGTCGTCAACGGTTTACACATTACAGCGTCTGGCTCGTTACTTTTTGAACACACCTCATAATTGCGCAATTAAAAGGAAACTCAGTAAGAACGAAGTACTAAAAGTTCGGCATAGCTGAAATAGCCCAAGGAATAACAGACAGAATTTTGCCGCTACCAGAGGCTGCAATAATGTCTTGCTGTGTGCCCTTAGTCTGAATGTCTCCAGAACCACCCTTGTTATTCTCAGCATAACTCCATTTCACCATATTACTCTACTTTGGGAAACCATCGTTCTTAAACAATCAAAGGCTTTCTTGGTGCCGAAAGGAAGCTGTAAAACACACTGTCTCTAGATGAAACGTCTCCTGAATGATGATTGTACAAAGGATGTTTGTGTTCTTGTGGGCGACTGATGATCGGGGCTGCTACACCATCTAAAAGGTTCTGGTGTAGGTGTTTTAAGGATCGGAGGTAGTTTTGAAATTGCATCACATCTTGCTGCGTCTTACTCTTGTTTCCTTGCCAGGAAATAGTGAATTATAGTCTGAACTAAATGTATGTCCCCACTTGGAATTGTAATAAACCATGATTTCATTCCTGTCATAGTGAAATTATGTTGTTAAATTAATTTTCATAGCTGTCCACAGAACGTTTCCAAACCTGCATCCGTGGAGCTTCATGACCTGTTACTTCTTGTTGATCTTTTAATAGGCCTATAGTGTGAAACTCCATTCAAACGATCAAGCGGAATCTATACTTGTGCATGGATTGTAATGTCTATTTTGTTGCCATCAACGTTCTCCAACTTTCATGGCTAAAATATAATAATAATTATTAGTGAAATACGGTAGTACTAAATAGAACTATGAAAGCAGTATGAGCTTATTATCAGATGAATACCACAATAGTAGGATGAAGGAGATAAGTCTTTAGACCAACAAGAAGTTCCGTGACGGACTAAAGAGCCTACTTTTCTTAAAATTTAAGATTCATGCCAATGATTAATCTATATGGATCTATCTAGAATAATGACGAAATTAAGTTGGTAATATCGAAATTTGTAATTAGTTCGAAATTCTGTATACCTGGCATAATGTAGCCTAATAGAGCACTACAGTTGGCAGCCCTGGTGACTGTATATATTCTTAGTTCCATCTCTTAAGGTACAGAATACAAAATTTGGTTGGAGCCCAATGAATAGCATGGACGTTACATGCAGTTAAACATTGGATCTAACAGCGCGCGTAAAATCATGTTGGCAACAATGTCATGCATGTATTGGTCAGAAATAATCTGAAATAATATGGTCTATGGTTGTGCCAATTTTGAATGAAATCCATTAGTTAGTATAGAAGTTACATGCATTTTAAAATTGGACCTATCATCAGGCTTAGAATCATGCTGGCAGCATTGACGTATATTAGTTACTTCAAAGTCACCTATAATGCCAGGTACTATACGTGTGCTAAGTTTAGAGCTATTGGCTTGCATACTTTCTGATATATTGATATTAGGGTAACACAAATAGAGACAGCACATAGGCCTATTAACATTTGGCAGCCCTGGTTGCTCTGAAGAATACGCATAGTCATATCTGTTATGGTACACATAGCACATACGACATTTGGTTGAAATCCAAATGATAGTATGGAAGTTACATGTATTTAAAGTTGGACCTCTCAGCAGGCTTTGAATCATGTTGGTAGCACTGACGTATATAAGTTACTCCAAATTAATATAGAATGTCAGGTACTATACGTGTGCATAGTTCAAAGCTGTCGGCTTGCATACTTTCTGATATGTTGGTATTTGGATAAAAGAAATTAAGAGCATTTATTAACACTTGGCAGCCCTGGTGGCTGTTAAGAATACGCTTAGTCATATCTGGTTATGTACACAAACAATATACGAAATTTGGTTAAAATCCAATTGATAGTGTAGAAGTTATATCCATTTAAAAATTGGACTTATCAGCAGGCTTATAATCATTTTGGCAACACTGCCATGTATGGCCTCCTGGAAATTAAACTGCAATATTATTATCTACACGTGTGCCAATTTTGAAATAGCTCCCATTCATACCTTCCAAGATATCCAACATGGAACTCAAATTTCAATTGCGATTTTTCAGCAGTTGGTAGCACTGACCTCATTTTCAAATATGGCCGTGAGATATTCAGGTATAGATCTTTACTCCCACCAAATTTTATTTCGATTGCTGCAGCCGTTTAGGAGTTGATAGGGGGACACACACACACAGCCAGTCAGACAGACAGACAGACAGACAGAAGGACAGACAGACAGACATTTGCCCGATCTCATAAGTCTACTGTTTCCTCATTTTTGCAAAATGTGAAAAGTAGGCTAAAATCAGATCTATAATGCAATCATTGACATTACAAGATAAACATCTAAGTAGGATTACTGCCACAGAAATGAAGTTTCTGAGGAGAGCAGTAGGAAAGACAAGAAGAGATCGAGTTCGAAATGAGAGAATTAGAGAGGAATTAGGACAAAATGCAACGGGTGAAGAGGTTAAGGAATGCCAGTTGAGATGCTACGGACATGTTACGAGAATGGAAGAAGAAAGAAAAGTGTTAAAAATATATAGAATTAACAACATAGGTTTACATATTCTGACTTCAATTTATTAACTTTCCTTTTTACTGGAACAAAATTCTATGGTTTTTGACGACACAACGCCTAGTCAAAGCTGAACTCCCGTGGACACATGCCACTTCAAGTCAGCAAACCGGAGTCCAAAGAGGCAACCTGAAAGACAATGCACCACAACTTTTATTTTCTAACATCCTCCCACCTTGGAATTGTGGGAACAATTTCAACAGTATACTTTTCTATGTGGTCTTCCAACCTATTCCAGCTCAGTCAGAGTACTTGCTGTTAGGTATCACTTCACGACCACTTTTTGTCACATACGAACTCTGCCTTGATGTTTGCAAGTCCGATTTTTCTATCGAAAATTGTTTGTTCACTGTCTATCTCCAGAGGGTAAAGTCTTTCAATGGGGCGAACCAGAACCCCATCTTTCGTTTTCAATTTAGCTGAACGCACTGCACCATCGCGACCAGGGAAGAGCGTTAAAATTCTCGCCAAAGGCCATTCCACCCTTTTCAGTTTCTCAGAACCAAGTAATACCATGTCACCTTCCTTCAGAGATGATGCCTTCTTTCCTTTGGGACGTTGGACCAACCGTGAGAGGTATTCCTTCCTGAAGCGCTGCTTCAGTTCTTGAATTAAGTACTGTCTGAAACGTAAGCGAGAACGGAACTTTTCTTCCTCTAATTTATCTAGATCTGATACATGGGTAGCAATGATCTCATGTAGAAACATGCTTGGAGTTAGTGAAGTTAAGTCCTCTGGATCCTGTGATGCGTATGTCAGAGGACGGCCATTAATAACCGATTCCACATCACATAGTGAAGTTGACAGTTCTTCATAAGTCAGAACAGACTTCCCGAGCATCCTCTTCAGTAACTCCTTGACAGAACGAACCAGGCGCTCCCACGTGGTGCATTGTCTTTCAAGTTGCCTCTTTGGACTCCGGGTTGCTGACTTGAAGTGGCATGTCTCCACAACTTATATTTTCTAACAAAATGTAAAACGAATACATGAAATGCGAGTTGAGGAGGAGCTGAGGAAGTAGACCCCGTAATACATGGGAGAATAGGATTGAGAGATTGGGACAAGAGAGGGCCAGAACTGTTGTGGAAATCAAGAGAATGTGCAGAAATAGAGCGGAATGGCAGAAATGGTTCAAACGCTGCTACCCCGACGCTTGAAGGCATAAGGCAGGGGCGTATTCTTAGGGCTACCGGGGCTACCGGTGGTAGCCCAAGAAAATTACATTAAAAATAAATAACACTTTATTACAGTTTCAACAAAGCATTCAAACAATCTTGACTTTCACGTACATTCGTCCTTATCGAAATAAATAATGGTTAGTGGGTAGTTAACGCGGCAACGCAGTAGAAACCGACCAAGAAAGCGGCAGCCTTACGCCGCTCTCCCCATCTCTCCGCACCCATCCTTGTTCCGTGCAGGCACAGCGCCCATAGCGAGCGAGTTGCCGCTACAGCCAGCGGTTTCATTGAAGTTAAAAGCGTTTAGAGCAACACATAGCCTAGAATAAATATACATTATCGTGCGCATAATTGCGAATATGTTTCAGAAGTTGTAGTATTTTCGATGTGTGATTTATTTAAGTGTGTGTATGCTGAAAAATCTTTTTGCAGTATTTTGTAACTGTGCCAGTTGTGATTTTGTAAGAAAATTATGGAACAAACACTTGCGGGGCCTTTAAATGCCAATTACTGTATAATAGAGAGTTTGCTAGAAGTTTCTTTCAGTCGTCGTCCATACAGTGAGAAAGTTCATATTATACTGTGCATAATATGACAAGGCCTACACCTGAACTGCAATTGTGTGCCAATGTATACACGTCATTTCACATCATCTACATATGCCAGGTGGAATACGTTATCTGGCAGTTCTAAACTGTCTAAATTGTATTGCTGGCCGTGTTTGTTATTTAGTCGTGAAGTTAATGTACGGTCAAATGAAAGGTTTTCAAATATGAACTCTTTTCGCACGACAGTTCAAAAGCATGTTCTGTGTAATATTAGGCTCAGTGGTAGCCCATATTTTCAGACCAGTATACGCCACTGGCATAAGGGAATTGAAGAGAAGAAGAAGTGAAATACGGTTTCCTCGGAGTTGGTTCGTCAACACGCCTTACGTCAAGCTGAATGTGACACACTACGCTAGTTATGCTGATTCGTTAAACGTGCTGTGTTTTAACAACTGATATACATCACATGAATATCTCATTAGGGAGCGAGGTGTGAAATTACATGCGATATTTATTATGTTGCGAATATATGATTAACAATTTATACGCAGCATAATTGGAGTTATTTTATCACGTGGGAATAATCACTGTTCGCTCTTTGCCAGGAATGTGTGTGTGCGTCACACTACCTGCGGATAGTTACTAGGTAACATATCCCTAATCCCAAATCAAATTCATTACTTATTAACATTTATTCACGGCTAAACGTTTAACACAGTCTTACAAATGAACTTGGCGGGAAAAGATAAAAACCAAAGCCTGGTGAGTTAATTCAGTAATGCGTTATAATTATATGTTTTTGAAATTCTACTAATTTATAACTGTAGTTTGACCATTTTTGTGGCATATGACATGAGAAGGAATCTTCAGCAGTGAACTAGTGGCAAGTCGCTTTGATTAATAAATACAGTATGGAGAAGCGTTTATAAAATAATTGAATGGGCATGAGGAAATGCGAATGGTTCCAGCGTTGGGCTATCAAATTGATAATCTTCAATCCGTCAACACGCTTTTTCCCAATGCAATTGAGCGGTTGAACAATATACGAAGTACATATCAATGATAAGCATGCCACACACAAGGTTGCACCTTTTAGTGGCATAAGTGATATCTCTTCCTGCTCTGTATGAATTTGATATCCTATTTCGACCTGTCTTTATCATATTGTAACAATATAATTTAATAATTGCAAATTTACAGGTTAAACAATGAGTAGGAAGTGTGTATAGTTATTCTGAATTTTGTAAAATGTGTGTATTTGTAACGATTTAATAAATAATAATAATAATAACATAGGCCTACATTCCTGAATTAAATTAAATGTATTAGTTATTACTAGCAGTAGAGCCCGGCTTCGCCCGGTGGATTTATTTGCTTTGTGGATGATGAATACTACTACAGGACTCGCACATGATATTTAAACTAACAGCAAAATGAATTAATAACATAATTTTTTGTGGTGGTGGTGGTAGTGGGGGTGATAAGTAGTACAGTATAATGGACGTAACATTCAGGTCATTTTCCCGTGATGATAATGATAATAATGAATAGTTATATAGAAAGATAGAACCAGTCACGTCAACAATAAAAAGGAAAAGGTTGTTGTTCTATGGACATATTTTCAGAATGTCCAACGATCGTCTAACAAAGAAAATTTGGAATTTCGTGAAACCAAAGAAGAAAAAATTGGCATGGTTTGAAGAATGTAACAAAGACCTTCTAGAAATTGGTATTCCGGACGGCAAAATTATGAACAGGTGTGAATTCAGACACCTAATCAAACATTACCAGGGATTTAAGGTAGGAGCAGAACCCAAAAGACGGAGGGGACCTCTTTCAGAAGATCGGAAGAAGGCGCTGAGTGATGGGCTCAAGAGATACTGGCAGACGATCTAGAACGAAACATTGATTTTGATTGTTACTCCGTAGTCCATAGTGGCTCAATTCGAATGTAAAAAAAAAAAAAAAATGAATAGGGAAACGGATATTTACTAACTACAGTACTGACATTTACAAGCGAATTGAAAAATATGATTAGAAAGAGGAGTAAGTGAAATAAAAGACACCTACTAGGGCCTATATCTGATTGGCTGTTAGAACAGTAGAGACCAATAGTGTCGTCCTGTGTCGCATAGCGCCGTAAGAAAATAAACAGAGCACTTTGGAAATCTTGGGCTGTCCCGCGCTCTCTCGCGACACAGCGAGGCACGGGGAAGCACGTTGGCACTCCTGGCCACCGTGGCCGGTTACGTATTGTTTATTTTAAATTCGATGTACGCTAAACTTGGTTGAAATTCACAAAAGCATCGCGTAACGAACTGTCGTCGTATGGTTGGTTGGTTCCTCAGATTAGGGGCTGCGACAACGCGGTCATGTAGCCACGTGTACTTTGGTTGTGAGTAGAATTTGTCTGATAACCGGTGATAATTATGATTTCTGTATTAGTGTGTGTTATCTGTTTTAATTCAAGTAAGGACTGCATACATTACATTTTCAAGTAGTTCCTACTTTTGCTACCAAACGCCACCGTCAACGACCAACTAGTTCTGAACTTGGTTGCTAGATGCTACCGCAGTCGGCTCCTTGCGACGAAAGTTGGAACCTAAGAGCATTAGTCAAATCTAACCTATAATTTAGCTTCACACTAGTGTGATTAGTGGAAGGTTCTTTTAGATGCCATAAATCTATGACATGAGACCGCCGGCATTACTTCCCCTCCGAAGGAAGGCGTACTGAGGGTTTTTTAACGCTCTTAAAATATCCGACGACTTCGGCCGGGTTTGAACACACGCAGCTCTAAACTACGTATTGCTTTGGTCAATAATTAAGTAAATTAAATAATTGCAGTATATAAATAATAATTAAATAAATAAACAATAATTAATTAATAATAATAATTAATTAAAATACCACCTGTTGGCGCAGTGGCTAGCATTGTTGACTATCACCCCCGAGGTGCTGGGTTCGATCCCCAGCTCTGCGAAGAATATAAAAGTCTTGGTATGGTCTGGTAGGGGTCTCCCAGCCTCGTGATGCGAACTGTGTACCTGCCGGATGCTATGGCAGGAGGAGGAGTGGAAAGATACTGGCCACCCTACCACACGCCAACTCCAGCTTGGGATGCCTGGTTAGTGATCCCTTGACGAAGTCAAGTGCTCTAATTCAGGTCGCCTACGTCCCTGGAGGGGATATGGCACCCTAATTGAAATGAATAATTAAAAGAAACCCCGTCTGTGAGAGAAGCACAATGCAAGTGTGATAGATGAATAACACCTGAAGGGGAATCAATGGCTATAGAATAAGCTCGCCTAGCAAATTCAATTCATGGAAGATATGAACGCTCTTTGAATTCTTATTTGGCAATCTGACTGTGAGACGCTATTTGAAGACAAATGAGTGTGTATTGTAGAAGTCATCCAGCGAAGTGCTTCTTGTATACGTACTCGCTGTAAGTAGCGCTGGAGCGCTGAATGGGAAGACTAATCGTTGGTCGTGCGGGTGTGAAAAGGTCTGGCGGGTGATGCATGCTATGATCGGCTTGTGAGGGATGAGCACTCAAGGCATGTTGGCACCTGAAAGACTCAGAGACAATCCCACGTCACAAACAGCGTCGCGATGAATTATCCCTTCATTCCACATCTTAAAAGTTAGCGCCAGCTCGCATTTAACTCTTTCACAAGTTTGCTTTTAGAGGCGTGCTGCTGCTCAGGCCTCGGTGGGCGCGCTCGGAAATGTTAACACCAGCAGTCGCTTCGTTGGATTACAATCGCTATTTTTAGCCTACTTTTCACATTTTGCAAAAATGAGGAAAAAGTAGACTTATGAGATCGATCCGGGAAAATGTGTGTCTGTCTGTCTGTCTGTCCTTCTATCTGTCTGTCTGTCTGTCCTTCTGTCTGTCTGTCTGTCTGTCCTTCTGTCTGTCTGGCTGTGTGTGTGTCCCCCCCCTATCAACTCCTAAACGGCTGCAGCAATCAAAACCAAATTTAGTATGAGTAAAGATGTGCACCGGAATAGCTCACCTCCATATATGAAAATGATGTCAGTACTACCAACTGCTGAAAAAACGCACTAGAAATTTGAGCTCCATGTTGGATATCTTACAAGGTATGCATGGGAGCTATTCCAAAATTGGCACACATGTAGATAATACTGAAATGAAAAATGAAAATCCACAGCCTGCATCCAGTCTCCGACCGGGTCAGGAATGGAATGAATGAAGCCCCTTTCTAGCGGCGAGGATATGAACTGTGCCGGCTGCCGAGGCCTGACGCACTCCTCTAGGGCAATGATTAAATGAATAACAGATGAAATGAAATGATAGTGGAGAGTGTTGCTGGAATGAAATGTTGACAAGGAAAACCGGAGTACCCGGAGAAAAACCTGTCTGCCTCCGTTTTGTCCAGCACAGATCTCACATGGAGTGACCGGGATTTGAACCACGGACCCAGCGGTGAGAGGCCGACGTGCTACCGCCTAAGCCACGGAGGCTTACACATGTAGATAATACTATTTCAGTTTAATTTCCAGGAGGCCAACCATGACAGTGTTGCCAAAATAATTTTAAGCCTTCTGATAGGTCCAATGTTTAAATGCATATAACTTCTACACTATCAATTGGATTTCAACCAAATTTTGTATGTAATATCTGTACATAAGCAGATATGACTGAGCGTATTCTTAAGAGCCACCAGGGCTGCCAACTGTTAATAATTGCTCTCTCTATTTTTTTAATCCAAATACCAATATATCAGAAAGTATGCAAGCCAACAGCTTTAAACTATGCACACGTATATTCTGACATTTTAGATTAATTTGGAGTAACTTATATACGTCAGTTCTACCAACATGATTATAAGCCTGCTGATAGTACCAATTTTTAAATACATGTAACTTCTATATTATCAGTTGGATTTCAACCAAATTGCGTATGTGATATGTGTACCATAACAGATATGACTATAAGTATTGTTAAGACCAATCAGGGCTGCCAACTGTTAATAAATGCTGTCTATATTCTTTTTACCCTAATATCAATATATCAGAAAGTATGCAAGCCAACAGCTCTATACTTTGCACACGTATAGCAACTGACATTCTAGATTAATTTGGAGTAATTAATACAAGGCAGTGCTGCCAACATGATTCTATGCCTGCTGATATGTCCAATTTTAAAATACATGTAACTTCTATACTAACAAATGGATTTCATCCAACATTGGCACAACAAGATATCATAATAATTCAGATTATTTCTGACCAGCACACGCATGGTATTGTTGGCAACATGCTTTTACGCGTGCTGATAGATCCAGTGTCTAACTGCAAGTAACGTCCATTGGACTTCAACCAAATTTTGTATTCTGTACCTTAAGAGGTGGAACTAAGAATATATTCATTCACCAGGGCTGCCAACTGTAGTGCTCTATTAGGCTACATCATACCAGGTATATTTTGAACTAATTAGATATTTCGATATTACCAACTTAATTTCGTCATTATTCTAGATAGGTTCATATACTGTAGAATAATCATTAGCATGAAAAGTAGGCTGTATAGTTCTTCACGGAACTTCTTGTTTTTTTTTATTTTGATTTTCAATTTTATAATAAGGATGGAAGTGTGATAAATAGAGGAAGGCATGAAATGCCAAATATTTTGCAACAGCATGAAAATAATACATTATGTAACAAGCCTATAATGGCAAGAATGAAGACACGAGTATGTTTATAATTTCCATACGAGTGTCTTAATTACCATTATAGGCGAGTTGCATACGGCTGCTCATGCTCGACGATAATTATAACTATTTTATGTTCGAACATGAATATTCATAAATATCTGTCGAGATTTCGCCAGTTTTATGTACTGAACAGAGCGCGTGAGACGCAGAGATGTCGAAATGTAAACATTATGTGTCAGAAAAATGTATCATAATGAGGCTAATTATAACACTATTTTTCATTATGAAACAGTTTCTCCCACCAATCAGAGCTCAAGAAACAGTTGTGTGACCAATTAGGTAAGGATACCTTCGCTCATGCGCTCAAAATCCAACATGTCTATATAAATTACCGAAAGTGCACCGTCCATATGTTCGCGTAAATAAAGTGGCAAATATGAGACAGTAAATAGCACTGTACCTTAATATCCCCGAATCCAATTTCTAGACAGCACATTGCTTTCAAACGACTTCGGTAACAGTTTTACTGAATACTGGTGCACAATCTGCACTATGGCATTGAAGCACACAGAGTGCACGCGTCGGTCGTTCAGAGAGCTTGGAAAACAGAGATATTCTACCCAGCGCTACACTCCGATCACAAAATTCAATTCAAGTAACGCTACTATTAATTGGAGGAGTGGAGTCAAACCCAGGGCCTGGTCAGCTGGGATGGCAAGAAATGGAAAAAATAAGGGAAATTGTAAAGGAAGTGTCACAAAATGACCAGATCCGGGACATTCTTCTTGAGCAATGTAAGGAATTCAAGGAGATGAAGACATGTATAAGAGAAGAGATGGGAATAGTGACAGAAAGGCTGACCGAGAATAGCAGAGAGATAAAAGACCTAAGAGAAAAGGTGAAGATATTAGAGGGGGAGGTAAATGAATTAAGAAAGGCCAAACTGGATGAGAGAAAGAAAAACGTCTTCATTTACGGAATAAAGGAAGATGCCAAGGGAAGCACCGAGGATCTAACATCCAAGATGCTCCGAGTGATTAGTGAAGGCATGCGGATAGACATTGGAGTCTCAGAGATTGACAATGTGACCAGGATAGGCCGGGGAAGGGGCACGAGGCCCGTGAAAGTGTCTTTAGTTTCTTCGCTGATGGCTCACAGAATTCTGGCGAACACAAAGAACCTGAAAGGGGAGAGGATATGGGTAAGGAGAGAAATGAGTAAAGAAGAGGCAAGCGAGCAACGGACCTTGCAGTTTCATTTAAGGAAGGCAAGGAGCTCAGGTCTCAAGGCTTATGTAAAAGGCAATAGACTGGTGGTTAGCGGCAACAACTGGGATCGGATTTGGACAGTGGCACAACTCCAGGATATGGAGAAGCAACAGCAACAGGAGACAGTCAGACCTAGCAACCAGGTGGAAGCAGCTGTCGGTGCAGAGGGAAGTGCGGTGATTCAACAGAGAGCATCGACCTCCAAGTCCAACACGGAAGCAGGAACGCGAGCAGGAACGACTAGCGTCAGCGCCAGGAACACCGGACAAGTGCGTGGTTTGCAGAAAGGTGAGACTGTCAAACAACGAGTTACTAGTCTAAAAGAACTATGGGGCAAGAAAACCTTGACAGAGCAGTTTAATGTGGAGAAGGAGGTCATTTCTTCTCCAGGTGGCAGTATACTGGAGCTAGAGAAAGCTAGAGTTACTAGAAGTAAAGCTACCGCCAGCGAAGAGGGTAGGGGTAAAAAATAACTAAACTGGAATATTGCTAGCGTAAATATAGAGGGTTTTTTAAATAAGAGAAGGAACGATGTAGTTTTGACCCTAATAGAAGATATGCAGATTGTAGGATTTGTTGAGAGTTGGCTCCCTGTAGGTTGCGAGGTTAAAATAGATGGCTTCAATATATATACAAAACCTAAGATTAGGAAAGCTCGTACAGGTAGATTTCCGGGGGGAATTGTTGTTTTAATTAAAGAAGAGGTGAGGGAATTATCAGAATTTATTAGTTCAGAACTGGAAGAAGTAGTGTGGGTAAAAGCAGATATTAGGGGGAGGGGGAAAGGAACGGTATGTTTCGGCTTTGTCTACAACCCTCCGGAGAATTCCCCGTATGCAAGAGAAAGCTTTTTCGATGAGTTAGCCATTGAAATAAACAGAATTCAAAATATATATGAAGAGGTAGAGATTGTGCTCTTAGGGGACTTCAATGCGAGGGTTGCAGACAGAAAGCCCCTTTACAGCAAGGGGGTTGCCGAGGCCGTATGTGGGGATAGGCACAGCAAAGACAAGGAATGTAATAAGAACGGAGAAAAGATTATGGAACTATGTGGTGCAGAAGAGCTATATATATTAAATGGTGTCTGTGTGGGGGATGAAGAAGGTAACCTGACGTATATAACAGAGACTGGAGGAAGTGTAATAGATTTAGCAATATGTTCCAGAGGAGCACTAGCCCTAATTAAGAGGTTCACTGTTGAAGAATGGGGGGAATCACACCACCTACCAATTGTCGTCAACATGCAGGGAGCGGTGACAAAATTAAAATCAAAAGGGAACCCACAAGTTAAAGCTATAGAGAGAAAAGTAAATAGATTCAGATGGAGGGAGGAAAACTGCAGAGAGTTCCAGAACTACTTCCAGGGAGAAAATTTTGAGCTGATAAAGGTAGGGATAAGTTTAATGATCAGTAATGATGAAATTGAAGGGGTAATACGTATGATTGAGAATGCAATTATGATGGCCGGGCGGAAAATGCGCGTGAAGGCTAGAGGAAAATTAGGGAGAATTAAAGGATGGTACGATGAATCTTGCAGAAGGAAGAAAACCGAAGTTATTAGGGCACTGAAGTTATACAAGAGAGGAGGGGATGATACGATGAGAGTAGAATTTTGTCGTCTAAGGAAGGAATATAGGGAACTGCTCAGCAAAATGAAAGATGAATGGCAGGGTAAGGAAGCTACAGCACTAAATAAGGATTCTAAAGCTAACGACTGTAGCAAAGTGTGGAGCAGGATAAATTCTTACTGTAGGGGGAGCAGAAGTGGTGGGGGGAGCTCTATTAGTGATGAAGTATGGATTGCATATTATGAGAATCTGTTAAATGCTGAAGATAATTGGAGGAAGAGGGATGAGTTTGGCGTCCCGAGGGGGATGGAGGCCGTGCTGCCTATGCTGGACCAAGTCATATCGATAGAGGAAATTTAAGGGAGTAATAGTAAAGAGTAAAGGAGGGAAGTCAGGGGCTATTTCGGGGATAACAAATGAATTTTGGCAAGAGTTGAGTAATAATAGGTTCATGATGGACAGCTTGGTAAAAATCTTTAACAAAATCTTTGAAGGAGGTAGATTTCCGAGGGCGTGGCAGGAAGGGATAATTTGTCCAATATATAAGAAGCGTGGGGACAAACTAGACCCAGGCAACTATAGAGGCATAACTTTACTTGATAATTTGAGCAAAATGTACACCGGGGTCTTATCCAAGCGTTTAATAGCATGGGCAGAGGGCTGTTCGGTGTTCTCGAGACTCCAGACAGGGTTCAGAAAAGGGATGAGAACCAGTGACAATATAATGGTGGTTAAAACGGTGATGGACAAGTACATAATAAGGAAAAGAGGTAAGCTGTATATCACAGCTATTGATTTGGAGAAGGCGTTTGATTCAGTGAGCAGGGGAGCTGGCATGGCTAAGCTGGGAAAAATCGGGGTGTCACATAAAATGATACGAGCAATTGAGAATGTGTATTCCGAAGTGAAATGTGCAATTAAAACTAAAGATGATGTAATTGTAGGAGAGATAACGTCTAATATAGGATTAAAACAGGGATGCAAATTATCCCCGGTGCTTTTTTTTTCTATTTATCAACGATATTTTTGATTCAAAGGGCTTTGAGCAACGGTCCAACCCTTGCCTGGACAATTATGATATCCCGGGCCTAGCTTTTGCTGATGACATCCTTCTGCTTGCTCTAACACCCTATAATATGCAATATAGTATTGACGATATTGTGAGACACTGTGAGGACTGGAACTTAAAAATTAACCAGAGTAAGACCAAAGTTATGGTCTGCAAAAAGGGAGTTAAACTGGCTAAGAACGAAAAGTGGGTCATGTATGGGTCGCAGTTAGAGACGGTGAAAAAACTTGAGTATCTAGGGACGATAATGGCGAGTAATGGTAAATGGACCAAACAAATTAAAAGGGCAAAATCGAAAGGGCTAGCGGCATTGGCGAATGTTAAAGTGTTAGAGCGTAGGTTACCGAATCTTGACTACAAAGTGTATAAGAATGTGTTCAACGCACTCATCGTTTCAAGAGCACTCTATGGAGTGGAAGTATGGGGTTTAGAGGAAGGAACGAAACCCCTGGACAGTATTGTAAGTAGGTTTGCCAAGATAATTTTGGGGCTACCTAGTTGCACGGCAAATTGTGGAGCGAGAATGTTGTGTGAGGATGTAAGCATTAGACAACATATCATAAAAAAGGTCATAAAGTCTTGGATTCGTTTAAAAGCAGGTGGAGGGGGGGAAATGCTTAAGGTAGCCTACCTGCACCAAATGAAGCATCAGCAAGAGGGCTACTGGGTGGACGGGGTAAGAAGTGTACTGGAAAGATTAGGAATGGGTTATCTATGGGAGAGGGACTTACAAGGAGAGGAAGGTATGGTGTGCAAAAAAGTGTGTAGAAGGGTTAATGACGTAGAGTTGCAGGTGCTAAGAGAAGAGTGCACCAGTAGGAGAACCTTAACGGAGTTCTGCGAAATAAGGAACTTTATGAGCATAAAGCATCAATGCCTAATGAAAAGAGAAATGAGAGGGATAATTTGGTGGCTAATGGGGGTGTATAAGAACAAAGCGTTGAGAGAAGTAGGAAAAGAGGACATTTGCCTGTTTTGTGGGAAGGTTATGGGTGCAGCGCACCTGATCAGGGAATGCAAGGAAATTAAAATGATAAGAGCAAAGTTTGTAGACAAAGCAGATCTAAACAGAATAGAAAATGAAAATGAGTATCACACTTTAATTAAATTACTAAAAAGGGAATGGGGGAAAGCAGGTCAATTAGCAAAATATTTTAATACCATTAGGGCAATGTGGAATAAGAAAGCGTCGGACGAGATTCAGAACAAAGATGCATGTAAATTAAGCATTCAAGTACAGGAGACGGCTTCCTAAGCTATAAATCTTGTTAAAGCCTAGGAGAGCCTATCTGTATTAACTAGGTAGCCTATACGATTACTACAGTACAGCCACATATTGCTGTATGTAGATTTTTCCTGTGAGTTTGATGGTTTTTTTTTTCCTTACTACAAAACTTATCAGACTCTTACAGTCAGTAAGGGCTCGATAGGGAAAGAAAAGTAATTCTTTCTGTGATGTGTCTCCCATGGAGAACTGTCTAAATATGAAGAACACTGTGTCCACATTTATGATTAAGAAAGAACTTTGTGCAGTCTCCATCAGAAAAGTTGCCCAGTGATATTGTGAATGAAGATAACTACTGCAAAGCATTATTAAGTTTTGAAAGAACGAGGAAGCTATGAAATGCCGAATGAACGTTTGGTTTAATTATCTAACGCCATACTGTAAATCTATGTTATCTATGTGTTTATTGTCTGTATGTCACGATATGACTCACTGAGTTAAAGTGACAATTAACAAGTAGGTTTGGTTCAAATAAAAAATAAAAAAAAAGAATCTCAACAGATATTTATGAAAATTTATGTTAAAATATATAATAAAGTTAAAATTATCGTCGAACATAAACAGTCGTATGCAACTCACCTATAATGGTAATTAAGACACTCGTATGGAAATAATAAATTCACTTACGCTCGTTTTATAAACATACTCGTATCTTAATTATTGCCATTATAGGCTCGTTGCATAACGTACTATTATTCGACCATGGCCTCCTTGATTACCCCACTATGCTACTAGGCCACGCAGTGAAATTTAAAATAGGAGGCCGTGGAAGTCAACGCAGGTGCGATGATATGATATCCTTACCTGATTGGTCACACAACTGTTTCTTGAGCTCTGATTGGTGGGGGAAACTGTATCCTAATGAAAACTTGTACTCGCCTATAATGAGCCTCATTATATAGTCCGGGACAGCTTAAATAAGTTACTAGATCAAAACAGGGTAGGCAACATTAACAGCCGTCCCCTATGCCTACGTAAATGTTGGTTTATGGTTGAATTTCTTGAAGGTAATTTGTTTTCAGGTGCGAGCACATTGTCGATAACCCTGCTTACAATCTCGCCATCTCCAAAGACCATAATACCATTAAAATTCGGTACCACACAGTTGCCGACATGTTTCTGGCAATAACTCCCAGAATGCATTTTTTACAAAGTCAGCCAACATTATAATTACGACTTTAACTAATGACTTATTATTTAAATAATTTCACAGTTTTCTTTGGAAATTCAAGTCTAATGAAGTTGTAACAAGTTGTACAAAATAAGTACTACTAATATACATCGATTAAAACAGTTTTTAGTTATTATAGACTCTTGATATGTGTGTGTCAAATCCACTTGTCTGAGATGTTTCGAAGCTTTTATTTAATTAATTTTTGGATAAATTCTTATTTAGATTTCATCATGACGCCTAAAAACACGAGAACAAGATTGGAGATGGATTGGAGTAACTCTACGAAGATCATTACAATTTAAGTAAGTAGGCCTAGCCTAGACCTACACAATTTAAAGTACAGAGTTATTTAATCGTTGTTTTATTTATTTTTATATTCAGTCAGAGCACAAATAACGTAATAAAAAACCTTAATGGTCTTTGGAAATTTTGAAATAGTCTTCCGACTGCATTTTCCGTATAGGCCTAATTCAAACATAACCTAAAATATAGCCTACGTAAGTTCTCTTTCGGGAATATATTCTTAGGTTCAATTCGCCTTCTAATAGTAATGTATATTATTCTTTACTTCCAAATGCCGTCAGCCATAATATTATAATACATTGCACATGTAACCCTTAAGCTTGGAAGTAGGCCTAGTCTATGATTCACACTCGGTTAGTGGTAGTGAATGTATTGGTGATTATTTATGAAGCTTATAACTTATGTACTTGGCTACTGACCTATAGCCTACTTGGTAGTAGGCAGATAAAATATTTATAATATGCCTATTTTTATTTGTTTCAGTCATGGTTGCGACAGAGTAGTGTGATGCCCTTCAACGAACTTCAAGAGTTGTGCAACATGAATCAATCATCATTCTGAAGAGCCATATACTAACATGTGCATGGTATATGCACTGCGCTGGAGTCACATATGCAAATTTTCAGAGAATACCAACAATATCTCATAGCTCTCTTTTAGTTCTCGACATAAATTACTGCGCCACTGAATGTCTGGGTGAAAATTACTGATGTACTAATGTTGGGTGAGACAAAGTCATTGTTCGCTACTTGGTTAGATGACACGGTTTGAGCGAAGCCACTGGTTGCAGTACGTTATAAATATTGGTCGCAGCTATAGCCTACTTGTATTATTAATTCTGAATGAAAGTAGAACGTGGCTTATACACCTGCATCGGACATGATTGTGACTGTATGCTGTGATGGCTGCACTAGAATTATTAGCACACAGGTAACGATATTTGTAGGCTATACATTATACGGTAATAGAAAACTAAAAATTTCATAGATCTCGTAGGCCTATACTACACAGCTTGGACATTCTTAAAATTCACGACACGTGAATAATGAAATAAAAGGCATAACCATTGGCCTGGATAAAGATTATTGATGCGTGACTTCCCCCACTGTGCGTGACAAAAACCGGGGGTGTTATAACGCGGGTCGCGTTAGGTAATAACCTAACGCGACCCGCGTTACCTCAATTTTTCATATTAAAGCATTGTTGTTGTTTCTTATGGTTAGCCCAGATTCCAATCCATCAACTTTCTTGCATTCCAATAGAGTTGTGTGAGGTTTCCTGAAGTTCTAGCATTCACATCAAGTTTGTTGCAATGTGGCAGGTGCCCCTTATCCATTTTACTTCCAGGTTCGTGACAAAGTGTGCATTATTCAGATCTCAGGATTTCCCAAATAGGATCACGACTTATATAGATGGAATTCCAACTGAGTCTGCCATTTTCGCTGTTAATTATGCACAAGTACAGTATTGCCAATCCCACACTTACTTTGTATAAGCGCGGTACCATGAAACAAAACAGCGCCAAGTTTGAACCAGTTCGCAATGGATTGTGCAAGCTGTTTTTGTCTAGACCAATAATTGTTAATTCATTAGGCCATACAAACACCCCTGGATTTTGTCACGTACAGTGGTGGTAGACACGCATCAATAATTTTCATCCAAACGCATGGTTTGTGCCTAGACCAATAACTTTTAGGCAGTGAGGCGCTGGTTTTGCAGATTAGTTCGAAATATGAAATTATTGCGATCAGCGTTCATTACAGTGGTAAATACTGTTCTACATACAAAACAAACCTAACCTGGGACTTACGCCCAGACCTCCTTGCTTGTAGTGCAATCGGTAATTTTCGTCCAGTCAGTCGTCTAACCAAGTAGCGACCAATGGTTTCGTCCAGTCAGTCGTCTAACCAAGAAGAGATCGTTTATTTCTTTATGTTCGACCCTCACTATTATGTGTCAGAAAACTGTATCATAATGATGGTCATTATAACACTGATTTTCATTATGATACAGTTTCTCCAGCCAATCAGAGCTCGTTCATTGACCAATTAGGTAACGATACCTTCGCGCATGCGCTCAAAATCCAACATGTCGGACATAAACACAACATCGAACTAGGCTATAATAAATTACCGACATGGAATACGCACCGTCCATATGTTCGCGTAATTAAACTGGCGAATATGAAACAAGAAATAGCACTGTACCTTAAAATCACCAGCACTAATTTCTACACAGCGCATTGTCTTCAAATGACTGCGGTGACAATATTACTGAGGGACGGCAGATGTAAACATATGGTCTGCATATGGCATTGCAAGCACACAGAGCGCATGCGTCGGTCATTCAAAGATCTTGAAAGAAAGAGATATAATACCCAACGCCTATAATGGTAATTAAGACACTCGTATGGAAATTATAAAACTCGCATACGCTCGTTTTATAAAAAATACTCGTGTCTTAATTATAGCCATTATAGGCTCGTTGCATAATGTACTATTTTCTCACATAATTACAACATTACATGTGTCGTCTAATATAGGCCTATTTAGTATCGGATATGTTGGTAACTAATGACGTCAATGTGATCGCTCACTGCGGCAGTTTCACATACCAAATATGCTGTCAAACATGGCTGCGGTTGATAAATATACAATAAATAAAAACACATATTTAAGTGATTTAGCACATATATCCGGTGCAGAAGTGATCAAGGTTAGTAGTTACAATTGATAATGCCCCCACCCCCTCCCGCCAAAAGATGAAATAAGGTATGAAAATGATATATTATCAAAGTGAAAGCGAAAAGAAAAGAGAGTGATACATGGTACAGAATTAATCTGAAATTTCACTACAGTATATGTCGTTTTATAAAAAGGCATAGCGGGTGGTTTACAGACAGCGAAGGAGAAAACATCTATTAGGACATCACTTCCATAATTATTATTCATCATTACACAAGGTATTTAGGCTAATTTAAGTATTCTACTTGGTTCATCACTCCTGAAGTGTTAACTCTATTACGTATGTCGTTTTGCCTTGAACCTTTTTGGTTGAAGGCGAGCTAATATTTTATTTTAGAATATGCACTGAAAATTTGATGTAATCAGCGTAACCGCAGCCTTCGTAAAGAGGTTTACGCAGGCCAGCGCGTATCCCATTTTTGAACAGCTGACTGCAGTTGACTGTAGCGTTGGGGGTCTGCACCACTCGCGCTGGCCAACAGCGGGGCGGGCTTGAACTCGGTCAGTGAAAACTCTATGTATTCTATTCGTCATGATAATGCTATTATTATGATCATGTAGAAATGAGTGGAAGTGTAGAGGACGTACGCATTCGCGACAACGCTGCCTTCAGTTCAATTCCCTCTCATATATTCCGCTCTCGTAATTTAAATATCTCAGCTCTCCATAGAAAGTTGTTTTGTGTTGGTATCTTATAATTATAATTTTCGAGATATTACTCCGTCGATAAAGCTTGCCTTTCAACGCCTGTACTTAACTCGTCAATTTCTCAGTGAATTCATTGAATATTTTTTAGAAGTGGCTTTTAATGTGCCGGTTGACGAGAGGTCAGGGGACAATTCTACCAACCATCTCGCGTTGTGTGGCTAGCATTTTTTGGCAGTTGGTCCTGGTTCAATTTCCAGCTCTGCCAAGAAATTTTAATTTTAGTCTGAGGGGGGAACAAGGCAAACTCAGCCTCGTGAGGCAAAACTGAGAAAAGGAGGGTTCGATTCCCATCTTAGCCACCTTGGAAGTGGTTTCCACGCTTTTACTCCTGGCAAATGCCGGGATGGTTCCTAATTTAAGGCCATGGCCACCTCGTTCCCAATCCTCATCTGAATAATAAATGCACACACTAATCCAGCCATCACAATAACACAGGTTATCAGACAAACTCTACATGCCCAAGTACACAGATCTACATGACCATGATGCCACAAAGCCCCAAAATCAACCAACTGCTGCTTTCTACCATTCCAAGACGAAATCTTCGAGTTGCCATTAGTCGTTAGCCCCTAAAATCCACGACTAGTTCGAATAGTTTTAGGCCTAAGCATTGGATCAACCATCTTCTTGCATCTCAATAGGGATTTGCCAACAGGCTTTCAACAGCTTGTCTCAATTCTGCCTTCATATATGTAGGCCTATACATGCAAGAAATGAGTACGGTACTTATCAAAAATAAAGAAATAATAAGCTAATATGTACCCTACTATTATATTTCTCTCCTACTCCTAAATCCTTCTCTGAACGCTCATCTTAAAACAGAATGGTCTGCATTTTTGGACTAATTATAAAAATATAGCCTATAAGAAGAAATGAACATGCTCATCTTTAGCTCCCTGGCGAAAATAATTGAGTAAGTATTAATGTTTCCGTTCTTATGCATTTTATATGATGCTTTAAAAATCAATCTAGAAGAGATAATTTAAGTTAACTTCACTACCATAATACTGCTTACGATTTACTGTCGAGGACTGATGACCAAGATGTCCCTAACTTGAGCAAGGACTGCTTCACAACTTCATGTAAAACGTATTTTCGTAAAAGGGCCTTTACTTACTTTGGATCATTTGCGATACCTGTTACATGGATGTGTGTGCTGACTTTTTGGTGTTAAATGATGTAAGTTGGCAACACCAAATGTGGCGGCCATGTTGGTTTTCTAGTAACTTATTTAAGGTGTCCTGGACTATAGCACAATTTTCTAACGTATAATATTTACATTTCGCCAGGGTCGAACATAAAGTTATTTACTACAACTTTTAATAAAATGTTAATATTTCCCGTATTGAGTAACGACATGAAATATTTGGGATCAGATGAGTATTTTTCTGCTATTAATTGTGCATAATATTTTCAGTTTCTCAGTCCTATACAATGCTAAACAAGGAAACCAACGCAGTTCAAGCGTAGTTCGGTAAACAGTCGCGTGGTGTACAGCTGTTGTAATCCAGGACCTTCTATAATACCGGACCTGACACTGGCGGCGGGACTGATGAAAGATGGCTGTCGCTGTTGGTGGTTACATGCTTTGTTTATTAATTGAGTCGTTTTGTTTACGATGTGATAGTGATGTGAATTTCGGTTAGCAATCGTCTCCCTTGATTATCTGTGCTTATTGATTATTGCTTAATGATATTACACGTTCGTGTAAGTAAATGTATGCAATAGTGCTTCTTAAATACGAGATACCGGTGACTTCTGTTACGCTTGTGATACCATCAATACTATTGCCAATCAGTGGGTACGTTTGGTCTATTTATTATTCTGTTTAGAGTTTATAAATAATTGGTAATGGTAATTCATTATGAGCAAGCATAATTAACGTATTCCAATTCAAGGTTTAAGAAGATCTGAAAATTGATTACCGTACGTAGGAACATAACCTACTTTTTAAACTGTCTGCAGTGTTCTCTCATCCAATTATACGCCTGCTTGTCCAAGGATATCAATCTTATCACGTACTTGGTGTGGATCCCGTTTTAATAAACTATCAGTAGGATTACTCATACATATGTTATGCTAAAATTGTGGTGATATGCCTTGAAACTGTTGTGTGACTGGATCCAAATCCAATTATTATGAAGATAAGCCATTGGTGCCAATTTTCTAATGTCCCATCAGGGGAATTCAACCCACACCCAACTTCACGGGGTTGATGACCAAGAAGTCCCAAGCCCATAAAATGAATTAACAGCAGACAAAATCACGTCATGATGTTATTTTGGGTTGGGTTGGATTCTGACACACGTCATGCCTTTGACAGAGTTTGGTTGGTTCTTAAGTTTAGGGGCTGCGACAACGAGGTCATGTAGCCCCGTGTATTTGGGTGTGTGTAGAATCTGTCTGATAACCGGTGTTAATTGTGATGACTGTATTAGTGTGTGTATCTGTTTTTTAATTTAAGTACAGACTGCAACTTAGAATTTTTCAAAGTTCCTACTTTTGCCGTCAACGACTACTAGGCCTAGTTCAGAACTTAGCTACTAGACGCCACCGCAGTCGGCTCTTGGCAACGAACGTAGAAACCTAAGAGCGTTGTTTACATTCTTAACCTATCCAATTTAGCTTCACACAGGTGTAATTAGTGGAAGGTTCTTTAACATGCCATAAATCTATGACATGGGACCGCCGGCTTTACTTCCTCTCCGAAGGAAGGCATACTGAGGGATTTTAACGCTCTTAAAAATCCAATGGCTTCGGCCGGGTTTGAACCCGCTATCTTGGGCATCGAAGCTCAGCATGCTACCAACTACGCCACCGAAGCCGCCCCGTTTGACAGAGTTCCATTTAAGCTCATGAATAGGAATGAATGAATACGACTAGCCTATTTGTTGACGGATTTACAGGAGGCAGTCGTGACCTTATGATAGGAATTACCTAGGCATTTATCTTCAGTATGTGTGGGAACCAATGGTAAACCACTTGCTGGGTGGCTAAGCGGAGAATCGAAGCCAACATTTCTCGGTTTACCTCACTAGGCTGTGTGTAGCCCGTTCTTACCCTCAGACTAGAATTGAGATTTCTTGACAGTCAGGAATCAAACTTGGACCCCAGAAGTGACAACCAAGAACTACACCATCTGGTTGGTCACATTTATTTTTAAGAATAATATGTAACTATGTCTGTTAGGTAGTCATCCCGGAAGCTGGTTGGATCCTCGAAAGGCACTGCCGTTAGGTTATGTGGGTAGATACCCACAAAAACCCATGGCAGCGCTATATTGAGGCGTACTAGGCAAGAAGAGGAGTGAGGTAGTTTGTCATTACTTTCCTCACTGAGTCAGTACAGCAGTACTAACCCTATGAGTAGAACCTTTCACAGCATCCACAGGCACTTACTGTGCCCTGAATGTCATTACTAAGCACCACCCATACCTCAGTAGCTTCCATATAATCACAGCCATGAGTGAGACTGAGACATCGGTGATACTCTAGCCTGTGCCAACAGGCACTTACTGTGCCCTGAATGTCATTACTAAGTAGCACCCATACCTCAGTAGCTTCCATATAACCACAGCCATGAGTGAGACTGAGACATCGGTGATACTCTAGCCTGTGCCAACAGGCACTGACTGTGCCCTGAATGTCATTAATCAGCACCACCCACACCTCAGTAGCTTCCATATAATCACAGCCATGAATGAGTCTGAGACATCGGTGATACTCTAGCCTGTGCCAACAGACACTGACTGTGCCCTGAATGTCATTTCTAAGCCCCACCCATACCTCAGTAGCTTCCATATAACCACAGCCATGAGTGAGACTGAGACATCGGTGATACTCTAGCCTGTGCTAACAGGCACTGACTGTGCCCTGAATGTCATTACTCAGCACCACCCATACCTCAGTAGCTTCCATATAATCACAGCCATAAGTGAGACTGAGACATCGGCGAAAAGCCTCATTTTACTCTAGCCTGTGCCAACAGAAAAATGCAAATGTACTGCATTCATCAAGGGATGGCAAACATGCCCCGAATAATATGTAACTTACTAAAAAGGGATTGAAATTCCTACAGGAACATTTACAACTTTCCCTGTTCACTCAGCCAAGATATTCTGCAGATCTCTCCTGTGGGCCTCAACATTATTTTATTTTATTCCTTTCCCGATGAAACTCCGGTGGTACCTTACTTCAACTCCCAGGGCACCTCCCCATGCCTGTCCCTTACACAGCTACACACACTACTACATTCATCACGTAATCGGAGGAATTCAACCCACACACAACTGCACGGGGCTGATGACCAAGATGTCCCAAGCCCATAAAATGAATTAACAGCAGACAAAATCACGTCATGATGTTATTTTGTGTTGTGTTGGATTCTGACACACGTCAGGCGTTTGACGTCCGACCACCAACTACGGCGGCCATCTTGGATTGCAGTGTCAGGTCCGGTAGTATAGAAGGTCCTGTGTAATCCAAGTTAACTCTTTGCTATGCCGCTGACGCGCTGGTGGTCATTGTCGTAATATTTCACGGTGATTGTAGTGGGGAGACCTGTTAGGAAATGTACTAAACAATATATCTGGTGTATTATGTTCGCAGTTATAAAACAAATGAATCTGGATCACAATAGTAATCCACGCTAAACTAACACACAAACCACAACTCTTCCCTAAAAGATACAGTGAAACCTCTATTAAGAGACCAGAGATGGTTCCATGGAAAACTGGTCTTTTAGAGGGGCGGTCTCTTAATAGGGGTAGGCATTAAAAATAGCTTTATACTGCATTATTAATAAAGTACAGTTCGAACATATACTTGATTACAATTTATCTGCATTGGTTCACTTTTAGTACAAATTAATTACAATTAGTTATTTTCTGAGCTCTGTAATTAAAAATGTCACGAATTGATCTCTGTTTCAGATTAGCACATCTTTTTTTTAACAATTTCACTTTCTAGAATATCGCTGAGCTAGTTCGAAAGTCCATTAATTTGTTCTCGGTTCGATCAATCTTCTAGGAGAGCCGTTTTTGTATTTTTATACGTTACATAACACATGGCATTGTATGCTGATGCAGTCCTGTGCCAACAGAACCATTTTTTACATCATCACCTTCTCCAATGGGAAGGTAGACGAGAAGTGGTCTTTTAAAAGAGGTCAGACTGAGAAAATGCCTGGTCTTTGGTCGGGGAGAGGGGTGGTCCTTAAATAGAGGTAACAAATACATTGACCTTATGAGGTTTTAAATCGGTTCCAAGAAAAATCGGTCTTTAAGAGGGGTGGTCTTTTAATAGGGGTGGTCTTTTAGAGAGGTTTCACTGTATATGAATCAAGGAGTCAATACGAGAGGAAGGAATCGTCCATGATAGTGATTGCTGGTTTATGAGGAAGACGACCTGTTTCTATTTCGCCCTCCCCACACCACCCTCTGGCCTAGTGACTAGCGGTCTTGGTTATCACCGAGGAACTAGGGTTCAATTTCCGGCTCTACGAAGAAATTTAAATGTGGTCTGAGGGCTGGAAGGGGAATTTCTTAACCTCGTAAGGAGCGGTCGTCCTAGATGTGCTTTCCGGCTGTTACTAGTAGCGAATGCTGGGATTGGCATTCAACCCAATATGTCTGCCCCAGTTAAGAGATATACACACGCATGTACAGCCAACACAATGACACAGGTTGTCAGACACACTCCCAAGTACACGGGGACATATAACTTCACCCTTCCCCCACCCCCAGGGACTCACATCTAGCGGGACGCCGGTTAGCGACCACGGGGCCCCAGCTAGTTAGTTATTGTTGTTTTAAGGGGCGGAACTAAGAGGTCATCTGCCCCAGGGACCCCAGCTGAGTCCGGCATTGCTTCCACTTACTTGTGCCGGGCTCATCTCCGTCTTTTCTATCGACCTCTTTTGGTCAACACTTCTTCTCTTCCGACCTCTACGGTATTAGGGTATTCGTGTCCTAGTGAGTTTTTCACTTCCAGTCTTAATTGGCCCTGGTTTCATCTTTCCTGATCCCTCATTCTTCGAGGGGTCAGCCTTCTTTTTCTTCTCGTGTTATCTCCTACCTTCTGCTCAAGGCCCTTAAGGAGGCAGGGTGTGTGTAGCCCCACCACTTCTGGTGCACCCTGGATAGTGCTACACCCTCAGGGGCTCACAGTATCTCCTGCCTTCTGCTCAAGGCCCTCAAGGAGGCAGGGTGTGTGTAGCCCCACCACTTCTGGTGCACCCTGGATAGTGCTACACCCTCAGGGGCTCACAGTATCTCCTGCCTTCTGCTCAAGGCCCTCAAGGAGGCAGGGTGTGTGTAGCCCCACCACTTCTGGTGCACCCTGGATAGTGTTACACCCTCAGGGGCTCACAGTATCTCCTGCCTTCTGCTCACGGCCCTCAAGGAGGCAGGGTGTGTGTAGCCCCACCACTTCTGGTGCACCCTGGATAGTGCTACACCCTCAGGGGCTCACAGTATCTCCTGCCTTCTGCTCAAGGCCCTAAAGGAGGCAGGGTGAGTGTAGCCCCACCACTTCTGGTGCACCCTGGATAGTGCTACACCCTCAGGGGCTCACAGTATCTCCTGCCTTCTGCTCACGGCCCTCAAGGAGGCAGGGTGTATGTAGCCCCACCACTTCTGGTGCACCCTGGATAGTGCTACACCCTAAAGGAGGCAGGGTGTGTGTAGCCCCACCACTTCTGGTGCACCCTGGATAGTGTTACACCCTCAGGGGCTCACAGTATCTCCTGCCTTCTGCTCAAGGCCCTCAAGGAGGCAGGGTGTGTGTAGCCCCACCACTTCTGGTGCACCCTGGATAGTGCTACACCCTCAGGGGCTCACAGTATCTCCTGCCTTCTGCTCAAGGCCCTAAAGGAGGCAGGGTGAGTGTAGCCCCACCACTTCTGGTGCACCCTGGATAGTGCTACACCCTCAGGGGCTCACAGTATCTCCTGCCTTCTGCTCACGGCCCTCAAGGAGGCAGGGTGTGTGTAGCCCCACCACTTCTGGTGCACCCTGGATAGTGCTACACCCTAAAGGAGGCAGGGTGTGTGTAGCCCCACCACTTCTGGTGCCCCTGGATAGTGCTACACCCTCAAGGAGGCAGGGTGTGTGTTGCCCCACCACTTCTGGTGCACCCTGGATAGTGCTACACCCTCAAGGAGGCAGGGTGTGTGTAGCCCCACCACTTCTGGTGCCCCTGGATAGTGCTACACCCTCAAGGGCTCACAGTATCTCCTGCCTTCTGCTCAAGGCCTCACGTCTGTTGAGTTCGGGAGTTGCTGACTCTGGGGTGAACCCTCTCCTCTTTCTCTTTCCTATCTGCCTTTCCTGGCTCTCCTTCCTTCCAAGTCCCTCAATCCTTGAGGGTTGAGGCCATTTCTTTTTATCCTGTCGTTTAATTACCTTATTCTCCTTTTGTTTTCCCTTTCTTCTTCTAGTATGTAAGTGTGTAGTTAGTTTTAGTTATAGCTCACATTTCATCATCATTATCACTCAAAGCATAAATAATAAAGACTAGTGGGCCCGTGCGAGCTTTCGCAACGTGAATGTTGGTAGTAGGGAAGAATGTGTGAGAACGAAGTTTTAAAAATTGAACAAATGTATTTATTGTTGTTAAACGGCATGCGTACATGAGAAGAACACAAAGAATTATGTAAAACAGTGTTTTGTACTTGTCACAGCGCCTCTTTGTGGACAATATTCGATGTTAGCTTACTACGAATGCATAGGTAATTGTTTGCTCGGGAGTTTCTTCTACAGCAATTTTTACTTTTGCAAACGATTGAACCCTAGAGAAATTCTTGGCGAGACCACACCGGAGCCATCTGCTGAGAGACTCCTCAGCTAGCAGTACGCCGCGCTCCCGCCAGATGGCTGCCACCACCGCGCTGCTCTGCGCTCTAGTGGCAGGCTCACCAGGTTACGCTGCTCTCATTGTAAATGTACATTTTAAGGTATTTATTTAATTGTGAGGCATTTAAAGAGGAAGTGAGTGCGTTTCGGCCACAAATGGGGTTATGCGGAACCTGTAGGTACCCCATATGTGTAGGTTGGTTTTAAAAGGACCTTATTTTCGGTACAAAACCGGAATGGGACCTTAGAAGAATAAAATAGGGAGGATAATATTGAATGGCCTCGGGTGCCGGGTGAAAGCTTTGTTATTTGGCACCCACAGGGCAGCTTGCATGTTGAATTTTGTTGTTCCTTGGAGCGCAATGAAAGTCAAGGAGGTTAGATATCCAAGCTCCTTGACACTATAGCGCTTTCTAGTAGAGAATGGAGGAACTTTTTTGTGTTGGTGGAAAATCCCGATATTAATTTTGCCACTATGAACACGGCCTACTGAATTCAAATGGGTTCGTTAACATGCCAACATCGTATGACATGGTGTCGTGATTTTTGTCGCCTTTCAAAAATCACTTATCA
The DNA here is from genome assembly GCA_946902985.2 of Meconema thalassinum. Classification (NCBI taxonomy): domain Eukaryota; kingdom Metazoa; phylum Arthropoda; class Insecta; order Orthoptera; family Tettigoniidae; genus Meconema; species Meconema thalassinum. The sequence continues at coordinate 26,391,046 of OY714911.1, forward strand.
TGGCCAGGAGCGAACCTGCAATCTTGGGGTTGGTAGTCCTATACGATAATCTCTCACCCACCATTAGGGGCCGGTAACCTAGGTGTTGGCCCCCTTAAATTAACATTCATCATCATCATCATCAATATAACTCTAGGGGCTGATGACCTCGCTGTTCCGCCCCTTAAAACCACAACAATCAATCAGAATATAAAGTTCTTGCTTCCATATTCACAAAGTCCACTCATTGATTGCTGAGGCCTATCACACACTGCACTGGGAAACTTAAGGGGAGATCGCGTCTGGTATCAGACGAGTCAGACCTAGTTTCGAAGCAACTTTCTAAGAAAGTTTCTTCGATGTTTAGGTGGTAGAGTATCCGCCATGATCGGGGTTTGATACCCAGCAGTGAGAGTTCAACAGTTGAACGGTGGCAAAAATCCACGACACTCCGAGTTGTGGAATCTTAAAAGATCTATTGTATCACATCTGGTGAGTACAAGTTAACATTAATGAAATATCAGTCACAGGTCGTGGTGTTCCTTGCCAGATAGGCGAGTAGATCGTCTCGATGGCTTCAAATCAAAATATGTAAGCCTCAGGATCTCAGGACATCCCTCCCTACATTATTCTGCTAAGGTCCCATTCCAGTTTTGTACCGAAAATAAGGTCTCATTAACACCAACCTACACATACGGGGTTCCTACAGGTTCAGCATAACCCAATTTTTAAGCGAAACGCACTCACTTACTCTTTAAATGCCTCACAATTAAATAAATACCTTAAAACATGTATATTTACAATGAAATAATGAAAGAATGTAACACGGTAACCATGGTAACAGAATCTCACAAGTCCATCTATTTCTGTAAGACGCAATGCAATTCCAATTATTACATAACTGTGAAAGTTTCCAGACGGTTATAAGGTCATCACGGAACCAAATTGAGCTGTACAATTCATCAATACATACAGTATAATGCGCTTAAGGGGGTCAAGAGGCACTGTAGATTTTTTTCACACAGTTTTTCAAGTGTGAGTGTGGGACGAAAGATCTTTTTCACCCGACTATAAAGGGTCTCCGAAAACCACATTTAAAAGCCCCTTAAATTAACAGTGTCTGTGATAATCCCAGAAAACTAACTTCGCTCTGATATACATTTGAAGGAATGACAAACCCCTAACCACTGCACGAGTAGCTGAATTGATAAAGTCTGATTATTCATACCAAGGATAAATCAGTCATAGCATTCATGATTGAGATTTTGCTAAGTGTACTCTTTACAACTAGAATATTCGCGGGCGAAGCCGCGACGGGCAATGCTAGTACTTGTTATTACTCTAAGAACTTAGGCTCAGTACAAAGGACCAGAGTGGACATGTTACCTCACGTAGGAGCAAATAACTCACGTTCACGACGGACCAAGAACTATTTCTGCGCCCGAATTCTTGAGCACTGGAACGCTTCTACTTACCGTAGAGTTTGATACTTCCATCGGTGTCTCCTAGCGAGTTCTTGGACACACACTTGTAGGAGCCGAAATCAGTGGGACCCACGGATCGTATCGTGAGCTTCATGTGCACCTTGTAGGCGTTGTCTAGCAGCACTGGCTCGTATTTTCCTCCTGAAACACGTATTGTGACCATTATGGACATGTCATCTACTAGATGTTCTATGTGAAAAATTAAGCAGCCAAAGGTTTCCAATATGTTTTAAGTCACTATGCCCAACTCGAAGGCGACTCTGTGGTATGTAGCACCCTACGCGAGGGATTTAGAAGAAGGATTCACAGGCAGCTGATACCTCCGTCTCTGACAATTTAATGGGTTAAGGGGTCTCCGCCCAATCAATACAAATCCGTCTCTGTAAGACACGCCCAACAGATTGATTACTGGAATAATCCGTTATCACAAATTAATGTAAAATATATCAGTGAAAAGAGAAAATAATCATCAACAAGTATCAGATAAATCAAGTTATTTTTCATTAAGTGACAGTAAAACTAGGCATCATATTATTACGCGTTGGAGGTCAATCAGTTTTTAATTCAAGTAAGAACTGCGGACACTCGATTTTCAAGTAGTTCCAACTTTTGCTACCAAACGCCACCGTCAACGACCAACTAGTTCTGAACTTCGTTACTAGATGCCAACGCAGTTGGCTCCTGACGACCAACGTTGAAACTTAAGAGCGTCAGTCAAATCTAACCTATAATTTAGCTTGACACAAGTATAATTAGTGGAAGGTTCTTTATCATACCATAAATCTATGACATGGGACCAGCGGCAGAAATGAGTTTATTGTTTGTGGAATGACTATAACACAAATATGAACGGGAAATTAAACATTCCACATCAACCAAAGCTCAATGTCTAGTTCTTCGTAAATGTTCTTAGGAAAGTAATAATTGAGTTCTTTAACCACAGAAAGCTCATCATTCCGCCCTAAAATGGACAGATGTTCCATCCCTTAAGAGACAATCTTTCAGCATATTTCCGAATAATAATAATAATAATAATAATTGTTACGTGCAAAAGCCCGTCCCAACGTTATTAAATATGTTTCCCCCGTATATATGGGTTACGGACCTTTAAAACGACCGCCTGGTTGGCTTGGTTGGGCTTATGAACTAGAGATGGCAGCATCTATTGGCCTCTAGCCGAGCTTGTATCTTCGACCGCTAGAGTGAGTTTGTGGTGTCTTCTGATCTCATCCTAGTCGAGACATATTTGAAGGATACTACGTCATTGAACAAAAGACTTCATGCCGCCAAAATAATTGTATAATGTGCACATTGTTACTTGATGTGTCGATCTGTGATTGGACAATTTCAATTAAAATTAATGCAGTGCGGTTTTTGACTTTGGTATCTCCGCCATGTTGTCATCTAATAGTCTGTCGTAAAGAAAGCAAGAAGCCAGCTGGTGTGAACGAGTATCTCTCCGTGTGCTGGGGGCTTGGCCCCTAGCCTTTACGAAATATGAATATATTCAAGAAAAGGAAACGCCTGTGCTCCTAAGGATTTAATTTCTTCTTTTCGCCTTGAATATGAACTGTGGTATATTTATTTTGACTGGCTACAAGAAGAGAAGCTTCATGGGTGATCGAAAACGGCGTGTGTGCTCTCGTGGCCATTTTGAGGCAGTTCATGTCTTTTAAATAATTTAAAATGTGTTAGTTTTTTGCTCTTTGTGTCTCCACTTAGGAAGGATGTAAGGTACGTTGCATAAAATATATTTATTTTTTGTTATGGGAGTTCCGATATTGGTCTTATATTAATGTTTTAATACTGTATTTTGTTTTGTTTTATAGGCCTAATATTTCTGTTTGTCAACGTTACCTGATATGTAAATATTGTTTTTTCTGGGCCTTCCGGAGACACGTTCCTAGTTACCGTACCTTTTTTTTTTTTTTTTTTTTTTTGCGAATTGACCACTGTTTGTCAATCACGCTACAATTTCATTTTTTCTTTGCCTGAAGTTTCCTCTTCCTCCAGTACTCCTTCATATGGGCGCTATGCTGTTTCTTCTGCTCATCCGTCCAGGCTCTTCCCTTCTTTGTGGTTCTTGTGACGTGAAACCCTTCCAATTTTTTTGAATTATGTACCGAAATGTTTCCCTGTTTGACATCTGAACTTCCTGGATGTTGGAACTTTCGAGATCTTTTCGAACTTCCTTAATCCATGTCGTTGTTGTCTTCTTGTACCACAGGTAGTCGAATAACTGTTTGGTAAGTCTAGTTTTGTCCATTCTGTACAAATGTCCGAGAAACGATAACCTCCTCTTCTTCATGGTCTCTGAGATTCTCTACACATTTTTATAGACTTCATTGTTGCTCCGAAGTTTCCAGCCGGTTTCAGTCTGGACTGGGCCCATGCTTTTCCGTAGTATTCTTCTTTCTAGGATCTCTAGCTTCTCCAACTTGTAATTCATCGAGAGGCATTCGCTGGCATACAGGCATTCTGTTTTTAATACCGTGTTGTAATGTTTTAGTTTGGCATTCCATGAGATGCATTTCTTGTTGTAGATGTTTTTAGTTAGCCCATAAGCTCTTTCCATTTTTGAGATACGATCTTCTACAGCAGCTTTCTCTAGGCCGTTCTCTTGTATGGTTTCACCGAGGTAAATTATTATTTATTTAGTTTTTTTTTCTTTTGGGTAATCTTTGGGATTGGCCAATTATTAATTTGATGTAAGATCCGTAGCAGCCTAAATCGCCTCGTGTTAATAGTATTTAGATGTAATAATTTTCCTCCTTTCATTTCTCTCTGGTGACGTTCTATTTTAATAAAGGTAATTGTTTGCCGTAATTCGACTGGACATGTAGTAATCTGCTTCATGGCCATGTTTGTTTTTTGTTTTGCCCGAGTGCATTCTGGTCTTGAGAGTGCATTCTCTAGGCGTCGAGCGGGAGACTCAAACGTGTTGTGGTGATTGCTTAATATGTTTTTTTGTTAATCTTGTTGGCTTAACTTTGTGTTTTGGTGAATGTTCCTGAGTTTTTCTCCGTCACGAATGTTGTGGATTTCTTAATTGATCATATTTTATTTTATTAATTTAATTTTAATTTTTTCGTTTTGCATCGTGGCCTTGATGTCTGCATGTCGGGTCGGTATTGCGTACCTTAGTACATTATCAAGCCCTTTCTCATTTGGTAATACCTGAATTCTGGAATTCTATCTTTTGGGCTTTATTATTTTAATTTTAAGTTAAATCTTTTCATTTCGCTCAGCAAGCATGTTAAGTCGTCTCTTGCCTACTTATGTAATTTAATTATTTTGGCCTTAAGCCATTTGCATCACCAGAGAGAGGTTGTTTTTGTGGCGGTAATAATCTTAAATTTTTTGTGTGGCTGAAGGATTTTTTTTTTAATTCTTAATTTCTTGGCCCCTTTGGTAATTAAATCTTCTTTTAAATACTAAGCAACTGTTGTGGCATCATTTCGTCGGTAGCAGTTCTGTTGGTAGTCGGACTGTGTCTGTAGACGAGCCTGTGCGTTTCCCTCTTATCCACCTTCCTGCCTCCTATAGGTGTTCTCCTGTTGGTCGTGTCATCTGGCGGAGATTTTGCAGTAAGCCCTGCGGACCTCTGAATAAAAGGTAAGTAGGCCCATCCATCCATTTCACCCCGGCACGGCGGAGCAATAATAATCAAGACTGGAGTAAGACAGGGAGATGGCCTATCACCTTTGCTCTTCAACTGTGTGCTCGAAAAAGTCATCCGGCAGTGGCAAAAAAGAATGAACACTAACAAATATGAAAATGGAGTCAGATTGGGCTACAAAAAACAGAACCTGATAGTTGACTGCCTAGCATTCGCAGATGACCTCGCAATTTTTTCACATTCCCTCGATGCAGCCGCAGTGCAAATTAATGAACTTCAGATTCAAGCAGCTAAAACGGGCCTTAAGATCTCCTTTGAAAAAACAGAATTCATCACTAATATCAAGCTAGCGACAAAAGAGCTGGATGTAGGACAGGGGAAAATCAAGCAAACGAAAGCGTTCAAATATTTGGGTGAGTGGATAGTCCCCAATCTCTCCGAGAAGGCAGCCTTCGAGTCACGAATCAGGAAAATGGAAATGGCATATAATCTAACAAAGGCCATTTACAACAAGAAATCCATATCAACAAATGCCAAGTTAAGGCACTACCAAACAGTCATCCGTCCAGAGGCTTTGTATGCTGCAGAGTGCCTTGCAATGCATCGCAAGGGACTAACAGAGAAGCTGGAAATGAAAGAAAGAAAAATTCTAAGAAAAATCTTGGGTCCGGTAAAATAAAATGGGGAATATAGGAGAAGGCACAACCACGAACTTTACACCCATGTGGAAAAAATAACTGATGCCATGAGGAAACGGAGAATTGCAATTTTACTGTCATATAACAAGAATGAACCCAGCACGATTGACAAATAGGAATTTCACATACTTCCTCTAAAAGAAAAACAAGGGAGCTTAGTTCACTGACGTGGACAAAGATTTACAAGAAGTGGGAATTACAGGCAACGATATTTTGGGAACGTGCCACCCTTAAACAAAAACTAACAGCACACCGATGTTTCCAAGAAAAGCCAAAGCTTCTAACTGGCAAGAAGTGGACTCCAGAAAGGAAACAACAGCATCGAGAACTAATGCGAAACTACTGGGAGGACGTTAAAGCTCGATGCAACAAGAAACAGTTGAAATGACGTGGTCCGCTGATGACCGAATCGAAAGTAGAAGAAGAAGAATAAAAATAAATTACAGAAAGCTTACAAACTTAGGAGGTCCCACTAAAATAAAAAAATGCATCTCCACGGCTGCGAATTTACAACATTATAAAAAGGTAGTCTTGCCGGAAACGCATCAGAAACCACAAGCACCAAGGGAAAGGCCAAAATTAAAGACATCGAACAACAACAAAGGAAAATTCTGAGAAAAATTCACGGCGCCTTTTTCAGAGATAATTTCTGGGGAAAATGACCCATGGAAGAATTATACAGAAATACTGAATATATCACGACACTCATCGGAAAACGCAGAGTGAAGTTCTTTACACACTTCGCCAGCATGTTCACCACCAGACTGACTAAAGGAATATTCAACATAATTTCTACATCGAAATTGGTTACTTCTTGGTTCAAAGAAACTATGGAAGACTTACAACTATTACATATCACCAGAGAAGACATTCACGACCGCAGCAATTGTAGAGAAAAAATCATAAACCAGAAATTTGAATGTATAAGGTGCGTTCAAAAAGTACCGAGCCTGGGGCATAATTACAGAAACCAGTACCTGTATGTTAGAAGTATTGGCCCTGGCTGTTGAGCCACTTGTCCCACTGTGACACGAGGCGGTGAATGGCTGTCTCATAAAATTCCCTGGGCTGCGATGTGAAGCAGTTCCGCACGTACAGCTGGACGTCGACGTCCGGGTTAATCGTTGGCCCCGCAGAGCCCTTTTCAGGGGACGAAACATGGCGTAATCACAGGGAGAGGGGTCTGGACTGTATGGAGGGTAGCCGAGAACCTCCTATTTGAATTCCTGCAGGAGTGCCGCGACTGTGTTGGCCGTATGAGGTCGTGCATTGTCGTGGAGCAGAATGACCCCATGGGTGAGATTGCCTGGTCGTTTTGTTTTGATTGCTTGGCGAAGGGTGGTCAAGGTTTGCGAGTAACGCTGAACATTCACTGTTGTCCCGTGTTGCATGAAGTGTATCAGAAGGGGGCCATCTTCGTCAAAGAAGAACGTCAGCATTACCTTTGCTGCACTCATGTGGATGGCCTTGCCTTTTTTGGGTGGTGGTGACCCTGGGTGCTTCCAGTGGAGGCTTTGTCGTTTGGATTCTGGTTCGAAGTGACGACACCATGACTCATCTCCAGCCACCACTCGTGCCAGGAACCCATTCCCTTCCCTCGCATAGCGCTGCAGACGACCAAGACAGTGGGCCATTCGACATGCTTCCTGGTGTGGTTGAAGACTGTGGGACACCCATTCGGCACACACTTTGCGCAAGTGCAGTCGTTCCTTCATGGTGGTGTGCACACTTCTGACGCTCAATCCGACCACGGTGGCTACGGCGTTTACTGTCACTCGGCGGTCCTGGGTAATGAGTGCATCAACCAGCTGGACGTTGTCATCGGTATTGCAGGCGGGTGCCCCAGACCGGGCATCAACGGCTAACGACACCCGTCCTTCCCTGAAGCGCTTGTGCCATGCCTTGACCCTTGCAATGGACATGCAGTGTTCGCCGTACACTTGTGACATTCGGCGATGAATGTCAGTTCCCCCTACTCCTTCCGCTGTCAGAAACCGAACAAGACCTCTTTGCTCTTCGTTTGACGCCTCCATGTCACTGTTTGCAATGCCACTGGCAGCGTTGGACGATTGATGCATGCTGCTGCTCGTTTTGTATCGTCACGTGACGTGCACGCGTGCCCTCTAGCGACGGGCTGTGACCTTCCACGCTCTGGTCGGAACCAAACCTCGTTACACACGCCACGATTAGCCGATGTCGTCACCGGTTTGCGCATTCCAGCCTCCGGCTCGTTACTTTTGGAACGCACCTTATTGATTACTACACAAAGGAAATAGGATTGGGTGTAAATGGACAGATGAAGAGAAGAAGGCGAACAGTGAACGGATGAAAGGTTTTTGGGAAGACAAAAAGAGGAAATGAGCCACCACCAAAAGCTAGATTTTTGTGTTTTTAGCGCTCTTCCTAACGGGGAATGTACATAAATAATAATATGCGACTACTGTTCAGTAGTTGTGATAGGGAAATGACATTTAGTACGAATATTCTATTAGCAACATGTAATATCCCGAATTGTGTTTCCTTTTCATTTTGCATAAAAAGAAACTAAATATGAGTAGGAACTTACCTGGAACTCTCAGGGATATGAGTAGGTACTTCAACCTTGAGTTCGATCCTAGCAATGATTTATACTCTCGGTCTCGTGAGGGCAATTGAGAAGAAACATGTTATTCCACCTGGAACTTCCGAGAAGTGTTTCACGTTATTTCCCTCTTCAATTCTGTTCTAATACCCGCCCGAATTGCGGCTGTCTCTTTCTCTAGCGTAAGTCCATATACAAACACAGATAGGAAATAGACTATTGACCACGGTATCCCAAACCCCGCACTTGCGTGTTAGAGGTCTCTTTCTGTCACGATCACATTCCGAGACTTTATTCAATTATTCTCAGCGTGCACATGTCGTGGTCTGATTCACGAAACGCAAGTTCGCTTTGAATAGGTTCGTGCTTGCTTCACGTCACTGGGAATTCAGAACATGTTGTATTTTTAAATTATAATTATATCTGGGAAAGTAAAGCACTTAAATACGAAAATATTTATAATTACTACGAGTTATCGAAACTTTAAAATATCGAGGTTCGACTACTACGAAACACAGTAAAATAATGCTCCCCTGAAATACGATGCACAACATGTAGCCTATTTCCCTCAAGGCACAAAATATAAAGACAGGGAAGTTACTCTGCGGAACATTTTCCTCTCGACTTAAAGACACAAGTCCCTCTTCAGAGCTTCCTTATGCTAATCTCAAGTCGAAACATCAACTCTTCTCTGACTTCTCCAAGACAAACATCAGTGCTATTTGGTTTGGAATTCCAGCAGCACGCTTGGATCAATCGGGAGTTGATTGGCCAATTGCAAAGGCAATTCTCGACGTGCCTCAACATTAAATCGATCGTCCCGAGATTGTTCACTATGAATTTTTCATTAGGGCCCCTACAATCGCAAAAATGGCAAGGATTTTCTTCGGAAAGTCAAACAAGTGCTTCTCGTTAAATTGGGCATGACTGGCGTGGTCTGAAATATTCAGCAGAGGAGGTTCATTTCATGTAGAATGTGCAACACCGCTAGGATGACCCACATTACTACGGTGCCTCCGTATGCTGAAATCCCAGATTCATATCTCGTGGACGATTTATTTCTGATGAACACTGTCTTGAAGGCAGTGCACATATCAGGTAGGTCCCCATCACATTAGCAGAGTTGTTGTTAAAACTCAGCACTTTTTCTAGGTTTATGGCGTGTCTCGTGTGGGTTTTCACCTAGGAACACCAAGTTGGCTCATCAGAGGGCTCGTGGTGCTCCCCGCCTGGACCCACACAAGACACGACATAAACCTAGAACAAATGTTGAGTTTTAATTGACTGGCCGTGAAAGCCAATACACCATCTTCTTGGAAGAGTTGTTGTTGTTTGAGTCTTCATTCGTTTGACTGGTTTGATGCAGTCCTCAATGCTTCCCTGTCCTGAGCTAATCATTTCATCTCTACATAGCTACCGCACCCTACATCTGAGACAATATGTTTGATATGTTCTAACCTTGGTCCACCCCTACAGTTCTTGTCCTGACCCTTCCTTCCATAACTAAGCTTGCTATTCCTGGGTGTCTTAATATGTGTCCTACCAACCTACCGGTATGTCTTCTCTTTAGCAGTCGCCAGAAAAATGTCTCCCCCCACCCGTCTTCACTTGTTACTCTATCTACACATCTGATCTTCATTATTTTCCGGTAACCAGTCCCGTATTTAGGTTTTCTGACGCCCCTGGGCAAGAGCATTTTTGCAGCCCTCAAACCCCCCCTCGCAACTTGGGATTTGTATACTTATTAAATTTGGCTACCGGTACTTGAATATGAGTGGCAAACACTTGATTTTACCGCCGTACTTTTAAAATATTTATGTTCGACCCTGACTATTATATGTCAGAAAACTGTATCATAATGATGGTCATTATAACACTATTTGTAATTATGAAACAGTTTCTTCCACCAATCACAGCTCAAGAAACATTTGTTTGACCAATTAGATAAATACTTATAGGCGAGTTGCATACGACTCACCTGCGCTGAGTTCCAAGGCCTTCTAATTTAAATTTCACTGCGTTGTCTAGTGTCATAGTGTGGTAATCGAGGAGGCCATGGACAAATACCAGGCATTCCCTGCGTCTCATGCGCTCTGTTCAGTACATAAGACTGGCGAAATCTCGACAGATATTTATGAATATTTCTGTTCCAACATAAAATAGTAATAATAATTATGTCGAACATAAACAGTCGTCTGCAACTGGCCTATAATGGTAATTAAGACACTCGTATGGAAATTATAAAACTCACATACGCTCGTTTTATAAACATACTCGTGTCTTAATTATTGCCATTATAAGCTCGTTGCATAATGTACTATGATTCTATTCAGAAAAATGTCGAGCTGACTGGAAAAGGCACAGCGAGATATTGTTGCTAGAATATGAATCCGAAGTCCGAAGCAAAGTTAAAATCTTTATTGCAGATATCCGGTAAGTAAATGTTGTCCTTAGGAAAATATCTGGAAATGGGACTGACGAATATAGAGCGACTTGGCGTTGCAGTGATCTTCTGGTAGAATGACATAAGGATGACCATGATAATTATAAACTATTTATATTCAACTAAAGTCAATATTAGCCTACTTTCGATTTTTGCAAAAAATGAAAGAAGACATGAGATCACTACTGGGCGAAAAAAGTGTGTCTGTCTGTGTGTGTGTCTGTGTGAGTGTGTGAGTGTGTGTACTCTGAATGTCTGTACCCCCCCCCCCCTATCAATTCGAACACGGTGAGCGCAAATTGAACGAAATTTGGTACAAAGGTAGCACTAGCAAAGGACACCTCAGTGTCATGCTTTATATCAATTTTCACGCAAAGATGGCCGCCATCCGCAAACTATTAGGCTAATGACCTATTTGATTTGTCAAAGGATGCTTCCTCCATAAAGGTATGTTGTTGCAAAATTTGGTAGAGATCGGATGATTAGGTTAGTCGTAATTTGATTTAAGCTTTGAACATTTGTGTGGCCGCCATTACGTTTCCGTCAAGATGGCGGTGATATAAAACATGACACTGAGGTGCCCTTTGCTAGTGCTACCTCTGTACCAAATTTCATTCCATTCGGTTTCACCGTGATCGAATTAATAGGGGTAATCGATTTTGACACAAATATGGCCACCATCCGCAAACTATTAGGCTAATGACCTATTCGATTTGTCAAAGGATGCTCCCTTCATAAAGGTATGTTGTTGCAAAATTTGGTAGAGATCGGATGATTAGGTTAGTCGTAATTTGATTTAAGCTTTGAACATTTGGGTGGCCGCCATTACGTTTCCGTCAAGATGGCGGCGATATAAAACATGACACTGGGGTGCCCTTTGCTAGTGCTACCTCTGTACCAAATTTCATTCCATTCGGTTTCACCGTGTTCGAATTCATACGGGTAATCGATTTTGACACAAAGATGGCCGCCATCCGCAAACTATTAGGCTAATGACCTATTAGATTTGTCAAAGGATGCTCCCTCCATAAAGGTATGTTGTTGAAAAATTTGGTAGAGATCGGATGGTTAGGTGAGTCGTAATTTGATTTAAGCTTTGAACATTTGTGTGGACGCCATTACGTTTCCGTCAAGATGGCGGCGATATCAAACATGACACTGGGGTGCCCTTTGCTAGTACTACCTCTGTACCAATTTTCGTTCCATTCGGTTTCACCGTGTTCGAATTAATAGGGGCAATCGATTTTCACACAAAGATGGCCGCCATCCTTAAACTATTAGGCTGATAACCATATGGTTTAGTCAAAGGATGCTTCCCCCATAAAGGTATGTTGTTGCAAAATTTGGTAGAGATCGGATGATTAGGTTAGTCGTAATTTGATTTAAGCTTTGAACATTTGTGTGGCCGCAATTACGTTTCCGTCAAGATGGCGGCGATATAAAACATGACACTGAGTTCCCCTTTGCTTGTTCTGCCTCTGTAGCAAATTTCGTTCAATTGGTTTTCACCCTGCTCGAATTGATAGGGGGGGGGGCAGACATTCAGAGTACACTCACTCACACACACACACACAGACTCACACACACACAGACAGACACACACTTTTTTGACCCTGTAGTGATCTCATAAGTCTAAATTCATTTTATGCAAAAATCGAAAGTAGGCTAAAAACAATAAATTTCGTAACTTAAGCATAACAAACAGTGAAGAAATGAGGAATGTGTATGTGAAAATATGTAGCCTACTGATTGTTGAAACAGTTAGGTTATAAAAATTCTTGATGAGTATTAGCTAGGTATAGTATAGATAGACATTGGAATATGTGGCGAAGTTATGCTGAAAATGTATCTGTTTTGTATTTGGTAGTGTATACAAGTGCAACCGAGTCCAAGGGATGCTCCTTTGTAGGTCCAGTGAGATTATGTCCAAGGTGAGGACGATGAGCAACAGAGACAGTGTTGTTTTGTATTTGGTAGTGTATGCAAGTGCGACAGAGTCCAAGGGTTGCTCCTTTGTAGGTTCAGTGAGATTATGTCCAAGGTGAGGACGATGAGCAACAGAGAGAGTGTTGTTTTGTATTTGGTAGTGTATGCAAGTGCGACAGAGTCCAAGGGATGCTCCTTTGTAGGTCCAGTGAGATTATGTCCAAGGTGAGGACGATCAGCAACAGATACAGTGTTGTTTTGTATTTGGTAGTGTATACAAGTGCGACAGAGTCCAAGGGATGCTCCTTTGTAGGTCCAGTGAGATTATGTCCAAGGTGAGGACGATGAGCAACAGAGACAGTGTTGATTTGTATTTGGTAGTGTATACAAGTGCGACAGAGTCCAAGGGATGCTCCTTTGTAGGTCCAGTGAGTCTATGTCCAAGGTGAGGACGATGAGCAACAGAGACAGTGTTGTTTTGTATTTGGTAGTGTATACAAGTGCGACAGAGTCCAAGGGATGCTCCTTTGTTGGTCCAGTGAGATTATGTCCAAGGTGAGGACGATGAGCAACAGAGACAGTGTTGATTTGTATTTGGTAGTGTATACAAGTGCGACAGAGTCCAAGGGATGCTCCTTAGTAGGTCCAGTGAGATTATGTCCATGGTGAGGACGATGAGCAACAGAGACAGTGTTGTTTTGTATTTGGTAGTGTATACAAGTGCGACAGAGTCCAAGGGATGCTCCTTTGTAGGTCCAGTGAGTCTATGTCCAAGGTGAGGACGATGAGCTTCAGAGACAGTGTTGTTTTGTATTTGGTAGTGTATACAAGTGCGACAGAGTCCAAGGGATGCTCCTTTGTAGGTCCAGTGAGATTATGTCCATGGTGAGGACGATGAGCAACAGAGACTGTGTTGTTTTGTATTTGGTAGTGTATACAAGTGCGACAGAGTCCAAGGGATGCTCCTTTGTAGGTCCAGTGAGATTATGTCCAAGGTGAGGACGATGAGCAACAGAGACAGTGTTGTTTTGTATTTGGTAGTGTATACAAGTGCGACAGAGTCCAAGGGTTTCTCCTTTGTAGGTCCAGTGAGATTATGTCCAAGGTGAGGACGATGAGCTTCAGAGACAGTGTTGTTTTGTATTTGGTAGTGTATACAAGTGCAACCGAGTCCAAGGGATGCTCCTTTGTAGGTCCAGTGAGATTATGTCCATGGTGAGGACGATGAGCAACAGAGACAGTGTTGTTTTGTATTTGGTAGTGTATACAAGTGCGACAGAGTCCAAGGGTTGCTCCTTTGTAGGTCCAGTGAGATTATGTCCAAGGTGAGGACGATGAGCAACAGACACAGTGTTGTTTTGTATTTGGTAGTGTATACAAGTGCGACAGAGTCCAAGGGTTGCTCCTTTGTAGGTCCAGTGAGATTATGTCCAATGTGAGGACGATGAGCAACAGAGACAGTGTTGTTTTGTATTTGGTAGTGTATGCAAGTGCGACAGAGTCCAAGGGATGCTCCTTTGTAGGTCCAGTGAGATTATGTCCAAGGTGAGCACGATGAGCAACAGAGACAGTGTTGTTTTGTATTTGGTAGTGTATACAAGTGCGACTGAGTCCAAGGGATGCTCCTTTGTTGGTCCAGTGAGATTATGTCCATGGTGAGGACGATGAGCAACAGAGACAGTGTTGTTTTGCATTTGGTAGAGTATACAAGTGCGACAGAGTCCAAGGGTTGCTCCTTTGTAGGTCCAGTGAGATTATGTCCACGGTGAGGACGATGAGCAACAGAGACAGTGTTGATTTGTATTTGGTAGTGTATACAAGTGCGACAGAGTCCAAGGGATGCTCCTTTGTAGGTCCAGTGAGATTATGTCCAAGGTGAGGACGATGAGCAACAGAGACAGTGTTGTTTTGTATTTGGTAGTGTTTACAAGTGCGACAGAGTCCAAGGGATGCTCCTTTGTAGGTCCAGTGAGATTATGTCCAAGGTGAGGACGATGAGCAACAGAGACAGTGTTGTTTTGTATTTGGTAGTGTATACAAGTGCGACAGAGTCCAAGGGTTGCTCCTTTGTAGGTCCAGTGAGATTATGTCCAAGGTGAGGACGATCAGCAACAGATACAGTGTTGTTTTGTATTTGGTAGTGTATACAAGTGCGACAGAGTCCAAGGGATGCTCCTTTGTAGGTCCAGTGAGATTATGTCCAAGGTGAGGACGATGAGCAACAGAGACAGTGTTGTTTTGTATTTGGTAGTGTATACAAGTGCGACAGAGTCCAAGGGATGCTCCTTTGTAGGTCCAGTGAGATTATGTCCAAGGTGAGGACGATGAGCAACAGAGACAGTGTTGTTTTGTATTTGGTAGTGTATACAGGTGCGACAGAGTCGAAGGGATGCTCCTTTGTACGTCCAGTGAGATTATGTCCAAGGTGAGGACGATGTGCTTCAGAGACAGTGCTGTTTTGTATTTGGTAGTGTATACAAGTGCGACAGAGTCCAAGGGTTTCTCCTTTGTAGGTCCAGTGAGATTATGTCCATGGTGAGGACGATGAGCAACAGAGACAGTGTTGTTTTGTATTTGGTAGTGTATACAAGTGCGACAGAGTCCAAGGGTTGCTCCTTTGTAGGTCCAGTGAGATTATGTCCATGGTGAGGACGATGAGCAACAGAGACAGTGTTGTTTTGTATTTGGTAGTGTATACAAGTGCGACAGAGTCCAAGGGGTGCTCCTTTGTAGGTCCAGTGAGATTATGTCCATGGTGAGGACGATGAGCATCAGAGACAGTGTTGTTTTGTATTTGGTAGTGTATACAAGTGCGACAGAGTCCAAGGGTTGCTCCTTTGTAGGTCCAGTGAGATTATGTCCATGGTGAGGACGATGAGCAACAGTGACGGTGTTGTTTTGTATTTGGTAGTGTATACAAGTGCGACAGAGTCCAAGGGTTGCTCCTTTGTAGGTCCAGTGAGATTATGTCCAAGGTGAGGACGATGAGCAACAGAGACAGTGTTGTTTTGTATTTGGTAGTGTATACAAGTGCGACAGAGTCCAAGGGATGCTCCTTTGTAGGTCCAGTGAGATTATGTCCAAGGTGAGGACGATGAGCAACAGAGACAGTGTTGTTTTGTATTTGGTAGTGTATACAAGTGCGACAGAGTCCAAGGGATGCTCCTTTGTAGGTCCAGTGAGATTATGTCCATGGTGAGGACGATGAGCAACAGAGACAGTGTTGTTTTGTATTTGGTAGTGTATACAAGTGCGACAGAGTCCAAGGGTTGCTCCTTTGTAGGTCCAGTGAGATTATGTCCAAGGTGAGGACGATGAGCTTCAGAGACAGTGTTGTTTTTCTGTTTTACTCCTTGCAATTTACAGATCATTCATTGTGTGTTGATTATCCCCTCTGGTATTTATTACTATTACAAGCTGTACCCGGCATGCGTTACAATGCCAATCAAAGAAAGTGTTGGCGTTGAAATTCTGTTTCTTGAAGTGCTTTTGGATACACAACATGTTAACTGCCTCTAAGCTATCGTTAAATGGATTTTCTAATTTAGAACCATTCGTGGGTGCGTGCACAAAAACTTTCAAAAGTTTCATCGCTGTCACTCATTTGTTGAATCAACTCGTACGCTACCTATTGTGAAATGGATTTACTAAGTCGGAACCCTTCCCTGGCGTGTACACAATAACTCCTCAATGATTCATCGCAATCGGATGAATGGTATATGCACTTATACGGGGTTTTGTTTAAACGATTCGTGCGCTGTCACTCATTTGTTGAATCTACTCGTGCGCTACCTATTGAAAAATGTATTACTAAGTCGAAGCCCTTCCCTGGCGTGTACACAATAACTCATCAAGGTTTCATCGCAATCGAAGAATGTTATATGAACGCAATAGGGGATTTTGTTGAAACGCTTCGCGCGTCGTCACCCATTTGTTGCATCTACTCTTGCGCTACTTATTGTGAAATGGATTTACTAAGTCCCCTTCCCTGGCGGGTACACAATAACTGATCAATGTTTCATCGCAATCGGATGAATAGTATATGAACGCATACCGGATTTTGTTTAAACGATTCGCGCCCCGACATTCATTTGTTGAATCTACTCGTGCGCTACCTACTGTAAAATGTATTTACTAAGTTAGAAACCGTCACGTAAGTGCCCACAACATCTCACCCAAGTTTCATCGCTATCGGACTAATGGGATATGAAGACATAGGGGACTGTATTGAAACGCACCGCGTGTCATCGTTCATTTGTCGAATCTACTCGTGTGCTACCTACTGTGAAATGTATTTACTAAGCCAGAAACCTCCCTTGGAGTGTCCACCATATTTCACCCAAGTTTCACCGCTAACGGCAGAATGGTATATGACCTTATACGGGACTTTGTTGAAAGGCTTCGCGCGTCGTCCCTCATTTGTTGAATCAACTTGTGCGCTGTATATTGTATAGGGGATTTACTAAGCCAGAAATTTTCCATGACGTGTACACAACATCTCACCCAAGTTTCATAGCTACGGGCGAATGGTACATGTATTCATACGGGACTTGGTTGAAACGCTTCGCGTGTCGTCGCTCATTTGTTGATTCTACTCTTGCGCTACATATTGTAATATGGATGTACTCAGCCAGAAACCTTCCCTGGAGTGTACACAACATCTCACCCAAACTTCATCGCAATCGGATGAATGGTATGCGAACGTATACGGGACGTTGTCGAAACGCTTCGCGCGTAGTCACTCATTTGTTGAACATAAACGTGCGCTTCGTATTGTAAAATTGATTTACTTAGCCAGAAACCTTTCCTGGAGTGTACACAACAATTCACCAAACATTTATCACTATCAGACGAATGGTATATGACTTTATACGGGACTTTATTGAATCTCTTCGCGTGTCATCTCTCATTTGTTGAATCTACTGGTGCGCTACCTATTGTAAAATATATGTACTAAGCCAGAAACCTTCCCTGGAGTGTACACAACATCTCACCCAAGTTTCATCGCTATCGGATGAATGGTATATGAAATTATATGGGACTTTGTTGAAACGCTTCTTGCGTCGTCGCTCATTTGTTGATTCTACTCGTGCTCTACGTATTTTTAAAGGGATTTACTGAGCTGGAAACCTTCCCTGGAGTGCACACAAAATCTCAGCCTAGTTTCATCGCTATCGGATGAATGGTATATGAACGCAAACGTCTCTTTGTTGAAATGCTTCGCGCGTCGTAGCTCATTTGTTGAATCTACTCGTGCGCTGCCTATTGTAAAGTGGATGTACTAAGCCAGAAAATTTCCCTGCAGTGTACACAACATTTTACGCAAGTTTCATAGCTATCGGACGAATGGTATATGAATGCATACGGGACTTTGTTGAAACGCTGTGCGTGTCGTCGCTCATTTGTTGAATCTACTCGTGCGCTATCTACTGTGAAATGTATTCACTAATTTTGAAACCTTCACGTAAGTGTACACAACATCTCACCCAAGTTTCATCGCTATCGGACGAATGGTATATGAACACATACGGGACTTTGTTGAAATGCTTCGCGCATCGTCGCTCATTTGTTGAATCTACGCGTGCGCTACCTATTGTAATATGGATTTACTAAGTCAGAAACCTTCCTTGGAGTGTACTTAACATCTCACCCAAGTTTCATCGCAATCGGACGAATGGTATATGAACGCATAGGAGACATACCCACAGACCCACAGACAGACAAACTATCACGTAACATTGATTTTTATATATATAGATTAGTATTATTATGTAGCCTCCGTGGCTTAGGCGGCAGCACGCCGGCCTCTCACCGCTGGGTCCGTGGTTCAAATCCCGGTCACTCCATGTGAGATCTGTCCTGGACAAAACTGAGGCAGACAGGTTTTTCTCCGGGTACTCCGGTTTTCCCTGTCACAATTTCATTCCAGAAACACTCTCCATTATCATTTCATTTCATCTGCCATTCATTTAATCATTGCCCCAGAGGAGTGCGTCAGGCCTCGGCAGCTGGCACAGTTCATATCCTCGCCGCTAGATGGGGGTTTCATTCATTCCATTCCTGACCCGGTCGGAGACTGGAAGCAGGCTGTATTGGTATTATTATGTTACTTTCGACCTGCAGCGTTATGAACTGACTGTATAAATGCATTATTCTTTCTGTGGAAAGCACATAGCCCTCCGCCACAAGCTGAGATGTATTGATCCCGACTTAGAGATTGCGGGACTTGTAATATGATAATAACGACAGGATCGCGTGATTCAAGGTGTTGTTATAATAAGCTGAAGGTGCCTCTTTGATTATAATATATTTACATTGCGCTGCTATTGAGGGCAGAAACGTCAGAAGAAATGTCACACAGCAATGAATTGATCTCACTGATACAGATCTATCTAATGATTCATCACCTTCTGTTCTGAGGATGAATTCTGATCAGCATAAGGTATTTTGTGTTTTTCATACGGTTTCATCCCCGTTTCCTTGTGTTTGTGTGTAGTATGTGTCAGATAATATTTGCTATTGTGGTGTCTAATTTGTCTGCATATAGAATGGATTGGGTGAAATATTGGCAGGATTGTGAAGAGACTGATTCTCTGTTCGCTATCTGAGAGGAATAAGCCGGAGGTTAAAAACTGCAGAACACAAACTAGTAAAACAGTAGACTCACGTATTGCTCGTTGTCTTATGTATTCTACCTGTCATGCAAACGTAGATCAATGTAATAAGAACAGGTAGGTCTATCTACCGCATACGCCCGTTTTGTCTCAGTGTACTCCACTCCCAACTATCGCTCATACACTCGCTGTCCTGATAACTAAGGTCGCACACAGAGATATGCTCGCCGCCTGTGTTAGAAGTTCACAGGTAAAACCTTCAGAGCCACGTAGTTCTTCCTCCAGACATATAGCGTAGCAGTCTCAGTCTGTCTTTTGTCCCTGCAGAGATGCCCATCCTGGTATTCGTTAAGGAGAGTATTAGTTTCTATCCTGATAATGTTAAATTTTACATATTTACATCCCGTTTCCTCTGGAATTGTATGAAAATAACAGATTGGTACACCAAATTGATTTTACTACAAAATGATTCCTTGTTTTATTCTTATGTCTCAACATAATTGCCAAACGATTGAAACATTTGTCGTATCGTTACACCAGCTTTCCAATGCCCTCTGCCGCCACTGAGGTGGGTGCGTCTGGACAGCCTCCTGAAGTGTTTCCTTTTTGCCGAGGTGTTGCCGCCCAACCATACCTTCAATTCTCGAAAATGGTGAATACCATTCACAGCCACACTGTGCCAACGTTATGATAGACATTTTCAAAGAATTCAAATGTGAAGTTTTGGACCATCTGCCGTTTAGTCCAAACCAACACTGAATGATTTTCACCATTTTCGAGAATTGAAGGTATGGTTGGGCGGCAACGCCTCGCCAAAAATGATGATGATAATTGTTGTTTTAAGGGGCCTAACATCTAGGTTATCGGCCCGCCAGAAAGGAAACACTTCAGGAGACTGTCCATCACGTACGCACCTCAGTGGCGGCAGAATTTTTTGCCGAGGGCATTGGAAAGCTGGTGAAACGATAAGACAAATGTTTCAATCGTTTTGGCGATTATGTTGAGTCATAAGAATAAAACAAGCTAACATTTAGTAGTAAAATCAATTTGGTATGTCAATCTGTTATTTTCATACAGTCCATCGGAACTTGAAAGAAACCAGCCCTCGTAGGATTACACATTCTCTGATCCACCTTTATTAGGAATCAAGAAAAGGTCTCAAAGAAATTCACAGTTCTGGGAACAAAATATTGAAAACATGACTGGGAATTATGATTTTAGGATAACAAAAAACAAAACAAAACTTGACATCAATTTAGTGAACTAAAACGACAAAGGATGTGGTCTAACTGTTGGTGTGCATGACTTGTATGGGTCAACACTAGCGTTCGTTGTGATAGATTTAGTGAACTACATAAGGGAAACGATATGGTCTAACCCTTAGTGTCCATGTATTGTTTGAACGAAACCATACGAGCATCGTCAGTCTTTGTTTTCTGTTGGCGAGGTTTGCGTTTATTTGCAGTAATTTCAGTTGTAGTTGTTGATAGATCAGCGATTACAATGTCTTCATCTTGTTGGCGACTCGTCCCAGGTTCGTCGCTCAGTCTTCCTACTTTCGCTTTTTAATGTTATTATTCAGCCATTGGCTGCGATTAATAATTATATTATACCACTTTTGAGTACTTTGCGTATTAACCAAACACCTCGTACACACTAAACTGACAAGTCATCTAATTATTATTCATTCAATTTCGCTAATCAGCCAACTAGGGACCACGATAAGCCTCATTTTACATTATGGCATTTGCTCATTTTTCTCTTGATCCACATTGTCTTCATGAGCTCACTGTGTATAGCACGACGTTCCTCTGTCCATTTCGCACCAGTTGTCCGTTTTTTGTCCCGGAAAGTCCCAAACGTCTTGATGGCTGCTCTATAAAGATTTCGGTCTTGTGCATCTTATGCTCGTATCCCCATTTCTTTCAGATCTTTCTGGAGGTTAACATACCATGGCATTGTCGTTTTTGGTTTGGAGTCGAAGATACTGAAGATACGTTTCGTCCATAGGGAGGCGATCATCCGTCGTATATGACCATAGAAGCAAACTCGACGTTTTCGTATTGTGTCTGTGATCTTCTCTATCCTCGAGTAAATTTCTTGTCTGGATTTTCTGATGTGGATGCCATTTTTGTAGTCTGGGCCAAGTATGATGTGTAAGATCTTTCTTTCTTTCTTTCTTTCTTTTCTCTCTAACTTCGCGAGCAAACATTTCTCGGATAGAATAAGGCATTCAGATGCATACAGCGGTACTGGTTTGATGACAGTGCTTTAGTGACGAATTTTTATGTTCATAGGAAAGCACTTTTTGTCATATATGTCACGGGTGGTTTGGAAAGCGACTTCCATTTTCTTGATTCTTGCTTCTATGGCTTCCTTGTCAAGGCCATTTTTCTGGATCAATTCCCCAAGATATTTAAATTTATTAGCACGGTTTATCGTTCCATATTTGGTGTTTGGTTGTGCTGTATCATCCTTGATGTTCGACATTACTTCTGTCTTTTCAAAGTAAATTTGTAATCCTGTTTATTCTGCTACTTCCTTCAATATGTTGACCTGATCTGTTGCACTTTCGAAATCTTCCGTCATCAGGGCTATATCATCAGCGAATGCTAAGCAATATATTTCCACTCCGTTTTTCTTTGTCCCGATCCTTAAAGGTTTTTAAAGGCCTCCTTCTTTTAACTTCTGACGCTATTTCTGTATTACCTTTCCAAGTACGCAGTTGAACAACAGAGGTGACAGGCTATTATTATTATTAATAATAATAATAATGATAAGACTTACTAAAAGGATATTGAATGATGCCTGCACAGTAAATATCATGAATAACTGGATAGGCCTAATAGTAATTGAATATATGCAGCTGAATGTTTGAGTCCGACAAAGAAAGGAATGATCAAAACGTTGGAGCTAATAGAGAGAAAAATTCTTAGGAAGATACTTTGACCTAAAAGAAAAGAAGATGGGTCATACATAAGAAAAGGGTACCAAGAATTAAACCTCAGATTGGATAAAATCTCAGACACCATCCGGAAAGAAGGGCCATGTTCATTGGACATATTTACAGAATTGATCCAGGTAATTAACCACCTGGACAATGAAATTTTTTTCGACCAGGAAAACCACAGCCCGCTGGTATCAGGAGGTGAAGAAGGACCTAGAAGAAATGGCAACATCTGAAGCTGAAATCAGCAACGGGGAAGCATACCAAGCCAAAAGTAAGAATGTCACGTGTTTTAAGAGCCATCCTACATCACGGATCCTGGCACCGTGGACTGAAGAAAGGAGGGGAATGCAGAGCGATGGAGTGAAGGAGTATTGGGCACAAATAATGATCCAGAAGATGACATCAAATGAACGTGGTCCACATCCGGCCAAAACGTCAGAAGAAAAAGTAATTGAAAATGACCTTCAAGAGACAAAATGTTATGGGACAGGCCTAGCTTCAGATCGTTGGTGAACAAACATAATTTCGCTTCAAACCTTCGGATGAGAGCTACCACTGTATGGGCAGAACGATACCACAGTGAGGGAACGAAGAGGAGAAAGCAAATTCATATCCAAACCACGCTTCCTACTTGGGCATACATACCGGTATTAATAATTACAATCGTAATATATTCATTTGGAATACACTACAACCCGCCCGTTAACTTTGGGACTGAGTCTACTGTATGATCGAACACAAAAATGGTCAGATTATCAGAAAGTACAGAAAAATAAGAATTTACATTAAAATAAATAAACTGATTCCAAAATTACATTTCAGGGGGAAATTTCGGAGCCCTTTAAAATTCGGACAGGAGTCAGACAAGGAGATGGGCTTTCACCGATTCTGTATAACGTTGTCCTGGAAAAAATAATGAGAACATGGAGGAGTGTCATGAGAGAAGAAGGGATAGAAGGAATATGTTTAGATACAAAGAAGCAAGGTGTGAAGGTTGATTGCTTAGCGTTTGCGGATGATATGGCATTGTTAGCTGAAAATAAAGAAGAAATTAAAATAATGCTTGAAAAATTACACGAAACTGCAGGTAAAACGGGACAGGATCTCGTATGAAAAAACAGAATACATGGAATACAAACATGATAACGAAAAGCACTTAGAAACAAAATTAGGGAAGATCAAGAGGTCGGATAAGTTTAAATATATTGATAAATGGATCCAGCCTAATAGACTGGATAATGCAGCAAAAAAAGGGAGGTTCAGAAAGATGGAATTAGCTTATAATTTCGTACAGAATAGGTACAACAAAAGAAAAATATCTTACGGAGCGAAGATAAGACACTATACCACGGTTGTCTAGCCTGAGGCATTGTATAGTTCAGAATGTTTGATACTGAACAAGAAAGGTGAATTAGAGGAACTGGAGAAGAAAGAAAGAAAAATCTTGAGGAAGATCTTAGGACCCGAAAATATAAATGATGGTACATGGCGGAAGATGCGAAACAAAGATCTTTACGGACAAGAAGGAAAAATCACAGATACCATACGGCAGAGAAGGTTGAAGTTTTATGGACACCTTACGAGAATGAGCGATAGTCGACTAACGGAGAAGATCTTTTATTACATCACCAAGATAAAAGCGACTACAAAATGGGTCGATGAAATAAGAAAGGATATGGAGGAAGTTGGGGTCAGTTCAAATGAGATCTGGAATAGAGAGGTGTTTCGAGGTACGATCGATGCATTCAAGGGGTTCCAGGAAAAGCAAAGGAGAAGAGCCAAGAACATCTGGTCGGAAGAAAGGAAGAGAATCCACAGTGAAAGGATGAAGAGTTTCTGGGAGCAGAAAAAGGACTAATCAGCAAGTCAATTGTTTCCCGTGGTCCAAAGTAAGCCAAAATCGAACAAAGAAGAAGAAACAAAATCTAGATATCGGGGTTCCTTTCCTTCTTTCCTGGTAGAGCCACATCCACAATGCATTGGCAAGCAGTTCAAGTTTAGGCTTTTGCAATGTTTTGCGATTCTTAACAGCGTCTATCCTCACTGTGCATGGTTTAATGTCTCTCCGATTTCTTCTGCACTCTTTTATTGTCGTAACGCCTACATCGAGTTCCTTGGTACATTTTTGTAGTGATTCCCCTTTGTCCCGTCTTCGTAGAACCAATAAATTTTATTTAATAAAAGAGTAACGTGTTTACGTTACACTCCTGGT
This sequence comes from Meconema thalassinum, assembly GCA_946902985.2. NCBI lineage: Eukaryota > Metazoa > Arthropoda > Insecta > Orthoptera > Tettigoniidae > Meconema > Meconema thalassinum. The sequence continues at coordinate 26,415,552 of OY714911.1, forward strand.
GTGTTGAAAAAGCACACACAACTGTACAGTGCACATAATGCACAGTAAACAAATCACTGTAAAGTGCTGTAACGAACACAGAAGAACAATGTCGTAAAACCAACGAACGGTAAGCCCTAAAGACTTCACAGTGCAGTACGTACTGTGTAAAACACGGAGGACAGAAACGATACGAGAGATGTCGGAGCACTAAACGGACAAGCGATAGCAACAAGTGAGTCACCGCCATGAGTGCATGCTACGGAGGGGGAGTGGTTATCGTGTCTGACTACCAATCCCAAGCTTGCAGGTTCGCTCCTGGCCGTGTAAGTGATTTTTGTAAGGCGACAAAAATCACGACACGCATGTCATAAGATGTTGGCATTTTAAAGAACCCATTGGAATTGAGTAGACTGTGTTCATAATGGCAAAATTAATCTCAGGATTTTCCGCCAACACAAAAGTTCCTCCTTTCTCTACTAGAAAGCGCTATAGTCTCAAGGAGGTTCATAGTGCTCCAAGGAACAATAAAAAATTCGTCATGCAAGCTGCCCTTTAGGCATCAAATAAGAAAGCTGCACCCGGCACCCGAAGCCATACCGCCACTAGTCGGGCCAAGTTCGGCTCACGCACCAACTAGCCGAGGGTGGACGAGAGGGGTTCTACTGTAATTGAATGGTCCTCTAGAGTCTACATGTTCTAATTCTGAGCGTATCATTGGGAAAGATATTTCTTTTGAAAGACGAATGATAAATGACATGTTGCAGCGGAGAGACATTATTTACTTTAATCAAGTTCAGGTACTTACGGACAGTAGTGGCTACGCTGGCTAAAGCGCAGCATTAGGTCATGGGGCCAAGCTCTCTGCTGACTCGGTAGACGCGTGGGTTCGAGCCCCACCGTCGGCCGTCCTTGAAATGGTTTTCCGTGGTTTCCCATTTTCAACACCAGGCAAATGCTGGGACGGTACCTTCTGACAGGCCACGGCCGCTTCCTTCCACATCCTTGTCCAGTTTCATTCACCATCATAATAAGGGGTAGACATACAGTCAAGTTCAAGAACTTGATTCACTGTGGTTAACAACCGTGAGCCTTCCTCTTTAGTTCACAACTCATAGCTTCCAGTACAGTGGAACGTGGCTAATTCAAACTTCTATAATTCGAAATCTTCTTTAATTCGAATTTTTCTCTTGGTCCCTGGCATTTTATATACAATCAATGCTAAAAAATCGTGGTTAATTCGAATTATATTTTGGATAATTGGACGTTTTTACGGGTAAAAAGCCCATCGGAAGCCAAGCAGTATGGGTCAGGAATTCCCGAAAAACGATGTTGTATCATTGGCATGCGGCCCCTACTCGATTGTTTTCTGTTTTCCGTTCCTTGAATTTGTTAGATTCTTTTGTGATGGCCGAGAGACCTAATTGTAGGAAACAGGTAAAAATCTCAAACTTTTTTTGAAAAAACAGTAGATTTCTCTAAGACTTAAGTAGATTGCTGATTACTACTGTCGTTAAATAGGCGAATAGTACATTTTGGTTTTATTTTATCATTTGAAACTTTTGAGGTTATTTATGATACAGTCATTTTACAGTACCGTTGTCTGTTAGCCTGCTTTGTTGAACGTAAATAATTATGTAAACGTAATACATAGTATATAAACACTTTACTTGTTAAAAATCTATGTAATGTTATGTTTAATAAAAGTTCTTGGATGAAACCCTAAAATTTGAATATTTTCTCTACCCTTTTCAAAGAACTTTCTTAATTCGAATTTTTGGATAATTCGAATTTTTTTACTGGTCCCTTGAGGTTCGAATTATCCAAGTCCCACTGTATTTGATTCATCTACTCCAGTCTGGGTCTTCCTCTATAATTCTTGCCGTCTCCTGTTCCCTCGATTAAGCCTTTAAGGCTCGGTCAAACAGGAGCGCGGACTAGGGTGGTCAAATAGAATGCTGACAAGTCAAGGCGAACCAGCGTGAGAGCACTCGCGATCAAGTGTGCATTACATTGTTTTATGCTCGTGGTATTTTAATTAACATTTTAATTCAGCATGTACAGCAGTTCCTCTGACGAAGAAGAATAGCTGCTTCTGTTGGCATTGAGACGAAAGAGAGTATGGGTTCACGAAATTATAAAGAAAAGAGAGGAATATGGGGAGTTTCACAGATTGTGCCGGGAACTGTTCTCGTTTGAAGACAGGTTCTCCTTGTATTTTCGAATGTCTCGAGAACAATTTGAGACATTACGTATGCTCCTAGAACAACCATTTCTATGCAGACAACTGGAGAAAAGGCTAGCCATCTGTTTGAAGACAGGTTCTCCTTGTATTTTCGAATGTCTCGAGAACAATTTGAGACATTACGTATGCTCCTAGAACAACCATTTCTATGCAGACAACTGGAGAAAAGGCTAGCCATCTGTTTGAAGACAGGTTCTCCTTGTATTTTCGAATGTCTCGAGAACAATTTGAGACATTACGTATGCTCCTAGAACAACCATTTCTATGCAGACAACTGGAGAAAAGGCTAGCCATCTGTTTGAAGACAGGTTCTCCTTGTATTTTCGAATGTCTCGAGAACAATTTGAGACATTACGTATGCTCCTAGAACAACCATTTCTATGCAAACAACTGGAGAAAAGGCTAGCCATCTGTTTGAAGACAGGTTCTCCTTGTATTTTCGAATGTCTCGAGAACAATTTGAGACATTACGTATGCTCCTAGAACAACCATTTCTATGCAGACAACTGGAGAAAAGGCTAGCCATCTGTTTGAAGACAGGTTCTCCTTGTATTTTCGAATGTCTCGAGAACAATTTGAGACATTACGTATGCTCCTAGAACAACCATTTCTATGCAGACAACTGGAGAAAAGGCTAGCCATCTGTTTGAAGACAGGTTCTCCTTGTATTTTCGAATGTCTCGAGAACAATTTGAGACATTACGTATGCTCCTAGAACAACCATTTCTATGCAAACAACTGGAGAAAAGGCTAGCCATCTGTTTGAAGACAGGTTCTCCTTGTATTTTCGAATGTCTCGAGAACAATTTGAGACATTACGTATGCTCCTAGAACAACCATTTCTATGCAGACAACTGGAGAAAAGGCTAGCCATCTGTTTGAAGACAGGTTCTCCTTGTATTTTCGAATGTCTCGAGAACAATTTGAGACATTACGTATGCTCCTAGAACAACCATTTCTATGCAAACAACTGGAGAAAAGGCTAGCCATCTGTTTGAAGACAGGTTCTCCTTGTATTTTCGAATGTCTCGAGAACAATTTGAGACATTACGTATGCTCCTAGAACAACAAACAACTGGAGTAAAGGCTAGCCATCTGTTTGAAGACAGGTTCTCCTTGTATTTTCGAATGTCTCGAGAACAATTTGAGACATTACGTATGCTCCTAGAACAACAAACAACTGGAGAAAAGGCTAGCCATCTGTTTGAAGACAGGTTCTCCTTGTATTTTCGAATGTCTCGAGAACAATTTGAGACATTACGTATGCTCCTAGAACAACAAACAACTGGAGAAAAGGCTAGCCATCTGTTTGAAGACAGGTTCTCCTTGTATTTTCGAATGTCTCGAGAACAATTTGAGACATTACGTATGCTCCTAGAACAACAAACAACTGGAGAAAAGGCTAGCCATCTGTTTGAAGACAGGTTCTCCTTGTATTTTCGAATGTCTCGAGAACAATTTGAGACATTACGTATGCTCCTAGAACAACAAACAACTGGAGAAAAGGCTTGCCATCTGTTTGAAGACAGGTTCTCCTTGTATTTTCGAATGTCTCGAGAACAATTTGAGACATTACGTATGCTCCTAGAACAACAAACAACTGGAGAAAAGGCTAGCCATCTGTTTGAAGACAGGTTCTCCTTGTATTTTCGAATGTCTCGAGAACAATTTGAGACATTACGTATGCTCCTAGAACAACAAACAAATGGAGAAAAGGCTAGCCATCTGTTTGAAGACAGGTTCTCCTTGTATTTTCGAATGTCTCGAGAACTATTTGAGACATTACGTATGCTCCTAGAACAACAAACAACTGGATAAAAGGCTAGCCATCTGTTTGAAGACAGGTTCTCCTTGTATTTTCGAATGTCTCGAGAACAATTTGAGACATTACGTATGCTCCTAGAACAACAAACAACTGGAGAAAAGGCTAGCCATCTGTTTGAAGACAGGTTCTCCTTGTATTTTCGAATGTCTCGAGAACTATTTGAGACATTACGTATGCTCCTAGAACAACAAACAACTGGAGAAAAGGCTATCCATCTGTTTGAAGACAGGTTCTCCTTGTATTTTCGAATGTCTCGAGAACTATTTGAGACATTACGTATGCTCCTAGAACAACAAACAACTGGAGAAAAGGCTAGCCATCTGTTTGAAGACAGGTTCTCCTTGTATTTTCGAATGTCTCGAGAACAATTTGAGACATTACGTATGCTCCTAGAACAACAAACAACTGGAGAAAAGGCTAGCCATCTGTTTGAAGACAGGTTCTCCTTGTATTTTCGAATGTCTCGAGAACTATTTGAGACATTACGTATGCTCCTAGAACAACCATTTCTATGCAGACAACTGGAGAAAAGGCTAGCCATCTGTTTGAAGACAGGTTCTCCTTGTATTTTCGAATGTCTCGAGAACAATTTGAGACATTACGTATGCTCCTAGAACAACAAACAACTGGAGAAAAGGCTAGCCATCTGTTTGAAGACAGGTTCTCCTTGTATTTTCGAATGTCTCGAGAACAATTTGAGACATTACGTATGCTCCTAGAACAACAAACAACTGGAGAAAAGGCTAGCCATCTGTTTGAAGACAGGTTCTCCTTGTATTTTCGAATGTCTCGAGAACAATTTGAGACATTACGTATGCTCCTAGAACAACAAACAACTGGAGAAAAGGCTTGCCATCTGTTTGAAGACAGGTTCTCCTTGTATTTTCGAATGTCTCGAGAACTATTTGAGACATTACGTACGCTCCTAGAACAACAAACAACTGGAGAAAAGGCTTGCCATCTGTTTGAAGACAGGTTCTCCTTGTATTTTCGAATGTCTCGAGAACAATTTGAGACATTACGTATGCTCCTAGAACAACAAACAACTGGAGAAAAGGCTTGCCATCTGTTTGAAGACAGGTTCTCCTTGTATTTTCGAATGTCTCGAGAACAATTTGAGACATTACGTATGCTCCTAGAACAACCAACAACTGGAGAAAAGGCTAGCCATCTGTTTGAAGACAGGTTCTCCTTGTATTTTCGAATGTCTCGAGAACAATTTGAGACATTACGTATGCTCCTAGAACAACCAACAACTGGAGAAAAGGCTAGCCATCTGTTTGAAGACAGGTTCTCCTTGTATTTTCGAATGTCTCGAGAACAATTTGAGACATTACGTATGCTCCTAGAACAACAAACAACTGGAGAAAAGGCTTGCCATCTGTTTGAAGACAGGTTCTCCTTGTATTTTCGAATGTCTCGAGAACAATTTGAGACATTACGTATGCTCCTAGAACAACCAACAACTGGAGAAAAGGCTTGCCATCTGTTTGAAGACAGGTTCTCCTTGTATTTTCGAATGTCTCGAGAACAATTTGAGACATTACGTATGCTCCTATAACAACCAACAACTGGAGAAAAGGCTTGCCATCTGTTTGAAGACAGGTTCTCCTTGTATTTTCGAATGTCTCGAGAACTATTTGAGACATTACGTATGCTCCTAGAACAACAAACAACTGGAGAAAAGGCTAGCCATCTGTTTGAAGACAGGTTCTCCTTGTATTTTCGAATGTCTCGAGAACAATTTGAGACATTACGTATGCTCCTAGAACAACCAACAACTGGAGAAAAGGCTAGCCATCTGTTTGAAGACAGGTTCTCCTTGTATTTTCGAATGTCTCGAGAACAATTTGAGACATTACGTATGCTCCTAGAACAACAAACAACTGGAGAAAAGGCTTGCCATCTGTTTGAAGACAGGTTCTCCTTGTATTTTCGAATGTCTCGAGAACAATTTGAGACATTACGTATGCTCCTAGAACAACCAACAACTGGAGAAAAGGCTAGCCATCTGTTTGAAGACAGGTTCTCCTTGTATTTTCGAATGTCTCGAGAACTATTTGAGACATTACGTATGCTCCTAGAACAACAAACAACTGGAGAAAAGGCTAGCCATCTGTTTGAAGACAGGTTCTCCTTGTATTTTCGAATGTCTCGAGAACAATTTGAGACATTACGTATGCTCCTAGAACAACCAACAACTGGAGAAAAGGCTAGCCATCTGTTTGAAGACAGGTTCTCCTTGTATTTTCGAATGTCTCGAGAACAATTTGAGACATTACGTACGCTCCTAGAACAACAAACAACTGGAGAAAAGGCTAGCCATCTGTTTGAAGACAGGTTCTCCTTGTATTTTCGAATGTCTCGAGAACAATTTGAGACATTACGTACGCTCCTAGAACAACAAACAACTGGAGAAAAGGCTAGCCATCTGTTTGAAGACAGGTTCTCCTTGTATTTTCGAATGTCTCGAGAACTATTTGAGACATTACGTATGCTCCTAGAACAACCATTTCTATGCAGACAACTGGAGAAAAGGCTAGCCATCTGTTTGAAGACAGGTTCTCCTTGTATTTTCGAATGTCTCGAGAACAATTTGAGACATTACGTATGCTCCTAGAACAACAAACAACTGGAGAAAAGGCTAGCCATCTGTTTGAAGACAGGTTCTCCTTGTATTTTCGAATGTCTCGAGAACAATTTGAGACATTACGTATGCTCCTAGAACAACAAACAACTGGAGAAAAGGCTAGCCATCTGTTTGAAGACAGGTTCTCCTTGTATTTTCGAATGTCTCGAGAACAATTTGAGACATTACGTACGCTCCTAGAACAACAAACAACTGGAGAAAAGGCTAGCCATCTGTTTGAAGACAGGTTCTCCTTGTATTTTCGAATGTCTCGAGAACAATTTGAGACATTACGTATGCTCCTAGAACAACCAACAACTGGAGAAAAGGCTAGCCATCTGTTTGAAGACAGGTTCTCCTTGTATTTTCGAATGTCTCGAGAACTATTTGAGACATTACGTATGCTCCTAGAACAACAAACAACTGGAGAAAAGGCTAGCCATCTGTTTGAAGACAGGTTCTCCTTGTATTTTCGAATGTCTCGAGAACAATTTGAGACATTACGTATGCTCCTAGAACAACCAACAACTGGAGAAAAGGCTAGCCATCTGTTTGAAGACAGGTTCTCCTTGTATTTTCGAATGTCTCGAGAACAATTTGAGACATTACGTATGCTCCTAGAACAACAAACAACTGGAGAAAAGGCTAGCCATCTGTTTGAAGACAGGTTCTCCTTGTATTTTCGAATGTCTCGAGAACAATTTGAGACATTACGTATGCTCCTAGAACAACAAACAACTGGAGAAAAGGCTAGCCATCTGTTTGAAGACAGGTTCTCCTTGTATTTTCGAATGTCTCGAGAACAATTTGAGACATTACGTATGCTCCTAGAACAACAAACAACTGGAGAAAAGGCTAGCCATCTGTTTGAAGACAGGTTCTCCTTGTATTTTCGAATGTCTCGAGAACTATTTGAGACATTACGTATGCTCCTAGAACAACAAACAACTGGAGAAAAGGCTAGCCATCTGTTTGAAGACAGGTTCTCCTTGTATTTTCGAATGTCTCGAGAACAATTTGAGACATTACGTATGCTCCTAGAACAACAAACAACTGGAGAAAAGGCTAGCCATCTGTTTGAAGACAGGTTCTCCTTGTATTTTCGAATGTCTCGAGAACTATTTGAGACATTACGTATGCTCCTAGAACAACAAAAACTGGAGAAAAGGCTTGCCATCTGTTTGAAGACAGGTTCTCCTTGTATTTTCGAATGTCTCGAGAACTATTTGAGACATTACGTATGCTCCTAGAACAACAAACAACTGGAGAAAAGGCTAGCCATCTGTTTGAAGACAGGTTCTCCTTGTATTTTCGAATGTCTCGAGAACTATTTGAGACATTACGTATGCTCCTAGAACAACAAACAACTGGAGAAAAGGCTAGCCATCTGTTTGAAGACAGGTTCTCCTTGTATTTTCGAATGTCTCGAGAACTATTTGAGACATTACGTATGCTGCTAGAACAACAAACAACTGGAGAAAAGGCTAGCCATCTGTTTGAAGACAGGTTCTCCTTGTATTTTCGAATGTCTCGAGAACTATTTGAGACATTACGTATGCTCCTAGAACAACAAACAACTGGAGAAAAGGCTAGCCATCTGTTTGAAGACAGGTTCTCCTTGTATTTTCGAATGTCTCGAGAACTATTTGAGACATTACGTATGCTCCTAGAACAACAAACAACTGGAGAAAAGGCTAGCCATCTGTTTGAAGACAGGTTCTCCTTGTATTTTCGAATGTCTCGAGAACTATTTGAGACATTACGTATGCTCCTAGAACAACAAACAACTGGAGAAAAGGCTAGCCATCTGTTTGAAGACAGGTTCTCCTTGTATTTTCGAATGTCTCGAGAACAATTTGAGACATTACGTATGCTCCTAGAACAACAAACAACTGGAGAAAAGGCTAGCCATCTGTTTGAAGACAGGTTCTCCTTGTATTTTCGAATGTCTCGAGAACTATTTGAGACATTACGTATGCTCCTAGAACAACCAACAACTGGAGAAAAGGCTAGCCATCTGTTTGAAGACAGGTTCTCCTTGTATTTTCGAATGTCTCGAGAACTATTTGAGACATTACGTATGCTCCTAGAACAACAAACAACTGGAGAAAAGGCTTGCCATCTGTTTGAAGACAGGTTCTCCTTGTATTTTCGAATGTCTCGAGAACTATTTGAGACATTACGTATGCTCCTAGAACAACCAACAACTGGAGAAAAGGCTAGCCATCTGTTTGAAGACAGGTTCTCCTTGTATTTTCGAATGTCTCGAGAACTATTTGAGACATTACGTACGCTCCTAGAACAACAAACAACTGGAGAAAAGGCTAGCCATCTGTTTGAAGACAGGTTCTCCTTGTATTTTCGAATGTCTCGAGAACTATTTGAGACATTACGTATGCTCCTAGAACAACCAACAACTGGAGAAAAGGCTAGCCATCTGTTTGAAGACAGGTTCTCCTTGTATTTTCGAATGTCTCGAGAACTATTTGAGACATTACGTATGCTCCTAGAACAACAAACAACTGGAGAAAAGGCTTGCCATCTGTTTGAAGACAGGTTCTCCTTGTATTTTCGTATGTCTCGAGAACTATTTGAGACATTACGTATGCTCCTAGAACAACCAACAACTGGAGAAAAGGCTAGCCATCTGTTTGAAGACAGGTTCTCCTTGTATTTTCGAATGTCTCGAGAACTATTTGAGACATTACGTATGCTCCTAGAACAACAAACAACTGGAGAAAAGGCTAGCCATCTGTTTGAAGACAGGTTCTCCTTGTATTTTCGAATGTCTCGAGAACTATTTGAGACATTACGTATGCTCCTAGAACAACAAACAACTGGAGAAAAGGCTAGCCATCTGTTTGAAGACAGGTTCTCCTTGTATTTTCGAATGTCTCGAGAACAATTTGAGACATTACGTATGCTCCTAGAACAACAAACAACTGGAGAAAAGGCTAGCCATCTGTTTGAAGACAGGTTCTCCTTGTATTTTCGAATGTCTCGAGAACTATTTGAGACATTACGTATGCTCCTAGAACAACCAACAACTGGAGAAAAGGCTAGCCATCTGTTTGAAGACAGGTTCTCCTTGTATTTTCGAATGTCTCGAGAACTATTTGAGACATTACGTATGCTCCTAGAACAACAAACAACTGGAGAAAAGGCTTGCCATCTGTTTGAAGACAGGTTCTCCTTGTATTTTCGAATGTCTCGAGAACTATTTGAGACATTACGTATGCTCCTAGAACAACCAACAACTGGAGAAAAGGCTAGCCATCTATTTGAAGACAGGTTCTCCTTGAATTTTCGAATGTCTCGAGAACTATTTGAGACATTACGTACGCTCCTAGAACAACAAACAACTGGAGAAAAGGCTAGCCATCTGTTTGAAGACAGGTTCTCCTTGTATTTTCGAATGTCTCGAGAACTATTTGAGACATTACGTATGCTCCTAGAACAACCAACAACTGGAGAAAAGGCTAGCCATCTGTTTGAAGACAGGTTCTCCTTGTATTTTCGAATGTCTCGAGAACTATTTGAGACATTACGTATGCTCCTAGAACAACAAACAACTGGAGAAAAGGCTTGCCATCTGTTTGAAGACAGGTTCTCCTTGTATTTTCGAATGTCTCGAGAACTATTTGAGACATTACGTATGCTCCTAGAACAACCAACAACTGGAGAAAAGGCTAGCCATCTGTTTGAAGACAGGTTCTCCTTGTATTTTCGAATGTCTCGAGAACTATTTGAGACATTACGTATGCTCCTAGAACAACAAACAACTGGAGAAAAGGCTAGCCATCTGTTTGAAGACAGGTTCTCCTTGTAATTTCGAATGTCTCGAGAACTATTTGAGACATTACGTATGCTCCTAGAACAACAATCAACTGGAGAAAAGGCTTGCCATCTGTTTGAAGACAGGTTCTCCTTGTATTTTCGAATGTCTCGAGAACTATTTGAGACATTACGTATGCTCCTAGAACAACAAACAACTGGAGAAAAGGCTTGCCATCTGTTTGAAGACAGGTTCTCCTTGTATTTTCGAATGTCTCGAGAACTATTTGAGACATTACGTATGCTCCTAGAACAACCAACAACTGGAGAAAAGGCTAGCCATCTGTTTGAAGACAGGTTCTCCTTGTATTTTCGAATGTCTCGAGAACTATTTGAGACATTACGTATGCTCCTAGAACAACCAACAACTGGAGAAAAGGCTAGCCATCTGTTTGAAGACAGGTTCTCCTTGTATTTTCGAATGTCTCGAGAACTATTTGAGACATTACGTACGCTCCTAGAACAACAAACAACTGGAGAAAAGGCTAGCCATCTGTTTGAAGACAGGTTCTCCTTGTATTTTCGAATGTCTCGAGAACTATTTGAGACATTACGTATGCTCCTAGAACAACCAACAACTGGAGAAAAGGCTAGCCATCTGTTTGAAGACAGGTTCTCCTTGTATTTTCGAATGTCTCGAGAACTATTTGAGACATTACGTATGCTCCTAGAACAACCAACAACTGGAGAAAAGGCTAGCCATCTGTTTGAAGACAGGTTCTCCTTGTATTTTCGAATGTCTCGAGAACTATTTGAGACATTACGTATGCTCCTAGAACAACAAACAACTGGAGAAAAGGCTAGCCATCTGTTTGAAGACAGGTTCTCCTTGTATTTTCGAATGTCTCGAGAACTATTTGAGACATTACGTATGCTCCTAGAACAACCAACAACTGGAGAAAAGGCTAGCCATCTGTTTGAAGACAGGTTCTCCTTGTATTTTCGAATGTCTCGAGAACTATTTGAGACATTACGTATGCTCCTAGAACAACAAACAACTGGAGAAAAGGCTAGCCATCTGTTTGAAGACAGGTTCTCCTTGTATTTTCGAATGTCTCGAGAACAATTTGAGACATTACGTATGCTCCTAGAACAACCAACAACTGGAGAAAAGGCTAGCCATCTGTTTGAAGACAGGTTCTCCTTGTATTTTCGAATGTCTCGAGAACAATTTGAGACATTACGTATGCTCCTAGAACAACAAACAACTGGAGAAAAGGCTAGCCATCTGTTTGAAGACAGGTTCTCCTTGTATTTTCGAATGTCTCGAGAACTATTTGAGACATTACGTATGCTCCTAGAACAACAAACAACTGGAGAAAAGGCTAGCCATCTGTTTGAAGACAGGTTCTCCTTTTATTTTCGAATGTCGCGAGAACTATTTGAGACATTACGTATGCTCCTAGAACAACAAACAACTGGAGAAAAGGCTAGCCATCTGTTTGAAGACAGGTTCTCCTTGTATTTTCGAATGTCTCGAGAACAATTTGAGACATTACGTATGCTCCTAGAACAACAAACAACTGGAGAAAAGGCTAGCCATCTGTTTGAAGACAGGTTCTCCTTGTATTTTCGAATGTCTCGAGAACTATTTGAGACATTACGTATGCTCCTAGAACAACAAACAACTGGAGAAAAGGCTAGCCATCTGTTTGAAGACAGGTTCTCCTTGTATTTTCGAATGTCTCGAGAACTATTTGAGACATTACGTATGCTCCTAGAACAACAAACAACTGGAGAAAAGGCTTGCCATCTGTTTGAAGACAGGTTCTCCTTGTATTTTCGAATGTCTCGAGAACTATTTGAGACATTACGTATGCTCCTAGAACAACCAACAACTGGAGAAAAGGCTAGCCATCTGTTTGAAGACAGGTTCTCCTTGTATTTTCGAATGTCTCGAGAACTATTTGAGACATTACGTACGCTCCTAGAACAACAAACAACTGGAGAAAAGGCTAGCCATCTGTTTGAAGACAGGTTCTCCTTGTATTTTCGAATGTCTCGAGAACTATTTGAGACATTACGTATGCTCCTAGAACAACCAACAACTGGAGAAAAGGCTAGCCATCTGTTTGAAGACAGGTTCTCCTTGTATTTTCGAATGTCTCGAGAACTATTTGAGACATTACGTATGCTCCTAGAACAACAAACAACTGGAGAAAAGGCTTGCCATCTGTTTGAAGACAGGTTCTCCTTGTATTTTCGAATGTCTCGAGAACTATTTGAGACATTACGTATGCTCCTAGAACAACCAACAACTGGAGAAAAGGCTAGCCATCTGTTTGAAGACAGGTTCTCCTTGTATTTTCGAATGTCTCGAGAACTATTTGAGACATTACGTATGCTCCTAGAACAACAAACAACTGGAGAAAAGGCTAGCCATCTGTTTGAAGACAGGTTCTCCTTGTATTTTCGAATGTCTCGAGAACTATTTGAGACATTACGTATGCTCCTAGAACAACAAACAACTGGAGAAAAGGCTAGCCATCTGTTTGAAGACAGGTTCTCCTTGTATTTTCGAATGTCTCGAGAACAATTTGAGACATTACGTATGCTCCTAGAACAACAAACAACTGGAGAAAAGGCTAGCCATCTGTTTGAAGACAGGTTCTCCTTGTATTTTCGAATGTCTCGAGAACTATTTGAGACATTACGTATGCTCCTAGAACAACCAACAACTGGAGAAAAGGCTAGCCATCTGTTTGAAGACAGGTTCTCCTTGTATTTTCGAATGTCTCGAGAACTATTTGAGACATTACCTATGCTCCTAGAACAACAAACAACTGGAGAAAAGGCTTGCCATCTGTTTGAAGACAGGTTCTCCTTGTATTTTCGAATGTCTCGAGAACTATTTGAGACATTACGTATGCTCCTAGAACAACCAACAACTGGAGAAAAGGCTAGCCATCTGTTTGAAGACAGGTTCTCCTTGAATTTTCGAATGTCTCGAGAACTATTTGAGACATTACGTACGCTCCTAGAACAACAAACAACTGGAGAAAAGGCTAGCCATCTGTTTGAAGACAGGTTCTCCTTGTATTTTCGAATGTCTCGAGAACTATTTGAGACATTACGTATGCTCCTAGAACAACCAACAACTGGAGAAAAGGCTAGCCATCTGTTTGAAGACAGGTTCTCCTTGTATTTTCGAATGTCTCGAGAACTATTTGAGACATTACGTATGCTCCTAGAACAACAAACAACTGGAGAAAAGGCTTGCCATCTGTTTGAAGACAGGTTCTCCTTGTATTTTCGAATGTCTCGAGAACTATTTGAGACATTACGTATGCTCCTAGAACAACCAACAACTGGAGAAAAGGCTAGCCATCTGTTTGAAGACAGGTTCTCCTTGTATTTTCGAATGTCTCGAGAACTATTTGAGACATTACGTATGCTCCTAGAACAACAAACAACTGGAGAAAAGGCTAGCCATCTGTTTGAAGACAGGTTCTCCTTGTATTTTCGAATGTCTCGAGAACTATTTGAGACATTACGTATGCTCCTAGAACAACAAACAACTGGAGAAAAGGCTTGCCATCTGTTTGAAGACAGGTTCTCCTTGTATTTTCGAATGTCTCGAGAACTATTTGAGACATTACGTATGCTCCTAGAACAACAAACAACTGGAGAAAAGGCTTGCCATCTGTTTGAAGACAGGTTCTCCTTGTATTTTCGAATGTCTCGAGAACTATTTGAGACATTACGTATGCTCCTAGAACAACCAACAACTGGAGAAAAGGCTAGCCATCTGTTTGAAGACAGGTTCTCCTTGTATTTTCGAATGTCTCGAGAACTATTTGAGACATTACGTATGCTCCTAGAACAACCAACAACTGGAGAAAAGGCTAGCCATCTGTTTGAAGACAGGTTCTCCTTGTATTTTCGAATGTCTCGAGAACTATTTGAGACATTACGTATGCTCCTAGAACAACCAACAACTGGAGAAAAGGCTAGCCATCTGTTTGAAGACAGGTTCTCCTTGTATTTTCGAATGTCTCGAGAACTATTTGAGACATTACGTATGCTCCTAGAACAACAAACAACTGGAGAAAAGGCTAGCCATCTGTTTGAAGACAGGTTCTCCTTGTATTTTCGAATGTCTCGAGAACTATTTGAGACATTACGTATGCTCCTAGAACAACCAACAACTGGAGAAAAGGCTAGCCATCTGTTTGAAGACAGGTTCTCCTTGTATTTTCGAATGTCTCGAGAACTATTTGAGACATTACGTATGCTCCTAGAACAACAAACAACTGGAGAAAAGGCTAGCCATCTGTTTGAAGACAGGTTCTCCTTGTATTTTCGAATGTCTCGAGAACAATTTGAGACATTACGTATGCTCCTAGAACAACCAACAACTGGAGAAAAGGCTAGCCATCTGTTTGAAGACAGGTTCTCCTTGTATTTTCGAATGTCTCGAGAACAATTTGAGACATTACGTATGCTCCTAGAACAACAAACAACTGGAGAAAAGGCTAGCCATCTGTTTGAAGACAGGTTCTCCTTGTATTTTCGAATGTCTCGAGAACTATTTGAGACATTACGTATGCTCCTAGAACAACAAACAACTGGAGAAAAGGCTAGCCATCTGTTTGAAGACAGGTTCTCCTTGTATTTTCGAATGTCTCGAGAACTATTTGAGACATTACGTATGCTCCTAGAACAACAAACAACTGGAGAAAAGGCTAGCCATCTGTTTGAAGACAGGTTCTCCTTGTATTTTCGAATGTCTCGAGAACAATTTGAGACATTACGTATGCTCCTAGAACAACAAACAACTGGAGAAAAGGCTAGCCATCTGTTTGAAGACAGGTTCTCCTTGTATTTTCGAATGTCTCGAGAACTATTTGAGACATTACGTATGCTCCTAGAACAACAAACAACTGGAGAAAAGGCTAGCCATCTGTTTGAAGACAGGTTCTCCTTGTATTTTCGAATGTCTCGAGAACTATTTGAGACATTACGTATGCTCCTAGAACAACAAACAACTGGAGAAAAGGCTAGCCATCTGTTTGAAGACAGGTTCTCCTTGTATTTTCGAATGTCTCGAGAAATATTTGAGACATTACGTATGCTCCTAGAACAACAAACAACTGGAGAAAAGGCTTGCCATCTGTTTGAAGACAGGTTCTCCTTGTATTTTCGAATGTCTCGAGAACAATTTGAGACATTACGTATGCTCCTAGAACAACCAACAACTGGAGAAAAGGCTAGCCATCTGTTTGAAGACAGGTTCTCCTTGTATTTTCGAATGTCTCGAGAACTATTTGAGACATTACGTATGCTCCTAGAACAACAAACAACTGGAGAAAAGGCTTGCCATCTGTTTGAAGACAGGTTCTCCTTGTATTTTCGAATGTCTCGAGAACAATTTGAGACATTACGTATGCTCCTAGAACAACCAACAACTGGAGAAAAGGCTAGCCATCTGTTTGAAGACAGGTTCTCCTTGTATTTTCGAATGTCTCGAGAACTATTTGAGACATTACGTATGCTCCTAGAACAACAAACAACTGGAGAAAAGGCTTGCCATCTGTTTGAAGACAGGTTCTCCTTGTATTTTCGAATGTCTCGAGAACTATTTGAGACATTACGTATGCTCCTAGAACAACAAACAACTGGAGAAAAGGCTTGCCATCTGTTTGAAGACAGGTTCTCCTTGTATTTTCGAATGTCTCGAGAACAATTTGAGACATTACGTATGCTCCTAGAACAACAAACAACTGGAGAAAAGGCTAGCCATCTGTTTGAAGACAGGTTCTCCTTGTATTTTCGAATGTCTCGAGAACAATTTGAGACATTACGTATGCTCCTAGAACAACCAACAACTGGAGAAAAGGCTAGCCATCTGTTTGAAGACAGGTTCTCCTTGTATTTTCGAATGTCTCGAGAACTATTTGAGACATTACGTATGCTCCTAGAACAACAAACAACTGGAGAAAAGGCTTGCCATCTGTTTGAAGACAGGTTCTCCTTGTATTTTCGAATGTCTCGAGAACAATTTGAGACATTACGTATGCTCCTAGAACAACCAACAACTGGAGAAAAGGCTAGCCATCTGTTTGAAGACAGGTTCTCCTTGTATTTTCGAATGTCTCGAGAACTATTTGAGACATTACGTATGCTCCTAGAACAACAAACAACTGGAGAAAAGGCTTGCCATCTGTTTGAAGACAGGTTCTCCTTGTATTTTCGAATGTCTCGAGAACTATTTGAGACATTACGTATGCTCCTAGAACAACAAACAACTGGAGAAAAGGCTTGCCATCTGTTTGAAGACAGGTTCTCCTTGTATTTTCGAATGTCTCGAGAACTATTTGAGACATTACGTATGCTCCTAGAACAACAAACAACTGGAGAAAAGGCTAGCCATCTGTTTGAAGACAGGTTCTCCTTGTATTTTCGAATGTCTCGAGAACTATTTGAGACATTACGTATGCTCCTAGAACAACAAACAACTGGAGAAAAGGCTTGCCATCTGTTTGAAGACAGGTTCTCCTTGTATTTTCGAATGTCTCGAGAACTATTTGAGACATTACGTATGCTCCTAGAACAACAAACAACTGGAGAAAAGGCTAGCCATCTGTTTGAAGACAGGTTCTCCTTGTATTTTCGAATGTCTCGAGAACTATTTGAGACATTACGTATGCTCCTAGAACAACAAACAACTGGAGAAAAGGCTAGCCATCTGTTTGAAGACAGGTTCTCCTTGTATTTTCGAATGTCTCGAGAACTATTTGAGACATTACGTATGCTCCTAGAACAACAAACAACTGGAGAAAAGGCTAGCCATCTGTTTGAAGACAGGTTCTCCTTGTATTTTCGAATGTCTCGAGAACTATTTGAGACATTACGTATGCTCCTAGAACAACAAACAACTGGAGAAAAGGCTAGCCATCTGTTTGAAGACAGGTTCTCCTTGTATTTTCGAATGTCTCGAGAACTATTTGAGACATTACGTACGCTCCTAGAACAACAAACAACTGGAGAAAAGGCTAGCCATCTGTTTGAAGACAGGTTCTCCTTGTATTTTCGAATGTCTCGAGAACTATTTGAGACATTACGTACGCTCCTAGAACAACAAACAACTGGAGAAAAGGCTTGCCATCTGTTTGAAGACAGGTTCTCCTTGTATTTTCGAATGTCTCGAGAACTATTTGAGACATTACGTATGCTCCTAGAACAACAAACAACTGGAGAAAAGGCTAGCCATCTGTTTGAAGACAGGTTCTCCTTGTATTTTCGAATGTCTCGAGAACTATTTGAGACATTACGTATGCTCCTAGAACAACAAACAACTGGAGAAAAGGCTAGCCATCTGTTTGAAGACAGGTTCTCCTTGTATTTTCGAATGTCTCGAGAACAATTTGAGACATTACGTATGCTCCTAGAACAACCAACAACTGGAGAAAAGGCTAGCCATCTGTTTGAAGACAGGTTCTCCTTGTATTATCGAATGTCTCGAGAACAATTTGAGACATTACGTATGCTCCTAGAACAACAAACAACTGGCGAAAAGGCTAGCCATCTGTTTGAAGACAGGTTCTCCTTGTATTTTCGAATGTCTCGAGAACTATTTGAGACATTACGTATGCTACTAGAACAACAAACAACTGGAGAAAAGGCTAGCCATCTGTTTGAAGACAGGTTCTCCTTGTATTTTCGAATGTCTCGAGAACAATTTGAGACATTACGTATGCTCCTAGAACAACCAACAACTGGAGAAAAGGCTAGCCATCTGTTTGAAGACAGGTTCTCCTTGTATTTTCGAATGTCTCGAGAACAATTTGAGACATTACGTATGCTCCTAGAACAACAAACAACTGGAGAAAAGGCTAGCCATCTGTTTGAAGACAGGTTCTCCTTGTATTTTCGAATGTCTCGAGAACTATTTGAGACATTACGTATGCTCCTAGAACAACAAACAACTGGAGAAAAGGCTAGCCATCTGTTTGAAGACAGGTTCTCCTTGTATTTTCGAATGTCTGGAGAACTATTTGAGACATTACGTATGCTCCTAGAACAACAAACAACTGGAGAAAAGGCTAGCCATCTGTTTGAAGACAGGTTCTCCTTGTATTTTCGAATGTCTCGAGAACTATTTGAGACATTACGTATGCTCCTAGAACAACAAACAACTGGAGAAAAGGCTAGCCATCTGTTTGAAGACAGGTTCTCCTTGTATTTTCGAATGTCTCGAGAACTATTTGAGACATTACGTATGCTCCTAGAACAACAAACAACTGGAGAAAAGGCTAGCCATCTGTTTGAAGACAGGTTCTCCTTGTATTTTCGAATGTCTCGAGAACTATTTGAGACATTACGTATGCTCCTAGAACAACAAACAACTGGAGAAAAGGCTAGCCATCTGTTTGAAGACAGGTTCTCCTTGTATTTTCGAATGTCTCGAGAACTATTTGAGACATTACATATGCTCCTAGAACAACAAACAACTGGAGAAAAGGCTAGCCATCTGTTTGAATACAGGTTCTCCTTGTATTTTCGAATGTCTCGAGAACTATTTGAGACATTACGTATGCTCCTAGAACAACAAACAACTGGAGAAAAGGCTTGCCATCTGTTTGAAGACAGGTTCTCCTTGTATTTTCGAATGTCTCGAGAACTATTTGAGACATTACGTATGCTCCTAGAACAACAAACAACTGGAGAAAAGGCTAGCCATCTGTTTGAAGACAGGTTCTCCTTGTATTTTCGAATGTCTCGAGAACTATTTGAGACATTACGTATGCTCCTAGAACAACAAACAACAGGAGAAAAGGCTTGCCATCTGTTTGAAGACAGGTTCTCCTTGTATTTTCGAATGTCTCGAGAACTATTTGAGACATTACGTATGCTCCTAGAACAACAAACAACTGGAGAAAAGGCTAGCCATCTGTTTGAAGACAGGTTCTCCTTGTATTTTCGAATGTCTCGAGAACTATTTGAGACATTACGTATGCTCCTAGAACAACAAACAACTGGAGAAAAGGCTTGCCATCTGTTTGAAGACAGGTTCTCCTTGTATTTTGGAATGTCTCGAGAACTATTTGAGACATTACGTATGCTCCTAGAACAACAAACAACTGGAGAAAAGGCTAGCCATCTGTTTGAAGACAGGTTCTCCTTGTATTTTCGAATGTCTCGAGAACTATTTGAGACATTACGTATGCTCCTAGAACAACAAACAACTGGAGAAAAGGCTAGCCATCTGTTTGAAGACAGGTTCTCCTTGTATTTTCGAATGTCTCGAGAACTATTTGAGACATTACGTATGCTCCTAGAACAACAAACAACTGGAGAAAAGGCTAGCCATCTGTTTGAAGACAGGTTCTCCTTGTATTTTCGAATGTCTCGAGAACTATTTGAGACATTACGTATGCTCCTAGAACAACAAACAACTGGAGAAAAGGCTAGCCATCTGTTTGAAGACAGGTTCTCCTTGTATTTTCGAATGTCTCGAGAACTATTTGAGACATTACGTATGCTCCTAGAACAACAAACAACTGGAGAAAAGGCTTGCCATCTGTTTGAAGACAGGTTCTCCTTGTATTTTCGAATGTCTCGAGATTTATTTGAGACATTACGTATGCTCCTAGAACAACAAACAACTGGAGAAAAGGCTAGCCATCTGTTTGAAGACAGGTTCTCCTTGTATTTTCGAATGTCTCGAGAACTATTTGAGACATTACGTATGCTTCTAGAACAACAAACAACTGGAGAAAAGGCTAGCCATCTGTTTGAAGACAGGTTCTCCTTGTATTTTCGAATGTCTCGAGAACTATTTGAGACATTACGTATGCTCCTAGAACAACAAACAACTGGAGAAAAGGCTAGCCATCTGTTTGAAGACAGGTTCTCCTTGTATTTTCGAATGTCTCGAGAACTATTTGAGACATTACGTATGCTCCTAGAACAACAAACAACTGGAGAAAAGGCTAGCCATCTGTTTGAAGACAGGTTCTCCTTGTATTTTCGAATGTCTCGAGAACTATTTGAGACATTACGTATGCTCCTAGAACAACAAACAACTGGAGAAAAGGCTAGCCATCTGTTTGAAGACAGGTTCTCCTTGTATTTTCGAATGTCTCGAGAACTATTTGAGACATTACGTATGCTCCTAGAACAACAAACAACTGGAGAAAAGGCTAGCCATCTGTTTGAAGACAGGTTCTCCTTGTATTTTCGAATGTCTCGAGAACTATTTGAGACATTACGTATGCTCCTAGAACAACAAACAACTGGAGAAAAGGCTAGCCATCTGTTTGAAGACAGGTTCTCCTTGTATTTTCGAATGTCTCGAGAACTATTTGAGACATTACGTATGCTCCTAGAACAACAAACAACTGGAGAAAAGGCTAGCCATCTGTTTGAAGACAGGTTCTCCTTGTATTTTCGAATGTCTCGAGAACTATTTGAGACATTACGTATGCTCCTAGAACAACCAACAACTGGAGAAAAGGCTAGCCATCTGTTTGAAGACAGGTTCTCCTTGTATTTTCGAATGTCTCGAGAACTATTTGAGACATTACGTATGCTCCTAGAACAACAAACAACTGGAGAAAAGGCTTGCCATCTGTTTGAAGACAGGTTCTCCTTGTATTTTCGAATGTCTCGAGAACTATTTGAGACATTACGTATGCTCCTAGAACAACCAACAACTGGAGAAAAGGCTAGCCATCTGTTTGAAGACAGGTTCTCCTTGAATTTTCGAATGTCTCGAGAACTATTTGAGACATTACGTACGCTCCTAGAACAACAAACAACTGGAGAAAAGGCTAGCCATCTGTTTGAAGACAGGTTCTCCTTGTATTTTCGAATGTCTCGAGAACTATTTGAGACATTACGTATGCTCCTAGAACAACCAACAACTGGAGAAAAGGCTAGCCATCTGTTTGAAGACAGGTTCTCCTTGTATTTTCGAATGTCTCGAGAACTATTTGAGACATTACGTATGCTCCTAGAACAACAAACAACTGGAGAAAAGGCTTGCCATCTGTTTGAAGACAGGTTCTCCTTGTATTTTCGAATGTCTCGAGAACTATTTGAGACATTACGTATGCTCCTAGAACAACCAACAACTGGAGAAAAGGCTAGCCATCTGTTTGAAGACAGGTTCTCCTTGTATTTTCGAATGTCTCGAGAACAATTTGAGACATTACGTATGCTCCTAGAACAACCAACAACTGGAGAAAAGGCTAGCCATCTGTTTGAAGACAGGTTCTCCTTGTATTTTCGAATGTCTCGAGAACTATTTGAGACATTACGTATGCTCCTAGAACAACAATCAACTGGAGAAAAGGCTTGCCATCTGTTTGAAGACAGGTTCTCCTTGTATTTTCGAATGTCTCGAGAACTATTTGAGACATTACGTATGCTCCTAGAACAACAAACAACTGGAGAAAAGGCTTGCCATCTGTTTGAAGACAGGTTCTCCTTGTATTTTCGAATGTCTCGAGAACTATTTGAGACTTTACGTATGCTCCTAGAACAACCAACAACTGGAGAAAAGGCTAGCCATCTGTTTGAAGACAGGTTCTCCTTGTATTTTCGAATGTCTCGAGAACTATTTGAGACATTACGTATGCTCCTAGGACAACCAACAACTGGAGAAAAGGCTAGCCATCTGTTTGAAGACAGGTTCTCCTTGTATTTTCGAATGTCTCGAGAACTATTTGAGACATTACGTATGCTCCTAGAACAACCAACAACTGGAGAAAAGGCTAGCCATCTGTTTGAAGACAGGTTCTCCTTGTATTTTCGAATGTCTCGAGAACTATTTGAGACATTACGTATGCTCCTAGAACAACAAACAACTGGAGAAAAGGCTAGCCATCTGTTTGAAGACAGGTTCTCCTTGTATTTTCGAATGTCTCGAGAACTATTTGAGACATTACGTATGCTCCTAGAACAACCAACAACTGGAGAAAAGGCTAGCCATCTGTTTGAAGACAGGTTCTCCTTGTATTTTCGAATGTCTCGAGAACTATTTGAGACATTACGTATGCTCCTAGAACAACAAACAACTGGAGAAAAGGCTAGCCATCTGTTTGAAGACAGGTTCTCCTTGTATTTTCGAATGTCTCGAGAACAATTTGAGACATTACGTATGCTCCTAGAACAACCAACAACTGGAGAAAAGGCTAGCCATCTGTTTGAAGACAGGTTCTCCTTGTATTTTCGAATGTCTCGAGAACAATTTGAGACATTACGTATGCTCCTAGAACAACAAACAACTGGAGAAAAGGCTAGCCATCTGTTTGAAGACAGGTTCTCCTTGTATTTTCGAATGTCTCGAGAACTATTTGAGACATTACGTATGCTCCTAGAACAACAAACAACTGGAGAAAAGGCTAGCCATCTGTTTGAAGACAGGTTCTCCTTGTATTTTCGAATGTCTCGAGAACTATTTGAGACATTACGTATGCTCCTAGAACAACAAACAACTGGAGAAAAGGCTAGCCATCTGTTTGAAGACAGGTTCTCCTTGTATTTTCGAATGTCTCGAGAACAATTTGAGACATTACGTATGCTCCTAGAACAACAAACAACTGGAGAAAAGGCTAGCCATCTGTTTGAAGACAGGTTCTCCTTGTATTTTCGAATGTCTCGAGAACTATTTGAGACATTACGTATGCTCCTAGAACAACAAACAACTGGAGAAAAGGCTAGCCATCTGTTTGAAGACAGGTTCTCCTTGTATTTTCGAATGTCTCGAGAACTATTTGAGACATTACGTATGCTCCTAGAACAACAAACAACTGGAGAAAAGGCTAGCCATCTGTTTGAAGACAGGTTCTCCTTGTATTTTCGAATGTCTCGAGAACTATTTGAGACATTACGTATGCTCCTAGAACAACAAACAACTGGAGAAAAGGCTTGCCATCTGTTTGAAGACAGGTTCTCCTTGTATTTTCGAATGTCTCGAGAACAATTTGAGACATTACGTATGCTCCTAGAACAACCAACAACTGGAGAAAAGGCTAGCCATCTGTTTGAAGACAGGTTCTCCTTGTATTTTCGAATGTCTCGAGAACAATTTGAGACATTACGTATGCTCCTAGAACAACCAACAACTGGAGAAAAGGCTAGCCATCTGTTTGAAGACAGGTTCTCCTTGTATTTTCGAATGTCTCGAGAACTATTTGAGACATTACGTATGCTCCTAGAACAACAAACAACTGGAGAAAAGGCTTGCCATCTGTTTGAAGACAGGTTCTCCTTGTATTTTCGAATGTCTCGAGAACAATTTGAGACATTACGTATGCTCCTAGAACAACCAACAACTGGAGAAAAGGCTAGCCATCTGTTTGAAGACAGGTTCTCCTTGTATTTTCGAATGTCTCGAGAACTATTTGAGACATTACGTATGCTCCTAGAACAACAAACAACTGGAGAAAAGGCTTGCCATCTGTTTGAAGACAGGTTCTCCTTGTATTTTCGAATGTCTCGAGAACTATTTGAGACATTACGTATGCTCCTAGAACAACAAACAACTGGAGAAAAGGCTTGCCATCTGTTTGAAGACAGGTTCTCCTTGTATTTTCGAATGTCTCGAGAACTATTTGAGACATTACGTATGCTCCTAGAACAACAAACAACTGGAGAAAAGGCTAGCCATCTGTTTGAAGACAGGTTCTCCTTGTATTTTCGAATGTCTCGAGAACTATTTGAGACATTACGTATGCTCCTAGAACAACAAACAACTGGAGAAAAGGCTTGCCATCTGTTTGAAGACAGGTTCTCCTTGTATTTTCGAATGTCTCGAGAACTATTTGAGACATTACGTATGCTCCTAGAACAACAAACAACTGGAGAAAAGGCTAGCCATCTGTTTGAAGACAGGTTCTCCTTGTATTTTCGAATGTCTCGAGAACTATTTGAGACATTACGTATGCTCCTAGAACAACAAACAACTGGAGAAAAGGCTAGCCATCTGTTTGAAGACAGGTTCTCCTTGTATTTTCGAATGTCTCGAGAACTATTTGAGACATTACGTATGCTCCTAGAACAACAAACAACTGGAGAAAAGGCTAGCCATCTGTTTGAAGACAGGTTCTCCTTGTATTTTCGAATGTCTCGAGAACTATTTGAGACATTACGTATGCTCCTAGAACAACAAACAACTGGAGAAAAGGCTAGCCATCTGTTTGAAGACAGGTTCTCCTTGTATTTTCGAATGTCTCGAGAACTATTTGAGACATTACGTACGCTCCTAGAACAACAAACAACTGGAGAAAAGGCTAGCCATCTGTTTGAAGACAGGTTCTCCTTGTATTTTCGAATGTCTCGAGAACTATTTGAGACATTACGTACGCTCCTAGAACAACAAACAACTGGAGAAAAGGCTTGCCATCTGTTTGATGACAGGTTCTCCTTGTATTTTCGAATGTCTCGAGAACTATTTGAGACATTACGTATGCTCCTAGAACAACAAACAACTGGAGAAAAGGCTAGCCATCTGTTTGAAGACAGGTTCTCCTTGTATTTTCGAATGTCTCGAGAACTATTTGAGACATTACGTATGCTCCTAGAACAACAAACAACTGGAGAAAAGGCTAGCCATCTGTTTGAAGACAGGTTCTCCTTGTATTTTCGAATGTCTCGAGAACAATTTGAGACATTACGTATGCTCCTAGAACAACCAACAACTGGAGAAAAGGCTAGCCATCTGTTTGAAGACAGGTTCTCCTTGTATTATCGAATGTCTCGAGAACAATTTGAGACATTACGTATGCTCCTAGAACAACAAGCAACTGGAGAAAAGGCTAGCCATCTGTTTGAAGACAGGTTCTCCTTGTATTTTCGAATGTCTCGAGAACTATTTGAGACATTAAGTATGCTCCTAGAACAACAAACAACTGGAGAAAAGGCTAGCCATCTGTTTGAAGACAGGTTCTCCTTGTATTTTCGAATGTCTCGAGAACAATTTGAGACATTACGTATGCTCCTAGAACAACCAACAACTGGAGAAAAGGCTAGCCATCTGTTTGAAGACAGGTTCTCCTTGTATTTTCGAATGTCTCGAGAACAATTTGAGACATTACGTATGCTCCTAGAACAACCAACAACTGGAGAAAAGGCTAGCCATCTGTTTGAAGACAGGTTCTCCTTGTATTTTCGAATGTCTCGAGAACAATTTGAGACATTACGTATGCTCCTAGAACAACAAACAACTGGAGAAAAGGCTAGCCATCTGTTTGAAGACAGGTTCTCCTTGTATTTTCGAATGTCTCGAGAACTATTTGAGACATTACGTATGCTCCTAGAACAACAAACAACTGGAGAAAAGGCTAGCCATCTGTTTGAAGACAGGTTCTCCTTGTATTTTCGAATGTCTCGAGAACTATTTGAGACATTACGTATGCTCCTAGAACAACAAACAACTGGAGAAAAGGCTAGCCATCTGTTTGAAGACAGGTTCTCCTTGTATTTTCGAATGTCTCGAGAACTATTTGAGACATTACGTATGCTCCTAGAACAACAAACAACTGGAGAAAAGGCTAGCCATCTGTTTGAAGACAGGTTCTCCTTGTATTTTCGAATGTCTCGAGAACTATTTGAGACATTACGTATGCTCCTAGAACAACAAACAACTGGAGAAAAGGCTAGCCATCTGTTTGAAGACAGGTTCTCCTTGTATTTTCGAATGTCTCGAGAACTATTTGAGACATTACGTATGCTCCTAGAACAACAAACAACTGGAGAAAAGGCTAGCCATCTGTTTGAAGACAGGTTCTCCTTGTATTTTCGAATGTCTCGAGAACTATTTGAGACATTACATATGCTCCTAGAACAACAAACAACTGGAGAAAAGGCTAGCCATCTGTTTGAAGACAGGTTCTCCTTGTATTTTCGAATGTCTCGAGAACTATTTGAGACATTACGTATGCTCCTAGAACAACAAACAACTGGAGAAAAGGCTTGCCATCTGTTTGAAGACAGGTTCTCCTTGTATTTTCGAATGTCTCGAGAACTATTTGAGACATTACGTATGCTCCTAGAACAACAAACAACTGGAGAAAAGGCTAGCCATCTGTTTGAAGACAGGTTCTCCTTGTATTTTCGAATGTCTCGAGAACTATTTGAGACATTACGTATGCTCCTAGAACAACAAACAACAGGAGAAAAGGCTTGCCATCTGTTTGAAGACAGGTTCTCCTTGTATTTTCGAATGTCTCGAGAACTATTTGAGACATTACGTATGCTCCTAGAACAACAAACAACTGGAGAAAAGGCTAGCCATCTGTTTGAAGACAGGTTCTCCTTGTATTTTCGAATGTCTCGAGAACTATTTGAGACATTACGTATGCTCCTAGAACAACAAACAACTGGAGAAAAGGCTTGCCATCTGTTTGAAGACAGGTTCTCCTTGTATTTTCGAATGTCTCGAGAACTATTTGAGACATTACGTATGCTCCTAGAACAACAAACAACTGGAGAAAAAGCTAGCCATCTGTTTGAAGACAGGTTCTCCTTGTATTTTCGAATGTCTCGAGAACTATTTGAGACATTACGTATGCTCCTAGAACAACAAACAACTGGAGAAAAGGCTTGCCATCTGTTTGAAGACAGGTTCTCCTTGTATTTTCGAATGTCTCGAGAACTATTTGAGACATTACGTATGCTCCTAGAACAACAAACAACTGGAGAAAAGGCTAGCCATCTGTTTGAAGACAGGTTCTCCTTGTATTTTCGAATGTCTCGAGAACTATTTGAGACATTACGTATGCTCCTAGAACAACAAACAACTGGAGAAAAGGCTTGCCATCTGTTTGAAGACAGGTTCTCCTTGTATTTTCGAATGTCTCGAGAACTATTTGAGACATTACGTATGCTCCAAGAACAACAAACAACTGGAGAAAAGGCTAGCCATCTGTTTGAAGACAGGTTCTCCTTGTATTTTCGAATGTCTCGAGAACTATTTGAGACATTACGTATGCTCCTAGAACAACAAACAACTGGAGAAAAGGCTAGCCATCTGTTTGAAGACAGGTTCTCCTTGTATTTTCGAATGTCTCGAGAACTATTTGAGACATTACGTATGCTCCTAGAACAACAAACAACTGGAGAAAAGGCTAGCCATCTGTTTGAAGACAGGTT
The DNA here is from genome assembly GCA_946902985.2 of Meconema thalassinum. Lineage (NCBI taxonomy): Eukaryota > Metazoa > Arthropoda > Insecta > Orthoptera > Tettigoniidae > Meconema > Meconema thalassinum. The sequence continues at coordinate 26,443,164 of OY714911.1, forward strand.
CTCCTTGTATTTTCGAATGTCTCGAGAACTATTTGAGACATTACGTATGCTCCTAGAACAACAAACAACTGGAGAAAAGGCTTGCCATCTGTTTGAAGACAGGTTCTCCTTGTATTTTCGAATGTCTCGAGAACTATTTGAGACATTACGTATGCTCCTAGAACAACAAACAACTGGAGAAAAGGCTAGCCATCTGTTTGAAGACAGGTTCTCCTTGTATTTTCGAATGTCTCGAGAACTATTTGAGACATTACGTATGCTCCTAGAACAACAAACAACTGGAGAAAAGGCTAGCCATCTGTTTGAAGACAGGTTCTCCTTGTATTTTCGAATGTCTCGAGAACTATTTGAGACATTACGTATGCTCCTAGAACAACAAACAACTGGAGAAAAGGCTTGCCATCTGTTTGAAGACAGGTTCTCCTTGTATTTTCGAATGTCTCGAGAACTATTTGAGACATTACGTATGCTCCTAGAACAACAAACAACTGGAGAAAAGGCTAGCCATCTGTTTGAAGACAGGTTCTCCTTGTATTTTCGAATGTCTCGAGAACTATTTGAGACATTACGTATGCTCCTAGAACAACAAACAACTGGAGAAAAGGCTAGCCATCTGTTTGAAGACAGGTTCTCCTTGTATTTTCGAATGTCTCGAGAACTATTTGAGACATTACGTATGCTCCTAGAACAACAAACAACTGGAGAAAAGGCTAGCCATCTGTTTGAAGACAGGTTCTCCTTGTATTTTCGAATGTCTCGAGAACTATTTGAGACATTACGTATGCTCCTAGAACAACAAACAACTGGAGAAAAGGCTAGCCATCTGTTTGAAGACAGGTTCTCCTTGTATTTTCGAATGTCTCGAGAACTATTTGAGACATTACGTATGCTCCTAGAACAACAAACAACTGGAGAAAAGGCTTGCCATCTGTTTGAAGACAGGTTCTCCTTGTATTTTCGAATGTCTCGAGAACTATTTGAGACATTACGTATGCTCCTAGAACAACAAACAACTGGAGAAAAGGCTAGCCATCTGTTTGAAGACAGGTTCTCCTTGTATTTTCGAATGTCTCGAGAACTATTTGAGACATTACGTATGCTCCTAGAACAACAAACAACTGGAGAAAAGGCTAGCCATCTGTTTGAAGACAGGTTCTCCTTGTATTTTCGAATGTCTCGAGAACTATTTGAGACATTACGTATGCTCCTAGAACAACAAACAACTGGAGAAAAGGCTTGCCATCTGTTTGAAGACAGGTTCTCCTTGTATTTTCGAATGTCTCGAGAACTATTTGAGACATTACGTATGCTCCTAGAACAACAAACAACTGGAGAAAAGGCTAGCCATCTGTTTGAAGACAGGTTCTCCTTGTATTTTCGAATGTCTCGAGAACTATTTGAGACATTACGTATGCTCCTAGAACAACAAACAACTGGAGAAAAAGCTAGCCATCTGTTTGAAGACAGGTTCTCCTTGTATTTTCGAATGTCTCGAGAACTATTTGAGACATTACGTATGCTCCTAGAACAACAAACAACTGGAGAAAAGGCTTGCCATCTGTTTGAAGACAGGTTCTCCTTGTATTTTCGAATGTCTCGAGAACTATTTGAGACATTACGTATGCTCCTAGAACAACAAACAACTGGAGAAAAGGCTAGCCATCTGTTTGAAGACAGGTTCTCCTTGTATTTTCGAATGTCTCGAGAACTATTTGAGACATTACGTATGCTCCTAGAACAACAAACAACTGGAGAAAAGGCTTGCCATCTGTTTGAAGACAGGTTCTCCTTGTATTTTCGAATGTCTCGAGAACTATTTGAGACATTACGTATGCTCCTAGAACAACAAACAACTGGAGAAAAGGCTAGCCATCTGTTTGAAGACAGGTTCTCCTTGTATTTTCGAATGTCTCGAGAACTATTTGAGACATTACGTATGCTCCTAGAACAACAAACAACTGGAGAAAAGGCTAGCCATCTGTTTGAAGACAGGTTCTCCTTGTATTTTCGAATGTCTCGAGAACTATTTGAGACATTACGTATGCTCCTAGAACAACAAACAACTGGAGAAAAGGCTAGCCATCTGTTTGAAGACAGGTTCTCCTTGTATTTTCGAATGTCTCGAGAACTATTTGAGACATTACGTATGCTCCTAGAACAACAAACAACTGGAGAAAAGGCTTGCCATCTGTTTGAAGACAGGTTCTCCTTGTATTTTCGAATGTCTCGAGAACTATTTGAGACATTACGTATGCTCCTAGAACAACAAACAACTGGAGAAAAGGCTAGCCATCTGTTTGAAGACAGGTTCTCCTTGTATTTTCGAATGTCTCGAGAACTATTTGAGACATTACGTATGCTCCTAGAACAACAAACAACTGGAGAAAAGGCTAGCCATCTGTTTGAAGACAGGTTCTCCTTGTATTTTCGAATGTCTCGAGAACTATTTGAGACATTACGTATGCTCCTAGAACAACAAACAACTGGAGAAAAGGCTTGCCATCTGTTTGAAGACAGGTTCTCCTTGTATTTTCGAATGTCTCGAGAACTATTTGAGACATTACGTATGCTCCTAGAACAACAAACAACTGGAGAAAAGGCTTGCCATCTGTTTGAAGACAGGTTCTCCTTGTATTTTCGAATGTCTCGAGAACTATTTGAGACATTACGTATGCTCCTAGAACAACAAACAACTGGAGAAAAGGCTAGCCATCTGTTTGAAGACAGGTTCTCCTTGTATTTTCGAATGTCTCGAGAACTATTTGAGACATTACGTATGCTCCTAGAACAACAAACAACTGGAGAAAAGGCTAGCCATCTGTTTGAAGACAGGTTCTCCTTGTATTTTCGAATGTCTCGAGAACTATTTGAGACATTACGTATGCTCCTAGAACAACAAACAACTGGAGAAAAGGCTAGCCATCTGTTTGAAGACAGGTTCTCCTTGTATTTTCGAATGTCTCGAGAACTATTTGAGACATTACGTATGCTCCTAGAACAACAAACAACTGGAGAAAAGGCTTGCCATCTGTTTGAAGACAGGTTCTCCTTGTATTTTCGAATGTCTCGAGAACTATTTGAGACATTACGTATGCTCCTAGAACAACAAACAACTGGAGAAAAGGCTAGCCATCTGTTTGAAGACAGGTTCTCCTTGTATTTTCGAATGTCTCGAGAACTATTTGAAGTATTACGTATGCTCCTAGAACAACAAACAACTGGAGAAAAGGCTAGCCATCTGTTTGAAGACAGGTTCTCCTTGTATTTTCGAATGTCTCGAGAACTATTTGAGACATTACGTATGCTCCTAGAACAACAAACAACTGGAGAAAAGGCTAGCCATCTGTTTGAAGACAGGTTCTCCTTGTATTTTCGAATGTCTCGAGAACTATTTGAGACATTACGTATGCTCCTAGAACAACAAACAACTGGAGAAAAGGCTAGCCATCTGTTTGAAGACAGGTTCTCCTTGTATTTTCGAATGTCTCGAGAACTATTTGAGACATTACGTATGCTCCTAGAACAACAAACAACTGGAGAAAAGGCTAGCCATCTGTTTGAAGACAGGTTCTCCTTGTATTTTCGAATGTCTCGAGAACTATTTGAGACATTACGTATGCTCCTAGAACAACAAACAACTGGAGAAAAGGCTAGCCATCTGTTTGAAGACAGGTTCTCCTTGTATTTTCGAATGTCTCGAGAACTATTTGAGACATTACGTATGCTCCTAGAACAACAAACAACTGGAGAAAAGGCTAGCCATCTGTTTGAAGACAGGTTCTCCTTGTATTTTCGAATGTCTCGAGAACTATTTGAGACATTACGTATGCTCCTAGAACAACAAACAACTGGAGAAAAGGCTAGCCATCTGTTTGAAGACAGGTTCTCCTTGTATTTTCGAATGTCTCGAGAACTATTTGAGACATTACGTATGCTCCTAGAACAACAAACAACTGGAGAAAAGGCTTGCCATCTGTTTGAAGACAGGTTCTCCTTGTATTTTCGAATGTCTCGAGAACTATTTGAGACATTACGTATGCTCCTAGAACAACAAACAACTGGAGAAAAGGCTAGCCATCTGTTTGAAGACAGGTTCTCCTTGTATTTTCGAATGTCTCGAGAACTATTTGAGACATTACGTATGCTCCTAGAACAACAAACAACTGGAGAAAATGCTTGCCATCTGTTTGAAGACAGGTTCTCCTTGTATTTTCGAATGTCTCGAGAACTATTTGAGACATTACGTATGCTCCTAGAACAACAAACAACTGGAGAAAAGGCTAGCCATCTGTTTGAAGACAGGTTCTCCTTGTATTTTCGAATGTCTCGAAAACTATTTGAGACATTACGTATGCTCCTAGAACAACAAACAACTGGAGAAAAGGCTTGCCATCTGTTTGAAGACAGGTTCTCCTTGTATTTTCGAATGTCTCGAGAACTATTTGAGACATTACGTATGCTCCTAGAACAACAAACAACTGGAGAAAAGGCTAGCCATCTGTTTGAAGACAGGTTCTCCTTGTATTTTCGAATGTCTCGAGAACTATTTGAGACATTACGTATGCTCCTAGAACAACAAACAACTGGAGAAAAGGCTAGCCATCTGTTTGAAGACAGGTTCTCCTTGTATTTTCGAATGTCTCGAGAACTATTTGAGACATTACGTATGCTCCTAGAACAACAAACAACTGGAGAAAAGGCTTGCCATCTGTTTGAAGACAGGTTCTCCTTGTATTTTCGAATGTCTCGAGAACTATTTGAGACATTACGTATGCTCCTAGAACAACAAACAACTGGAGAAAAGGCTAGCCATCTGTTTGAAGACAGGTTCTCCTTGTATTTTCGAATGTCTCGAGAACTATTTGAGACATTACGTATGCTCCTAGAACAACAAACAACTGGAGAAAAGGCTTGCCATCTGTTTGAAGACAGGTTCTCCTTGTATTTTCGAATGTCTCGAGAACTATTTGAGACATTACGTATGCTCCTAGAACAACAAACAACTGGAGAAAAGGCTAGCCATCTGTTTGAAGACAGGTTCTCCTTGTATTTTCGAATGTCTCGAGAACTATTTGAGACATTACGTATGCTCCTAGAACAACAAACAACTGGAGAAAAGGCTAGCCATCTGTTTGAAGACAGGTTCTCCTTGTATTTTCGAATGTCTCGAGAACTATTTGAGACATTACGTATGCTCCTAGAACAACAAACAACTGGAGAAAAGGCTAGCCATCTGTTTGAAGACAGGTTCTCCTTGTATTTTCGAATGTCTCGAGAACTATTTGAGACATTACGTATGCTCCTAGAACAACAAACAACTGGAGAAAAGGCTTGCCATCTGTTTGAAGACAGGTTCTCCTTGTATTTTCGAATGTCTCGAGAACTATTTGAGACATTACGTAGGCTCCTAGAACAACAAACAACTGGAGAAAAGGCTAGCCATCTGTTTGAAGACAGGTTCTCCTTGTATTTTCGAATGTCTCGAGAACTATTTGAGACATTACGTATGCTCCTAGAACAACAAACAACTGGAGAAAAGGCTAGCCATCTGTTTGAAGACAGGTTCTCCTTGTATTTTCGAATGTCTCGAGAACTATTTGAGACATTACGTATGCTCCTAGAACAACAAACAACTGGAGAAAAGGCTTGCCATCTGTTTGAAGACAGGTTCTCCTTGTATTTTCGAATGTCTCGAGAACTATTTGAGACATTACGTATGCTCCTAGAACAACAAACAACTGGAGAAAAGGCTAGCCATCTGTTTGAAGACAGGTTCTCCTTGTATTTTCGAATGTCTCGAGAACTATTTGAGACATTACGTATGCTCCTAGAACAACAAACAACTGGAGAAAAGGCTAGCCATCTGTTTGAAGACAGGTTCTCCTTGTATTTTCGAATGTCTCGAGAACTATTTGAGACATTACGTATGCTCCTAGAACAACAAACAACTGGAGAAAAGGCTAGCCATCTGTTTGAAGACAGGTTCTCCTTGTATTTTCGAATGTCTCGAGAACTATTTGAGACATTACGTATGCTCCTAGAACAACAAACAACTGGAGAAAAGGCTAGCCATCTGTTTGAAGACAGGTTCTCCTTGTATTTTCGAATGTCTCGAGAACTATTTGAGACATTACGTATGCTCCTAGAACAACAAACAACTGGAGAAAAGGCTTGCCATCTGTTTGAAGACAGGTTCTCCTTGTATTTTCGAATGTCTCGAGAACTATTTGAGACATTACGTATGCTCCTAGAACAACAAACAACTGGAGAAAAGGCTAGCCATCTGTTTGAAGACAGGTTCTCCTTGTATTTTCGAATGTCTCGAGAACTATTTGAGACATTACGTATGCTCCTAGAACAACAAACAACTGGAGAAAAGGCTAGCCATCTGTTTGAAGACAGGTTCTCCTTGTATTTTCGAATGTCTCGAGAACTATTTGAGACATTACGTATGCTCCTAGAACAACAAACAACTGGAGAAAAGGCTAGCCATCTGTTTGAAGACAGGTTCTCCTTGTATTTTCGAATGTCTCGAGAACTATTTGAGACATTACGTATGCTCCTAGAACAACAAACAACTGGAGAAAAGGCTAGCCATCTGTTTGAAGACAGGTTCTCCTTGTATTTTCGAATGTCTCGAGAACTATTTGAGACATTACGTATGCTCCTAGAACAACCAACAACTGGAGAAAAGGCTAGCCATCTGTTTGAAGACAGGTTCTCCTTGTATTTTCGAATGTCTCGAGAACTATTTGAGACATTACGTATGCTCCTAGAACAACAAACAACTGGAGAAAAGGCTAGCCATCTGTTTGAAGACAGGTTCTCCTTGTATTTTCGAATGTCTCGAGAACTATTTGAGACATTACGTATGCTCCTAGAACAACAAACAACTGGAGAAAAGGCTAGCCATCTGTTTGAAGACAGGTTCTCCTTGTATTTTCGAATGTCTCGAGAACTATTTGAGACATTACGTATGCTCCTAGAACAACAAACAACTGGAGAACAGGCTTGCCATCTGTTTGAAGAAAAAAACAATGAAAAATTTATTTGTGAAGAAATTATACTTATTAATTAATTAATTATTGGTTTCTTCTGCCATATTTTCTGCTTTGTCCTCTACAGGCCGCCGCGAACTTTGTAAGACAACACAACTGGTTCGCCAACCGCCGCGGACAAGGCCGCGTTTTGTTTGGACAGGGTGATGCGATATTTAACAAAACAGAGTTCGCGGCGGTAGACCGCTCCACGTGCGCGGGCAGTGTGACCGAGCCTTAAGCTTAAGCAGTCCATTGTGGCCCACGAGGTGACTCCGTCTTCTTCTTAAATATTCAAGAAGCATCTATTGGGGCACTGGGACTGAAATTTTAGTAAAATTTGTGAAAAATGTCGATTTTCGGTTTTTTTTTCATATTAATACACCCCTATCCCCCGCGGATCGGATAGCAGTTTTTTTTAATCCAAATTCCGCCATATTTAAAGCGTAGCTTTAAAAAGCATGGTGTGTCCTATAAACGCCCCAGCACAGTAAGTGTCCTGAAGGTTCTGAGTCTTGGTGCTTCTACAATCGATGTATCGCAGCTGCTAAAACACCACAGAGTCGTGACAGAACTTTAAGAACCCTTAGTTGTCAAGATTATTCCTGTTAATCAAAGGCTGGCATCAGATGAGCTAATATCCAGATGCATCCGTGGTGCTACTGAAAATCAGAATGAGTCTCTGCATTCTGTTATCTGGAGGAAGTGCCCAAAAGAGATTTTTATTTCACGGAAGATACTTGAAATTGCTGTTTGTATTTCTGTAGCAGAATTCAACATGGGGTGTAGTGCAACAACAGAGTTGAAATCAGGAATAAGACTAACATCAGTATCTCATGTCACAGCACAGACACTTGAAAGATGTGATAGTTGCAGGAAGTATGTAAGTCCGCGGTTATAATTGGAGAAGCGAAAAGCATGTCGACGGAAGGTGAAACTGACAGAAATGAAGGAGGAGGCTGCAAAACAGAAGAAGGAGGGTGTCACCTATGCTGCAGGACAGTCCTATGTCCTTGGTAAGCTGAAACCTTGTAAATTGTGCATCATTTTTGAAAATTGCTGTTTTCTCGGATTCACTTTTTCAGGCATTCAAAATGTTACTCGCGTCATAAATCCTATGATATTGGTTTCAAAATGGGAATTTATTATCTTCATCGCATTGACTATAAACCTGCGGATCGTTTTTTAGATTGCACTTTTGGTCTGGCTGAAAAAAAAATTCAAACTGGAAAAATTCAAGATATTTTGTAGAAAAAAACTTGGATATGAAAAAAAAAACTTGACCCTCATTAATGCAATTCAAAATCGGATCCGTAGGTTTCTTCCAATTGTTATAGTGCAATAGAATATTACCTAAAAGTTACACTATCTTGTTTTTTTTAAACGCGGCAGCCCTTTATAAAACTTGAATAATTAGCACAATAAATGTACAAAATAATTAATATCTGGAGAACTAATCAACTTACAATGCTCACATTTCCTACAGTGGTTTATAATATGACTGTTCATAACCATATACAATTTCAAAGCAGTACCTCAGTTTATATAGAATTTGAAAATTTCAGTCCCAGTGTCCCTTAAGCTTAAGCAGTCCATTGTGATGCAGTATGTGGCCCACGAGGTGATTGCGTCTTCTGCTTAAATATTCAAGAAGAATCTTTTCTTTCCCAATCTTCTAAAGACTTCCTCATTTGTGACCATTTCTTTCCAGCTGATTTTCATAATCCTTTTATAGCACCAGGTTTCAAATGCTAGATGTCTTTTCCTCTCTCTCTCCTATTGTCCAAGATTTGCTGCCATATAGCGCGACGCTCCATACATAGGTCTTCAACATCTGTTTCCTCACATCAAGACTGATGTTCTTTGCAGTAAATAGGTTCATCTTTTTACAGAAATCGTTCTTGGCTTGGACAATCCTACTTAATATCTCTCTGCTGCTTCTTCCATCATTCGTTATTTTACTTCCCAGATAAGTAAACTCATCCACTTCTTGTATCGTTTCATTTCTTAACTCCATTGCTGTCTGTATTTCGCCATTTGTTCTGTGGACCAAAATTTTGTTCTGTTTGTATTTATTCTCATATTAAATTCAATCTCCATTATTTTGTCAACCTAGCTCAGGATCTTTTGTAAGTCTTCCTCATTTTCTGCAAGTAGTGCTATGTCATCAGCAAACCTTATCATGTCAACTTTTTCGTCAATAACAGCTCTAAATTGTTGGACACTCGAAATGAAATCCTCTGTAATTGGTGAAGAGTGAGTGAGAATATCGTACGCCTGTCTTGTGATACTCTTGAAGACTTGTGACAGCATCTTCTTGATCCCTTCAAGAGTCTAATCAGATTAAACTACGGCCGTAGCTTACTTCTAAATCCTCTCCCCACCCTAATCTCAGCCTTTCCGGGAAATGAAGTTTTAAGACGTTAACACTCTTGCCGATATTGGGTACTAAACTGCACATCATCACTCGGGAGACTGACTGGATCCTCAAATAAACTGTACTCCACTCTTCGCCGTCTTAAGGCAAGGGTTGGCTCGGGACCCTTATCACGGAAACAATGATCATGATAATTGTTATTTTATGTTCGACGATGTCGATATGTAAATATTATATGTCAGAAAACTGCATCATAATGGGGGTCATTTTAGTACTACTTTGCATTATAACACAGTTTTTTCAACCAATCAGAGCGTAATATTTTAATTCATTGACCAATTAGGTTAGGGTAGCTTCTGACTTGTACTCAAAATCCAACATGTTGGACTGAATTATATGATTTGAAAGTTGACTATGTAGCCTATATTGGATCAACCATTGTAGTAACAATACATAAACAAACTGGGCAATATTGCAAAAGAAATAGCACTGTACCTTAATATCCGCAACTCCAATTTCTACACATTCGTAAGCTTTCGTCGACAATTTTAGTGAATGCTTTTGTTGACATAAACACACCGGCATGTCATGGAGGAAGCAGGCGTATGACATTAGTTCCACGGAAATTATAATCCAGCTCTCTGTACAGTAAAGGAATTTCTTACGCGAAATTTTTCCGCCAGTTGTCATGACTGTTCTATTTGGGACTCCATTGATTTGCCTTCGGTTGACATTCTATACGCATCGAATGTGAAGAATAACTAGTTGATAATGCGATACATTTTAATTTTAAAGCGTTTTTAACATCCTATTTTGTGTTATTTGACCAAAATAGTACCAGTGCGCTATCTGTTGGTGCTACCTCAGGATACGCAATGTTTCAAAGCTTTGGGGTTCGTTATTGGGTAGCGATCAACTTCTGAGCCCACACAATTCCCAAGAAGAATAAGTCAACCGACAGAATCTCGACTATGAATATTTATGTTAGAACATATAATAAAGTTATAATTATCGCCGAACATAAACAGTCGTGTGCCGGCTTCGGTGGCGTAGTTGGTAGCATGCTGAGCTTCTATGCCCAAGATAGCGGGTTCAAACCCGGCCGAAGCCGTCGGATTTTTTAAGAGCGTTAAAAATCCCTCAGTATGCCTTCCTTCGGAGGGGAAGTAAAGCCGGCGGTCCCATGTCATAGATTTATGGCATGTTAAAGAACCTTCCACTAATTACACCTGTGTGAAACTAAATTGTATAGGTTAGGAACGTAAACAGCGCTCTTAGGTTGCTACGTTCGTTGCCAAGAGCCGACTGCAGTGGCGTCTAGTAGCTAAGTTCTCAACTAGGCCTAGTAGTCGTTGACGGTGGCGTTTGGTGGCAAAAGTAGGAACTATTTGAAAAATTCTAAGTTGCAGTCTGTACTTAAATTAAAAAAACAGATACACTCACTAATACAGCCATCACAATTAACACCGGTTATCAGACAGATTCTACACACACCCAAAGTACACGGGGCTACATGACCGCGTTGTCGCAGCCCCTAAACTGAGGAACCAACCAATCAACCACTCGTGTGCAACTCGCCTAAAATGTCAATTAAGACACTCGCATGGAAACTATAAAACGAGGTCGTCGCATAATTTACTATTAAATTGCCGGACATTGAGGTTATCAGCCCCTAATTGTTTGCGAGAAAATGAAAGAAGACGATGAAATGAACACTCGTATTAAAACTAAATTAAGAGCTAATAAGGAAATGGACGGTTAGTTACTTAGTTAGATAGTTGGGTCACCTGCCCCTAGAAAAAGACAACAAGTAAAGAATAAGGCAAATAAAATACGAGGAAAGGAACGCTTGAAGAATGAGGACTGAGGGAAAGAAGAAAGTAGGGATATGAAAGGCATTTGTTGTTTCAAGGTGCGGAACAGCGTGGTCATCTGCCAGAAAAGGCATATAGGAATCTCCTGCAGGAGATATCGAGAAATAAAGAGGTCTGACCCTTCGAAGAATGAGGCGGTAAATTGAAACACTCGCTAGTCCAAGGATAACATAATACTAGCGAGTAGGTCGGAAGAGAACAAGAGCTGATCAAGGGAGGTCGACAGGAAATATGATAGAGAGGAGCGTGGCACAAGTAGGTGAAAGAAATGCCGGACTCAGCTGGGGTCCCGTGGTCACCAACCCATGTCCAACTAGTTTTGAGCCTCTGGGGTACAAGCACATGCTCCATTGTAAGGGTGTAGTAAGAAGAGGTTCCCAAACAGATATTATAAGATGTGTGATGGTGCTCTAGCATCACATCAGTGTAGTCAGAAACGTAGGATATTGAATAGAAGATTACCTGAGTAGGTAGAGCAAGATCATCTCCTTGGCCATCGCATTCTCCAGACTCAAATACAATGGATATTTTGTCGGGCCATTTTATTAAGAACCCGATCTTTCCGTTGACATTACTTCGTCAGTGGATACAAGATGGTTGCCAGACACAGAGCAGGACAACTAAATGATTTTTATTAGTTAATTGCGCCCGACCCGTCTGCTCTAGAGATACACCTTCTAATTCATGTTTGGAAGCTCACTCACCTAAAAATAAGTGTTGTTATTGATTGATCGTAGTTACGTAGTCCCGTATGCTTGAGTGAGTGTGTTTGTAATTAGTGTGATAACCTGTGTTATTTTGATGGCTGTATTAGTGTGTGTTGTTAGCCTTTTTCAATTTTGAAAAAATAGGCTTATGAGATCACCTTTTGTCCGTGTGTGTGTGCGTGTGTGTGTGTGAGTGAGTGAGGTGTGTGCCCCCCTAATAACCTCTAAACGGCTTGAGCGATTTCAATGAAACTCGGTAAGTTCATAGCACTATTCCGGACGACCCTGACCGTGCCCTTCAAATTTTGTTACGTCTCACCAATCCAACAAGGCGGCTGTGCGAAATATTTCACCAGCATTCAATATCTCCGAAATTATTCCCGATATCACCCTGGAATATTTTACGGTGATAAAGGGAACTACTAGAAGTTTACCTATGTGACTTTTGAAAAACTGGTAACTACAAAACCAGCATGGCGGCCATGCGAATTTACGACTTTTAAATAGACGTTTCTCGCGATTTAACCAACCAAACGCAATAAAACATGGTATAGTATATGTTTATACACATTGTAATGCACCGACATCTAACTTCGTTCAATTGTTTACATAACCACAAGATGGCGGATGTGCGAAACATTTCACCGGCATTCTATATCTCTGAAACTATTAGCGGTATCACCCTGAAATTTTGTACGGAGATAAAGGGCACTACTGGAAGTTCACCTATAAGACTTTCAAAAACCGGTTAACTACAAAACGAACATGGCGGCCAAGCGAATTTTAAAATTTTAAATAGACTTTCTCGCGATTTAATGTTCCAAATGCAATGAAATCTGGTACAGGAAATGTTTATACACAATGTAATGCACTGGTATCTAATTTAGTTCAATTGTTTACATAACCTCAAGATGGCGGCTGTGCGAATTTTAAAATTAAGTTTTTACTTATTGTGTCGTAATCATGCGATCGAAGTGAAAGTTTGAATAATGAACCTACGCAATAATTTTACTTTAATGGTACATGACTCTATGGCCTATACATTTAACAATCCAACATGGCGACCATCCGAAATATATAGATGGCTCTGAATATCTACGAATCTATGATAGCAATTAAACTGAAATTTTGTATGTTGATAGTGTACCCAACTGTCATTATGTGGACCATGTGTTCGTATCCCAGCTTACTCACGGTCTTTCGAGGTATGGGACGTTCCTGCCCACCATACGACCACATGCTCAGGATTTGAGTCTACCAGGTAACTACTCTACAGGAAATACACAACATTTTCCTAACATCAAACATTTACTGGTCTAAAATCATGGCTATACAACAAATACAAATAAAGGACAAATTATATTTAACTCCCACAAATAAAAATAGGGTTATTCTGTGAGCTTTCTTCTTAAAATAGTGCTACACTGCACTCAAATCTAATTCTAGCATCCTGTCAATGATATTTTCAGACTTCCATGGGTTCCATAGTATTCATCATGTGACACAATCTTAGTTAATTGGAGTATCATAACACAAAAATCACATATCACATCAAAATGACATTAATAAAACATTACTCCGTTTCTTATGGCATTTATCTTGATTAGCATAAATTCATTATTTATTGCATTCATTAACAAATATTTGTTGTGTCGTGTGAATCATCTTCCTTCTTTCCATCAATATGAACGCTTTAAGAAAAGTGGTACTTATCCCTTCCAAAATAAACATGGATAGAATATTTTATAGTTTCACCATACAACGATTTTCTGGGTCTTGTCGGGCTTATCATCGTTACAAATGTGTCATGTTATGGGAAATCACATACCCGTCTGCATAAATTAGCGTGAACTGGCAAAATGCACTCCAACAGAAGATGCCTACATTATTTTGGTTCAATTTTCCTCCTCAGAGAATAACTGAGCCAAATATTATCTGATTTATATGATCCAACAACGTATGTGAGTTGCAACACACCATTCAATTCAATTGGCATCATCATAATACTCATATCTTAATTGCATATTGAAATATCGAGATTCTTCAGTGTCCTACTGTGACTCTAATTTACAAGGGACCGGTCGACCGACCTTCCTCCCCCTCAGCAGGCAATAAAATTCGTTCCAGCTGGCTAGTCAAGATGGTGGCGCAGAAGTGGTCTACTACCCCACCTCTCTCTGCTGTCAAGGTCAAGTTTGTTTACAATTGCAGTATTGGAGTTACGCTAAGTGTGGCTCCTAAGTAATTGAGTCATTTAATTATTTAACATCTATCCTAATAGTGTATTGGGCTCAACTGGCTCCTTAATTAACATTCACGGCTGGGGTGTAATTCTAGTGATAGCCTTGCCGTTCTATGGTGACTACTGGTGGCTTTAGACGCGCATCAGAGTGAAAATCCACGATTTTCACCAGCAGCTGTCAATAAAATATAAGGAAATCTGCGTTCCTAAACGACGAATATGATCCTTACCTCTCAGGGTAGGTCATTGATACACATGCTCACTGCGTCTCGACGGACGTCATTAGTGGCCATAATTCCTGCAAGCGTTGGATACAGACAGGCTCTGTCCAATTCGCTGCGAATAATACAGTATGCTCAAGGGCGATACTACTCGTAGATTCAGCCAACTTCTCACCTAACGCGCAAGCTATACTAGTTGGTCCCCGCAATTATTTATTTACGTAAATCACTGGATTCTACGTTAATTCTGCACGCTTATGCGGCTTCAAACAATACTTCACATAGATGACTCCATTATTAAGGCACCCACGTTCTCTTTGTCATACCACTTAAGCCAAAGCTTTAAATAGCTCCTAACACAAATGTAATAAATTTGCTGGCTTACTTTACTTTAATGGTCCTCAAACATAATCCTAAGGATTGACCATATCAAATATTCATTCACATTTCACTGACACTGAAAAAGCTCTCGTTTTTTACTATATTCCACGTTACTTTCTTACTGTTTACCACAATACAATATCTTTATATTAGACATGACACTTTGATCGTTATTTAGGCCAAAAATGCCTATTACTTTACTGTTGCCGACCCCAGATTACTATTATTATTAGTCATTTAACGTTACCGTTACATCCATCACTATTTTCGACCTAAATGGCCCTAAACAAATCACCTTCCAAGCCATATTTTATTCAAGACGAGTGGTGAAAACTCGTTCAGTAAGTGAATATTATATCTTATTTTCAAAGTGATAAATTGTTACATGGTGAACTATTTAGTTATAATGACATTATAAAATGGGTACTCACTTTTTCTTTTTCGCTGGATAGTGCCAGCGCTTCAGCTGTGGCGCTACCATGACGCTTGAGTTAAGCCATCATGTTATCCTTTACACAACACTTAGATTCACACATTTTCCACCTGATAAACATACTTTTATCAGTGGCCTCTTTCACTTCTACACTATGCATATTAATCACTATACACATGAACACTTTTAAATCACTATTACATAATTTATGTACACTTATTCACTACTTCACAGGTTGATCCTTAAATCGGACTTCTCCTACGCCTGATCTCAGAGATGCGATGCAATTATGACAACCGCTGGTCTACGTGAAAATCTAACAGCGTTTTACGGACGTTCGATCCTCGTCACCTGCAATCTTGTTCAGCTCACTATCCAGATTAGGTGGCCATGATTCCCAAGCTCCCATCATTGTAGTGATCCTGATGATAATGTCATATACAATTCTGACAATACCTCCCGGTATAAGAACTGTTCAAAAACATTATAAGTTCCTTTTTCGCTGTGGCGAATTTATATTTGCGTCAGATCATAGATAAATATCCGTATTAAATTACTTTCGACGCACTTCATGATTACTTATGAAGCTTTATGACTTGCTTCTATTGTTCTTCAACGGCGGAGCGTTGATACTTTAACATTTGGCGCGCTACTAGCAGCGTCTTAGTTACGTGTATACTGTAGAATAACTCTAGGCGAACCTATAGAACAACTACTTAACAACTGTAGAACAACTACTGGCTTGGTGTGAGCTGCTCTCCCTTATTAAGGTTTCTCGTACAAAATAGTCCACTGGACACATGAGAGCGACTCCTTTCTTGAAATAATACCTCTTCAGCCGAAATGACCTCTACATCTTGTTTATTTAAGTGTGGAGGTTTCAAAAACATTCGCGTGCCGGCGATCGCTTCGGCCAATTAATTACAATTAATTGCCTTAGTTCAGCGCGTCAGGACGCTACTGTGGTGGTTCCCCGTTGGCTGGTTACAAAATTACTGCTCTCGAGCGTAAGCTAGGTTGTAATTCGTTCATTTGGAGATATAGGCATTAATTTAGGTGAAAAACCACTCGTAAATTACCTCTCCGTGAATATATTCACCTGGGTGTATATTTCAATGCATTTCAATACTCCACTTGGCTGTAATTAATTAATTTCCGTGGGCCATCATCCCTACTCTAGGTTCACTCGTTGTCAAGCGGTGGATACCCGGGTCATTAATTTTGAGCTGTCTCCCCGCTCCAGACGTAAATAGTGCGCTCGGCGCCTAAGTTCTCCACCCACTTGCTAAGGGTAATTTGTAAAACTTCAAACTGGCCTCCTCTCATTCTCGTATGCTCTGAAAATGTATATTTCCTTGCATTTGGCTACAATTCTTCACCTTAAATTGCTATGATATTCACATATAGATCGTGAAATCCCGCTACCTTATTATATGTCAGTATACCTCTCATTGCTTTTTGGGTTCCCTGTAATTGCTCCCCCTCAGAGATCAATGGTTCGACTCTAGGCATAACCATGTGCCTGGTCTTCTCTGATAAGACCCGAGTTCGATGCCAGACTGCCGTGACTGATTGGGCACAATAGTAGGAATTAACATAAGTAGGATATATGAAAATAGGCTGTATAGTTTTTCACGGAACTACTTGTTTTAATTCAGATGAGGATTGGGAAGGATCCTGCCATGGCCTTAGTTTAAGAACCATCTCTGGATTCTACCACTTCCAAGATGGCTATGGAAGGAGTCGAACCCGCCTCTTCTAATTGTTTGCCTCACGATGCTGAGTGTGCCCCGTTCCGGATCTCAGACCATAATTATATTTCTTGGCAGAGCCGGGAATCGAACTCGGGCCTCCGCGGTGACAGCCAAGAATGCTAGTCACTACGCATCGAGGCGGAACCTCTAAAATTAACTGGACATGGTGACCAATTGAAGAGGTCTTGTTCCATACAGTAGAATCTAACCCTGAAGGAATCTACTGCTCTGCTCTGAAGCGTGACAATTGCGACTAATCTGCCGAATGAAGGCCTTTAATACGTTCACTAAATATTGTTGTTTAAATCAGCCAGCTCCAATGCTATGTCAATATGGAGCGGGGAGCCCCTCCTGCCTCTAAACTTCACAAGTAGTGTACATTTGGCCAGATATTAATAATAACTGGTCACAACTGGGCTACAGAACTTTGTGTGCACTCTGTAAATGATTTGTTTACAATGCTTCACGCAAATTATAAACAACATTTTTAGCCTAATTTTCACATTCTGCAAAAATTAGCAAAAAGTAGACTTGTGAGATCGATCCGGGAAAATGTCTGTCTGTCTGGCTGTGTATGTGTCCCCCCTATCAACTCCTAAACGACTGCAGCAATCGAAACCAAATTTAGTATGAGTAAAGATGTATACCGGAATATCTCAAGTCCATATTTGAAAATGATGTCAGTGCTTCCAACTGCTGAAACAACGCACTTGAAATTTGAGCTCCATGTTGGATATAATAATAATAATAATAATGTTATTGGTTTTACGTCCCTTTTAACTACTCTGACTTTTTAGAGACGCCAAATGTTGGATATCTTGGAAGGTATGTATGGGAGCTATTCCAAAATTGGCACACATGTAGATAATACTATTTCAGTTTAATTTTCAGGAGGCCATACATGACAGTGTTGCCAAAATAATTTTAAGCCTTCTGATAGGTCCAATTTTTAAATGCATATAACTTCTATACTAAAAAATGGATTTCATCCAAAATTGGCACAACAAGATATCATAATATTTTTGATTATTTCTGACCAGCACACTCATGACATTGTTGCCAACATGCTTTTACGCGTGCTGATCGATCCAATGCATAACTGCATGTAACGTCCATTGGACTTCAACCAAATTTTGTATTTTGTATCTTAAGAGATGGAAGTAAGAATATATTCAGTCACCAGGGCTGCCAACTGTAGTGCTCTATTAGGCTACATTAAACCAGGTATATTTCGAAATAATTAGACATTTCGATATTACCAACTTAATTTCGTCATTATTCTAGATAGGTTCATATACTGTAGATTAATCATTGGCATGAATCTTAATTATAAGAAAAGTATGCTCTTTAGTTCGTCACGGAACTTCTTGATAAAAAAGATATTGACTTTAGCATTTTTATCGATACAGGCTATTTATTGTAACTTGCCAATTACAAGTCTCAAAAAAATGCAAACCCTACAAAACTGGCTTCATAGACTAGCCACCAAACCCAATAAAACACGCCAAAAGAACATGAACACACTATATACGGTACACAGCAAATCCCAAACACCCTATCTGTTGGACTACCTTACCAAAACAACGCAAAAATTCTATGACAAAATACCTCTGCATAACAATTCCCTAATACGGCAACTAGGAGCATACCGCATTGACCGAACACGAATACGCAAGCCAAAATACCACTCAGACAAATACTAGAACATCTAGAAGACGTCATGGCGAGCGAGTAGTCACTAGACAAGTATATACATAATCCAAAGCAAAACATTCAACCGAAACTGCTGGCGAAAGCAGAGGTAAACAAACCTATAGGCTACTTAGATAAATAAGGAGTCCCTGAAGGAAAAAACTTATACGAGCCTTACAGTAGTCGCATATGATGTGTGTAACATGTGACATGTTATCCTACTATGTGTGTCCCGGGAGCGCAAATCCCTTGTTGACAGTGAACTCTGTTGGTCATTGAAATAACTACTTGTACAACTCCAGTGCCAAATCCTGACCGTAATGAATCATAATTGTTATTTGCCGTGGCGGAAGCAATCCACTGCCTACTTGATGCGAGCTGCGCTCTATACCGGCCAGTTAGTGAACCCATGCCAGCGATGTTATTGAAAATGGCCTCGTTTAGCCGATAGAGCGCACTGCCAAGTATAGGCGCGATTAAAAATTAGGTGTGCGGAAAGTGTATTAAATGTGTTTCTCTCAGTGATACGTTTAGACCAACGAAGTTTCAATTATTGTTAGTATTCGGCGTTAATATACTGAATTCCTACGTTGTTTGGAGTGTTTGTTGATGCGATATAGATTCCACATAGCCACATGGCCGACAGTACATCGAGTGCTTACATTAAATAAGAATACAGCAAAAGTATGAAGATTTAATAAATCGTAATTGTTTTCAGCAAATATGATAAAATGAATATTTTCACACCAAAGAACGACAACTTGAAGATGATTTATTGTAGGAATATCTTAAATGGGGTCTCCAAACCTTGAACTAAACTGTATGCGATATACATTCCCCATAGCCACACGACCTACAGTACGTCGTTGTACCGATCTCCGCCACCACGCGCGCTCATTGTTTCCGTCCCATGCACTTCCGTCCAATCCATTTCCGTCGCGTTTCCAAAATCACTCCCACAAACATGTCCAGCTACCGAGCGCCTCAAAAATATCCATATACCGAGTGGAAAGATGTTACACGTCGAAAACCTCCCGCAATGAACAACAAAACCACGACAAGGAACAATTTAATTACTTTAACACCAACACCGTCAGACAGCCATTCCTCTCCCCTCCTCCACTTCGGCCTTCTAGGGAGTCTTGACCTTCACCTTGAAAACACCACACAACACCTAAGCTCAGTCATGGTGAGCGAGTAGTCACATAGGCTATCAGCATTAGCAAGATGGAGAAGGTCATCAGTCCAGACTATGACCTACATCTCACTATCTTGCCGAACTTAAGCTGTAAACGAAGTTGTAATCTCAACCCTTCTATGCAAGCACCATTAACAAACTCGTCCAAATTAAAAAATAAATTCCAAATCAAAATAATTTAAATACGACGCCTCAATGACGAAACGTAAACATTATGTGTCAGAAAACTGTATCATAATGAGGCTCATTATAACACTGTTTTTCATTACGATACAGTTTCTCCAGCCAATCAGAGCTCTTTCATTGACCAATTCGCGCATGCGCTCAAAATCCAAAATGTCTGACATAAACACAACATCTTTCTATATAAATTACCGACATGGAATACGCACCGTCCATATGTTCGCGTAAATAAACTGGCGAATATGAGACAAGAAATAGCAATGTATCTTAATATCACCAACTCCAATTTCTACACAGCGCATTGCTTTCAAACGACTCTGGTGACAATATTAGTGAATGCTAAAGAGCTGGACGGCAGATGTAAACATATGGCCGGCATATGGCATTGCAAGCATACAGAGCACATGCGTCGGTCGGTCCGAGTGCTTGAAAGACAGAGATATCATACCCAGCGCAAAGAATCCATGTGGCTGACTCTCAACAGATATTTATGAATATTTATGTTGAAACATAAAATAAAGTTATAATTATCGTCGAACATAAACAGTCGTATGCATCTAGCTTACAATGGTGATTAAGACACTTGTACGCGTGTACGCTCGTTTTATAAACATACTCGTGGCTTAATTATTGCCATTATAGGCTCGTATAAAACTAATTCATCACCCATATGTGTCTCCTCATTCAATTTTCTTTTAATATTTATTGTTCTTTTAGGCTAAATACTAATGTATATGTTTAATGTGTTCTTTAGCTTGTAATTATGTAACCATGCCATACGCTAAATAAACAAATCACCCAAACAAAAATATTACACTTCCTTCTAAAGTGCAAGGAGCCAGTTTCGTGGCACTCTACCCCCTCCCCCTGCGTTCCTCCAAAACACATCCAACCGAGAGGTTCACTGCCTGAGATTACTACATCACGTGTCTTGTTTAGTTATGTCGAGCGAAGATGGTTGCAATGTGTTTACTAGAAATTATATGACTTTAGTGTACAACACATATACATGCCCATGGTATGATTCCAACCGAAAGCCGAGTGTGACCACAGTTTAACCGCTGGTCCACGCCGGCCAGACTCAAGGGTATGGGGCACATCTATGTCACCTTCACAAGTCGTGTAATGCTCATGGATAGCGATCAAAGCCCAAGCCACTTACTCATCCTTAACAAAGCCCTTCAAGAAAGGAAGTATTGTTGATTGTACCATTATCTTACATCCCTGGATAGATTTTCTCATTTATCCCATTAAGTGATTTTTCCACATGAATGTTATTAGCTGGAAGTGTTCATAGTTAAATTCTCAATAACTATTGTTGTGTACGGTTTGTAAATTAAACAGATCACTTTGAACAGGAAAGCAAATTGCTCTCTGCAATCCTTAATCCTTTAGGACTGTAGAAATACCATTCAATGTGACGCCAGCCCACAATAAACATACGTTAAACTACAAGCTTCCTGCTTTTACAGAGTTCATCCGAGATCCGAAATTTCAGATTGTTGAGACAGAAAGCTTATTTTCTTTCTAGTATATTGTTTTACTTTGATAAAAGTAAACAGTTATTAAAAGTGTTTGGTCGGTGGCTCACCAGGGTTAGGTAATAAAGTACCCGGTGGCTCAACCATTGTTTTACTTTCATAAAAAAATGTAAAGAGGGTAGTGAAATTGGAGGGGATTTAGTCTAACGAGGTTTAGGCGTTTAGCGGGGACGTCTAGGGAGCAATTAATGTAAAAGGGGGATTTTAAGAAGGGTTGCGGGAGATATACTCACTATGCATACTTGGAGGGCCTTAGCAAGCCAAGCGCTTGCTAGTCGTCTTCACCATGCTACTTGACAGCATGCAGCAGCGGGAAACACTGGATCTTAACCTATCTATGAGCTGAAGGGGAAGGGTTCAATAACTACTAAGTGAAATAACAAGATAGATCCCTTGACTGAAAGAAGGGGTTTATTCGTCTAATGGGGGATAGAGGGGGAAATAAAATAAGCGGATGAAAAAGGAATTAGACCGACACACTCACCCTACCGTTGTTACGAGCTGTCCATGATGTGGCGTTGGGCTTGGTCGCCTGGCACTAACACTCAGCGTATGAACCCAGGATCAAGAGAGGGAGGCGGGAGTATTTGTAGATTCTCAAGTGGGTCATAGCATGTCAGCAGTATGTAGAGGTGTACGCTAACTTTCGTTACTGTTGCATAAGATTGCAAGCTAGCGTTTATCGTACTCGCTAATGTAGGCCGTAACTAACTTGCTTCACCCGGCTGTTCGTAATGCTATAGCCCTTCTAAATAATTAGGTATATTTGTAGACACAACCCTTCTGGAAGTCAGGTTACTTTGGAGGACAATAGAATAATTAACACCTGGCAGAAAGAAAACTAAGGAACAACTTACCTTGAGCTATAATTTCTCCTTTCTCTCGTGTCCAATAGTTGATGGACTTGGGGTAGGCTTCCGAGTGACACTCCAGCGTCATCTGTTGGCCCTCGTGCGCTCCTACCAGCTGGTTCTGTATCCAGATCATTGGAGGAACTGTCAACATAACAATACCATGGCAGTCAACAATCCACATCAGGAAACATACTGCATGAAGACTGCGCACCCGTAGGGTGAGGATATAGCCTACAATATTCAGGTAGTGTTGTAGAAAGGATAATAGACACATAAATATGAGCAACCCCTGATGAACAGAATGCTGAGCACGCACGACTGCACATTGGACATCTATTAACCCTTTCCATTCGAAATCCTGATTTCTCCGAACTCGTATTTATTTCTGTCAGCATCTTTCCTATTTTAAAATCTTGTATTAAGTACTGGTTGTAACAATATATACAGGAAGGAACTACAAAAATTATTAATTAAAAGGACTGGCAAAAATGTTCTTCAAAAAGCAGGGGAGGTTGGACTAGAGAAGAATGATGGAAAAACAAAATTCATGAAGGTGGAGAGAAATTATAAGACAAGAGGACAAGGAAGGTTACAAATTGATAACCATGTGTTTGAAGAATTACACCAGTTCAAATACCTGGGGACATTAACAAACAATAGAGACGAAGAGCAGGAGATTGAAGCGAAGATTCAAGTTTCATCCAGAGCATCCATCATATTCAGTTGACAAACTACTCACATCCAAATTGTTATCAAGAGGCACCAATTTACGAATATATAAAACAATCATTAGGCCAGTATTACTATATGGTGCAGAAATACGGAGATTAGGCCAGTATTACTATATGGTGCCGAAACATGGAGATTAGACCAGTATTATTATATGGTACAGAAACACGGAGATTAGGCCAGTATTACTATATGGTGCCGAAACATGGAGATTAGGCCAGAATTATTATATGGTACAGAAACACGGAGATTAGGCCAGTATTACTATATGGTGCAGAAACATGGATATTAAGCAAATGCACAGAGATAAAGATAAAGGTTTTTCAAAGTAAAATCCTCAGAAAGATTTCGGAGCAATTTGTGAAGCAGGCGAGTTGTGAAGGAGAAAGAACAAGGAGCTAAAAGAGTTGTATAAAGGACCCGATGTTGTTGCGGAAGCTAAGACAAGAAGGCTAAGATGGGCTGGTCACTTGTATACAAGAGAAGAGGGATCTAGACTGCGAGAAGTGTTTGAGAAAAAGCCAGACGGACGAAGACCTATAGGCAGACCAAAAATGAGTTGGGGAGACCAGGTAGCCAAGGACGTGCAGTTACTAGGAACGCGAGAGGAATATGGCAAGGTGGAGGAGGTGGAGGAGGCTACTTGACGAGGCCAAGAACCGACTGCGGTTTTTGGAGCCAGGAGAGTAAGTAAGTAATTATTATTATTATTAGCGTATGCCAAAGAAATTATATACATTATATATACAATATATACACAATACCAAAAAACATTGATTCACTTCAGTTCATTAGTGTTATCCGTTAAAGCTGAATGTCCAACTTTTGAACCCACTGCAGTGCCTCCGCTGTTGGTGACAGAAAGTCTTCCAATCTACCTGGATAAGCCCGTAGTTGACACTCGCTTAAAATGTGGGGAATGGTCTGGCGAGGGGCTCCACAATCACATTTTGGAGATGGTATAAAGTTCCACTTATAGAGGGAATCCCTGCACCTTCCATGACCTGTTCTGATCCTGTTCAGTCTGGACCACGTTGCAAGCGGTAGTTGGAATCCATGAGCAATTTTTCCCCCTCTGAAAATGTTATGTAGGAGCAAGTCAGTGGAGTTATTCCAGTGGCCTTTCCACTCCTCCAAAGCATCGAAGTTGGTGGATGTCTCCAGAGCAGCATCCCAAAGAGGTGGATGTCGTAATTTCAATCTTTGGAGACTAAGAGCTGGTATGTCGCCTAGAACAGGTAGCAGATGATTTTGCAGATCTTGTTGTACTCTTGAACAAGAGCACGGGATCTTCGTAAGTCAGGTGGCATTATACCAGACAACAGTGGGAGCCAGTGGACTGGAGTTGGTCTGATGGTGCCAGATATAAGACGCATGCTGGTATTCAATTGTGGGTCAATATACTTCGTATACGGGCTATTAAGCCACACTGGAGCAGTATAGTCGGCAGTAGAGAAAACTAGTGCTAAGGCTGAAGAGCGCAGGATGTTCGTACCAGATCCCCAAGTAGTACCAGTTAGCTTCTGAATAATATTGTTTCGGGTTTTCAGTCAAAAGATGTTGCTTGAAGGATAAAGTCCGATCCAAGGTAACACCAAGATATTTGGGAAACCTATTGCGATTAAGTACTCTATTTGAAAATGCAATATTTAGTTTGAAGTCAGCAAGCCGGTTACTCAAATGGAAGCAAGAGACCTCCGTCTGAGTCTGAGTCTCCAGTTCCTGAAATATTCTGTCAGGGTGGATAAGTCCTTAATCAAAATGTCTTAAGTTTCCTCAATGATCTTGTGTTGTGTGGCCAGGGTCAAGTCATCAGCATAGCAGAACATTCTGGGTATTGTTTCTGGAAGATCAGAGATGTATAGATTAAACAGTAGTGGCGACAAAACTGATCCCTGGGGCAAACCATTTAGCAGTTTTCTCACTGAGCTTTTCTTTTCACCTAAACAGACCTGAAATTTCCTGTCTCTGAGCATGTTGTTGATAAGCTGTGCAATTGTTCTGCAGATATTTACATGACACAAAATAATGTTTTTCACTTTCTTAACGATATGGTATCTCTTGAGTGTGTGGAAACGTTCAAAGCAAATGCCCGGCTGCTTCTCACAGGTCTTACGGAAGTGGACTGTCTCCCGCCTCCCTCCAGCTTGAATCATTCGCGGATATATCATTTTCATCGCCATGTTCAAACATTTCATCACGTTCATGGTCACTATCACTGCCATCGTAATGTACAGGCCGTAAGGCTCCTGCTGTTACGTCACGCCTAGGGACGTTATAGTCGCAGCAGCAAGTCAGATAGCTCCCTTCACACGCAGTCTCTCCAAACCTAATATAAATTACGCTCCCGCACCAATACGTAGAAAAATAGCAATGCTATTTAGGGCTGATTGGCACTTCCATCCGTTACCACTACATACACCTAATTATCGCTCCGCTTGTTCGAATCTGGCCCATGCAGCTGGCATTTTGGGAGTGAACAAAATGGTACATTGCCGGTACATTTACTAGGACGTTGAAACACACAAACAGGGCTAAATTGCAGTATTTTGACGTCTAGAATAAGATCTATTCTTTGCCATTCTTTGCCTGAGAAAACCCCACATCATTCTTGGCTATTCAACAGATCACGTCCTAAACTGCTCGTGGATGAAAAAGCACAATGCAACCTATCTCTAACTGTAATCAATACACAGGCCACCCTCAAGGTGACTTAAACAGGGCCCATCCTAACAGCTCTTATTTTCTATGACTCAATCTAACTTGTTTCTTGCAGCAGGAATTTACAATGGGTTGTAATTTTCAAATCAGGTATCAATAACCTACAGCACATACACCAGGTGCTAACAATCCCATTAATGTAAATACAATAGCCTACACAAATGCTGCCACGAAAACATTACCATATTCACTTGAGCTTGATCGAGAGACCATTCTCACAAATAATGTAACTTGGACTGACTTCAGGAGATACTGAATACTGAATATCGCTTCTCTGATTCACATACGGTAAGTAACTCAACCTCAGCATTACCATATTAGAAATGTTTCCAGTCCTAGCATAGGCTGAAGTTTGGAAACGTCATACAATAATTGAAACCATATTAACTAACAACCTACCATCAAGGCGATTAGCTCTTCTCTCCCGAAGAATGGTATCATACTTTCAGGGAAATGTTAACACACACTCTTGTATTCCCCGTAATGTACAAATAATTTCTATGAATGTTGTGTATGCATTGCTTTCTTAAATTGTCGTGGTGGGGAAGGAGAAGCAAGCCACATTATAATTTCTTTCATAATACCGGTAGTTGCTATAAACAAACTTTTGACATACTTGCGACCTGGGAAGGAGGTTTCCTGAACTAACAACATTTTATCACCATCCAAAAAACCTTGTATGAGTCGAAATAATAAGTGATATAGAGGTCCTAACTAAAACATAACCTTCAGTGTGATGACAAACATGCAACGCAAAATTTGCGTAGATACAATAACCTACCTACAAAATGAACATTTGTTTCTGAAAATAAATAATCCACATTCTAGATGACGTAAGTAGAAGCGTTCTCAAGTATCACTTTTCAAGCGGATACTCATTCATAAAAGATATAAACAACACAGCACAAAGCAAAGTCGCCATCTCTACCCCCTACCGATCAGCTGATCAATCGTTCGAGTCGCTGCATGATGGCCTGTACATTACGATGGCAGTGTCACTACCATCAAAATACGCGCTAGAATTTCAGCTTCAGTCGGACTGTGCGCCGCCATGTTGCTTCACCGCGACTGCTTTGCATGTCGAGGAAACGGAGCAGTTTTGTAGAGCAAAGAGAAACTAAAACACTCTTGTTTTGTTTAATTCGGCTTCTGGAAGGGACCAGCACTTACCAAACGAAGTACAAAAGTCCTGGCATGCCAGGTAGCATATTCATCGATCCCACTTCGTATAGCATAGGCCCTAAAATAACGGATTATGATTGGTGGAAGTATGAGCTAGATCTGATTTAGACCCTCGTCTACAGATAGCACGCCACTCGCGTATAGAGAGAACGAGGGGGATCAGCTGACGTACTAATGTTTATTTCAGGTTATGTTTGTTCATTGAATTAGTAAGTCACGTCCAGAGGTTCGGAAACCAAGTAGAAATGAGGTCTTGTTCCTTATAAACGTTAGATTTAAGAGCCGAGTAAGATTACAAGCCATTGTTTGTTGTTTTGATATAAGTCAATACAGTACATATGTGTATGCATGCACACTGACATAGAACAGGGGCATATACAAAGTGCATATAAAAGGCAAATGTTACGCACTTGTCAACCTTATCTCGGTAACTATGGACGTGGCATTAGTATTTCACGGGGGTTGTTTTAAGTTTATAGGCAAGCGATAAAACAGTTTACAACACAAACGTGAGGCATGAAATGTACCGGTACGCTCTTTGATAAATTCGAAGGGATATGTGTTTGAGAAAATTTTAGCGGTGAAGATAGGGTTGAATATTTCCTTAGACATGCGAATGTCTGGGGAACTGCTTAAGCGATAAATGCTCTTCTGATATTCTGCAGCTAACTCTATAATAATTCCCTGTAGACGAGAGTGCGAGCCAGATGTAGATCAAGCATCCTCCAATCATAAAACGTCAATTCAGGGCCTATGCTATATGAAGTGGGATCGGCGAACATGCTGCCTGGTAACATTGAAACGAGCGGTGAAACAGTGTAATGACTCAGGGTGACACTCGAGCTATAATGCTAAGGCTATCGACCTCAGGACCGGCACACGAGTGAAAAGGGTGTACAAGCTATGCAATTTACAAGTAATATTGTGATCAAATTCTGATGATATTTAAATTAACTATGATGACCTTGACGTGCAATAAAACAAAACTGGAATTCACACAAAAATGTTGGGTGGATCCGCGACTCAAACTGGAGTCCTCGTGGCAACCAGTACGGCCATCACTTAAGGGTGCTGCGCCTTCAACTGAAGGTGGTTGGTTAACCCTGAACACAGACACAAACTGGAGTCCTCGTGGCAACCAGTACGGCCATCACTTAAGGGTGCTGCGCCTTCAACTGAAGGTGGTTGGTTAACCCTGAACACAGACACAAACTGGAGTCCTCGTGGCAACCAGTACGGCCATCACTTAAGGGTGCTGCGCCTTCAACTGAAGGTGGTTGGTTAACCCTGAACACAGACACAAACTGGAGTCCTCGTGGCAACCAGTACGGCCATCACTTAAGGGTGCTGCGCCTTCAACTGAAGGTGGTTGGTTAACCCTGAACACAGACACAAACTGGAGTCCTCGTGGCAACCAGTACGGCCATCACTTAAGGGTGCTGCGCCTTCAACTGAAGGTGGTTGGTTAACCCTGAACACAGACTCAAACTGGAGTCCTCGTGGCAACCAGTACGGCCATCACTTAAGGGTGCTGCGCCTTCAACTGAAGGTGGTTGGTTAACCCTGAACACAGACTCAAACTGGAGTCCTCGTGGCAACCAGAACGGCCATCACTTAAGGGTGCTGCGCCTTCAACTGAAGGTGGTTGGTTAACCCTGAACACAGACTCAAACTGGAGTCCTCGTGGCAACCAGTACGGCCATTACTTAAGGGTGCTGCGCCTTCAACTGAAGGTGGTTGGTTAACCCTGAACACAGACTCAAACTGGAGTCCTCGTGGCAACCAGTACGGCCATCACTTAAGGGTGCTGCGCCTTCAACTGAAGGTGGTTGGTTAAACCTGAACACAGACTCAAACTGGAGTCCTCGTGGCAACCAGTACGGCCATCACTTAAGGGTGCTGCGCTTTCAACTGAAGGTGGTTGGTTAACCCTGAACACAGACTCAAACTGGAGTCCTCGTGGCAACCGGTACGGCCATCACTTAAGGGTGCTGCGCCTTCAACTGAAGGTGGTTGGTTAACCCTGAACACAGACAAAAACTTGAGTCCTCCTGGCAACCAGTACGGCCATCACTTAAGGGTGCTGCGCCTTCAACTGAAGGTGGTTGGTTAACCCTGAACACAGACACAAACTGGAGTCCCCGTGGCAACCAGTACGGCCATCACTTAAGGATACTACGCCTTCAACTGAAGGTGGTTGGTTAACCCTGAACACAGACTCAAACTGGAGTCCTCGTGGCAACCAGTACGGCCATCACTTAAGGGTGCTGCGCCTTCAACTGAATGTGGTTGGTTAACCCTGAACACAGACACAAACTGGAGTCCTCGTGGCAACCAGTACGGCCATCACTTAAGGGTGCTGCGCCTTCAACTGAAGGTGGTTGGTTAACCCTGAACACAGACACAAACTGGAGTCCTCGTGGCAACCAGTACGGCCATCACTTAAGGGTGCTGCGCCTTCAACTGAAGGTGGTTGGTTAACCCTGAACTAAGACACAAACTGGAGTCCTCGTGGCAACCAGTACGGCCACCACTTAAGGGTGCTGCGCCTTCAACTGAAGGTGGTTGGTCAACCCTGAACACAGACACATACTGGAGTCCTCGTGGCAACCAGTACGGCCATCACTTAAGGGTGCTGCGCCTTCAACTGAAGGTGGTTGGTTAACCCTGAACACAGACTCAAACTGAAGTCCTCGTGGCAACAAGTACGGCCATCACTTAAGGGTGCTGCGCCTTCAACTGAAGGTGGTTGGTTAACCCTGAACACAGACACAAACTGGAGTCCTCGTGACGACCAGTAGATCCATCACTTAAGGGTGCTGCGCCTTCAACTGAGGTGGTTGGTTAACCATGAACAAAGACTCAAACTGGAGTCCTCGTGGCAACCAGTACGGCCATCACTTAAGGGTGCTGCGCCTTCAACTGAAGGTGGTTAGTTAACCCTGAACACAGACACATACTGGAGTCCTCGTGGCAACCAGTACGGCCATCACTTAAGGGTGCTGCGCCTTCAACTGAAGGTGGTTGGTTAACCCTGAACACAGACACAATCTGGAGTCCTCGTGGCAACCAGTACGGCCATCACTTAAGGGTGCTGCGCCTTCAACTGAAAGTGGTTGGTTAACCCTGAACACAGACACAAACTGGAGTCCTCGTGACGACCAGTACGGCCATCACTTAAGGGTGCTGCGCCTTCAACTAAGGTGGTTGGTTAACCCTGAACACAGACACAAACTGGACTCCTCGTGGCAACCAGTACGGCCATCACTTAAGGGTGCTGCGCCCTCAACTAAGGTGGTTGGTTAACGCTGAACACAGACTCAAACTGGAGTCATCGTGGCAACCAGTACGGCCATCACTTAAGGGTGCTGCGCCTTCAAATGAAGGTGGTTGGTTAACCCTGAACACAGACTCAAACTGGAGTCCTCGTGACAACCAGTACGGCCATCACTTATGGGTGCTGCGCCTTCAACTGAAGGTGGTTGGTTAACCCTGAACACAGACTCAAACTGGAGTCCTCGTGGCAACCAGTACGGCCATCACTTAAGGGTGCTGCGCATTCAACTGAAGGTGGTGGGTTAACCCTGAACACAGACTCAAACTGGAGTCCTCGTGGCAACCAGAACGGCCATTACTTAAGGGTGCTGCGCCTTCAACTGAAGGTGGATGGTTAACCCTGAACACAGACTCAAACTGGATTCCTCGTGGCAACCAGTACGGCCATTACTTAAGGGTGCTGCGCCTTCAACTGAAGGTTGTTGGTTAAACCTGAACACAGACTCAAACTGGAGTCCTCGTGGCAACCAGTACGGCCATCACTTAAGGGTGCTGCGCCTTCAACTGAAGGTGGTTGGTTAACCCTGACCACAGACACAAACTGGAGTCCTCGTTGCAACCAGTACGGCCATCACTTAAGGGTGCAGCGCCTTCAACTGAAGGTGGTTGGTTAACCCTGAACACAGACACAAACTGGAGTCCTCGTGGCAACCAGTACGGCCATCACTTAAGGGTGCTGCGCCTTCAACTGAAGGTGGTTGGTTAACGCTGAACACAGACACAAACTGGAGTCCTCGTGGCAACCAGTACGGCCATCACTTAAGGGTGCTGCGCCTTCAACTGAAGGTGGTTGGTTAAACCTGAACACAGACACAAACTGGAGTCCTCGTGGCAACCAGTACGGCCATCACTTAAGGGTGCTGCGCCTTCAACTGAAGGTGGTTGGTTAACCCTGAACACAGACACAAACTGGAGTCCTCGTGGCAACCAGTACGGCCATCACTTAAGGGTGCTGCGCCTTCAACTGAAGGTGGTTGGTTAACGCTGAACACAGACACAAACTGGAGTCCTCGTGGCAACCAGTACGGCCATCACTTAAGGGTGCTGCGCCTTCAACTGAAGGTGGTTGGTTAAACCTGAACACAGACACAAACTGGAGTCCTCGTGGCAACCAGTACGGCCATCACTTAAGGGTGCTGCGCCTTCAACTGAAGGTGGTTGGTTAACCCTGAACACAGACACAAACTGGAGTCCACGTGGCAACCAGTACGGCCATCACTTAAGGGTGCTGCGCCTTCAGCTGAAGGTGGTTGGTTAACCCTGAACACAGACTCAAACTGGAGTCCTCGTGGCAACCAATACGGCCATCACTTAAGGGTGCTGCGCCTTCAACTGAAGGTGGTTGGTTAACCCTGAACACAGACTCAAACTGGAGTCCTCGTGGCAACCGGTACGGCCATCACTTAAGGGTGCTGCGCCTTCAACTGAAGGTGGTTGGTTAACCCTGAACACAGACTCAAACCGGAGTCCTCGTGGCAACCAGTACGGCCATCACTTAAGGGTGCTGCGCCTTCAACTGAAGGTGGTTTGTTAACCCTGAACACAGGCTCAAACTGGAGTCCTCGTGGCAACCAGTACGGCCATCACTTAAGGGTGCTGCGCCTTCAACTGAAGGTGGTTGGTTAACCCTGAACACAGACTCAAACTGGAGTCCTCGTGGCAACCAGTACGGCCATCACTTAAGGGTACTGCGCCTTCAACTAAATGTGGTTGGTTAACCCTGAACACAGACACAAACTGGAGTCCTTGTGGCAACCAGTACGGCCATCACTTAAGGGTGCTGCGCCTTCAACTGAAGGTGGTTGGTTAACCCTGAACACAGACACAAACTGGAGTCCTCGTGGCAACCAGTACGGCCATCACTTAAGGGTGCTGCGCCTTCAACTGAAGGTGGTTGGTTAACCCTGAACTAAGACACAAACTGGAGTCCTCGTGGCAACCAGTACGGCCATCACTTAAGGGTGCTGCGCCTTCAACTGAAGGTGGTTGGTTAACCCTGAACACAGACACAAACTGGAGTCCTCGTGGCAACCAGTACGGCCATCACTTAAGGGTGCTGCGCCTTCAACTGAAGGTGGTTGGTTAACCCTCAACACAGACACAAACTGGAGTCCTCGTGGCAACCAGTACGGCCATCACTTAAGGGTGCTGCGCCTTCAACTGAAGGTGGTTGGTTAACCCTGAACACAGACACATACTGGAGTCCTCGTGGCAACCAGTACGGCCATCACTTAAGGGTGCTGCGCCTTCAACTGAAGGTGGTTGGTTAACCCTGAACACAGACTCAAACTGAAGTCCTCGTGGCAACCAGTACGGCCATCACTTAAGGGTGCTGCGCCTTCAACTGAAGGTGGTTGGATAACCCTGAACACAGACACAAACTGGAGTCCTCGTGACGACCAGTAGAGCCATCACTTAAGGGTGCTGCGCCTTCAACTGAGGTGGTTGGTTAACCCTGAACACAGACTCAAACTGGAGTCCTCGTGGCAACCAGTACGGCCATCACTTAAGGGTGCTGCGCCTTCAACTGAAGGTGGTTGGTTAACCCTGAACACAGACTCAAACTGGAGTCCACGTGGCAACCAGTAGAGCCATCACTTAAGGGGCTGCGCCTTCAACTGAAGGTGGTTGGTTAACTCTGAACACAGACACAATCTGGAGTCCTCGTGGCAACCAGAACGGCCATCACTTAAGGGTGCTGCGCCTTCAACTGAAGGTGGTTGGTTAACCCTGAACACAGACACAAACTGGAGTCCTCGAGGCAACCAGTACGGCCATCACTTAAGGGTGCTGCGCCTTCAACTGAAGGTGGTTGGTTAACCCTGAACACAGACTCAAACTGGAGTCCTCGTGGCAACCAGTACGGCCATCACTTAAGGGTGCTGCGCCTTAAACTGAAGGTGGTTGGTTAACCCTGAACACAGACACAAACTGGAGTCCTCGTGGCAACCAATACGGCCATCACTTAAGGGTGCTGCGCCTTCAATTGAAGGTGGTTGGTTAACCCTGAACACAGACTCAAACTGGAGTCCTCGTGGCAACCAGTACGGCCATCACTTAAGGGTGCTGCGCCTTCAACAGAAGGTGGTTGGTTAACGCTGAACAAAGACACAAACTGGAGTCCTCGTGGCAACCAGTACGGCCATCACTTAAGGGTGCTGCGCCTTCAACTGAAGGTGGTTGGTTAACCCTGAACACAGACACAAACTGGAGTCCTCGTGGCAACCAGTACGGCCATCACTTAAGGGTGCTGCGCCTTCAACTGAAGGTGGTTGGTTAACGCTGAACGAGACTCAAACTGGAGTGTTCGTGGCAACCAGTACGGCCATCACTTAAGGGTGCTGCGCCTTCAACTGAAGGTGGTTGGTTAACCCTGAACACAGACACAAACTGGAGTCCTCGTGGCAACCAGTACGGCCATCACTTAAGGGTGCTGCGCCTTCAACTGAAGGTGGTTGGTTTACCCTGAACACAGACACAAACTGGAGTCCTCGTGGCAACCAGTAGAGCCATCACTTAAGGGAGCTGCGCCTTCAACTAAAGGTGGTTGGTTAACGCTGAACACAGACACAAACTGGAGTCCTCGTGGCAACCAGTAGAGCCATCACTTAAGGGTGCTGCGCCTTCAACGGAAGGTGGTTGGTTAACCCTGAACACAGACACAAACTGGAGTCCTCGTGGCAACCTGTACGGCCATCACTTAAGGGTGCTGCGCCTTCAACTGAAGGTGGTTGGTTAACCCTGAACACAGACACAAACTGGAGTCCTCGTGGCAACCAGTACGGCCATCACATAAGGGTGCTGCGCCTTCAACTAAGGTGGTTGGTTAACGCTGAACAAAGACACAAACTGGTGTCCTCGTGGCAACCAGTAGAGCCATCACTTAAGGGTGCTGCGCCTTCAACTGATGGTGGTTGGTTAACTCTGAACACAGACACAAACAGGAGTCCTCGTGGCAACCAGTACGGCCATCACTTAAGGGTGCTGCGCCTTCAACTGAAGGTGGTTGGTTAACCCTGAACACAGACACAAACTGGAGTCCTCGTGGCAACCAGTACGGCCATCACTTAAGGGTGCTGCGCCTTCAACTGAAGGTGGTTGGTTTACCCTGAACACAGACACAAACTGGAGTCCTCGTGGCAACCAGTAGAGCCATCACTTAAGGGAGCTGCGCCTTCAACTAAAGGTGGTTGGTTAACGCTGAACACAGACACAAACTGGAGTCCTCGTGGCAACCAGTAGAGCCATCACTTAAGGGTGCTGCGCCTTCAACGGAAGGTGGTTGGTTAACCCTGAACACAGACACAAACTGGAGTCCTCGTGGCAACCTGTACGGCCATCACTTAAGGGTGCTGCGCCTTCAACTGAAGGTGGTTGGTTAACCCTGAACACAGACACAAACTGGAGTCCTCGTGGCAACCAGTACGGCCATCACATAAGGGTGCTGCGCCTTCAACTAAGGTGGTTGGTTAACGCTGAACACAGACACAAACTGGAGTCCTCGTGGCAACCAGTAGAGCCATCACTTAAGGGTGCTGCGCCTTCAACTGATGGTGGTTGGTTAACTCTGAACACAGACACAAACAGGAGTCCTCGTGGCAACCAGTACGGCCATCACTTAAGGGTGCTGCGCCTTCAACTGAAGGTGGTTGGTTAACGCTGAACACAGACACAAACTGGAGTCCTCGTGGCAACCAGTAGAGCCATCACTTAAGGGTGCTGCGCCTTCAACTGAAGGTGGTTGGTTAACCCTGAACACAGACACAAACTGGAGTCCTCGTGGCAACCAGTACGGCCATCACTTAAGGGTGCTGCGCCTTCAACTGAAGGTGGTTGGTTAACTCCGAACACAGACACAAACTGGAGTCCTCGTGGCAACCAGTAGAGCCATCACTTAAGGGTGCTGCGCCTTCAACTGGGGTGGTTGTTTAACCCTGAACACAGACACAAACTGGAGTCCTCGTGGCAACCAGTACGGCCATCACTTAAGGGTGCTGCGCCTTCAACTGAAGGTGGTTGGTTAACGCTGAACACAGATTCAAACTGGAGTCCTCGTGGCAACCTGTACGGCCATCTCTTAAGGGGGCTGCGCCTTCAACTGAAGGTGGTTGGTTAACGCTGAACACAGACTCAAACTGGAGTCCTCGTGGCAACCAGTACGGCCATCACTTAAGGGTGCTGCGTCTTCAACTGAAGGTGGTTGGTTAACGCTGAACACAGACACAAACTGGAGTCCTCGTGGCAACCAGGTCGGCCATCACTTAAGGGGGCTGCGCCTTCAACTGAAGGTGGTTGGTTAACGCTGAACACAGGCACAAACTGGAGTCCTCGTGGCTACCAGTACGGCCATCACTTAAGGGTGCTGCGCCTTCAACTGAAGGTGGTTGGTTAACGCTGAACACAGACTCAAACTGGAGTCCTCGTGGCAACCAGTACGGCCATCACTTAAGGGTGCTGCGCCTTCAACTGAAGGTGGTTGGTTAACCCTGAACACAGACACAAACTGGAGTCCTCGTGGCAACCTGTACGGCCATCACTTAAGGGGGCTGCGCCTTCAACTGAAGGTGGTTGGTTAACGCTGAACACAGACTCAAACTGGAGTCCTCGTGGCAACCTGTACGGCCATCACTTAAGGGGGCTGCGCCTTCAACTGAAGGTGGTAGGTTAACGCTGAACACAGACACAAACTGGAGTCCTCGTGGCAACCTGTACGGCCATCACTTAAGGGTGCTGCGCCTTCAACTGAAGGTGGTTGGTTAACGCTGAACACAGACTCAAACTGGAGTCCTCGTGGCAACCTGTACGGCCATCACTTAAGGGGGCTGCGCCTTCAAATGAAGGTGGTTGGTTAACGCTGAACACAGACTCAAACTGGAGTCCTCGTGGCAACCAGTGCGGCCATCACTTAAGGGTGCTGCGCCTTCAACTGAAGGTGGTTGGTTAACGCTGAACACAGACACAAACTGGAGTCCTCGTGGCAACCAGTACGGCCATCACTTAAGGGGGCAGCGCCTTCAACTGAAGGTGGTTGGTTAACCCTGAACACAGACACAAACTGGAGTCCTCGTGGCAACCAGTACGGCCATCACTTAAGGGTGCTTCGCCTTCAACTGAAGGTGGTTGGTTAACGCTGAACACAGACACAAACTGGAGTCCTCGTGGCTACCAGTACGGCCATCACTTAAGGGTGCTGCGCCTTCAACTGAAGGTGGTTGGTTAACGCTGAACACAGACACAAACTGGAGTCCTCGTGGCAACCAGTACGGCCATCACTTAAGGGTGCTGCGCCTTCAACTGAAGGTGGTTGGTTAACGCTGAACACAGGCACAAACTGGAGTCCTCGTGGCTACCAGTACGGCCATCACTTAAGGGTGCTGCGCCTTCAACTGAAGGTGGTTGGTTAACGCTGAACACAGACTCAAACTGGAGTCCTCGTGGCAACCAGTACGGCCATCACTTAAGGGTGCTGCGCCTTCAACTGAAGGTGGTTGGTTAACCCTGAACACAGACACAAACTGGAGTCCTCGTGGCAACCTGTACGGCCATCACTTAAGGGGGCTGCGCCTTCAACTGAAGGTGGTTGGTTAACGCTGAACACAGACTCAAACTGGAGTCCTCGTGGCAACCTGTACGGCCATCACTTAAGGGGGCTGCGCCTTCAACTGAAGGTGGTTAGTTAACGCTGAACACAGACACAAACTGGAGTCCTCGTGGCAACCTGTACGGCCATCACTTAAGGGTGCTGCGCCTTCAACTGAAGGTGGTTGGTTAACGCTGAACACAGACTCAAACTGGAGTCCTCGTGGCAACCTGTACGGCCATCACTTAAGGGGGCTGCGCCTTCAACTGAAGGTGGTTGGTTAACGCTGAACACAGACTCAAACTGGAGTCCTCGTGGCAACCAGTACGGCCATCACTTAAGGGTGCTGCGCCTTCAACTGAAGGTGGTTGGTTAACGCTGAACACAGACACAAACTGGAGTCCTCGTGGCAACCAGTACGGCCATCACTTAAGGGTGCAGCGCCTTCAACTGAAGGTGGTTGGTTAACCCTGAACACAGACACAAACTGGAGTCCTCGTGGCAACCAGTACGGCCATCACTTAAGGGTGCTGCGCCTTCAACTGAAGGTGGTTGGTTAACGCTGAACACAGACACAAACTGGAGTCCTCGTGGCAACCAGTACGGCCATCACTTAAGGGGGCTGCGCCTTCAACTGAAGGTGGTTGGTTAACGCTGAACACAGGCACAAACTGGAGTCCTCGTGGCTACCAGTACGGCCATCACTTAAGGGTGCTGCGCCTTCAACTGAAGGTGGTTGGTTAACGCTGAACACAGACACAAACTGGAGTCCTCGTGGCAACCAGTACGGCCATCACTTAAGGGTGCAGCGCCTTCAACTGAAAGTGGTTGGTTAACGCTGAACACAGACTCAAACTGGAGTCCTCGTGGCGACCTGTACGGCCATCACTTAAGGGGGCTGCGCCTTCAACTGAAGGTGGTTGGTTTACGCTGAACACAGACTCAAACTGGAGTCCTCGTGGCAACCAGTACGGCCATCACTTAAGGGTGCTGCGCCTTCAACTGAAGGTGGTTGGTTAACGCTGAACACAGACACAAACTGGAGTCCTCGTGGCAACCAGTACGGCCATCACTTAAGGGTGCTGCGCCTTCAACTGAAGGTGGTTGGTTAACCCTGAACACAGACACAAACTGGAGTCCTCGTGGCAACCTGTACGGCCATCACTTAAGGGGGCTGCGCCTTCAACTGAAGGTGGTTGGTTAACGCTGAACACAGACTCAAACTGGAGTCCTCGTGGCAACCTGTACGGCCATCACTTAAGGGGGCTGCGCCTTCAACTGAAGGTGGTTGGTTAACGCTGAACACAGACACAAACTGGAGTCCTCGTGGCAACCTCTACGGCCATCACTTAAGGGTGCTGCGCCTTCAACTGAAGGTGGTTGGTTAACGCTGAACACAGACTCAAACTGGAGTCCTCGTGGCAACCTGTACGGCCATCACTTAAGGGGGCTGCGCCTTCAACTGAAGGTTGTTGGTTAACGCTGAACACAGACTCAAACTGGAGTCCTCGTGGCAACCAGTACGGCCATCACTTAAGGGTGCTGCGCCTTCAACTGAAGGTGGTTGGTTAACGCTGAACACAGACACAAACTGGAGTCCTCGTGGCAACCAGTACGGCCATCACTTAAGGGTGCAGCGCCTTCAACTGAAGGTGGTTGGTTAACCCTGAACACAGACACAAACTGGAGTCCTCGTGGCAACCAGTACGGCCATCACTTAAGGGTGCTGCGCCTTCAACTGAAGGTGGTTGGTTAATGCTGAACACAGACACAAACTGGAGTCCTCGTGGCTACCAGTACGGCCATCACTTAAGGGTGCTGCGCCTTCAACTGAAGGTGGTTGGTTAACGCTGAACACAGACACAAACTGGAGTCCTCGTGGCAACCAGTACGGCCATCACTTAAGGGTGCTGCGCCTTCAACTGAAGGTGGTTGGTTAACGCTGAACACAGGCACAAACTGGAGTCCTCGTGGCTACCAGTACGGCCATCACTTAAGGGTGCTGCGCCTTCAACTGAAGGTGGTTGGTTAACGCTGAACACAGACTCAAACTGGAGTCCTCGTGGCAACCAGTACGGCCATCACTTAAGGGTGCTGCGCCTTCAACTGAAGGTGGTTGGTTAACCCTGAACACAGACACAAACTGGAGTCCTCGTGGCAACCTGTACGGCCATCACTTAAGGGGGCTGCGCCTTCAACTGAAGGTGGTTGGTTAACGCTGAACACAGACTCAAACTGGAGTCCTCGTGGCAACCTGTACGGCCATCACTTAAGGGGGCTGCGCCTTCAACTGAAGGTGGTTGGTTAACGCTGAACATAGACACAAACTGGAGTCCTCGTGGCAACCTGTACGGCCATCACTTAAGGGTGCTGCGCCTTCAACTGAAGGTGGTTGGTTAACGCTGAACACACACTCAAACTGGAGTCCTCGTGGCAACCTGTACGGCCATCACTTAAGGGTGCTGCGCCTTCAACTGAAGGTGGTTGGTTAACGCTGAACACAGACTCAAACTGGAGTCCTCGTGGCAACCAGTACGGCCATCACTTAAGGGTGCTGCGCCTTCAACTGAAGGTGGTTGGTTAACGCTGAACACAGACACAAACTGGAGTCCTCGTGGCAACCAGTACGGCCATCACTTAAGGGTGCAGCGCCTTCAACTGAAGGTGGTTGGTTAACCCTGAACACAGACACAAACTGGAGTCCTCGTGGCAACCAGTACGGCCATCACTTAAGGGTGCTGCGCCTTCAACTGAAGGTGGTTGGTTAACGCTGAACACAGACACAAACTGGAGTCCTCGTGGCAACCAGTACGGCCATCACTTAAGGGTGCTTCGCCTTCAACTGAAGGTGGTTGGTTAACGCTGAACACAGGCACAAACTGGAGTCCTCGTGGCTACCAGTACGGCCATCACTTAAGGGTGCTGCGCCTTCAACTGAAGGTGGTTGGTTAACGCTGAACACAGACACAAACTGGAGTCCTCGTGGCAACCAGTACGGCCATCACTTAAGGGTGCAGCGCCTTCAACTGAAGGTGGTTGGTTAACGCTGAACACAGACTCAAACTGGAGTCCTCGTGGCAACCTGTACGGCCATCACGTAAGGGGGCTGCGCCTTCAACTGAAGGTGGTTGGTTAACGCTGAACACAGACACAAACTGGAGTCCTCGTGGCAACCAGTACGGCCATCACTTAAGGGTGCTGCGCCTTCAACTGAAGGTGGTTGGTTAACGCTGAACACAGGCACAAACTGGAGTCCTCGTGGCTACCAGTACGGCCATCACTTAAGGGTGCTGCGCCTTCAACTGAAGGTGGTTGGTTAACGCTGAACACAGACACAAACTGGAGTCCTCGTGGCAACCAGTACGGCCATCACTTAAGGGTGCAGCGCCTTCAACTGAAGGTGGTTGGTTAACGCTGAACACAGACTCAAACTGGAGTCCTCGTGGCAACCTGTACGGCCATCACTTAAGGGGGCTGCGCCTTCAACTGAAGGTGGTTGGTTAACGCTGAACACAGACTCAAACTGGAGTCCTCGTGGCAACCAGTACGGCCATCACTTAAGGGTGCTGCGCCTTCAACTGAAGGTGGTTGGTTAACCCTGAACACAGACACAAACGTTCCACAAATGAGAAACAATTATCTCTGTGGTCTTCACATGTATGGGCGCAAATTTCATTCCTGAAAATTCCTCAGCGTGGCAGAACAGAGAATGAATGTTCAAATAGGACAAGGATGTTGTCCTGGAAATCAATTCTTACTCACTGTTTAGCTTCCAGTTCTCAGAACAACTACCGAGCAGGCTGTTGCCACCCTCCAGCCCATCAATTAGGAATTAATGAAGGCAGGAATAAATAAGTAGTAATAATGGCTGGGAAAATCTAACCTAACATCATAAATCACTAAGAGCGAAATAATAAAAACCAAGACGTGAACCAGAGCGACAAAGCAAGACAATGGGAGTTACTTTGCCTCATGCTGCTCGCTACTATCTCATAAAGCGGTCCCATGTCCTAGATTTATGGCATGAATACGAACCTTCCACTAACTACACTTGTGTGAATCCGAAATTTGTAGGTTGGAATTGATAACGCTCTATTAGTTCCAACGATCGCCGCCAGCTGCTGACTGCGATACCATCTAGTAGCCAAGTTCGCAAACTAGGTGTTATGGACGGTAGCATTTGGTAGCAAAACTAGGAACTACTTTAAATTATTGTCTGCAGTCTTTACTTGATTTCAAACAAATAACACACACTAATAGAGCCATCGCAATTAACACACACCCAAAGTACACGAGGCTACATGACCCTAAACTAAGGGACCAACCAACCATAGATGAGTGAGCGATACTTTAGAGTAGGCTGTTCCAGCTGAGCTGCTCGCCAGTGATCAGCGGAGTACTCGCCACCTTGCGTGAGTAAACCTGCAGCATGCTCTACAGCTCTGCTGTGAGGGCTGCCGTCACTGCGCAGTGAATACATCAAGATTGGCAGGAAGCGCATGGAATTGTGTTATGACCTTTGCTCAGTGCCGTATTGGCTATCCTCCCCAGTCCCTCTCCAACCGTGCTCTGAGCATAACTGCTGTGTACTGGCGTGCACGCTTACTCAAACTCGTGGATTTTGAACAGTCTGCTATAGAGAGTACTTACAATGCACGATGAGCATTATCCTCTTGCTGACGGTTGGAGGAACTCCATTGGAGGCGATACACAGGTAGGCTCCCATGTGTAGTCGGTTGACTCGAGTGATGTTGAACACAGGACCCTCTATACTCGTTACTGGAACAAACACACATCTGTGATGAAACACTAAACGGTAATACTATCAATATACTGAGTTATGTTTGTTCAGTTGGACACCCCGACCACCTT
Source organism: Meconema thalassinum (assembly GCA_946902985.2). Taxonomy (NCBI): domain Eukaryota; kingdom Metazoa; phylum Arthropoda; class Insecta; order Orthoptera; family Tettigoniidae; genus Meconema; species Meconema thalassinum. The sequence continues at coordinate 26,485,078 of OY714911.1, forward strand.
GTGGTTAGCACTGTTACCTCTGCGAATTTCGATCTGAGGATTGGACTCATCATCATGAAACTTTTCCGGTTGTCTTCCTGGCTGGAACTTCGAGCAGTTTCGTGTTCACTCTAGCACCAGTTTTGGTCGACTGAACCGGGGTGTTGACTGGACGAAACTGGTCCCCCCCCCCCCCACACACACTTTTGTTCCTATGTGCTTTCTGAGGTCAGTGCAATGTTAATTTGTGTGACGTTGCCAAATCTAGATAAGAATGTATGTTATTGAATACAGGAATATCTACAACTATTAAAGACCGTGGAACTGTCTTCGCCACGCGTGGACTAAAAAGTCATTCAACTAAGCGGTACACGGTCTATTGAAGACGTCCCGGCACCTTTAATACTGCCGCGTATACCGGCCTGTATTATTACAGTATAACCATAGTTGATTTTTTATAACCATATAATCACCCCAAACAAACTCCGGATTTTTATCACCATTTTAGCATTTCACCTAACATAAGATATACTACATTTAGCATACACCGACAGTTGCATTACCAATACTGCAACTAAATAATTGTACATAATGTAAATATTTTTCACCTGTATTCTCAAACGTAGATGTTATAACCTGAGTTGTAATGGATCTGATGATGATCGCTTGACGGTCGAAACTGGTCATCCTAGTATATTAATTAATATCATGTAATTTATTTCAGGATTAAGGCATAACCCAGCTCTTTTTGGTACATTCGTGTTGACCGACTGAAACGCACCAAACGTTTGTTTAATTAGGCAACACTGAAAAATGGCTTCAAACCCCACAATGTTGTTTTTAGTGTTTTATCATTTTATTTCCTACAAAGGCCTACATCTAAAATACGGTAACAATACTAAGAACACTAACCTGAGACAGCCACAAAACTCACCATATTTTACCTATATTTAAAAAAAAACATACCCCTCAAATCTCCCGGAGTGTTATTAGCCTGCAAGATCCCCCAACTATTTACAATGTGCCCTTAGTTAAAAGAAGTTGGCACCCCTGCCCTAATACATGGAGATATTTCTGAAGTTCTAAGACTGGTGAGGGTTGGTGTGTTGGGCTCCACCTTCTCTGTGTCATACACAATAGAGTAAAAATCCCTCAGTATACCTTCCTTCAGAGGGGAAGTAAATCCGGCGGTCCCATGTCATACATTTATTGCATGTTAAAGAACCTTCCACTAATTACTCCTGTGTGAAGCTAAATTAGGTTAAAATTTAAACAACGCTCAGGTTCCTACGTTCATCCCCAGGAGCCGACTGCGGTGGCGTCTAGTAGCCAAGTTCTGAACTAGTAGTTGTTGACGGTGGCGTTTGGCGGCAAAAGTAGGAACTACTTGAAAAATTCAAAGTATGCAGTCCTTACTTGAATTAAGAAACAGAAACACACACTAATACAGGCATCACAATTAACACCGGTTATGAGACAGATTCTACACAGACCCAAAGTACACGGGGCTACATGACCGCGTTGTCGCAGCCCCTAAACTAAGGAACCAACCCAACCAACACAATAGAGTGGATCATTTTCAACATGGAATTAGTTTTTTATATCCAACAACTAGTTACCATAGCAACAAGGGCAAGATCGAACTAGTCCTGAGACACCTAGTTACCATGGCAACAAATACATGCGCACTTAGTTCACACACGTTGAGGCGTGTGGGATCTAGCGGGTTGAAGACGCTACTAAATCCATGATGCTCTCTTTTTGTTCTGCAACACCCTTACTTTGTCCTTCATGAGAACAACACATCGACTTCCTATTAATTATCTGGCCAGCTTATATAATTTTGCTTAAGCTCTGTGTCTCCTTCGAGGAACGCACCATGTATAACGTTAGATAATTTAGTATTGTTGTTAATCTATCGATGGAAGAGTTAGTACTTTACGACGAGAATATTGGGGACAACCGTCCCAAGGGGACTTTCTCGCACCACCTAGTTCTCCCATTCACATTCCATAGTCTACGTTTACTAAACGAGACACATTTGCGGTTTGATGTTTTACGTGCCTTATATTGTTTATCTTGTTGAGCACCTGATTTAGCTTTAGTAGATATAATAGCACTATTACTGCCAACAGACTCCATTATTAACACACTTTACGTAAACTGTAAGTAAGCAAGTTTAACGAACGATCCACAGACTCCATTATTAACACACTTTACGTAAACTGTAAGTAAGCAGGTTTAACGAACAAACGCGCAAGTACAGAGATAGCAAGAATCACGTGAACGCTTCATGATCAAGAAGTTTCAAGTGATTCAGTATCACGCAGCTAGCGCGAGAGAGCAAAGTCCATTAACTTAGCCTTCTCGCGCGGGGAATGGAGAGCGAGAGGTGCACTCTGCTGCATGACGTCACGCACTCGCCGTTTCCGTATCGCATAATGCCAGACCCCAGGAGTAAACTCAGACTCGGTGCATATGCACTGAAAACCATGATGACGTCATGCAAGCCGTAACCGTAACGCATAACGGTGGACCAAAGCATAACGATGAAGTCGACAAGATCATTTGAAGTGATAAAAAATACATGAGATTAATAAATACACTAGGATGACAAGTTTCGATCGTCAGGCGATCATCATCAGATCCATTACACAGGTAATAAAATCCATGTCTGAAAGTATCGGTGATAATATTTACAATATATACACTTATTTAGTTGCAGTATTAGTTGAGATAATGCAACTCGTCAATATGTGTTAGTTGTGGTCTATGTGATGTTTTGTTGAGATACTGGAAGTGGTGATTGACCTCCGAAATTTGCCTGTTTGGAGTTAATATGTGGTTCTTGTCATTCAGATTGTATTGTACAAGCTACTTATCTGGTTGAGTCTTGCGCGGTCCTGTTGCGAGCAGTTGACTTGTTCACTGTCTGTACTCAACTCAGTTGATGCAACGCACGTACGGTATATGGTATCTAGCACCTTGCAGAAAGTGCAATAAGAGCGAAGATCTGTTCTCCTCCGACCTAAATGAGGCCTCGCCTCATCAGACAGACATTTCTGTGTTGTGTGCTCATAACATTTTACATGCGGACATCAGCGGTGCGATGGAGCGCGCATAAATCCCAATGTGCCTGCTGATAGCGCTCGGCACAGTCGATACCTGCACACCAGGCTATCGATACAGGATTGTGAGACGTTACATTACCCTTGAAATCATTTCAATGTTATTACTTTTATTGTTAAATTCGCAAGATTACATTCCACAAGCAGGAACAGTTCTTGTATTACAGCTGGTAACTTAGTTTTAATTTCATTATTCCAACAAACGATTAATATAATTGAAACAAACAACAAGAAAGCGATTTCTATTAGGACTAAACTACGACATTATCAGACAGTAATTCCTCCAGAGAGCTTCGGAATGCCAGGACTAACAACAATAAAGGACATTGAAGAAATTGAAAGAAATTAACTAGAAATTTTAAGAAAAATACTTGGACCAAAACAAATGTGCTGACACATAGCGATTACGTATTAACAAAGAAGTATATAAAACATGCAGCAGCATCTCAGATACCAAACGAAAACGAAGGGTTAAATTCTTTGGGCATGTTTCAAGAATGCCTGACGACAGACTCACTAAGAAAATGTTTAACCACTTCAATTATCCGAATAGAAGAGACATGCCTTATCAAAAATGCCTTGCTAATAGCAAGAAATACCTAGAAGAAATGAGCATCACTGATCAAGACATCCGAAAAATAACCACTTTCAGAAATAAGATGCACACATTTGAGGGGTTCCTAGAGCCAGAAACAGCGACCAACAAGAAACAATATTGGACAGCTGAAAAGAAAGGAGCTATGAGCTAGAGAATGAAGGAACACTGGCACCGAAGAAAACTGAAATCATGGAGGGTTATTTACGTGTCCCTAGTTGGCCAAACTCGATTATGGTGATGACAAATAGCGATTGGTCGTTTGATTGATTAATCAGTTACTCGAATAATTGATTACAGTAGCTGTTTTGTCGATAATCGGCGCACTTCGCTCTCACAGAAGCGAAACAGACATTTATGTTCGACCCTCACTATTATATGTCTGGAAACTGTACCATAATGATGGTCATTATAACACTATTTTTCATTATGAAACAGTTTCTCCCACCAATCACAGCTCAAGAAACAGTTGTGTGACCAATTAGACAAGGATACGTTCGCGCATGCGCTCAAAATCCAGCATGTCTATATAAATTACCGAAAGTGCACCGTCCATATGTTCGCGTAAATAAACTGGTGAATATGAGACAAAAAATAGCACTGTACCTTAATATCCCGAAATTCAATTTCTACACAGCGCGTTGTTTTCAAACGACTTCGGTGACAGTTTTCCTGAATACTGGTGCACAATCTGAACATATGGCATTGAAGCATACAGAGCGCATGCGTCGGTCGACCAGAGAACTAGGAAAACAGAGATAGGCTATATTACCCAGCGCAGCACCCGATCACAAAATTTTAGTAACTGAACAGATATTATTCATAATGTTGAATTTTGGGCTTATGCCGTGTTTTATTATATTGCAATTCGACGCGTTTCGAAAGAAACCATGTCTTTCATCGTCAGGAATAATCTGGAATACGACAATGTTGCTAAGAGAAAGCAACGAAGAACATATAGAAGGTGCCCAAAGATGGACGCCATTATAGCCCCATGTTAGGGACAACGGAAAGCAGCAGTGAATTACTTTCTCAGGGTTCTGATAATAGGTAGCCAGGATTCACTGAGATTGTAGCCGGTGTCGCGGTTGAAATTATCTGGGTGTTTACGTATTTCAACCGCCTCCCTGATGATTCTGGGACGATATTGCTTTATACGGGCAAGAACATCCACCCCTTGGAACATGACATCATGGCCAGGTGTTAAAGCATGATCGGCAACAGCTGATTTATCAGGTTGAATGAGCCTGATACATCTATTATGTTCCTTAATGCGAGTGCATATTGTTCTCGAAGTCTGCCCGATGTAAACCTTGCCACAAGTACAGGGAACTCTGTAGATACCCGGTTGTTGCAATTTAGGCAAACTGTCCTTAGTTGGTCGCAGGAGTTGCCTAATCTTAACAGAAGTTCCAAATACAGTCCGTATGTTGTATCGACGTAGGATTTTTGCAATACGATCCGTTGTGTTATGTATGTACGGAAGGTAAGCAGTTCCTCTTACATCTCTTTTCTCAACTGACGTCCTATTATTATTTGTTGGTTTCAGAACCGTAGAAATCAAAGCCTTGCTATAACCGTTGCTCTCAAAGGTGGTTCGCAGGGTGTTAATTTCTTCTTGTAAAGAAGACACTTCACAAATCCTCCTAGCCCTGGTAGTTAGAGTTGTAAGGATACCATGTTTCTGGGCAGGGTGATGGTGAGAACTTGCGTGGAGATATCTATTGGTGTGTGTTGGCTTACGAAAAACGCTGTGTCCTAAAGATCCATCCTCTTTCTTGGTGACGAGAACATCTAAAAAAGGTATTTTGCCGTCAGATTCCTTTTCCATGGTGAAACAAATCGAAGGGTGCTGGAGATTAAGGTGATCCAGGAAATGGCTAAGATTTTCCTCACCTTCCGTCCAAACAACAAACGTGTCATCCACATAACGCCACCAGATCTTCGGTTTGAAAGGAGCCGACGACAAAGCTTTCTCTTCAAAGTTCTCCATGAAGAAATTAGCCACAACAGGAGAGAGAGGACTACCCATGGCCACACCATCAGTCTGCTCATAAAAATTCCCATTCCATAGAAAGTAGGAGGAGGTCATGCAGTGATAAAAAAGTCTTGTGATGTCTTCAGGAAAAAAGCCATTAATGAGAGACATAACACCATCAATAGGTACTCTCGTATGATTATGATTCCAAGATCTCGTCTTTGTTATCAGATCCTGTATATAGGATTAATAGTCGTGATCCTACTACTCGCTACTCAAATGTCACCGTCAAATTGATCAAGCAATCATCTATTCCAGCGGATGCAGCGAAGACTCTCCTTCCAGGGGATGCTATTCCTCCGAGACTCTATGGTCTTCCTAAAATACATAAGGAAGATGTTCCTCTTAGACCTATTGTTAGTACGATTGGTTCTCCTACATATGCCCTTTCCAAATACTTAGGAAGACTACTTCAGCCGCTTCTGGGTAACACGCCTTCGTACATTAAGGATTCCACACACTTCGTGGAAAAGTTAAAAGCTATAACACTTCAGCCGGGTGATATTCTAGTGAGTCTCGACGTGGTGTCTCTGTTTACGAGAGTACCTATTGATGGTGTTATGTCTCTCATTAATGGCTTTTTTCCTGAAGACATCACAAGACTTTTTTATCACTGCATGACCTCCTCCTACTTTCTATGGAATGGGAATTTTTATGAGCAGACTGATGGTGTGGCCATGGGTAGTCCTCTCTCTCCTGTTGTGGCTAATTTCTTCATGGAGAACTTTGAAGAGAAAGCTTTGTCGTCGGCTCCTTTCAAACCGAAGATCTGGTGGCGTTATGTGGATGACACGTTTGTTGTTTGGACGGAAGGTGAGGAAAATCTTAGCCATTTCCTGGATCACCTTAATCTCCAGCACCCTTCGATTTGTTTCACCATGGAAAAGGAATCTGACGGCAAAATACCTTTTTTAGATGTTCTCGTCACCAAGAAAGAGGATGGATCTTTAGGACACAGCGTTTTTCGTAAGCCAACACACACCAATAGATATCTCCACGCAAGTTCTCACCATCACCCTGCCCAGAAACATGGTATCCTTACAACTCTAACTACCAGGGCTAGGAGGATTTGTGAAGTGTCTTCTTTACAAGAAGAAATTAACACCCTGCGAACCACCTTTGAGAGCAACGGTTATAGCAAGGCTTTGATTTCTACGGTTCTGAAACCAACAAATAATAATAGGACGTCAGTTGAGAAAAGAGATGTAAGAGGAACTGCTTACCTTCCGTACATACATAACACAACGGATCGTATTGCAAAAATCCTACGTCGATACAACATACGGACTGTATTTGGAACTTCTGTTAAGATTAGGCAACTCCTGCGACCAACTAAGGACAGTTTGCCTAAATTGCAACAACCGGGTATCTACAGAGTTCCCTGTACTTGTGGCAAGGTTTACATCGGGCAGACTTCGAGAACAATATGCACTCGCATTAAGGAACATAATAGATGTATCAGGCTCATTCAACCTGATAAATCAGCTGTTGCCGATCATGCTTTAACACCTGGCCATGATGTCATGTTCCAAGGGGTGGATGTTCTTGCCCGTATAAAGCAATATCGTCCCAGAATCATCAGGGAGGCGGTTGAAATACGTAAACACCCAGATAATTTCAACCGCGACACCGGCTACAATCTCAGTGAATCCTGGCTACCTATTATCAGAACCCTGAGAAAGTAATTCACTGCTGCTTTCCGTTGTCCCTAACATGGGGCTATAATGGCGTCCATCTTTGGGCACCTTCTATATGTTCTTCGTTGCTTTCTCTTAGCAACATTGTCGTATTCCAGATTATTCCTGACGATGAAAGACATGGTTTCTTTCGAAACGCGTCGAATTGCAATATAATAAAACACGGCATAAGCCCAAAATTCAACATTATGAATAATAACACGGGCCGTGAAAGTCTAAATGACAATATGAACAGATATTGATGAATATTTATGTTAAAACATATAATAAAGTTATAATTATTATCGAACATAAACAGTCGCATACAACTCGCCTAGAATGGTAATTAAGACACTCGTATGGAAATTATAAAACTCGCATACGCATATCTGTTCAGTCACTAGAATGTTGTGATCGGGTGCTGCGCTGGGTAGGATATCTCTGATTTCCAAGCTCTCTGACCGACTGACGCATGCGCTCTGTGTGCTTCAATGCCATAGGTGCAGATTGAGCACCAGTATTCAGTAAAAATGTCACCGAAATATTTTGAAAACTACCCGCTGTGTAGAAATTGGATTTGGGGATATTAAGGTACAGTGTCTCATATTCACCTGTTTATTTACGCGAACATATGGACGGTGCACTTTCGGTAATTTATACAAACATGTTCGATTTTGAGCGCATGAGCGAAGGTATCCTTATCTAATTGGTCAAACAACTGTTTCTTGAGCTGTGATTGGTGCGAAAAACTGTTTCATAATGAAAAATAGTGTTATAATGACCATCATTATGGTACAGTTTTCTGACATATAATTGTCAGGGTCGAACATAAACTATATTAAGGCTTTTACGGCCCGGATTATTATATAAATAATTCATGTTTTTTGGGCTAATGCCGTGTGAAATTATATTAGAACCATACGTTTCGGAGAAACCTTGCCTCCTTTTTCAATTTTACGAGCAGACTGATGGTGTGGCCATGGGAAGTCCACTCTCACCTGTTGTGGCAAATTTTTTCATGGAACATCTTCGGCGACTTTCAAACCTGTGATTTGGTGGAGGTATGCGGATCTTACGTTCGTGGTGTGGGAGGAGGGTTCTAAGAAACTGAACCACCTAAATCAGCTCCATCCTTCAATCCATTTCACAATGGAGCTAGAGTCGGGTGGATGCTTACCTTTTTGGATGTTCCTGTGAGGAGGAAGGCGGATGGCTCCATGGGGCACAGCGTCTACCGTAAGCCAACTCACATTAACCGTTATTTACATGCAGACTCCCACCACCACCGAGCACAAAAACAAGGAATTATAACAACTCTAGCCAAAAGAGCGGAAAGTATTTGTGAGGTATCAACCCTTCAGGAAGAGTTACATACGTTACAAACCATGTTTAAGGGTAATGGCTATAATGAGTCCACTATATATAGGTCGCTACATCCCAGAAGGAGGATAGACAACCTTCTCAGAGCTCCGACGTGAGGGGAACTGCTTACCTCCCTTATATTCACAACACCACTGATATTTTCTTTGGCCACATTGTTTGATTCCATTGAAAAAGGAGGCAAGGTTTCTCCGAAACGTATGGTTCTAATTGAATTTTCACGGCATTAGCCCAAAAATATGAATTATTTATATAAATATTAACTAGTTGCATTATTTTAACTACTTGATATTGTAAATACTATAGATTCAATAGCCCAAGTGTAATGGATCAGATGTTGATTGATTTACGAACGAAACTGGTCATCAAGTGTATTTACTAATCCCATGTCAATAGTTTTCAGGATCAGGGAACCACCCACTACAATTGGGTACACTCGTGTTGACCGACTGAAAACATTACATTTCGATTTGCTGAGAGGGAGCGTGGAAGAATCCCTGGATAGCCTACGGGAAGTTTGCCATAAAGGAGATTACATTATTTAAATGACTCATGGTGGTTCCGTATTGATATGCTAGAATAGTTATTAACAAGAAAAGTACATCCGCCTGAATCAATACTATAAATAAAAAAATAATTATTAAACTTGTTTTCAGTACATGTTTCGAGGATTAATTACATTTTATCCCCTTCATCAGCTATTGAAAAACACAAAACAAAGCGTAGCACAGTAATAAGATACGTATTTAAATCACGTCGATTTTCATGAAGCCAGTTTGTTTTGAAAAGGCTAAAATTGGATACAGGCTCTTTATTTATTATAGATCTACACGGATTGGTGAAGTATTGGTGTTCCATATCCACCGTTTCAAGCTTCAATACGGAACTACTTGTTGTCACAAGCTGATCACCGCCACCTTCTATTTCATTTCATTTTATTCTTTTCTTATAACCTACATTTTATAGTGCACCATATTAGATTTAAATACGTATCTTATTACTGTGCTACGCTTTGTTTTGTGTTTTTCAATAGCTGATGAAGGGGATAAAATGTAATTAATCCTCGAAACATGTACTGAAAACAAGTTTAATAATTATTTTTTTCTTTATAGTATTGATTCAGGCGGATGTAATTTTCTTGTTAATAACTATATAGGAGATTCTCAATGACTCGGGTCTCATGCATTCTCAACTGCACCGAGATTCCCTCCCGCAACCTGGACACCGCTGCACCATACAGGCAGCTCGTCGTAAGCCTAAATAGCATTATTGTAGAAATGCGTTTCCCTCATAGCCCTGAGCCAAATAGTGACACGGTGAGAATATCACATTTGACAAAACACAATTGAAACAATTCATTCGCTCTGAAATTAATCGTTTGCAACCAGGCAGAGAGAGAGGTAGCATGCCTGCCTCACACCCGGAGGCCCTGGGTTCGATTCCCGGCTCCGTCAGAGATTTTATAAACTGAAGTGAGGTCTGGAACGGGGTGCACTCAGCCTCGTGAGGACAATTGAGTAGCTGTCTGACAGTGAGGCAGCGCCCCAGTCAAGGAGACCAAGATTAACGGCTGAGGGGACCCGATGCGCTGACCACGCATCACCCCAATATCTGAAGGACAAATGGCTGGGCAGCGGTCGCTCGGTAGGCCTAGGCCCTTCATGACCTGTAGTGCCAGGGGTAATTATTATTATTATTATTGTTATTATTATAACCAGGCAGAGAAAATTGCTCTGTTTGCGCACTTTCATTCCAAAGAGTCTACAACGATAAGCACGAGAAACTCTGGATACAATGAAAAATAGAAGCACTTTCAGCTTGGATACTCAATGCATTTGTTGTTCTTAATTTATTTCTGGGGCTTCGTATATCGTTCATCACAGCCCCGTGTAGTTTAGTGTGTGTATGTTGTGTGGTTTCCATGATGACCGTAGTAGGGTGTTTTACGAACACGAATCAGGAAGGAGCCCCGGGACTTCAAATAAGCTATTATCCCGGCATTTACCTGGAAGAACCACACTCTGTCAGCGCCTGGGCTTGAACCTGCGATCTCCGAACTTGCTGCAGCAACCCATTAAGGGCATGGTGTGCGACTTAACGCGCACGGGGTTGGATATTCCATTACTGTATTTGTGGAGCACCCAGTATTGTCGCGGTCTGTAATCGCGAGGCCAAGAGCCGGCTATAATGTCCCCCGAGACGAACAAAGGGGGGTGATACCATTGAGCCCCACACAATTTGTCAGATAAGGCGGCACTGTTGACAATGTGGCAAGAAGGGGCGAGTTTTATCATTCAGCCACAGTGTTAAGGGATTGCTTGCAACAGTCGGCCAATGTTATTCCCGGCCAATTGTATCCATGACGGAGCTTTGAGCCCGTTAGGTCGTGACGTCAGACATCAAGGTTACAAATTAAAGGATTAGCAATGGCTAAGGGCAGGGGCGGTGCACCACGGCACCACCAATAACAGTTTGTATTAAATTATAATTTCTAGGAAGTACAGTGAAACCTCTATTAAGAGACCATTGACGGTTCCATGGAAAACTGGTCTTTTAGAGGGGTGGTCTCTTAATAGAGGTAGGAATTAAAAATAATTTTATGTTCGACCATGACTATTATGTGTCAGAAAACTGTATCATAATGAGGCTCATTACAACACTATTTTTCATTATGAAACAGTTTCTCCCACCAATCAGAGCTCAAGAAACAGTTGTGTGACCAATTAGATAAGGATACCTTCGCACATGCGCTCAAAATCCAACATGTCTATATAAATTACTGAAAGTGCACCGTCCATATGTTCGCGTAAATAAACTGGTGAATATGAGACAAGAAATAGCACTGTACCTTAATAACCCCAAATCCAATTTCTACGCAGCGCGAGGTTTTGAAACGACCTCGGTGACAGTTTTACTGTATACTGGTGCTCAATCTGAACATATGGCATTGAAGCACACAGAGCGCATGCGTCGATTGTCCAGAGAGCTTGGAAAACAGAGATATACTACCCACCGCAGCACCCGACCACAACATTATAGTGACTGAAGAGATATTTATGAATATGTATTTTAAAACATAGGGTAGAGCGGGGCTATTCCGCTCATTTCAAATTTTAAACATTATAAATCAAAAACTATTCATTTTTCTAAGATGGAACCAACAGCAAAGCACACCTTATTTATTGCTTATTACATACGAATGTTTTCAAAATACAGTTATAACAATATACCGGCTTGATTAAATAAAATATAAATCAAAGCAAAAATGACGAATCACAAATTTAATGGGGCTATTACGCTCACTGTAATAATGCCCTTTCCTCAACGGCATTTACCACAAATGAAGTTTTTCCTTCCTGTAGCCCCAACTTACATGTCATGATACCAAGTTTCACAGTCTTTGCATTGAATCCAACCACCCTTTAATGATGACTGGGCAGTATAAAAAGTTACGCCACAAAATCCACATGGTGTTTCTTCCTTGTCAAAGTCTTTTGGTCGTACGGATTGAAGGTCCCGGTCATTTGTCTTGCAAATGTCTCGAAAATGTTTTTGGCAACCTTTCCTTTACGGGCCTTATCAAATTTTAAGCTCCGTTTTGCCCTTCGAATCTGTTCTGGTGTGCATCCAAAACCTCTTGCTGCCAAGCATTTTAGCCGGGAAGCTAACTCCGTCTCCTCTTGCATACTAAATGCTGTGGGATGACCCGGTGGTTCGTCCACTATGATTTTCCCTAAGGGTCCTTGTCGTTTACGCAAATGAACACGATTTTTAAGTGTTGAATCAGGCACATTGAATAGTCCAGCTGCACCTCTCATGCTCACTTCGCCTCGTAATACAGTTGAAATAGCTCGGTCAATATCTTCCTCCGTCCATTTTCGAACTGACCTTTTCCTTTTTACGTCCGTAACATCTCTAACGTAACAAGAAAGAGATACTAATCTGCTATCTGAAATAATTTGGTTGCAATATTATAACAAGAGAGAAGTCTTGGCCGAGCGGAATAGCCCCCATATTTCTGGGCGGAGTAGCCCCAATTACTGGAGTTGACAATAGCGCGTCTTGTGATAGCTGTGACCAAGGAAACGCGCTACCTGCCATGTCCAGATGTAACTTAACCTTCAGACTGCCAGGTGCCACACTTCCGGGAAAAGAAAAGCCGCTACTCTGGACACTAATCCTTAAGTTGCAAGCACAAATTCTTAATGACGACAAATTCCACAACATAAACAATGTACCTTGCAGTATTCTTCCTTTGTTTTACTCAACACTCAAGCTGTCACTCTCAAACAAACGATAGATGTAGTAGCACAGAGACCGAGGGTCACACTGAACACAAAGGGCGATATCAGCTGAGCAGGGTGGCTGCTCAGTTCAACGTCAAGCTTATTTTGAGCGGGAAAGCCCCGTGGGCGAATTAGCCCCGCCGTACCTAATAAAGTTATAGATATCGTCGAACATAAACAGTCGTATGCAACTCGCCTATAATGGTAATTAAGACACTCGTATGGAAATTATAAAACTCGCATACGTTCGTTTTATAAACATACTCGTGTCTTAATTATAGCCATTATAGGCTCGTTGCATAATCTACTAGTATACTGCAATATTAATAAAGTACATACTTGATTACAATTTATCTGCATGGTTCACATTTAGTACAAATTAATTACAATTAAACTTTTCTGAGCTCTGTCATTTACAAAAGTCACGAATTGATCTCTGTTTCAGATTAGCACTTTTTTTTTAACAATTTCACTTTCTCGAATATCTCTGAGTGGGTTCGAACAATCTTCTAGGAGAGCCATTTTTTGTATTTGTATACGTTACATAACACTTTCTCTAATGATATTGTATGGTGATACAGTTCTGTGCCAACAGAACCATTGTTTACATCATCACCATCTGGAATGGGAAGGCAGTCCACAAGAGGTCTTTTGAAAGAGGTCAGCCTGGTCGAGGAGAGGGGTGGTCCTTAAATAGAGGTAACAAATGCATTGATTGACCTTATGAGGTTTTAAATCAGTTCCAAGAAAAATCGGTCTTTAAGAGGGTGGTCTTTAATAGGGGTGGTCTTTTAGAGAGGTTTCACTGTAGCAAGCATAATTGTCTTATTCTGCACTCATTTGAACAAGCGCGCGAACTGCCACGTACTCTGGTGGCGCTTTCCTGAATGAGTGCGTCAGGTTTCATGGGCACCACGTCCGAGAATAAGACTCAGTACTTAAGGCAGACGTGGCTTAGGTTTGCATAAGGTCGCAGGTTCAAATCTGGTCGAAGTCGTCGGATTTTTCAAGAGTTTTAAAAATCCCTCACTATGCCTTCATTCGGAGGGGAAGTAAAGCCGGCGGTCCCATGTGATAGATTTCTGGCATGAAAAAAACCTTCCTCTAACTACAGTACACTTGTGGAAGCTAAAATTTGTAGATTTGTTTGATTAACGCTCTATTAGTTCCAACGTTCGTCACCGGGTGCTGGCTCCGATGGCGTCCAGTAGCCACGACCGCAGCTAGGTGTCTTGGACGGTAGCATTTGGTTGCAAAAGTAGGAACTATTTGAAACAAATAATCGTCTGCAGTCATTCTACCTGAATCACAGATAACACACACTAATACAGCCATCATAATTAACACCGGTTATCAGACAGATTCTAGACAACACCCAAAGTACACGGGGCTACATGGCCGCGATGTCGCAGCCCATAAACTAAGGAACTAACCAACTATCATTTTTTTTATTTCGCCTGTTAATTTGGCGGTGGCAGCTGAAAATGTGGCAAAGTGGTATTGCGCGTCGTGCGCAGTACAAACAGTTAATGAAAGCTTATAGCATAAAATATGCACTGTCTGTACTTGTAAGTTAGTTATTGAGGTTTTTAAGTGGCGGAACTACGAGGTCATCTGTCTGTACTTGCAACGATTGAACGATTTGATTGCAAATTTTTGGATATTTTTGGCGCCACCAGGAGAAGTATCTTCTAGTCTTGTACATTCACTTTTCACGACCTATGAACTACTTTTAAAAGTGTTTCGAGAAAGTGACTAAATGCCAAATTGAATCAATGCGAAAATTATACCAAAATTATACATAAATGCGAAATTGACCAATTTTTGTTGTTGTTGCAAATATAACCTTTTTTATGCTTTCATTTCTTATGAAAACTTAAAGTGTGGAGTGGGTACACCCATGAAATGTTTATGACGGCTTGGAGTGCGGAAGTTGTCCCTCCTGCACCTCGTTCTCTTCGTCTATAAGATAGTGATACCGACAATGTCTATAAAACAGTTCTAAGAGATTCGAGAATGCTATTTATGATGTTGGATGCGCTTACCTACTGCGGTGGATAATGAAGCAAGACTTGAATTGATTTTGAGTTTTTTCTTTGTAATTATTTATTTATGTTATGTGTTCAGTAGTGGCGAAGTTACGTCTCTGTCACACTTAACCACGCAATGTGCTACCAATAACTAGGAAACAATTTTGGAAATACAAAATATAATTATGATGATAAATAAGGAGTAAATTTATTATGCTATTTTAATGAAAAAGGCACATGAATAATGATAATAATATTAATTATAACAATAATATTAATAATCATCACAATGTCACTGACCATTCTATAACATCCTAGATATAATACTAGCTCAGTCATACGTCCTATCATCCATCACCATTCACACGGGGCAATCAGCAGTATTCAACAGGTAATCTCAGCATGCGGCCTTATATTTCTTTATTGTTATAGAATTTCTGATATCGGCAGGAGTTGAATTCCATAGTCGAGACCCAGCTAGAGCGAAACAGCGGTTGAACATGGATGAGTGGTTGAAGGGGATGGCGTGAGAAGCGCCAGGTCGAGTTCTTCGGTTATGATAGGAGGACAGGTAACTAAATTTTGATGACATGTACGTAGGGGTGTTTTCATCGAGAATTGGATAGATGGATGTCAGCAAGTGAAATTTACGGCGTTCATCAGGTTTAAGCCATGAAAGAGCACGGTAGCTTGGGGTTATGTGAGCATCGTATCTTAGATTGAATGCTTGTTGGAGTTTCATTGTTTGTCCATGAGTCGCGTCAACGAGAACGATGTCACAGTAGTCTAGAATTGGTAGTATTAGCGTCTGGATGAGTTTAATCTTAATGGCTAGTGGTAAAATGTTCTTATGGCGCACGAGTGGGTGAAGGGATGCGTATATCTTTTTACGAGTATTTCTTATATGTGGTGACCAGTCAAAAGTTTCAGTTAAGGTTAACCCGAGGTTCCTTACTTCTTTACTAAAGGGAATGGTGATTGAATTCAGTGTTACTATTATCATTGGGTGATGTGGGGGTTGGTGCTACTGTGCTACTGTTTGAGGAGCACAGAGACAATACGTCTAAGAAGCACGCGGCTCACAGATAAACCCTCCTTGCCCCACACAATGCACGAGGGATATAAAGGGGCGGGCCTAATGCTGTAATGATTTATTGTTTTAATCTCGGACCCGCAATCCTATTGAGCTCAGGAATGAACTTTTAATGAAAACCACTAGATCATCGAATTCTAATCTACACACTCCCTGGTGCGCCAAAAACACCCGACAATTCTGAAAGCAGAGTTACTCATTCTTTTAGACCACTAGAGTATTCAATGCGATGTGTGATTGTGCTGTTGCCAGCTATATTGTAACCTTTGAGAAGCATCAACACATAACTTGTTGTTGCTTCAAGTCTGGTCATCAGCCTCGTGTACTTGTGTGCCTCTGATAACCAGTGTTATTTTCAATACTTAAATGAAATGTTGGACGAAAAAGAACTCCAATGCACCCAAAAAATCAGCTAAAAATTTTAACCCCCCCCCCCCCCCCCAGGGGCTCACATCTAGTGGGACGTGGGTTGGCGACCACGGGAGCCCAGCTCAGTCCGGCATTGCTTCCACTTACTTGTGCCGGGCTCCTCTCCGTCTTCTTTCCTGTCGACCTCTCTTGGTCAACTCTTGTTCTCTTCTGATGCCGACGGTATTAGGGTATCGGAGGCCTAGGGAGCCTCTTCCTTTCCCGCATTAATTGGCCCTTGTCTCATCTTTTCTGATACCCTCCTTCTGCGAGGGGCCAGCCTTCTTTTTCTATTCATGTTATCTCCTGCCTTCTGCTCAAGGCCCTCAATGAGGCCCCACCACCTTCGGTGCACCCTTGATAGTGCTACACCCTCAAGGGCTTACGGCTGGTGAGTTTATGAGTTGGCGTCCCCGAGGGATTCCTGAGCTGGGTCCGTTTTGTCCCCTTTTTCCTCTGACCTTGGGGCGGGCCCTCTCCTCTTTCACTTTCCTTTCTGTCTTTCATTGCTCTCCTTCCTTCCAAGTCCCTCAATCCTCATTCTTCAAGGGTTGAGGGCATTTATTTTCTCCCTGTCCTTTATTAGCCTTATCGTTTATTTGTTTACCATTTCTTCTTCTAGTATGTAAGTCTGTAGTTAGTATTAGTTATAATAGTTGTCCTTCTCATCACATCTTTCACTATCAACCAAACCATTAGGGGCCGATAACCTAAATATTTGGCCCCTTAAAACAACAATTATCATCATATCTCACTTAACAAGCAAACTTGAAGGTCAATAGCCACTAACAAACCTGACAATTTTATCATAAGCGTAGGCCTATGTAACTAAAATACTGCCAACCCACAGAAAAATAGCCTGCTGATCGTCTTCCAAGTGTATTAATCTCATTTAATTTCGTTCAGGTTTAGTAAACAACACCCATTACAATTTGGGCACAATGGTGTTGACCGACTGGAAAGGATAGCAATGTTATTTATTAAGGTAACACTGAACAACGAAATAGCCTGTTTTAATTATATCCTACTGGACTTTTCCGTTAAAAACCCAACCGAGTATTAAAAGTATTTTCCATGTGATGTACACTAAATTGCTTTGATACACGATCTATGTCCACACCAACATTATTGCATTGAGAGAGTATGTGCTGGAATGTGTAACGTTCATTATCGGTGAATAAGACTCCTCCCGCGAGATGCACGGCTTCTGTGATTTACGAAAGGTAAGCAACAGAATTTATTGCCATTAATTTATGATTATTATAACAACCTAACATAGGAATTCTCTCTTCAGTCGCTTTAACAGAGTACATGAAATAAAAATAAAAACAAGTAGTTTTGTGAAGAACTAAATAGCTTATATCCTACTGGTCTCAACTACGTCACGAAAAATGAAAACGAGATTTTAAAAAATTGCACAGCCGCCATTTTTAAGTTCTCATAAAATTCTACTAAATTAGACATCAGTACGGTATATTAAAAGGCTTGTACGAAAATATACCGTGCCATGTTTCACAGTGCTCGGATGAAAAGTCGCGGGAAAAATCCATTTAAATATTAAAATTTCTTGTCACCGCCATGTTTGTTTTGTGGTCACCAGGTTATTGATTAATCCATACTTGAATTTATGTCCATAACCTCTCTCAACATACAAAATTTCAGTTTGATTGCTGTAACAAATTAATAGATATTGAGAACCGTCTAAGTATTTCGGATGGTCGTCATGTTGGATTGTTATATGTGTAGGCCATAGAGTTATATAGACTATTATTAGATGAAGATTATTGCGTAGGTTCATCATTCAAAAGTTCACTTTAATCGCATGATTAGGACACAAGAAACAAAATCTTAATTTTAAAATTTCGCACAACCACCATCGTGAGTTTATGTAAACAAATGAACTAAATTAGATGTCAGTGCATTACAATGTGTATACACATTTACCGTAGCAAGTTTTACTGCACTCGAATGGTCAAATCGCGAGAAAAGTCTATTTAAATGTTTCAACTTCGCTTGGCCGCCATGTTGGCTTTGTACTTAACAGGCTTATGAAAGTCGCGTATATGGACTTCTACAAGTATCCTGTATCACCGTACTAAATTTCATGGTGATATCTGTTACTCATACGGAGATATAGAATGACAGTGAAATATTTCGCGCGGCCACCATTTTGAATTAGTGAAACGTATTAAAATTTGAATGGCACGGTCAAGGTTGGACGAGATAGTAATATGTATTTACCGAGTTAAATTGAATCGCCTCCCAGTTTAGATTTTATTAGGGGTGGACACACACACATGGACAAAAGGTGTTGTGGTAAACCTTTTTTTTTTCATAAATGAAGATAGGGGGGGGGGGGAGGCTTCCAACACGGTAACATGCGTAAGGGGAAGTGTTGAGGTAAGTGTTTCTGGACTTGAAACACGATTCAAACATAGCATTTTCCTGGAGATTGTGTGGTATAACCACACCTTGAATGTCCGCTGTCAACAGTGTTATAGTGGAGCGTTCTCGTCTATACCACGTGACTACATGGCTTCTGCTCTTCTTCCGTTAAGAAAACTCAACCTTATTATGGGCCAACCAAGACCAACTGTCCACTTACGGTGTCTTATTACCAGACGGAATAGAAGCTTGACACAATTGAACAGATTGAGTTAGTGTTCGTGGAACACCTGTGTCATCCTTAAGATGATCTGCGATTAAGGAATCACTAGTGATTATGAGACATCATAATTCAGTCATTATTCAGAGTTGGTTGGTAATCGTGATTTTAATGTTCCCATTGTTGACATTATATTAACTCTCTGATTAAGGATATGACTGTTCACTATTCTTTGAGACGAAAACATTGCACCACTTCCACCTGAGAAATCAGTCACTTCAATAAATTTTGCACACGGGAAAGTTTGCTTCAGGACATAAACCTGCTGAAAACCATCTGTCGTTATGTATACATGGTGTTTCAGAAATACCTTTACAATCTTTGGGGATTGGTTCCTTACACCAAATCAAGAAAAACAAGAAGTTCCGTGATGAACTAAAGAGCCTACTTTTCCCGAAATGTAATATTCATTCCAATGATTAATCTATATGGACCTAATTAGAATAATGACGAAATTGAGATAGTAATATCGAAATTTCTTATTAGTTCTAAATATAACTGGTATAATGTAGCCTAATAGAGCACTACAGTTGGCAGCCCTGGTGACTGAATATATTCTTAGTTCCATCTCTTAAGAGGGCGCTAAAGTCAGCCGGCCGGCCGCTCGTGGCAGGCTCTGCTTATAGCATTGAGAGAGCGTTAAAATCTACGTTTTAAATAGGTCAATGGCCGAAATTAAACAAAACTTTACTTTCAAATTACGTAAATACCTTCAATAGCACGTATTAAACTTCTCAAATGAGATTTCATTGATAATAACATTTTGTATCATTGAAACTGAGAAGCAGTTTTCCCATAAGGCAAGGCCTTTTTTTCACCGATTTTACTTCAGAAATTAAAAATCAATGTGACTGTCAAAAGTGATGAAAAGTTACATGGTTGTAAAGGGTATTTGTTTAAGAATGCTTCTATAGAGATGAATCCTGCTTTTCTCCTGCGTGTTTCTATAAAACAAGCAGTTTTTAATGCCCTACACTTTCAGTAGTAATGCCGCAGCCGTAGAAGTTCGCTACTTAGCCGCAAGAGCGCAGGCGTAATGGGTCGGTAAGGCAGAGTGACGAGTTATTTTTAGCGCTGAGAACAAGACTTACAGCTGATGTATTGTGTTCATTGAATATGATTCTACTGTGTTTACTTTCGTTTTTAAACGAACTGTTAGTAGGTTAATCTTCTGTATACAGTGTTTTAATTCAAAGAGTTTAAGTATAATTAATTGTGAAACATTTTTATCATACACTTATTAATTAAAAGTACAGGGTCCTTCTTTTTTATCCATCTAGCAAGTTCGTTATTGTTGTTTTTAAGGGGAGGAACTGCGTGGTCATCTACCCCTGTCCATGTAGCAACATAGCAGCGCTATATCTCTCGCAATGAGTAACCCGGCTACGCATGCATTTTGCCGCTGCGCTGCTATGTCGCTAGACCGAAAAAGTACCCTGTATAAAAATCATATCTATTGTGTTTTCACAGTATTGTCCTACACAAATACTCTGGTAGTTTCTTATATTTTAACTAATTATGAACCTACAGTACAGTATAAGATAAGCGTAGCACTAAAAATATGAGGAAACTCATGACGAGAAAAAGCTACTCATGGAAAGGAGTGACATCATAGCGGCGAGAACTGTATTTTTCAGGGTACCGGTACCGTAATGTACAAGATCGGTGAATCAGGGACATAAGTTACTGCATTTATTACCTTGATGAAGCGTAATGTAAGTCAAAACTATACAAGGTCAATGTGCTGGAAAATGAGCGACGTTTCCGGAGGACTGGAAGTTTTGGTTAGGACGGTCGGCTCGAAATGCAACGTCAGTAGTCGCGTGGATTACAATCGTAGGCCAATTTTAATGGGTATTTCATTTGTTCTTTTTTTGGTTTAAAATTTTGATTTTCGATTTTATAAGAAGGATGGAGTGTGATGAATATACTAATCATAGACAAATACCATAGAGGAATGAACCGGAAGGAGATGCCTTCGCTGCGCAGGCTAGTGCAATATACTGTTTTGTTGTTTGAGTCTTCAGTCTTTCGACTGGTTTGATGCAGCACTCCATGATTTCCTGTCCTGAGATATAATATAACATTAATAAACTTAACCTGCAACAGAATTGCATGGATACAACTTACAACGGTTCAACTTCAATTGATATTGTAACTTTCAAGTATGGTAAATAATAGGCCTACTATATTTTTATGCTTCCTGGTCTGTTCTGTTCTGTCGATTCGTACCACCATAGGCACTACACGCCATTATTAGGATTAAAAAAAACTCCGAAATAACTATGCACAATGCTCTACCGCATACAAGTCACAGAACACTAGGTTACGCCCACTTTGGACTCGGCGCTTTGCTTCACTGGCACGAGCTCTGGGCAAATTCTCTCTTTCTTTCCTCCATGACAAATACATGAAATACCAAATATTTTGACACAACATGAAAACTTATCTAATTCTAAATTTGAAAGAAATTTGGCAGTTTCCCGTATTGAGTAAAAACATGAAATATTTGCAAACAGATGAGTATTTTTCTACAATTAAGTGTTCCTTAATATATTCAGTTGCCCAATTCTATACATTGCTATACAAGCATGGGCACCCGCAGGATTTCTTTCCGGGGGGAGGGAGGCAAGTTGTATTTTTCATTTCTTTACCTACCTGTCACTAGCTGATGATGATACGTACCTCCGCCCCGCGATTTAGTTTCATTTCTTACTTGCTTCGTGTTTTTCATTATTTGACTGCTCTAAAACCGTCGGGTACATATCTTTATGGCATGAATGGGAGTTTTTTTCTTTCTTTTGTGAATCATCGTCATAATGTTGTTTTCTTAAGAACAAGTAAAATAAAAATCAAGCAGTTCATTAAAATAGTAATGTTAATCCAGTTCGTCGATTTTGTAAATAACTGGAGATATTTTCAAATAATCACAAATTACTTAGTTAATTAAAACTGTGGAATTATCCCTACATCTAAATCAGTTAACTATCAGTATCCTCAATTTATGAAATAAACTGGTGTGACAATGAACAGTCGAAATATTCTCGGGATTCCAGGCCGGGCCCATGGCCCCTTCTTTCCCCTCCCCTACGGGCGCCCATGAGTAAAGCCCTACGCGGATGCGGATATCCGCAACATTTTCTCCACACATATATAGTTTGCATGGCTTTGCGGATAGCGGATAAGCTGCGGATAATGTTTCGAGTAAATTTGCGGATAGCTTTTAGAATACGATCCGAACTTGTTGAATTTCATTACTAGGACCCGGATGTCTATGAGATGACATATTTTTTTCCGTTATGTTATTTTCATGAGAAATGTAAGATGATTACTTAAGCTAATATCATTCAAATTAAGTCATTAAGAATAATTAACACTCCGAACTGAAAAGGGTTGCAATTCTGGCTGTGAAACATTCATTTCAAACATAGAACTTGACATACAAAGCCTAAAGGAACGACTTTCTTCTCAAATGTGTAAATGTGTTGCTTTAATGCGTTATGCTTTATCTAATTAAAATATTATAGAAATGCCAGTAGATTCGGACAACAAACATGCGGATGCGGGACGGATGCGGATAACGCTTTGTTTATCCGCGGAGGGCTCTACCCGTGAGTTCAAGCGTAGTTCCGCAAATAGTCGAATGGAATACAATTGACTATTTGGTACACCACTGGCACGCTATATAATGGCAATTGATGTAATATTTCACGGTGATTGTAATGGGAAGAACTTCTTGGAAAGGTACAGAACAGAATGTACGAAAATCTAGTGTATTATATTCGTAGATATAAAACAAATGAACCTTGATTACAATAGTAATCTACGCGACCAAGTATCGAACTCTCAGAAATCTGACCATTGCCGTTCAGGAGAGAAACGCTCGTTTTAAACTAAGGTTTACTGAATAATTACTGCCAGACCTCCGTCCACATACAGTTATTATGGACAATGTGAGCATTTTCTCAGTGCAAATTAACAAAGCTCCGACCTCGAATAACAGAAAGGCTTACATTATCGAGTGGTTGTCTTCTAATGATATTCCCCACAACCCATCACAAAGCAGAGTGGAATTGTTACTTCACAAATCCGCTCATTGTACGTACGAAATTGATGAATTAGCAAGACAACGCGGACACAGGTCAGACGAGAAGGAGGGGCAAATGGGGCTACAGCCCTGAGGCCCGAAGGGCCCGAAAGAGAAAACTACGGCTTCTTAATTGCTATATCAGTCTTTTAAATAAGTCCAAGCAAACTCTTGAAAGGTAAAGTGAGTAAACTTTAAAACAATGGTGATTCTTGGGCCGTTGTAGAGCGAAAACTTTGGGTCCAATTTCAGTTATTTCTAAAGAACTGTTATTTACCTAGGTATATACTGTAGTCTATTGGCAGCAGGTAAAATTTCAAGCGTTACAGTGCTAAAGGCAACTTAGAAAATGTAAGCACGCTACGAAATTTAAAAGTACAAAATTCACGAATGAATATAAAATGAGATTATGTCCCCGCAAAAGCAGGCCCGGACTTAGAGATCCAGGGCCCCTAGGCACTTGACATTTGCCCCCCCCTACCACCACCATCTCGAAGCTATTTTGGAAATTTAGCAAATTAATGCACTAGTACAGAACATATAATTTTTAATCGACTTTAATGACTCTAATAAACATGAGAATAATACAGTCTATGTTACTATTGTTACGTTATTCTATAAAATGTATAGAATCAAACGACAAACATTCTTCTGTGCAAAAGAATGAATGACGTCACCATAGTCAATTGACTGCATTATTTCTGACTCAATGTACATTACAGAGAGTGAATTGAGCCTGGTCTCTCCTATGTTAGATCTTAAGCAATCCTTTACTCTCTTAAGCGCTGAAATCGACCGTTCTACTGAGCAGTTTGACGATGGTGTACACAACAGCATTCGAAGCGCAATTCCTACGTATGGATAAATGTCGAAAAAGCCTTTTTCCGATATGTGTGTAGCTTCAGTGACGATAACTCCATAACTTCATCATTCGACGACAAATGAGCTTGCAGGTGTAGACACTCATTTCCAAAGTCCTATCCAAGTCCCCCGGATAAAAAGTTATAAGGTTTCTGGCTCCTTCACGAATGTCTTTAGATTCCAAACGATGTAGTTTCGTAAGAAAGTCAAACTTTTTACTTAACTCCTCATAAGCAGATAAAATTCCCCCACCGGGGCCCCTAGGCCGGGGCCTTGTAGGCCTAGGCAGAAATCCGGCACTGCGCAAAAGACCTGGTTGGTGAAAATTCAATAAGTTGAATAGCTTCCCTTTCCGATATAATTTCACATAGCCTAACCAAATATTGAAATTTTAATTTATTTTAAGAAAAAACATGAATATTAGGATTTCAAGGAAAGAACTCAAATGTGGGGTGGCAGTCAATACCGTGGGGCCCAAGATCACTCTCTATCGTTGCGGCGCTGCGTGGACATTGTGTAGTTTTGGTACAACCCAATTGTGGGCGCACGTGAAATCTTATGTTGCAAGAAAAAAAACAATACGTTCGGAATAGCAGTCGTTTAGAATTACGGACGAAGTGACGATTGACAGCATCGCAACATCCGCTTGGGCAGGTTGCGTGTCCTGCCGAAAGACTGAGGGAAGAAAACTGAGAAGTCGGCTGAGTGGAGGTTGAATGCTTACTGACTTGCTTCATAGCAATTAGCAACACTGCGGGACGAGCAGTCTGGCGACATCGCAGTGAGTGTCTCTGTCTCTTTATGTCCAAAACGCTCTCTCTCACCTGCCACCATACGCGCTCCCCTCTGTAGCATGGTCGGTAATGCAGATTACGCGACAATAGCGCTCACCTCTCAGGTGGCAATTTCTGGAAATAAAAGGCGATTTCCGACCCAAGTTTCGCCCCCTCTTAAGGTACAGAACACAAAATTTGGTTGAGTCCAATGGATAGCATGGACGTTACATGCAGTTAGGATCTAACAGGGCGCGTTAAAACATGTTGGCAACAATGTCATGCATGTGTTGGTCAGAAATAATCTGTACTGATCTATTGTTGTGTCAATTTTGAATGAAATCCATTAGTTAGTATAGAAGTTACATGCATTTTAAAATTGGACCTATCAGCGGGCATAGAATCATTTTGGCAGCACTGACGTGTATTAGTAACTCAAAATTGATATTCCAACAGTAATGAAGTGATAAGTTGGTGCAATGTTTGATGATGTATTTCTCAGCTAGTGCGGTTAGAATATCAATGTCCAACTATTTCACACAAACTATAATTATTTATTAATTAATTTTGTGATCTTCCGTTTATTTAAATTAATTAATTGTAGGAATATCCATTTTCTTTGTGGTTTTGTTAAGATAGTTCCTAAGATTTTTCACACTGACTAAGTTATCATTGATATAACGAAACATGTACGTGTTAATTTAATTATTAAACTGCTTTATGTTCGACCCTGACTATTATATGCCAGAAAACTGTACTATAATGAGGCTCATTATAACACTATTTTTCATTACGAAACAGTTTCTCCCACCAATCAGAGCTCAAGAAACAGTTGTGTGACCAATTAGATAATTAGATGCGCTGAGTTCCACGGCCTTCTAATTTAAATTTCACTGCCTGGCCTAGTGTCATAGTAGGGTAATCGAGGAGGCGATGGTCAAATACAAGGTATTCTCTGAGTCCCATGCGCTCTGTTCAGTACATAAAACTGGCGAAATCTCTACAGATATTTGTGAATATTTATGTTCGAACATAAAATAGTTATAATAATTATCGTCGAACATAAACAGTCGTATGCAGCTCGCCTATAATGGTAATTAAGACAGTGGAATGGAAATTATAAAACTCGCATACGCTCGTTTTATAAACATACTCGTGTCTTAATTATTGCCGTTATAGGCTTGTTGCATAATGTACTATTTTCAAGTGTTGACAAGGCGGCTTTTATAATTTGAGATTACTTACAGGTATTTCTAAATTATAAATAACAATATTGCCACAACATTTACACTTTGATTTGGCCCTCATATCGAGCGTTTTAGACTTCCCACTCTGGCACTTACGCCCCTGCCTTGGACTCTAAGTGAGCGAGAGGGTCGTCACGTGCTTCTTGAAGGACCTTGTCGTGGGAAGAAGTCGAGTAGCGTGGTCTTCATTATCCAATAACTGAGATAGCTTAAGTGGCAGGACGACGTCAATTTTGATTCGCAGTTTGGCGCCTTGGTATTCATTGCTCTGTCCCTCTTAGCGCCAGTGAGATTCTTGTGTGGAGTAGGTCGTGTGCTCCATCTCCCATGTGAGTATTGCTGTCTTCAGACCTTTACATTTGCTTTTTGTATCCTCAACCTTTTATGCCCTAGTGTCGATCACTTCTCGCATTAATACATTATGTTTACTCCAAGATTAACATGTTTTAACGGAAGCAGGCAATTATCGGATAATATCTCTATAGAGTTAAGAAAATCCATGGCGTTCTGAACATAATTCTAAGGGTACTTTGGGCAGGCAATTGACGGAATGTATATAAGGCACTGTGTTTACGTGTGGAAAGCGCAAACATGCTTTCATGCAAATCAATATGTACTCGAGTGAATATGATTGTCTTTCAGAACTTGATTTAGGAAGTAAATATCGAGATATTTGAACAATATTCAGTGAATTTGAAGTTGAATTCATCACACGGTGGCAGCTCTAACAGGGTAACCTACAACGTTACCCATTCCTATTTTATGAAATTCCCGCATAATTTTGACTTCGGGTTTCCAACCACTACCCGTTTAGTCTCTTTAAACACCGATATTTTTCTCGAACGAAATATTGAAAGAGGTATTGGATGAGACGATTCAGTTAGGCTAAGAACTCAAAGTAATCAATACGGCCATACTTTCGTAGCGAAATAAATATGAGTAGAAGCATGTGGTCAACTAAACGAATTCGAGTACTAAGGGTTAAGGAGCAATTGACGTTCCGGTTTCCTTGCCATCTTCCTAAAAGAAACATGTATCCAGGCTCGTAAGTGGAAACAGTAGCGATTCTGAGAAACATGGGACATTGATACTGTACCAAGCCACAGTTAGCAAGCTTGGGAGAAATATTGTGTTCTGCTCTGATGGTGAGTTCAAGAAAATTAGTCTTAACTAAAGTTTGGTGCTTTTTAAAATGAGTCTTGGTGGCCGGGATTCCGTCCTCTGTAACAGCGAATATTTAGGAGCAGTAGCAACGACTTGACTTCCTCACTCTTTGGTTCCTACGTGGGCAATGTTATTACGTAGGCAGCGAAATATCATCACACTTGCGACAAGCGAAATACACACGTTCTCTACAAGATTATCACGCATCATATGGGCTAGTGTGGGGGCGGGCATTGTCATGTTGCAGAAGCACACCTTTAGCCCATTTTCCTGGCCACTTAGTTTATTGATTGATTGATTGATTTATTTATTTAGCGTATGGCTTTTAGTGCCGGGAATGTCCGATGACATGTTCGGCTCGCCAGAGGCTGTGGCTGCTTCAAGTGGACACCCATGGGGTGAACTACAAATTCCGTTCAATATCAAGAAGTCCCAAATTTCGCTACCAGATGTCACTAACACCTAGTGGTGAACGTTGGAACTTTGATTGAGCGTTTCACGAAATCTAACCTAGAAATTTAGCTTCACACAAGGTTAGTTTGAATGGCACGACGTAAGCGCTTAAGTGTTGCCACATATGCTGCACTGTTAAGCGTGGCCCCCAATTCCAGCCAGTCAATGAGGATGGTGCCCTTTGTGTCCTAGAACACTGTCGCTATTCGGTTGCTAACTGATGGCACTGTTGGACATTTCTTTGGCGGTGGACTGACCCTTTCCTTCCATTGCATCGATTGTTGTTTCATGTGGGGCTCATGGTGATGGAGCCATGTCTCATCATCAGTCACAAGCCTAGCCATGAAATCGGCTGGATCCTGTCTCGAGAGACTGACACATCAATGGCAAAAGTGTATAAAGTTACAAGGAGATTATGTTGAGAAGGTGGACGTAACAACTGATGTATAATGTAACACAATATACTCCGCCCCTCGTATAACCAGTTTCTTAACGGAAGGATTCACACTGAGAGTCCGTTCACAAAGGCCTTTATAACCCTCGCCCCGCACGTCTATGACAAAGTAACCGGCACTCAACCAAGGTCCTCGGCGCTAAGAGCCCATGTGGCTGAGAGCATGGTCATATCAAACTTATATCTGAGTAGAATGTCGTGTCCTCTGGTGATCAAGGACAAGTCTCAAGCGGAATATGATGCCGTAAAGCTAAGAATGTTGGTGCGTGTGCTGGCTTACAGATACAGTACCATAGACCGCCCCTTCCTCGAGAATAGGCTGATTGGTGTTTCCCTTTCTTCAGTATCACTGTTAGCTCGGAATATCATCGAGAAATGAAAGGTAAGAATAAAAACCGTAAATGTAAAGATATATATTTTTTGTGAGGTGGTACAATCAGCTTATGACCAAAATGAACTCTGTCCATGATATTACATACGGCATTTTTATAACATGGCAAATTCCTTATATTCTGGGACCAAAATACAATGTTGATTTAAGACCTTCGTGTCATCCAAGAGGTTTAATATATATAGGGCCTATCGTATAACGTACAGAGGATAAAGTAACACTATATACAATCTAATGTAATAAATATCTAGTAACATCCACTAACGAAACTAAAAGTCACAGTTGAATGTCCAGAGAAGTAATCCAATCCACTGCATCATCAGTTGCGTTCTGCAGGTCGTCATATCCTCTCTTGAAGGACCGTGAAGGGCATTCCGACACAATATGGTGGATTGTCTGCACTGCATGGCCACAATCGCACTGAGGACTAGACATTTTCCCCCATTTGTGGAACCAAAAGTTACATCTTCCGTAACCGATCCGCACTCTGTTCAGTGACGTACATATCCCATATCCATCTTGGAAGATTGAAACCAGGAGGTTTCCTGCAGGGGTCGGGGATCAATCCTAGCTCATCAGGGTTTGATGTAGTCCATTCTTGTCGCCAAGTTTCGTCCATATTGAACTTTGATTCAACAAGGATCGTGCCTAGTTGCCATGAGGGATGTCGAGATTTTAATCTCCCTTTCTTCAGTGCATTACAGACCTGATGTATGGGTAAGAGATCATTTGCAACGCATTTTGACCATTCCCTTTTTAGAGCTGTCAGCCTTCGAAGGGGAGGGGGGTGAGTGTTGGATAATACTGGTAGCCACTTGAGTGGTGTGGATTTGAGAGTGCCAGATATTGTTTAATGAAGTCTTGTGTCTTTTAAAATAACAGTAATGGAAAACAAGTATGATAAATCGCTTTTAATTCAACATGTATACTTGTTATGAATAAAACAGTAAGATAGAACTAAAGCACGTAAGTTGTAGTTCTAATGGATCATCTAATAATCTAATAATCGTCATCAAATGGTACCGGTCCATAACTTCATGTACTACACTCAACAATCCAACATAGCGACTATCCAAAATATTTAGACGGTTCTCAATATCTACAAATCTATTACAGCAATCTAACTGACATGTTGTGTGTTGATCAAGGCTATTGGCATAAGTTCACCTGTGGATCATCAATAACCTGATAAGCACAAAAACAACATAGCGGTGTCGCGAAATTTAAATATATTTCTCGCGACTTACTCATCCGAGCGCTGACAAACGTGTTTCCATACAAGCCCTAATATACTGACGTCTAATTTTATAAGAACTTAAAAATGGCAGCTGTGCAATTTTCAGCCTATTTTCATTTGTGAAAAAATAGGATTATGAGATCAACTTTTGTCCGTGTGTCTGTCTGTGTGTGCGTGTGTGTGTGATGGTGTGTGATAGAATTGTGTGTGTCCTTAATAACTTCTAAACAACTAGAGCGATTTCAATGAAACTCGGTAAGTTCATAGCACTATTTTGGGCGACCCAGACCGTGCCCTTCAAATTTTGTTACGTCTCATCAATCCAACATGGCGGCTGTGTGCAATATTTCACCAGCATTCAATATCTCCGAAGCTATTACCTATATCACCCTGGAATTTTGTACGGTGATAAAGGGATCTATTAGAAGTTCACCTATGTGACTTTTGAAAACCTGGTAACTACAAAACCAACATGGCGGCTAAGCGAATTTGCGAATTTAAAGAAACGTGTCTCGCGATTTAACCAACCAAACGCAATGAAACTTGGTAAAGCAAATGTTTATACACATTGTAATGCACTGGTATCTAATTTAGTTCAATTGTCTATAGAACCTCAAGATGGTGGCTGTGCGAATTTTGAAAATTAAGATTTTATTTCTTGTGTTCCAATCATGCGATCGATATCAACATTTGCATAATGAACGTACACAATAATCATCATCTAATAGTATACAACTCTATGGCCTACATATATTAAAATCCAACATGGCGACCATCAGAAACATTTAGACGGTTCTCAATATCTATTAATCTACTACAGCAATCAAAGTGACATTTTGTAAGTGTATAGAGGCTATGAGCATAAATTCTCCAATGGGACGTTCAATAACCTGGCGAGCACAAATCCAACATGGCGGCAACGCGAAATATAAATATCCAAAGGGGCGTTTCTTGCGTTTTAATCATCCGAGCGCAGTGAAACTTGATATGGTATGTGCTTATACAAATATTAATCGACTGGCATCTAATTCATTTAAATTATTTTCATAACGACAAGATGGCGGCTGAGTGAAATTTAAAAAAAAAACGATTTTATTTCTTGTGTCCTAATCATGCCATAGAAGTTTGCATAAAATACGTACACAATGATATTCATGTACTAGTACATAAATCTAAGACCTATAATATAAAAATCCTTCATGGTGACCATCCAAAATATTTAGACGGTTCTCAATATCTACGACAATTTTTATGTTGATAGAGGCAATTGATATTAATAGGATATATGAAAATAGGCTGTTTGGTTCTTCACGGAACTACTTGTTTAAAATCTCGGTTTCATTTATCGTTTCGTAAGTAAAACCAGTATGAAAATAGGCTATTTACGGCTTCACGGAAGTACCTGTTCTTTCATTTCTCCTTCGATAACGGCAATAAGCTACCTTGCTCCGTGCGATGGACGGGTAATGCTGGACCATGCTGACATCAACAGAGCATCCATCTCGCGCTGGAACAGAGCGCGCCCATCAGTCGGGTATCGACACCTGCCATCTGTCAACAAATGCGACGCGACAGGTGTTCAGCAGGCTGATTAGTATTTATCTTAGCTGCTGATTGATACACCTCGTGTTTAATTACATACGTGTTTTGTTTCCATCACCTGGTTAATTCATATAACCTAATAACCATGTGACTTATAATCGGTCTGACCTGGAATTACACAGTTATTATATCGCAACATGCGTGAAGCTCCATTCCAAGTGGTACCAACTTTGAAGCTTCATAAGCTGTTAATTTGGATTGATAATATCCAGAATTAAACTGTGAAATGAGAACGTAGACGATACCACGGATTGAAATTCGTATTTCTCGTCAGAATTCATCAGGTTTAGAGTTGTATTGCAGCCTTCCCCAGGTAAAACGAGACACGGACGGTGGGTGGGAAGAGACACCGACATGATTGCCCCAGAGTAGTGTCAGTAGATATGCTCAGATATTATGTTTTACATCAGGTTCGGCAAGCAGCCATAGATACTTTGCTAGTTACATGCACAGTGAGGCTAATTTCACCTAGCCTCGCTCGCAAGCAACACTCTACATCCCCGTCTAGCGTGTTGTGCCCTGGAAGCTAGTTTGTGATTGGAGTGTTATGAGACTTAGGCTAGTGGTGTGAGGTCACAGAAAATGTACAGGATCATTTACTTTTTAATCTTCTTTGAGACTCGCTGCGTGGCTCAGCGATAACGTTCTAGGCTTGTGTTCCCCGAGTTTGAAGGATCGAATCCTGGCGGAGTCATTTGGCATTTCAGAGTGCGCAAATGTGAGGAAGCCGTGTCAGTAGATTTACTGGCACGTTAAAGATCCCCTTCGGGGCAAAATTCCGGCACCCCGGCATCTCTAAAATCCGCAGCAGTTAAAAAGGGACGTAAAACCAATAACATTATTATTATTATTATTATTATTATTATTAGTATTATTATTGCTATTATCGCCTTAGAGTAGGACAAACCGAAGGAAAAAGGTCATAACAAATCATTCTGTGACTCATTTGTGACTCTACTTGAATTATTTCCATGTAGCCTACAGCATTGAGAGTAATCATTTACTGAGCATTTAAGGGTACTGTCTTGATTGGGATTATATTTGTGTATTATTGTGAGAATACAATAGAAGAAGATGAATGTTCGGATTTCTTTATAACCCGCGAGTAAAAACATGTGTAATTTTAACCGAGGCTTAAATAAAGCTCTATATTTTCGTTTTGGTCAGCCCTTATTACCTGTCGCTTACGGTACCTTCCTTCCTAGCCTTGAACTTCACCCTGCAAAAGAGACATGTCCATAGCTTTTGGAACACTCAAGTTATTTCTATATTATTTACGGTCGGGTCAGTTTTACCCAAGGCGCCCGTCCTCGCGTGGCAATTTTTGGCTTATGCTAGTCGGGACAATCTGTAAAATATGAGGAGGAAAATCCACCTATTTTGGTGCAGCACAACAACATAGCTCACGTTCTTGTTGATCCGTGTTTAGGAACTAGGGACACTATGGTCATCAGCTCCTTTGTTCCAAAAATTAAGATTAAGGCCAATGATACTGTTGTCATTTTTCCGTAAAATATAAATAAACCTCATGTTACATTGCGAACAGTTCATAGGAAGACACAAGATGTAAAATTACTTTATTAGAATCCGTACGACTACGACAAAAAAGGGAGTAACACACAATGGGTCAACATGACCCGGCGCGAGCTCTCAAACGTTAACCGTCTTGGTCCTCACGACAAGTCCTCAATGTCTGTAATGGGAGTTTAAATGCTCCCTGCATTATTTCCTCTACTTGCCCCGTACGCCTACTTCAATACTAGGCTACAGATAATGGTACGAGTTACCTACACTCCTGACCATTGGGCATGGGGATTGGTTCCCCTCCTTCTCTTCTCCAGGTGATGTTGGGCTGAGGAGATCCCGTGGCGGCACATCTCAGTGTCACATTAGTTCCTTCTCTCACCACCATGTCCGTACTGGTTGGGTAGTCCAGGATATCTGGTGGAACTGAACCAATAACAACAATATTAACATCAAGTGATATTGGTGGCCACTTCCCTCACCACCATGTCCGTAATGGTTGGGTAGTCTAGGATATCTGGTGGAACTGAAATAATAACAACAATATTAACATCCAGTGATATTGCCGGCCACTTCCCTCACCACCATGTCCGTACCGGTGAGGTAGTCCAGGTTATCTGGTGGAATTGAAATAATAACAACAATATTAACATCAGGTGATATTGGTGGCCACGTCCCTCACCACCATGTCCGTAATGGTGGGGTAGTCTAGGATATCCGGTGGAACTCAAATAATAACAATTATATTAACAACAGGTGATATTGGTGGCCACTTCCAACACCACCATGTCTGTACTGGTGGGGTAGTCTAGGATATCTGGTGGAACTGAAATAATAACAGTAATATTAAAATCAGGTGATATTGGTGGCCACTTCCCACATCACCATGTCTGTACTGGTTGGGTAGTCCAAGATATCTGGCGGAACTGAAACAATATCAATAATATTAACATAAAGGGCCTTGCAATGCATCGCAAGGGACTAATAGAGAAACTGGAAGTGAAAGAAAGGAAAACTCTAAGACAAATCCTGAGCCCAGTAAAATAAATTGTGGAATATAGGAGGCGGCACAACCATGAACTTTACACCCTTGTGGAAAAAGTAACTGACACCATGAGGAAACGGAGAATTGGCTTTTACGGTCATATAACAAGAATGAACCCAGCGTGATTGACAAATAGAATTTTCACCTACTTCCTCAAAAAGAAAACCAAGAGGGCGTTTGCAAGAAGTGGGAATTACAAGCAAAGATATCTGGGAACGTGGCCCCTTAAACAAAAATTAACAGCACACCGATGCTTCCAAAAAGAGCCTAAGCTTCCAACTGGCATGAAGTGGACTGAGGAAAGGAACTAATGCGAAAGTACTGGGAGGATGTTAAAGCTCGATGCAGCAAGAAGCAGTTGAAATGATGTGGTCATTTGATGGCCGAATCGGCAGAAGAGGAAGAAGATAAAGTGATATTGGTGGCCACTTCCCTCTTCAATCTGTGTGGAAGTAGACCTACAGGATATCCATGGAACTGAAATAGAGTAGTAACAATAATATTAACATCCGGTATAATCGGCGGCCACTTCTCTCTTCACCCTGTCTGACAGAGCAGGATATCTTTTGGAACTGATGTAATCCGAGCAAAGAGAAAAGCGCCAAAATAACTGTCTTAACGTCCAGAGAAATACGTAGTCTATCAAAAGTTCTAAAGCTCAACGAAAATGTATTAATACCCTGAAGGAAATAAACATAACTAGCAATGGCACGTGGCTTCGCCCCACTGAGCCACCATTTGCTGCCCGTCCTCTGAGATTCTGTCTAAAGAAAGGTTATATCATGCTTTTGATAACAAATTGTACTACAATCTGGCACATCTACTGTGACCAATTGGACACGGCTGACTAGCATTGAACCGGGGTCTTTATAAAAGAAAGACCAGGCCCATGATTCTGCTGAGAATCGAACCATTGATATCTGAGGAGGAACAGCCACAGTGAACCCAAGGAGCAATGAGTTATAAATTTATATAATTATAACAGCATGATTTCACGTCCAGAACGAGAATATTATAGCATTAAAGTTGGAATATTGTAGAAAATACAAGCCAGTATACATATAAGCTACTAAGAGCTGGAGAAAACGGGCCAGCTTGACATTTGACTAATTGCAGCTAGCAAAGGGGCGTTACCAGTCGATGCCAGCGAACTACTTATCGGCGGGACTGGGGGATCGAATTGATATAGATGGCGATGGGAACCCCAGTCTCACAAGGAGAAGAAGCAGGGTGGGGGTGGTCACCCACAGAAATTAATTAATTACGGCCAAATGGAGCAATGAATTGAGATGAAACTTACATCCAGATGCATATATTCTAGGAAAGATAATTTAGGAGTGTCCGCACACCTAAATTAAAGCCTGCATCTAAAAACGAGCTTATGCACAGACCAAATCCGCGGCAGAGCTAGGATTTGTCTTGTAGCAGCAGGGGAATAACCTAAGTAGCGTCCCAACGCCATGGAAGAAGGCAATTAATTCTAATTAATTGGGCGAAGCAGTTGCCATCACGCAAGTGAATTTGGAACCTCCATGAATAGACGAGTAAGAATCACACTTCACACTGTCAGAGAACGCATTGTTTAAGAAGAGAGTCGCTGCTGGAAATCCTGTGGACTACTTTTCCTCACAAAGCTTTATATGGGAGAAGCTGTAGGAGACAGTCAGTTCTTCTTGACTCAACTCGTGGAACGAGATGCTCGACCACGCAGGAAAGTGCGCGAAATTTATAAGTATTGACGTTCAGTATTTTAGTAATGGGCAATGAAAGGCGCATCGTGCAGCATAATAAAAGTAATTCTGCATTATAGGATAATTAGTCTACAACAGACGTATAAGCAGACAGTATACGCAAATAAATAAGCAGTACAGCGTAGAGATATTTTAGAATGTTGTTTACAGACAATGAACCTATCCACAGCGAGTGTTATAATAGGTAAAATAACACATAAAATTGTAATGAACACTACAGTTTTACGGGAACCTGGAAATCATCACAAGTATTTGTGATCTATGTTTGAGCAACATTGCAGTAGAGAAGATAGAAGCTATAGCAGACGGGAGATGAGCACACACACGCGAGATAGACTTTCGAAGGAGACAGGCGGTTGTCAAGATTTAGCTCCATCGCATCTCTGAAGTCAGGCAATAGTGGGAATCCAAGCAAAGATCCGTGTGAATATTGTGTATAAAGTTATGTTACAGTGATCATAAAAGTGTTTATGTTAAAAGAATGTGTGTTGTTTAACAAGTGTAAAATGCCACTAATGCAAGATATAATTACCATGTGCAAATCCTATGCAATGTGTCACATGGAAAGTGTAATGATGGCTTAAGGCAATCATGATGGTGGGCGAACTGCTGTCGTGTTGGACTAACCCAGCGATAATGAAAGTGAGTACCATTCCAATATGTTGATATGATTTAATAGCTCACCATACAACAAATCATTTCCTCAAATATTAAGAATTAACAGTCATTTGTGTACGAGCTCACATCCCTCGTATTTTTATAAATATATGGCTTTTGAGGATGACAAGCTTACAACCATTTAGGCGTAAGATGTTGATGAAAGTAACGATAACGTTAACTAATAATAATAATAATAATATAATTTGGGGTCGGTAACAATAATAAATATATAAATCAGCGTATTCAGGCCTATAGAACGTGCAAAGTGTGTCATATCGATTGTAAAAATACCGTGTTATTGTGAGAAGTAAGAAAGATAGATAAAACCGAGATAAAGAGAGTTTTTCAGTGTCATTGAAATGAT
Organism: Meconema thalassinum; assembly: GCA_946902985.2. Lineage (NCBI taxonomy): Eukaryota > Metazoa > Arthropoda > Insecta > Orthoptera > Tettigoniidae > Meconema > Meconema thalassinum. The sequence continues at coordinate 26,521,969 of OY714911.1, forward strand.
AGATACATGTTTTATTATGTTATATTCTACATGGTTGTATTTGAGAGCCATTAAGATAGTCAATGTAAATGCCAATAAATTAATACTTGTAATGGAGCGACGTAAAGCTTTGGCTTATAAGTAAATGCATGAAGGACATGAGTGCTTTAGGAATTGAGTCATCTGTAAGAAACGTTATTTTAGCCGCGATCAGCGAGCATGTAACGTAGAATCAAGAGAATTACGTCAATAAATTGCAGGGACCATCCGAGAATAGTTCGCACGTTGACGAATCTAGTAGGCTAATCTTCGAAGCTACGATATGGTATTGCCTTAGAGCATACATGTGTATTCGCAACAGAGTTGGGACAGAGTCTGTCTGTATCCACGGTTAGCAGAGTCTTCGCCGCCAGGGAAAACATTAGACACCCTAGGTAGGCCATTATAGTAATTGATCTGCCCTTAGAGGTAGGACAAATATTCTTCGAGAAGGAAACATAGAGTTCCTCTAGTTATAAGCGTGCCCGTCCAGTGAGATAACAGTTTGAAACTCAGTGGGGACGCACGCAAAGCCACTGATTACGTTCATAGAACGGCGAAGCTATTTTGTGATACATCCCTTGCTATGAATACTAATTAGGAGCCGATATGAGCCCATTAAATACTCTAAGTGTAGGTATTAATTAATAAGATCGACTCAATTCGTAATGACACAATCCAATCATGTACCCCTAGCGGTGCTGCACCATTGAGTGAGCACATGACCATTGCAGGAAGTCGGCCAGGGTAGCAGGTAGAATCCACTGACCCGGCAGCCATTTTGCCGAGGACGGTCCATGACGAATCTCTTGTTCACGCTAAAGGGAGTCAATAGACCGGATCCTTTTATTTTAAGATTGTAGTGGGACGCTGAAGGATCTCGATATTTCGAAAAGTAATTAAGATATGCTTGATATGATGGTATCAAATGAATTATATGTACTGTTTCCATACATGTGGAATGTTGGAACGAAGTAATTGGATAAGATTTGGCCAAGTTATTGTCCGAGGACAAATTAACTGCACCAAACAAATAGAGGAATTTTTGTAAAGAATAATTACCCAGTTCATGCTAATTTATTCATACGGGTAGCGTAATTGAATGATATGACACGTTTGTAACGATAATGACTTGACCAGACCCAGAAGAGTGTTGTATGGTGAAGCTATAAAATGTCTATAACTATGTGTATTTTGGATGGGAAGGTGTACCACATCAGCGTTTGAAACTTATGGGAAAAGAAGACGATACGCGCGGAAAAGCAACACATGCTAAACAGGGCATAAGCTAATGAATCAATGTCATTTAAAGTAAATGTTCCGTGTCAGAACGGATAAATATTTAATAATTGCATATTTAGTGTTATTTAAATGTAATTTGTGTTTGTTGTGTTGTGATATGCAAATTTGGGTTAAATTGTGCCACGTGAAGAACACTATGGACACTCGCAAATGTCAAAGAGCATCAACGATAGGATATCTAGGATAGATATGAGTGCGGTTGAGCACCAAACTGTAAGAGAAGACTCACATGTAATTTTGAATTTTGTTGTGGGAAGTTATTGTAATTTTTTTTTGTGTTTTGTGTTGTGTTTTGCCATGAATTAGTGCCATTAAATGTGATATTTAGGACTATGTTGTTTCTTTCAAGTAGAGTAGTTACCTGATAGACTCGAATCCTGAATATGTGCTCGTATAGTGGGTTGAACGCCCCATGCCACGAAAGACCGTGAACTAGCTGGGATACGAACACATATTCCATATAATAACGAAAGGGTACACTACTAATCTTGGTTATATCTATTAACCTTGATTAAGACTTACCTACAACCTCAAGGTAGCCGACTTGACTCTTCATGGGGTCCGTGTTGATCTGACACATGTACCAGCCACGGTCGGACTCCTTGAGGTCTCGGATCTGAAGGTACCACGTTCGATGATCGCTGTGCGACACGCCAATGCGGTGGTTCTTAGTGATCACGTGAGTGGCAATTGTGAGAATAGTCTGGGTGTCCACCCGGAGCCATGCGACCTGAAACAACCAATAAGAGCGTGTGTTTCAAAGCAAGCACTCGGTACAGAATAATGGTACTGGTGTTCGTCTCTTTTCAGTTACGGTTTGTCTATAATACTTGCATGATTCATACATCCGCCATCATGAAATTATTTGACTGATGACCTTGTAGTTTAGGCAAGAGACGATTCTCACATTAAGGTATATTGTTGCAAACTTTGGTAGAGATCGGATGATTAGGTTAGACGTAATTTTATTTAAGCTCAGATCATTTGGGTGGGCGCCATTTCATTTTTGTTATGGTGGCAGCGAATTACAATATGACACTGAGCTGTCCCTTGCTAGTGCTCTGTACCAAACGGGGTTGGATTTTGTTTCTTGTGTTTGAATTGATAGGGCGGATCGATTTGCACACATACACGGATGCCATCTACGAACTGTAGGGTTGATGACCTTGTAGTTTGGTCAAATGACGCTTTGCACATGAAGGTATGTTGTTGCAAATGTGTTAGAGATCGGATGTTTAGGTTATTCGTAATTCGATTTATGCTTGAACATTTGGGTGGCCGCCATTACGTTTCCGACAGGATGGTGGCGATATGACACTGAGGTGCCGTTTGCCGAAACTCAACTATACGCAGATACCAATATCAGTCGGCGTATTTTAATGCTCATTGCGGGGCTCCTGTAATGCTGATTACCGGGCTCACTGCTCACTCACGCAGCTCGCTCCGAGACGGTCTACAGCTGTAAATCAAACGTAGAGAGCAGGAGGCATCACACGTGTCTGTGTATTATTACTATTTTATGTATATTTCGTAGCTGAAAGTGCTTTTGTTGAATACCTAAAGCCTTGAAAATTGTGTATAATATCCAGTTTACTTAGCAATGCCACCGTTTCGCTCTAAATTAGGGAGTGCCAAAACTTTACACAGTCAAACTAGGGAAGTTAATTATAATGTGTATACATTCATGAAGGAAGCCTCCGTGGCTTAGGCGGCAGCATGCCGGCCTCTCACCGCTGGGTCCGTGGTTCAAATCCCGGTCACTCCATGTGAGATCTGTGCTGGACAGAACGGAGGCAGACAGGTTTTTCTCCGGGTACTCCGGTTTTCCCTGTCAAAAATTTCATTCCAGCAACACTCTCCACTGTCATTTCATTTCATCTGTCATTCATTTAATCATTGCCCCAGAGGAGTGCGTCAGGCCTCGGCAGCCGGCACAGTTCATATCCTCGCCGCTAGATGGGGGCTTCATTCATTCCATTCCTGACCCGGTCGAAGACTGGAAGCAGGCTGTGGATTTTCATACATTCATGAAAAACGAAACACGTCTCACGATCTTGCGTCCACCACCGTACCACCCTGACTTGAATCCTATCGAAATGATTTGGGCTCATGTTAAAAATTATGTAGCTGAAAAGAATGTTACTTTCAAACTTGATGATGCAAGAACATTGCTTATGGAAATAGTTGCGTCAACTGGAGCAGAAGAATGGTCGAGTCGGTGTAGGCACGTAATAGGCATGGAGAAGAAGTACATTGACAGCGATCACATAATGGATGAAGTATCAGACCGCATAATCATTAATCTGGGGGACGATAGCACAGATGACAGTGAAGTGGCTTTCAACCTCTTTCAGAAGACGTGCACTAGGAATAGGCCATTAGGTAAGTTTACTGCTATTTTTCGATTAGATCATTCTTAATCTCTTTGTTGTTTCCCGCATCTTCAACAGTAGGGGAGACTCGGCAAATTTGGCAGTAATTTTAACAATTGGACTGGTTTTAAACAGACAAAACATATTTTCATAATTTTGGTACATAAAATAGTCATATTCAGACATTTCCTCGTGAGAATCTATATTTCAAAACAAAAGCTAAATGCAAGAAATGCCTCATAGTTTGATTACAATGAAGGAAAACACACTCGTTTAAATTGGCAAGTCTCTAGGTTAATTTGGCAATAGTACTCGTCGAATTTGGCAATAGTGTTATTTTTTTTAAATTAACAGCGTTTAACTTAACGATCTTCAGATATTATCTAATACTTATGTTAATTCATTTTTAACTGCACTCGTTATATTTAAAGTTCAGTCGGTATCGCTTCAGGCCTTGGCAATTCTCATGATATCAATCCAGATACCCTGTGCATTGAATCCAGGATTCACCATCACGGTCCTCATCGAATGAACCATCACATGTTTTGCAGACATCTCTACTCGGCAACGTGCTTGCATATGTGTGTATGTTGCGTCTGTGAGTCTCAGTGGTCTCCGTATGAATATTCGTCATTTCATCATCATCATCATCATCATCATCATCATTAAAGCCAGCACTGGCAGACGTTGCTGAAAAACTCTCGAACACACGAGCTCTTGGCGCTGCGTTACGTCTTTGACGCTCGCTTGGAAACCGCTGTGACAAGTGCATATTGCCTCCTGGCCGTTCCACTTCGACCATGCCATGCTATGTTCCAGGATGATACACATCCTCAGAAAGGGCATTCCTGTTCATAGGATAAATCCCGGCTGGTTCGGAAACCAATCCCAACCTGCTAAACCTTCTTCAGCGTTGAATGGTTTTTTATGCCCAATCTTGGCGACGAGGTCATAGGCTTGTTTGCGGACATATGTAGCGGTCAATCAAAACCATATATCCTGCATTTCAATGATATAAGAGAGTGACAGTGAGAACCAGAGGTCTGCCCTTCTTTACTTATGGAACATCGTGTGGTCCGGTAGAGGCGGTCAGATAGCTCTTTAAAGTATTAAATGGGATATTAAACTCATTGGACGATCGGTACACTGACCAGCTATCAATTAACACCTTTCCTACAGCAGACTTGATATCGTCCTGATTACATCTAAAGCCGTACTTCCCGCTTTCTCCTGGAATCCCTGCAACACACCTTACACCACAAAAGTGATAAAATATGATGCGGTTACAACAGCCAACATAAGAATTCGTTATATTACACATTGCGGCCCATAGGAGGCAGGAAATATGAGAATTCGTAAACGTGGCCTTGGAACACACCGGCAGCAACTGTGTCATGCCATTAAGAAAAGTCACATTTATGTTAAGCTCTTATTCCTCCTAAAATGAATATATATAGAAAATGTTGATCATACCTCGTATACAGATGTTTAATCTTCAAACTTATGTATAATTAACTTACATCCTGTTGCTAGTAACGCTACAATCTTGAAAACAATACCAGTATCACACTCACCACTCGCTGTTACTCAACTTCTAACAACAGCCAGTGTTCGTTTTCCTGTACAGCCACCGGAAGCACTCGAAACACTCAGCAAAAAATCCACAAGGTTTGAAACATGCTGCACTCTGTTGGTGCAAGCTTGAATCTTACAAAAACGACTCGGATAAGTTAGAAATAATTATAACATAAAATACTGCCAAATTAAACGTACTGCCAAATTAGCCGAGTTTGCTATTTTTAGGCTATTACTGTGTAAGACCATACATACACGCGCTGAGATCTCACTTGAACCCCTGTCACAGTCAGTCTGCCAAGCCTGGGCAGACGATCCGTTCAGAACTGCTGCCAGCCAGCTACTGCCGGGAACACTCACGAACACCCGAACGTGGCCGAAGATCTGCGCACCTTTTTTCGGCAAGCTTTTCTTGCGTCTGCTCTACCTCTGTACCGAATATCATTCAATTCGGTTTCACCGTGTTGGAATTGATAGGGGGGGGGGGGACGACGACGACAGACATACCAAATCACACACACATACACACTCACACACAGACACACAATTTTTGGCCCTTTGAATGGCTCATAAGTCTACTGTCACTTTTTGCAAAAATTGAAATTGTGCTAAAAGCCACCAACAGTCAAATAGTTGTACTGCGACTAATTGCGATCAGAGTGCGGTCGTCATCAGCAGGTTTTTGGAAGAAACTCTTCAAATTAAAACTATGTTGTATTTTAGCCTACTTTCGGAGTAGTCCCCCAAATGGCCACTGGCTGCGCTAGGATCCGATCCTGCAGCCTTGGGAACAGCAGGCGAGAACGTTACCACGCAGCTAATCTATGGAGGGAGATGCCTCTGTAAAGGTTGCTCAAGTTGGGAATTTGTGACATCGTCGTCATGAATCCCCATACACTTGGTTGTGTGTGTCAATGCGATGCCTGTACAAAAGGGGTTATGAATTAGTAAGGGTTGGCCGTACCATCCCAGCATTTGACCGGAGTATGAGTGGGACACCTCGTCTAGGATGGGCGAACCCACCTCGTTCCAACCCTCAGACCAGAATTACATTGGCAGAACTGGAAATCGTAAGATACCCAGCTATCAGCGGCGGGAAGGTAGGGCTGGAATGTTGGCGTTATTCACTTATTTATTTATTTTTTTATTTATCCATTTATTTATTCATTTATTTATTTATCCATTTATCAATTTATTTATTTATTCACTTATTTATTTATCCATTTATTTATTTATTTATTCATTTATTTATTTATTCATTTATTTATTTATTTATTCATTTATTCATTTATTCATTTATTTATTTATTCATTTATGTATGTATTTATTTATTTATTCATTTAATTATTTCTTTATTTATTCATTTAATTATTTCTTTATTTATTCATTTATTTATTTATTATATATTCATTTATTTATTTATTTATTCATTTAATTATTTATTTATTCATTTATTTAATTATTTCTCTATTTATTCATTTATTTATTTATTTATTAATTTATTTAATTATTTATTCATTTATTTATTTATTCATTTGTTAATTAATTAATTAAATTATTCATCCACTTCTTAATTTATATATTTATTTATTTATTAATTTATCTATTTATTTATTTATTTATTCATTTGCCTGCAATTTGAGCACAACGTCCGTGTGGCAACAATTACAAATGTTCTCTCAAGGTCTAAGACAAATAAATACCTCCTGCATCTCGTAAAACACGGCTTTACAAAGTTCTTTTTATTTTACTTTATTTTTATTGCAGTTTTGCAAAAGATAAACAGATTATAACAAATTGAAGAGCTAATCCAAGTACAGAGCCCCACGTTGCGCTCTTCTAGGTTATATTAACAAATGAACTGTACATCCTTCAAGTAGCCGAGCAATTATTTTGCAAACCAACCTCTGATCTAAGTGATTGGATCCAATACGCATATGATACTCAATATTATATGCAACATGTATAAAAAATAATCTTCCAACCTGAAAAGAGCCAGGGCGTAGTTACATTGCCATTTGGTCTTCCAAATAAGTGTCTAGTGTACTTTATATAAAAAGCAGGTTAAGCATTGAACAATAATATAGGGGCAGATGGCCTCGTAGTTCCGCCCCTAAAATAACAATAACTAACTAACTAAACAATATTACAACACACCCAATATTAGAACAACAATTCTATTTGGTTTTCACGGATTCCTATTTGATGTAGAAATTACAATTTCTATTTGATTTGAGAGCAACACTGCTTTCATAAGTTTCTTAGAAGATAAGTTACCTCATAATACTGTATTTTATTTGCTCTTTTCAATTATTTTCAAATAATTTAATTTACTCTTAGTAAAAGTATTTGTTGGTTACATAAATTTGTAACAGATATCAAAAATACAATCTAGTTTCTATTGTAAGGGTTTCTTCCAACAACTTGCTGATGACGACCACACTCTGCTCGACGTTAGTCATAGTACAACTAATTGACTGTTGGTGGCTCTATTTCATACCATTTAGATTTCAATTATTATTACTATTATTGTTATTACTTCGACACAAATTACCTAAGAATTACCCTTGACGGACACTGAACACACACACAGTAAACATGATAAGACACCTAAGAGCATACCTTTACGCATTCTAAGTAGACAAAAGCATTTACAAAATCATTTATTGTGCTCTGATTGAAAGCAAATTAAGATATGCCATATCAGCTTGGGGAAATCAAAACACACCTTTAATTCATAATCTGCAAGATATCCAAAACAGGTTCTCTTATAGTACATTATGCAACGAGCCTATAATGGCAATAATTAAGACACGAGTATGTTTATAAAAACGAGCGAAACGAGTTTTATAATTTCCATACGAGTGTCTTAATTACTATTATAGGCGAGTTGCATACGACTGGATATGTTCGACGATAATTATATGTATGTATGTCTACCCCTTATTATTCCCGTTTTCCAACGGGGTTGGGGATGAGATGCGATGGAAGTATTTGTGGCGATGGTTTTTACGGCCGGATGCCCTTCCTGACGTCAACCTCATGAGAGGAGTTAATGAGAGATGAAATGAATGGTGGTGAATGAAACTGGGCAAGGATGTGGAAGGAAGCGGCCGTGGCCTGTCAGAAGGTACCGTCCCAGCATTTGCCTGGTGTTGAAAATGGGGAAACCACGGAAAACCATTTCAAGGACGGCCGACGGTGGGGCTCGAACCCACGCGTCTATCGAGTCAGCAGAGAGCTTGGCCCCATGACCTAATGCTGCGCTTTAGCCATCGTAGCCACTACTGTCGGTCGACGATAATTATAGCTTTATTATATGTTTTAACATAGCCTACATATTCATAAATATCTGTGGGATTCAGTTACTTCAGTTAGTGAACAGGGCGCGCTGATTTCGCTTACTGAACAGAGCGCAGAGACCATTTACTTCACTTGGCAATACTATCGTTTACAGCCTGCATGATGTCTAGTGCCGATCAGAACTAGCATTCACTAATATTGTCACCAACGTCGTTTGAAAGCAATGCGCTGTATAGAAATCGGAGTTAGGGATATTAAGGTAAAGTACTATTTCTTGTCTCACATTCGCCAGTTTATTTACGCGGACATATGGTACGGTACACTTTCCATGTCGGTAATTTATATTGAAGGATGCTGTGTTGCAATCTTCTTGACGTAGATTCATAAATGTCCTGCATATGTCATAGTATTTTCTTATTACCTTAAAGGTTCGTGCTGATTTTGCCTTTGTGTTTGCCATTATAACAACAATGGTTGATCGGATATCTTTTACATTGTCAACTTTCAAATCATGTAATTCATGTCCGACATGTTGGATTCTGTGTTCATGTGCGAAGCTATCAAGTACCTAATTGGTCACACAACATACATCCTGAGCTCTGATTGGTTGCATAAACTGTATCATAATGAAAACTAGTACTTTAATGACCATCATTATGATACAGTTTTCTGACATATAATATTTACATTTCGACACACACAGACACACAGACATACACACACAGACATACGAACACACACACGCGGACACACGGACACACAGACACGCAGACACACGGACACACGAACACACACACACGCATACGAACATACGGTTTTACGGACACACACACACGGACACACGGACACACAGACACACAGACACACGGACTCACGGACTCACGGACACACACACACATGGACACACAGACACACGGACACACGGACAGAAGTTTTTTTTCGACTTTTTCTCTGAAATCGTTACTGCTTGGCTTTCTTTGGTCATAAATAAATTATTTTCTACAGAAACCTTCCTCGATGTATCCTTTAGAGAATGGTGAAAACCGCATCAAAATTCATCCAGTGGTTCTCGAGATTACCCGTAACATCAAAGAATCGGGGACTTTGTTTTATACTAAGTAGAGATTATACGCCAATCAGTATAATTTAATATAATATAATCCCCCTTCCGTCCAATCTTAAATTGACCTGTTAATTTTGCGGAACGAAAAGTTCACAGGCGAAATGAGAGTTATACTTCCAGGGAATGGCGAGGTGAATGAAACTCAAATCCCCGTTCCGTCCAATCTCAACTTGACTGTGTTTCACAGGCGAAATGAAGAAACCCCGAGTTGCACTTCCAGGGAAACTCCAAACACAACCACCCTTCTAAGAAGTCTTAACTCAAAACGGCTCAACGGTTTGCTGCTGGCTGTATCTGGGGCAATAGTTTCGCCCGCTAGCTAGCCTGTAACAGGGATGATATACTCGCCCTTAGCTAGCTCGTAAACTGTCGCCTGAGTAGTTGAATGGACATGGTTGGAAGAAATTAAAACGTAAAAAACACTTATAGTGGGCGATGTATTGAAGATAGACATATGCTCTCCCGGACTTTGTTGTAGAACCTTTCATGCTGAACAATTCTTACACTCATGGAATTTGGATATTTTTACGGTTTGCCCAGCATAATCTTACAAAGCGCTCGGATGCCAGTTTATTTTTCTGACTTTTGCACTGAAATCGTTACTGCTCGGCTTCCTTTGATCATAAATAAATTATTTTCTACAGAAATCATCCTCGAGATATCCCTTTACAGAATGGTGATAACCGCATCAAAATCAATCCAGTAGTTCTCGAGTAACATGCAAGAATCGGGGACTTACTTTTATACTAAGTAGAGAGTAGAGATACAATGTAACGTGCAATGTAATTATAATAAACCCTGACACTACAGCCCATGAAGGGCCTAGGCCTACCAAGCGACCACTGCCCAGCCATTTGGACTGCAAATATTGGGGTTACACGTGATCAGCGCATCGGGTCCCCTCGGCCGTTAATCGTGGGTTTCGTGATCGGGGCGATGCCTCACTATCAGGCAGCTACTCAATTGTCCTCACGAGACTGAGTGCACCCCGTTCCAGCCCTTACGTCAGTTTCTAAAATCCCTGACCGAGCCGGGAATCGAACCTGGGGCCTCCGGGTGAGAGGCTAGCGCGCTACCTCAACACCACGGGGCCGGCGTAACGTACAATATCACAGCGCTTATCATTGCCTTCACAAGGAAACTTATGGTAGTCGCTTAAAGCATTAACGAGAGATGACAGCATAACTTACGACTCCATTGCAATGAATGTGTAAATCAGACTGAGGTGATATGTCTCAAGGGTACGGGGAGGTGACCTTCTGGAAGATTCCCCTTCAGTTGTAAATACATCACGAGTGTACAGCTTGTTTACCTCGGGCACCATCTCAACATTTACCTTACCTATGGCGTGTTTCACACTAGACATAGTTGATTTTAGCCTATTTTCATTTATGAAACAATAGGCTTATGATATCATATTTTGTCCGTGTGTGTGTCCCCCTATTTATTTCTAAACGGCTGGAGCGTTTTCAATAAAACTCGGCCGACCCCGACCGTGCCCTTGAAATTTTATTACGTCTCACCAATCCAACATGCATTCAATATCTTCGAAACTATTCTCGACATCACCCTGACATTTTGCACTGTGATAAAGGGCATTACTAAAAGTTCACGTATGAGACTTTCAAAAATCTGGTAACTACAAAACCAACATGGCGGCTAAGGGAAGCTCTAACTTTTAAAATAGACTTTTCTCGCGATTTAACCATCCAAACGCAATTAAACTTGGTACAGCACATTTTTATACACTGGCATCTAATTTAGTTCAATTGTTTACATAACCTCAAGATGGCGGTTGTGCCAAATTTTAAAATCGAATTTTCATTTCTTGTGTCGTAATCATCCGATCGAAGTGAAAGTTTAAATAATGAAGGTACGCAATAATTTTCTTTTAATGGTACATAACGCAAAGACCTACACATATATAAATCCAACATGACGACCAACCGAAATATTAGGCGGTTCTCAATACTACGAATCTATTACAGCAATCAAACTAAAATTTTGTATGTTGATAGAGGCGATTAACATAAGTAGGCTATATGAAAATAGGCTGTATAGTTCTTCACGGAACTACTTGTTACTCGTATGACAGGGGGTTGAGTACCCCAGTAGGTAGAAACGCTGAGCTTCTACTTGAAACGGAGTGGGTTGGATTACCACCTAGGTACAGGCTATCACATCAAAACTACCACTTCTGGGGTTTACTGACCCTACAACAGGGTACATCCTGGGAGCAAAGGAGCTGACAGCTCTAGTGGAAGTCTTCCACTGCTCCATGGCCTGTACGGAGATGGCTCATATGATATTCCTACACCAGAGTTGATTCATAATACAACACTCCACGGGCTCACATCTAGCTGGACGTGGGTTGGCGACCACGGGACCCCAGCTGAGTACGGCATTGCTTCCACTTACTTGCGCCAGCCTCCTCTCCGTGTTCCTTCCTGTCGACCTCTCTTGGCCAGCTCTTGTCCTCTTCCAACCCCGACGATATTAGGGTATCCGAGGCCTAAGGATTCTCTTCTTTTCCCGCCTTAATTGGCCCTTGTCTCATCTTTCATGATCCCTCATTCTTCTAGGGATTAGCCTTCCTTTTCTTTTCATTATATAAGGTACGTTCAAAAAGTAACGAGCCGGAGCAATACTTACAGAAACCAGTACCTGTATGTTAGAAGTATTGGCGCTGGCTGTTGAGGCACTTGTCCCACTGTGACACAAGGTGGTGAATGGCTGTCTCATAAAATTCCCTGGGCGGCGATGTGAACGAGTTCCGCACGTACAGCTGGACGTCGGCGTCCGAGGTGAATCGTTGGCCCCGCAGAGCCCTTTTCAGGGGACCAAACATGGCGTAATCACAGGGAGAGAGGTCTGGACTCTATGGAGGGTAGCCGAGAACCTCCCATTTGAATTTCTGTAGGAGTGCCGCGACTGTGTTGGCCGTATGAGGTCGTGCATTGTCGTGGAGCGACCATGGCGGCTATGGCGTTCACTGTCACTCGGCGGTCCTGGGTAACGAGTGCATCAACCAGCTGGATGTTGTCATCGGTAATGTAGGGGGGTGCACCAGACCGGACATCATCGACACCCGTCCTTCCCTGAAGTGCTTGTGCCACGCCTCGACCCTTGCAAGGGACATGCAGTGTTCTCCGTACACTTGTGACATTCGGCGATGAATGTCCGTTCCCCCTACTTCTTCCACTGACAGAAACCGAACAACACCTCTTTGCTCTTCGATTGACGCCTCCATGTCACTGTTTGCAATGCGACTGGCAGAGTTGGACGATTGATGCATGCTGCTGCTAGCTTTGTATCGTCACGTAACCTGCACTCGTGCCCTCTAGCGACGGGCTGTGACCTTTCACGCTCTGGTCGGGACCACACCTCGTTACACACGCCACGATTAGCCGATGGCGTCACCGGTTTGCGCATTCCAGCCTCCGACTCGTTACTTTTTGAACGCACCTTATAGTTCATTTTCTCTTTAAGATTCCCGCCCTGATTTGTTAGCTCCCCGTTTCTCTAAATTAAATTTTGTGAGTATTTTAAATCTCAACCACATTTTGCAAGTATTTTCAATCTGCATTGCAGTTTGTAAATACAGTATTTTGAATCGCAGGCTTCCACATGTTGTGAGTATTTTGAATTACATTGTAATTAGCCAAAGTCGTCAGATTTTTTAAGAGCGTTAAAATCCCTCAGAATGCCTTCCTTCGGATGGGAAGTAAAGCCGACGGGCCCGTGTCATAGATTTAGAGCATGTAAAAGAACCTTCCACTAACTACACTTGTGGAAAATACAATTTGTAGGTTAGTTTGATAACGCTATAATAGTTCCAAAGTTCGCTATCAGGAGCTGAATGCGATGGCATTTAGTAGCCACGTCCGCAGCTAAGTGTTGCGGACGATAGCATTTGGTTGCAGTGCTACCAGAATCACAGATAACACACACTAATACAGTCATCACAATTAACACCTGTTATCAGACAGAATCTACACACACCCAAAGTACACGGGGCTACATGACCGCGTTGTCACAGCCCCTAAACTGAGGAACCAACCAACCATGAGCCCCAGGGGCGTATATATAATTTTATTTCGGGGGGTGCCCAACTGGGGGTTAGGGGGGATGGTATAGGCCCAAAGAATAGGGGGTCCGGGAAAATTTTGTATAATTTGGTGCAAAATGATGAGTTTTAAGGCTATCTATTGTGATGTTTCGTTTGGTTAATGTCAAACACAACTAAGACCATTTTATGATACATTTTATTAATACAATCTTCTTGCTCACTTGATAGTGTTTACATGGAAATAATTAATGTTACTGTTTTGACTTACAACTCACACTATAATATAAAGTCAAGTCGGTTTATAACTTCATCGTCAGTGAGATGTACGTCTCTGTGAATTGATGACAATACTAGACCGTTGAGTCTCTTTTCAAAAGTAGCATTTCTTAAGTACGGTATGTTTTCAACCAACTCAAACTCCGTTCGGCAGTACCGGTAGCTACAGAGAGAGGCAAGTTTGATAAGTGTATAAAAGTTAGGGAAAGAACTTTTGTCACACGCTTCAAGGGAACTTGTTGGTGTTCTTGGTCCGTTCATAAGAGCGAACGTCATTGGAGAGTAATAAGAGGTTATGTTGTTACACATAAGATCAGAGCAAACTGATTGTCACACTGCTCACATCGCTCTACCTTCGCCTTGCTTTGCAACGTTGCCAAACGTCACTTAGTAACAATAGTACAAGATTATATTGGGTTTTAATGTATTAATTCATAAACAAATAAAATATGTGACATACATTTGGGGGGGGGGGGGGCGGGCCCCATCGCCCCCCCCCTTTTATGCGCCCCTGATGTGCCCCTTTCTGGAGTATGCAATGGCCTGATTCTGCGTTATTCTCTATATCGTACAGTAATCATATGTCCCGTCTTTTTCTCGTAACATTCCGTGCCGCAGCGGGCTACATGTTGGCAAGCCTGGCTTTAAAGGGGAAGTCCCGTACGGTGCGCTCGTCTGAGCGTATGTCTTTGCCACATAAATTGCCCGAAGGCTGTGGGGAACCCCCGTTCCGCGCCTTGCACTCGCACAAGAGGTTAGTAGAATAACACTCTTCACAATCAACTGGAAGTGTCCATGTCGCCACATTTCCTTAACAACAGACCTCTTTGGAGGTAATTTGGTGCTGGTTTCAAACCTTTCTCGTAAATATTCATAATATATCCAACGAAATCACACGATAAATGACCCCATTCATAGGGAAAGCTTCTGTACTCTCATATGCCTATCTCCGAAACCACTAAGTTATGTGGATTCGATGCGGAAAAAGTGACAGTCAGTCTGAAAGACTAGACTTTGTATCATTTTAAATGCTACAATTGCTGAAAATTGCTAGAAAGGCTGGAGGCTTCTCGCTTCGCTCGAAGCCAAAGACTCTTGACATGTTAGAAAATTATCTGCATAATACTTATCTTGTTTCAAAGTACTCGCGAACGGCAAGTGCAAACCAAGGGCAAAGCAAGGTCAAGCGCGCGGGATGCCGTCACGCTCACCAGAGCGCGCGGGGACGTGCCCCTTCCATCCAGTATAAAAACACTTATAGTGGGCGATGTATTGAAGATAGAGATATGCTCTCGCGGACTTTTTTGTAGAACTATTCATGCTGACCAATTCTTACGCTCATAGTATAGTCTATTGATATTATTAACGGTTTGCCCAGCGTAAGCTTAAGAAGCGCACGGACGCCAAGCTTGTTTTCGACTTTTTCACTAAAATCGTTACTGCTTGGCTTCCTTTGATCATACATAAATTATTTTCTACAGAATCTTTCCTCGAGATATCCTTTACAGAATGGTGAAAACCACATCAAAATCCATCCAGTGGTTCTTGAGATTACCCGTGACATCCAAGAATCGGGGATTTTTGTCTTATACTAACGAAATAGAGATTTTCAGGGATTATGGGCACGTGACGTCAACACGATTAACCTCGAAGTGAAAATGACAAAGGAAGCCAGGTTCAGTGAGATCTCACGTGAAGATATCTAGGAGTGTGACCGGCTTAAGAGAAAATACTTCAAACATCAGAGTTTCCAACCCTGATCGACTCTGAAAACTGTAAAGGCGAGGACAGAAACAACACCATCTACGAATGAAGGAATTTTGGACTAAGTTTAAAGCTAAAAGGAAATAATTGAAATGACGTGGTCTTTGGCCGAAACGAAGCAAGAAGATTATTATCATTATTGCTATTTTTCATTCATTCATTCATTCATTCATTCAATTTCGCTAATCGGCCAACTAGGGACCACGATAAGCCTCATTTTACATTCTGGCATTTGCTCATTTTTCTCTTGATCCACATTGTCTTCATGAGCTCACTGTGTTTAGCACGACGTTCCTCTGTCCATCTCGCACCAGTTGTCCGTTTTTCGTCCCGGAAAGTCCCAAACCTCTTGATGGCTGCTCTATAAAGATTTCGGTCCTGTGCATCTTCTGCTCGTATCCCCATTTCTTTCAGATCTTTCTGGACGTTAACATACCATGGCATTGTCGTTTATGGTTTTGAGTCAAATATACTGAAGATACGTTTCGTCCATCGGGAGTCGATCATCCGTCGTATATGACCGTAGAAGCAAGCTCTACGTTTTCGCATTGTGTCTGTGATCTTCTCTATCCTCGAGTAAATTTCTTGCCTAGATTTTCTGATGTAGATGCCATTTTTGTAGTCTGGGTCAAGAATGATGTGTAAGATCTTTCTTTCTTTCTTTCTTTCTTTCTTTCTTTCTTTCTTTCTTTCTTTTCTCTCTAACTTCGCGAGCAAACATTTCTCTGATAGGATGCATACAGCGGTACTGCTATTTTTTTATCATTATTATTATTAGTCTATTATTACCAGAAGGAAGGATGTTGACATCTGCGAGGATGAAGAAATATTGGGAGCATGGAAAAGGAACATTGTATTAGTATATTGTAGTGGTCGCATGTGCCAGCACCGCGGTGTTGAAGTAGCACGCCTGCCTCTCACCCGGAGGCTCTGGGTTCGATTCCCGGCTCTGTCAGGGATTTTAGAAACTGACGTGAGGGCAGTAACGGGGTGCACTCAGCCTCGTGAGGACAATTGAGTAGTTGTCTGACAGTGAGGCAGCGCCCCGGTCACGAAAACCAAGATTAACGGCCGAGCGGACCCGATGCACTACCAAGCGTCACACCAAAATCTGCAGGCCAAATGGCTGGGCAGCGATCGCTTGGTAGGCCTAGGCCCTTCACAGGCTGTAGTGCCAGGGGTTATTTTATTTCTTAGTGGTCGTATGTTGGGCATAAAATATAAAATAAATAGATTATTATTATTATTATTATTATTATTATTATTATTATTATTATTATTATTATTATTATTATTATTATTATTATTATTATTATTATGATTATGCTGAGGAACGAGCTCAGCTGGGATACGGTCGCCTTCTTTGTTGAGTTGGTCCTTCGTCAGAAGAAGTCGGATGGGGACTTGCTCGATTTAGTTGATTAAGTCTGCGATCCGCGGACTATGAATGGAGAAGTGAGATGGTGCTTGTGAAGCAAAGAAAATGGCTCCATCCTGAAAGTGGTCCCGGGATGGGTTTTGTCAAGAGGACAGGGTTTGGATTTTTAGTGGGTAAGAATCCCACACTCCTGAGAAGTGCGGACCCTTCTCAAGGTCTTATGCAAGATTTTTCCACTTCCCTCGTAAAAAAATAATTATACTATTATTTATTTAAGAGAAAATTCCCCTACAGGAGAGCGATTAACCTTGGATCACATTACGTCATTTGGAGGTGTGTCTCCTCCGCTCCTCCCAAAATCTCTTCATTCTCGCGGAATGTTCCCTCTTCCTCGCATCCGTCCACATTTTCCAGGTTGTGGTAATGATCTTGGTTCGAACTTAACATTCTTGATTTTCGTCTGGCACTCAGTTCGGTCTTCGAAATTTTGTATACTGATAATTTGTAAGTCTCTTTGTACCCCTTTAAGCCATTCTGTGCCGCATTTGCTCTGTGTTATGATACTGAGTAGTTTCTTGGGCAATCTGGAGGTGGCCATCCTGAGGATGTGAGTGTAAAATTTGGCTCTGCGTTTTCTAATTTCGTCTGTTATCGTAATGGTGTTTTGATAGAGTTCAGTACTAGGTCTCTTCATCCAAATGCCGTTTCTGTTGATTGCTCCGTAGATCTTCCGGAGAATGTTTCGTTCCTGCTTTTCCAGTTCCCTAATCTTGGAATGACCATCGATTACTATTGTTTCAGCCACATATGTTGCTTCTGGAAGAATAACTGTTTTATAATGTCGTAATTTGGTGTTCGTCGAAATGCGTTTCTTGTTGTAATGGGCCCACGTTAGCCTGCAGGCCTTCTGGAGCTTAGTGATTCTGTCTTCATTGGCGATTCGGTTAAGTCCTGACGGCTGTATAATTTCGCCAAGGTATTTAAAACTGCAGACTTGTGCGATTTTACCGTATTTGGTGTTTAAAGGGGATTTATTTTCTGGCCTTCTCTCCATATATTTGGTCTTGTCGTAAGATATATGTAATTCGGTCTTTTGTGCAATCTCATGTAGCTTTTCCACTGCATAAGTTGCTTCCGATCTGTTGTTTGCGACAATTGCAACATCGTCCGCGAAAGCGAGACATTTGACTTTAGTTCTGTTCTCTTTTTAGCCTATTTTCAATTTTGAAAAAATAGGCTTATGAGATCACCTTTTGTCCGTGTGTGTGTGCGTGTGTGTGTGTGTGTGTGAGGTGTGTGTGTGCCCCCCCCCTAATAAAATCTAAACAGCTGGAGCGATTTCAATGAAACTCGGTAAGTTCATAGCACTATTCCCGGCGACCTCGACCGTGCCCTTCGAATTTTGTTACTTCTCACCAATCCAACATGGCGGCTGTGCGAAATATTTCACTAGCATTCAATATCTCCGAAACTATTACCGATATCGCCCTGAAATTGTGTACGGTGATAAAGGGCACTACTAGAAGTTCACCTATGAGACTTTCAAAAACCTGATGACTACAAAACCAATATGGCGGTCAAGCGAATTTGAGATTTTTAAATAGACTTTTCTCGCGATTTGACTATCCAAACGTAATGAAACTTGGTACAGCAAATGTTTATACACATTGTAATGTACTGGAGTCTAATTTAGTTATATTGTTTACATAACCTCAAAATGGCGGCTGTGCGAAATATTTCACTGACATTCTATATCTCCGAAACTATTACAGATATCAACCTGCAATTTTGTACGGTGATAAAGGGCACAAGTTTACCTATGTATATTTCATAAACCTGTAAAGTACAAAACGAACATGGCGACCAAGCGAATTTGAAATATTTTAATATACTTTTCTCGTGATTTAACTCTCTGAGCGCAGTGAAATGTGGTACAGTAAATGATTTTGCAGATTGTAATACACTGCCATCTAATTTAATTCAATTGTTTATATAACCTCAAGATGGCGGCTGTGCGAAATTTTAAAATTAAGTTTTTATTTCTTGTGTCGTAATCATGCGATCGAAGTGAAAGTTTGAATAATGAACCTAGGCAATAATTGTCCTTGAATGGTTCATAACTCTATGGCCTATACATATAATAATCCTAAATGGCGAGCTTCCGAAATATTTCGACGGTTCTCAATATCTATGAATCTTTTACAGCAACCAAACTGAATTTTTTAATGTTCATAGAGACTATGAACATATGTTCACCTATAGGACATTCAGTATCCTGGTGAGCACAAATCCAACATGGCGGCGACGCGAAGTATAAATATTTAAATGGACGTTTCTCGCGAATTAACTATCCGAGTGCCGTGAAACGTTGCACATTAAATGCTTATACAAATGTTGATCCACTGGCATCTAATTTATTTCAATTGTTTGCATAATCACAAGATGGCTGCTGTGCGTAATTTTAAAATCTCGTTTTTACTTCTTGTGTTCTAATCATGCGATTGAAATTTGAATACCACCCGTACACAATAATCTTAATGTAATAGTACAAAAATAAAAATCCAACCTGGCGACCATCTGAAATATTTAGACGGTTCTCAATATCTACGAATCTGTTACAACAATTAAACTGAAATTTTGTATGTTGATAGAGGCAATTAACATGAGCAGGATATATGAAAATAGGCTGTATAGTTCTTCACGGAACTACTTGTCTAATACCAATTTGAATGCCCTTTACAAGAGGTTCCCATTCCCTAATAATCCTCTCCAGAACCATATTGAAGAGGATTGGGGATAGTCCCCTGTCGGACTCCCGTCTTGATTTCGAAGGGCTCTGATATTTCGCCCATGAATTTCACTTTGGATATTGTTCCTGTAAGTGTCTGTTCTATGATTTTGCGTGTCTTACGATCGATCCCAAATTCTTCCATGATTTTAAAGAGGGTGTCGCGGTCAACAAAGTCGTATGCTTTTCTGAATTCGATGAATGCAATCACGGTATTTCTACATTTCCTCATTTGTAAGATCGTCTTTAGGCACCAGATCTGTTCATCACACGATCGCCCTTTTCTGAATCCAGCCTGGTAGTCACCAATGAGTGGATCCTTTTGGGGCTCTAACCTGTTCAGAAGTGCTGTGGAAAGGATTTTATAAGCAACCGGGAGCAGGGAAATTCCTCTATAATGGTTGATGTCCGTCTTGTCACCCTTTTTGTGCAACGGGTGAATCAAAGCGCATTTCCAGTCATGTGGTAATTGCTCCGTTGTCCAAATATCTGAAATTATGGAGTGGAGTTTCCGCGTCAGTGTGGGATCATTCAATTTCCAGATTTCAGCAATGATCCCATCTTCCCCTGGTGCTTTGTTGTCTTTGAGTTGTCAGATTATCTCCGTAATTTCTTCAATGTCGGGGGCTTGCGAGTCCAAGTGTATGAATACCGGAGGAGAGAAGTCAAGTTTTACTAGAGGTGGTTCACAGTTAAGAAGAGAGTTGAAATATTGGGCTAATAGTTTACAATTATTTTTGGAGTTAGTTTCCAATGAGCCGTCGTGTCTCTTGAAGCACAGACTGGGTGCTTGGTATCCCCGTAGATTTTCTCTAAATGTCTTGTAGAAATTTCTAGTATTATTTTTGGTGAAATCCTGCTGGATTTCGTGGAGTCTGTTGTTGTCATACCTTCGTTTTTCTTTTCTAATTATTTTTGAGGCCTGTTTTTGAGTGGTAAAAAAGTTCTCCCAGTTTTCCTCTGTTTGGCTACTGTGAAATTTTTTCCAAGCCATTATGCGATTGTCAACTGCTTGATCGCAAATTGTGTTCCACCAGTGATGTTTTCTGGAGTGAGGTGGTTGTCCTAGCTTCATGGCTTCCTGAATTCTCCCCGTTAGTATTCTCCAGTCTGTTGATTCCTCCTGATTGATTTGCAAAATGATTTCTTCCTTGTGGAGTTTCAGATATTCCGGATCTGGTCTGAATTTTTTTGGCGGGCGTTTTGGTCTTCTATTTGGTAGGAATCTTGTCTTTATTTGGAGAAGATAATGATATGATTCAAAGACGCCTTTACGAGCCCTGACGTTCAAAATTTCTTTTTTGTTTTTCTTGGAGATTACGACATGGTCAATTTGGTACTCACCCTGTTTAAGACTGGGCGATCTCCATGTGGTCAATTTATGTGCAGGTTTTTGAAATTGGGTGCTCATGATTTTAAGTCCAAAGTTTCTACAGAAGGCAATTAATCTTTCCCCATTTTTGTTGGTACGTTTGTGTTTAGTATGAGGGCCTGTGGTATCCTTGAATTTCCCTTCTTTCCCTAAATGTGCGTTGAAATCAGCTAATAAAATTTTCACATGGTGTCTTGGTATGTTATTGGTTGTTTCTTCCAAAGTTTCCCAGAAATTGTCCACGGTTTCAGGATCAGTTTTATTGTGTTGATTTGTGGGGGCGTGCACGTTGATCAGGGTGTAAGCTTTATTAGCTGACTTTACTGATAGTAAAGAGACTCTCTCGGTTGGAGAAGTGAAGTCGATGATCGAATCAAGCACAGAATTGTGTACGGCGAATCCTGTTCCCAAGAGAGGTAAGTTGTCATTAATTTTGATGGCAGGTTTTCCCTTGTAGATTCGGAAATTCCCTGTGTTGAAGTGTTCTTCGTCCGTGAAGCGTGTCTCCTGGAGCGCAGTGATTTTTAATTCAAATTTTTCCAAGGTGTTGAGAAGTTGTTTTAGCTTACCCGTCTTAGTGAGGGTGTTAACATTAAGCGTGCCAACAAAATGTTTACGTCTGGTCTTGAGAGTATGAAGAGTTCTTGAGAAGCTCCGATTCTTCTCCGCATGGTGTCCCTGATCCCCCAGAATCCGATGATCAGGTGGGTCCAGTCCATCGACTGGTGCCTGGGGTAGTGATTCTATGGTCGTCTCGTCCATCATGCAATTATATTATTATTATTATTATTAACTTACTCCTCTTAAGATCGTCCCTCAGGGGTGAACAACATACACATATGGACCTCTACTCTCCTGTCGGCATGATTCACTCCTGGGGATTCGCAAACTATAAAGGGATGAACTCAACAATAATCCACGATCAGTTAATGACGGGCACATCAGATGAATTGACGGTAGCAAGTTGACAAAGAAGATCTTTCCCAACCACAAACCCACGATGCCCTGGTTCGAAAACACCAAAGAATACCTCCCAATGCTCCAAATCAATCCCAACGATGCATTGGACAGGGATCTCCTCTGCCAAAATATAGTAACGGACGGGCTCAACCGAGTCTTGCACCAGAAAGAAGAAGATGATGATGATAATTGTTGTTTTAAGGGGCCTAACATCTAGGTTATTGGCCCCTAATGGTTTGGGTGATCGTGAAGAAGAAATGAAATGCAAACTGAAAACTGAAACTAACTACTAACCTACAAGCTATAAGAAGAAATGGAAAACAAAAGGAGCATAAGGCAAATAAAGGACAGGTGGAAAAGAAATGCCCTCAACCCTCGAAGAATGCGGATTGAGGGACTTGGAAGGAAGGAGAGCCATGAAAGGCAGATAGGAAAGTGAATGAGGAGAGGGTGTGCCCCACAGGTAAGGGACAAAAGGGGAAAACGGACCCAGCTCAGGAATCCCTTGGGGTCGCCAACTCCCGGTCTCACCAGCCGTGAGCCCCTGAGGGTGTAGCAATATCCAGTGTGCACCAAAAGTGGTGGGGCTACATACACCCTGCCTCCTTGAGGGCCTTGAGCAGAAGGCAGCAGATAACATGAAAAGAAAAAGAAGGCTGACCCCTCGCAGAAGAACGGAATCAGAAAAGGTGAGACAAGGGCCAATTGAGGCGGGAAAGGAAGAGACTCCCTAGGCCTCGGATACCCTAATACCGTCGGGATCGGAAGAGAACAAGAGTTGATCAAGTGAGGTCGACAGGAAAGAAGAAAGAGAAAAGCCAGGCACAAGTAGGTGGAAGCAATGCCGGACTCAGCTGGGGCCCCGTGGTCGCCAACCCACGTCCCACTAGATGTGAGCCGCTGGGGGACCATAAAGAAGACATGGTGCCCCTTGGACAGAGGAACGATAGTAGGCTCACTCCCAAAGGATGAGGGAATTCTGGGTGCTAAAGAAAGCTAAATTTGACAAGACCTAACGTGGTCCTAGATAACTACAATATTTCTTATTTTTTTGGATGGGGTGAAGAAATGCATTCACTCACATAATGTCGTGCTCCTGAGTAGCAGACTACCGACTAAAACTCCCCGACCGTTACTTCTGAACACCAGCCTGGAACCGTTTATCACATTACTTCAGGCTAAAGTCATGTCATCTTTGCCCGCAGGACACTCTTCCGCAGTGAATTATCTGCAAAGGCGATCCAGATCTGTCTTGTTTGATAGGAGGATATTTTCAACAAAACTTGCTACAAGTTTCCAATGTTCTTCATTTTGTATCATCACCGCAACAATATTACCAGGAGATATCTCCACCACAATGTGCTATTGAAGAGACTGTCTATGTTTGACCCACCGTCCACAAGAGAAGAAGGTGTGCTTAGCATTATCTAGCTCATTAACCCAGTAAATGCAATCTGGTGAATCCACCTTCCCCATCTTCCCAAGATATGAGCAGAAGTACCCATGGCCAGTCAAGAACTGAGTGAGATAATAACCGACCCCATCGTGTTTCCTCTCTGTCCAAACCAGCAACTGAGGGATCATTTCATCAGGGGCTAACGAAACCTCCTGATCAGCGTTTAATAATATTTTCATCACCTCCTCGGTCACCTGCTGTCTGAGTTATCTGGATCTGAAGTCACCTTCGGGTTCTCAAACTTATTTTTCTTGCATTACCTCATGTGCTAAATGATTCTAGTTATTTCACGTTTAAAATAGAATTAATTAAACAGAAGATAACAATCGTTGAATGCTAAGAACAAGGACATGTGTCTGATAAGATGTAAGGACTCGCTGAGCGCTTCAGCCAGAGTCAGTCCACCAGGCTGGGACCAAGGGATAACAACTACCTGCCAGCACGTCATGTAAGTTCATATACCCTCGGATTCCTTTCTTTCATGTTTCTTGCCGGGCATTGGTCTTTCCCTTTTCTCCATTGCAAGTGGAGCCGTAATTTTGCAAACGTTTCAAAATAGACCTATTCTTCCTTATAAATCCAGGTAGAATTTCAATACAGGGCCTGCAAGCACTGACCTTCTTTGAGCACATGTTGT
This sequence comes from Meconema thalassinum, assembly GCA_946902985.2. Classification (NCBI taxonomy): domain Eukaryota; kingdom Metazoa; phylum Arthropoda; class Insecta; order Orthoptera; family Tettigoniidae; genus Meconema; species Meconema thalassinum. Next base: position 26,546,362 of record OY714911.1, read on the forward strand.
GGCTTTCTGAAGCAAGGAGAAAAATGTAACATACACCGACCGGCAAAAGGAATCGATGACTTGAAAAATTCAACATTACTTGCATTCAAATCATAAATATGAGCGGTATAGGCCTAGTACAGTACACACTGAAGTTATAGCATGGAAGTAAGGTTAATTGGTTTCCTGGATGCATTACCATTCTTCATGGCATTGTTTCACTTAACAATAGCGATTCTTTGACATGATGCTGTTTCCCGCGCGCCATCGCTATCGTCAACAATGCAATGTTTTATTCCTTTTTGTTTTGCCACTTGTTGGCCACATCCTCAGTTGTTTTTGTGCAATTCAGAAACGAATATGCGCTTGAGGCCTGAAGATGTCGCCAGGGCAGAGGCTCTGATCGAAAATGGTGGCGCGCACATCTTTCCGCGGGAAACAGCATCGTGTCAATGAATCGCTTTTGTTGAGTGAAACAATGACATGAACAATGATAATACATCCAGGAAAACAATTAACCTTGCTTCCATGCTATAAACAGTAAGTTATGAACTAGGCCTAGAGCATTCATATTTTTGATTTGAATGAAAGTAATGTTGCATTTTTGAAGTGATCGGTTTCTTTGCCGGTCAGTGCAGCACTCAGAGTATTATCCGCACTGCCAAACCAGTCAGCAACAACCAAACTGTTACGTTCTTGAAGAAGAACTGTTTCGATTCCTTTATTTTGAAAAGCCAGTATAAAAAAGCTGCTGCTGAGTTAACACCAAGACTCCTGCAGCATAGCCATGTGCATTAAGCCACTCACAACGAATGAGACTAGAAGATGCAGGAAGTCCGGAGATCGGAGGTTCGAATTCAGGCGATGACATCGGCTAGCCTGAGTAAGGTTTTTGCGGCTTTTCTCCACTCTCTCCAGGTAATTGCCGGCGAAATAGGGCTAACTTATTTCTAGTCTCGGGGCACCTACCTCATTCCCGATCACTAGGATACTACGGTTTCCACAGAAGCTCAGGTTATCAGAAATATTCACCTAAGTTCACAGGGCTGATGAAAAAGTTGTCCCAACAATAAATAACTAACTGTCCCAAGCTCCTTATGGTGTTAGGTACAGGTTACCATGGTAAAATCTTAACAATTATCCTTTCTTTTTCCTCCAAAACCACAACAGTTACAGCAATGCACTATTACAGTCAAACAGCATTACATTCATGTCAAAATATAATTTCCGTATTTTCTTAAAATTCAAAATGGTGATTGCTCATCTTACAAGGCTGCAGCGTTTTAGTGATAACTCCCGTAATTTTCAAAATTCTTAGGTTCTGTTAATTTTATTTTATTGCAGAGATATTCCTCTAGGAATGCAAGTACTTTCAGCAACACATTATTAACAAAACATATTTTTACTTTTGAGTTGAAAAGAAAATGGCAAAATTTTACAATAATTTTGCTATATTTTTTAAAGAAACTCTCTTCTTGAGAGACACGACTCATGCATGTACATCACACACGAGAAATGCCATTAGTGTATGCCACTTAGTTTTTGAGTTATCATTAAAACGTGTGTGCACAAATCTTACAAACCATTAACCAGGAATAACATTGGGTGCCGGGCTTTGCCTTATATCATATTTCGAAAACTATGGCGCATAATGAGATATTTCTTGCCCCAAAAGGTTCCTAAAGGATAGGAACATCAAATAAGAAATATTATGTAAAATTGATATTTTGAAGGTCAACCAGTACGGTACCTGACCCCTTCTAACGGCAGCAGAAACGACCTTCATCTCATACAACTCAACGTAGGAGCAGCCTAGCCTATTTTATTACTGTGTATTTTGTCTATGGAAGTAGTAAGACATTGATGATGTTGTTTCATTTGAGGGGCTTGGACAGGGTGGTCATTTAACCCCGTGTACTTTGGTGTGTTTGACATTTTTGTCTGATAACCTCTCTTATTGTGATGGCTTTTCAAACTATGATTTAGAAAGAGGTGGCTGTGGCCTTATGTTAAAACTATCCTGGCGTTTGCCTGGAATAGAAGTGGGAAACCTCGGAAAACCACTTCCAGAATGGCTGAGGTTGGAATCGAACCTCTCCTCAGATTAGCCTCACAGGGTCTCAGCTCTCAGACCAGAATTAATTGTCTTGGTAGAGTCGGGAATCGAATCCCGGTCTTCGCAGTGACAGCCAAGAACGCTAGCCACTACTCCACGAGGCGGACGACAGTGGTCACCAATAACAGAGCTACTCCGCTAAGGGGTTCATCAGCAGCATCGGTTAGGTGAATTATATTTGTTGTTGGTGAAATTGAAATAAACTCGGAATCGGAAGCGAGAATTTGACAGCGAGAGGCGTGGGCAATGGTGAAGGTATGCAACCTGCCATGGCTACCTGTTCACCGGGCGAGACTGTGTTGCACCTGCTACTGAAATGAAACGTGACTTTTGCCACCACATTGAAGCGGTGAAAACTTTCGAAACGGCAATAGCCCGATGTTTCTCCTTATGTTTATACACAATCTGACCTAAATCAGTTGAGTAGGTTTAGCGTGAAAGGTAACACCACATCACAACTACCAGACAGACATCGACCCTCCATTAATCCGCGAGGACTGGCGCGTGGGTAATTCTGACCCGACGCTTAAATAATGCTCCATATTTTCGTTTTAGTCAGCCCTTATTTCCTGTCGCTTACTCGACCTTGAACTTCACCCTGCAAAAGAAACATGTCCATAGCTTTTTGAACACTCAAGTTATTTCTATATTATTTACGGTCGGGTCAGATTTACCCATGGCGCCAGTCCTCGCGTGACAATTTCGGCTTACGTTAGTCGGGACAGTCTGTTCAAATTAAGGGGGAAAATCCACCTATTTTGGTGCAACACAATCACATAGTTCACGTTCTTGTTGATCCATGTTTAGGGTCTAGGGACACCTTGGTCATCAGCTTCTTTGTTCAAAAACATTGAAATGGCTGCTTTGTCGCAACTATCAAGGCCAATTTTAATGTTGTCATTTTTCTGCAAGTTCAATTTAAAATGTATAAATTAACCTCATTTTATATTGGGAATAATTCACAGTAAGTCACCAGGTGGAAAAATTTCATTTAAATCTATGCGAGTACGACAAAAAGGCAGTGACACACTGTGGGTCAAAATGACCCGGGGCCAGTTCTCAAGGGTAATTAAACACGGTGTTGAGATGACTCTTTGATGGCGCTGTCCTGACAGCTGACTGTGATCAGTATTGATTGATATTGCAAGTGCCGCAGCTGGAATTACAACCATCTCAGCTACCGTGGCCTGGGAACAAGTCTTAAAACAAACATATCTTTGATCTTGACGCTGCGCTGGGTGAAAAGATCTTTCGCAAGGCAGGAGAAGGAATTCGCTAAGGAGAGCGTGCCACAAGGTTCCAAGATGAAGGAGTTATTGACATTTTGTGTGGATATTGAAATTACATAATATAGCTTTGGGGCTATTGGGTGGAGTGACACTTTAACAACCGACGTTTCATGACAAATACTCGTCCCTTTATCTAGGTTTGTCAAGAAAGAAAGGAAGAAAGAAAGAAGAAGTGAGTAAACAATGCCATAGCCTCCATAGATAATCGGTATAAGATAGGAAGCCATGTTACTCCATGACCTCCTGAGACCAAGAAACTACAGAGGGCAGCCATGATGTACTCAAGGGATAAAGATCACGTCCTCTATTAAAGTTGTGTAGTGTTTACTTATTTCAATCGCCTGTCGAATCATACGAGTTATGAAATATTTCGGCATACAAATGACAGAAATGTCATCAAAAAGAATTCGATGGTCATTCTGTATGGCATGTTCAGCAACCGCAGACTTCACTGGTTGGCAATGACGTAAATGCCTACGATGTTCCTTGAGCCTTGTTGTAATTCTCCTACATGTCTGACCAATATATACGTAACCACAGAAACATGGAATCTTATATATTCCAGCACAGTTAAGACCAACTGAATTCTTAACTAATCGTAAGGATTTGCCTACTGTGACATTAGGATTGAGTATGGATTTGATATTGTGTCATCTTAGAATATTGCTAATCCTGTCCGTGAGAGATTGCACATATGGCAGATAGGCAGAAGGAGGATTCTGCGATAATCTGTCGTTCGGTTTAGGGTGTAACACTTCATTAATCTGTCTCAATGAGTAGCCATTCTTCTGGAAAGGATCGGCCAGGAACAGAAGGTCCTGTGGTTACGTATATATTGCACAGACCTGTAGGAGAATCACAACAAGGTCAATGAATTGAGTTGTTAAAGAAAGATTAGATGACCAACATAATATGTACATACTGCATTCAGTTGGAGTTGCAATACATATTCTAAGGCTTTATGTATCACTACAAACGTTTTGTTTTCTAAACTTAGCGATGTGTAACCTATTGACCCCTAACACTCATCTTAGTTACGGTATTCTAGCGAGGACAACATTCCGACACTAATACACATTTTAACAATGCAAAATTCAGAAAAAAAAGAGACTGGTTTATTCAATAACATTTATGTCAGTTGTTGTACAACCAAATACTCTCTAACGTTTATCACACACTGAGAATATCAAATGAAAATGAAAATCCACAGCCTGCTTCCAGTCTCCGACCGGGTCAGGAATGGAATGAATGAAACCCCCATCTAGCGGCGAGGATTTGAACTGTGCCGGCTGCCGAAGCCTGACGCACTCCTCTGGGGCAATGATTAAATGAATGACAGATGAAATGAAATGATAGTGGAGAGTGTTGCTGAAATGAAATTGTGACAGGGAAAACCGGAGTACCCGGAGAAAAACCTGTCTGCCTCCGTTTTGTCCAGCACAGATCTCACATGGAGTGACCGGTATTTGAACCACGGACCCAGCGGTGAGAGGCCGGCGTGCTGCCGCCTAAGCCACGGAGGCTCAGAATATCAAATATTAATCTATAATAATTTTTATCAGATATTAGCGAGCCGAGAAAAGAAGTGTATAAAATACCCGGGCACACATTCATTAATCCCACACAACGGTCTCTAGCGCCGCATGCACGAATAACTAAACCATTATTTATGACATCGTATGTCTGTTTCCGGTGAGCCACGTCCGGCAGTGAGTTACCAGAGCACCAACTGGTCACGTGTCTTCCTTGGTCGCAGATTGTATCTTCTTTCATTACTCCAAATCGCAACGTTCAACTTGAAGTGAATAATCCCCGATAAATCTCACTGCACAATGTTGACAGTGATCTCCATGACTGTGACGTCATGTATTATTTGAAGCTTTTCAGTCGGTCAACATGCGCGGGCCCACATTAGTTTGTGCGGGGGAATTACAATTAGACTACTTTCTTACTTGAATGAAATATTTTGCAATAATTATAAAGGAAGATTGTAGTTTTACGTGACCGTTAATCTCGAGATCATGAGCCACGGAACCTCCTTTTTACGTGCAATCCGAACTACAGGACATGGCATTTCACTTTGAAAATCTCACATACATTGACCGCGAATCGAACACGATCCGCCGTGGTGAGAAGCCAACAGCTTGATTGCTGCTCCTCCACGCCCCCACAATAATTATTTACACACTAAATATTAGGGCATTTGATGAGTGTTGGCAACACTGTTGTCAATCAGCGATCCTTCTGGTGACCGTTGTAATCTTGTGGTATGTTTTAGAGCAGTCTTTGTTGTATAAATCTGTAATATTGAAAGTCTCGAAATCTATACTAATGGAGGAATGAGGAAAAAGTAGACTTATGAGATCGGGCAAATGTGTGTCTGTCTGTCTGTCTGTCTCTCCTTCCGTCTGTCTGGCTGGCTGTGTGTGTGTGTCCGTCCGTCCACCCCCCCCTCCCTATCAACTCCTAAACGGCTGCAGCAATCGAAACAAAATTTGGTAGGAGTCAAGATCTATACCTGAATATCTCACGGCCTTTTTTGAAAATGATGTTAGTGCTAGCATCTGCTGAAAAATCACAATTGAAATTTGAGCTCCATGTTGGATATCTTGGAAAATATGAATGGGAGCTGTTTCAAAATGGGCACACGTATAGATAATAATATTGCAGTTTAATTTCCAGGAGACCATACATGGCAGTGTTGGCAAAATGATTATAAGCCTCCTGATAGGTCCAAATTTTAAATACATATAACTTCTACACTATCAATTGGATTTCAACCAAATTTCGTATGTGCTATGTGTACATAAACAGATATGACTGAGCGTATTCTTAAGAGCCACCAGGGCTGCCAACTGTTAATAAATGCTCCCAATTTGTTTTTATCCAAATACCCATATATCAGAAAGTATGCAAGCCGACAGCTTTAAACTATGCACACGTATTGTACCTGACATTCTATATTAATTTGGAGTAACTTATATACGTCAGTGCTGCCAATATGATTCTAAGCCTGCTGAGAAGTCCAACTTTAAATACATGTAACTTCTATACTATCATTTGGATTTCAACCAAATTTCGTGTGTGCTATGTGTACCATAACAGATATGACTATGCCGATTCTTAAGAGTAACCAGGGCTGCCAACAGTTAATAAATACTGTCTCTATTTTTGTTACTCTAATATCAGTATATCAGAAAGAATGCAAGCCAATAACTCTAAACTTTGCACACGTATAGTACTTGGCATTCTAGATTAATTTGGGGTAACTAATATAGGCCTACGCCAGTGCTGCCAACATGATTCTAAGCCTTCTGATAGGTCCAATTTCAAACTGCATGTAACTTCTATACTAACTAATGGATTTCATTCAAAATTGACACAACAATAGATCATGTTATTTCAGATTATTTCTGACCAATACATGTATGTCATTGTTGCCAACATGATTTTACGCGCGCTGTTAGATCCAATGTTTAACTGCATGTAACGTCCATGCTATCCATTGGACTTCAACCAAATTTTGTATTCTGTACCTTAAGAGATGGAACTGAGCGTATTCTTAAGAGCCACCAGGGCTGCCAACTGTTAATAAAGGCTCCCATTTTTTAAATCCAAATACCCATATATCAGAAAGTATGCAAGCCGACAGCTTTAAACTATGCACACTTATTGTACCTGACATTCTATATTAATTTGGAGTAACTTATATACGTCAGTGCTACCAACATGATTCTAAGCCTGCTGAGAAGTCCAACTTTAAATACATGTAACTTCTATACTATCATTTGGATTTCAACCAAATTTCGTGTGTGCTATGTGTACCATAACAGATATGACTATGCCGATTCTTAAGAGTAACCAGGGCTGCCAACAGTTAATAAATACAGTCTCTATTTTTGTTACCCTAATATCAGTATATCAGAAAGTACGCAAGCCAATAACTCTGAACTTTGCACACGTATAGTACTTGGCATTCTAGATTAATTTGGGGTAACTAATATAGGCCTACGCCAGTGCTGCCAACATGATTCTAAGCCTTCTGATAGGTCCAATTTCAAACTGCATGTAACTTCTATACTAACTAATGGATTTCATTCAAAATTGACACAACAATAGATCATATTATTTCAGATTATTTCTGACCAATACATGTATGCCATTGTTGCCAACATGATTTTACGCGCGCTGTAGATCCAATGTTTAACTGCATGTAACGTCCATGCTATCCATTGGACTTCAACCAAATTTTGTATTCTGTACCTTAAGAGATGGAACTAAGAATATATTCGGTCACCAGTGCTGCCAACTGTAGTTCTCTATTAGGCTACATTATGCCAATTATACAGTATTTCGAACTACAGTGAAACCCCTCAAATCCGAACTAATTGGGGTTGTAGTCAGTTCGGATTTCAATTTGTTCGGATTAGCCAAAAAACAATCCATAGCCTATAGCAGGTTGTGAGGATGCTGGAGAAGGTTGTCTAGAGTAGTGGACGACAGTTGATGTCAATGAAGAATGCACCGAACATGAAATAGTGAGTCAACATGACAGCAATGTAACTAGTGACAGTGAGGAAGAAGAAACTTGGAGGCTGCATCTGCTCTGGACATCGCATTGCGCTTCGTACAACAACACGAAGCAGCCTCGCCAAACGATGTCATGTCCACCGCGGGAATGTTTTCGTCACTTCGACAATTGAAGATAACTGATTTCAAGTGAAAGATTAAGTGATATTTTGTGTTTTTCTATTGTTATTTCATTGTTCTTGCAAAGTGATTAACCTAAGGAATTACAATAACCAACTTTTCCGATTTTCAATCCAGGATGAGATAAGTATGCAGGCGCAGTTACACTCTGTTACGTATGCTAACTCTACTTCTTTGTTAATTTTTCAACTAATTTTTGAAAAATAAGGTTATAATGTAGAATATGTAATTGTTTTATAACTAAATAAATACGTTTCTCTGTTTTCCGTGTGTTTTTCAAACTTAAAATTGTCGACGAAAACTCGTTCGGATTACCCGGGATTTCGGATTTATGGGGTTCGGATTTGAGGGGTTTCACTGTAATTAGATATGTCGATATTACCAACTTAATTTCGTCATTGTTCTAGAGTGATCCATATAGATTAATCATTGGCATGAATCTTAAATTTTAAGAAAAGTAGGCTCTTTAGTTCGTCACGGAACGTCTTGTTTTTGTATATGCTAGCCTGATTCAAGAGGAATAGTTTAGGCTATGTAGCATTAGGCTACACCTCTCTGGTATCTTTAACCCTGGAGAGGGCGCGAAAGAATAATCACGTGAGGAGGCGCGCACGGTGTTTTCGACCGGGTCGCGAAAAAATAACACAAATGACGCAAAAACTATTTTTATTGTTACAAAACATGTAAATAATTTTGAACCGACTTATAAATAATGCTCAAAGTCATTTAAACAATAAAATGATTGTATGTTGGACCTTTAATTGTTCAGTAGGTGTTCATTCAGCGTCATCACTAGATTCTTTATCTTCCGTAGAGCACCGAATACATGTCACTACCGAGTTCTCTTTGCAGATATGTTGCTGGCAAATGCGGCTTGGCTTTCCGGTTTTTCTTCCAGTTGCAGTAGGCGCATCTTCCAGATCCAGTCCAAGTTGTTACATTGCCTTTTCCGATATACTGAGGTCCTTGGCACTCAACTTGCTCCTCTTCGTCAGCAGATTCCTCTGAAGTGGAACCTTCTTCTTGTATTTGAAGCTCGTCTTCGAGGTCATCATCTGATGCAAGTTCATCAATTGCTTCAACAGCAGGTTCATCGATAAACAATTGGCGCCTAACCGTTCCTGGAATTTGAGTTCTCCTCTTCTCTTGCCAGTTCCTTCTCAACACTTTCTAAAAGTCTTTCAATATCTAGTTCCCTGTTTCTATCCATCGTGTGTTTAGTTTCAGTATATATAAAGGCACAATTTACAAGAACACAAAAGAAAATTAACAATTTCCCACTAGATTAACTGAAAAATAAAAGTAAAACTTAACTCATAAACACGCATACGTCATGGGGCGCGCCAGAAGGTTTAGACCGGGTCTGTTAAACAATGCACTCTGGCTGAAACTGAGGAGCGGGAGGGGTGAACTGTTTACGCACACCGACAGTGGACGAGTCCAATGTAAGGTACTGTGGGGATGGAAACTAACGGCCCACTACGTTATGAACTATAAACATTTATCTCCGCACCTGGTCGAAAAGACCGTGACGCGCCCCCTCCAGGGTTAAAGATTGCTTTTTGTTCAGTAAGTCGGAAGAACAAGCGCTCAAGAATGGCTTCAATAATACCGAAGTCAATTGTTGCCATGTAATGCGGGCCGCATCACGTCGCCCCTACCAATGTTCTGGTGCAGAATTGCGGGCTGCTTATAAATTGCAGTCACTGGGAGTAATTAGTGCAAAAAGATTTCTTAGGCCCCTTAAAACAGTTATCATCATGCCAATAGTATGCCTCTGTATAAGGGCGATGGTGTTGGTGCAGTGTACTGAGGTTATCAGCTGCAATAAGCGTTGGTGCTTTCAAATTTACTTTCATTTATTCCGATCCTTATCCTTGAGCGCTCCAGTTATGTAAAACAAATATAAGTCCACCGGGCGAAGCCGGGCACTACTGATAGTAGCTGATATTTGTGGATACATTAACTGTTTCTCACATTCAGTAAGTAATACCGCCCCCAAATAATGTTCAGTAGATATGAAGAAAGGTGCTTCATAAAAATCCAAGATGGGCGGCTTCGGTGGTGTAGTTGGTAGCATGCAGAGCTTCTATGCCCAAGGTCACGGGTTCAAACCCGGCCGAAGTCATCGGATTTTTTTAAGAGCGTTAATAATCCTTCCTTCGATGATTAAGAACTGGATTGTAACTTTTAAGAAAAAATAGACCATGTGTTCTCATACTTGATTATATTTCATTGACCTAAATTTCCTAGATGATATCCCTGGAGCTTGATGGTCCGTAAATAGCCAAGTCCATATCTCCTAAAGGTATAGTGTTAAATGAAGGTCTAGTCTATGACATTGAGTCGCTTGTCTGGAGGAATAGAGTTGTGCCTTCTGCATAAAACATTGTGATTGCTGGAAAGTGTAACCTACGCGTTCATCAAGTGCACGAACCAAGTGTTCATTAACCAACGATGGACGCTCCACATCGTGCACTCATCTTCGTACCACTCATCGCTCCTAGCAATCTCTTTAGTGTTCTTCGCATTCAGAAAACTAGTCACTGATATAATCTCGCAAGCGGTGAGAATTTCAATCAATTTCGAAATTCTAACCAAGCACTGTAAAGCATAAACAACATACAGCGAACCCTAAATGTCCTTGACTCAGAGAAACTAACGCGCATGCGCCGAACTGCGATACTAGTGATGTCGGTTGAACGCATAAAAACCGAACTCAATTTCTGGACGTGCCTAGTAAAATTATTATCCCTTTCCTTTCCATTCATTTCGTTGTGAGTGTCTGAGCAAGGTAAACGTTGAACCGATCTACGGGGAAAGTCACTTGAGTAGCTTTGTTAACAGAAAGGCAATAATGGGCTGGTGTATCGCCATTCTACGCTTCAGTATTCCATCTAGTTCCCCTCATCACAGTGCTCAATGACCATGATTCTTCAGATTGCGATCAGCACTTAAATATCCACTGTGCCAGTCTGATCTACCCTTTTATCTGCTTTAGGTTGATATAACACATCAGACATTTGAGGGGGCTAGTTTCAAACCCTGCAACCTGCAACTTTTTCGTAAATTGAGTTATTGGTACCGAGTTAAACTTCGCATTGAATTCTACTTGTGTAACCTGCGCTGTTCCTGCAAACACGGCAAAATCCACGTTATTTTCTTTAATAAAAATCCGTGTCAATTTCAAACTGAGCAATCTCCGAACAGACCAATGAGAGTTGCAATATGGCGGCCACCCAGCATGCTCCACTCTGGTTTGTTTACATCACTGTGGCAAGTGTGCTGTGACTGTTCCTTGATTTGTAGTTTGTTGTCAGTTTAATGAATTACGAATGGACATCATTAATCAAGTTACTACTTCAAAGTGAACAATCTCCATATTTTAAGTGCATATTACATCATATCAAGAGGTCTTACTTTAAACGTGTGTCAGAATATGAACTCTTATTGGTCCAAATAAGTGTTAGAAACAGAAGTACGCATTCAAAATGTAGGGTATATTAGTGCAACAGTTTTTGGCCTCTGCTGCAAATTCATCAAAATTGGAGATTCCTGGGTTTGAAACTAGCCCCGTCATTTGTCCTTCGTCGTTTTCATCTCCAATTCCATTTGTTATCGCAGCAGAGTGAAATATTGGATCACTAAACATTAAACTGCGAGTGATTTAATAAAACATTAAGAACATTCATGAATTAGATCTGTTGGCTTATACAATAGTACTTTCATCTGCTGAAAGATATTTCTCTTGCTCTTTCTGCCTGCTACGAGAGAAGCTATTATTCGCATTAGTTAGTTGAGTGTCTACCGCGTGTGACGTGGTCACTTGGTGGGATGGAGACAGAACTGAATCTCTGTACATGACGTCACAGTGACATTCACTAATATACTCTGAGTATGTCTTCCTGACGAAATGACTGGCTGTGTATCGCTATAACCAAGTAGTGGGAACGAGCATTTGGAGGGGAGCATGTGAGAATGACAGTGGATTTACTGGCACGTTAAACATCCCCTTCAGGAGAAAAGACTAGTATCGCGGCACTTGTTAAAAGGGCAATGAAATAGTCTATTATTTCTATCATAAAATACTTACAGTCAGGATCAACAAAGTACACAGTAACAATAAAGGCTGAGTGAGTTACAATGCTTAAAGAGCCCACTGAATTTCAAGCATTATTCTGTTAATTTTTGTTTGAATTCTTTGCGTAATTCTTCTTTTCTTCCGTTTGTTTTTTGTTTTGATGACTGCATAGGCCTTATTATGTGTCCTTGACAAAACAATTGTAGATAAATAAACAAAATAAAATAAGAAAAGAAAAGAAATTAAATAAATAAATGAATGAATGAGTGAATGATTAATTACATAAATACATAACTAACATTGTGAAAAATACCACCTAACTAATTATCATAAGAAACCCGGGCTGAAGAAAACCAGATCCAGATTAATGCCAGGAAAACAGTCCAGATGACCTTCAGAAAAGATGGGAGAGAAAGCTCGCACGACAAGGTTTATTACAGAAACGAACTACTTCAATCGGCTTGACCCTCCAGACAACCGTAAGATCCTTTAGGATTCACACTAAAACAAGAACATCAGCAGCCACGAAGGCAATATTTGACATACCATCACTACCTAGACTATCCCTAAAAACTGCCATGAAACTATTCGATGCAAAAATCGTACCCATCCTAACGTATGGAATAGAAATAACCTGGGAAAAACTAGGAATGAAAGATCTATCAGCCATGGAAGCCGTCAAAGCTCGGTTCCTGAAGTACACCCTAGCAATATCCAAATACACCCGCTCACGACTCGTCTATGTCCTAGCAAGAGAAACCTTTCTGTTGGAAGATCTCCGGACCAAATATAATCTACCTTTTACTAAGAACTGGGAAAAACAAGTGGAAATAAGAAGACAACGGAGGCCATGGTGAATAGATCATGGATGGAAACCAACAAAGAACTGCGCCATTTCGGGAACTCATAGGCAACGCTCGGATACCACCACAGAGTGTGCAAAGAGAAGAACCATCACGAGCCGAACCAAACATGTGTATGTGATATTTGTGAACGCCCATGTGATCGATACCACATTACAAGATGCAAAAAACTATCAAAGTCAATAATAGAGACATGCTTGGAACCATAAGACTGAAACAACGTGAAATATAAAATAATGAATGTAGTGTAAATATAATGTATTTGTATGCTTAGTGCACAACTTGTGCGAGTTTCTTTAATAATAAGAGGATTAATTTCATCATTAACTATAGCAAATGTATCAAACATTGTACATCTTGTCTTATATAATACAAGTAGTTCCGTGAAGAACTATACAGCCTATTTTCATATATCCCACTTATATTAACTGCCACTATCAACATACAAAATTTCAGTTTGATTGCTATAATAGATTCGTAGATATTCAGAGTCGTCTGAATATTTCGGATAGTCACCATGTTGGATTGTTAAATGTATAGGCCATAGAGTCATGTACCATTAAAATAAATCATTGCGTAGGTTCATTATTCAAACCTTCACTTCGATTGCTTGACTACGACACAAGAAATAAAAACTTAATTTTTAAATTCGCTCAGCCGCCATCTTGAGGTTATGTAAACAATTGAACTAAATTAGATACCAGCGTATTGCAATGTGTATAAACATTTCCTGTACCAGATTTCATTGCGTTTGGAACATTAAATCGCGAGAAAGGTCTATTTAAAATTTTAAAATTCGCTTGGCCGCCATGTTCGTTTTGTAGTTAAACACTTTTTGAAAGGCCTATAGATAAACTTCCAGTAGTGCCCTTTATCTCCGTACAAAATTTCAGGGTGATACAGCTAATAGTTTCAGAGATATAGAATGCCGGTGAAATATTTCGCTCATCTGCCATCTTGTGGTTATGTAAACAATTGAACCAAGTTAGATGTCGGTGCATTACAATATGTATAAACATATACTGTACCAAGTTTTATTGCGTTTGGTTGGTTAAATCGCGAGGAACGTCTATTTAAAAGTCGCAAATTCGCGTGGCCACCATATTAGTTTTGTACTTACCAGTTTTTCAAAAGTCACATAGGTAAATTTCTAGTAGTTCCCTTTATCAACGTAATAAATTCCAGGGTGATGTCGGTAATAGTTTCGGAGATATTGAATGCTGGTGAAATATTTCGCACAGCCGCCATGTTGGATTGGTGAGACGTAACAATATTTGAAGGGCACGGTCGAGGTCGCGCGGAATAGTGCTATGAGCTTACTGAGCTTCATTGGAATCGCTCCAGCCGTTTAGAATTTATTAGGGGGACACACACATACACCTCACACACGCACGCACACACACACACACGCACACGGACAAAAGGTGATCTCATAAGCCTATTTTTTCAAAATTGAAAATTGGCTAAAAATGAATTGCTGTTCGTTAGTCTCGCTAAAAATCGAGAACGGCTCGACCGATTTGGCTAATTTTGGTCTTGAACTATTTGTGGAAGTCCAGAGAAGGTTTAAAAGGTGAATAAATGTGAAAGTTGTTGCGCACGAGTTGATTCAACAAATGAGTGACGGCACGCGAATCGCTTAAACAAAGTCCCGTATGCGTTCATATACTATTCATCCGATTGCTATGAAACTTTGGTTGTATTGTTGTGCACACTCCAGGAAAGGTTTCTGACTTAGTAAATCCTTTTTACAATAGGTAACGCACGAGTAGATTCAACAAATGAGCGACGACGGCCGAAGCGTTTCAACAAAGTCCTGTATTCGTTCACATACCATTCGTCCGATAGCGATGAAACTTTGGTGAGAGGTTGTGTACACCACAGGCAAGGTTTCAGGCTTAATAAATCCATGTTATAATAGGTAGCGCACGAGTAAATTCAACAAATGAGCGACGACGAGCGAAGCGTTTCAACTATGTCCCGTATGCGTTCATATACTATTCGTCTGATAGTGATGAAACTTGGGTGAGATGTTGTGTACACTTCATGGAAGGTTTCTGGCTTAGTAAATCCACTTAACAATAGGTAGCGCACGAGTAGATTCAACAAATGTGCGGCGACGGGTGAAGCGTTTCAACAAAGTCCTGTATGCATTCACATACTATTCGTCAGATAGCGATGAAACTTGGGTGAGAGGTTGTGTACACTACGGGCAAGGATTCTCTCTTAGTAATTCCATATTATAATTCGCAGCGCACGAGTAGATTCAACAAATGAGCGACGACGAGCAAAGCGTTTTAGCAAAGTCCCGTATGCGTTCATATACTATTCATCTGATAACGATGAAACTTGGGTGAGATGTTGTGTACACTTCAGGGAAGGTGTCTGGCTTAGTAAATCCACTTAACAATAGGTAGCGCAGGAGTAGATTCAACAAATGAGCGACGACGGGCGAAGCGTTTCAACAAAGTCCTGTATGCGTTCACATACCATTCGTCCGATAGCGATGAAAGTTGGGTGAGAGGTTGTGTACACTACAGGCGAGGTTTCTGTCTTAGTAAATCCATGTCATGATAGGTAGTGCACGTGTAGATTCAGCAAATGAGCGACGATGCGCGAATCGTTTCAACAAAGTCCCGTTTGCGTTCATATACTATTCGTCTGATAGCGATGAAACATGGGTGAGATGTTGTGTACACTTCAGGGAAGGTTTCTGGCTTAGTACATCCACTTTACAATAGGTATCGCACAAGGAGATTCAACAAATGAGTAACGGCGTGCGTATCGTTAAAAAAAATCCGTATGCGTTCACATACCATTCGTCCGATAGCGATGAAACTTGGGTGAGAGGTTGTCTACACTAAAGGCGAGAAATGTTGTTTCCACTCCCGCAAAGATTTCTGATTTAGTAAATCCATTTTACAATTGATAGCGCACGATTAGATTCAATTAACGGGCGACAGCGCGTTAATCGTTAAAACCAAGTCCCGTATGCGTTCATATAATATTCATCTGATTTTCATAAAACTTTGGGGAGTTGAGCACAGTCCTGCGAAGGTGTATGAATTAGTAAATCTGTTTTCCAATGGGTGGCGCACAAGTAGATTCAACAATGAGTGTCGTCGCGCGAATCGTTTAAGCAAAAACCCGTATGCGTTCATATGCCATTCATCCGATTGCGATGAAACTTTCATGAGTTGTTGTGTACATGCCAGGGAAGGTTTTCACTTAGTAAATCGATTTTACAATAGGTAGCGTACGAGTGTATTCAACAAATGTGTGACGGCGCTCGAATCGTTTCAACAAAGTCCCGTATGCGTTCATATACCATTCATTTCATTGCGATGAAAATTTGGTGAGATGTTGAGCACGTTCCCATGATTTTTTGAGTTAGTAAATCAATTTTAAAATAGTTTAGAGGTGGTTAACGGAAAAATAAAAACAATATTGGGAATCCAAAAGCGCTTCAACATACAAAGTTACAATGCGACCACTTTCTATGATTGGCATTGCGATGCATGCCGGGTACAGCAAGTAGGATATAAATCTTAATGTATGCACATTTTTTGCGCATTTTATGTAGTAATAAACATAAATATAAATAAATAAAAAATAAATAAATATATAAATAAATAAATTATTTAATGAATAAATAAATGTATAAATAAAAATTAAATAAATACAAATAAATAAATAAATATATGAATGAATGAATTAATTAATTAATTAACGATGAAAGGACTTGCTAGAGTACAGAATCTGTCAAGCTGCAGTAGGTTTAGAAAACGTTGACGATAAACATGACGTAAATTTTAATGAAATGGGCATTGCTTGGATTGTGAATTGTGGAATAATTATTGTGTTTTGTAATTGGGAGTGAATGACAACAGAACATATCGCTAAAAATGTAACCATGCACCAGTGGTTTCACTGCGCGATCAGAATCCATTCTTTAGAAATACAGTCAATGGCGGCACTTATTCAAGCATTGATTTACGAATTGCATATTGTTCGACATCGAATACATCAATCAGTGTGCTTTTGTGAGCCGATATCCGCCTTGTTGGAGAGCTATTTATTAGGCAGTTATGAAAAAAACAAATCTAGGTCACAGCTTGTTTGAGGATCCAACGTTGATTTCATTAGGTGGATCTGCATGAAATTAGAACTCTAATTCTGTCACAAATCGCAAAATGTCGCAACATTTTTACTTGTTCCCATATGTACCGTCTGCATCGATAACAGGTAGTTCCGTGAAGTACTATACAGCCTATTTTCATATATCCTACTCATGTTAATTGCCTCTATCAACATACAAAATTTCAGTTTGATTGTTGTGATAGATTCGTAGATATTGAGAACCGACTAAATATTTCAGATGGTCGCCAGATTGATTTTTTTATTTATGTACTATTTCATGAAGATTTTTGTGTACGTAAGGTATTCAGACTTCAATCACTTGATTATGACAGAAGAAGTAAACACGAGATTTTAAAATTTTGCACTGCTGCCATCTTGTGGTTATGAAAACAATATTGAAATAAATTAGATGCCAGTGGATTAACATTTGTATAAGCATTTAACGTGCAAAATTTTACTGCACACGGGTGGTTAAATTGCGAGAAACGTCCATATAAATATTTATACTTCGCGTCGCCGCCATGTTGGATTTGTGCTCACCAGGTTACTGAAAGTCCTATAGGTGAACTTATATTCATAGCGTTTATGAACGTTAAAAAAATCAGTTTGATTACTGTAAAACATTCGTAGATATTGAGGACCGTCAAAATATCTCGGATGCTCGCCATTTTGGAATGTTATATGTATAGGCCATAGAATTATCTACCATTAAAAGAAAATTATTGCGTAGCTTCATAATTCAAACTTTCACTTCGATCGAATGATTACGACACAAGAAATAAAAATTTAATTTGAAAATTTCGCACTGCCGCCATCTTGAGCTTATGTAAACAATTGAACTAAATTAGATGCTATTACATTAAAATATGTATAATAATTTACTGAAACACATTTGATTGCGCTCAGATGGTTAAATCACGAGAAAAGTCTATTAAAATATTTCAAATTCTCTTGGCCGCCATGTTGGTTTTGTACTTAACAGGTTTTTGAGAGTTACAGAGGTAAACTTGCAACAGAACCCTTTATCACCGTACAAAATATCAGAGTGATATCTGTGACAGTTTTGGGGATACAGAATGGCAGTGAAATATTACGCACAGCCGCCATTTTGAAGTTATGTAAACAATTGAACTAAATTAGACGCCAGTGCATTACAATGTATATAAACATTTGCTGTACCAATCTTTATTACGTTTGAATGGTTAAATCGCGAGAAAAGTCTACTTCAAAGTCTCAAATTCGCTGAGCCGCCATATTGGGTTTATAGTTACCAGGTTTTTAAACGTCTCATAGGGAAACTTCTAGTAGTACCCTTTATCACCGTACAAAATGTGAGGGTGATATCGGTAATAGTTTCGGAGATACTGAATGCTGGTTATATATTTCGCACAGCCGCCATGTTGGATTGTTGCGACAGAATTAAATTTGAAGGGCACGGTCGGGGTCGGACAGAGTGGTGCTATGATCTTACCGAGTTTCATTGCAATCGCTCCAGCCGTTTGGATTTTATTGTGGGGACACACACGCACGAATCACACACACAGACAGACACACGGACAAAAGGTGATCTCATAACCCTATTTTTTTTTCCATAAAATTAACATAGGCTGAAAATGATTGCTGCTCTAAGGGGCGGAACCCCAAACAAGACACGGCATAAACCTAGGAAAAATGCTGAGTTTTAATTCAATTTCCTATAATTTGTTTAATAGCAGTAAATCATTTCCAGGTTTATTGACAAGGTTTTAAAATTTAGGTTGGGCACATTATTGTTTTGATTTTTTCCTTTTTTGAAACTTTCTCAATATGTTTATGTATTTTGGAATTACTGTAATTAATAAGCACTTGTTACATGAAGTAATACGCTAACTCTAATCTCCGGCAATCCGAGATTTGGAATGGAGCGTGTTCTATTTGCCGGGAGCTCCCTCGTGCCAGTCTATAATGCGATATTAAACAGAGAATTACCAGGTGACAACCTCTCATAAATGTCTGGAGATGCTTATTGAAATATTAATTTATGAATTCTCATTTGAATTGAGTGACACGTCGGCTGATAACTATCGAGACCAATGTGTTTGGACAAGTAGCGTCTAGGATCTGCGTCATTTCAATCCAACGAAAAAAGAGAAGCCTGAGTTGTGCTTATTTTTCTTAATTTTGAGAAGAATATTTCACATTTCAGCGACAGGCATCATCAAAGTTAATTGGACAATGAATGGCCTTCTAAATATTTATTGGGTGTCTGAAGAACAGTGAAGTATCGCATAACCATGAATCACTGCCAATTCCAAGTTCTTTAACTTAACAACCAACTCGCCGTTGCTTAACCTCCACGCTTGTAAGAGACCAGGCCATTAAGGAACCTCGGAGCTCGAGACATTTATATACGGTATTTCCTTTGATAGCCTATCTTCAGTTTTGAAAAAATAGGCTTATGAGATCACCTTTTGTCCGTGTGTGTGCGTGTGTGTGTGTGTGCCCCCTAATAACTTCTAAACGGCTGGAGCGATTTCAATGAAACTCGGTAAGTTCATAGCACTATTCCGGACGACCCCGACCGTGCCCTTCAAATATTGTTACGTCTCACTAATCCAACATGGCGGCTGTGCGAAATATTTCACCAGCATTCAATATCTCCGAAACTATTCCCCATATCACCATGGAATTTTTTACGGTGACATAGGGAACTACTAGAAGTACACCTATGTGACATTTGAAAAACTGGTAACTACAAAACCAACATGGCGGCCACCCGAATTTGCGACATTTTAAATAGACGTTTCTCGCGATTTAACCAACCAAACGCAATAAAACTTGGTACAGTATATATTTATACACATTGTAATGCACCGACATCTAACTTAGTTCAATTGTTTACATATCCACAAGATGGCGGATGTGCGAAATATTTCACCGGCATTCTATATCTCTGAAACTATTAGCGGTATCACCCTGAAATTTTGTACGGAGATAAAGGGCACTGCTAGATGTTCTTCTATAAGACTTTCAAAAACCAGTTAACTACAAAACGAACATGGCGGCCAAGCGAATATGAAAATTTTAAATAGACCTTTCTCGCGATTTAATGTTCCTACCGCAATGAAATCTGGTACAGGAAATGCTTATACACATTGTAATACACTGGTATCTAATTTACTTCAATTGTTTACATAACCTCAAGATGGCGGCTGAGCGAATTTTAAAATTAAGTTTTTATTTCTAGTGTCGTAATCATGCGATCGATGTGAAAGTTTGAATAATGAACCTACGCAATAATTTTCCTTTAATGGTGCATGACTCTATGGCCTATACATTTAACAATCCAACATGGCGACCATCCGAAATAATTAGACGGCTTTGAATATCTACGAATCTATTATAGCAAACAAACTGATTTTTTTTATGTTCATAGGGGCTATGAACTTAAGTTCACCTATAGGACTTTAAATAACCGGGTGATCACAAATCCAACATGGGGGCGACGCGAAGTATTAATATTCACATGGACGTTTCTCGCAATTTAACCATCCGAGTGCAGTGAAACTTGTTACAGTAAATACTTATACGAATGTTAATCCACTGGCATCTAATTTTGTTCAATTTTTTCATAACCACAAGATGGCAGCTGTGCGAAATTTTAAAATCTCCTTGTTACTTCTTGTGTCCTAATCATGCGATTGAAGTTTGAATACTAAACGTACACAATAATCTTCATGTAACAGTACATAACTCTAGGACCTACATACATAAAATCCAACATGGCGACCATCCGAAATATTTAGTCGGTTCTCAATATCTACGAATCTATTACAGCAATCAAACTGAAATTTTGTATGTAGATAGTGGCTGTTAACATAAGTAGGATAGATGAAAATAGGCTGTATAGTTCTTCACGGAACTACTTGTTTTATTTAATTTATATATTTTTAAATACATTTATGTATTTATTTATCCGTTCCTTCACTAGCATTGTGTTCTTGCAGTTGGAGTCTTCAGTCTTTAGACTGCATTGATGCAGCCTACCAACCCCCTGTTCTGAGCTAACCGTTTATCTCTCCATATTTAAATATTAAATTCTAATTTGTATTATTCATCTTGTATAAAATGTTTGCTAATTGGCTTCTCTATGAATACATTCAAATTCATAGCTACCACACCCTACATCCGAGGCAATCTGTTTAACATATTCTAACCTTGGTCGACCCCTACGGTTCTTGTCCTCGACCCTTCCTTCTAATACTGACTTTGCTATTCCTGGGTGTCTTAGTATGTGTCCTACCAACCTATCTCTTCTCTTCATTAGCCGTCGCCAGAAACATCTGTCCTCTCCCACTCGTCTTAATACCTCTTCGTTTGTTTCTCTATCAACCCATCTGATCATCATCATTCTCCTGTAACACCACATTTCAAACACTTCAATTTCCTCTTTTCTGCTGCACCAATAGTCCAAGTTTTACTTCCATAGAGTGCCTTGCCCAAGACAAAGACCTTCAAAAATGACTTCCTAATGCCTAAATCTATATTCGATGCCAACAGATTCCCAATTCCTTTCATTGGCTGAGCCAACCTACTTTTTATATCCTCTTTCCTTCGTCCATCGCTAGTAATTTTGCATCCTAAGTAACACTTCCTTTATATCTTTCCACCTGCCAATTTCACGTCGAACGGGGTTTCTGATTTCTTTCGGCTGCATTCCAATACTTTTGTTTTACGTTTATTAATTTTCATCATGAATTCTTTCCTCAAGACAGAACCCATACCAATAAAAAACTTATTCAAATCCTCTGGTGTCCCAGCTAAGATGACGATGTCATCAGCAATTCCCAGAGTAGGTAAAATTTCTCCTCGAATCTTTACTCCTACTTTGAATTTATCTCCAGTTTCCTTCATTGCTTGTTCAATGTACACCAGTAGATTGAAAAGGATGGGTGAAAGTTGCTGCCTTACACCTTACTGAATACCAGCTTCTCACAAATATCCTTCGGCCCGAATGACCGCCGTCTGGTGGAAATATAACCTAACGACTTGTCACGTGCCAGATATGATTGTAGATGAGCAAGGTTTTCCGAACGAGACGGGAGGAAGCAATATTTAACTTACTCCTCGGCCGTTGGTTACTGTATATAGAAAAGTTATCTTAAGAAGATATTCATTTCCGGCGAACAGGTAGGCCTTTTGAAGAAGTGGAATAATCCAACGACATCCAATCCAGTTATTCTACATTTGTTTGATGCTGTACTTAGCACTATTTATGCAGTGTTTTGATCGGGTCCCTACTCTCCATTTGGTACTTTATGTGGTGTTGGTATTACTGGTAGTCTAATACACATTGTGTTACAGGACTGCCAACGGTACAGCTGCCGACCCACTCCTGATAAGGTCCCTACTCTCCATTTGGACTACTGCTGCTGGTATTTTATGTGGTGTTGGTATTGCTGGCAGTCTAATACACATTGCATTGCAGGGCTACCAATGGTACGGATGCCAGCCCACTCCTCATGGGGTCCCTAATCTCTAGTTGATGGACTGTTGCTGCCGGTTGTCTTTGTGGTGTTGGTATTGCTGGTAGTCTAATACACATTGCATTGCAGGGATACCAACGGTACGAATGCCGGCCCACTCCTCATGGGGTCCTTACACTTCGGCTGGCTGGACTACTCGGTCTTCGGTCTCATGCTGGTCGTGTCGGTGGTAGTTGGGACATGGTTCGGAGTGTGCGGTAAGAAGAACAACACCGCCACGGTCGACTACCTCATGGGAGGCAAGTCCATGAACATCTTCCCTGTCGCGGTATCACTGGCCGCTAGGTAAGTACATCTCACTTTGCTAATACACCCCAGCGCAAGAGACGACTTTAACTCGACAGTTGTGTTGAGTCAACTCTTGAATTTCTCTTTACTGTGGATTTAGGAACGACAAATGCTACCACCTGGTGAAAACCTGTAAGCACGACGGTCGTACTATATTGTTTTACACATATCAGTTGTTGGGCGTCAGCCTAGCCGCCTGGGATGGTGCACTGTGGACAGCGGGCCTTATACAGAACACAGTCATCATTTTATCAGTTCCATAACACAAAAATTAAATAGTTAAAAGCAACGTTCAAATTCACAACTCCTTAGAAACTTACAAATTCATAGCGAAAATAGCTTCAAATCATCATAAACCAGACAGCCAATCAAAGGCCTCCATTGGCCTTGTGGGAACGTCCGACTATCTATTACGCTTATAATTACAATATATATCCAAACCAAACTATTCTATAGCATAAATACACTTCCAAATTCCATGAAAAAATTTGAAAAACACAAATTCGCTGGCCGGAAATACTCTAAATGGGCAAAACTCCATAGACCAATCAGAGACCAGCAAAATCACCCGCTCAGGCAGCCTGTTCAAATGCAGCCAATAACAGAGCATCAGCTAGTTCGCAACTCTACACTTCATTATCATGTAATTTTACTCCAAATTTTCAACGAGGCTTATTAAATTAAAAAAATAAAATAATATTTTAACAAAATACCTACTAAAGGTCTAACAACTTCACTCTAACCAAACCAACCCGCTAGAGGTCTGTTCTTCCTTTCTAAAGCACGACAATCAATAACTTAAATTTCTAACACTAAATTTATTATTATTATCACTAAACGAAGCTGTTGAAACGCCGGCCATGGCGAAAATTACATACAAGAGCCAGAACATCAGGCTATCAGAGGCTAACAGAGTTCGACTGCTATGACAACTATTTATTCCCCGAAAACTAGTAATATTAAAACCTTTTACCATACTAAACTAAAAATAATAAATCATTTTACTTACTTTACAACTTAAACATAACGACAACCTAAACCTTTTACCAATTTATACACGCTGCCGCCGAAGAGTGTCGGCCGATTTTAATATTATATTAAAGAAATATATCATATTATAAAACAAACCAAAAATATACGTCCCTAAAATAAAATACACCAGGCAGAGTAGCGCATGGTCGCAACGGTACCTGGTTTCCTAGCGCCGGTCGCAGCCAGCGGCTTTAAAAACAGATTAGCAGCATATCAGTTGTTACGTCCATCTTCTCCACATAATCTCCTTGTAACTTTATGCACTTTTGCCATCGATGTGTCAGTCTCTCCAGACCTTCCTGAAACCATTATTTCGGAGTGCTGTGTACCCTTGCCTTGACAGCTGTGTCCAGTTCTGCAAAATCCGCAAAATGGCGATCATGCAATGAAAGTATAGGAGGCAGTCCACCGCTAAAGAAATGTCCAACAGTGCCATTAGTTGGCGAGCGAATGGCGACAGTGTCCTGGGACACAAAGGGCATCATCCTCATTGACAGGCTGGAATTGGGGGCCACGCTTAACAGTGCAGCACATGTGGCAACCCTTAAGCGCTTACGTCGTGCCAGTCAAACAGAGCGGCCAGGAAAATGGGCTAGAGGTGTGCTTCTGCATCATGACAATGCGCGCCCCCACACTAGCCAAGAGACCACCTCTGCTATTGATAAAATGGGATTCACAGTGCTTCCATAGCCACCAAACTCTCCCGACTTGGCATCAAGTGATTATCACCTGTTCGGGAACATGAAGAAACCTCTGGACACAGCTGTCAAGGCACGGGTACGCACCATTCCGAATGAATGGTTTCAGGAAGGTCTGGAGAGACTGACACATCGATGGCAAAAGTGCATAAAGTTACCAGGAGATTATGTGGAGAAGGTGGACGTAACAACTGATGTGTAGTGTACTTCATTTGGGTAGAAACAACATAGTACGGCCCTCGTAGTTTGCTGGTGAAGTATTTATGAGACCTCGTGTATTTCGGTGCTGCGGTAGTGGTAGTCTAGTAATTTATTATTATTTAATTATTTAGCGTATGGCCTTTAGTGCCGGGAGTGTCCGAGGACAGGGTTTGTTGCTGCTTCTATGCGCACACCCATGGGGTGAGCTACAAGTACCGTCGCGTGTTGATGAGATGAAATGAATGAAGTAATGAAGCCTATTAATAGACATCATATTGTAGATTTACCCCAGCAGTAGTCTAACACTAGTATCAGCAAAAAATGAAAACGTAAAGAGTTACAAAATCAAATTTCTTCGAAAATATTACTAAATAATTTGGGCAACACATGTCCGGTAAGAACTTTATGTGTCACAAATATGTACCGTAGTAATTTAATTTCTGTTGATATTTTGTCTCTCTTCCTTAATTTATCGTCAACCCTTAATTTTGCTGTCTCTCCCCTGCTGACGGGAGGCAAGTTCTTCTAGTCGGTGTGAGGGGAAGACCACCTGGAGGCACATGCGCACGCTATGAGTTTCGTATGCGGCGAGTCAAGTGCTGCAGCGTTCCTGAGATGGGAGGAGCGTCCACATTGGTTCCTATTGTAAAAGTATTCATATGCTTGCCACGGTGGGTGAGTGGTTATCGTGTTGGACTACCAACTCCAACCTTGCAGATTCACTCCTGGCCATGGTAAGTGATTTTTGTACGGCGACAAAAATCACGGCATGCGAGCCTTACATTGTTGGCATGTTAAAGAACCGATTTGAATTCAGTAGGCCGTGTTAATAATGGCAAAATTAATCTCGGGATTTTCCGCCATAACAAACAAGTTCCTCCTTTCTCGACTAGAAAGCGCTATAGTGTCACGGAACTTAGATATCTAAGTAGGTGAGCAGTGAGAGTTCTGCTTCACTCGACGCGGCTGGGCCCAAAGAACAAACATGGCGGCCAAGCAAATGTTAAATAATTAATAGCTCGCGAACCCATGGACGGATTTTGACAAATGAGGTGTCGTAGGACTCGGGCTAACGCCCTCTTTCCTCTGGACAACTTCTTTCAACCCTAAAATTAAACCTACCCCTCCTAGGGGTGGGGGTGAAATAGTAATTTCTTTGGTCAATGTAGTTTTTCATGTGCAACATGCAGTATGAAATTAAACTTGATTTCACTTTTTTTTTTGTTTTTTTGTTTTTACGCATGCGCACTTGGGTTTTTTGTAAGAGCGCGGGCCTTTTGAATAATGATTTATAGAAAAGTTAAAAAAAAGGTCCAAAACTAATAGGTCATCTGCTTTTCTTAAATCTCATGAACCAATAAGGCTAGGGACTTGTATGAGGGGTCGTTGGACTTGGGGTGACGCCCTGTTTTTGAATGTATTATTCATTTTTGTCAAAAGGGCCTAATTGCACTTTTGTGAATATCTCGCTAACTAATAATCAGAGAGGGTCAAGTGAGGTGTCATAGGACTCAAGATGGTCAACCCTTTTCCATGACCAACGAATTTACCCAAAATACCCAATACATCAAGGTCATCGACCTGAGATTTTATAAACTAATAATCGGATACGAACATGTGCGATGTTTACCGTGAGTGATGAAACATAGCTAGGTAGAGAAAGAATTATTGCAGGCTACATGTATGGTGACTGACAAGTCATTCACCATTGGAACTTGTTTTCAGATCAAACTGCAGTATACTGTAGAGAGAGTACAGGTTGCAGGCATGGATTAATAAATGACAAACGGAGTAAACAAAATCTTTTTTTCGATTAAAGAATTAAGAGTAGACTATCTTTAATTGATTGGTTAAAGAGGACAGATAAAACACAAAATGGTGACTACATGGAACTAAACTGAACCAATCTGAATCAAACCCAACTAAACCGAACTAAACCGAACCAAACCGAATCGAAAACAAGTCAAGCGTTTAAGTGTAAAACTTGTGAGTGGATGTGCTCATTGGTGATGTCAAAAAGGAAAGGGATAACGCTCTACCTATAGAGGGTAAGGTAAAGCTAGTGCATGGTGCTAATGCACACACCCAAGTACATGAACCACTCACAACTATCCTATGCTGTTTTTATGGGTTGACTGTTAAAACTTGTTCAGTGGTTGTTGGGACAAGATGGTCGCTACAAACAACAAGCATTAAGTACTTGAGGCTAATAATCTATACACACACTCGCTTGTTCTAAGTTAAACTGTTTTGCTGGCAGTGCTCAGGCAGTAGACCGATGCATCGCTTACAGAAATACAAACATTTCCGGTTGTCTAATGTTACCAGCTAACCATTTTATGCTGCAGTGGCGAGCACATGCGCCTCTTGCATTGGAGATCTTAACTCAATTTCCAGCTCCAAGGCCTAGAACGAATCAAACTAAGAAAGAAGGGCATGGTGGCGCAGTGGTTAAGCTGTTAGTATTTCACTAAGGTAGACTAGTGTTTGATTTCATGTTAATATGCATGTCATAAACATATAAAAAAGCAGAGACAATGTTTAAAACTGATTACACTTGTCTCTTTTTAAATTATTACTTGGTTCGATATACAGTTAATGCTGCCTATCGCACATTAGACTGTAAGGAAGCCAAAAGAGCAAAAGGCGTAGGTAGAGCAGTGGTAAAATCGCTATGTGTAGAAAACTACCTAGTGGTTTTATGAACTGGCAAAGCTATGTCGCATAAACAGTGCAGGAACCAATCCAGCAACCATAGTATATATCTTGTGGAACAGAGAAAATACACACACAGAGAGATAAAGCTGGGATATGTGTGTGTGTGTGTGTGTGCGTGTGTGTGGGTAGCATTGATTGTTTGACCAGAGCAAATACATTGAGGTAGGGTGGTGAGGGGGAAAATGAACACTTATCTCTCTCTCTCTATAAAAATGAAAGTATGTCTGTTTTCCTGAATTTCTACGGAAATTTGCGTTATTTACGCGTTTCAGACTGTTTTATGACAGATACGTGCGAAAATAATTTTTTGTCTGTCTGTATGTCTGTCTGTCTGTCTGTCTGTTTGTCTGTGGACAATTTTGATCCCTTATAACTTGAGAACGGCTGAGTGGATCAACGAAAAATTTGGTATAGATATCCTTCAGAGGCACGACACTAATCATTGATGTAACTCTTCTATGTACCTCTCATAAAAGGGGATCTACCCCCTTAAAATACTTGCTGAAATAGGGGTAGAGGGGGAGACAAAGCTCATTTTCAGCCCCTCAATGTGAGAAACGAAACTCGGGGGCCCTAAAACCAACAGTTTTTGAGATATTCCCAGAAAATTAATTTCAATTAATACAATAATGAAACTGGATCATGTAGCTATATCCAAAAGAAACATGAAAGAAATTATGAATGTCAAGGTTATAAGAAGCAGAGAATTTGACTCTGATCACTATTTGTCTAAAATTAAACTAATATTCTTACCCAACAGAAACCACAGAAGAGGGGAGAGAGTAAATAAATATAACACAAATAAACTTCAAATTACACAAGAAACATTGGAAAATTTCAGGAAGAAATAAAAGTAACTCATCATGGGAAGTGGCAAGATTTATCTAAAGCAATAACCAACGCAGCTCAGAAGACTTTTGGGCTAGCCAAACCTAAGAAGAAACCTTGGTGGAATCAAATATGTGAAGATACGTTACAAGAGAGAACTAAACAATGGAAAAAGTGGAAATGCTCTGGAAAGACGGAACATTATGACCAATACAAACAGCAAAGGAAAGTCACTGCTAGAATAATAAGGGGAGTTAAAAGATCATTCGAAAAATCACAACTTACTGACCTGCAATACACCTTTGTTAAAAATAACTCTCGAAACTTCTATCAGACTTTTAAGAGTCAATTAAAGGGGTATCAAGCGCCTAGCATATGCTTTAAAGATGAAAATGGTAGACTTGGCCTAAGCAATGTTGAGAACTGTGAAATACTTGCGAAGCACTTTGATCAACTTTTAAACTGCCCTGAACCAGATCATAAGCTGGAATTCTCACAAGCAACAGAAAATCTGGAAGAAGATATACCACCCAATGCTGAAGAAATTAAAGAAGCAATTAACAATCTAAAAAATAATAAAGCTAGCGGAGAGGACTCTATAACAGCTGAACTTTTGAAATGGTCTCAATCAAAAATCATTGAAGAGCTGCAGTTAATCTTTGAAGATATTTGGAGAACAGAGAGGATTCCAGAGGAATGGAGAGTGGCGCTAATACACCCATTGCATAAAAAAGGGGACAAACAATACGTTGATAACTATAGAGGCATCTCTCTTCTTCAAATTGCATACAAGGTATTTTCAAAAATATTGCTGAATAGAGTAGAAACATCACTTGAAAAGCAACTGGGCGAGTATCAAGCTGGATTTCGAAAAGGTAGATCTTGTTCAGAACAAATATTTAACTTAAAATCCATAATTCGCCATAGGATACTGAATTCAAAGGACATAGTTGTGACTTTTGTAGATTTTAAAAAGGCCTTTGACTCGGTTGATAGAGAAACCATAGATAAAACAATTCGTGAATTTGGAGTGAAAACTAAATTGGCAAACCTAATACGTGAAACCCTTACTGACACGATTTCAAAAGTAAAATTTATGGGTGAGATATCAAAATCTATTAAGATAAATACAGGTGTACGGCAGGGTGATGGTTTATCACCCCTTCTGTTCAACTGTGTTTTAGAGGAATTTGTAAGAATTTGGAATTCAAAGCTAAAAGAGCATAACATTTCGCCAGTAACTTTGGGGAGAAGAAACAAAGGCATTGAAATAAGTTGCCTAGCATTTGCAGACGATTTTGCTATATTGTCAGAAAACCTAACAAGTGCAACAACACAAATCAATCTCTTGGAAGAAATAGCCAACAAAACAGGTTTGAGAATCTCCGTAGAAAAAACTAAATGTATTACAAACATCAAGAACGCTTCAAAATATTTGGCAACAGATATTGGCCCAGTGGAAAAAGTAAAGAAATTCAAATATCTGGGAGAAATAATTCAAGAAAATGGTTTAGAAAAATCTTCGGTAGAAGAAAGGGTACACAAGATGGAAAGAGCATATGGTATCACTAAGAATTTTTATAACAAAAAGTGCTTATCTAAAAATCTTAAAATAAGGCACTACACTACAGTGGTAAAACCGGAATGCCTATACGCAAGTGAATGTCTGGTACTAAACTACAGATTAGATAAACTTGAAGTACTAGAAAGGAGAATCATGAGGAAAATGTTAGGCCCAGTGAAAACAGCAGAAGTATGGAAATTAAGATCTAATGATGAAATATACAGGAACATAGAAAATATAACAGAAACGATAAGAAAAAGGAGATTGCAATTTTTTGGACATATTTACAGAATGGATGATTCCAGATTAACAAAAAGGATATTCAAGTACCTTTGGGAGAAAAGGGCAACAACTAGCTGGATTCAAGAAGTAAAGAAAGATTTAGAAAGAAATAATATAAGTGAAGAAGAAACGGTGAACAGAGAGATCATTAGAAAAAGGGTATTAAGTATGAAAGGATTCCAAGGAAGATTGCTAAAGAAACCTGGTGCGAAGTGGTCCGAGGACAGAAAGAAGCAGCATAGTGAACGGATGAAGGAGTACTGGAGGGAACGGAAGAGAAAACAACAAAGTGTGAAGAATTGAAATTGGCACGTGGTCCCTAGCAGGCCTCATCGGAAAGAAGAAGAAGAATAATGAAAGAAAGCAAGCCGGTAACCATGGCAACAGAAACTCACAGGACCATCTATTGCTGTAAGACGCAATACAATACCATTTAATACATTACTGAGATAGTTTGCAAACGGCTATAAGGTTATAACGGAACCAAATATAATGCGCTTAAGGGGGTCAAGGAGTACTCTAGATTTTTTCACGTGATTTACACGTGCTGGTGTGGTATGGAAGGTCTATTATATCCCTATCCCTATATTGTTATATTATTATTATATATATTATTATACTACGGCCTACAACGATGAGACAAAGCTTATTTTTAGCCCCTTGTTGTCTTAAACAAAACTCGGGGCCCCTAAACTGTCATAAACTACATTTTAAGGCTCTAAAACCAGGAGTTTCTGAGATATTCCCAGGAAACTAATTTCATTTGATAAACTAATGTAGGAATGCAAGCCTGTAACCATGACAACAGTGTCTCAAAAAGTTACATGCAACTTTCCATCTATTTCTGCAAGAAGTAATGCCACTCCATTTATTACATTTCTGTAAAAGTTTGCAAATGGCTATAAGGTTATCACGGAACCAACAAAACTGTAAAATGCATCAATTCGCTTAAGGGGGTCAAGGGGTACCCAAGATTTTTCACAAGACTTAAACGTGCGATAAGTCGTACAGAAGGTCTATTATATCTTCAACCAGCAACATTATTTTCAAAAATTCCTGAATTGAAATAGTTTGTTTTTTATTTTACTTTTTGGCATTTAGGAATTTGGGCCATTGGAGGTTGAAAAACATGAATTTTCATGCACCACAAGCCTTTATAATTTATTAAAGGGGTCTTCCTCTGGATGGGGACTTGACACAACAGTGAGGGTCAGTTTTTATGTGACGTGTATTGCGTTTCGTCTGCGAGGTTTTCAATTTTATTTTCACGTACACGTTAGGTAAATTTAGTTTCAGAGCATATTTCAACTAATCATTTTTCTTTGTCGACAAAAAGGTTCAAAGCTCCTAACCATTGCAACTGTAGCTCATTTGATAATGTCTGGTTATTAATACTGAAGATCGTTCGAAGAATGGGTACTTCTGCTAGTTGTATATATAAATGGTAAATACGGTAGTAGTTTTGTTTTTTCAATAGTTTTTTTTCAAATGCGGTGGTGGATAGGCGTTATTTTGAAAAACACTCTTACTTGCAGTAGTAATAAGCCTCTACGTTTCTGCAAACACATAGACGGACTGTACTATTGCCATGGTTAATCACATGCATTAAGATCATTTAGAAAAACATAGAATGAAAAATCTTGTTTTTCAACATACCGGTACACAAAACGAAAAAAATATATTTGAAAACAGCAAAATGTAAAATCCATGTTTCCATATCGACAAAACTTAAAAACTTTAAACTGACATTTAAAACGATATATAAATGGGAAATTGACAAATGTGTAAACAACAAAATGGAAAATCCCTGTTTCCACATCATGAAATTAAAAAAAAAACTGACATTTAAAAAGAAATGCGAATGGAAACTTGACAAATGGAATCAAACCTCCTCTACTTATTTGGACCACCCTAGACTGAGTAACCTGCTTTATTCCTC
This sequence comes from Meconema thalassinum, assembly GCA_946902985.2. Classification (NCBI taxonomy): domain Eukaryota; kingdom Metazoa; phylum Arthropoda; class Insecta; order Orthoptera; family Tettigoniidae; genus Meconema; species Meconema thalassinum. The sequence goes on from OY714911.1 coordinate 26,578,615, forward strand.
ATACCACTTTTAAAATCTTGTTTTAAAGCGGGGAATTGAACCCAAGGGCTTTGGAGTGCCAGCTAACTATGCTAACCGCTACGCTACAAAGGCAACTTTACACGACTCTTAATGAATATTAGATTTTAAATTTTACATTTTAGATTTAATAATTTACATTTTATATTTTTTGATTTTAGATTAACCATAATATCATTTGACTGAAAATGTTTGGTGACTAATTATTAAAGAAAGACATATAAGGATTTGTATTGCTTGAAATTATGTTTTCGGTACTATAATTTTTTAGATTTTGAATTTAGATATAGGATTTTAAATTTTAGGTAATGATCAAACTAATAGTTACTATTTATTAGACATTGGTATGTAGATAGAAAGATGATTAGACTATACGTTAAGATGAATTTTAAGGTCTTGACTGGCCTGGCAATAAGAATTGACTAACCAGACATAAGTTAGCTACCAACGAAACACTTTGGCGACTATGCTTGTAATTGACCAGCGAGTAGGGCTTTAGAAAACTGTTTGCTATTTTGGGTTATATACAACAGATGCTTAGACCTACTGAGCGACTATGTTTGCTAAACAAGACATTATACCAGAGACGATCAGGATTCTTATGTAACTCAGGCAAGGAAAGCATTTCTACAGAATCTGTTGACATTGAATATAGATTTAGGTATTAGGATGTAATTTATGATGGCCTTTGTCTGGAGCGTGGTACTTTATGAAAGTAAAACTATTGGTGTAGCAGAAAAGTGGAGAATTGAAGTGTTTGAAATGTGTGTAGCAAGCTTAGTTATGGAAGGAAGGGTTGAAGACAAGAACTGTGGGGGAGACCAAGGTTAGAATATTGTTACGGCTGTGAGTTTGTTTCGTCGCCTCGCCGCGTGAGTCACAGCTGCCCCGGGCTCTGCTCTGCCTCTGTGTATTATCTGCGCCTTACGCAACGGGCTGCGAGGACAAAGGGATGGTCCACAATATTCGTGACCCAGCTAGTGATGGAAATCTCAAGAAGCCGTAAATCCTGGACGATTCTAGAAGCATTCATTGAGTCACCAGCCTGCTATATAAGTGGCCTCATCAGCGAGGGAGGCACAGTGTTTTTGAGCGAGTGCGACAACAGTTGGTGACGTGACTTGCGAAACCCAAGTGAGGCTTTTGCATGCAGTGAAGTGCTGTGTGAATTGCGAAACCCAGTGAGACCGGCGGAGCAGTGTGTAGCAGACTCGTAAGTAGCCTAACGGTAGTTTGTGTACTCAAGGGAGTGAACAGGTATTTCGGTGAGTGACAGACTGGCTAGACACAGGTCAGCCTAATTAGTGAACGGACAGCTGGTCGAGAGAGTGAAAGGGAAGTGTTCCCAGTCAGCGAGGAACTAGAGTGAGATACTAATTGCTTGTGTTTATTGTGCGGTGTACTGTAACTTGCTAAGACCTGCAATAAAATTACTATTTTTTTAAAAGGACCATTGGTTTGTGCTTCTACCCACCGTAATCCAGTTAACGAAAATGCCACAAGGGGTGGCACGTAACAATATGTTAAACAGATAGACTTGGATGTAGAGTGTGGTAGTGTGTTTTACTTTCCATTAAGGGACAATCCTGTAACTTGTTGGAATGCATCGTTTGGTAACAAAGTGATTAATAAACGAATTGTTCATGTTCCAAGGATGATTTTCATATGCTAAAAGTTTTCCTCATTTTCCCACAAATTTTGTTTTGTGCACTTGGCGGGTTTTGATTATATGCGCCTCGATTATTGGATAAGATTCGTGGCCTACCACCAGGGACCCACTACAATATGACCCTAATCAAACCTGTATCGTGCTCGACATCTGTCGTCCACAGTTGACCACATCGCCACCGCATGTCGCCCGTGGTCAGCACGTCACAATTCATGTTTTATGCCTTCTCGACAATATCGGCTCGGTTAATTGAATCCAATGTGAATTTCAAAGTTCGCTGCATTTAACAGATGTTTCCGCCAAATAATTCCCGCTTTATGGCCACACCCTCAGCCATATCACATGGCTCTATTCTTCCACACCCTCAGAGCGTTGGGGGTTTCTATCCAAACCCATACTTCAATCTTATTCTCCTCTCTTGAAGATTTGATCTTAAAAACTAATTACATTATTTCAACGAACGGGAATTCGCCTTTTGAAGAGCGGTTTTTGTATTTTAATTGTGGGTGATTTTGAAAGCACTAAAGTTTAATGAAGAGATTTCTGGTATGTTCCAATATTGAACTTGGCCGACAAGCCAGAGGATTTGAATGAGTTTTTGAATGGTATGTACTCCGTCTTACGGAAAGAATTCATGATGAAAATTAATAAATGTAAAACAAAAATACTGGAATGCAGCCGAAATAAATCAGAAACCTCTATGGAGATCAAATTGGCAGGTGAAAAGCTGAAGGAAGTAGGAGACTTCTGTTACTTAGGAAGCAGAATAACCAGTGATGGACGAAGCAAAGAGGATATAAAAAGTAGGTTGGCTCAGGCAAGGAAAGCATTTCTACAAAAAAGGAATCTGCTGACATCGAATATAGATTTAGGTATTAGGAAGTCATTTTTGAAAGCCTTTGTCTGGAGCGTGGCGCTCTCTGAAAGTGAAACTTGGACTATTGGTGTAGCAGAAAAGAGGAGAATTGAAGCATTTGAAATGTGGTGTTACAGGAGAATGATGAAGATCAGATGGGTAGATAAGGTTACAAACAAAGAGGTATTAAGACGAGTGGGAGAGGAGAGATGTTTCTGGCGACTGCTAATGAAGAGAAGAGATAGGTTGGTAGGACACATACTAAGACACCCAGGAATAGCAAGCTTAGTTATGGAAGGAAGGGTCGAGGACAAGAACTGTAGGGGTAGACCAAGGTTAGAATATGTTAAACAGATTGCCTCGGATGTAGGGTGTGGTAACTATGTAGAGATGAAACGATTAGCTCAGGACAGGGAGGCATGGAGAGCTGCATCAAACCAGTCAAAAGACTGAAGACTCAAACAACAACATGAAGATTATTGTGTACGTGTAGTATTCAACTTCAAGCGCATGATTAGGACACAAGAAGTGAAAACGAGATTTTAAAATTTCGCACAGCTGCCATCTTGTGGTCATGGAAACAATTGAAAAAATTAAATGCCAGTGGACTAACATTTGTATGAGGATTTACTGTACCAAGTGTCACTGCACACGGATGGTTAAATTGCGAGAAAAGACTATGAGAATATATATATATATATATATATCGCGTCGTCACCATGTTGGATTTGTGATCACCAGGTTATTGAAAGTCCTATAGGTGAACTTATGTTCATAGCCCCTATGAACATTAAAACATTCAGTTTGATTGCTGTAATAGATTCGTAGATATTGAGATCCAATATACAGCCTATTTTCATTCATCCTACTTATGTTAATTGCCTCTATCAACATCAAGATATTGACATCCATCTAAATGTTTCGGATGGTCGCCATGTTGGATTGTTATACGTATAGGCCATAGAGTCATGTACCATTAAAAGAAAATTGTTGCGTAGATTCATTATTCAAACTTTCACTTCGATCGCATGATCACGACACAAGAAATAAAAACTTAATTATAAAATTTGCACAGCCGCCATCTTGAAGTTATGTAAACAATTGAACTAAATTAGATACCATTGCATTACAATGTCTATAAACATTTCCTGTACCATGTTTAATTGAGTTTGGATGATTAAATCGCGAGAAAGTTTAATTAAAATTTTCAACTTCGCTTGGTCGCCATATTCGTTTTGTAGTTTACCGTCTTTTGAAAGTCTTATAGATGAACTTCCAGTAGTGCCCTTTATCTCCGTACACAATTTCAGGGTGATACCACTAATAGTTTCAGAGATATAGAATGCCGGTGAAATATTTCGCACAGCCGCCATCTTCAGGTTACGTAAACAATTGAACGAAGTTAGATGTCGATGCATTATAAAGTATACAAACATATACTGTACCATGTTTTATTGCGTTTGGTTGGTTAAATCGCGAGAAACGTCTATTTAAAAGTCGCAACTTCACGTGGCCGCCATGTTGGTTTTGTAGTTACCAGGTTTTCAAAAGTCACATAGCTGAACTTCTAGTAGTACCTTTTATCACGGTACAAAATTTCAGGGTGATATCGGTAATAGATTCGGAGATATTGAATGCTAGTGAAATATTTCGTACAGCCGCCATGTTGGATTGGTGAGACGTAACAAAATTTTAATTGCACGGTCCGAGACGCCCTGTATAGTTCTATGATCTTACCGAGTTTCATTGAAATCGCTCCATCCGTTTAGACGTTAGTTGGGACACACACACACACACACAGACACACGGACAAAAGGTGATCTCATAAGTCCATTTTTTTCATAAATGAAAATAGGCTAAAATATTGAAATGCAGCCGAAATAAATCAGAGAGCTGTATTGACATCTAATTGGCAGGTGAGAAGCGAAAGGAAGTAGGAGTCATCTCTTACTTAGGAAGCAAAATAACCAGTGATGGACGAAGCAAAGAGGATATAAAAAGTAGGAAAGCATTTCTACTGAAAAGGTCTGGCTTTGCATTGTCTGAAGGCTGGAACGGTGTTAACACAACCATACATGGAGTGGGTTCTCACTCCTATTTCAGGGAATTGCCTAACGCAAGGCCACGGTAGCCTTCTTCCGTCTAGCCTGAGTTACAAATGGAGACACCACAATAACGGGGGTTATGGAGCTGAAATGACCAGGATGTCGCAAAGCCCTAAAAGGATCAACAGGACAGTTCTGTGGGCTTGTTGTTGTTGGTTCATTTAGAGTTCCGTGTACTTGCGTAACCTGCGTCATTGAGGATGTGAATTTAGCCTATTTTCATGTATGAAAAAAATAGGCTCATGAGATCACATTTTGTCCGTGCGTGTGTGTGTGTGTGAGGTGTGTGTGGTGTGTGGTGTGTGTGGTGTGTGTGTGTGTGGTGTGTGTGTGTGGTGTGTGTGGGTGTGTGTGTGTGTGTGGTGTGGGTGTGTGTGTGTGTGGTGTGTGTGTGTGTGTGTGTGTGTGTGTGTGTGGTGTGTGTGTGTGTGTGTGTGTGGGTGTGTGTGTGTGTGTGAGGTATGTGTGGTGTGTGGTGTGTGTGGTGTGTGTGGTGTGTGTGTGTGTGGTGTGTGTGTGTGTGTGTGTGTGTGGTGTGTGTGGGTGTGTGTGGTGTGTGTGGTGTGTGTGTGTGTGTGATGTGTGGTGAGTGTGTGTGTGTGTGTGTGTGTGGTGTGTGTGGTGTGTGTGTGTGTGTGTGTGTGTGTGGTGTGTGTGTGTGTGGTGTGTGTGTGTGTGGTGTGTGTGTGTGTGGTGTGGTGTGTGTGGTGTGTGTGTGTGTGTGTGTGGTGTGTGTGGTGTGTGTGTGTGTTGTGTGTGTGGGTGTGTCCCCCCCGAATAACTTTGAAACGCCTGGAGCTATTCTATGAAACTCGGTAAGATCATAGTACTAGTACGGCCGACCTCAATTGTGCCCTTCAAATTTTATTACGTCTCACCAATCCAACATGGCGGCTGTGCGAAATATTCCACTGGCATTATGTATCTCCAAAACTATTACTGATACCACCCTGAAATTGTGTATGGTGATAAAGGGCACAATTAGAAGTTCACCTATGAGATTTTCATAAACCTGTTAACTACAAAACGAACATGGCGGCCAAGCGAATTGGAAACATTTAAATAGACGTTTCTCGCGATTTAACCATCCAAGCGCAGTAAAACTTGGTGCAGTAAATGTTGATACACATTGTAATGCACTGGCATCTAATTTAGTTCAATTATTAACATAACCTCAAGATGGTGGCAGTGCGCAAATTTTAATTTAAAGTTTTTATTTCTTGTGTATTAATCATGCGATCGAAGTGAACGATTGAATAATGAACCAATGGAAAAATCGTCATCTAATAGTACACAACTCTTTGGCCTACATATATCAAAATTCAACATGGCGACCATCCAAAATATTTAGTCGGTTCTCAATATCTATTATTCTATGATAGCAATCAAACTGAAATTTTGTATTTAGATCGTAGACTTCGCGACCGGTGTCTATTTTATCATCTTGGCTTACAGGATTGAGCCACGTCGCATATCGGTTATTATTTCCTGACGTTTCGACTGACATTACAACAGCCTTAATCATGGGTAGGTTCGAGTTGGTGTCCATACTCCGTTTGAGTAAGCCAAGATGATGAAATTGTGTATGTTGATAGTGGCTGTTAACATAAGCAGGATATATGGAAATATGCTGTATAGTTCTTCACGGAACTACTTGTTTTAATTTGGAGCCTCCAGTTAGGATTCATCACATCATTTGCATGGATTATAAGAGGGGAAACCAGGTATAAATCAGACACATCTCCTCTCAGTTCTGTCTCATGGTGTTGAGTGTATTCCGTTACAGCCCTCACGCTACGTAGATTTAATTTCTTCGTAGACCTGGGAATCGAACCCAGACAACCACGAGGAGGTTAGGATCACCCCTAGCTGTACAAGTTTGACTGTTACAGGGTAGCGAGGCCAACGTGCAGTTATTTATGGGTATTAGAGACAAGTTATAAATAATGTATCTTGCAGTTCATCCCACGGCAGGTGCGAGTTCCAATTTGCATAATCCCCGAGATTACAGTACAGTCCGAGTTTCAGGAACTATTGCCGTAAAATAGTGGCCCATTCATTACCACATTAACAAGCCCACTGGATATTCCTCGCGGTACAAGTGTGGCTTTCAACACGATTGAGTATTTATCACAAATCACAATTTGGAGCATTCGCTAGGTGCTTGTGCCGACGCTCTAGTCCAGACATGGGCAAACCTTTTAGGGACATGGCGATATGCAATAAACAATGCTCGAGCCGGGTCGAAAATAAACAACACATGTTTACAAATAGATTATAAAGTTTTTATTTCTGAATTTAAAACAAACAAAACTTATAGGTTACAAAGGTAGAAAACATAGGAATAAATGAACACACCTTCATTATTTGTTAGAAGAGGAAGGAGAATGTGACAAGTGAAACTGTGACTGTGCTTCTAATAGCTTTCCATAATCTGGTTGAACGACTAGGAACGACTCACCTTAAGTCAGTCAATACATTTAAATATCTAGGATTGACAATGCAAACAACAGTAAGAGCCTACAGAGTTCACATAATGTCTCGAGCAATAGCCGCTACCAAAGCCATATATGACATCAGAACAATCACGAAGCTCTCTTTGGGAACTGCTATGACATTATTCGACGCGAAAATAACGCCCATCGCCACATATGGACTTGAAATCATATGGGAGAAATTATCCCTGGCAGACTTGAGGACGATTGAAGCAGTCAAATCGCGCTTCCTGAAGGCTACCCTGGGGATATCGAAATATGCAAAATCAAGATTAGCATATGAACTCTCCAGGGAGACCTTCTTCATTGAGGACCTTCGGATGAAGAGAGGGCTACCATCCACAGACGCCTGAAAAAAACTAATGCAGGAAAGAATACAGAAAAGGGACGAAATCTGGTTCGAGTTTTACACCACGGAGGCCATGATGACTGTGACATGGATGAACACAAATCAAGACTTGCGACACTTTGTCAATTCGATGGCGGTACATGGGTATCATCATAAACTGTGTAATACCGAATACTTTCATGAGCCTGATGAATCCTGCGTATGTGAATTATGCGGGGTGCAATGTAGTAGATACCATGTAATTTCTTGTGCAAATCGGGGATCATCCATTGTGAAGTTTTGTGAATGACAATTTGTTATCATCAATATGCACAATTTGTGCGATTTATCTTTAATATTAATTTGGTTGAAACTGGGATGAGCTGATTCTTAGTAGCGCAGCTAAATGGTGGTTTGTCAATCTATTCCTGACGCTTCTTCTTTTTTGCGAAGCTTCACTGTAGAAAACACCTGTTCAGAGATATAGGAAGTTGTGAACATTGCAGTTATCTTCTGTGCATAAAATGTCAAGTTTGGGAAGCTTGATTTTGGCAGGGCCTTGTAGAACTCAAATTTCGAAACGTTGAGGAATAGTTGCTTCAATTCATTGTTACATTCTAACTCAGTCAGTTCTAGCTGCAACTCTATTACACAAAACGCATGAACACAATGAGATAGAAACAGTTTTTCACTTCTAGGAACACAGAACAGAAAATATGACCTATGTGTAATTGTAGGTAGAATAACTCGAAAATGTGTCGCGGGCCGGATTAGACTAGCTCAAGGGCTGCGCTTGGCCCTCGGGCCGTACTTTGCTCATGACAGCTCGAGTCCAAAGAATCCCGGCCGGAACAAAGAGATATTAATATGGTCTGTTCGATTCATGTGGCTCGGGTTGTGGCCATTGTGACGCCTTTCTCGTCCACTTAATCTTTATCGTGACCCACGCGAGTCAACTCCAACCAGCCTTCCCCGAAGATTACACCCTATTTTATTATTCGTCTAAGGAAAATCGCATGTCACAAAATTGGAACTTGGGATTCTAAATTTAATCTTACAAAACTCTTTTTACTGCCTTCGAAAAATGTCATGAATAGAAAGAACATTCTTGAAGCATTGATAACAAGATTACAGCTGTCATATTTTGGACACATTATGAGACGTTGTGATTCGTTGGGAAAGACAATTATGCTTAGAAAGGTGGAAGGGTCTCGGAGAAGACGGCAGCCAGCATTGAGATGGATCGACTCCTTCAAATCCAACATGGATATGTCAGTGAAGGTTCTGAAGTATATGGCTGAAGACCGACTTATATGGAGACAGTCCATCCATGCAGTAGCTAGGAGTCGACGCCGACTCGATGGCACCTGATCGTCATCATCAAACTAAATTACTGTATTTCTTATTATTATTACCCATTCCCTTCGTTAAATCTCTTCAAATCTCTAGGACAGGCTAGTAAAAAGGACTTGTGTTTTATAAAGGGAAGACAGAGTTTGGGATGAAACCAATCTTTCAACTCTTCCTAGGCTCTGGAATTTCTAGATTAGCAACGAATATTAAACTCTCTCAAATAAGTCTATCTTAATTAACTTAATTAACCAGATAATACAAATGCAAGTATTTCCAAACGGGGTTAAAACAGCAAGTTAACAGTGTAAGAACTACAAAACTACAAATAGCATACAGAATTACTTGTAACAGATACAATAAAAAAACTATAACGAAGGCAAAGTTAAGTCATTATAGCACAGTCGTTAGAACATAAGCTCTATATGCATCTAAAACTATTATAATTGGTGACAAATCTCCAATAGAAATGATCGAATTCCAGGTAGGAATATCCTCAGGAAAATCATAGGACCAAAGTGTGAAAATGGAATTTGGATGAAAAAGAAATCACATGAAATTTATGAAGATACAGAAAAAATCACAGATACCAAAAGGAAACGGTGATTACAGTTTTACGGACACATTTATAGAGTGGATAGTAAGAGGCTTATCAATGAGAAATCCAAACAACTAATCAGTATCTCGGGTACCGGGAGAATGCTTTGTTATTTGACGCCCAGACAGCAGCATGCTTGTCGAATTTTGTTGTCCCTTCGAGTGCTATGAAAGTCAAGGAGGTTAGATATTTAAACTCCTTGACAGTATAGCGCTTTCTAATAGAGAAATGAGAAACTTTGTGTTGGCGGAAAATCCCGAGATTAATTTTGCCACTTAGAACACGGCCTACTGAATTCAAATGGGTTCTTTAACATGCCAACAACGTATGACATGCGTGTCGAGTTTTTTGTCGCCTTTCAAAAATCACTTACCACGGCCAGGAGCGAACCTGCAAGCTTGGGGGTTGGTAGTCCGACACGATAACCACTCACCCACCGTGGCAAGATAAATCAGTGAAGACATTAGTGAAATTGGCTGTCAAGAAAAAACCATTCAAGACAGAACAAAATTCATGACTTTAATTACCAATCATAAATTATCTGAAAAGCCCAGCCGACAAAATACAGGATGGACAGTAAAGGGAACACAGCGAGAGGATGAAGAGATATTGGGAAGGGGAGAACTGACACGCTCCTTAGTTGGGCACAGCTAATCAAAAGGAATATTCCCAAACGTGTGTAGTGCATTAATTTGGTATCTCATCATCATCATCGACTAGAGCAGTTTCCAACCGCAGGTTGTGTCTGCTTGGAGCCCGAGCCTCTCCATCGTTTTCTGTCCATCCACCACTTCTCTTCTGACACTGTTATCCCTTGGTCTTCCTCTAGGTCTCTTTTTCTTCCACTACATTTCCAATATTTTCCGAGGTATTCTTTCTTCTCCCATTCTTTTCACGTGAACATACCACTGTAGCCTTGATTTTTCAATTCTATCCTGTAGGGGTTCTTCCTTTAATATTTCTCTGACTATCATTTCTGACTCTGTCTATCCTGGTTACACCTATACGACTCCTCTGAAACTTCATTTCCACTGCTTGTATTCTGCTTTTATCTCTCTCCCTCATCACCCAAGTTTCTGATCCATACGTTAGGATCGGCACAAAGTAAGTCTTGTATATGATCCCTTTACATTTCTGTGGCACATCCTTTCTCCATATCAGGCCTCTAACACTCTTGAAGAATACATCAGCACACCTTCCTCTTTCATCTAATTCCAAGGCATTTCCCCCATTTTCTTCAATGACACTTCCCAGATACTTGAAGCTCTGCACTCTCTTCAACTGCTCTCCACCTAACGTTATCCCAGAGTATACTCTGTCCTTCTCAATTGTTGTTATCACCACTTCACTCTTTTGCGTGGAAAACTTCATTCCATAGGATGACACTACTTCCTCCCATGCATTGAGTTGCTCCGTACATCCCTCTCCTTGTTTCCCCAGATCATCAAGTCATCTGCAAACACCATTGCCTTCATTTCTTCCTCCCCAATATGCTGTGCAACGTTTTGCATCACTTCATCCATCTCCATTTCAAAGAGCAAGGGCGAGAGAGTACTGCCCTGCTTTAGACCATTAGTCAACTCAAACCATTTTGTTCTTTCCATACCGACTTTCTAAGTATCTAAGTGCGGTTAATGTATTAGAGGTGCTATTCTACGAGTCGGATTTCAAGTGCCATTGTTGGTTATTCCTAGGATCAATATCTCTCGTTTGGGTTTCATTTCTGCTCCCATAGCGTGTTGACCGTCTGAATGGCACAGACTATTGGTCAACATGAATATACACGTAAATTATCATTTTCAGAGAAAACAGGTGGCATCAAGTCCAGCTCTAACATTATATACAAGACAACAAATTCGCTCTACGAATCTCTATTGAAACTCACAATGCTAATCACAAACAGCCGCGCCCTCCAACACTAATCCATAACGGTGGCCACGACAAACAGTGCTTTAGCGATAAGCACCCAAGACTACAACTTCGTACTGTATTATTTAGTTAGTTATTTATTGTGGCGAAGTTAGGGCTCTAGGCCTTCTCTTACACTTAACCACACACAGTGCAACTTACATGAATACTCACATATGATATACTGTGCCCATTTAGCAAGAAATATGCCAATCACAGTATACCAGCGTAGCTCAATTCGGAATTTCGGGGCAGCGGTAAGTTCCCCCACTCTGTGACTCACATATTTTGGATTAATTAGAGGATACACTTGCAAAAATAACAACAAAATCAACTCCTATTTAAACACATTTAATTAATAAAATTAATGGCGCTACAAACATTTTTAACAAATTAATTACTGACCCAAATATCAACTGCTTGTTCCAAATGAACAAGGGATCACAAAATAAAATAAACCAATATTGTATTCAAAACCTGTGGTTTCCACATAAACCATCAATTCTTACTTAATCTCACTTCCATAAAGCACTAACATTAAGTTTACATAACTCCGAGCTCTTCGGCTCCATGCATTTACATTATTATGGTGTCATTCTTGTACACCTCAAATATTGTCTTTTATATTTTCTTATTTCTCAAAAACAAATATATAATTATATTTAAAATCTATGTTAATTATCTAATTCAATGTTTTTGGGCATGTCCACACATTCAGTTGTTATCATCTCTCTTTATTTCACAAACATATTAAGGTAATCAGAAAATCAATTGTGTACTCCAGAGCGTGAAGGTACTTGACACAGTCAAAAAACTATAGTTACTCCCGAACTCAGTTGCCTTCAATCAACTCGTGGAATCCCACGTCCATACATTATTACAATAGGGATTGTTATTTATCTCTTATGTCTTAATAGACCATTATCATATAAGAAACTACGATCTGAACCGGCAAACGAAATATCCATCTTTAAGGACCTCGGTTCAACGCCCGGGTCGTTTACAACTTTAAACACTCCTGGTGTATTCATTTCTCTTTTCAACAGCTTACGAGACGGTCTCTGTTCCTTCTCGCTTTAAAAGAGCTAGTCTCTACTACTGGGGTGCGATTTATGACATGTTAGGGTGGAGGAGACATCCCGTCTGACCCAACATTTAGTAGCTTATTTTCAAGGCTTTCAAAACAAACCTTTCCATTCTATCCAGCTCTGGGGAGACCGGGCTTTAATGTACCGTATACATTCAAACAACTATTCTTTGGTTCAAAGACCATTTCCATATCCTTGGCATTTATTAATTATGAGAGGGTCCTCATTGATTGGGAAGATTAATACACATACGACGACGGAGAATTACAGGGGCTTTTATCATAAGAAGATCCTGCATTCGAATCTCTTCAGGTGCCTCGGGAACTAATCCCGTACAGAGGACTTATTACAAAATGCGATTTAGAGTCGGCCGTGGCCCATATGACCTACGCTCAATAATACCATATATTAGCTCCCTTTTTAAATACATACACAATGCCTCGTGATACCATGTCACAAATAGAGGACTTACACAATTATCAATTCACTGCAATCAACTACCCTCCATAAGTAATATACCAAGTATTTCACCACTACGCGTTCCTAGCGTGACACTTTAATATTATATCTGCGCTCATTATGCGCTATGCATTATTTTAAGCCGAAAATGTCTTCCCAAGAACTGATAAAATCTCTTTAGTAACAATTCATATTATTTTAATTCCCATATTAATCTTTCCATGGTCGATAAATCGCTCCCTGTTTTAAAATATTCCATTGAACCTCATTTCTTACACATACGTTAAGGCTTAACGTTCTTATGTTCATATCAATTTATTTGATTTTTATTTAACATTTCCATATTTAATTATTATTATTATTATCTTTATTCTTTATACAAGCTCAAAAGCTATTTCTTTCATATCTCAACTTTACTTTATTTCAATGTCTTTCATGATAATTAAATGATATTTCGCTTGCTCTTATGACATTTGTTAAATACTTTAACCCATTATTCACCTATTTCCTCTACGGGAATTATTCTTTACATAATTATTCATAATTTCTCTATTTATTTATTATTGTTCAGACCATATTCTTGATTATTCAGCATTTATTTATTAAAACACATCCCTTTCACCCAAAAACTCCGGTGGTTTTGTACACAATCAATTTCTGACACCAAAATAAAAAAATGAATTTTGTACTTACATATTTCCAGATCATCCCATGATCTTAAATCTGGTGTGGTGTTTCATTTTTGGGCCCACTTCGAACTTTTTACACCATATTGAAGGTATTCATCTTACGTAAAAACACTTTTTGACCTATATCTAGAACACTTAATATTGACGACATTTTTATATACTGGCGTGTCCCTTTTGAACATATAATAACACTAAAAATATTATCTAACACACAATCTTGATTATTTTACACTTCACAATTACTCGATCACTAGGCCGTACTTCTGAGCCTATCACACGTGATCTTCTTAAATTCCCGTTTCCAAGAGTGAAATTTATCCGATGTCGGCTTCCTATTCTGAAGAATGCGAAAGTCCCGAAACATCTACTGTTCCCTGGAGTTCAATTCTGCTATTCCTATCCTGAATAACCGGCTATTGATCTAGCTTGAACGGCTTCTCTGTAGATCTGTCTATCGATCCTAACGAGAGTCTATATGGATCGAGGTCTCCTCTAAGACCTATAGATTTAGTTTCTAGCAGCTAGCACTTCTCGATTCTAGTACTATTAGAATTGTTCGCCTGCTTTCTGGAGCTAATGTTTATAGTCTCCTATTCTATTTATTTGAACTGTTTTAACACTCCTACGTTCGAACCTTATTCTGTTCTTCCTTTTTAGGTTGTTTCAATTTAAATAACAGTTTATCTGTCTGGTACGATACTTCCGTACGTTATGATCTCTTCGTTTGAACATTTAACGACCTATCGCCTTTAAGTCCGACGTTCGCAGCCTGCTCTGACTATATCTTGCGAATTTTCACTTTAACTTGTATACAGTCGGGCCTAAATCCTATAATTAGGATTTTCCTAATATTTCACAACGGCGATACTTTAAAATTTCGTCTTGAATGCTCCTTATGGAGGCAAGCAAGTCGTTACTACTGTGACGCCGGTGGCTATTTGATCTTACTTCGGCGGTGTAAAACAGCGTTTCTCCCCTCAAGGAGTACTGGTAGCTGTTATCGATGTAACGCAGAGTTACGTCCCCTCACGGACTGTCGAAATGATTACTTCTACGTCGTGGAGCAGCACTTCCCCTCACGGAATGCTCGTAGGACTGCATGCGATGTGACACAGTGACGTGCCCTCTGGCTGTCTGAATACTGCATGCGATGCTTATACTTGTTGCGCAGTATGACCTCCCCTGAGGTTCATACGTTTGAAGACTTTGATGCAGCACCTCCGGTCACGGAGTGCCCGTTGTAACTGCATTCAATGATGATCGTGACACAGTGACGTGCCCGCAGGCTGATGATAACTGCATGATTGGCTTGGAAACGCCCGAAGCTTTATACTGTTTTACTAAAAAAAATATGACTCAAGCCTTTCCTGTGGTCAACTTCTAAAATAATGGTGCCACAACTATAAAAATTATACCTTCCGAAAGCTCGTCTTTTCAATGTCAAATGATCTTATTGCACCTAAGAATCGATCGTGCAATTCGGAGATATTAATTAATTTCTCGTCCTCAATTGTGTGGGTGTTGCATTCTTTTTGCTCTCTCCCCTCCACAGAGGCTTAGGTAATTCCCAGATGACGTCGTCTTACGTCGGCAGTTTATTTCTGCACAATTATTACATGGTTTCTCTATACTGAAAAATCTCTCATTCAAAATGATTCACTGTACTGTGCTTGTTTACTCATTATTATGCTCGTAAACGTGTTAATTTTAATTATTCCTCTTATGGCGCGTATGCGACGTTGTCAATTTCCAGCCACGTCAGCTTGAATTCCGATTCAGGCTTCTCTTTCTATCACGGTGGAAAATTCCACTCAGTTATTAATACTCGTGACCGGCCCTCTCTGACATGTCGAGTGGGGTGATCTCATCTAAGGAGCATCTGTCCCTAGTCGCTTGCACAATGTTAAGCTATATTCCTGGCTTAAAATCTCTCTCCGTTCCTTTAAGAAACTATACGTTTCTTTCATTTCTTCCTTAAGGACATGGATTCGACCGTCATGGACCCGATGGCCCATGGGTTCATCTCTCCCCTCCTTAGGTAAATAAATTTTCGAAAATTTTGAGGAAATTTATTTCAATTTAATTTGTATTTCCTTTCCGTCGAATCCATCATATCGTCATCCGTATTTACTGTTATTTTATTTTCTTTTAAGTCGTATCCGGTAATTGCGTAGGTCGGGTATGCTCTGTCCCTACCCTTTCTTTCTTTCTTTCATTGTCTGGACTTTAAGTTCCCAGAACCTCATTCTCCCTTACGGGTTTGGTCTATCCCTACCCGTTTCCTTATTTCATCATTTTCTTTTCTTAAATTGGAATTTTCTTCTTCAATAAATTCAATTATTTCTTTAATTTCCCAATATACTTTTTCCAATTCGCATTCGCACTCGAATACTTGAGCTCTATTTTCTATTTCTTCCTTATTCTTGTCTATGTCAAAAGCGGATTCCTCTCTAAATGTTTCCATGACCAGGGCTTGTTCATTTTCTTCATCAAAATCTTCGGGAGGGTAATATAATTTCAAATTTGCTGAATTCATGGTTACTTCGTGACCCGTTTCACAGTGCCGAATTCTATATGCGTTATTCCTCAAATCTCTGATTATCTGATATGGTCCGTGGTACATTTTCTGGAACTTCTTGTACACACGGTTCCCTGGATCCGAAATGGCTGGTCTTTTCACTAACACCATTTCTCCTGCTAATAATGGTCGATGATACCTCTTATGCCTATTTCTTCTCTGCCTCCTGTCGGCTTGAGCTTTTAGATGCTCAAAGGCTCTCCTAATTCGTACATCTCTTCCCGGCTGAGCGTCTGCTGGTCTAGGAATTACCAGACTCCAAGGTCTTTCTGGTTGCTCATTCCGATGTAACGTTATGGGTATCTCTCCTGTGGATTCATGGATTGTATTATTTATACAAAATTCAATAATATCCAAAATATCTATCCACTTCCAATTTTCTTCGGCACAGTATATTCTACAATACTTGGCCGTTTCTCTCATAACTCTCTCTACAGGGTTTGCCTCAGGATGACGAATACTTGATAAAATTTGACGTATCCCAAGTCTTTCTAATTCTCGTCTGAACTCTACACTGGTGAAACAACTGCCGTGATCCGACAACAAATTCTCAGGTTTCCCCAGAATCGGTATCACTTTTTCTTTAAGTCGTTTTAACACCTGTTTGGTACTAGTCTTCTGTATGGGAGCAAGGACAACCATTTTAGTGAAGACATCCATAGCCACCATTATGTGTCGATTTCCTCTTCTTGCCTTTGGCAAAGGTCCAAAATTATCGATAGATATGATTTGGCCGGGCCTTTCGGGCAACAATGGTATAGGCTTCTGTCTCATCAAAAATGCATTAGGTTTAATCCTTTGACATAGATCACATGTCTTTAGCGTGTCCCTTACAGTTTCTCTCAGTCTCGGCCATATAAATGCTTCTTTCAGCATCGAGACTGTTTTGTCGACTCCCATATGTCCGAACGATCTATGGGCTAACCATACTATTTTCCTCTGCAAAATTGCAGGTACAACAATCCTTAATTTCGTATGGTCAGAGTCCACAAACTTATATAATAACCCATTATAAAACGTGTAGTCTTGTGCTATCTTCTCAGCTTCCGTGTACGCTGGTGTTCCTCTTATCAAGCTTCCCTCGAGGAATGATATGAGCATGTTCATCCATGGATCCTCCCGTTGCCTTTGACTAATGCTTCTTAACTCATTAAGAGTACGCTGATCCCTGTCTTCCAAATCTATAGCCATTACTTCCTCTTCTATGGACTCTGGCTGTCTACTTAAGTAGTCTGGAACTATGTTTTCCTTTCCTGGGCAGTACTCTATCTTGACATCAAATTGTTGAATATATAAAGCCCAACGCATCAACCTTTGACTGGATAAATCAGTCTTCATCAAAAAGGTTAAGGCTTTATGATCCGTCCTTAGAATGACCTGAAACCCATATACGATCTTCCGCCAATATTGCAACGCGTGCAATATCGCTAACAGCTCGATCTCGCTGATCGTATAATTTTTCTCGTGTGGTTTCAGTCTCCTACTTGTGAAAGCTAGATAGTTCTTCTTATCAGGGTTTTCCGGGTTCTCCTGATATAGCATTGCCCCTATTCCAATTTGGGATGCATCTGTCTGAATGATAAATCTCTGATTAAAATCAGGATATCCTAGCTTCACGTAATTTAAGAGCATTTCCTTGGCCTCCACGAATGCTTTCTCTGCTTCCTCCGTCCATTTCCACTTGCCCCCCTTCTTCAGAAGGTCCTGTAGTGGTGCCACAGTTTTGGTGTATGATGGACAATGTCCTGAGAAGAACCCAATCAATCCCAAAAACTGGCGAACGTTCTTCACTTTCAAAGGCCTTGGAAAATCCCTTATCGATTCCAATTTGCATGGATTTGGTTTAACACCATCCTTGTCAATCACATGCCCTAAAAATGTCACTTGCCTTTGACAGAAGTTCGACTTCTTTAAATTTATCTTAAAATTTGCCCTTCTTAGGTCTTCTAATAATTTCTTCAAATTTTCTATATGTTCCTCAATGTTCTCCGAGGTAAGCAAAATGTCATCTACGTATCGGATAGTGCACTCTTTCACTTCCTCTGACAGGTTTCGATCCAGCGCTCTTATTAATGCGGATCCTGCAGTCTTTAATCCAAACGGACATCTTCTAAAGCAGTATGTTTGTTGATCGAACTGAAATCCAGTTAACAAGCTGGTTTTCTCTTCCAGTTCGAGATGATGATACGAAGAAGTCATGTCAATATTTGTAAAAATCTTCTTGCCTTTAAACTTCCTCAGTATTTCTTTTATGGGTGGTGCCGAATCATTTTCTGGTATAATTTTTGCATTTAGATTTCTGGCATCTAAACACACCCTTACTGAGCCATCCGGTTTACTCACAATCACTAATGGACTAACATATGGTGTCGCCATCTTTTCTATAACACCTGCATTCATCATCTCCTGCAGTGTTTTCTTGGTTTGTGGGTAATGTTTTTCCGCAACCGGGTATGGTTTTTGTTTGAACGGTGCCCAATCGTTGACTTGGAACGCGTATTTAAAATTTTCAATCTTCCCTGGCTTGGAATCAAATACGTCCCTATAATCCAATAATAATTTCTTTAACTGTTCCTTAATTTCGAGGCTGACTTTAGCTTCCTCCACTTTTCCTGACAGGTTGGTCTCGAACTCATTTTCCACATTATCTTCGAGTTCTATGTTGAAGACTTCAAATATTTTTTCTATGTCCTTATCATCTTCCTCAATTACTTCTTCCATATGCCATACCTGTTCTGCTATTTTCGCCTCCTGATCCTGTAGGTTAATGTTTTGCTCATCCACATCCTCTCTTTGAATTCTAATGCAGTTTTGCGCTAGGTCTATAATGACCTTGTTCTCACGGATAAAATCAATACCTAATATGACATTATATGGTAATTGATTTACCAGCAAAAAGCACTGCGAAATTTCAGCGTTACCCATGATTAAATCAATGTATACCTGAAATTTACATGTCAAAGATTTTTCAGGGATAATTCCCTTAATCTTTACACTTGATGTGGGAATCTTTAGTACTCGGCCCCTTGTTTCCAATTCACTTAAAAGGGTTTGTGTAATTAGACTTATTGTGGATCCAGTATCAATCAATGCTCTGACCAGTAATCCTTCTATCCTAAGCATAATTATAGGTAGTTCTCTTTTAACGGGTGGGATTCCTTCCACATCCTCGTTAATTAGTTCATCTGGTCTAGCTATCCAATTTACAATTTCTACTTCCTCCCAGCTCCTGGTATGTTTCCACTTTTGACAATTTAAATTTGGAGTTTTTTTTAATCCTGAGGGCTCCCTTTTCCCTCATTCTTCAACTGAGCTTGTAGTTCCAAGCTTTGAGCTCCGTCTAGTCGGTCGGGTGATTTCCGGTTTTTGATTGCCTCACTCCAACGGACTTTTTGCCTATCAGGTTCATCTGGTCTTTCGTTCATATAACGAAGACTCTCCTGATATCTTTCTTCTATTTCGGCCCGATATTCATCATCCCTATCGTCTGGCCTTACATTCCTCCTGGGATAATTCTCCCATTTCTTTCTATTGTCCGGCCTTTGCTGGTTATTGTTATAGGGTCGACTTTCCTGTTGCCTATAACCCGTCGTTCTAGGATTTCTTCCTCGATATCCTCCCCTATAATATGGCTGTATCCTTCTAGGCTCCTGGTGCCCATACTCTCGATCTCGTCCTTGAGTATCCGTACTGGTGGACTGATTCCTGGTCGCTGGTTTTTCTCCAGTTTCATGACTGCTGGCCATGTGTACTTGCTCAGTTTGTCTCTGATGCCGAGGTGTTACGTGCGAAGTCGTCATATCTAACTGACGTAATACGCTTTCCACTTCCACAGCACTTCTGGCTTTGGATGAGATTAGCAGCCTCTGAATCTCATATGGAAGCTGTCTTGCAATGGCGGCACACAGGTCGTTTTCTGCCGGAGCAATATCCAGTTCGCGGAATTTACACAGCTGAGCGGTGAAAAATTCCGAGTATTTAGTGGGTGCATTGGTGCTGTACTTCCTAGAGTACAGATCTAGCCTTAAATTTTCTTGGACATCTGCTGCCCAATATCGCTTTAAAAATGCTTCCCTAAAGCCTTCCACCGTATCAAAAGTGTATCTGAAGCTTCTGAACCAGGTGAGACAATCACCTGCCAACAGCTTTTCAATAGCTCTCAGTCTCCGATCCTGAGGAACCTTCATTTCATTTAGATACTCTGCCACTTCTTTGAGCCAGTATTTTGGAGTAATAGACATGTTGTTACCCGTAAACTTTACTGGTCTGTCTTCATTGGATTTAATAATGTTTATTATTTGGCCATTTGTCTGATTTGTGTACGGGGTTGACATTGCCATTGGATATCCTGGGATCTTATAAGGGCTCTCCCCTCCTAAGTCCCTCTCCGTATCTGTGCCTTGTTCACGGGAATCTACCCATCCTGTTTTTGGAAACTCCTCCTGATTTTCGAATTCTAGCTTCCTTTCTCTTCGGGCACTTTCTTCATTTGCCATGAGTTGGATTTCCATTTGACTGTTCTTATGTTCCGTCCTCTCCAATCGGGATCTTAATTCATTCTGAATTCTTTCTTGATTCATTTTAATATCTTCCTCTATCTTTTTGAGTTGGAATTTCTCATCCCTGAAGCTATCCCTAAATCCATTTATTTGGTCTTCTACCTCTTTCTTAATGATCTTAGCATGTTGGTCTATAATTTCTGGCTTAACGTCACCTATGGTCTCCAGGCCCTCTCGTATCTCCTTTATTTGCTTCTCCACTTCTTTTCGTCCTTTGACCATATCTATTTTCATTCCTTCAAGCCTTCCCTCGGTCTTCTCTTGACTCTTATACAACTTCATCATTTCATCTTGGACCTGACTAATTTCCTTATTGGTTTTTCCTACATGAACCTTTAATGTTCCGATGGTTTCCTGAACCTCAATAATACCCTGACTTATTTCATTTATTTTATGGGTACTTTCCTTACTTTCGTTCTCTCGTTGTTTTCTTTCACTCTGGAGATGCCCCTCGTATACACCTAATCTTTGATCTATTTTCGTTTCGTATGTCTTCAGATTCTCATCTACCTGCCCGGTAAAATGATCAATTTGATCTTTCATCTCCTTAACATCCTTTAGATTTTGATTTTTCATCTCAGTTACCTCAGTCTGAACTACACCGATTTTGTTCTCGAGGATCCCTACTTTCTCTTCAACCCCTTCAAATCTATCTCCTAGCTTATTCACGCTTTGTTTTATTTCATCCCGGGATGCCTTACAAATATCGCTGTTATATTTTATCTGAGCTTCTAACCTTTCCTGCACACCTTGGATCTGGGTTACAAGTTTATTTTCACACTCATCACCCTTTGTTTCTATGTTCATTAATTTAGTTTCTATAGAACCAAATTTATTTTCCATGGTATCAATTTTATTCCCTATACTTTTAAAATTATCTTGGCACTCCTTTTTGGATTCTATACTATTTTTGTTCATAGTCTCTATTTGGACTTGTATTCCTGAGTAAAATCCTTTACTTTCCTCTTTAATTTCACTTAGCTTAGTCTCCAACTTAGTGTCAAACCCTTCATCAAAATTTTTAAATTTTATCTCCATTGTCTCTACTATTTCAGCCTTCAGTACTCCATTGTTTTCTTTACTGTTGGCTTTCAGAGACTCTAACGTCTCCATTTTCATCACTTCCCACTGGTGTTTAATGGTTTCCCCACTTTCTGTTTTCATCTTTTCTATCTCAGCCTTCAGTTCCTTATTCATGTTTATACAGTCGGCTTCGATAGCTTCTAATTTAATTCCCATGGTATTACCTTTAACTTCGATATTATCTAATTTAGTTTCCATGGTATTACTTTTAGCTTCGATATTCTCTAATTTAGTGCCCATATTAGCACTATCAGTTTTTATTGACTCCAAACTTTCATTTATGGATTCGAACACTATGTTATTTTCCTCCTTTTGGAGGCCCAATGTCTTGTTTATCGCCTCCAACTTCTCATTACTATCGGCTTTTATCGCCTCCAAAAGCCCCTGCAATTCCTCACTCAATACCATCTTATGAGAATACAGTGGGCCACAAATGCCACCACACTAGTACATGCTTGAGAGATGATACTCTGAGTCCGTGTGTCCCAATTTCTTTTAAAATATTACCTTGGTACGGGTATTCACTTACAACGTACCCTTTTACTACTTTTATTTAACTTCATAAAACCTTTATGGAAGTATTCAAAATTCAAAATTTCGAAAAACCATTTTTTTTTCAAAAATGAAAATTTTGATTTTTCGAGAAAACTCGGGTTTTCCCTAGGAAAACTCATCCCTGCGTACTGGGCGCCAAAAAGAATAAAAGGTGGTTTGCTTGGGGGTTTATAATATAATATATTCAGGGCTGCTCGGTATGAGTTTCCAGGGACCCATGCGGTCAGTTAATATTTTACGTTGTAGCTATTCCTATTATTACTTTAATCTTACATGATATGACCGACTTAAGTGTTCCTCTAGTTATTAATCCAGCACAGTATTTATATATCCCCCTGTGCCCATTTAGCAAGAAATATGCCAATCACAGTATACCAGCGTAGCTCAATTCGGAATTTCGGGGCAGCGGTAAGTTCCCCCACTCTGTGACTCACATATTTTGGATTAATTAGAGGATACACTTGCAAAAATAACAACAAAATCAACTCCTATTTAAACACATTTAATTAATAAAATTAATGGCGCTACAAACATTTTTAACAAATTAATTACTGACCCAAATATCAACTGCTTGTTCCAAATGAACAAGGGATCACAAAATAAAATAAACCAATATTGTATTCAAAACCTGTGGTTTCCACATAAACCATCAATTCTTACTTAATCTCACTTCCATAAAGCACTAACATTAAGTTTACATAACTCCGAGCTCTTCGGCTCCATGCATTTACATTATTATGGTGTCATTCTTGTACACCTCAAACATTGTCTTTTATATTTTCTTATTTCTCAAAAACAAATATATAATTATATTTAAAATCTATGTTAATTATCTAATTCAATGTTTTTGGGCATGTCCACACATTCAGTTGTTATCATCTCTCTTTATTTCACAAACATATTAAGGTAATCAGAAAATCAATTGTGTACTCCAGAGCGTGAAGGTACTTGACACAGTCAAAAAACTATAGTTACTCCCGAACTCAGTTGCCTTCAATCAACTCGTGGAATCCCACGTCCATACATTATTACAATAGGGATTGTTATTTATCTCTTATGTCTTAATAGACCATTATCATATAAGAAACTACGATCTGAACCGGCAAACGAAATATCCATCTTTAAGGACCTCGGTTCAACGCCCGGGTCGTTTACAACTTTAAACACTCCTGGTGTATTCATTTCTCTTTTCAACAGCTTACGAGACGGTCTCTGTTCCTTCTCGCTTTAAAAGAGCTAGTCTCTACTACTGGGGTGCGATTTATGACATGTTAGGGTGGAGGAGACATCCCGTCTGACCCAACATTTAGTAGCTTATTTTCAAGGCTTTCAAAACAAACCTTTCCATTCTATCCAGCTCTGGGGAGACCGGGCTTTAATGTACCGTATACATTCAAACAACTATTCTTTGGTTCAAAGACCATTTCCATATCCTTGGCATTTATTAATTATGAGAGGGTCCTCATTGATTGGGAAGATTAATACACATACGACGACGGAGAATTACAGGGGCTTTTATCATAAGAAGATCCTGCATTCGAATCTCTTCAGGTGCCTCGGGAACTAATCCCGTACAGAGGACTTATTACAAAATGCGATTTAGAGTCGGCCGTGGCCCATATGACCTACGCTCAATAATACCATATATTAGCTCCCTTTTTAAATACATACACAATGCCTCGTGATACCATGTCACAAATAGAGGACTTACACAATTATCAATTCACTGCAATCAACTACCCTCCATAAGTAATGTACCAAGTATTTAACCACTACGCGTTCCTAGCGTGACACTTTAATATTATATCTGCGCTCATTATGCGCTATGCATTATTTTAAGCCGAAAATGTCTTCCCAAGAACTGATAAAATCTCTTTAGTAACAATTCATATTATTTTAATTCCCATATTAATCTTTCCATGGTCGATAAATCGCTCCCTGTTTTAAAATATTCCATTGAACCTCATTTCTTACACATACGTTAAGGCTTAACGTTCTTATGTTCATATCAATTTATTTGATTTTTATTTAACATTTCCATATTTAATTATTATTATTATTATCTTTATTCTTTATACAAGCTCAAAAGCTATTTCTTTCATATCTCAACTTTACTTTATTTCAATGTCTTTCATGATAATTAAATGATATTTCGCTTGCTCTTATGACATTTGTTAAATACTTTAACCCTTTATTCACCTATTTCCTCTACGGGAATTATTCTTTACATAATTATTCATAATTTCTCTATTTATTTATTATTGTTCAGACCGTATTCTTGATTATTCAGCATTTATTTATTAAAACACATCCCTTTCACCCAAAAACTCCGGTGGTTTTGTACACAATCAATTTCTGACACCAAAATAAAAAAATGAATTTTGTACTTACATATTTCCAGATCATCCCATGATCTTAAATCTGGTGTGGTGTTTCATTTTTGGGCCCACTTCGAACTTTTTACACCATATTGAAGGTATTCATCTTACGTAAAAACACTTTTTGACCTATATCTAGAACACTTAATATTGACGACATTTTTATATACTGGCGTGTCCCTTTTGAACACATAATAACACTAAAAATATTATCTAACACACAATCTTGATTATTTTACACTTCACAATTACTCGATCACTAGGCCGTACTTCTGAGCCTATCACACGTGATCTTCTTAAATTCCCGTTTCCAAGAGTGAAATTTATCCGATGTCGGCTTCCTATTCTGAAGAATGCGAAAGTCCCGAAACATCTACTGTTCCCTGGAGTTCAATTCTGCTATTCCTATCCTGAATAACCGGCTATTGATCTAGCTTGAACGGCTTCTCTGTAGATCTGTCTATCGATCCTAACGAGAGTCTATATGGATCGAGGTCTCCTCTAAGACCTATAGATTTAGTTTCTAGCAGCTAGCACTTCTCGATTCTAGTACTATTAGAATTGTTCGCCTGCTTTCTGGAGCTAATGTTTATAGTCTCCTATTCTATTTATTTGAACTGTTTTAACACTCCTACGTTCGAACCTTATTCTGTTCTTCCTTTTTAGGTTGTTTCAATTTAAATAACAGTTTATCTGTCTGGTACGATACTTCCGTACGTTATGATCTCTTCGTTTGAACATTTAACGACCTATCGCCTTTAAGTCCGACGTTCGCAGCCTGCTCTGACTATATCTTGCGAATTTTCACTTTAACTTGTATACAGTCGGGCCTAAATCCTATAATTAGGATTTTCCTAATATTTCACAACGGCGATACTTTAAAATTTCGTCTTGAATGCTCCTTATGGAGGCAAGCAAGTCGTTACTACTGTGACGCCGGTGGCTATTTGATCTTACTTCGGCGGTGTAAAACAGCGTTTCTCCCCTCAAGGAGTACTGGTAGCTGTTATCGATGTAACGCAGAGTTACGTCCCCTCACGGACTGTCGGAATGATTACTTCTACGTCTGGAGCAGCACTTCCCCTCACGGAATGCTCGTAGGACTGCATGCGATGTGACACAGTGACGTGCCCTCTGGCTGTCTGAATACTGCATGCGATGCTTATACTTGTTGCGCAGTATGACCTCCCCTGAGGTTCATACGTTTGAAGACTTTGATGCAGCACCTCCGGTCACGGAGTGCCCGTTGTAACTGCATTCAATGATGATCGTGACACAGTGACGTGCCCGCAGGCTGATGATAACTGCATGATTGGCTTGGAAACGCCCGAAGCTTTATACTGTTTTACTAAAAAAAATATGACTCAAGCCTTTCCTGTGGTCAACTTCTAAAATAATGGTGCCACAACTATAAAAATTATACCTTCCGAAAGCTCGTCTTTTCAATGTCAAATGATCTTATTGCACCTAAGAATCGATCGTGCAATTCGGAGATATTAATTAATTTCTCGTCCTCAATTGTGTGGGTGTTGCATTCTTTTTGCTCTCTCCCCTCCACAGAGGCTTAGGTAATTCCCAGATGACGTCGTCTTACGTCGGCAGTTTATTTCTGCACAATTATTACATGGTTTCTCTATACTGAAAAATCTCTCATTCAAAATGATTCACTGTACTGTGCTTGTTTACTCATTATTATGCTCGTAAACGTGTTAATTTTAATTATTCCTCTTATGGCGCGTATGCGACGTTGTCAATTTCCAGCCACGTCAGCTTGAATTCCGATTCAGGCTTCTCTTTCTATCACGGTGGAAAATTCCACTCAGTTATTAATACTCGTGACCGGCCCTCTCTGACATGTCGAGTGGGGTGATCTCATCTAAGGAGCATCTGTCCCTAGTCGCTTGCACAATGTTAAGCTATATTCCTGGCTTAAAATCTCTCTCCGTTCCTTTAAGAAACTATACGTTTCTTTCATTTCTTCCTTAAGGACATGGATTCGACCGTCATGGACCCGATGGCCCATGGGTTCAATACTTAACCTACCAAACTTAAATACTAGGAAAACGTCAATACTAGAATAAAATAAAATAAAATAAAATAAAATTACATTAAATTGGCGACTGAGTGATATTAACTAAGCTACACAATTTAAATGACATACATTTTTAACAAAATTATACTATGGTCATTCACTCACACATTCTTACACAAATTGTTTTAGTTGGGCTACGAATTCAAGAGGAAATCTTTACATGCACGTTTGAAAGTTGTTAGCGATGTACAATTTCTAACGTCACGAGGACAGTTATTCCAAATTCTAGTTCCCGACATGAGGAAAGAGTTATTGAAGGCAGATGAATGATGTAGAGGGATCCAGATCGCGTGTGACGATCATGAAAGGAAGAAAGAAAACGAAAAATACAAGAGAGATAGTGAGGTGTACTTTCGTTGAGTAGTCGATAGATGAGGGTACATATGTGCAGGTTTCTTTGTTGTTCTACTTTGGACTAGGAAAGTAGATCATAAAAAGGAGAAAATAAACCTAATGCAGGAGTTTAAAGCTCTCTGAAATTTCTTGTTTTGTTCTCCGGTAGCATCTACTAATACAACATCACAGTAGTTAAATATAGGGAGTATCGAGGTTTGGTCGAGTTTTATTTTCTAGTTACGGGGTAGAACGGACTGGTGAAACTTAAGTGGATGAAGTGACGAGTAAACTTTCCTGCATGTATTAGTGACGTGCCCATCCCAATTCAAAGTTTCATTTAGTGTGACTCCAAGACTTTTTACCGATTTAGAGAACGGGATAGCAACACCATTAAGTTGAATTAAGGAAATCGGTCTACTGTGTAAATGGTGAAGCAATTTAGTCTTCCCTATTACGATAGCTTGTGTTTTAATTGGGTTGATGGCAAGAGAATTTTCAGTTGCATAGCGGCTGATCCTCTTTAGATTTACATTCATATTTTCAATTGCCGCATCTATGTCATTTATTTTTTTGTGGCAATATATCTGAAGGTCGTCTGCATATACAGTAGATGGTAGTTGCAGTACAGCTAAAGTACAGGGTTATTCAAAAAGAAGGAACAGATTTCAAACCTTTATTTCTTCCAAACTACAAAAGATAATTTAACGATCCTGGAAAGAGAAAAAATAAATTTTCACTTTTTATGCATTCAATATGAGCATCGTGTTTTAGACGACAAATATCGAAACGGTGGTACATTTCTCGACTTTTGAACACAGCTTCAACAATTCGATGTCGCAGGCTTTCAAGAGTGTCAGACATAGGGGAGGGGGATAAAAACACGGTCTATTACGTAACCCCAGAAATAAATTTCACACGGATTGAAGTCTGGAGACCTGGGAGGCCACCTGCGATGAAGTTGATCTTCTGGTCCTCCTATTCCAATCCAGGGTTCTGGAATGGT
The DNA here is from genome assembly GCA_946902985.2 of Meconema thalassinum. Lineage (NCBI taxonomy): Eukaryota > Metazoa > Arthropoda > Insecta > Orthoptera > Tettigoniidae > Meconema > Meconema thalassinum. Next base: position 26,606,762 of record OY714911.1, read on the forward strand.
GTCATCCAGGTAATGTCGGACGTGGAATAACCAGTTTTGAAGCACATCTAGATAGGTTAGTCCTGTCACCGTTTTCTCCATGAATAAGAAAGGTCCATAAACTTAGTTTACAGATATGGCACAGAAGACGTTATACTTCCGTGAATCTCGTTCATGTTCAATAACTGCCATAGATTTTCACTTGCCCAAATTCTAACGTTATGGCGATTAACTGAAGGTACCGTACATATATTTATTTATTTCTTTATCGCATGCCTTTTAGTGCCGGGATTGAACGAGGACATGTTAGCCTCGCCAGAAGCTGTAGCTGCTTCAAGCGGACACCCATAGAGTGAGCTACAAGTTCCGTTCAATTTCAAGTTGTTCCAACTTTCGCCACCAGATATGAATGATACCTAGTGATAAACGTTGGAACTTTGATAGAGCGTTCCAACGAAATCTAACCTAGAAATTTAGTTTCACGCAAGTTTGGTCTGTGGAAGGTTCTTTTACATGCCATAAATCTATGACATGGGACCGCCGGCGTTACTTCCCCTCCGAAGGAAGGCATACTGAGGGATTTTAACGCTCTTAAAAAATCCGACGACTTCGGCCGGGTTTGAACCCGCGATCTTGGGCACAGCAGTTCAGCATGCTAGCAACTACGCCACCGAAGCCACTACCGGAAAGATGAAAAAGTGGTTTCATCGGAAAAAATTAATCGTTCACATTTTACACTGTTCCTTGTCCAGGAATGTTGGAATTATGGTTCTACCTTTTGTAGTTTGTATGAAATAAATGTTTGGAATTTGTTCATTCTTTTTGAATAACCCTGCACTGTAGCCCACTGTGCTTAACCACCAAATATAATATACTAGCTGTTACCCGCGGCTTCGCCCGCAATAACATTTGGAATCCCGTTATAACGTTAGTTACATAGACAGATAAGCATGGGTCCTAGTGGAAAATAATTCTACCACCTGAAACCAAAAATGCATGGGACGAAATAAAACATCAAAATATCATGTTGGTTTCGGACCCTAAAAGACGTGAAAAATATAATAAAAGTATTAAAAAAACTATTTTTTGAAATGTCATTCGAATCAATCTTTATGTCATTCCTGGCCAAAAAGTACAAAATCATTAATAACTCCCTAAGTATTCGTCGTATGATGAAATATCAAGAGACAAAAAAGATGTAATGTGTTATTGTCTACAACATAGGCCATGTATAATTTTACACTCAGACATATTACATTCCCCCCCCCCCCATAATTTCACCCCTCCCCATGGGCCCCTTAAATTGGATTTATGAAAAAACGGCCAAACACCTATTTACTTATTTTTTATGCTGATTTTTTTCCGCTGAGTTCCAAACTCCTCGCCTATGTCGTTTGAGAGATACACGCTCCGTTAGGAATCCCTCAAACCCACTTTTCACCCCTTTCACCTCATAATATACACCACATCGAAAAACCTTCAGACACGTGTCTTCTTATTTTTAATGTTGAGTTTATATGCTGAGTATCACATCTTCCAATGAAACCAATCGGGAGATATTGCCATTCAATGAAATGCAGGTCTACCCCCTTAACACCCCTTTAGAACCTGAATATCCAAAAATCCTTTCTTAGTGGGCCTTTGCGGCCCTTGAGGAAGCTGCATACCAAATTTCATTCCAATCCGTTCGATGGTTTCTGCGATTTCGTGATGAATGAATGAGTCAGTCAGTCAGTGAGTGAGTGGTATTTGAGCTTTATATAGTTGATTGGATATCCTGTAAAGTCATTTTAAAATTTTTCAGTAAATTTTTAATTACGCAACACTGGTTTGAATCTATTATGTATTGGTACTGAGAATGTGCTGTTTCCAGCCACATCTCGGGGATCACACTGATGGGCGCTCCCGCTGACCTCTACCTCTACGGTATCCACTACATGCTGGTGGTGTTAGCAGCTCTAAGCATGGGCTTCTTCATCAACTACATCTACCTGCCCGTGTTCTACGGCCTGCAGCTCACCTCCACCTACGAGGTATGTACGTCAAGTGCACCTTATTGTTTACGACTAACGCACAGTGCGATTCAACAATTTCAGTGATTCAGCTTCATTACGAAGTCTGATATTATCACCCATACTTTTCAATCTTTACATTGAAATAGCAATGAAGGAAATTGGAGAAACACTTACCGTAGGAGTAAAGATTCAAGGAGAAAAGATCTGAACTCTGAGATTTGCTGATGACATCGTCATCTTGGCCGACACACCAGACGATTTGAATGAGTTTTTAAATGGTGTGGATTCGGTCTTGAGGAAAGAATTCCTCATGAAAATTAATAAATATAAATCAATCAATCGATCCCAGTGACATCCTTGTTGCTATTTTATGTCACCAAGTGACTGAATAATAACATTTTCCTATTTTTTACAATAATAAAATAACCAGTGATGGTCGAAGCAGGGAGGATATAAAAAGTCGGTTGGCTCAGGTGAGGAAAGCATTTCTACAGAAAAGGAATCTGTTGACATCGAATTTCGATTCAGGTATTAGGAAATCATTTGAAAGTCTTTGTCTGGAGCGTGGTGCTCTATGAAAGTGAAACTTGGACTATTGGTGCAGCACAAAAGATGAGAATTGAAGCATTTGAAATGTGGTGTTACAGGAGAATGATGAGGATCATATGGGACGTTAGGGTTACAAATGAAGAGGTATTAAGACGAGTGGGAGAGGAGACTGGCGACTGCTAATGAAGAGAAGAGATAGGTTGGTAGGGCACATACTAAGACACCCAGGAATAGCAAGCTTAGTTATGGAAGGAAGGGTCGAGGACAAGAACTGTAGGGGTATACCAAGGTTAGAATATGTTTTAACAGATTGCCTTGGATGCAGGGTGTGGTAGCGATGTAGAGATGAAACGATTAGCTCAAAACAGGGAGACAAGGAGAGCTGCATCTAACAAGTCAAAAGGCTGAATACTCAATCTCACACTAGATCCAATTAGTGTTTACTTCCTAGAATAGAAAATTAAAGGAGTTTTTGACCACCAACACGGGACATTTATTGTGTATTAATTGTATTGCTTCACGCAGCATTGCCGCTAAGATGGAATGCTCAAAGTGTTTATACGAAAACTGTGAACATCGCCGTCCTGACGCACGTGTTGATGATGAAAGCACTCAATGGACCGGATTGACACAATCTCGATAACATTTATTGGGTCACACTCAGCTGCAATGGGCTGGTGGATCACAATACAACCCATTGCTCGGTAATGCATTCCTGATTGCTCTGATCTTCATGACTGCTAGTTTTATAGACTGATGTGTTAACAATGCTGAAGTAAGATACCAATCTTAATTCTTCCAATTGCTCAACAATATGTCTGATATTAAATCATCCCTCAGAAATCCGTTTGTGATTGTTCCGATCGTCATGGGCTGACGTAGGCTAGCTATCGTAATTGTCCGACCTGGGTGTAGGTTAGTTACTGTACATCGTCCACGTTACACTCTATATAGTGCAGTTCTCATTCACAACGTTCCACTGATGGAAATCAATTCCGTATGATCGATCCGTCAGTAACTACAGGACATATTCCATAGCTATAGCACCTCTTGCCTCTGAGGCAATAGCTGTGGGATATAATGACCATGGGACTTGAATACTTCCATCACATTGCTCATCAAATATCTACTCGCTGACACAAGCTGTGATGTATTTTAGATCATATTATTTGATAATGGCAATTCACGGTCCAGCAGCTAACTAGTTATCACATCATGTTCAATTATATTAGCTTTTGTTTGACACTGATTGTATCGTCAATATTATAGGATCTCACAATATCAGAGCCACCGGTGTTCCGTAGCTAAGAGTTATTTATTTATTTAATATCAGGCTGATAGGTATGTTATGATAGATCAGGTTGGCAGCACTGACTAGTGCTATAATCTACTTCAGACACGCTCAATGTGTTCTAAAAATGACGTACAGGGCAAAAGACTTGGGGTATAAAATATTAGTGTTTTTTTTTTGGGGGGGGGGCACATTTGTAATTGGGGGTGATAGAGGAGTAGGAATATGCAACGATTTTATGGGTATGGAATCTATTTTATGAAATATGGGGTGGGAAATTATAATCCCACTGCCCACACCCGACAGTATGTTTTCTTCAATGGGTAATAATGTCTCACATCCAAATTATGATGATACTGTGTTTATCACTCAATAATGAGGTTTATTTAACGGGATATAATATATAACAAGATGTTCAGTAAAGAACATAAAGCCTACTTTCTCCTTAATGCATGGGTATTGTTATAACTCTTTGTCCTTTTCAAGGAGTATAATTGAATGTTGGTTGTAGTAGCTTGTTGAAATACAACGTGCTATAGGCATATTAAACATGAATATGAGGTGCCCTTTGCTAGTGCTACCTCTGTAAAAAAATTCATTCAATTCTGTTTCACCGTGTTTGAATTGATCTGGGGAAAGGATTTGCACACATACATGGCCGCTATTTGAAAACTATTGGGCTGATGACCTTGTAGTCAGTCATAAGATGCTTTCCACAAAAAGGCATGTTGTTGCAAAATCCGGTAGAGATCGAATTATTAGGATGGTCGAAATTTGATTTAAGCTTTTAACATTTGGGTGGCCGTCATTCCGTTTCCGTCAAGATGGCGGCGATATAAAACATGACACTGAGGTGCCTTTTGCTAGTGCTACCTCTGTACCAAATTTCGTTCAATTCGGTTTCACCGTGTTTGAATTGATAGGGGGAATCGATTTGCACACATACTTGGCCACCATCTGCAAACTATTGGGCTGATGATCTAGCAGTTTGGTCAGAATATGCTTACCACATGAAGATTTGTTGTTGCAAAATTTGGTAGAGACTAGATTATTAGGTTGGTCGTAATTACATTTTAGCCTTTAACATTTGGGTGGCCGCGATTACGTTTCCGTCAAGATGGCGGTGATATAAAACATGACACTGAGGTGGCCTTTTCTAGTGCTACCTCTGTACCAAATTTCGTTCCATTCGGTTTCACCGTGTTCGAATTAATAGGGGGAATCGATTTTCACACAAAGATGGCCGCCATCCGCAAACTATTCGGCTAATGACCTATTAGATTTGTCAAAGGATGCTGCCCCCATAAAGGTATGTTGTTGCAAAATTTGGTAGAGATCGGATGATTAGGTTAGTCGTAATTTGATTTAAGCTTTGAACATTTGTGTGGCCGCCATTACGTTTCCGTCAAGATGGCGGCGATATAAAACATGACACTGAGGTGTCCTTTGCTAGTGCTACCTTTGTACCAAATTTCGTTCAATTTGCGCTCACCGTGTTCGAATTGATAGGGGGGACAGACATTCACAGTACACACACTCACTCACACACACACACACACACAGACTCACTCACACACATACACACACACACAGACAGACACACTTTTTTTCGCCCTGTAGTGATCTCATAAGTCTACTTTCATTTTTTGCAAAAATCGAAAGTAGGCTAAAAACACCCATCACGCTCTATAGTAAAAAAAACGTAACTCCCACGCAACACAGGGTCAGTGACCTATAACATCTTTGCCGAAAACTGCACGAAAAATATACAAGTGATTTTGGAATGTTAGAAGTTAGTATATTCGAATATAATTCAATAATTTCATAGTAGTATTTACTAAAAACACAGAAAATTATTTTTTAAAATCTTCTATTATATGGCAAACACCCTCGCAGGATAATTATTTCCATTCTAGCTGAAATATATTTAGTCAAGTGACCAAACATTGTATTTCAGTTATATACCAACGTTTACAAATCTCTTATCTTCAATAAAGACACCTTCTTTTGTAAAACAATCCATTTCTTTCACTCAACACAACCGAACTGGCGAGCACGTGCACTGTGGAGACCACTGGGATATATGCTTCCCACCTTTGGTCTCTGATGACAGTATACATCACATCAAATTAATGGGTTTTCAATATTTCTGTGCATTTAGCTTGTGAATGCACGTGGAACTGCTTGAAATGAAAGGTTCTTTTTGTCGTGTGACATCCTGAGAGGCCGAGTGCAGGTCTTGCTATTCGACGCCCGTGGGCGACCTGCGCGTCGGGATGAGAGATGGAATGGAAGAAGATGAATGAAACTGGGCAAGGACATGGAAGAAAGTGGCCGTGGCCTGTCAGAAGGTACTGTCCCAGCATTTGCCTGGTGTTGAAAATGGGAAACCACGGAAAACCATTTCAAGGACAGCCGACGGTGGGGCTCGAACCCACGCGTCTACCGAGTCAGCAGAGAGCTTGGCCCCATGGCCTAACGCAGCGCTTTAGCCAGCGTAGCCACTACTGTCGGTATCCCAAGGACCTATAAAAGGTTAACAGTTACAACAAACTTATCCCAAATAACAAGTAATTAGTAGTCCTCAGTAAAAGCAAAGGTTGCGCATTAAAACCTGCAAATAGTAGGAAAGACACATGAGCCATGTTTAACATCTCTCTTTTCATTATTTTCTTTGGCGGCCGTCCCGGTAGACTCAGACGCCATGTGAGATACTTTCTGTCCGGACGTGCCTTGAGGCTCTCCGCCTTATTATTTAAAATGTAATGTTTTGCCTTTTTATTTAACATTGTTATTATGCCGAAGCCTTCCATTTACTCATGTAAGTAATACATCTAACCTTGTGTCCACTATGCTCATTTCCTAAATTTAACCTTTCTTTTTGATCTTCGTCGTGTGCTTGGATTTGCTGTGGAACCAATCGTAATGGCGGTCTCCTGTTTTATTTTGTTTGAGTCTTCGTTTAACCTTTTATTTGTGCCGTGAAATATATCTGCGAGTGATTTTGTGAGTGTATGTTTTTCTTGCTGCCAGGTGCATTGAAGTTGTTTTGATTTGGGCATATCTTCGAATGGGTCTCCCGTTGTTTGTGGACGTTGGCGTTTCGACCATTCTCCCAACACGAGGCATGGCACCATATATTTTAGCCCTTATGTATTCCCTTCATTCCATGCTTCGTGCAACTGAATCACGGCGGTAACTTTAAGTAGGCCTTACCGTATTCAGCTAGAACTCGGAACGTAAGTTGGGGACCATATAGGTTTAGCATGTTTTGCTAGACTACCTACAAGCACGAGTTGCTTTGTGTTTTTTACTGCATCGACGGCTGGCATTTTGTGTGTTTGATTGCGTGCATGTATCATGATATATTTCACGGACACCTGACGTCATTTGTTTCTTCTTATAGTATCTTTGGTTTTTGCATTTCTTTTCTCTGGGGACTGCCAGCTCGATCGCATCCCCATTGCTCGCCACAGCCTTTGCGACACGCACACAGCCTCTTGTTTTATCTTTGCTATGCTTGTTATTTGTGGTCGTCATGACAACCATCCATCTCTAGGCAGAGAAGTGATTGTTGTTGACCAGCGACCGGCTCGATTGCCTCTTGATCTTTTACTTCCTCCCTTTTTACATAGTTTTCACCGAAGTGAGCACAGGTATGAATTTAATTTGTTAACGTTATTTACTATCGTAAGTTATTTATTGTTATTTATATTTATCTTCCCCGTTTGAAAGTGACTTTATTTGGCCCCTAGGTGAAGGGTATTCTTTTTTGTGTGTGTTATTCTGGCCGGGTTTCTTTGTGTGTTCGGTTTCAATTCATTAAATTTCCATTTCTTTACCCATGTGTCTTATTTAGTAGTGTTTGGCGATCGGGCTGCTCTCTCTCTCTCTCTCTCTCTCTCTCTTCAAACCTAGGCCTAACTTATTCTAGCTTTCTAGCACCAGGAGGGTATTCCTACCACTCGTCGTGGGACCACCTTCACGGAGTCTGGAGTCGCTCGGCACATCTGGCCTGCAAGTACGGGCCCAGCACAGGTCAGAAATTAACATCCATTTCCACTGCGTACTCCTTTCTTTTCTAGTTGGTTCCAGTGATGCAGCTAGGAGGCACGCCAAGAATATGTTTATTTCAAGAGGGCGGTGCAGATGGTAGCAGAGCATGGTTCCCCGGTTTAGACCCGCCGGAGTGGCCATGCAATGAAGTTCGCCGGGAAATGAACATTTCCACGACTGGAAACTTCTGTCCTTGGGTCCCTGTAAGTGTTAAGAAATTGTCGATACCCGCTTTACTGGATTCTGGAGCTTCACGTTCATTTATTCAGCGCTCCATCGCGGAACAGCTTCCTGTTACTCAGATTTGTCCACAAGATGGGGGTTTGAAATTTTATTCTGCGGTGAAGTCATCTATTTCTGTTTCTAGCGTTGTAACATGTCATATTAAGATATGTGGTTATTCTTGGGATTGGAACTTCCATGTGGTGGATGACTTATCTACGCCTATGATCTTAGGTTCTGATTTTATGCACAAAGCAGGGTTGAGGCTTGATTTTTCGGATCATTCCTTCAGTTTTTTGTTTAAATCCAAGGAGCGGTGTCATTTTAATACTTGTGAAGCGAGTGTTCCTTGTAATTTTTCTGGTATCTCTGCTGTTCTAATCCCTCCTACTTTATTCACGAGTCAACGTGACGCTTTATCTGATTTGGTGAATGAATTTCCAGATGTTCTCACGTCGGAACTGGGTTCCGCTATCGGCTACGAGTGTCATATTGATTTAACTGATGAGGTTCCAGTTAGGTCGGCGCCATTTTCGTGCTCTCCACCCAAACTCATTGCCATGAGAGAATATATTGATGATCTTAAGGCACGCGGTGTTGTGAGTCCTTCTAAGTCTTCTTATGGTAGTCCAGCATTCCTGGTGCCTAAGAAAGAGGGTACTTTTCGTTTAGTAGTTGATTATCGTCGACTCAATTCTAAGGTGGTGTTCGACAACTTTCCCCTTCCAACTCTGGAGAGCGCTTTTCAGCATTTTCACGGGGCGAAGTACTATTCCGTCCTAGATTTGAATTGTGCATACTATCAAATTCCTCTCGATCCCGAGAGCCGTAAGGTAACTGCGTTCTCCACTCCGTTCGGCCTTTTTGAGTTCAATAAGTTACCCATGGGCATTTCTATCGGCGGACAAGTTTTGAGTAGGGTTTTGGACGAGTTATTTGGAGATTTAAAGTATTCATCTGTGTTTAACTATCTTGATGACCTCGTGATTTACAGTCAGTCTTTTGAGGATCACCTGATCCATTTACGTGAAGTCCTATGTCGTCTTCGGAGAGCTGGACTCACTGTTAACCCGGACAAAATCTCTTTGGCTTCCAAGCAAATCAAATTTTTAGGTCACATTCTTTCGGATGTGGGCATAGAAGTGAACCCTGAGCGTGTCCAATGTATCCAAGAGTTCCCTACTCCCACGAATGTGAAAGCAGTCCGACGTTTTTTGGGAATGGCAGGCTTTTACAGTAGGTTCATTAAGGGCTTTTCGGACATTTCAGCGCCCCTGAATTATTTGAAGAAGAAGAATGTACGATTCGTGTGGGGCCCCGACCAGTGTCTCGCCTTTGAGAAATTGAAAGAATGTCTTTCTTCTGCTCCCGTCCTTCGAACTCCGGATTTTGGGAAAGATTTTATGTTACATTGTGATGCGAGTGATGTCGCAGTTTCTTGTGTGCTTAGTCAGCAGGTGAATGGTAATTTGGCACCCATCGCTTTTGCCAGTCGGATGCTTAATGATTGCGAACGCCGGTATTCCACTTTCGAGAAAGAAAGTCTGGCTGTCGTATTCGGCTGTGAACGTTTCAGATCTTTTCTAGAACATCGGCATTTCATAGTGTATACCGACAATGAAGCTCTGTCCTGGATGCGCTCGCATGTCAAAAAATTGGGACGTATAAATCGTTGGATTCTTCGTCTATCCTCTTTCAGCTTTGACATCATTCACGTCAGAGGCAGTGAAAATGTTGTAGCGGATTGTTTGTCACGCATGTTTGAGGAACCTCCTCCCATTGTTGAGATCCCAGAGCCAGTGAATCTTCTCCAACACATTCCATGGTCTTTTACTGACATCCGTACGTACCAAGCAGATGACCCATTTTGTGTCACATTGCGTGAAAAAATTCTCGGGAAAGATCCTGGTGTATCTGAGTTTTCATTGCGCAATGATGTTATAGTGCATACCGCTCCTCGATCTTCGAAATGTAGGATTTTCGTGCCAGAGAATATACGAAGTATGCTCTTGGCGTATTTCCATGAATCCTGTTTTGGATTACATTTAGGTATGACGAAGACTTTCCATAAAATCTCTCAGGAATTCTTCTGGCCTCATTTGAAAGCGGATGCTTTTGCTTTCGTCCGAAAATGTGTTACGTGTCAACGTTCTAAGCCAGCAAAGAATTCTCGCATTGGACTTCACCACGCTGACACGATGTCATATCCTAATGAGCGCCTGTTTATAGATTATTTTGGTCCCCTAGTTAGGTCATCTTCTGGTCATCAAGCTATACTTACTGTCGTTGATGGATTTTCAAAATTTGTATGGTTATTTCCTGTCAGGGAAATCACGACACGTACCACTGTTAGGCTTTTGACCAATCATATTTTTGGTGTTTTTGGTCCTCCAAAGTTTTTAGTGTCCGATAACGCGAGCGTTTTCCGGTCCAAGTCTTTTAGATCAATGTGTTTTTCTTGGGGAATTTATCATGTCTTTTTGGCACCCTACCACCCTCAGCCAAATCACGTTGAAAGGTTTCATCGTAACTTGAAGGCTTGCTTGAGTGCGTTCCACAACGCAGATCAGTCACGTTGGGACGCAAATCTTCAGTTTCTCTCCTTAGGATTTAACACTGCTCTTCATGAATCGACGAATTCTACCCCTTCGGAATTGTTTTTAGGAAGGCGTATTGTTGATCCACTTCAGCTTCAGTGGAAAATAGATTATCTGGCTGCACCATCCCGCCGTACCTCAGTCAAAGAAAAATGGGAAGTTGCTGTACGGCATCTGAAAAGGGCACGAGATCGCGTGGCGTCTCGCTATAACAAGGGTAGGCATCCTGTTTGTTTTCAGGTGAATGACGACGTGCTAGTGCGCCTGCACCCACAGAGTTCGGCCAAGAATAAGGAGTCAGCTAAGCTAATGCTTCGCTGGAGCACGCCCAAAACTATCACTAGATTTTTAACACCTGTCACTGTTGAATTGATCTCCAAGGAGAATCCCACCGACGTATCCAGAGCTCACATATCTCAATTGAAACCATTTATTGTGTAACCTTCTTATTTGCTGTGATTAATGTTGTCCTTTTTCTGCGTAGGTTAGCAGTTCATAATTTGATTATATTATTCAAGGAAGCTAGTATCAATATGGCGTCTCCTTGACCTGCCTATTATTGAACCAATTTTGACCGAGGCAGAGTCAAGTACAAATTTACGAGCTCAAGAAAGAAAATAATACAAGAAGAAATAGGCCTACATACTCTGTGTAACTTAATATTTATTGAAAAAATATGTATTTTTGCGAATTCGGCCAGTAGAGAATTTATATTCTATAAATAATGGACACATTATATCGCTTCTGATATTTTAATACGTCACTTTCATGATGGGTATAAGGAGAATGGCAGACTTCGGCGTCAAAGGGCGAAAGTCTTTTGTTTATGATTTTCGTCCGTGTCTCTATCTACTTTTCTTGTCATTGTAACGCTCAGGCGAACCGTAATACCATTATGACAAGCCCAGGGATCGTCAAAGGAACGCGCGCCTTTGGGGACCCCGAAGGAGTTCTGTCCTGATATTGCGATCGCCGAAGCGATCTGATTATTTTTATATATTACTTCATTTTATAACTGTATTCTTTCTGATATGGCTCAATTGCTTAAGTGATTGTTATATCGATCACCCTCCCCCCTCATATTTTGTGTACTGTTATAGTTGTTGACAAACCACCTGTGTGATAAGGATGTTGTGTATTTTGGAACACTTGGGACATGATTGATTTCAAAGCGGTGGTACTTAGTGATGTAAAAAGAAAAATCTTTTATTATTATAAATAATTTTTCTTTTGGGGGGTGGTGTGGATCCTGAGCCATGTTTAACATCTCTCTTTTCATTATTTTCTTTGGCGGCCGTCCCGGTAGACTCAGACGCCATGTGAGATACTTTCTGTCCGGACGTGCCTTGAGGCTCTCCGCCTTATTATTTAAAATGTAATGTTTTGCCTTTTTATTTAACATTGTTATTATGCCGAAGCCTTCCATTTACTCATGTAAGTAATACATCTAACCTTGTGTCCACTATGCTCATTTCCTAAATTTAACCTTTCTTTTTGATCTTCGTCGTGTGCTTGGATTTGCTGTGGAACCAATCGTAATGGCGGTCTCCTGTTTTATTTTTTGTTTGAGTCTTCGTTTAACCTTTTATTTGTGCCGTGAAATATATCTGCGAGTGATTTTGTGAGTGTATGTTTTTCTTGCTGCCAGGTGCATTGAAGTTGTTTTGATTTGGGCATATCTTCGAATGGGTCTCCCGTTGTTTGTGGACGTTGGCGTTTCGACCATTCTCCCAACACGAGGCATGGCACCATATATTTTAGCCCTTATGTATTCCCTTCATTCCATGCTTCGTGCAACTGAATCACGGCGGTAACTTTAAGTAGGCCTTACCGTATTCAGCTCGAACTCGGAACGTAAGTTGGGGACCATATAGGTTTAGCATGTTTTGCTAGACTACCTACAAGCACGAGTTGCTTAGAGTTTTATTTCTGCATCGTCGGCTGGCATTTTGTGTGTTTGATTGCGTGTATGTATCTTGATAAATTTCACGGACACCTGACGTCATTTGTTTCTCCTTGTAGTATCTTTGGTTTTTGCATTTCTTTTCTCTGGGGACTGCCAGCTCGATCGCATCCCCATTGCTCGCCACAGCCTTTGCGACACGCACACAGCCTCTTGTTTTATCTTTGCTATGCTTGTTATTTGTGGTCGTCATGACAACCATCCATCTCTAGGCAGTGATTGTTGTTGACCAGCGACCGGCTCGATTGGCTCTTGATCTTTTACTTCCTCCCTTTTTACATAGTTTTCACCGAAGTGAGCACAGGTATGAATTTAATTTGTTAACGTTATTTACTATCGTAAGTTATTTATTGTTATTTATATTTATCTTCCCCGTTTGAAAGTGACTTTATTTGGCCCCTAGGTGAAGGGTATTCTTTTTTGTGTGTGTTATTCTGGCCGGGTTTCTTTGTGTGTTCGGTTTCAATTCATTAAATTTCCATTTCTTTACCCATGTGTCTTATTTAGTAGTGTTTGGCGATCGGGCTGCTCTCTCTCTCTCTCTCTCTCTCTTCAAACCTAGGCCTAACTTATTCTAGCTTTCTAGCACCAGGAGGGTATTCCTACCACTCGTCGTGGGACCACCTTCACGGAGTCTGGAGTCGCTCGGCACATCTGGCCTGCAAGTACGGGCCCAGCACAGGTCAGAAATTAACATCCATTTCCACTGCGTACTCCTTTCTTTTCTAGTTGGTTCCAGTGATGCAGCTAGGAGGCACGCCAAGAATATGTTTATTTCAAGAGGGCGGTGCACACAATAGGAAAAGAAAAGAAAACAAAAGCAAAAACAATAGAGAAAGAGAGGGCGAAAGGGAAACGGAAAATGAAAGAGAAGAAGAAAGCAAAGAAATGAATGGAAAATGAGAGTGAGGAAAATCAAAGGAAGAGTGCGTGCGTATTTGCGTATCGGATGGAATACTATGGCGTCAGGCTTGTTTCGTTCCTGTTACCTTTAACTTCCTATCTTCGTATCTTTTTGTGTGGGTATTTGGTTTGGTTTACTGTATGATGCGTTCACCCCAGTAAGACCTATGCCATGTGCCTTTCACCTTTTGTTGCCTCCCTTATCTGAAGATTGCGTCTTTCAACGCAAGTCTATGAGTATGGCTTATTCCCTTCTAGCGTAACTTATTTTGGTGGATATCTTTTATTTTGTGTAACGATACGTTTCTAGTAATTATTTCATTTCGGTTACTTGCCCCTCATTTTACGTTTATTGATCTACGTCATATCTTCGCGCGCTTTTATTAAAACTCCGTCCTTTCTCGTAATCCCTCGCCTTCTCTATTCTTCAGGGCTATTAGGTTTACCGTTCGCTACATTGGCGGTAGACTCACTTTTCCTGACTCCTTTGTCTAGCCCTTTTAATCTTTCTTATTTCCCAATGTAATTTTACTCTTTATGAGTATTCTTTCTCCATATATGTCCCTCCTTTTAACCTTTACCTCCCATCGCCCATATCCTTAATGTCACGGTCCTTTGAATCGTTAGTTTACCTTATGCCACATGTTTGACGACCACATAACCTCACCTTAGCATGTAATGCTTCCTCGTCATTCCTTAGGACTATTTCCTTGGAGAATACTGTACATTACCTTTCCTTTACTCATGCGTCGTGTTTGTGTACCTTATTCCGCACGTTGTTTAGTTCTTTATTCTCTAAGCAACTAGGCTAGGCTAGGCTAGGCTAGGCCCATGGTTCTTCATAGTTACGGAATTCGAATTGAACTTGCATCCACAACAATGTGGATGTACGTTCAGCCCACCGCCTCTGATTCTATTACCCTTTCACCACCTAGTCGTGTATCATGGGCCCAGCGCAAGACTAATAGGTACACGTTTCCACTGCACCAATCTGCGAAAGGGTATGCGTTAGAGTCTCTAGGATTGTTGACGGGTAAAAACAGCGAGGGAAACCAAGTCAAAATAACTCTGATCACGCAGCGTAGAAAAGGGGCTTGGACATTTTGCCCCTTGTTCCTGGATATAAATATTGAAATATTAGAAGCCATTTTTCAGTGTTGGCTAGTACATTTTAGAAGTCCCCCCTCTTCTTTTAGCCTACTTTCGATTTTTGCGAAAAAGAAAGTATACTTATGAGATCCACACGGACCAAAAAATGTCAGTCTGTCTGTGTGTGTGTGATTGTGAATATCTGTCCCCCACTATCAATTCAAACATGACGAAACCAAATTGAACCAAATTTCGTACGGAGGTAGCACTAGAAAAGGGCACCCCAGCGTCATGTTTTATATCGCTGTCATATTGACGGAAACGGAATGACGGCCACCCACTTGTTCAAAGTTTAAATCAAATTACGACTAACCTAATCATCTGATCTCTGCCAAATCTTGCAACAATATACCTTTATATGGGAAGCGTCTTTTGCTCAAACTACAAGGTCATCGTCCAAATAGTTTAAAGATGGTGGCCGTGTGTGCGTGAAAATCGTTACCCCTTCTCAATTCACACACGACGTAAGCAAATCGAACCACCTTTGCTACAGAGGTAGCACTAGCAAGGGATAACTTAGTGTCATGTTGTATATTGCCGCCATCATAACGAAAAAGAAATGGCACCCATCCAAATGTTCTGAGCTTAAATCAAATTCTCGATCTCTACCAAATTTTTCAACAATATACCTTAATGTGGGAAGCGTCCTTTTCCCAAACTACAAGGTCATCAGACAAATAGTTTCAAGATGGCGGATGTATGAATCATGCAAGCATTATAGCCTAACCGTAACTTACGATTCAACAGGGTATGGCCTCAACAAATCAGCTTATCGTACATAGGGAGGTTTAAACTGTCTTCAAGGAGGTGACCGGTAGGATATTGGCTTTTTATTATAGAACTAGCAACCCGACCCGGCTTCGCCCGGGAGAATGCATTACGTGATAAGCGCTTTTTTTTCTCCAGTGTCAATGAACAACGACCAATATCCGTTTTATATATCGGCATGATAGGTTAAAATCACTGACTGGACTATTAGTTATATTATCATGGAGATGCATGTGCAACAAATTCTTGTCAGACGTAATTTAAGAATGGCAACGTGCATGAAACACAAATCCCCCTTCCGTCCAATCTTAACTTGACGGTGTTTCACAGGCGAAATGAAGAAAACGCGAGTTACACTTCCAGGGAAACTCCAAACACAACTAGCCTTCTCAGGAGTATTAACTCGAAATATCCTTTACAAAATGGTGGAAACCGCATCAAAATCCATCCAGTGGTTCTCGAGTTTACCCGTAACAAACACATATCTGGGACTTTGTTTTATACTAAGTAGAGATATGTAACCGCAGCAGTGTCTAACAGTTCAGGCTGGCCGTGCCATATCGCGCTGGGCCGTGCCGTCCCGTTGGGTCAAAATGGAGGCTATTATTTGCTGGATAGTCCATATATCAGTAACTTCGTAAGTTTATACCCTTTTAGGAATGTACTGAACAAAATAATACATATTTAGTATCAAATGGTTCATAATAACGGCAGAAAACGCTGATGAAGTCGTTCATTCCAAGATAAAATATGTTATGCAGTTATAATAAACCAGTTGTTAACCTAGTATTAGTACTGGGCGTGTGTAGTGCAGTGGTAGCGTTTAAGACTCATAGTCTAGCGGTCCGTGAATCAAATCCAAGCAGATTCACATTTTTTAACTTGAATTTTCTTTTTTATTTATTGATTTATAACTTCTCACACGTTATAATGTCAAGCATATGTAGCGTGTATTTGCAATCGAATGTACTTATAACACCACATATTTCAACACTCGTCTACAGCGATTAAACTTCGTTCTCCTTGATCCGCGGTCAAGTCTATTGTTGTTGATTTTCTGGAGGTTTTGCGGCATCGTGGTTTCGATTAAACGGCAGATGGTCCAAAACATCACACTTGACCTCTTTGGCACAGTGCGGTCGTGAATGATATACACCTTTTTCGAGAATTGAAGGTAAGGTTGGGCGGCAACACCTCACCAAAAGGATAAACTTCAGGGGACTGTCCAGATGTACCCACCTCAGTGGCGGCAGAATTTTTTGCCGACGGCATTGGAAAGCTGGTGTAACGATACGACGAATGCTTTAATCGTTTTGGCGATTATGTTGAGATATAATAATAAAACAAGCAAACATTTAGTAGTAAAATCAGCCTGGTATGTCAATCTGTTGTTTCTGTACAGTCCATCGGAACCTGAAAACAACCAGCCCTCGTACATTGAGCGATGCCGAGTGTGATATCTTGTACCAAGACGTTGAGTCCACTCACATTAGCCCGTCTGTCGGCCTGAACCAGAATTGAAGTGAGCATTTCCCTTTCCTAAGATCCCAATCTAGTAATGAACACTGTTCGTGGCTACTCGCACTGTCAAGGCAATTCCGGAGGGTATATTTCATACTGATGATATTTATTTCCATTAATGGCAATCATTTGAACAATTATCGCTAATATCACAAATGAAATGTAATTATTTTGCCTTACTGTATAAAGCGATCAATAGCTAATTATGGATAATGGCTCTGTGATCCCCAATCACCTGCTATCACCAATGGTTGCCATTGTACCCATCATCTCATTGTCGAACTCACTGGCCAATTCTTGGGCGTAATCGTGTTCAGGTCCGTTCTTCAAGCATTCATAGCGCTGATTTAGAAATATCTTCCTTGAAGTAATCTAATTGTCAGACCCATGTGGGATTTGAACCCGTGACCTCAGGTACAATGCCAGTCAATAAGTCGGGAGTGCGCTATTTATTTTAACTAAAACTACCTACTGCAGGTTTACAACTACTTTGATACTACCAACAACTAACCCACTAGAGGCCTTTACTTCTTCTTTCTTAACGAACTAGTATTAAAACTTAACAATCTTTATTATTATCCCTCTCTTAGGTCCCATTAACACCAACCTACACATATGGGGTACCTACAGGTTCAGCATAACGCACTCACTTACTCTTTAAATGCCTCACAATTAAATAAATACCTTAAAACATGTATATTTACAATGAAATAATGAAAGAATGCAGCACGGTAACCATGGTAACAGAATCTCACAGGCCCATCTATTTCTGTAAGACGCAATGCAATTCCAATTATTACATTACTGTGAAAGTTTCCAGACAGTTATAAGGTTATCACTGAACCAAATTAAGCTGTTAAATTCATCAATACATACAGTGTAATGCGCTTAAGAGGGTCAAGGGGCACTCGAGAAATTTTTTACGCAATTTACAAGTGTGAATGTGGTACGAAAGGTCTTTTTCACCCGACTATAAAGGGTCTCCGGAAACCACATTTAATGGCCCTTAAATTAACAGTGTCTGTGATATTCCCAGAAAACTAACTTCGCTCTGATATACCTATGAAGGAATGACAAACCCCTAACCACTGCACCAGTAGCTGAATTGATAAAGTCTGATTATTCATACCAAGGATAAATCAGTCATAGCATTCATGATTGAGATTTTGCTAAGTGTACACTTTACAACTAGAATATTCGCGGGCAAAGCCGCGACGGGTAATGCTAATTATTATTATTATTATTTGTATAGCTATTAAAATACTGAAGCTTCTGCTGTCACACAAAATCAACTGCAAACACCTAGTCCCACAGTAGTTGGACGCTCTAATATGTCCAAGTGCTGGGAGACAAGCCATGGCGAAGAGTGGCGGATCCAGGCCTTGCGGGGCCCTGGGCGATAATTATGATAAGGTTGGGACCACAACTATAGGAAATACAAAAATATCAAATGAAATGGAAAATATTTTGATAATAATAATAATACTAAAATAAAGAATAGTTAAAATATTTTGAATACACTACAGTACATTTGCTTAATAATATGAAAGAAATCTTGAAGTCCCCTTGAAGAAGATTATGTAAACTATGAAATATTAAAATATTACTTGGTGACTTTTTTCCCGACTGCAGTTTTCTATTATTTCACTGAAATCTAAATTTGCTACGTGGCCACGGAATGTCATAGCTGCACTGAAAATAGGAATATGAATTATAAATTAGTTTGAAAAGTATAATTAATTAATTAATTAATTACATTTAAAAAATCCATGGCGCGGCTCCCACTCCCCCGGCGATGGGCCCTGGGCGCTCGCCCTCCCCTAGATCCGCCCCTGAATCCTAACATATTTAAAAATTCTCCCAATAAAGAAACATACACCACATACTGTATCCGACGCTAATATTTCAAAATTGACAGCAAGGAGCGAAAATCACATTAAAAAACAAAAACATTCAAAATGAAAAAATAATTAAAAATTAAATACAAATTAAATAAAGGAGCACATTTATCTGTCTTCATGCCAGGATTACTAAATCAGGTTACCAACATATCGTGGAGGACTGCAGCCCTCGAGCCTATAATGGGAACCTGAAAGACTTCCATGATGCAACGCAGCCTGCTCTAGATTGGATTTCAAATTTAAATCTTACGTTGTAAATCTGATCATTTTATCTATTGAATATGTGTCTCCTCACTCAAAATTTATTTTAATATTTATTGTTCTTTTAGGCTAAATACTATTGTATATGTTTAATGTGTTCCTTTGCTTGTAATTATGTAACCATGCCATACGCTAAATAAATAACCTACAGCAACTGTTATTCAGGTAGTGACTCAGTCGGGAGTAGGCAAGCGTATAGGGTGCATCTCACCAACAATCAGATAAGTACCCATACACAGTGCATGATGCATGTTCTTATTATACTATATTGCGTTTAATTTCACTGTATAGTCTACACGTGAATAGTGTCATGTGAAGTTCACAAACCATTTGCAGCGAACTAGCGTTGTATAACGAGATTCAAACTGCGAATCTTAAGACTCATTACACTAAGTATAATAAGACCACACCGGTTAATATTTATATACAAACTTAAACCTCAATCCTAGTTATGAGGAACTGATGATGACCCCTTGACGGTCGAATCGCAAAGCCCCGATATTTAACAGTGATTAAACTAATGTAATTTTTTAGGAATGTTTATTTACTTATTTATTCATATAGTTTTATATTAAGTAGCCCACTGGAACTTACCCACGTCTCAATACTTATATATATACGGGGTGCGTGGGGGTTAAACACCTGTACGATATAATCAACAGCAATAAACATGCAAACCTAACTACACTGGTAACCTGATACATAAAATCACTTGAAATTCTGGTCAAAGCGATCGTGTATTATCATACCAGACATAGTATAAACACCTCCAGGATCCTCATCGTACATATTAATTACACTCCCTATCGTAGTTACACAGATACACATATGACATAATACAGATGACCCTCGGGAATAATGTTGACTGGTACTTACAGAGTTGGCTCCAGCAGTGGCGACCTTACTCTACTAATTCTGGGCTAAATTCTCCCAAAGAATCAGTCCTAATTACGCACCGCACCATTTCTACTTTTTTCACATGCTAGTTTTGCTCTTATTTATTTTACACGTTACAGGCCTATTAGACCACGCGAAGCAATCATGACTTTTTGTTCTTCCTGTCTTTCCAGTACTCTTTCATTCGTGCACTAAAGGCCCTCTTCCTTTCTTCGGTCCACTTTGGTCTTTGGACTGTAGGTGCAGCTCTCTCTGACAACACTTCCCACTGGTATACTTTGTGTTTAAATACACTTTTATCTATGACGTCTTCTGGGTCGACCTGTTGCTTTTACTAGATCAATTTGGACTTTCATCATCCAGGGTATAGTAATCTTGAGCCGCTGTATGTATCTAAGAATTTTGTTGGTGAGTCTGGTTTATGGGAGTCTGCTGATGTGGCCGTAAAATTTTAATCGCCTCTTTCTGATGTCTGCTGCGAGGTTGGGCAATTTCTCTGTGGTGTCTCTGGAGTGAAGCCTGTATCCTTCATCTGTGTGCTTTGGTCCAATTATTTTCCTTATTATTTTTCTTTCCTCTGTGATAATTTTTTCCAAGTCGCCCTTAGTGTGTAACGTCAACGTCTCACTAGCATAAATCACCTCAGGTTTAATAACCGTGTTGTAATGACGAAGTTTAGTGAATGTGGACAGACATTTTTTTGTTGTAGACACTCTGTGTCTTGTATAAGTCTCTCTTCATTTTCATTAACGTAGTGTTCTGCGCGATTTTCTCTTTTCCCGTCGGTTCAAGCACTTTACCTAGGTATTTAAAGTGGGCGACTCTATTGATCTTGCCATATTTCGTGTTTAAATTCTGTATGTCGAATTTCGTACAGAAAAACTCTGTCTTTTGGAACGAGATCTGTAGTCCTACTTTTTCGGCGCAATCTTGGAGTACTTCTATCTGTTTTGCTATTATGAATATTGTATATATTACTTTCATGACCAGCATCCAACGATTCAAATTGCGTCGTGGATCTGATACTATATAAATGCTTTGAATCCGTGTGTTGGAACGTAGCAATTAGTTCGCTGTTAAATTTAATACTGCCTAGCATATTTGACTAATAATTTTCCGCTATAGTTTCGGAATACTGATGTACAGATATCAGATCACAATACTTTGTTCAGTTCGAGATAAGTAACCTTGGCGATATACTTAAAACTAGGCTCATCATTCCCTAAAGATCTTATAGCCAGCAACTCAGTTATTGTATCTTGAACACAATTTGTGTTATTCCGTAATACTTCCTCCTCAACCACCAAAAACACACAATA
This sequence comes from Meconema thalassinum, assembly GCA_946902985.2. Classification (NCBI taxonomy): domain Eukaryota; kingdom Metazoa; phylum Arthropoda; class Insecta; order Orthoptera; family Tettigoniidae; genus Meconema; species Meconema thalassinum. The sequence continues at coordinate 26,628,153 of OY714911.1, forward strand.
CCGAAAGGACAAGTCCTCCTCCCTAGTGGAGTACCGAAGATTGAGTACCGATCCTCACGGGATCCTAAAATCAGGTTCCGCTCCACACGCGGTCTAAAAATTGAGTCCGATCCTCACGGGATCCAAAAATCAAGTACCGATCCTCACGGGATCTGAAAATTAAGTCCACCTCCACTCTGCCAACGAACCCTAAGTAACTGTCAATCTCCCCCACCAAAACATCGTTCTGCCTGTGTTCAACCACGGGATCCAACCAATCACAATACCCGACTCAAAGAATAACCAAATATGGAAACTGTAGACAGCCCTCGCTGGCACAGTGATGTCATGTCTCACCCCCTCTGACTGACCATCCACTCGGCGCTCGGGATAAACCCTGGCTCAATAACAACTTCATTTCCTCGTCAAGAACACAAATCCAGCTTCAAAACTTTTCATCCTTCCATTGTTAAAATATTTCCATTTCCCTTGACTCGGATCCTGCTAATTTACAATACTTAAAATCTAAACAAATTAATTGGAAATCAATCACGTCATTATACACACTCTAATAAATAATTCTAAGACATAAAAACATCAAATAAAAATATACACATGATTAATAAAATTGCAGCACCCGAAAGTAAGGGTTCGATTCCTTTGTAAACTGGGAAGGTTACACTACATATGAAAGAAAATGTCTATCAATCAGAACAAAATTAAAACATTACAAGACGGTGGTTCAACCATAGGTGACATATGGAAACAATGGAAGATTGTAGTTTTACGTGACCGTTAATCTCGAGATCATGAGCAACGGGACCTCCTTTTTACGTGGAATCCGAACCACAGGACATGGTATTTCACTTTGAAAATCTCACATACATTGACATATGGAAGCGAAACTCTTTTTAAAATTTCTCAAAAAAAAACAGAATCGACAGAATTCTAAATGTAGAAAGAAGAATAGCTAGAACATGCATAAATAAAAAAAGTCCTCTCGGCACGCCGGAAGGCGGAGGTAGATTTCACCGGACAAACTTGGGTATAGGCGAAAATAGGCAGAATATGCAGGTTTTCGTAGAAGGATCAGACCTCATTTATTGCGAGAAGGTATTTTATAATTGGAGCTTAATTAACTTTGTTTTTCGTCATTTTATGCTTATTTTAAACATTTTATTGTCTTATGGGAACGGTAACCTTCTTGTCATTTGGGGTCCATTTTTATACTTGTGGTCACACTGTCCTTATGCAAGGTTTCGACACTGATTTGTAACTATGTAACGGTCTGTTACTTCTTCACGCAAAATTATATCTTCCGCAGAGATTTTGGTTGGTTCCTCAGTTTAGGGGCTGCGACAACGCGGTCATGTAACCCCGTGTACCTAGGGATGGCTGTATTAGTCTGTAATTCAGGTAAGGACTGCAGACGGTCAATTTCAAGCAGTAGTTCCTAATGTTGCTACCAGGTACTACCGTCAACGACACCTACCTGTGAACTTGGCTACTAGATGCCACCGCAGCCAGCAACTCGCAACGAACGTTGGAACTTCCCCTCCAAAGGAAAGCATACTGAGGGATTTTTAGCGCTCTTAGAAAATCCGACGACTTCGGCCGGCTTTGAACTCGCGAACTTGGGCATAGACATTCAGCATGCTTGCTACCAGTTACGTCACCGAAGCCGCTTCACACTTAGTCAGATGGAATTCTGAATATGATCTCGTGCAAGTGCGTTATCTTGGCAACGTCTGATGGCTCATCCCTCATCAATTTAGTAGTATTGCCATGGCAACCACTGATAGCTCTTGGCATTTTCTTATAATTCCGAAATCACATTTCTCATCCCTTGGCATAATGGTGGATCATATCAAAAATTCTTTCAGACCAAATTTTAGGTAATTATTAGGGGAATATTGTCCATTTTGTACGGTTTTGATATTGTGGCTATTAAGAGAGATATGATTAATGTTTCCCGAAAAACCCACTTTTTCCCACCCCTTTGGTCAATGGTTGGTGCTATAAAAAGAACTCTTCAAACATACATTTTTGGGCTTTATCCGACACATAGTATGAACGTTGAACGGATTCGATATTTCACATATTAAGAGAGTTATAGCAATATTTCACTTTTTCGAAAAAAAGCCCCCCCATTTTCACCCCCTTCGACAGATTTAGCCCAGTAACGAACTCGACCGAGATTTTATAGGTATACATATTCGGTAAAATATTCAAAGTGATTGGTGCAAAATTGCGGCAGTTATCGTGTCCACAAGAAACTGATATGCATATATATATATACACATATACATACATAAATTATATATAATCTTTTGAACTGACGGTGGTTTTGGGGTCTGGGGGATGTGAAATGCGAAGATATGTCGAAATTTTCCGGAAGTCGAAACATGGTACCCATTGCAATAGTTAGCTTTCTAATGAAATCTACCTCTGGTTGGTTCCTCAGTTTAGGGGCTGCGACAACGCGGTCATCTAACCCCGTGTACTTTGGGTGAGTGTAGAATCTGTCTGATAAACGGTGTGAATTGTAATGGCTGTAGTAGTCTTAATTCAGGTAAGGGCTGTAGACGGTCAATTTCAAGCAGTAGTTCCTAATGTTGCTACCAGGTACTACCGTCAACGACACCTAGCTGTGAACTTGGCTACTAGATGCCACCCCAACCAGCAACTCGCAACAAACGTTGGAACTTCCCCTCCAAAGGAAAGCATACTGAGGGATTTTAGCTCTCTTAGAAAATCCGACGACTTCGGCCGGCTTTGAAACCGCGACCTTGGGCATAGACATTCTGCATGCTACCAGTTACGTCACCGAAGCCGCTTCCCACTTAGTCAGATGTCAAAGTCAACCCCTGGCACCATCCAGCCCATGACGGGCTAAGGCCGACCAAGCGACCGCTGCCCAGCCATTTGGCCTGCAGATATTGGGGTGACGCGTGATCAGCGCGTCGGGTCCCCTTGGCCGTTAATATTGGTATTCGTGATCGGGGTGCTGTCTCACTGTCAGACAGCTACTCAATTGTCCTCACGAGGCTGAGTGCACCCCGTTCCAACCCTCACGTCAGTTTTAAAATCCCTGACGGAGCCGGGGATCGAACCCGGGGCCTCCGGGTGAGAGGCAGGTGCGCTACCCCAACACCACGGGGCCGGCTTAGTCAGATGGAAATACTGAATCTGATCTCGTGCAAGTGCGTTGTCATGGCAACGGCTCATCCCTCATCAATTTAGTAGTGTTGCCATGGCAACCTCTGATAGCTCTTGGCATTTTCTTATAATTCCGAAATCATTTTTCGCATCCCTTGGCGTAATGGTGGGTCATATCAAAAATTCTTTCAGACAAAAGTTTTAGGTAATTATTAGGGGAATATTGTCCATTTTGTACGGTTTTGATATTGTGCCTATTAAGAGAGATATGATTAATGTTTCCCGAAAAAAACACTTTTTTCCACCCCTTTGGTCAATGGTTGGTGCTATCAAAAAAACTTATTTGACATAAATTGTTGGCACATATCCGACACATATTATGAACTTTGAATGGATTCGATATTTCACGTATTAAGAGAGTTATAGCGAAATTTCAATTTTTCGAAAAAAGCCCCCCATTTTCACCCCCTTCGACCGATTTTGCCCATTAACGAACTCGACCGAGATTTTATAGGGATACATATTATGTAAAAAATTCAAAGTGATTGGTGTAAAATTACGGCAGTTATCGTGTCCACAAGAAACTGATATACATATATACATATATATATATACATACATAAATTATATATAAACTTTTGAACTGACGGTGGTTTTGGGGTCTGGGGGATGTGAAACGCGAAGATATGTCGAAATTTTCCGGAAGTCGAAACATGGGACCCATTGCAATAGTTAGCTTTCTAATGAAATCTACCTAAAATATCAGAAAGATGGACAGTGGCAGATAGTACCAAATGAAGTGGAATACATAGAACTGGAGCCCTTCATTGATACTAATCTGAAGAAACGGATTTATTTCTGTGGTCACATTATGAGGACACCGGAAACCAGATTATCTAGAAAAATTGTTGACTAACTTTGGAATATAAAACAACAAGTAGGATGGATTAAAAAAATTAGCGAAGATATGAAAGAATTAGAAATAACCTTGGATGACTTGCAAAACAAAACAAAACACAAAAATAAAAATATCTCAAAGGCATAAAAATAAGATTTCAACCAAAAATAGACAAACGTCATACAATAGAGCAATACAGTTGGCAGCCCTGGTGACTGTACAGTGTAGCCTAATAGAGCACTACAGTTGGCAGCCCTGGTGACTGTACAGTGTAGCCTAATAGAGCACTACAGTTGGCAGCCCTGGTGACTGTACAGTGTAGCCTAATAGAGCACTACAGTTGGCAGCCCTGGTGACTGTACAGTGTAGCCTAATAGAGCACTACAGTTGGCAGCCCTGGTGACTGTACAGTGTAGCCTAATAGAGCACTACAGTTGGCAGCCCTGGTGACTGTACAGTGTAGCCTAATAGAGCACTACAGTTGGCAGCCCTGGTGACTGTACAGTGTAGCCTAATAGAGCACTACAGTTGGCAGCCCTGGTGACTGTACAGTGTAGCCTAATAGAGCACTACAGTTGGCAGCCCTGGTGACTGTACAATGTAGCCTAATAGAGCACTACAGTTGGCAGCCCTGGAGACTGAATACATTCTTAGTTCCATCTCTTAAGGTACAGAATACAAAATTTGGTTGAAGTCCAATGGACGTTACATGCAATTAGACATTGGATTTATCAGCACGCGTTAAATCATGTTGGCAACAATGTCATGCGTGTACCGGTCAGAAATAATCGGAAATATTATGATATCTTGTTGTGCCAATTTTGGATGAACTCCATTTGTAAGTATAGAAGTTACATGTATTTTAAAATAGGACCTGTCAGCAAGCATAGATTCAAGTTGGCAGCACTGACTTATATTAAATACTCCAAATTAATCTAGAATGTCAGGTGCTATACGTGTGCAAAGTATAGAGTTGTTGGCTTGCATACTTTCTGATATATTGATATTACGCTAAAAATATAGACAGCATTTATTAACTGTTGGCAGCCCTGATTGCTCTTAAGAATACTTACACATAGCACATACGAAATTTGGTTGAAATCCAACAGATAGTATAGAAGTTACATGTATTTAAAAATTGGTCTTATCAGCAGGCTTAGAATCATGTTGGTAGAACTGACGCATATAAGTTACTCCAAATTAATCTAAAATGTCAGGCACTATACGCGTGCATAGTTTAAAGCTGTCGGCTTGCATACTTTCTGATATATTGGTATTTGGTTAAATAAATAGAGAGAGAGCAATTATTAACAATTGGCAGCCCTGGTTCCTCTTAAGAATAAGCTCAATCATATCTAATTATGTGCACATATTAGATACAAAATTTGGTTGAAATCCAATTGATAGTGTAGAAGTTATATGCATTTAACCATTGGAATTATCAGAAGGCTTAACATTATTTTGGCAACACTGTCATATATGGCCTCCTGGAAATTAAACTGTAATAGTATTATCTACATGTGTGCCAATTTTGGAATAGCTCCCATGCATAACTTCCAAGATATTCAACATGGAGCTCAAATTTCTAGTGCGTTTTTTCAGCAGTTGGTAGCACTGACATATTTTCAAATACGGACTTGAGTTATTCCGATATACATCTTGAGAAGCTCAGAGCCGATGAAAAGCTATTGATCAACTCGGAAAGAAAACTTACTGAAGAAGAGGACCAAGAAGTGATTGACTGAAGTGGTCCAATGATGCCGTAAAAGCTAGAGAATAGGAAGTAGCGCACATTGTATCCCCGCCCAGTCATTTGGGCAAATTTGTGTTGGCCGACTGAAGATTCACAACTGACAATGTTGCCTGCGAATCTCGTACAAAATATCGCAAATACAGTCTATTAGCCTAAATGCGATCATTGGATCACTAGTTCGATACCACATAAAATAAATATCCTAGCCTACGTTAATCGCATACACGTCATAACATACAAATAAACACTCGAATCTCTCCTGTTAGTATGAAGAGATCAAAATATTTTTGGCCGAGGGACTTAGAAATCGATCCTCCGTCTTGAAAGATGTTTTCCAACCTCTTTCCTTCTTAATATAATTTTTCACTTTAAGATGCTCGGAATTTCATTAGTAATTCTGTAATGTAATTACTCCAAGAAACCTTGCAGGTAACTGCGTGTGGTGTGCGCTTATTATAAAACACTAGCAGTAGTGGCCGGCTCCGCCCGGTAGATTTCTTTATTTTAAACATATAACATTTTGTGGTGGTGGTGGTGCTGGGGGTGATAAGTAGTACAGTATAATGGACGTAACATTCAGGTCATTTTCCTCTAAAGATAATAATGATAATAATGGGTAGGGGAACAGCTATTTACTAACTACAGCACTGACACATGTAATATACAAACAAATTAAAAAATGATTAGAAAGAGGAGTAAGTGAATTAAAAGACACTGCCTTGGGCCTATATCTCATTGTCAGTTACAAATGTAGAGACCAATAGTGTCGTCTTTTGTCGCATAGCACCGTAGAACAATAATCAGAACACTTTGGAATACATCGGGTCTCGAGCTCCTGAGGTAGCAATAGTATCATTTATCGCCACATAGCGCTCAACGATAAGGTTCGGAATAAATGGAGGTAAATTTGAAAGCAGCAACGCTTATTGCAGCTGATAACCTCAATGTATTGCACCAACACCATTGCACTCATACGGAGGCGTAATATATTCATGATGATAACAGTTTTAAGGGGCCAAAAAATTCTCTTTACACTAATTACTCCCCGTGACTGCAATTTATAAGCAGCGCAAGATTTAACTATGTTCGCAATTCTGTACCAGACCACTGGTAGGGGCAACGTGATGCAGCCGGAATTGCCAGTCAACAATGAACTTATTAAAATACTCTTACAGTTACACTACTACGGACACGAATGGTTCTAGGGCCTTAATACGTTGTTTTCAAGTTCAGTTTGTTTGTTATTCTAAATGTAGGGAATGAAGAGCGTTGTCCAAAATATAAAGTTGACAGTGTTACCAGCAGGGTTTCAATGTGTATGTAAAATTTGGTGGAATTAGGAGGAACAGTGTAGATTTGTGATAAAGGGCCTAAATGCAGGGAATGGACTGGTCTGTCCGAAATTTAAAGTGGACAGTGTCACCTGCAGGGTTCCAAATGGTAAGTGTACAAAATGTCGTTCAGATCGGTGAAACGGTGTAGATTTGTTTCAAAGGACCTAAATGTAGGGAATGGAGTGGTCTGTCTGAAATTTCATGCAGACAGTGTCACCCGCAGGGTTCCAAAGGGTAAGTATACAAATTTTGGTTCAGATCAGTGAAATGGTGTAGATTTGTGCCAAAGGGCCTAAATGCAGGGAATGGACTGGTCTGTCCGAAATTTAACATAGCCTAAACTATTCCTCTCCAATCTGGCTATCATTATACAAAAATGATTTTTATAATCCGACTGGTAGTTCCAGAGATTAGCGCGTTTAAACACGAAAACAAACACACAAACTCTTCAGCTTGATTATAGTAGTATAGATTATAAAGGATTGTATAGGCTATAGCGTACATCCCCTCAAGGGCGATAGTTGATGGAATTCGCGTGTTTCACCATTTAATAGCCTACTATACTGTACACACAACAGATTTTACTGACAATATTCTGATAAGTCTTTCTTAAAATGCACAAGTAACTATTTGAGGTTGGTAGGTTGGTTCCTTAGTTTAGGGCTGCGTCAAACGTGGTCATGTACTTTGGGTGTGAGTAGAATCTGTCTGATAATTGTGATGGCTGTATTAGTGTGTTTTAATGCAGATAAGGACAGCAGACAGTAATTTCAAGTTGTTCCTAAATTGCTATCGTCCAAGACACTTAGCTTGCGGACTTGGCTACTAGATGGCATCGCAGTCAGCACCTGGCGGCGAATGTTGGAACTAATAGAGCGTTATCAATTCTCACCTACAGAGTTTGGCTTCACATAAGTGTAGTTAGTGGAAGCGTCTTTTACATGCCATAAATCTATGACATGGGACCGCCGGCTTTACTTCCCCTCCGAAGGAAGGCATACTGAGAGGTTTTTAAGGCTCTTAAAATAATCCGACGACTTCGGCCGGGTTTGAACCCGCGACCTTGGGCATAGAAGCTCAGCATGCTACCCACTACGCCACAGACAAGTATTTGAATATGTAGCTATGTTTCCCAACAGATTAATGTACTATTTGTGCTTCAGACATAGGAAATGTTAGATTCGAAATAGTGGGTACTTCAAAACAAACTATATTTCTACCAATTAAAATATTTCTGGTGGCAGATGACCTCGATGTTCCGTCCGTCAAAACAACAATGACGTCTCCGTAACAATCATTGTTTGACACAGAGATATTGGTGAGAATCGATTCATAACTTGAGTCTGTATTATTGTTTTTTTGGAAACATCAAACATTGATCGCAATTTAAAAGTTTATAAAGTCCTAGCTATCGCCCCTGGCGAACAATCTACTCTCTACAACAACACACAAGGTCACGACCTCATTGATGATGATGATGATGATGATGATGATGATGATGATAATTGTTGTTATAAGGGGCCTAACATCTAGGTTATCGGCCCCTAATGGTTTGGGTGACAGTGAAAATGGAAGATGATCAAATGAAACCCACAACTAAACTATCTACTCTCACAAATCAAAAGAGGAAATGGGAAACAAAAAGGAGAAGACAGGAGGAAAGGAAATGCCCTCAACCCTCGAAGGATGAGAATTTAGGGACTTGGAAGGAAAAAAAAACGGACCCAGCTCAGGAAGTCTTGAGCAGAAGGCAGGAGAAACACTGAAAATAAAACGGGAGGTCTGACTCCTCGAAGAATGAGGGATCAGGAAAGATGAGACAAGAGCCAATTAAGGCGGGAAAATGAAAGACTACCTAGGCCTCGGATACCCTAATACCGTCGGAGTCGGAAAAGTACAAGAGTTGACCAAGGGAGGTGGAGATGAAAGACAACAGAGAGGAGCCCGGCACAAGTAAGTGGAAGTAATGCCGGACTCAGCTGGGGTCCCGTGGTCACCAATCCACGTCCCACAGGTTTTAAGCCCCTCGGGGAATGGCGAATTGAGGAGGAGTGACCTATCATTGTACTGAGTCAGATTGACCTGGACAGGTGCAATTATGCCTTCTATGACATTAACGGCTGGTCTTAAAACCTACATTAAGTAAGATACGACTAAATTTCTACAAAAGAAATCTGTTGACATCGAATATAGATTTAGGTATTAGGAAGTCATTTTTGAAAGCCTTTGTCTGGAGCGTGGCGCCCTATGGAAGTGAAACTTGGACTGTTGGCTCAGCAGAAAAGAGGAGAATTGAAGCGTTTGAAATGTGGTGTTACAGGAGAATGATGAGAAAAATATCGGATTTTCGTTATGACTAACGTTCCTGATTTCAATAAAGGAACTCAATTTTAAGAATTTTAACACTTATATTGCCCCAGGGAGCCTTCGGCAGCCGGCACAGTTCATATCCTCGCCGCTAGATGGGGGTTTCATTCATTCCATCCCTGACCCGGTCGGTCGACTACAAGTAGGCTGTGGATTTTCATTTCATATCTAACGTTAGTCAAAACGAAAATCCGACATTTGTCTCTATATAAAAGGATTTTAGTGAGTGTAAAAGGATGTTGTTGTCAAATGTGTATGTAATATTTTAGCAAACTATGTACGACTGATGAAGGTATAAAAATGCCGAAGCGTGTATCGTGTGATTTAAAGTGAAAAATTTAAATCAAATTTGTATTGAAAAGTCGAAACGTTGGTTGGTTGGTTGGTTGGTTGGTTGGTTGGTTGGTTGGTTCTTAAGTTTAGGTTCTGCGACAACGCAGTAGAAACCTTAATTAGCAATTATAGATTTCAATACGGGCCAATAATGGTAATTGTGACGAAAGTCATAGATATACTTCCTGAGAGAAAACACAGCCCAAGTACTTAAAATGGTCCACTTGCTTCAACTCTGTTCTTTCCACCTGGAATTCTATTTCCTTGTCTATCTTCTCTTACGACTTAACCTTCACTTTCGGAATACTGATCATCATACCATACTCTCTACATTACTGTTCAAGTTGTAACTAGACTAACCAGAGTGTCACATCCCCTCCGGGGACGTAGGTGACCTGAATTAGAGCCCTTGGCTTCGTCAAGGGATCACTAACCAGGCGTTTCGAGCCGGAGTTTGCGTGTGGTAGGGCCATCCTCCTCCTGCCGTAGCATCCGGCAGGTTCCCATTTTGCACTACGAGGTTGGGAGACCCCGTATCAGACCATACCATGACTTTTAAATGCTTTGCAGAGCCGGGGATCAAACCCCAAACCTCCGGGGTGACAGCCAACAATGCTACCCATTGCGCCACGAGGTGGTCAAGTTGTAACACGTTAGCTAAAATAAATAAATAAATAAATAAAGACATCTGTTTCATTTCCTTTTGCCAGAGGCAGATGACCTCGCTGTTCCGTTCATTAAATCAAAAAAATCTACGAGCCTAGCAGTAGTCGCATACGATGTGTAACATGTGACATGTTATCCTACTATGTGTGTCCCGGGAGCGCAATCCCTTGTTGACAGTGAACTCTGTTGGACCTTGAAATAACTACTTGTATAACTCCAGTGCCAAATCCTGACCCTAATGAATCATAATTGTTATTTGCCGTGGCGGAAGCAATCCACTGCCTACTTGATGCGAGCTGCGCTCTATACCGGCCAGTTAGTGAACCCATGCCAGCGATGTTATTGAAAATGGCCTCGTTTTGCCGATCAGCGCACTGCCAAGTATAGGCGCGATTAAAAATTAGGTGTGCGGAAAGTATATTAAATGTGTTTCTCCCAGTGATACGTTTAGACCAACGAAGTTTCAATTATTGTTAGTAGTCGGTGTTAATATACGGAATTCCTACGTTGTTTGGAGTGTTTGTTGATGCGGTATAGATTCCACATAGCCACATGGCCGACAGTACATCGAGTGCTTACATTAAATAAGAATACAGCAAAAGTATGAAGATTTAATAAATCGTAATTGTTGTCAGCAAATATGATAAAATGAATATTTTCACACCAAAGAACGAAAACTTGAAGATGATTTATTGTAGGAATATCTTAAATGGGGTCTCCAAACCTTGAACTAAACTGTATGCGATATAAATTCCCCATAGCCACACGACCAACAGTAGGTCGTTGTACCGATCTCCGCCACCACGCGCGCTTATTGTTTCCGTCCCATGCACTTCCGTCCCATCCATTTCCGTCCCTTTTCCAAAATCACTCCCACAAACATGTCCAGCTACCGAGTGCCACAAAAATATCCATATACCGAGTGGAAAGATGTTACGCATCAAAAACAAACATTAAAAGCATATTTTTGCCAGAAGGAGAATTGTCTCCCTTTGCGTACAGTGATATTGTTTTGTTTCAGTACTTGGAGATGAGGTTCAACGCCAGTGCTCGGCGGATGGCATCGTTTCTCTTCACTCTGTCTCTGATCCTGTACTTGCCCATCTGTATGTACGTGCCTTCCCTGGCCTTCAGTCAAGGTATGGATAGCCTATAATGCACTGGTAGGGGCTGATAACCTAGGTGTTCACTCTGTCTCAGATCCTGTACTTGCCCATCTGTATGTACGTGCCTTCCCTGGCCTTCAGTCAAGGTATGGATAGCCTATAATGCACTGGTAGGGGCTGATAACCTAGGTGTTCACCCTGTCTCTGATCCTGTACTTGCCCATCGGTATGTACGTGCCTTCCCTGGCCTTCAGTCAAGGTATGGATAGCCTATAATGCACTGGTAGGGGCTGATAACCTAGGTGTTCACTCTGTCTCTGATCCTGTACCTGCCCATCTGTATGTACGTGCCTTCCCTGGCCTTCAGTCAAGGTATGGATAGCCTATAACTCACCGGTAGGGGCTGATAACCTAGGTGTTCACTCTGTCTCTGATCCTGTACCTGCCCATCTGTATGTACGTGCCTTCCCTGGCCTTCAGTCAAGGTATGGATAGCCTATAACTCACTGGTAGGGGCTGATAACCTAGGTGTTCACTCTGTCTCTGATCCTGTACCTGCCCATCTGTATGTACGTGCCTTCCCTGGCCTTCAGTCAAGGTATGGATAGCCTATAACTCACCGGTAGGGGCTGATAACCTAGGTGTTCACTCTGTCTCAGATCCTGTACTTGCCCATCTGTATGTACGTGCCTTCCCTGGCCTTCAGTCAAGGTATGGATAGCCTATAATGCACTGGTAGGGGCTGATAACCTAGGTGTTCACCCTGTCTCTGATCCTGTACTTGCCCATCTGTATGTACGTGCCTTCCCTGGCCTTCAGTCAAGGTATGGATAGCCTATAATGCACTGGTAGGGGCTGATAACCTAGGTGTTCACTCTGTCTCTGATCCTGTACCTGCCCATCTGTATGTACGTGCCTTCCCTGGCCTTCAGTCAAGGTATGGATAGCCTATAACTCACCGGTAGGGGCTGATAACCTAGGTGTTCACTCTGTCTCTGATCCTGTACCTGCCCATCTGTATGTACGTGCCTTCCCTGGCCTTCAGTCAAGGTATGGATAGCCTATAACTCACTGGTAGGGGCTGATAACCTAGGTGTTCACTCTGTCTCTGATCCTGTACCTGCCCATCTGTATGTACGTGCCTTCCCTGGCCTTCAGTCAAGGTATGGATAGCCTATAATGCACTGGTAGGGGCTGATAACCTAGGTGTTCACTCTGTCTCTGATCCTGTACCTGCCCATCTGTATGTACGTGCCTTCCCTGACCTTCAGTCAATGTATGGATAGCCTATAATTCACTGGTAGGGGCTGATAACCTAGGTGTTCACCCTGTCTCTGATCCTGTACCTGCCCATCTGTATGTACGTGCCTTCCCTGGCCTTCAGTCAAGGTATGGATAGCCTATAACTCACTGGTAGGGGCTGATACCTAGGTATTCACCCTGTCTCTGATCCTGTACTTGCCCATCTGTATGTACGTGCCTTCCCTGGCCTTCAGTCAAGGTATGGATAGCCTATAACTCACTGGTAGGGGCTGATAACCTAGGTATTCACCCTGTCTCTGATCCTGTACCTGCCCATCTGTATGTACGTGCCTTCCCTGGCCTTCAGTCAAGGTATGGATAGCCTATAACTCACTGGTAGGGGCTGATAACCTAGGTGTTCACCCTGTCTCTGATCCTGTACTTGCCCATCTGTATGTACGTGCCTTCCCTGGCCTTCAGTCAAGGTATGGATAGCCTATAACTCACTGGTAGGGACTGATAACCTAGGTGTTCACCCTGTCTCTGATCCTGTACTTGCCCATCTGTATGTACGTGCCTTCCCTGGCCTTCAGTCAAGGTATGGATAGCCTATAACTCACCGGTAGGGGCTGATAACCTAGGTGTTCACTCTGTCTCTGATCCTGTACCTGCCCATCTGTATGTACGTGCCTTCCCTGGCCTTCAGTCAAGGTATGGATAGCCTATAACTCACTGGTAGGGGCTGATACCTAGGTATTCATCCTTTCTCTGATCCTGTACCTGCCCATCTGTATGTACGTGCCTTCCCTGGCCTTCAGTCAAGGTATGGATAGCCTATAACTCACTGGTAGGGGCTGATACCTAGGTATTCACCCTGTCTCTGATCCTGTACTTGCCCATCTGTATGTACGTGCCTTCCCTGGCCTTCAGTCAAGGTATGGATAGCCTATAACTCACCGGTAGGGACTGATAACCTAGGTGTTCACCCTGTCTCTGATCCTGTACTTGCCCATCTGTACGTACGTGCCTTCCCTGGCCTTCAGTCAAGGTATGGATAGCCTATAACTCACCGGTAGGGACTGATAACCTAGGTGTTCACCCTGTCTCTGATCCTGTACTTGCCCATCTGTATGTACGTGCCTTCCCTGGCCTTCAGTCAAGGTATGGATAGCCTATAACTCACCGGTAGGGGCTGATAACCTAGGTGTTCACTCTGTCTCTGATCCTGTACCTGCCCATCTGTATGTACGTGCCTTCCCTGGCCTTCAGTCAAGGTATGGATAGCCTATAACTCACTGGTAGGGGCTGATACCTAGGTATTCATCCTTTCTCTGATCCTGTACCTGCCCATCTGTATGTACGTGCCTTCCCTGGCCTTCAGTCAAGGTATGGATAGCCTATAACTCACTGGTAGGGGCTGATACCTAGGTATTCACCCTGTCTCTGATCCTGTACTTGCCCATCTGTATGTACGTGCCTTCCCTGGCCTTCAGTCAAGGTATGGATAGCCTATAACTCACCGGTAGGGGCTGATAACCTAGGTGTTCACCCTGTCTCTGATCCTGTACTTGCCCATCTGTACGTACGTGCCTTCCCTGGCCTTCAGTCAAGGTATGGATAGCCTATAACTCACCGGTAGGGGCTGATAACCTAGGTGTTCACTCTGTCTCTGATCCTGTACCTGCCCATCTGTACGTACGTGCCTTCCCTGGCCTTCAGTCAAGGTATGGATAGCCTATAACTCACCGGTAGGGGCTGATACCTAGGTATTCATCCTCATAAAGCAACAATCACCAATATCGGAGAACGGCTAGCATCTAACTTCGAGATTTAGGTGTGGTCCACCGAGATCTTCAGAGCTTCCGCCTAAACTCCAACCATCCCATGCTCTAAGTCCAATTGCAACTTGGGTAACATTGCGGTGATGGGCTCCATTATCACGATGCTGAAATCCTTGGCCAAGATAACAGTTTAATAACCCAGCAACCAGTGTACATGTAGCCTGTATTAACTTCTAAGCTTAGTCCCATGCCAATCCCTGAATGCAAGAGCTAGTAGTTTCATATTATTTTCCTAAATTTAGAACTTGATATCTTGCTCTAGCAAGATCATCTGTTAAATCTTCTACCCGTTGTAATGACCACCAAAATACTGGTCTCCTGTTTACTTCTCACGATTTATACTCGCTCCTTAGTTTTTGCCTTGAAGATCCTGTTTGCTGATGAAGCGAGCAAGATCTCTGGATAATGCCAGCCTTGTTCCCACCCCATATAGCTCTTGACTGATAAGTTTCGTTTGTTGTGTCATTTTAGTGTCTGGAATCAGCATTCATTTCATCTCACCCGTCGTGTGTTTCGTCTGCATCTTCTACACCATGATGGTAAGTAAACTGATCTAGATGTTACACAATAATCACAAATTGGCGTTATTAGCCTATTTTCATTTGTCCATATGTGTGTGCGTTTGTGTGTCCCCCTAATAACATCTAAACGTCTGGAGCGATTACAATGAAACTCGGTAAGATCATAGCACCATTCTGGCCGACCCCGACCGTGCCCTTCAAATTTTATTGTGTCTCACCAATCCAACATGGCGGCTGTACGAAATATATCACCAGCATTCAGTATCTCCGAAACTATTACCGATATCGCCCTGAAATTGTGTACGGTGATAAAGGGCACTACTAGAAGTTCACCTATGAGACTTTCAAAAATATGGTAACTAGTAAAACAACATGGCGGCTAAGCGAATTAGAGACTTCAAAATAGACTTTTCTCGTGATTTAACCTAACAAACAGAATGAAATTTGGTACAGAAAATGTTTATTCACATTGTAATGCACTGACGTCTAACTAAGTTCAATTGTTTACATAACCTCAAAATGGCGGCTGTGCGAAATATTTCACTGGCATTCTTTATCTCCAAAACTATTACAGATATTAGCCTGAAATTTATTACATTGATAAAGGGTACTGATGTAAGTTTATCTATGTAACTTTCATAAACATGTAAAGTACAAAACGAACATGGCGGCCAAGCGAATTTGAAACATTGTAATAGACTTTTCTCGTGATTTAACTCTCTGAGCCCAGTGAAATGTGGTACGGTAATAGTACATTATGCAACGAGCCTATAATGGCTATAATTAAGACACGAGTATCTTTATAAAACGAGCGTATGCGAGTTTTATAATTTCCATACGAGTGTCTTAATTACCATTATAGGCGAGTTGCATACGACTGTTTATGTTCGACGATAATTATAACTTTATTATATGTTTTAATATAAATATTCATCAATATCTGTTGAGATTGTCACTAGAATTGTGTGATCGGGTGCTGCGCTGGGTGTAGGATATCTCTGATTTCCACGCTCTCTGTTCGACCGACGCATGCGCTCTGTGTGCTTCATTGCCATATGTGCAGATTGTTCACCAGTATTCAGTAAAAATGTCACCGAATGCGTTTGAAAACAACGCGCTGTGTAGAAATTGGATTTGGAGATATTAAGGTACAGTGTTATTTCTTGTCTCATATTCACCAGTTTATTTACGCGAACATATGGACGGTGCACTTGCCGTAATTTGTACACACATGTTGGATTTTGAACGCATGCGCGAAGGTATCCTTATCTAATTGGTCAAACAACTGTTTCTTGAGCTGTGATTGGTGGGAGAAACTGTTTCATAATGAAAAATAGTGTTATAATAACCATCATTATGATACAGTTTTCAGACATATAACAGTCAGGCTCGAACATAAATGATTATACATATTTTAATGAACTGGCATCTAATTTAGTTCAATTGTTTACATAACCTCAAGATGGCGACTGGGCGAAATTTTAAAATTACGTTTTAATTTCTTGTGTCGTAATCATGCCATCGAAGTGAAAGTTTGAATAATGAACCTAGGCAATAATTGTCCTTGAATGGTACATTACTCTATGGCCTATACATATAACAATCCAAAATGGCGAGCATCCGAAATATTTAGACGGTTCTCAATATCTACGAATCTTTTACAGCAATCAAACTGAATGTTTTTATGTTCATAGAGGCTATGGACATATGTTCACCTATAGGACTTTCAGTAACCTGGTGAGCAAAAATCCAACATGGCGGCGACGTGAAGTATAAATATTTAAATGGACGTTTCTCGGGATTTAACTATCCGAGTGCAGTGAAACGTTGTACGTTAAATGCTTATAAAAATGCTAATCCACTGGCATCTAATTTATTTCAAAAGCTTGCGTAACCACAAGATGGCAGGTGTGCGAAATTTAAAATCTCGTTTATACTTCTTGTGTTCTAAGCATGCGATTGAAGTTTGAATACCACAAGTACACAATAATCTTAATGTAATAGTACATAAATAAAAATCCAACCTGGCGACCATCTGTAATATTTAGACGGTTCTCAATATCTACGAATCTATCACAACCTTCAAACTGAAATTTTGTATGTTGATAGCGGCAATTAACATGAGTAGGATATATGAAAATAGGCTGTATAGTTGTTGTGGAAGTCTTCGTGTCCGGTAGATGACGTCGTGGATCCCCTTTCTCACCTCGTACGGTCCATCCGAAGATCGCTGCATCTCGGGTGAGAGACCACGTCGCCGTTGAGGGTTGAACAGCCATACCAGATCCTTCACGTCGAAGCCACCTCCTATCGCCCGTGCATCGTATGCGTGCTTCATCCAGTCGCTGGCATTGCCGATGTTCCTTCGGACGAGGTTGTGGATCTGGATCATCTTATCCTTCAGGCAGCTGATGAAATCGTCTCCTGCCACCTGTTCGTCGCCGGGTTTACATCCGAATGCCAAATCGCAGGGTAGTCGCAGTTCCCTTCCGAATAGTATTGTTATACCCCGAGCCCGCGGGGGGCATAATCACCCCTTTCATCCCCTTTCAACCAATCTTCACGCCACAATCCCCAAAACGAAGTAAAAGCAACAGTTACACCGGCCTGGCAATCCAACTCTCATACATGAGGAAACCATTGCCTCACAAAGGTAAACATTAAGCCAGCAGATATGTAGGACACATCAACACACGGATACTGCTGATGTAGCTTACGAATCATCGACAATTACCTTAAACAGAAGCCACCGCAAGGACTAAGGATCTTTCGTCTGGGGAGGTGATGTCCGTCGACATCGCCACCGTACTGCAGCTTAAGTGAGTGTCGCTCAAGTTTAATCCTTTAACCTAACTACTTGTAATCATCCTTCATTACACTGCTTTCTAACTAATTCATTTTGTGTGTAACTGGAAGCCCTCCAGTGTTTCTACCTCATTGTGGAATTAAACCATTTAAGCACCTCTACATTCAACCCCTCACACACTTAAGACGCCCTTAATCCAAACCCTGGACTCCTCGCTCGTTCTAAGCGAGACCCCTTTCCGCTGCATCACACGTGCTGCCTCCGGCCTGCCCGTATGCCAGGCGCCTGAAATCCCAGCACAGCATTTTTAGTGTTTGCTCACATAAGCAAGGACATAAGTCGCGATCACGTACCATTCCCCGCCCCCGCCGCACAACTACACTCAGGTAATAGCCCGAGGGCTATACAGTATACAAGCCGGTCTGCCTCGTTGTCTCGTGCACCGAACATCGGTATGCCATCAGGAACAGGGGGAGATGTTCGTCCACATCGCGTTAATTCTCTACCACCACCTTACAGAGATGTTTCCCGATTGTCCGATTCACCTGCTCGACCATTCCATCCGACTGAGGGAGTAGCGGCGTCGTCCAGGTCTTCCGAATTCCCATCATTTGACAGACTTGCTGGAACATTGCGGACTGAACATTTCTCTCTTGGTCTGAGTGTAATTCCAAGGGACCACCAAACCGTGAGAACAACTCTTTAACTAGGATCTTGGCGATGGTGGCCGATTCCTGGTAAAATAGTCCATGGCCACCAAGATGTACCTGTTCCCGACATCTGTTTCGGGGAATGGTCCTGCCACGTCGATCGCAATCCCTTCGAATGGGCTCCCAACATTGTACTGGCACATGGGTTTCAGTGGCACAGACCTCACTTTTCCTGTACCATTTCTTAACACCTTCCTTGCAACCTACCCAGTAGTATCTTTCTCTAACTTTCACAAGGGTCCTGTTCACGCCAAGAGGTCCTCAGAACTCTCGTTGTGCAGATGATACAGTACTTCCGAGGTCTTCTTCTGAAGAACGACGATCTGTGTCCTGGTTGAAGTCCTATCCGAGTCTTCAACGTTGTGCTTCAGTACTACATCTCCCAGACGTAACGAGTCCCAATGGGCCTAATAAGATTTGGTCTTGGGGCTAAGCGGAGCGACTTCTTCCCACGTATCCCGGCGTCCTCTCTTGAGCTAATCGATGATGTTACCAAGGTCTGAGTCCTCACTCTGAGCCTTCTACAGTTCCGCAGGTTGTCATGAGTTACTAACGACTGTCAGTCTTCTGACCAGACCAGCCTTCGATTCTTGCCGTGCACAGTGGCTGCAGTCCTCAGACCATGGGCTTCTTGACAGTACGTCCGCGTTCTTGTGGCTGGTCCCAGCTCGACGCTCAATCAAAAAGTCATACTCCTGTAGGCGTTCAATCCATCGAACAATCTGTCCCTCAGGGTTCTTGAATCGCATAAGCCATTTGAAGGCTCCATGATCCGTTCTCAGTGGTAATCGTCGTCCATATGGGTGCTTATAGAAGTGTTCCACAGACTTCACCACAGCCAGTAACTCCCGTCGAGTGACGCAGTAGTTCCTCTCGGGCTTGGAGAGTACCTTGCTGGAGTAGGTGATTACTTTCTCCCGACCATCCTGTATCTGTGACAGAACTCCACCAATGCCTTTTTGCTAGCATCAGTGTCTAGTATAGACTTGCCAACGGTGCATAGATAACTAAGGATAGGTGAAGTAACCAGGAACGTCATCTGCTGTTCGAAGGATGATTGGCAGGGTTCGGCCCAACAGTGGTCTCGTCCTTCCTCGGTGAGCGTCGTCCATGGCTTGGCTATGCTGGCGAATCCATGTACGAAGCGCCTGTAATAGGTGTATAACCCCAAGAAGCTCCATAGTTCATGTATATCCTTGGGGATTGGCCATTTTCTCACCGTATTGACCTTCTCAGGATCTACGGCTATACCATTCCTAGATACGACGTGTCCCAGGCACTGGACATTATCCTGAAAGAGCTGGCATTTCTTTGGGTTCAACTTCACGTTGGCGCTTTGCATTCGCTTCAAGACCTCCTCCAGGTCCGACAGGTGTTCGTCGAAGGTCTTCCCTATAACTATGACGTCGTCCAGGTAGATCAGACAAGTCTTCCATGAAAGGCCTTGTAGCATCGTCTCCAACAACCTCTCGAACGTAGCTGGCGCATTACATAATCCCAAGGGCATTACATTGAAGTGCCAGAGCCCAGACCCTATGGAGAAAGCCATGTTCCCTTTATACTGTGGTTCCATTTCTACCTGCCAGTATCCACTCTTCAGTTCAAGCGTGGAGAACACTTGGGACCCAGATATTTTATCCAAAGTGTCATCAATCCTGGGCAGTGGATAGCTGTCCTTGACAGTCGTGCTGTCGGTAGTCCACACCGAACCTTGTAGAGCCGTCCTTTTTCTTTACGAGCACAACTCGAGAAGTCCAAGGGCCAGTAGAAAGCTCGATGACACCCTCTTGGCGCATGTAAGAGAATATGTTCCCGGCTTTTCCCCTCTTGGACAATGGTAAGCGTCGAGGGCGCTGTCGGATTGGCTGAGCATCTCCGATGTTAATCTGATGCTTCACGGCATTCGTTCTGCTGAGATGGTTCTTTTCGATGGAGAATACATCCAGATATTTCATCAGAAGTGCCTCGATCCGGGTCCTTTGATCCTTGGTTAGCCTTGCTCGTTCAAGTTGTAGAGCTTCCATCAGGTTCACGACGCCTCCGATGTCTTTCCGAACGTCATTTGGAGTATTCCGATGCACAATCGTTGATACTGGGCTACACTAGGCGACCTGAGTGATTTCTTCAGGGTGACTGGGAACTCATTCAGGTTCATCATTCGAACCGGCACCAGTCCCGTGGCGTTGATGGCAGCTGTCCCTAGTGAAATCCCTTGACAAACCTCTTCTCCTCTTGCAGCTTCGTTGATCCCAGTAGCCTCCTAGTTATCGCTGTCCGGTCAAACCGTGGGCACGTTGTCGCTTCTGGGAAGAAGAACTTCATCCGTGTTACGGACCATTCCCACCGCTCCATCGGCACGTCCGTGAAGGATGATTTCTTCATCAGCGAATCTGAGGCTTCTATGTTTCAAATCCAGGGTTAGTCCTAATTTAATGGAAAGGTCCATGTCAACGATGACATCTTCGGTAATATCGGCCACTATCACTCGGTGGTTGATCTTGCTGCTGCCCAGTCCGATGTTGACGTTGATTTCGCCGTAGGTGTTCGCCGGCTAATCCGTCGCTGTCTTCAGTAGAACTCTCGTCGGCTGGATGGCTCCTTTAATAGTGCCTTTGATCACAATCGTGGTAGTAGCCCCGGTATCCAGGAGCACGCCACGTTCCATACCACTGATGGTTCCATCCACGAATATACTCTTTGTCTGACGCATTAGGGAGATAACCTGCACATGCTCTTTCGAGGCAGTTCCACGATGCTCGCCCTTTATCATCGGCCCAATCTAGATTTCCTGGTTCTTGGTTTCATTCTGGCAGCGGTTTCTCACATGACCTAACTCACCACAGTTCCAGCAGCGTACCTCTCTTCTCCAGTGCAGACCGTCGTTGCTCGGCAGAAGTTTTGGGACGGTCCGTTCGACCTTCTCGTCAAGGGGCTCTTCCTTTGCTCGTTTTCTGGAATGGTCTGTAGAATATTCAGAGCGTCTCCTTAGAGAGCAGTTACCAAGCTAACGGCTTTATCAGCTTCTGTCCATCCGTAGGACGTATCTGCAGCATCGAACTCCTTCAGGTATGTGGACAATAGGGCTTTCCCCTAATGCGTGGGTGGCTTTATATGGACGCTCCTGACATTGACTCCAGTTGCTGGTTTAATTTCGTTGGTACCGGTTTCCGTGGTCTTCTGGAGGAAATTAAATTTATCTTCGATGGCGGCAATTTTTAACTGGACCTCCTTTTCAACTTTCCCAAGTTCCTCTCTGAACGCCCTAGAATTTTCGTAAACTCTATCTTCTAATTTGTCTTCCAACCGCTGGTGAATCTCCACCTTCTTTCCTTCGAGTAACCTTGAAGTTTTAGTTTGGTTTCTGAAAATTTCACTCTTTTCATCTAGCAGTCTGGAGCATTCTGGTTGGTTCTCCATCATCTCGGCAAGGTCCTTCATGCTTGTGGCTCTTTCGAACATTGGGGCCTTCAGCCTCCAAGGCCGAACGAAGTCGCATCTGTAAAATGGCCCTGTGTCCAGTAGTGTTTAGATCGCGTTCTTCCAGCTCCTGTTTCACTTCAACAGCCTTCAATTCACTTAATTTTACTCTCGCAGTAGACATAGTTACAAGAACGAAAACAGTTTCAAAGTTCAAAAATAAATGTCACGCTCCCAGCCAATTTCTATCTCGCTTCTGACACCAATTATTGTTACAGTCCGTGGGTCAAATCATAAATTAATACACTGACTTCCTAATTCTAATATTTATTCAACCATAAAATGCTAATACCATTGCTCCATTCTCCTCACTTCACAGAGTCTCTAAACCACACAGCCTACCCGAAGCGTCACTTCCCTTCACCTTGCACAGCCTTGACAATCTCGTCATTGGAGTGAAATAAACATTTTCTTCACTTCACCGCAAAGCGCTGCTTTATGCTTGTTTAGACACGTAGCAATAATTATCCTGAGGGTCCATGATTCTTCCATGCAGGTAATCACTCTGGAACACTAATTACCTGTCGCCTTCCGTTAAAATAATTTAAATCCCCCTCCAAGACTTAAGGCGAGTTTTCGTCCAGTTGTACTTGTTTCATTCATACTATGCATTGTTTTCGTTTGACATTGCACAGGGAGACAGAGCAGGTAGACAAAGGTAGAGACAAGCACAGCGGCTTAGTAATCAACATCCATTGCAGTTTTAATCAAGACTAGTTTCACTATAATTGTCTGGCTCCTGGAGAATGTTCAAACAGAGGATTATTAAAGCTTCGTAAAGGCAAGGAAGATAGGAAGGATAGAGGTTTGTAGTATAACGAAGCTATTAATCTGGCAAACATAAGCAGGAAATTCTTTTTCCGTGTAATACGAATAACGGGACAAGACATTCCACGCTGAAAATCCCAAAAGCATCGGAAAGCCGTCTGCCTAGGTGGGAGGCAGACAGCTTGACCACTGTGCCATCTCGTCAGCCCACACGCATGTTGATCAACAGACCAAAATGAAATTTGTTAGTTTTATATTTTGCTTTGTTCTTGTGGCAGATACATACATGTCACGAAGGTAGGGGGAAGATTGTGCACGTCTTTACAACGCCTATCACACCTCCTGTTCATCGTTCATTCCCTTTAATTATTATTATTATTATTATTATTATTATTATTATTATTATTAATATTATTATTATTATTATTGATATTGTACCCGTTCGTCCTGGGGATGCGATGACCCATCTGCTATAACATCACATCCCTGGAGTTCCAGGACAGAGCGGAGTTAAATGAACCTCTAGTCAAATAAGGAATGTGTCGGAAATTCAGCTGAGTTCTTGAAAAAGCAGTGGGTTTCACGAGACAAAGTATCTCTAGGGTCGTTACGGGCTTGAGTTAATAAAAATAATTCAAATATAAATGGGCGCCATCAACTGAATTCCTAGCAAAACCATTTCCTTTCCGGATAAGCCTTACTCAAGACAAGGAAAGAAAAAGGAACATCACACCATCATCAGATCACAACTAAGATAAAAACAAGTTTATTTTACTTTGAAAGTCAGACAGACATTTTAAATATAAATCCTACCTAAGAGTATGGTCGAATGCAAAGTTAAATTGTCATTGTCCAAAAATCGAACCATCTCCTTTCTAATGCAAAATTATTTCAATCCACTTATCAAGAAAAATGTATAAAGTTCTCTTGGGTTCTCAGGATCACTGTCGCACTATGTCTTTCGTCACTGACATTTGTGAAACCTGAGACCTAATTCTCTTTAATTTAACATCAATGTGGATTTAATTAAGTTACTAATCTGCCTAAACAAACACATATAATAATCACTCATGTTAAATATCACATAAATTATGGTTTGCATGGTATAATTTGAACGTAGAACATGTTAATCTAATGTTCCTAAACATTTACTAATTAATTTACATTATTTACATCGTCATTAATCTCTTATCTGTGAATTACAGAAAATTCAAATTCTCATTGGTCATCCTCATCATTATTATCAAATTAAATATTTCTCACATTAATTCTCACTTCAAAATTCCAAATATTCCTGTCAGAATCGTTAATTCATCACCATTACATCATTTAAATTCACATTTCAAGTTGCAATTCCTTCGAATCATCTCTCAATTAAATTTATTTAATTTCATATCAATTCATTAATCATCAGCTTCTTTAATTAATCATCACCTTCTAATTCAGTTATTCATCATCATTACAATCGTCTAATAATTCATTTCAATCAGTTTAATCAATTCAATCTTTAATTCATCCACTTATTTAATTCATCGATTTATTTCAAAATTTAATTTATCAACTTATTTAAATTTCAATCATCTGGTTATTTAGTTTATTATTTCATCTAGTCATTCTGATTTTTATTTCATTAGGTCATTCTGATTTTTATTTCATTAGGTCATTCTGATTTTTATTTCATTAGGTCATTCTGATTTTTATTTCATTAGGTCAGATCGTTAATATGCTTAAATCTCAGATTATTATTTCATTAATTATTATTTTCAGAAAATCTTGTATTATCAACTTCATTTACTTGTTTAATTTCCTAACAAATTGTTTAATAGGGTTTATAGAACGTTGTCTTACAGTTTTATTACTTCCAAGTTATATCTCGTATTTAATTATCATGCCAAAAATATTATTGTCTCCACGACATCACGTTGGATCTAACTATCCACAACGACATTATATTTCTTCAATATTCCAAATATCACATTTGAATATAAGAATTGCTACAAAAACTCCATAAATATTCAGCACATACAGCATGAATTTCAACAAATACGCTAGACTGGGTATGACAACCTCATGTCCGCTTCAAAATACATTATCAACGTTGCAACTATCAAATGGCAAATTCCACAAAATGCCTATCACAAACTTCTTTTAACCACGTTGCATGATCTACAAAAATATATAAATGGCTTCAAATTATTAACGCACATAATCTCCAATGACTGTAATTACTCTGATCATATCTAGACAACTTCTTAAACAATTGGAAAAACATTACTTCAGTAATTTAATATTTGCTTTCAAATAGCAT
Organism: Meconema thalassinum; assembly: GCA_946902985.2. Classification (NCBI taxonomy): domain Eukaryota; kingdom Metazoa; phylum Arthropoda; class Insecta; order Orthoptera; family Tettigoniidae; genus Meconema; species Meconema thalassinum. The sequence goes on from OY714911.1 coordinate 26,653,421, forward strand.
AAATTCTCTTTCACAAGTTTCATAATTCACATCGTAGAAAAACACCAATGTGCTATAATCTCTCACATCAAAATCTGCAATACTGATCTGCCTTAAAATAATTATGACCATTAATGATTAATCTTACAAGATTAAATTACTTTAAATCCTTCTCAAAGGTATCAAACACAATTATAAAAATCATCAAAGCATCAGCTGTAACAGCTGTTAAACTGAAATTACTCTCAAAAGAGTATAGCAACAAAATATTGGATTGGCAAACAAGAATTACTAAATGCAATCCTGTTGACATTTATCGTTACTTTATTTAACAAAATTTCGACTGATATGTGACTAGTAGTTCCTTGTTTAATTCACTTACATCTCGTGTACATTCGGATGATAAAATGAGTTCCTCAATGGCGAGTAAGATGTGTAACCACCGTGCAATCGTATAAATACGAAGGACCTCGCCCCGTCGACTTGGATGATAGTTCCCTAAACGATGGGTAAGGCGAGTACCACCATACAATCGTATAAATACGACAGACCCCATCTCGTGGACTATATGAGTGAATGTACTAGAAAGGAATCAACAAGTTTCTAGTTGTCATATAAAAGCGACGTTCATTCACTAAAGTGAATAACTTCTTAATATCTCCAAACAATCCAATGGAAAAAATCCCTATTGATGAATAATACACACTCGCTAGTATGCAATGAACTGACGAAGTAGTTTCTGATAATCAATTGCAGATCACGAGTTCGAAATACTCGCTACACAAAAAAAACTATCCATGAAAAATATCCTAGCTGGAAAAATGTCTATAAGATCAAACATCTTCTTAATAAAGTCAAACAACGGTGAGAATATCGAATAATGATGCCTGCCATATCATATGGTCACTCCATATTCTAGCAAATTCGAAGTATATAAATTCAAACCATGTCTTAATAATCAAATCACTCCTATTAGAAAAATATACATGTGTGCCCAGTATTCATGAAAATAATCGAATCAGGTAGATAGAACTCTTACAATACCTTTCATTATCAGTTGTAATATAATTTCCAAGATCGTCGATTTTCCCTACCTAAAGATTTCTCGTAAGATCGGCGTGACTATCATTTCATCCATGAAATGATGATTTCCTTCGAAATCCCAAGCGAATCAGCTGTTGGACTCCTCTCGTCAGGAACCGAATCCATCGCTCTGTGGTGCCATCTTGTCTCTATTCACGTTTACTCGATCATGTTGAACCTCGAATTACCCATAGCGGATATCGTCCAACTCCTTCTCGAAAAGTTCATGGTAACAGCGGACCCCCTACTCTTCTTCTAATATACGCCACTGTTCCGATAAATGTTCAGTTTGAGAATTGTAAGTCCTCTCTCAACTTACTGCGAAGTTCTACTTGAGTAAAATAAAAATTTTACTAGATAGTGTTCCAGATTACGATACACCCTGTATCTGTCTATAATTTGTAATCCATGAAAATGGCATAAGATAAAAATCTTATAAATGCACGCTGTAATGTTCATCAGAGCCTATGCTAAACATTCAGTTTACTTGAAATAGTAAAAAGTCGCTTTGAATGTATTATATAACAGCATGGTTATAATGTTAAATGTGAAAGCCTGTGTTCGAACAACGTCGAAATGAAGCTTGAAACAAAGTCTTCATATGCGATCAGTGCGGTTTTGAAATACCCCGGCTATCCACAATTGTCCTCTCGGCTAGCCCGGCTGGATCGATGACCCGCTCGGCCTCTGTTGCTCGGTGATGCGAGAAAAGTCGCCTACACTTGCCGTGACGGCTTACGTGTTTTGCGTGACCTTCAATGCCCGTCTCGCTGTGCTATAGGACTGCTCTGTACTGCTCGCCTCGTTGAGCCTAACTGAACTGCTAAGCGCTGCGTCCCAGCTTATGAGTTCCGAGCGGCACGTGGCTGATTCTCCCCACCACGGTGCTCCTACGTCACGAAGATAGTCTCGAACCCGACTCCTCTCGGCTGTTCTGTTATACAATAACTTATTTCCATAAAATTATTTCCACATATAATTCATGTCATATATACTCTTCTAAGTTGTTTTAACTTATTATAATCCCATATATATTTCAATAAAGCTTCACATCTTTATTAATAATTCTATCTTCTCACAGATTTCAATGCCTCCTTGATTCTTGACCTCCTACGTCATCTTGGCTTTCTTCTTGATGCGATCGATGCGCTATCTTATCTGAATGCTTCCCAAAACTTCAACTACAGCTTAATGTCAGCTGGCGTAGCCGATAGCCTAAAATAGGTATCGGGTACATCTCTCCCGTACATCTCCTTTTTTTTTATCAGGATTGAGAGAAAAAAAAAATACACTCTCAGGCATTCAATATATTATACATGTACACGATAGCTCTACAATTCCCTTTACTCAGCATGATGGTATTTCCTGATGCTAGCTGCATTAAAAGTTCCTACAACTTCATCAGTATCCATTCTGACAATCTTATAGCTATTATTCTGGTATGTTTGTTCAATACGGAACGGTCCAGCGTACAATGGAGCGAATTTATGGTAGATCTTCAGCTGTAGGTTCGAAGTGACTGGCTTCCTAATCAGCACCTCATCATTTTCTTGAAATGGCTCGTGGAACCTCCTTCCTGCCTGTCTCCTGGCTCTCTTCTCCGCCTGTCTTCTGAGCCTCTCTCCTGCCATCTCGACTCTTCTTTCTTGTGTGGGTTGAGGATCTGCTGGTGCCCTCACGACTCTATCCCATGGTCTATCTGGTTTCAATCCATGATGAAGCATGGACGGAATCTGTCCTGTGCTTTCATGTACTGTGGAATTCAAGCATTGGCTAATGATGGGTATCACTTCCATCCATCTATGGTGTTGCCTTGACACATATAAGCGACACAGCTTACTTATCTCCGGCATAATTCTTTCGGCGGGATTTCCCTCTGGATACCGTACAGAATTAAACACATGCCTGATTCCTAAACGTTCCATAGCAGTAGAAAATTCCATGCTAGTAAATTGTGATCCATGGTCACTCAACAAAACTTCAGGTTTCCCCATGCTCGGAATAACTGTTTTCTCAAGTCGATTTATTACGTACTTGGACGTAGCTTTCTGTATAGGGCATAGAGATACGTACTTCGAAAATACACCGACTGTTACTAAAACGAATTGATTGCCTTTCGTCGAACGAGGAATCGGACCAAAAATGTCCGTCGCGAAAAGTTCTCTTGGCTTGCTGGGTAATATTGATCTGGGAATTTCTTTCATTAACTTAGATGAGTATTTACTTCGCTGACAACTGTCACAGGTCTTTATGACGTCGCGAATCGTTTGTCCCATTTGTTTCCAAACAAAAGTTTCTTGAGCGAGAGCCAAAGTCTTGTCTACACCTACATGAGCTGCAGTTCGGTGTATCATCCAAATAACTGGTTTGACAAGCTTGGGTGGGATCACTACTCTAAGTCTAGTATGATCCTGGTCAATATATTGGCATATAACACCTCCCATAATATGATGTCTTCTAGCCTCTATCTCAGTTCTTTGAAAATCTGGATCAGTGTTATCCATCCTACGTGTCAGAAAACGGTAAATTCTTCGTAAAGGTGCATATCTCTTCTGAGTTTGCGATAACAACTTCAACTTTTCTAGAGTACCACTATCCTCTTGAATCAAATTTATATGGTTGACTATTACTTCTTCACAAGGGTTTCTGCTCAGCACATCTGCTAACAGATTTAACTTCCCCGGTCTATGTACAACAGTTGGGTTAAATTGCTGTAAGAACAGAGCCCATCTGGTGATGCGGTCACTCGCTAAGTCTGTCTTCATAATAAATTGGAGGGCTTTATGATCTGTGATCACTGTTATGTCATGTCCAAACAACACCTTCTTCCACGTTTTGAGAGCATGAACCACTGCTAATGCCTCTAACTCAGTTGCATAGTAATTCTTCTCACAATTCCTAAGCTTGCGACTGGTGAAAGCTAAATATCTATGTTTCTTGTCATCATCCAGCTGATATAGGATTCCACTAATACCTATTTTGGATGCGTCTGTCTCTACAAAGAATCGTCTTGTAAAATCAGGATACTCAAGTTTGATATTTTGGATTAGCATTTTCTTGGCTGCTAAAAACGCTTGATTGCATTTATCGTCCCATTTCCATCGATTTCCCTTCCTTAATAAATCCTGCAGAGGTGCCATTGTCTCAGTATATCCAGGACAATGTGTTGAAAAGAACTGACACATGCCTAAAAACTGCCGTACCTCTTTAATCTTTCGTGGTGTTGGAAACTCTGAAATTGCTATTATCTTCTTTGGATTGGGCCTATAACCATCTCCATCGATTCTATGTCCAAGAAATTCAATTTCTTCATGAAAGAATTGACATTTATTGAAGTTCACCTTGAAGTTCGTTCTTCTAAGATCTTCAAAAAGCATTTGAAGGTGTCTGATATGTTCTTCCGCTGTCTCAGACGCTATAATCAGGTCATCAATATAGCTTACAACATGCTCTTTAACTGCATCTGACAAATTTTGATCTAGTGCTCGGATCATCACCGGACCACTATTTTTCACACCAAAAGGTAACCTATTGAATACGTATGTTTTATGGTCAAACAGGAACCCTGTGTACTGTTTGCACTCTTCTGCTAGCTCAACATGATAATATGAACTAGTCAGATCGATTGTCGAGAAGACACTCTTTCCTCTAAATCGGCGTAACAATTCACGAATAACAGGTGGTCTATCGTGTTCAGGAAGAACTCTTTCGTTAAGGGATCTGGCATCTAGACATATCCTCAGCTTACCGTTAGGTTTCTTGACAACAGCTAAAGGATTCAAATAAGCAGTTGGCATTTTCTTAATTATTCCATCTGTTTCCATGTCGCTTATCATTATGCTAACTTCCTCCTTCCATTTATCCGGAATGGGACATAAATTTTTATGGTATGGTTTGTCATCCATCAACTTGATGCTGTATGTAAAATTTTCTATGAGACCTGGTTTGTCATTGAATATATCCTCATATTCTGAAATTACTTGATCAAACCGCCCCTTAATTTCTGGATTTATTTTACTAGTTATGCCAATTTTATCTTCTATAGACCTTTCAACGCTGCATACAATTTCATCCAATATATCCTCTCTAAAGAATGTCATCTCCGATTCTTGATTTTCCATAACCCCTTTTTGAAAGTACATGCGCCTACTCTGCATATCTATGATCAGGCCACTCTCACTTAGGAAATCCACTCCTAGGATCATGTCAAAATGTAGTTGACCCACTACTAGGAACATCTGTTCAAAACTTCTGGTTCCAATCCCAACATCTAAAAGTACCTGACTTTTACATTTCATACTCTTGTCTGGAATCACCCCTTGAATTTTGCTAACAACAGTTGGCAACATTGTAATTCTTCCTAATAATTTCAATTCATCCAGGCAACCTATGGATATCAAGCTCACCATAGCTCCTGTGTCTACAAGTGTCTTTATTTCTTTTCCCATGACTTCCACACTAATAACTGGCAATTCATGTCTATTTTCCCGTTGTACTATGTCTTCTTCCTCGATTAAATCCTCGTCCTTGACCTGATATGTTTCTACGATGACGATTGATTCCCAATGATTTTCATTTTCTTCTGGAGTTAATTTGACGTTTTTTTTTTTTCTTCGCCACTCGTGCTGGCTCGATTGACATCTCTCATTGTCTCCTCGAGTGGTGCACTAGGCTGTCTATCCTCTTGTCTTGACCTTTCATGTCCACGATTATCCCTTCTGTCGTCAGGATCGTTTCTTCGGCCTTCCTGTCGGTCGTTTCTATTAAACTGTTGACCTTGGTTCCAGTTATTCCTTCCCCGATATCTGTTATTATACCGATTCCTGTCCTGATACCTGGAATTTTGGTTATAATTCCTATACCGGTTATCTCTCGCTTCTTGATCGTATGGCCTTTCATATGGTCCTCTATATCGATCATTTCCTCTTGCATTACGGATGTTTCCTCGATTCCCATCGTTCCGTCGGTTTTCCCAGGAATCCCTTCTATCCGTTTGAACTGCATTGTCCACGACTACCGCGTTTACTTCTTGCGTGTTTCTGTTGTCGTTCCGATTACTTCTCGGTGTAACCTGTGCGCTCGTATAATCCAATCGCCTCAATATATCATCATAATGTTCCAGCGTATTGGCTCCCGATGCTATCAAAGATCGCTGTACCTCTATCGGTAACTGTCGCGCTATAGCTTGCAAAAGCTCTTCTTCTGGCAATGGAGGAATAAGGAACTGTAATTTAGCCAGCTGTGACGTGAAGTAGTTGGCGTAATGCGTCGGATGTGACGTAGAATAGCGTTTAGAGTACATCTCCGCTCTTACGTTGAGTTGATCCTCGGCACTCCAGAATCTCCTCAAGAAAGCCATGGCAAATTGCTCCATGTTCGCAAAGTTGCTTCTGAACGCTCTAAACCACGTAAGTGCAGATCCATCTAAGGCGCGTTCTACTATCCTTAGCTCTCTTTCTTTGGCTACCCTGTGTTCCGCCATGTAGTCTCGAATATCTCGCAGAAATTCTACTGGTGTAACACCTGTATTTCCCGAAAACTTTCTCGGTTTGTCATCTAGGTTCCTTATAATTGTGACTGGACCTGAATATCGTTCACTTGGACTCGACGTACTCCTACTCGAACTTGGATTCTCCTGCGGGGTTGAACTGACCCTTTCGAATGTCACATTCGGTTGCATTTGACGGTCTTCTACCATGCTCGTGTCTTGATTCGTAATACTGCGGTCTATCGCTGTTTGATTCATCAATGTTTCCCCTGATGTTACATTATGACTGGTAAAACTGTTAACTATGGATTCTAGTTTAGTCATCCTGTCTTCTGCTAATCTCTTGACCTGAGTCTTCAACTCATCTAACGATGTAACGTCCTGCGTCTTGTTACTTTCGTCTAGATCGTTCCTCAACTTGTCAATCTTTCCTTCGCACGTGTTCTTCACTAACGCGACTTGTTCTTTCAACAGATCAACATCTGTTCTAAATAGTGTTGAATCTAATTTCATCGCTTCCTTGCTTTCCGTAAACCTAACTTCTAAGTTTGCCATACCTGCGATTAATTTTTCATCTAACCCGTCACGTTTCTCTTTTGCTTCGGCATCGACCTCATTATATCGTTCCTCAACAATTGCTCCGACTCTATTTTTAAATAAAGTTAAGTTTTCGTTAACCTTTTGCTCTATATCGTCGTCTATCTTTCTAATATCCTTCTGCAATTGATTTTCTAACGACTTTATATTAGAATTGACCTCTCCCAAGACTTCATCTTTAATGGTCCCAATTACTGTCTTCAAATCTTTTATTTCGTTACCTAGATTCGTTTCTAGACTCTTAATCTTAGTCTCGAAAGATACTTCGGTAGACCAATCTTGAATTTTTCCTACATCTGCCACTAAACCATCGATGTCGAATCTCAACTTCGATACATCTGACTTAATGTCTTTCTGTATGGTCATAACGTCTGTTCTTAAAGTAAAAATATTTTCTTCCCCTTTATTTTCTAACTCGATAATATTTTTCCTTAATATCTGAACATTTTCCTCTCCTTTCATGTTTACTGCAATTATGTCTAATTGTAACGTTTTCAACATCTCATTGTTCTTCAAAGTTAAACTATTCTCTAATCTGGTTAACTTATTTTCTAATTCAGTATTAGTTTCTTCACTACGAGACTGTAATTTCTCTTCTAACGATTTAAAGTTATCTTTCAAGTTAGCTTCACTAGCTTTTAAATGACTTTCAGTATTTGACTGTAACCTAGTCTCTAATGACTTTAAACTATCGTTTAGATTACCTTCGTTACTAGCCTGTAATGCTTGTACATTCTCTTTACATTTAGCTTCTAATCTAGCTTCTGAATTATTAATTTGTTCTTTAACTTCAGTTTCCATCTTAGAAATGGTTTCTGCAATTCCAGACATACCCGTCTGTAACTCTCCTAACACCTTCGCTAAATCCTCTGGCAACATAATTATATTTCAATATAGAATTATATAGAGACGTTAGACAACAACACATCGCAATGTCTCAATTCCTGCATTCACTTGGGTATAGGGAAAAATATCTTATAACTAACATGATATTACTAATACGATTAACATGAACACTGGATTGGGCACACAAGTACATTGTCTGACTAAGTATAATAAATTTTGTAACACACTTAAATGAACTTGAGATCAATCTCTCAGTAATCTAAATCTGATGTGATTCCATAGAATTAACAAAATCGAAAAGCCCCACTAGTTGGATAAAGCCAATTCTCCCTCTCTCTCTGTACCCGTTCGTCCTGGGGATGCGATGACCCATCTGCTATAACATCACATCCCTGGAGTTCCAGGACAGAGCGGAGTTAAATGAACCTCTAGTCAAATAAGGAATGTGTCGGAAATTCAGCTGAGTTCTTGAAAAAGCAGTGGGTTTCACGAGACAAAGTATCTCTAGGGTCGTTACGGGCTTGAGTTAATAAAAATAATTCAAATATAAATGGGCGCCATCAACTGAATTCCTAGCAAAACCACTTCCTTTCCGGATAAGCCTTACTCAAGACAAGGAAAGAAAAAGGAACATCACACCATCATCAGATCACAACTAAGATAAAAACAAGTTTATTTTACTTTGAAAGTCAGACAGACATTTTAAATATAAATCCTACCTAAGAGTATGGTCGAATGCAAAGTTAAATTGTCATTGTCCAAAAATCGAACCATCTCCTTTCTAATGCAAAATTATTTCAATCCACTTATCAAGAAAAATGTATAAAGTTCTCTTGGGTTCTCAGGATCACTGTCGCACTATGTCTTTCGTCACTGACATTTGTGAAACCTGAGACCTAATTCTCTTTAATTTAACATCAATGTGGATTTAATTAAGTTACTAATCTGCCTAAACAAACACATATAATAATCACTCATGTTAAATATCACATAAATTATGGTTTGCATGGTATAATTTGAACGTAGAACATGTTAATCTAATGTTCCTAAACATTTACTAATTAATTTACATTATTTACATCGTCATTAATCTCTTATCTGTGAATTACAGAAAATTCAAATTCTCATTGGTCATCCTCATCATTATTATCAAATTAAATATTTCTCACATTAATTCTCACTTCAAAATTCCAAATATTCCTGTCAGAATCGTTAATTCATCACCATTACATCATTTAAATTCACATTTCAAGTTGCAATTCCTTCGAATCATCTCTCAATTAAATTTATTTAATTTCATATCAATTCATTAATCATCAGCTTCTTTAATTAATCATCACCTTCTAATTCAGTTATTCATCATCATTACAATCGTCTAATAATTCATTTCAATCAGTTTAATCAATTCAATCTTTAATTCATCCACTTATTTAATTCATCGATTTATTTCAAAATTTAATTTATCAACTTATTTAAATTTCAATCATCTGGTTATTTAGTTTATTATTTCATCTAGTCATTCTGATTTTTATTTCATTAGGTCATTCTGATTTTTATTTCATTAGGTCATTCTGATTTTTATTTCATTAGGTCATTCTGATTTTTATTTCATTAGGTCAGATCGTTAATATGCTTAAATCTCAGATTATTATTTCATTAATTATTATTTTCAGAAAATCTTGTATTATCAACTTCATTTACTTGTTTAATTTCCTAACAAATTGTTTAATAGGGTTTATAGAACGTTGTCTTACAGTTTTATTACTTCCAAGTTATATCTCGTATTTAATTATCATGCCAAAAATATTATTGTCTCCACGACATCACGTTGGATCTAACTATCCACAACGACATTATATTTCTTCAATATTCCAAATATCACATTTGAATATAAGAATTGCTACAAAAACTCCATAAATATTCAGCACATACAGCATGAATTTCAACAAATACGCTAGACTGGGTATGACAACCTCATGTCCGCTTCAAAATACATTATCAACGTTGCAACTATCAAATGGCAAATTCCACAAAATGCCTATCACAAACTTCTTTTAACCACGTTGCATGATCTACAAAAATATATAAATGGCTTCAAATTATTAACGCACATAATCTCCAATGACTGTAATTACTCTGATCATATCTAGACAACTTCTTAAACAATTGGAAAAACATTACTTCAGTAATTTAATATTTGCTTTCAAATAGCATAAATTCTCTTTCACAAGTTTCATAATTCACATCGTAGAAAAACACCAATGTGCTATAATCTCTCACATCAAAATCTGCAATACTGATCTGCCTTAAAATAATTATGACCATTAATGATTAATCTTACAAGATTAAATTACTTTAAATCCTTCTCAAAGGTATCAAACACAATTATAAAAATCATCAAAGCATCAGCTGTAACAGCTGTTAAACTGAAATTACTCTCAAAAGAGTATAGCAACAAAATATTGGATTGGCAAACAAGAATTACTAAATGCAATCCTGTTGACATTTATCGTTACTTTATTTAACAAAATTTCGACTGATATGTGACTAGTAGTTCCTTGTTTAATTCACTTACATCTCGTGTACATTCGGATGATAAAATGAGTTCCTCAATGGCGAGTAAGATGTGTAACCACCGTGCAATCGTATAAATACGAAGGACCTCGCCCCGTCGACTTGGATGATAGTTCCCTAAACGATGGGTAAGGCGAGTACCACCATACAATCGTATAAATACGACAGACCCCATCTCGTGGACTATATGAGTGAATGTACTAGAAAGGAATCAACAAGTTTCTAGTTGTCATATAAAAGCGACGTTCATTCACTAAAGTGAATAACTTCTTAATATCTCCAAACAATCCAATGGAAAAAATCCCTATTGATGAATAATACACACTCGCTAGTATGCAATGAACTGACGAAGTAGTTTCTGATAATCAATTGCAGATCACGAGTTCGAAATACTCGCTACACAAAAAAAACTATCCATGAAAAATATCCTAGCTGGAAAAATGTCTATAAGATCAAACATCTTCTTAATAAAGTCAAACAACGGTGAGAATATCGAATAATGATGCCTGCCATATCATATGGTCACTCCATATTCTAGCAAATTCGAAGTATATAAATTCAAACCATGTCTTAATAATCAAATCACTCCTATTAGAAAAATATACATGTGTGCCCAGTATTCATGAAAATAATCGAATCAGGTAGATAGAACTCTTACAATACCTTTCATTATCAGTTGTAATATAATTTCCAAGATCGTCGATTTTCCCTACCTAAAGATTTCTCGTAAGATCGGCGTGACTATCATTTCATCCATGAAATGATGATTTCCTTCGAAATCCCAAGCGAATCAGCTGTTGGACTCCTCTCGTCAGGAACCGAATCCATCGCTCTGTGGTGCCATCTTGTCTCTATTCACGTTTACTCGATCATGTTGAACCTCGAATTACCCATAGCGGATATCGTCCAACTCCTTCTCGAAAAGTTCATGGTAACAGCGGACCCCCTACTCTTCTTCTAATATACGCCACTGTTCCGATAAATGTTCAGTTTGAGAATTGTAAGTCCTCTCTCAACTTACTGCGAAGTTCTACTTGAGTAAAATAAAAATTTTACTAGATAGTGTTCCAGATTACGATACACCCTGTATCTGTCTATAATTTGTAATCCATGAAAATGGCATAAGATAAAAATCTTATAAATGCACGCTGTAATGTTCATCAGAGCCTATGCTAAACATTCAGTTTACTTGAAATAGTAAAAAGTCGCTTTGAATGTATTATATAACAGCATGGTTATAATGTTAAATGTGAAAGCCTGTGTTCGAACAACGTCGAAATGAAGCTTGAAACAAAGTCTTCATATGCGATCAGTGCGGTTTTGAAATACCCCGGCTATCCACAATTGTCCTCTCGGCTAGCCCGGCTGGATCGATGACCCGCTCGGCCTCTGTTGCTCGGTGATGCGAGAAAAGTCGCCTACACTTGCCGTGACGGCTTACGTGTTTTGCGTGACCTTCAATGCCCGTCTCGCTGTGCTATAGGACTGCTCTGTACTGCTCGCCTCGTTGAGCCTAACTGAACTGCTAAGCGCTGCGTCCCAGCTTATGAGTTCCGAGCGGCACGTGGCTGATTCTCCCCACCACGGTGCTCCTACGTCACGAAGATAGTCTCGAACCCGACTCCTCTCGGCTGTTCTGTTATACAATAACTTATTTCCATAAAATTATTTCCACATATAATTCATGTCATATATACTCTTCTAAGTTGTTTTAACTTATTATAATCCCATATATATTTCAATAAAGCTTCACATCTTTATTAATAATTCTATCTTCTCACAGATTTCAATGCCTCCTTGATTCTTGACCTCCTACGTCATCTTGGCTTTCTTCTTGATGCGATCGATGCGCTATCTTATCTGAATGCTTCCCAAAACTTCAACTACAGCTTAATGTCAGCTGGCGTAGCCGATAGCCTAAAATAGGTATCGGGTACAATATGTAACATCTTTCCACTCGGTTGCTGGATATTTTTGTGGGAGTGATTTTGAAAAATGGGACGGGAGTGTGCCAGCTGGTGCCACCTCGATCGATCGATCCAGTTGGCAGTGGTAAGATCCAGCTGGCAGTGGAAAGAGAAACAATGAGCGCGCGGTGTCGGAAATTGGTACCTTGACGTACTCTCGGCCATGTGGATTTGTATGTGGCATACTGAACGGTAAAATCACATGCGAACTCTGGTGTCAAGTGAATGAAACAAAGCACATGGTACATGTTCGAAGTCTTCTTATCGGTATTTAAATGGTAAAATGCCTTAATATCAAACATTGTAAGTAGTCGGCATTGCCGGTATTATGTTTCTGCACAATGGCTATTCAAATATTAACCCACATAACGGTAATATAGTCATCAATATAATATAATCGTTGTGGTTATACGAGAATTGAGCAAGCCTTCATGAACTATTGCTGAATACATTCTCTTTACTCACAAGTGGGCCTATTCATAAGGCATTTTAAACTCAATGTCACGCAGGAACATTATCGAAACAAGAAAAATATAAATGAAACTTAATTCCTTAATGCAGTATTATTGGAACGTGGAAACAAGTCACCATCTTGTGCACCATATTTTCGTAGTCGAAATAGCCGTGGAATTCGCGCCCATGTCTGTGAATCTAGAGATCTCGGGTTCGAATCCTGGACGGGGTAGTTATTTTTGCTTTTTTTAACGACATTTATCATATCAATATGACTCATTTTAACAGAATCCATATGAAATTACGTGTTGGTGTGTGAATCAAGAGGCCATGTTTATAAGGAATTTAAGGTTATGAGCGGTATCGCGTCTATTAATCTAGTTGATCCATATCGTATTCTTTATTTAGGCTAGTGCTGGTGGAAGATACAAATCATCTAATAAAATGAGTTCCGTATTATAAACTACAATATCTGTAAAACACTCCCTTTTACAATAGATTAATATTTGTGCCAATAATAGTATAAAATACCGGTGTATCAACAATTTCACGTGAGGTTTCTTCTATGTCAGATGTTACACATCATATGCGACTACTGTAAGGCTCCTTATTTTATTATTATTTTCATTAGCCTATTGTAAATTTTTTGACATCATTAACACTGCAAATATCCGGATACATTTAAAGTTACAACCTGGTTCGGCCTTAGGAAGGAACCATCTGTACTGAAATACAATGTAACACTGTAAAGGAACCTCATATTACATTGCCCACACTCTTCACGAGTCTCTTCCATTTATAGGATGAGCTGAATGTCCTCCTGAATTATCTTCGAACCTTGCTGAGTGATGGCCCGGGGTTTTGTCACCACGGAACTTCCTAACAATATGTCAGGTGTTTAACAGAACTGCCTTCTGTGGTTCAATATATATCTGCGGATGCACATTCAATACTGATCGACTACTCCGGAGGGTTTTGGGTATAACACCAGTACACGATTCAATTATTGGGATTGTAGTCACCGACTCAAGTTTCCAGATCTGCTTTATCTCAATTGCCAGCTCTGTGTACTTAGATATTTTAGCAACAGCTGTTGTTTGGATGTTTTGTGTGTTGGGACATGCGATATCTATCAGTAATGCCTCTCTGTGTTCTTTATTGATGACAATGATATCTGGCCGGTTGTTACTGACGGTAACATCTCTCACAACTCCTCTGTCGCAGTAGAGCTTGTGTGTGGCACTTTCAAGTACTGCGGATGGTGCATATCTTCAACAGGGGACGTAGTCAAGGTTGGCAACCTGATATAAAATGTTATTATTATTATTATATTTAATTTCTCATAATAAGGTACAACTCAGTTTACACATAATAAGGTACAACTCAGTTTACAAGATACGGATTTTACAAACAAGTATCCTGTAAACCTTACTGAGATAATAAAGGTAGCGTAACAATATGACAAGCACTGCCTTCTGTATTCTGGCAATCAGGTGTTCCATTTGCAAAGCCATTAGCAACGTCTTTGGAGCAACTCCCGTGGAATAGATCACCACGGGCGGTATTCTCCCGCATTTTAGTACGCATAGTTTCCGTATTTCTTCAGCCAACGGTGCGTACTTGTTTTTTTTTTTTTTTTAGCCTGGGTAGTGAGCATATTTTGCCTAAGTGGAACAGCAACGTGTATTTTAAAGAATAATAGGATATCCGCCTTTCAATACAATTTATTTATCCTACTTACAGGGACATGTTTCGAGGGCTATCACTCCCCCTTCATCAGCCTATCCAACAAAACTTTAATGATAACCTCCCTTGTTCACAAGTACATGGAAATCATGATTTCGACAGAATAATGCAAGTTCTCCAATTCATTGTTTTCCGTTCATTGTCCATCCAGGTCTTCTTGATTTTCATGTACTTGTCAACAAGGGAGGTTATCTTTAAAGATTTGTTGGACGGGCTGATGAAGGGGGAGTGATAGCCCTCGAAACATGTCCCTGTAAGTAGTAGCAATACATAGTATTGAAAGGCGGATATCCTATTATTCTTTAAAATATAGTTACGTCAATACGGACCTTATTAATCGACATTATGACAGCGACGTGTATCCAGTAGGCCCGTTGGTTTCCTTTTATTATTACAGTGAAACCTCTATTTAGAGACCATTGACGGTTCCATGGAAAACTGGTCGTTTTGAGGGGTGGTCTCTTAATAGGGGTGGGAATTAAAAATAATGTTATACTGCATTATTAATAAGGTACAGTTGGAACACAAACTTGATTACAATTTATCTGCATTGGTTCACATTTACTACAATTTCATTACAATTAGTTATTTTCTGAAATCTGTCATTTAAAAAAGTCACGAATTGATCTCTGTTTCAGATTAACCATCTATTTTTTTTTTAACAATTTCACTTCCTAGAATATCTCTGAGTTCGAAAGTCCATTAATTTGTTATGGGTTCGAACAATCTTCTAGGAGAGCCGTTTGTTGTATTTTTTATAATATGTTACATAACACTTTTTCTAATGCTGATGCAGTTCTGTGGCAACAAAACCATTGTTATGGGAAGGCAGACGAGAAGTGGTCTTTTGAAAAAGGTCAGACAGATAAAATGCCTGGTCTTTGGTCGGGGAGAGGGGTGGACCTTAAATAGAGATAACAAATACATTGACCTCATGAGGTTTTAATTCGCTTCCAAGAAAAATCGGTCTTTAAGAGAGAATTCACTGTATTATTATTATTATTATTCCATCTGCTTTACCAGGCCTTGATTAGCTCAGCAGAGGCTGTCTATAGCGGATTGAAGTGCTATGGAAGGAAAGACGTTACTGTCCATTGACTCAAACTGCTCCTCATGTCCGCAGGGAGGGCTCAAGGCCGTGGTGTGGACAGACTTCCTGCAGGCCTTCGTCATGCTCGGAGCACTCATTGCGGTGCTCATTCTCGGCGTCATCCAGGTGGGAGGATTTGGAGTCATCTTCGAGAGGTTCTCTGACAGTGGTCGCTTGCATGTATCGTAAGTATCGCACGGTTCACTAGAAATAAGGATATATTCTCAACTCGGTATCCTAAGTGTAAAGAATGGCGATCGCTTTGAAGCCATTATTGAGCGTTGCCTTGTTACTGGGATTTGTGAAAGGAGAAGTTTAGTGTTGTCCGACTGACAGCAATCACTGAGTGCCCAAGGTCTAGTTAGTTAGTTATTGTTGTTTTAAGGGGCGGAACTACGAGGTCATCTGCCCAAGGTCTGCAAGACCTTTTGCTATAGAATGCAACTCGTCAATATGTGTTCGTTGTGGTCTATGTGATGTTTAGTTGAGATACTGGAAGTGGTGATTGACCTCCGGAACTTGCATGTTTAGAGTGTTGAACTACCTCAACTAATACTGCAACTAAATAAGTGTCATCATCATCATCTTCACTTCCCCTTTTCCTGCTAAAACTGGGTGGGGGCAAATATGGATCCTCTCCACTTTGTTCTGTCGTTCCACCATTCCTCTTCCGACACGGTTTTCCAATCCAGGTTCCGTTTTCTAATGCTATTCTTCACCGAGTCCATCCAACGCATTCTTGGTCTCCGTCGTCCTCTCTTCCCTGTCATCCGTCGTTCCAGTGCTCGTCTTGGTAGCCTTACTTCATCCATCCGTTTGACATGTCCAAACCATCTCCAGTTTGTCATCTAGTTTCTGTACTCCCAGTTCTTTCCTTATATCATCATTTCTCACACTGTCTCTCCTCGTTTTCTGGACCATACTTCTCAGGAATCTCATCTCAGCTGCCTGTACTCTGCTCTCATTCCTCTTAGTCACTGCCCAAGTTTCCGCTACATATGCCATTATAGAAACATAATATGTTTGTACATAACTTCTTTAGCCTAATTGGTATATCCTTGTTCCTTACTAATCCCGAGTTTTCTAGCAACAGGTACGGGGACTGGTATAAGTATGTATATTGTAAATACTTTACCCTTGCTTTCAGACCTAAATTTTATAGCCTAAGTGTAATGGATCTGATGATGATCGCTTGACGATCGAAACTGCTCATCCTAGTGTATTAGGGAATAACCCAGCTCATTTGAGTAGGCCGACTGAAAAACATCAACTTTTCATTGTTGAATATTTAGGGGCTTTGCAACATAGAGGTCATGATGCCCTGTGTACTTGGGTGTGTGTGGAATCTGTGTCTTTATATTGACTGTAGTAACTTAGTGTCTGCATTTGTAATTTAAGGAGGAAGAGACCTTGGTCTCTAATTAGGAACCATCCCAGCATTTTCCTGGAGTAGGGGTGGGGGAAACCACTTCTAGGATGCCTGAGGTGGGAATCGAACCCGCAGTTTCTCTGTTCTGCCGCACGCGACTCCAGCGCTCAGACCTGAATAGTATTTCGTGACAGAACCGGGAACTGAACCCGAACCTGAAGGGTGACGGCCAATACCCCACGCGATGCACTCTAATATCGCCGGACTATGCGAGATCTCCGCACTTAAGGTCAGTGATCACGTGTTGTCAGGCAAGGGGGTTGGTTCATTCAGTCCCGTGAGGGCAATTCCCCACTGCAACGCCAGGCGAATATAGGAATGACATGGCTGCCTCGTTCCAAAACCTTCCAGCAAGCGTGAGAATACATTCCACGTGAAGAGAGAAGAACATCCAACCTTCAATCAACGGTTCCCGAGGAGCGCAAGGAGCGGTTAGGAGTTAGCTAGACGGTCGTATGGTACCTTCGTCCGTGCCGCCAACTTGATGAAGGTCGTACATCCCTTAAGGGGGCACCAACACCTTCGACAGCAACAAAATAGTGAATTTTTAACATTTATTTTCTTTGCACTGATCAACTGTTTGGAGTTGTCACTTAACACAGTCTACATAAAATACAATTTTAACACAGACCAACTATTAGATATTTAGAAAATTGCATCATCATTGATATATATGCACACAAAATGGCGGCTGTATATTATACACAAGAATGGGGTTTCCCTAGTAACTTTACTTTAATCGTATGGTGATACAATACAGAATACAAATAAGACAAAATTAAACTTTAAAGTCCTTCCTTTTCAACCATTCGGTTAGACTAGGTGTGAGATCAAACAAGTCGTCAGGAATTCCAGGGTATGAATGAAGATGACAGCGTAGGACCAGGTGTTCAATCGTCTGTTCTTCTAAGTTACATTCTCACATTGGTGAACTGATCCAGCCCCACTTGTACCTGAAATAATTACAACACCCATGTCCAGTCCTCAACCTGTTGATACGGCACCAGAGGTTCCTTGGTAGGTCAAAACCATTTGGCTTCTTTGTGGGATCAAGATGGTGGACACTTGTTCCCAATGTTTTTGTTGACCACTCATGCTTCCAGCTTTCCTTTATGTCAAATCCATCCGCGCGATGAGTTTCCCTAGTAACTCTCGGAAATAGTGTTACATTTTAATTATTGTTTTTTTTAATGTGAGTGGGTGAGTGGATAGCGTGTCGGTCTACTAACCCCAAGATTGCAGGTTCGCCCCTGACCGTGGTAAGTGATTTTTGAAAGGCGGCAAAAATACGATACGCATGTCATACGATGTTGACATGTCAAAGAACCCATTTGAATTCAGTAGGCCGAGTTCATAATGGCAAAATTAATCTCGGGAGTTTCCGCCAGCACAAAGTTCCTCATTTCTCTACTAGAAAGCGCTATTGTGTTCAAGGAGATTAGATATCTAACATCTAACCTCCTTGACTTTCATAGTCAATGAACTACGAAATTCGACATGCAAGCTACCCTCTGGGTGTCAAATAGCAAAGCTTGCACCAGGCACCCGATGCCATACGATATTATTATTATTATTAGTATTGTTTTTTTAATGTGGTCCTAGATGTCATGGCAACAAAATGTACTAGAATGATTGAAATATTTCAAGAAGAAATATTATTTTGAGATTTTTAAATAATGGGTCTAAAAATCTATACATTTTTCATAGTAAATAATTTATTATTAATATACTATAATGGTTAAGGCAACCATTCTAGTACATTTTGTTGATAACTATCGTAGAAATGTGACTACAAAACTTCACTGAAATATCTTTGTAAGTTCATAAGTTATTAGGGAAACGGAATGAAAAATATGAACTTACGGGAAATGAGCGACGAAAGTTTCACATGGTTGAGATGTTGTAAAATTCCCCTGCCGCATAAACTGGCCCTTCCTCACCGGATTTCGCAGTGTTTTCCTCCAGTCATAGTCTCTTATTTCTTTTAAAACAAGTTTTGTTTGCTAATGTTAATGAAGAGAAGAGATAGGTTGGTAGGACACCCAGGAATAGCAAAGTTTGTTATGGAAGGAAGGGTCGAGGATAAGAACTGTAGGGGTAAACCATGTTAGAATATGTTAAACAGATTGCCTCGGATGTGGGGTGTGGCAGCTATGTACAGATGAAACGATTAGCTCAGGACAGGGAAGAATGGAGGGCTGCATCAAACCAGTCATAAGACTGAAGACTCAAAGAACAACAACAACTGTTAGACCAAAATATTCCAGCTATATTTTGTGCACATTTTATAATGCCAATGCTATCAACATAATTCGATAGATAAAGTGAATATTCTAAAAGGGTCAATTTTGAGGAATGGAGATTGCTCATTATAATGGGCGTTGACAGGAAATTTAATTTTCGCTGGGAGATGTCAGTCATATCGTACTTTTACTATAACTTCCGTTCTGTTCGAGATATTAAACCAATTCTTTCACTGAATGAAAGATAAATTGTTGTTCTATTCGAATATATTTTTGAAAAATGTAATTTTTTGGAGCTTAAAGGTGTTGGTCCCCCCCCTCCCGAGAAACGCAAGGACCGGTTAGGAGCTAGCTAGACGGTCCTATGGTTCCTTCGTTTGTGCCGCCAACTTGATGAAGGTTGTACATCCCTTAAGGGGAGATTGTACCTTGTATACTAACCATGTTAAATATGGCAAATTTAGGTACATTTTTCTCGCGAACCGTTCATGATAATATTATAATATTTGAATGACTGATAGAAGAGGGTTTGCTATTCCTAAACCTATTTTATTAGGTGCAATGCTTGTATAACGTATTTTTAGAGAATTTTTTGCAAGTTGAATTTCCAACATTATCATCACTAAGTGCATTTGCTTTTGCTTTTCTTACAGGCCCTCCTTTGCATTTCATGAATACTTTTCCAATTCGAGGCATGATGACACAAAAACAAACTTTCCGATGTAAACATGTAGAGAAAACGCGCCAGGGTCACAAGCAGAAAGTTGCTCCGTGGCAACAGAGGAGCCAACACTGACCACGAAATATCTTCATAAAACAACATATCGCTAAAATGAAGTGTTTGATGTCCAAAAAGTTCACAGTACGCAAAAGGGGGGCGTGACAAGTTGTGCAGTCCTGGAAGTAAGGTAATATATACAGGCTTTAGTGGCTAAAATGCCATTAGAAAACATATGTATCTAGTAAAATACACGCCAAGGAATGTTTATAAGCAAAAAACATTTTTGGATATTTTGCCCACTAAAAAGGTACAATCTCCCCCAACAAACCATTGAGGATATCTATGTCAGTGACGATTCCTCCATGTAGGACGCGAGCATCATCCTACACTCAGCTCTCAGTTGTAACTGTTATACAAAATTAAATTGTTTGCCACGGTGAGTAAGTGGATAACGTGTCGGTCTACTAACCCCAAGATTGTAGGTTCGCTCCTGGCCGTGGTAGGTGATTTATGAAAGGCGGAAAAAATAGGACACGCATGTCATACGATGTTGGCATGTCAAAGAACCCATTTGAATTCAGTAGGCCGTGTTCATAATGGCAAAATTAATCTCGGGAGTTTCCGCCAACAAAAGAGTTCCTCATTTCTCTACAAGAAAGCGCTATAGTGTTCAAGGAGCTTAGATATCTAACCTCCGTGACTTTCATAGTGATTCAAGGAACAACGAAATTCGACATGCAAGCTAACCTCTGGGTGTCAAATTACAAAGCTTGCACCCGGCACCTCTGTGCAAAATTTCAGGGTGGTACCGGTAATAGTTTTAGAGATATAGAATGCCGATTAAATATTTCGCACAGCCGCCATATTGAGGTTATGTAAACAATTGAAGGGGGTTAGATGTCGGTGCATTACAATGTGTATAAACATATACTGTACCAAATTTTATTGCGTTTGGTTGGTTAAATCGCGAGAAACGTCTATTTAAAAGTCCATACGATATTATAATTATTATTATTATTTGTTAAATAGACGTTGTGTTTACCTTGCGCGCCCTGTCTCACTGTCACTAGTTCTACATTTCACCCCTAGATGGGGAAGTGTGACCTTCACCACTGGGAGTAGAAAGCTGAGGAAGTCTTGCATACTCTAAAGCAGCTTTAGAAATGTATGGGTGCTCTTGAGATGGAAGGGACCGGTGGCACTCAGAGGACTGAGATCCTCAAGTCTCGCTATTGGTTGAAATTAAACCAACATTAGGGGCTTATTGGTTACGATTTCGCGCGGTCAGAATGGATAGTCTGTGTTCAGCGTGTGCACATCTCAGGAGTGGTATTCGATTGTATTGTGCAATGTGTTCGTAATAATAGCGCTGTGCGACTGGATAATTAATATTAGACCTAGTCAAATATCCCAATTTAGCCCAGCTATAACTATCTTAAGTTACTGAGTTGTTGTGTGAGTCTTCAGTATTTTGACTGGTTTGATGCAGCACTCCATGCCTCCCTGTCCTGAGCTAATCGTTTCATCACTTCCAGGGTGTCTTAGTATGTGTCCTACCAAACTACCTCTTCTCTTCATTAGCAGTCGCCAGAAACATCTCGCCTGTCCCACTAGTCTTAATACCTCTTCGTTTGTAACCCTATCTATCCATCTGATCTTCATCATTCTCCTGTAACACCACATTTCAAACACTTCAATTCTCCTCTTTTCTGCTGCACCAATAGTCCAAGTTTCACTTCCATAGAGCGCCACGCTCCAGGCAAAGGCCTTCAAAAATGACTTCCTAACACCTAAATCTATATTCGATGTCAACAGATTCCATTTCTGTAGAAATGCTTTCCTTGCCTGAGCCAACCTACTTTTTAGCCTATTTACAATTTTGAAAAAAAAAATGGCTTATGAGATCACCTTTTGTCCGTGTGTGTGATTCGTGTGTGTGTCCCCACCCAATAAAATCTAAAGGGCTGGAGAGATTTCAATGAAACTCGGTAAGTTCATAGCACTATTCCGGGCTACCCCGACCATGCACTTCAAATTATGTTACGGCTCACCAATCCAACATGGCGGCTGTGCGAAAAATTTCACCAGCATTCAATAACTCCGAAACTATTACCGATATCATCCTGGAATTTTGTATGGTCAAAAAGGGAACTTATGCGACTTTTGAGAACCTGGTAACTACCAAACCAACATGGCGGCCAAGCAAAGATAAGACTATTAAATAGACATTTCTCGCGATTTAACCGTCCAAACGCAATGAAACTTGGTACAGTATATGTTAATATATATTGTAGTGCACCGACATGTAACTTCGTTGAATTGTTTACATAACCTCAATATGGCGGCTGTGCGAAATATTTCATCGGCATTCTATATCTCTGAAACTATTACCGGTACCACCCTGAAATTTTGCACAGAGGTAAAGGGCAGTACTGGAAGTTTATATATGAGACTTTAAAAAACCGGTTAACTACAAAACGAACATAGCGGCCAAGCGAAGTTGAAAGTTTTAAATAGATTTTTCTCGCTATTTAATGATCCAAACGCAATGAAGTTTGGTACAGCAAATGTTTATACACTTTGTAATTCAGTGGTATGTAATTTAGTTCAATTTTTTACATAACCTCAAGATGGCGGCTGTGCGAATTTTTAAATTAAGTTTTTATTTCTTGTGTCGTAATCATGCGATCGAAGTGAAAGTTTAAATAATGAACCTACGCTATAATTTTCCTTTAAAGGTACATGACTCTATGGCCTATACATATAACAATCTATCATGGCGTCCATCCGGAATATTTAGAATCTACTAAAGCAAACAAACTGAATTTTTTTACGTTCATAGGGGTTATGAACATAAGTTCACCTATAGGACTTTCAATAACCTGATGATCACAAATGCAACATGGTGGCGACGCGAAGTATAAATATTCTCATGGCCGTTTCTCGTAATTTAACCATCCAAGTGCAGTGAAACTTGGTACAGTAAATCCCTATACAAATGTTAATCCACTGGCATCTAATTTACTCGTATTTCAATTGTTTCCATACCACAAGATGGCAGCTGTGCGAAATTTTAAAATCTCTTTTTTACTTCTTGTGTTCTAATCATGTGATTGAAATTTGAGTACTACACGTACACAATAATCTTCATGTAACAGTACATAACTCTAAGCCCTACATATATAAAAGTCCAACATGGCGACCATCCGAAATATTTACTCGGTTCTCAATATCTACGAATCTATTACAGCAATCAAACTGAAATTTAGTATGTTGATAGAGGCAATTAACATTAGTGGGATATATGAAAATAGGCTCTATAGTTCTTCAAGGAACTACTTGTTATATCCTCTTTGCGTCGTCCATCACTGGTTATTTTGCTTCCTAAGTAACAGAAGTCTCCTACTTCCTTTAGTTTTTCCACCTGCCAATTTGATGTCCATAGAGGTTTCTGATTTATTTCGGCTGCATTCCAATATGTTTGTCTTAATAAGTAGCATATCATATTACGTCCTACCCATTATAAAGTCAGCAGTCGCCACAACACATTGCCAGACTACCCCCCACCTGCAGACGTGTTGCTAATGGATTACCTTACCTGGGAATTGACAGTTGAGTGTAGACCTAATTAGCGAGCCGTGTAAGCTGCAAAGAAGCAGTTGATGATACAGCATTAGAGGCGCTCTGCGATACATGTATATTGAACAGATTACACATGCAGAGTCAGCTGTTCTGAGTGCGTGAGAATTACCTTATTCACTAACTTTTCGGCTGGTCCATTAGGAATATAGTGTACTTTATGCTTGATACACTGATACATTGGTTTAATATTACTGCAATTGGTACGAAATGTTGATATTAAACATCACCAAGAAGTCGACTACCCTGCGGGCAGAAGAAACAAAAAAGGAAAAGACATGGAGGAAGTTGACGTACATTGAAACGACATCTGGAATAGGGCTGTGTTTCGAGCTAAAATTGATAACTTCAAGGGGTTCAAGGAAAGACCCAGCAGAACGACCAAGAGCAACTGGGCAGACGAATGGAGGAGGAACCACAGCGAAAGGATGAAGAAATTCTGGGCGAAGAAAAAGGAACTGACCAGCAAAATGATTGTTTCCCGTGGTCCACAGTAGGCCAAATTCGATGAAGATTGCACTCACTTTCTTGAGTTTGAAAATATGGTTGATGATGATGATGATGATAATTGTTCTTTTAAGGGGCCTAACATCTAGGTTATCGGCCCCTAATGGTTTGGGTGATCGTGAAGATGATAATGAAATGTAAACTATAACTAAAACTAACCACTAACTTATAAACTAGAAGAAGAAATGGAAACAAAAGGAGAATAAGGCAAATAAAGGACAGGAGGAAAGGAAATGCCCTCAATCCTCGAAGAATGCGGATTGAGGGACTTGGAAGAAAGGTGAGCCATGAAAGGCAGATAGGAAAGTGAAAGAGGGGAGGGTCCGCCCCACAGGTAATAGATAAAAGGTGGAAAACCGGACCCAGCTCAGGAATCCCTCGGGGTCGCCAACTCCCGAACTCACCAGCCGTGAGCCCCTGAGGGTGTAGCAATATCTAGGGTGCACCAGAAGTGGTGGGGCTACACACACCCTGCCTCCTGGAGGGCCTTGAGCACAAGACAGCAGGTAAAACGAACAGAAAATGAAGGCTGACCCCTCGCAGAAGGAGGGTATCAGAAAAGATGAGACAAGGACCAATTAAGGCGGGAAAGGAAGAGACTCCCTAGGCCTTGGATACCCTAATACCGTCGGGGTCGGAAGAGAACAAGAGTTGACCAAGTGAGGTCGACAGGAAAGAAGACGGAGAGGAGCCCGGAACAACTAAGTGGAAGCAATGCCGGACTCAGCTGGGGCCCCGTGGTCGCCAAGCCACGTCCCACTAGATGTGAGCCCCTGGGGGGTAGAAAATATGGGCACGCTGAACAGTCAGCCAGTACATTAGCTAAGAAATCCAATTTTAAACCTGTCGTTCTGTATGGAAATGAGTGCTGACACTGGGAAGTAAGAAGTGTCAACCGAGACTAGTTTGGACAATAAAGAGGCACAAAATAATATGGGCGCTTTATCGTGAAATGCGATAAATGGTTTCTCGGTCATATTCTGGTGCAATACGAACATTTTCGAAGTAGGGACTGTTGCAAGAGAGGATGAGCATCAGTTGTTATACTGAGGGCGATAAATAAGTTGGTCTCTAAAATGTGACGTGATAACTTGAGCTATTCCGTTCAGTGCTGTTTTCTCCGGGGCTGGTGACGTCATGATGATCAGGACCAGTTTACTACCATATTACCCATTCAACAATTGATTGCCGCGTGGTGAAGCGGAGGACAGAGCGATGACAGAGTGCAGTCTGCACCTAAGTCAAGCAGCATTGCGCGTCACAGGAGCTCATGTTACCACGGACAGTTAAATGATGACTGAGGCTACTGGAGCTGAGTCATATCCTACTCGCGCAACTGTACCTGTCAACGAAGCAGGCTGACGTGTGACATAAGTAAACGAAGAATTGTTCCCATCTCGATCGCCGGCAATCAATTCGTGAATGGGTAATAGCTATGAACGCATTTATCAGTGCTGTCTAACTTTCCCATCTCAGTGGAGTCACACCTTGTCTTGTGGTTTGGCCAACAGGTTCAGCCCGACACCGTTTGTTCGCAACACCTTCTGGACAGTGACTATCGGAGCTACCTTCGGCTGGCTCAATGGGACAGGGGTGAACCAGGGGACCATGCAGAAGTTCCTCTCCCTGCCCAGCATCGGGAACGCTCGACGGTAAGTAGGGGCCGTCACATATTGCGTAATCACAAAGAGGAGGGTGAGGTGAAATTTATTATTTATCGTATGGCTTTTAGTGCCGGGAGTGTCCGAAGATAGCTCGCTAGAGGCTGTAACTGCTTCAAGCGGACACCCCTAGGGTGAGCTACAAGTTCCGTTCAATTTCAAATAGTTCCAACTTTCGCTACCAGATATCAATGATACCTAGTGGTGACGTTGGAATTTTGATAGGGCGTTACAACGAAATATAACCTAGAAATTTAGCTCCACACAAGTTTAGTCAGTGGAAGGATCTTTGACATGCCATAAATCTATGACATGGGACCGCTGGCTTTACTTCCCCTCCAAAGGAAAGCATACGCTCTTAAAAATCCGACGACTTCGGCCGGGTTTGAACCCGTGATCTTGGGCACAGCAGTTCAGAATGCTACCAACTACGCATGTTACTCTTGCAGGGTGAAGTTCAAGGCTAGGAAGGAAGGTGCTGTAAGGGACAGGAAATAAGGGCTGACCAAAACGATAATATAGAGCATTATTTAAGCTTCGGGTCAAAATTCGCATGCGCGAGTCCTCATGGGTTAATTTGCATTAGGGGCTTGGAACATTTTTGGTCATCAGCCCCGTGTACTTCTCCGATAACCTGTGTGTTGTTGGTGACTGTGGGATTGTGCTTACCTGTAGTAGAGACAGGGATGGCGATGGTGGCCCGGGACTTAAATTAGGTACTATCCCAGCATTTGCCTGGAGCTAGCGTGGAAAATCCACACTCAGGATAGCTGGGATTCGAACCTCTGAACACCGGACTAGCTGCAGCTCCCCTTCGCAGTCGTGATGAGAGATTTCACCCACTTGACCACGCCGCGAAACCTATAACCATATGTCAGCTTTCATAAGTCCAGTCTTATAGCTTCCTGTTTGTCTGTTTCAGCGCGCTTGTGCTCTTCTGTGTGGGCGTGGCCGGACTGAATGTTCTCGCTGCCTTCGCCGGACTCATTATGTACGCTGAATACTACGATTGTGATCCAGTCCGAACCAAGGTACTGCTTCCAGGAACACAAGCCTGGCCGCTTTATGTATTTAGTTATTTATTGGTGCCTTTATGGCTGGTTCCTCAGTTTAGGGGCTGCGACAACGCGGTCATGTAGCCCCGTGTACTTTGGGTGTGTGTAGAGTCTGTCTGATAACCGGTGTTAATTGTGATGGCTGTATTAGTGTGTGTTATCTGTGATTCAGGCAAGGACTGCAGATATTCGATTTTCAAGTAATTCCAACTTTTGCTACCAAACACCACCGTCAACGACCAACTAGTTCTGGCTCCTGACGACGCAAGTTGGAACCTAAGAGCGTTAGTCAAGTGAAAAATGAAAATCCACCGCCTGCTTCCAGTCGACCGACCGGCGTCGGGGAATGGAATGAATGAAGCACCCATCTGAACTGTGCCGGCTTCCGAAGCCTGTCGCACTCCCCTGGGGCAATGATTAAATGAATGACAGATGACATGAAATGATAGTGGAGAGTGTTGCTGGAAATTTGTGACAGGGAAAACCTGAGTACCCGGAGAAAAACCTGTCTGCCTCCGTTTTGTCCAGCACAAATCTCACATGGAATGACCGGGATTTGAACAACGAGCCCAGCGGTGGGAGGCCGGCGCGTTGCCGCCTAAGCTACGGAGGCTCTCGTTAGTTAAATATAACCTATAACTTAATTTAGCTTCACACAAGTGTAGTTAGTGGGAGGTTCTTTATCATGCCATAAATATATGACATGGGACCACCGGCTTTACTTTCCATTCGAAGGAAGGCATACTGAGGGATTTTTAACGCTCTTAAAAATCCGACGACTTCGCCCGGGTTTGAACCCGTAACCTTGGGCATAGAAGCTCAGCATGCTACCCACTACGCCACCGAAGCCACCCAGGTGCCTTTATCGTGGCGAAGTTAGGGCTCTAGGCCCTCTTACTCTTAACCACACACAGTGCAACTTACATGACTACTCACATATTGTTCGGTCCCTTAACGGGGGTTGGGTGAACTTGGGGGATGAGGGTGTGTGTAGAGGATGGTGTTTAATTAGGGGAAGTTTTAACGGAGGTGTGAGAACTCCGAATGAGTGTTGGAGAGTGTGTTGGTGGATCGGGTGGAGCTCTACTCGATCAGGGTTGCAAAGCAATGGGGTGCACTTTTATGGCGGGAGCTATCAGTTTGCAGAGTAAGTACTGCGATGAGTAACACAAGTATCTTTTGACCGTGCAACATTACACTCTGCGGGCGCGCGACCAAGAAGTCAAGGCTACTGGTAATGCAAATGTTTCTAGTGCTGTCACAGCGGGATTGGAAACAATGCACTGGCAGGTCAAGGTGTAAGGTGGGGAGGTGAGCGGTAAAAACAGTGATAATAAACAAAGGTTACGAATGATCTGTAATAATGGTGGTCACTTATTTATTGGACCCAAAGTGTACGGAAGGTTTCCCTGTATTCAGGGATAGTGTGACAATGTGTAAATGGTACAATCAATCAGGGGTGGCGAAAGGAGGGATGTATAACTTGTGAGTATGTGGAATCTGAGAAGCACACTTACCGGAGGTATGCTGTTGGCAGGCAGTCGGACAGAGCCTTCGGCGACAACGGATCCCCCTCCTCACAATGATGGTCCTTATAAGTGTTTCTGAAGTGCCGACTCTGCAGTGGTGCTGTTTTTGTAGCAGCCTCTGTGTACATGTGGATGTGAGTCAAGCTTGGGCAAGAGCCATTACATAATTCTGCTGGCTTCGTGTAATTAGAAGTGTGTTGTATTTGCTGTTAATTCCAGCTTAGGGGTTTAGGGGGTGAAATACGTGTGGGGGTGTTGGGCAGATGTTTTAATAAATAAATAAATGTATGTATCGATGAAGTAGTTGTAGATGTTTGTAGAATGTAGCTTATGGCCGTAGATTAGTTGTGTGCCAATAAGTCCTTTAAGGGCCCTTAACAATATCTTATTCGTAATCTACCAAACTTAAATACTAGACACCTTAAATACTAGAATTAAAGTGGCAACTGTGTAATATTAACTAAGCTATACAAATGACATTGGTGTTGAGGTAGCGCGCCTGCCTCTCACCCGGATGCCCCAGGTTCGATTCCCGGCTCCATCAGGGATTTTAGAAACTGACGGAGTGCTGGAACGGGGTGCACTCAGCCTCGTGGGGACAATTGAGTAGCTGTCTGACAGTGAGGCAGCGCCCCGATCACGAAACGCAAGATTAACGGCCGAGGGGACCCTTGCACTGATCACGCGTCACCCCAATATCTGCCGGCCAAATGGCTGGGCAGCGGTCGCTTGGTAGGCCTGTCCCTTCACGGGCTGTAGTGCCAGGGATTATTACACAAATGACATACAGCAATAATAATACATGGAGTTTTACTTTGGTCATTCACTCACACATTCACACACAAATTGTTCTAGTTAGCCTACGAATTCAAGAGGAAATCTTTTCATGCACGTTTGAAAGTTGTTATGGATGTACAATTTCTAACGTCACGAGGACAATTATTCCAAATTCTAGTTCCCTACCCGAGGAAAGAGTTGCTGAATGCAGATGATTGATGTAGAGGGATCCAGATCGCGTGTGAAGATCATAAAAGGAAGAAAGAAAACGAAGATTACAAGAGAGATAGTGAGGTGTACTTTCATTGAGAAGTCGATGAGTGTACATATGTGCAGGTATCTTTGTTGTTCTAGGAAAGTAGAGCATAAAAAGGAGGCATGTGTGAGGAAAACTTGAAGGAGAAAATAAACCTAATGCAGGAATATATGAATGTGTACAGGTGTAACGCCACGGGCTTCCATCGTTACTGGAGCTGAATATCGTGTGCTTTTAACTCATTAACTGAAGTTTCGTCTACTATATGACATTTTCAAGATTGATTACGCAAGTTCATAATGGTAAATAGATTGGATAATGCGGAGTGGTGTGAATTTCATCATACAATATATATAATTTATTTGAATGAACTCTTATCACTTGCAAGAAAGAAATTCTGCCGCCACTGAGGTGGGTGCGTCTGGACAGTCTCCTGAAGTGTTTCCTTTTTGGCGAGGCGTTGCCGCCCAACCATACCTTCAATTCTCGAAAAAGGTGAGAATTATTCACGACCACACTGTACCAACGTTACGATAGACTTTTACAAAGAATTCAAGTGTGAAGTTTTGGACCATCTGCCGTTTAGTCCAAACCAGCACTGAATGATTTTCACCTTTTTCGAGAATTGAAGGTTTGGTTGGAAAAACTTCAGGAGACTTTCCAGATGTGCCCACCTCAATGGTGGCAGAATATTTTGCCGACGGCATTGGTAAGCTGGTGTAACGATACGACAAATATTTCAATCCTTTTGGCGATTATGTTGAGACATAAGAATAAAACAAGCATACATTTAGCAGTCAAATCAGCTTGGTGTGTCAATCTGTTATTTCTATACAGTCCATCGGAACTTGAAAAAAAAAACAACAGCCCTCGTATGTACCATGCGCACGCTTTCATTAGTACAGCAGGGGGCCATGTCGCGCCACAAGCTCGGCCAAGGCCGCGAATAACAAAACTGCCGCTTGCCGATCTTACTTTATATGAAAGACCCTGTATGTGCTCCCAACCTTGTCGTTGCCGCTTTGGAGAGACCCATCTTGTTTCCTTCTAACAACCATCCCTTGAAAACTCAGCAAATTTTCTAGGTTTATGTCGTGTCTTGTGTGAGGTTTTGCTTAGGAACACCAAGCTGTCTCATCAGCGGTCTCTTGGTGTCCGCGTCCGGACCCTCACAGGAGTAGCGAAATGTGCACTAGCTCCCTGCTCATGAAATGCACGTGCACCTCTTAACTGCAAGAGCTAAAAGCTCAAGCAGCCCTTCAGCATCTTTTTGGAAGCCTTTATAGGGAGGTGATTGACTGCTCTCGTAGTAAAGAAGCGGGCCGTGAAAGCCAATAGACCAACCATCCCTTTGATCTGTAGTTTATCAAGTTTTTAGCCCATGACAAATCCCTCTTCTGTTGAACACACGGTTTGTTGGGCCGATATAATGGCGGCAGTAAGAGAAATTATTTCATTTCTTGGTACAAGTCCTCAAGGTGCCACTAGGAAGACTTGAGCTACCATCCCACTGCCTCAAACCATTATTTTATTTTGAACGAGACGAGAATTGAGTCTGTTCCTTTCGGCTGGAAGAAAATAACTTGCTAACCACTACTCTATTAGGTGTTGGCCACCCTCCATATGATAAAAGACAACATAATTTTCTCTCGTATAAAACAATGTATCTACGAGGAGTACTGTACGTGGCTTACATTACATTGGCCAACAGTGCACGAGTTACTACTGTATTGCCTACGAGCACCATCCTGTATTTGGGGTCAAGTGAGATAATCGAAGGGCGTGCCTCGCCCTTTGTTCCTTATCTGTTTTGGGAATCAGACACTTAATCCGTAGGAAATACTGCTCTTTTCTCTGCAAACGAAAAAGCGTGGAAATTACAATTTGAGTTGCTTTTATCTTAGCTCCATAAAGTGCGGAGAAGCAACAGATAACAGGGCCTCGTGAAACAAGTGTACATGACGGTCCGTCGTGTATCTATCTTCTCATCAGCCTAGACACGCTACAAACGTCAGGTCCCCGATCCGAGTGAAGCTCTCCACACATCCGTGATACATTAGGGCCATGTGTAGAGACTTGGTGGGTGTACACGCTGAGCAATTGCACTGCGTTGTAGTTGTTGTTGTAGGTAGCCTATTTTTAATTTTGAAAAAAAAAAAAAAAAAACCTTTTGTCCGTGTGTGTACGCGCGCGCGCGTGTGTGTGTGTGTGTGTGTGTGTGTCCCTAATAATTTCTAAACGGCGGGAGCGATTTCAATGAAACTAGGTAAGTTCATAGCACTATCTAGGACGACCCCGACCGTGCCCTTCAAATTTGGTTACGTCTCACCAATCCAACATGGCGGCTGTGCGAAATATTTCACCAGCATTCAATATCTCCGAAACTATTCCCGATACCACCTTGGAATATTACGGTGATAAAGGGAACTACTAGAAGTTCACCTATGTGACTTTTGAAAAACTGGTAACTACAAAACCAACATGGCAGCCACGCGAATTTGCGACTTTAAATAGACGTTTCTCGCGATTAAACCAACCAAACGCAATAAAACATGGTACAGTATATGTTTATACACATTGTAATGCACCGACATCTAACTTTGTTCAATTGTTTACATAACCACAAGATGGCGGATGTGCGAAATATTTCGCCGGCATTCTATATCTCTGAAACTATTAGCGGTATCACCCTGAAATTTTGTACGGAGATAAAGGGCACCACTAGATGTTCATCTATAAGACTTTCAGAAACCGGTTAACTACAAAACGAACATGGCGGCCAAGCGAATTTGAAAATTTTAAATAGACCTTTCTCGCGATTTAATATTCCAAACGCAATGAAATCTGGTACAGGAAATATTTATACACATTGTAATGCACTGGTATCTAATTTAGTTCAATTGTTTACATAACTTCAAGATGACGGCTGTTCGAATTTTAAAATTAAGTTTTATTTCTTGTGTCGTAATCATGCGATCGAAGTGAAAGTTTGAATAATGAACCTACGCAATAATTTTCCTTTAATGGTGCATGACTCTATGGCCTATACATTTAACAATCCACCTTGGCGACCATCCGAAATATTTAGACGGCTCTGAATATCAACGAATCTATTACAGCAATCAAACTGAAATTTTGTATGTAGATAGAGGCAATTAACATAAGTAGGTTATATGAAAATGAGCTGTATAGTTCTTCACGGAACTACTTGTTGTTATCGTGGTCATGTAGCCCAGTGTACTTGGTATAACCCACGTCATTGTGAGAGCTCATCTTGGGTGGGACTAGGATTTGTATAGGACACGTGGCCTTATTTCAGGCAACATCCTAGTATTCGGCTAAATTACAACTTAAAAAATTACGCAGAACCACTTTCGGGATGGCTGAGGAAGGTATCGAACCCACAGTTGTGAGGCTCAATGAAATGCATGAAATGCCTTCGGACCAGAATTAAATTCTTTCGCACACGAGTGTGACTTAAGTCATTCCGCCTCATGGTCTAGCAACTAACAGTCTTGGCTGTCGGCCCCAGAGGACCGTGTTCGATCTCCGGCTCTGCCAATAAATACAATTCTGGTGTAAGGGCGGGAACAGGTACACTCAACCTTGTATGGCAACACTGAGAAGAGGTGGGTTCAACTTCCACCTAAGCCATCCCGGAAGTGGTGTTCCGTGGTTTCCCACTTCTACTACAGGAAAATGGCCGGGTGATTCCTGACTTCAGGTCACGGCTACCTTCATCCCCGACTGAATTACAAATATAGGCTACATTCTACTACAATAATAATGTTATTGGTTTTACGTCCCTTTTAACTACCCTGGCTTTTAGAGACGCCGGGGTGCCGGAATTTTTCCCCGAAGGGGATCTTTAACGTGCCAGTAAATGTACTGACACGGCTCCCTCGCATTTGCGCACCCTCAAATGCCAGCTGACTGCGCCAGGTTTCGAACCTGCAACCTTGGGCTCAGCAAGCGAGAACGTTACCCCTGAGCCACGCAGCCAGACACATTCTACTACAGCCACGACAATAAATGTTAAATTAATTAAATGAATGTATGCACCCAAGTACACAGGGATGAATGACCACTCCCTCTCCAGTCTGTCTACGGTGAGAGGAATTGGCTTTGGCACTGCGATTGATCGGAGGGGATCTGATAACTCAGTGCACTGTGCTCCTCTCTCATGATGGCCAATATAAACACCGTCACAGATGTGACCTGGCTAATACGAGTTCGATACTGTTGTTGTTGTTGTTTGAGTCTTTAATCTATAGGCTGGTTTGATGCAGCTTTCCATACTTCCCTGTCCTGAGCTAATCGTTTCATCTCTACATAGCTCTCACACCTGACATCCGAGGCAATCTGCTTATCATATTCTAGCCTTGGTCTACCCCTACAGTTCTTGTCCTCGACCCTTCCTTCCATAAAGCTTGCTATTCCTGGGTGTTCTTAGTATGTGTCCTACCAACCTATCACTTCTCTTCATTAGCAGTCGTCAGAGACATCTCTCCTCTCCCACTCGTCCTAATACCTCTTCGTTTGTAACCCTATCAACCCATCTGATCTTCATCATTCTCCTGTAACACCACATTTCAAATGCTTCAATTCTCCTCTTTTCTGCTGCACCAATAGTCCAAGTTTCACTTCCATAGAGCGCCACGCTCCAGACAAAGGCTTTCAAAAATGACTTCCTAATACCTAAATCTATATTCGATGTCAACAGATGCTTTTTCTGTAGAAATGCTTTCTTTCCCAGAGCCAACCTACTTGTTATATCCTCTTTGCTTCGTCCATCACTGGTTATTTTGCTTCCTCAGTAACAGAAGTCTCCTACTCCCTTTAGCTTTTCACCTGCCAATTTGATGTCCATAGAGGTGTCTGATTTATTTCGGCTGCACTCCAATATTTTTGTTCGACGATTCCGATCCAACGTTTGAAGCGTGCGGCTATGTCAAATCCCGATGCACTTCCCTCAATTCAAATAATTCTAATTCTAATAATCCACACATGCTCAAGTACATATGCACTCCTCTTGGATTAGTGGTTAGCAAGTTTGGCTGCTACGCCGTATGCTTGGGTTCGATACTAAAATTGTACTTATCATATATATTATTTCAGTAGTATAAATCCCTCCTGCGGCGCTCTCAAGCGACCGATCGTGACAAAAGAGCATTCAAATGAAAGAGAATAGACATTAGCAGTGACGAATTGCACTCTAATTTCATAAATATCTATAATTTCTTTTAAAAAAACTTAAAAAAAATGTACGAAGTGTGCGATTTGCAAACACCGTTCCTGTAGGAAAATACGCTGTGACGCCTGTTTCATGTCATATTAACATTCTGAGGTCTTTCCTTTATCCTGAAATGTAAATAGAGTTCTATAATCATTTGGTTGAAATAAAAACATAACAACCTTTCTCCTTAAGTGTCTCATTATAAACCTATTGGGGAAAGTGTGCGAGATTTCTCACACGGATCCGCTAGAATCTTATATTATCGCAACAAAGGAAAACAATGGCAGAGATAATTTCCGAGAGCTGGAAATTGTCTAATCAGAGGTTAAATCACTAACCAAGGAATAAAAAATCGTATGGCCTCGAGTGCCGGTTGCAAGCTTTATTATTTGACGCCCAGAGGGCAGCTTTCATGTCGAAATTTGTTGCTTCTTGGAGCGCTATCAAAGTCATGGAGGTTAGATATACAGTATAAGATCCTTGAACACTATAACGCTTTCTAGTAGAGAAAGGAGGAACTTTTGTGTTGGCGGAAAATCCAGATATTAATTTTGCCATTATGAACACGGCCTACTGAATACAAATGGGCTCTTTAACATACCAGCAACGTATAACATGCGTACCGTGATTTTTGTCGCCTTAAAAAAAATCACTTACCACGGCCAGGAGCGAACCTGCAAGCTTGGTGTTTGCAGTTCGACACGATAACCACTCACCCACCGTGTCAAGCAACTAGCGGTGGAAGTCACTAGGTAGTATTCCACACATTTCTCCTATCCTTAGCAATCTTGAATGTATCACTATCGTTTTATTCCCGCATATCGAAGAGAAGCACGCAACTAGGCAATTAGGCACGTTCCCCTACGATCCAATGGTCGGAGGTTTGAACCCGGATACACTTTGTCTCATGCAGTGATTTCCTCGCCAGTCATCCTAGAAGTGGTTTCTCAATATTCAAAACTAAGACAAATGCTGGGATGGTGTCTAAATTAAAGCCTCAGTAATCTCCTTCTAAACCTTAGTGTCACTCGCCATCGTACCGCGGACTTTACAATAACTTTTTTGTTTTATGAACCCTTGCAAAGAAGCATATGAGACTCAGTTTCGGGGGGGGGGGGGTGTCAGTTCATATCGTAAGTTGTTGTCAAGGCGCTTCATTAACTTGCAGGGTAACATATAACAAAATAACATGCAGGAAAGAGTGAAGCCAGGGTTAAAACAAATGAATTTAATAAACAAATCACCATATTTACACTCAACAATTAACAAAACAAAACTCCCATATGACTCTCACTTAATAAAAATGCCAAAAACTAGGCCAAAATCTCTGGAGAGATTAATTACATGGACCAAGTGTCCCTAAAGAAAATAACAAAAGTGACTATGTATGCGCGTATGTCGTTCTACATGCATCACGATGTGTACAAACGAATGCGTGGTTCGTCATCATCCAGAATAATCATTCAGACAACGAATCCGCATTTCTTAGAGCTAGACCGACACGGGGGAACACAACTACAATACTTAAAAACTAAACCGACACTTCCTAGACCTAATATAAACAACACAATAATTTCCGTGTGAAATTGGAATCAAATTGCCGTAGCAACATTTACTGCCTAAAAACTTAGGACTTCTCACACAAATCAACACAAGTACATTAACACGTGACCAATAAAAATACACATATGACCGCCGTCAAATTTACAAGTACTCTACCACTACACCAGACAGGTGTCACACAAAATTACATGAATCGAGTCATAAACAAAACAATAGGCTCACGGCCAACATTTACGTTATTAATACAATATTTTACCCATACAACGTACAAGAAGCCGTTACACACATGGCGAACTCCCAAATTAATTATGGCTTGAAAATAACCATCACAATGAACAGGTTTGCTACATGAAAGCTTACGGGGGCCAGTCGGACAATCAGGACTGCCTATCAAAATAAGTCACAGGCAAAACGGGCGGATTGTGGAACTCTGCATATCTGTCAACCCACGTGTCAATAACCTCGACCTCCCAGGACATGGGGTCGAATCTCGAAGAAGTGTGCCCCAAAGCACAATAATACGTGTGTGTGTGTCAGAATAATATGGACAAGAAACAGCGGTCTCCCTAGAGCACCCTGTCTTTCCATCAAAAATACAACAACAACAAAAAAAATATGGGGGCGGTAGGACCTCTACCCCCTCCTCACGTAGAATCAACACACACTTGACACAGTAACACACACAATCACACGTATGGGTTTTGACAGACCCTGAAATAAAAATACATAAATAATTTCCACATGCTGGCGCCACCGTTCTATGCCGTGACTAGTTAACCTGAAAAGGACTAAAAAAAATCTATCAAAATTAGAACGAAGGTGTTCTACAAATTACATTTTATGTTGGTGCGCTTGGCAAACCTAATATGAATAATAACCTGTTCAGCAAATATTTTACAGCAATGACCTTCCTTTCCTATCTCAAATATTAACGTTAATAAAGCACCATTTATCGAATGTAACGGGTTTCGCATTTGCGTGGATAAAAATCACGTACGCACGCCGCGCACATTAAATATGACCCAAAGAAAAACAAATATACAACAAACAGTTTGGCCACGCGCCAACGGACATTTAAAACATTTAGTGTCGGTGCAAGGAAAACTTTAAACAACAAGAAAAGAAACATGACTATTTACAAAATTTCCCCGGCCAAATCTAACTACAAAATTGAAATAATTCAATTGTTGTACATCACCGATCAGCTTGTAGAACTTAAGACATCCTTCTCAGCCCATTTCCCTATGGACAGATTAACATTCCATCGTGGTCGTCTGCATTGAATCGTTGAAGATCATCCCAACTCCAAACCACGTGTTGAGCATCTTGGTATCGACTCCTTGGCAGAAAGGTTCAATGTTAATTATTTGACCTGGCTATAATCGCTTGCAGGTTACTCAATTCGCCCACAAATTGTCCTAATGCGATTAATTGCGAAGACTTGCCCTAGATATCTCGCACACACGCACAATAAACACATGAAAAATACACTGAAATTTGTACATAAAATATACACCTCGAGACCACGTCACTGGCTCGATAATAAGTTTAAAATCTTGACTGCACAGGCAGTCGCTATCTTGCTCGGTATTTCCGTACTGTACTGTTGACCTTCGCTCTGGTGAGCGCTAATTAGGATGTTACAAGACTTGCCCCTCAGAGCTGAAATGGTCGTCTTTAAGAAAAATGTTACAAGTCACCACGCACACTGCGTGAAATATTAGCTCGCAAAAATAAAGTTGACTCCAGATAAAATGTACTAGAGCTTTAAAATTCGTTATTACGACTGATGTGAATTTAGCTCCTCAGAGCTCACAAAAAATAACTTCAACTAATTCAGAGCGTTAAAATTCGTTATACAAACGGGCGTGAAGTTAGCCTCTCAAGGCTCCAAAACGAATGACTTAGAGTAGCGTCATGCCAAACTATTTATTAGAAACTGACAGGGGACGGAGGAGTGGGGTGGAATTGGATAAAAATTTCCAGAGTTTTTATCTCACAAATATGGGACTAGTGTCATTCTTCTTCAAATAAATCAAACGTCTCAATGCACTCGTGCGGAGATCAGTCCGTTCAGCGGTTCTTTAGATAATCAATTCCGCGGGCTTTTTACTACTGACGCTGTCCATCGCGTGATCATGGCTTGGTCTCTCGTGATTGGCTGATTCAATCGTAGGTTCGTTGCAAGTGACTCGTGATCATTCCTTTATGCTTCCAATTCTGGAGCAAGTAGTTGCTCAATTTGGCCTTGAACCCGGCTAAATCTGACCGTCCCCCAAGAATAGCTACCAGCTCTGCTCCTGTTGCAATCATTACGAAACGCTAGCCTCCCTTTTATCCATGTCCACTTCCTCAAGTACTGCCTGGGCTACAGTAATAATAATAATAAATATGAATACTTATTTATCGTAGATCAATAAGGGTTCATTTATCCTCAGCAAGGTTTTGAAATTCGAAGCAATTTATTGATTTGGATTTCAAAATCAAAATCCACTGTAGTAACAACACATCTCTTTAATTTCTCGCTCAGCTGCTCGTGTGTACACCCCTCTGACTCAATTAGTGTGCGCTCTTTCTCCCCGGAATGTCATTCATACTTCCTCACTAGGTCTCCCCCTTCTCCTCACGTGATTGCCACTCCTGTCGTCTCAGCTGCTTGTTGTTTACAAACAAAGTGCGTACTCGGGCGCTCCACGTATATTTGAGTGTTGGCTCTCAAAATCAAATTTTTGCAATACAGATTCTGCACACATCATCTTTCCTAGTCATCAAATGGTTCCCTTCTGTAGTAAGGTTTTAAATTGGCGCTATTAAAAACAGATTTCGCACCAGTGCTCACTTCCTCAAGCCTGTAGGCATTGTTACCCAGATTCTGAATTACCCGGAACGGGCCAATAAATTTTGGACAGAATTTTGCGAAGACTTTGTTCTTAGGGTCGGATATCGGTGGTCTACGAACCAGCACTAACTCTTGTTCTTGTAACTCGCGGTGAAACTTCTTTCCTCGGTACCGTCTCAGCCTTCCGTCCGCTTGGTTCCTCATGTGCTCTCTCGTTCGCTGGATTCGCAACTCATGCGCTAATAGTGGATCCCTTGGGCATGGAATAATCTTGTCCCAAGTTCTTTCTGGCAATCTGTTGTGGTGTACAATCAGTGGGACTTGACCCGTCGACTCGTGCTTCGTGGTGTTCATGCACATCTCAATTTCCCCTACTTTGTCAACCCATTTATTATGATCGTTAGGAATCATTACTCTGTAGTACTTGGCAACACAGCGAATTGTTCTCTCGCTCGGATTTCCACAAGGATGACGAATGCTTGAAAATACGTGTTTTATTCCTAGGCTCTCCAAACCTTGCCTAAAAACATTGCTCGTGAAATAGGTACCATGATCTGATAAAATGGATTCCGGCTTCCCAAGCATCGGAATAACTTTGTTCTGAATTCGACTGAGGACTTGTTTTGATGTCGTCTTCTGGATAGGACATAGCACGACCATCTTCGAAAATACATCGACACACACCAGAAGGTGTCGTTATCCACGCTTTCCTTTTACTAAAGGACCAAAGCAATCGATAGCGAGCATCTCGCATGGTTTTTGAGGTAATAGTGGTCTTGGAGGTTGTTTCAGATTGAAGTTGTTCGGTTTCGTGCGCTGGCATGCGTCACAAGTTCTAATTACTTCAACAATGGTGAATCGCATCTTAGGCCAAGTAAAAGTCTCCCCTATCGTAGCTTCAGTCTTATCGGTGCCGATATGTGCTAGGCTCTCGTGAACATGCCAAGTCAATCCTCTCTGTAGTGATGCTGGAACTAGGATTCGCAGTTTAGTATGATGCTCATCCACGTACTTATGTAACAAGTTATTTAAGTAGTGAAATCTCGCTTCTTTAGCACGGGCTTCTCGGTACTCAGGTGAATTTGGTTGTAATTCCTTCCTGTAGAATTTTATTATCATCATCATCCATGGGTCTGCTTCTTGCTCCTTCCGAATATCCTTCAATCTCGCCAAAAACTCACGAGCCTTAGGTGTTAATGTAATAATGAGAACTTCCGCTGTTACTTCGTTTCCGTCCTCAGGATTTCTACTCAAGGCATCTGGTATGACGTTCATCCTTCCAGGGCAATGCTCTATTGTAATGTCAAACTGCTGTATGTAGATGGACCAGCGCGTAACTCTCTCACTTGCCATTGTTGTCTTGAATAAAAATGTCAGTGCATGGTGGTCGGTTCTAACAATGATGGAATAACCAAAGATCATCTTACGCCACTGTTGAAGAGAATATAAAATTGCTAGCAGCTCAAGTTCCGTAACGGTGTAGTTCCTCTCATGTTTCCTTAATTTACGACTCGTAAATGCCAAATAGGATTTCTTCTTGGGTTCTTCAGCGTCCTCTTGGTACAGCATAGCACCGATCCCAATCAATGAAGCATCTGCTTGAATAATAAATCGCTTCTCAAAATCCGGATATCCAAGTTTCACACAGTTTTCCAATAAATCCTTCGTGGCTTTAAAAGACCTGTCGCACTCCTCGTTCCACGACCATCGATTTGCCTTCTTCAACATCTCCTGCATAGGTGCTACTGTTTCTGTGTAACCAGGGCAATTTTCCTTGAAGAAGCCTGTCACTCCCAAATAAGCTCTCACATGTTTGACTTTAGTAGGGGAGACTGTTGTACCTTGGATCACTTTTCAAAAGATCTTTAAAATGGCAGCCTCTTTTTGTTAGTTTATTTGTCTCACAAACCTCACATATCAAACACACAATTATCTATCACAATAAATCCATTTGAACCTCATCATTGAAATATTACATTTTTAAATCACTTTTTTCTTTAAGATGTACAAGTGTTCCAAGGTACAAGACCATCGTGTACCTTGGATCACAACGTCTTGTACCTTGGATCACACATTTTGTACACTGCACATCACAGTAGTTATACGTTTTATATGATTGCAATTGTGAACATGCATCACTGCATAACAATACTAGGGCATTTGACTGGTTGTGTAAACAAAATCAGTTTATTTTACATTGTAGTTCGAAAAATCTACCTGAAACCATAACTGTCCAGCTACTCGCGCAGAACCTGTTGATTCAACTGGTTTAGGAAGTTTAGCAAATATATCTAATTCATTAACGTCAAACACAACTTCAGATTCGCAAACAAATTTACTGCTTCCTCCAATATGTTTATAGAACTTTATCTGAAATTCGTACCCATGTTCGGTTGCTCCTTTTTGTTTTGTTTGTTAATTGAAACAATACACAATCATCTTGTTGAAATGTTTCTCTCTCGAACTGTAGTTCATGGTTTGCCTCAGTTACTTCTTGATTTAGAAACTCCCAACAGTGTAGCTCCATTCTCGTCATCTGTTGAATCTACCAGTGGCGAAGCGTGATATTTTTTGTAGGGTAGGCTGAAGTTGAATGAATTCCGAAAGTAACAAACGTGCTCAACTCCTCAAAATTCACAGCTTTAGTCTACTGGAAAGGCTGTGTCCTCACCCCCAGTGTCCCATAACTCATCAGAGGTCAGGCCTTTTTTTACTTTAATGGGGCACACACAGTTACTCATACCATGTATGAAAAAAAAATAGAACAATTATCTCAACTAAATTGTATTCTTCACTTTCACAGTAATAATAAAGCAGATGTGTTATTTCAAATAATTAAATCTAATTCGACAAGGAGCATCAGCAAATTAATACATTATCACTCACAATTTTTTTTTTTTTTGTAGATAAGTTCGATCCTTCTGTCCTTTTTCTGGGCGTAGACCTCGATAACTCGGGAAATGAATTTTTGACGTTTGGAAGAAGATTTTACAGTTCTCTTTTCTATAGCCAAAATTGCCAAATTCGATAGTCTATCGTTCGTCATTGTGTTGCGGAGGTACGTTTTAACACGTTTCAATGTACTCATGCTTCTTTCGCATGAAGCAGTAGTCGCCGGAACTGAAAGTACCAAGGAAAGTAGCTTCACGCACTCGGGGAGCACATTTTTTAACCCATTGTGCATAATGTATTTGAACAAATCCCTAGGCGATAGGTGTTTATCCTCACTACTATAAACGAACATAAGTTCTCCTGTCAGTTTTTCATGATCGAAGAATGGATACACTTTAAACAATTTTTCGAGAATAAATGTCGGGAATTTATTTGGCCTACTGTAATACAAAAATTCTTCCTGATCTACCAATTCCGTAAAATCTACCTTCTGAAAGTCCTGGAATCTGGTTTCCATATTCACTACTATAGTGTCAACTATTTCAAACGCAAGTCTCTTCAATTTCTGTGATCCTGCTTCATTTAGACTAGTTTAAAGTTCACCTGTTGAATTTAGGAGAGAGTTAGCTTTCTCAATGCAGGCAAGAAATACTTCTTCACATCTTAGTTTATCAACCGCCTTGGTGCAATTTTCAATTTCGTACTTGCAACGTCTTATATCTACGGTTTTGCTTTGCAGGATGACAAACAATACACCCGTATGCTGAAAAATCAAATTATAAAGCTGCAGCAAAAAAAGAAACGTCAGATCATTCAATATATTGCCGAGTCTAATTGCCTGATGTAAGGAATTATCATCCCATCCATCATTATCTATAATATCATGAAATGCGGCTTTTAGTTCCGCATAGTGAATGATAATTGTTGCAACAGCGCGCGAATGAAAGTTCCAGCTTGTTTCACATGAGCTTGGCAATTTGAAACCCCTTTCTCTAAGAAGATCGCTTATTTTACTAGAACGGCTCAAGAAAGTATGGAATCCTGCGAGGTTTGCTACAAAAATCTTAACTTGCGTAATTGTTTTACAAGCATAAAGCAGAACCAAATTTAATTGATGCGCGTAGCAATGGATGAAGAGGGCATGACTTGTTTTACAATACAGTGAACACCAGCATTTTTACCTGCCATTGCACTGCATCCATCGTACGTTTGGGATATTAATTTCCCTTTCGAGATCTTCCAGGTTTTGAGGACGTCAAGCAAAACAGCGGCTATACCTTGAGCACTTCGGTCTTATGAAACGTCATAAAATCCGACGAATCTCTCTTCAATTTCTCCCGATTCGTTATTGGCATAACGGAAAATAACGTTCATTGGACTTGTAGTTGAGACATCCGTGGTTTCATCAGCCCGTATGGAAATAAACGGACTATTTTCAAATTCACTAAAAATCTGTTCTTTAACTACTTCCGTAATACATTCGAGTAGTTCATTTTGTGTGTCAGAGGAAGTGCCTTTATATACCCCATCGGATGATAAATGATCTTTCATATACGGTTCTTCCTCTGCCAAGAAATCCAATAATTCTAAATAATTGCCTTTGTTTAAAGACGTCTCAGATTCATCGTGACCTCTTGCCGCGCCAGGAAACAGAGAGTTGAAATCAGTCTTTTCATTATATTCCTATTTCGCTCGACTTTTTCATTGTGTTTCAAAGCTGCAAGACGCATCGCCTCAGAAAGTGCATGGTCAATTCTAGCGGTACCTAAAT
The DNA here is from genome assembly GCA_946902985.2 of Meconema thalassinum. NCBI lineage: Eukaryota > Metazoa > Arthropoda > Insecta > Orthoptera > Tettigoniidae > Meconema > Meconema thalassinum. Next base: position 26,697,362 of record OY714911.1, read on the forward strand.
GATTATATTTAACAGCTGCTGTGATGTGTGAAATTGAACTTTCATTTTTTTTTTGCATTAGAAAGAAAATTTTTAAGACTTTCCTCACCAACCCCTCTTTTGCCCCATTCTAAATTGTCTTTAGCAAAAAGCACACAATAAAAACAAAATAATCTATTTCGGGTAGCACTACCACTCAACCGTGGTTTCGACTCGTACCATTGTCTCTGAAACCGTCTTACAAACTTTCCATCGGTTTTCTGAAGTGACAAGCTTGGCGTGGGCTTCCGTTCTTTCACCTGGAATTTTTCCTCCAAAGAGAGTTGAGAAAAAAATGTTGGATTTTCAATAAGAAAATTCAATGGATCATGAGATGTATTGAACGCATCCGTTGAAACGCATGTGTCGTGTAGATTAGCGTACTTATGCCTACTATTTGTTTTCAACTAC